>CM057009.1:78454266-79763132 GCA_029891345.1 Dryococelus australis | reverse complement strand
AAATTTAAAATTTTTGTTCCACCCCAAAACCATCCTCAGCACTGTGTGGTATATATGGCTGTTTTACGCAAAAGTGAGAGTTTTAAGGCCCTAGTTACTTTTTTCTTTAAGCACTTTTTTATCTTTTAATCATCTTTTTAAATAAATATTGCCATGTAAGTAATAAACACCGTGTGTATATCCTAGTGCACTCAGAAATAAATGTCTACGGCTAAAATAAAATATATTATTATAGACTATCATTCCAAATGATTGGGATTTCAAAAGTGCTCACTTTACCATGAATAGCCTATAATATAAGAACTGTTTAAATTGCTTGGGTCCAGATAGCACATGCATGCATTGCTCAACGGTACCATCTGCTTACAAATAATGGAACTACTTTCAAAGGATTGGAAAATTTCATTATCAATTGTGTCGACACATTGGCACCCCAGTTGGTTTTATTGCAAAACTAGTTTGTGGTACAAGTATTGTTAGTTTAACTATAAATATCCTGCTGTTTCACCAAAATAATGTGCAATATAGTAAAACCAACATGTCTGTAAGTGATTCTGATGAAAATACAGGTACTAATGCGAGTGGAACCAGAGCAATTGTTTGGAAATTTTTAGCAAGAAAAATAACATTGAAGGAGAGTGTAACACATGTCAGAAAAAAATAAAAACACAGAAAAGGTTCAACCAATGGTCTTGTAAGGCATTTGAAAATACATCCCACAGTTGAGACAGGATACAAGAAGGTAAATTTGATGAATAAAGGTACAGAGAGTAAATTAAAAATACCTTAATTAAAAGGTCAACAATTAAAATTAACACTTGGAGAAAGTTTTACCAAGAAAGTTAAGTTTGATGTTGGCACTCTAAGAGCTATGGCAAGTTACTATCAGCCATACAGTATTGTAGAAGATACAAGATATAGGAGTTTGGCTGAAGGGTTGGAAACGAAATACAACATTCCCAGCCGCACCACATTCGCTCATGCAATAATACCAGCACTTTACCGAGAGGAAAACAAAAAACTTTCACAAGAGATCTGTACAGACATAGAGACAGGTATAACATCATTGTCACCACAGACATGTGGACTTCAAGAGGGCATCAGAGCTACATTTCTTTGACCTGTCATTATGTTATAAATGACTTTGATGTGAAGAACCATGTGCTCAGGAATTTACATTTTCCAGGTGCCCATACTGCACCCATTGTGCATGACAAGCTCGTTGAATCAGTGTTGGAATGGAAGCTGCCTGTAAACACTATTCCAGTCTACATAGTTACAGACAATGCCAGAAACTTGAAATCTGCATTGCAGACAATCACTTGGCATCAAATTCAGTGTTTCACCCACACATGTCAGCTTGCAGTAACTGATGCCAAAAAAAGAGAACACCATTGACAACTTGCTTGCTAAGGGATGTGCAATCATCAGTAATTACTGCCACAGCACCATAGCTTGTGAGACGATCCATAAATTTCAGCACCAGCTAGAAAAGCCTCAACTTGAACTGTTACCTATGGTAGCAACATAATGCACTAACAATTCGTGAAGCCAACAAGCACCGGTTTCTGCAGACCTTGGTACACCTTTGATCATCGACTGCTTTATCAGAAGGGAGTGGAAGCAGGTTACTGAAATAGAGAATTGGGCCATGAAAATGTACTCGCCTTGTCCACTAAATACCTCTCCTAAATGGAATTGAATATAGCATCAACGTCCATAACAAGGAAATGCAAGACAAATGTGGACTATTATTTACAAAATCCCTACTGAAAGCTGTTATGTATCGTTTTCCTTTGAATCACAGTGTTAAAGGAGATGTCTGTGCTATGATTGTAGACCCTAGATTCAAAGCATTATTACTGGCTGAACATGACATTTCTTTTGCAATGGGAGTTATAATATCACTGATGACTGCAGACAAGCAACATGAAAGTGAATCTGAATCCGAGCCACAATCATCTTGATTGCTTTGGTCTAGTTTTGAAGAACAACAACGAAAAGTAAAACACGCACACAAAAAATCAACAAGTAAAGCGTTCAAGAGATACCTGAGTGAGCCAGTTATTTCCTGGAAAAGAGACCATAGAAAAAGAAAAAGAGAAACTTTCCTCTATTGGTTCCATTGTTCAGCATTATTTAGGGATTCCAGCCACCCAAGTGTCAAGTGAGAAATTGTTTAGCAGTACCTTGCAACATAGTTTCAATTAGATGAGAAAACCTGCTTACAGAACAAGTGGAAGAGCTTGTGTTTCTAGATCAATGATTATCCAAGTATCACAGCTTTCACATATTATTTGCTGAATTTTTCACCAATATTGCTGATATGATACAAATCCACTTTTTGTGATCTGCAACCACTGCAGAAATTTTGGGGGTTTCCACATTAAGTGGACCATCTGGTATATATAGGAGTGTTGACTTTAAATGGATCATCTGATATATACAGACACACAGAAACACATTCAAGTTTTATATAATAGTGAAATCCTATTATAACATCCCCTCTTATAACATTTTCCTGCTTAATAAGCTTCCTTTCTCTAGGTTCACAGACATGTTATTCAATACAAAATTCCCTCTTAAAAAGTTTTCACTTATATAAGGCTGACATTTCTTGGGGCCCTCGAGAAATGTTATAAGAGGGATCCCCTGTATAACTAACGAACCATTAAATTATTATTGACAGTAAATACACAAGAATATAATATATTTTTTTATCTTCAGTTGAATACTCGTTCGTGCTCAAAATGCTGATTGTGACAATTCTGGTAAAGGCTCTTAGTTAGAAAGTTGCAGAGAACAGGGCCATACCCAAAACTCTTTTTATCAGAAAGGGGGTTCTTTTGAGTATGAATATCTACACTAGTGGTGTAGTCAGCAGGCGTTGATTACATGCTAAAAATACAAAGTATTAATACTAACAGAGATATTTGTGTGTATATGTATAGGTGTGTGTGATTGCATGCAATTTATTGATAGAAAAATAAAACACGACATTGTCATCTTAGGACAGGGTTGCCCTCTTGGATTAACCCCTGTCATTTATACTTTTGCCCACTCAAGGATGGCACATATGCAAACGAAAATTCTTGTTGTATATTCCAAGTTACTCCAATTAATATAACTTTATATATATATATATATATATATGTTAAATGTTGTCTCTTATAACATGTGCTATCATAACAGATCAAGAAATATTTAAATGTAAATTTGTGTATAGTGGACACCGAGATTAAAACATAAATATTTCCTATCAAAATTATATATATATATATATATATATATATATATATATATATATATATATATATATATATATATATATATATATATATATATACATACATACACACACACACACACACACACACACACACATTTCAATGTTTCTTGATCTGTTATGATAGCACAGGTTAAGAGACAAAATTTAACCAGTTATTTAGTGATTTTTTGAACATACAAATAATGTGCACACGCGTACAAAAAAAAAAAAAAGAGAGAGAGAGAGAGAAGAGAGAGAGAGAGGAGAGAGAGAGGAGAGAGAGAGAGAGAGAGAGGAGAGAGAGAGAGAGAGAGAGAGAGAGAGAGAGAGAGAGAGAGAGAGAGAGAGAGGAGAGAGAGAGAGAGAGAGAGAGAGAGGAGAGAGAGAGGAGAGAGAGAGAGAGAGAGAGAGAGGAGAGAGAGAGAGAGAGAGAGAGAGAGAGAGAGAGAGGGGAGAGAGAGAGAGAGAGAGGAGAGAGGAGAGAGAGAGAGAGAGAGAGAGAGAGAGAGAGAGAGAGAGAGAGAGGAGAGAGAGAGAGAGAGAGAGAGAGAGAGAGAGAGAGAGAGAGAGAAGAGGAGAGAGAGAGAGAGAGAGAGAGAGAGAGAGAGAGAGAGAGAGACAGACTCTCTCTTTGTCTCTCCCACGGTAAACATCAGCTCAAAACTCTGACCACAAAATAATTAAATGGTTCATTGTTTAAAATCATGATAATAAATAATGATTTATACTGTTCACTGAAAGTTTATTGCAGTGTCATCAAAATTATCTGCAAAAGGAAAAACAATAGATTCTTGCTGCAAAAAAAAAAAAAACTAAGAGACAGAACGGAAGCCTTTTCAAGTTTACAAAACAAAACTTCTCACTTCAAGAATAGTTAATTATAAATACGGGATAGAATAACTAATTTTCTCTCTCAGTTCCCTAACGACTCCTTGCACCGATGGAAAATAAATTTTACAGATTTAAAAAAAAGTCATAAATGAAGATATTAAGTTAAATTTACGGGCGCTTGTCGGTGCGAGTCAAACGATCACTCGTTGCAGACTGTTCGACTGACAAACTAATTTGATGTCCAAGAAAAGCAGTGCTTCCCTTATATGGCGATTGAACATCTTGCCATCAAAATGTGGTCCAATTGTAGCATCGCATGGTGCAGTAATGTCTACAAATAGTGCACGAACTCAGACGTGGCTCTAGAAATCAATGTATTGTGTTTGAGCGGCGAGTCACGTCAGCTAAGGGTGACCTCTATATTTCCCTTATTTTATCATGTCTTGCAATGCGACGGCTATGTGTCTTAGTTTACTAACCCAGTGAATCGTTGTGTTCTCATCCTATGACATCTGTTGATGACATCTGTTACTACTGACAAAATGAGGAAAATAAAATAATAAATTTGGAAAAAATAAAATATATAAAATACAAACAAATTATTATTGCCACGACCTTTTAAATATTAAATCAGTTACTAGCCTTTACATATATAAATTTTAAATAATTCCCAAAAATATCAATTATGATATATTGCAATGCTACAAGCAGTGGTATCTGATAAATGTTAATGAAATAATAAAAAACTGACATTGCAACACATGGTGATACATGCTGAACAACACAGAAATATATGTAAGAATAATTAGCACTGGCCTAAATATCTTATTTTATTTAAATAAAACCCTTTTAATAAATATCTGTTAATAAGTTTTCCTGCATAATAAGCTTTAAAAAGTTTCCACTTTGTCTACTACAAATACATAATTTTACTCTTTTAAGAAGTTTTTCTGCTTAATAAGCACACATATTTCAGTAGCGTACCATCAACTCAATACAAACACTTCATTCAAAAGAAACAGTTTTGTTCCGGCTAGTATTCATCGGGGAAAAAGATGCACTTTACAATAGCTGTAGTAAAATTAAAAATATAAGTGATTCATTTTTAATCTTTTCCAGTTTTATTGTAGACTATCAAAAGTACAGCAAACACATCAGTATAATGGAACTCGTCACATTACGCCACTCTTTTGCATTCACGCAGGTACATGATCACAGCAGTAGTCACATTTCAGTTGAAAAAACTACATCTCGCCTAGCAAGGAAAAATTACGAAGACGAGGGGGAGGAAAAAGAATACCATCACCTTCTGCGCCTAATGACCTCCTGCACCCACGGAAAGAATTTGAAAGAGAATTGTTGTAGTCCAAAAGTTGTTATTTACGCAGAAAGAATTAAGTTAAAAGAAATAGAAGTTCTGGTCGGCGGCGCTTGTAGGTGCAGGCGAAATTCGTTCCGCTCGTCTCTTCTTGGTGGTTGTTGTAGTAATGCGGCAGAGTAAAGGGTTAGCCACGCACAGCTCAGTGCCCTCAACTAACCCCACTCTCCGACAAAAGCTAACAATACACACTTGGCCAGGGCTCGTGGCCTCCTATTGATTGTTCCCTTCTCTCACGCTAATGCATAGTAGGATTAAAGTGCTGATGGCATGAGTTTTTATAAAAATAAAGTTTAATCTCAAAAGCTTTTTTAACCTCGCTCGGAAACCTGGGAACCAAAAGTGCCACGCAGGTCAGATAACATTTGTATTACAGCCTCGCATTTAAACTGATAAAGCCCTTACTTCTAAACCATGGCATGAAAGGAAAAATTTGGACAAAATACACTCAGTGACAAAATAAACTGCGAATTTTCCCAAAAAGAGAACCTGAAAAACATTTTAAAAAGCAATAAAACTCTGTATAAATGCAATGCTACAACATCTTAACAGAGTTTCACTGTACTTAATTGATTGTATTCCATTTGATTGTATAAGAGCCAGATATGCTCGGGGATATGGAAGGATTCCAAATTACAAAAAACATATGACAAACATATACACAAAAAATACATATTACAAATAAAACACAATATAAAGATAAAAAGACATACAAATAAAAAAACAATCATCCTAATTAACAAATTGATGTACTATTAAACCATCTTGCAAAACTTTCAATAATAAAATTAACTAGAATTATACAACATTAAAAAAGTGTAAGTACAATATTCCCAGTATATATACACCTCACAAAAAGTTTTGAATATTGTGAGATGAGGCAGTATGGGTGGTGGGAGTTATGTAGATCTTTTGTGATCAACATAGAGTGCATTAACAGGCATAGCATATGCCTGGGACAAGCTTAAAACAGCAGTATATATTCGTCTACAACCTCCAGAAACACTTACGGATCTTATAAGAGCTGTCCAGATGGAATGGGACCTTCTTTCGGAAGATGACATAAACACATTGATTACAAGCATGCAATGGCATGTTAGGGACCTGTACAATGCACATGGGCACCATACGCGGCACTAAATGCAGTGAGAAGAAAGAAACCCTCCCTAGTCAGAGACATCATTAAGGTGGATTCCCACCCACCATCTTGGATTTATTGATTTTTTGCCAAAGCTTCTATTTGAGAAGGTGTATTGAAATTTCCAGCACGACATATCCTAAATAACAGCTTCCCAAACTTTATTGAATTGCCACATATTCGCTACATTTATTAATTTTTAGCTGGTAACTGTAGAGACAAAACAACAGATTATTTATTTCAGACGGTTACAAAAGGCGACAGTAGCAACAGTAATCAAGAAATTCTATAAATCCAAGATGGCATGTGGGAATCTGCCCTAAGTTAATTTTGTTGTTCTTTTGTGTTTGCCTGTGATATTAAAAAATTTTTTTTGATCGAAACACTTTGAATTTCATGTTTTGTATCGTACTGTTGTAAACTTTTAATGGCTATGCTTTCTTTAATGTATATTCTATACTTTTTTTGCATTCTGTATGTATATTCCAAACTTTTACAAACATCATACAACATTATTGAGTACAAATATGCAAAGTATATTTTAATTAACTTGTTCTGTGATATTACCTGAAACAGCTGTCGTAATGCTCTGAAATAATATTTAGGTGCGTTGGTATTTTATGTGCTCTTAAATTGTCAAAATTTGCTTATTGAATAACATACTGTAATATTGTAAGATTTTGATCTCAGTTGTCACGAGGACAGTGGCTGGTCTTTTAAAAGATAATAATTTATTTCTATATTGCCAGCAAGAAATTAGTAAAGCACATTTGTTTGTTGATGTGAGAAGTATTTCCTGAAGTGTCGTGCTATGAACTTTTAAAATGAATGAGTTAGTACGAACTCGTTCTCATTTCATGAACTTTTAAAGAAACTTACTCATTTTATATGCTACGAACTTGAACTTTCATTAGTTCTTTTAATTCACAAACTTTATTAATTTTATGACACTTTTTTAAAAGTTCTCTTATGCTTTGCCGACGTTACAGTTTTCTCTTTCTACCTTTTGAAAACACGTAACCTGTAGTTAAGGTGGGTTTATGATTAAAGTCTGAAGAATTGAGAATTATACTTAATGACTCAATAAGCACACAGAAAATTACAATAAGAAGCTTTGCAGTTTATGACTGAATTACCATTTCAAAGATGTTCTATGCCTTAAAAGTGGGACTCAAATGTTAATTAATTTTGTTCATTAATTTTCTTCAAATTTTCTCTCTGGCCATATTTGACTAATTATTGTTTGCACATAAATCCAAATAAATATTTGTATTATGGTTATGTTTAAAACAAGTATGCTGTTCTTCTGCACTTTAGCCATATATACTAATGTCCATAATTTTTGCCACAGAACTTTTGATGAAGTTAGTAAGTTTTTAAAGAGAACTTGAACTTTTACCTGAAACCTTAAGATTAACTGAACTTGAACTTCTATAAGTTAATTTTGCACCTAATGAACTGAACTTTCTATAACTTATTAATTATGAACTTGCACAACATTGATTTCCTGATAGTTCATTTCTGCTAGGATCTCTTGAGCATTTAAAGTATGTTGTAAACATACTGGAAGCAGTGAGCATGATCACATATAATTTTTGGTGGTGCCATTTATGAATATTTGCTATCAAATTGTGCTCATGTAAGAATTTAGAGAATGTTTTAATGAAGTGATGATGGTGTTGGTCTATTGCATTTTGTGTGGAACCGAGTAGGGTTCACTATAGATAATTCTTTGGTTATACTAATGAAAGATAATTGCAGCAAATTGTGGTCACGTAAGAATTAATGTATGCTTAAATGAAGTGACCATGGTGTTGGTCTATTATATTTTATATGGAATAAAGTAATCTGGAATATAAATAACTTTTCTAGTGATATTTATGAATGAATGGCATTTATAAACAAAAATGGCCATGTAAGAATTAAAGTATGCTTAAACGAAGTGACCATAATGTGGGTCAATTATGTTTTACATGGAGTAAAGTGGTGTATAACATAAATAATTATCCGGGGCTATTTACTGTTCCTACTTGCAATTTTTGCTGCTCCTAAGAATTATGAGCATGTATGTGAATCAATAGACAGCAGTGCCAGTCTGTAAACATGCAATTAGATGTAATAACTTTATATCTTTGTAATCTCTAGGCTCTGTGCAAGTAAGGGTTTATAAACAATTGTATCTACCTCACAACTGTATCAACTTATGTAAATTTTTATGGCCATGTTGGTGGTCTGCCTTGTATGATAATATATTAAGTGAACTTGTCTTGCGCAATTTGAATGTGATCAACATTGTATTCCACCAAATGGTGTCTGTTATATGTTATTTTTGTCAAATATAGTTTTTGTACAACTCAAAGGTATTTGTAATATTTGTGTCTTGGCACAACATTGTTTTGAAACTTAATTTTTATCCTGGACTCTTTGTAATTTTGTTCTCACTTCTCACCCGGTATGGTCTATTGGCAGATGGATGGGTGTTTGTGTTTGTTGTCACCTTTCAGGATGCTTTTAGGCAGAAAAAGAGTGCAGGATTACATGAGAACACAGCTGTTGAGAACACTTGTAATTTTGCTGATTAGTCTCATACTCTCCAGCTGTGTCTGGTGATGTTATCCCTAATTCCTGGAGATGGTTTTTGTCAACAGGTCAATAATCAACTGTGCACATGTTATGCTTAAGTAGTGAGGAATGGACTACGAACTTGTTGGAAGCACCGCACCTGACAAACATCCTAAGTGCAGTTGCTTATAATCTGGATTTGGCAGCAGCAGGCATATTTACATGCTCTAATTGTTTTGTTTGTGTCAATAATCAGCTCGGATGAGGCTGGCAAGAAGGCTACAAAAATTTTAAGTTTTACAAAGTTTCATTAGGGGGCAGTCAGTTGTCAAATGCCATCACTGAATAAACTGTGTGCAGTTATGCACGGACGTAACTATGAGGTGTTCGTCAGGCATGGGGCTGTAGATGATGACAAATAAGATAGTCTGTTTGTTAAATTATGTAGGATATTAATCAAGTTTACAGGGTGACAAGCCTCTATCATACTGTTCAGCTAATGGGATGTTTATTATGAGTTGTACAGATCATGTAAGGTTTAGTTTTGCTGTTTATTTGTGTCAAACTTGGTAAATTTCTGTAGTACTTTATAACAGTGTGTGCTACCTAAACCATCCCTTGATTTATCCATTTTATCATTCTCCTAGGTTACAAAAAGTTACACCTTTCTGAGGTTAAACTCACCTGGATGCACAAAGCCTTTCCACATTAATTGTTATTTTGTTCATAAATTATCTAATCAATTTTTTTGTATGAAAAATATTCATAAATGTAACTGATGTGTTTTTTTAATGACTGTATAACAACTGTTGGTTTTGATTATCTTGTGTGCTGTAATTAAACAATACAAAGTCCTTTACAATATGTTTTCTTTTCAGTATCTCTTGCCAAGTACAACATTTTTACAATAACAATTATTTGGTTCATCATTAATCATGTTTACTTTTGATGCCATCTATTTTTGACAAACTGGCAGAGCTCTATGATTTGGGGAACAGTAAAACTTAACGTATAAGAGTGAAGTAACCTAATCCTAAGTGTAGTAGAATGATCTGGTAGTGTCTTACCAAACTGTTAGCTATTGTTTGAGCTACAAGGAGTTTCTGAAGTTTGCTACACCCCCTTCCCCTGATTTTATTACTTCCTCACGACAACTTCAATGGTACATCCTTCTTTTGAACAACAGGAATGGTGATACTAAAGCGACACAATAACAGAGGACTGAGTTCTGAGAGTTTACCTGTGTTTAAGATAGATGTATAGAATTTTCTTGATCTGATCCTGTCGCATATAACTCGGCAATATTTTGACATGCAGTCACCAACTTTGTAGTAACGTCAAAACATGTGGTTCCATTTGCTGTGCATGTCATCTGGGGGTCCTAACTTGTTTGTGTATGCATTCATGTTGGCACTGCTTGAGTGAAAATAGTTCACAACAACTAGTTTAAAATACAAAATATTCGTCCATGATAAATAACAATATTGCTTTTTAGTTCCCTAATGAAATTTGAAATTATTCAGCTCTTTCTTCATTGTACTTTAAATTTAAAAATTGCAACATTTATGAACTTTGAATACAAATACAGTAATATAAAGTGCTAAGGTTAGTGCTGAGGTTTGTCTAGTATGGTGAGAAGCACTAGCTGCGCTGCATGACTTGCGATCTTTGCGTGCAAGCGGGTACCATGTTCAATTTATTATTCTCATAAATATTGCACCTGTTTGACATTTTCAGACTTTAAACTTTGTTTTTATAACAAACACATATAACTATGTTTTATTTTAATTTCTGTTTAGTGAATTTCAATGTCTGTCTGATATAAAATTACAGTTTTCACATATTGGGATTTTTTGACCATGTGGTGTGAATATTGTGATGCCGATGTGTTTCTGTGTGGATTAACCACATTAAGACCAAAATTGTGAAAACTTTGTCCAAATTATTAAAATGTTATCTATTTCAGACACATATTCGGTATGCTTGGCGTAGCATAATTTTCAACCTAACATATGCCACATGTATTAATTTCATACATTGTTTACTTTTTGTTTTACATTTATTACAGTGTTATATTGTCTAAACAGTGTCTAATGTTATTACATATTCATTTATGCACATTGATGCAATACTGTATTTTTCAGAAAGAATAATTAATTCTTTTGCATTTCAGAATTATTATTTTTGGTTAGATAAGATTGCATGTGTGTGCTTATAGTTCGCTACCCAGATTTGTAATTTTCAGACACACATAACCTATTTGTTGTTTTGCTACATAGTGAGTTGTTCCATTACTATGCACTTGAATATATTTTGTCACTTCACGAACCTGTAGTTGGAAATTATTCAAGCTACGGTTAACCAGTGTGTATTAATATTTACATTATACTTGACACAGGTTAAGAGCCAGCGGCAGTTAGGCCAAGAGGGCACTCGCCGCCCATACAACACGTGGGTAAGTACATGCGTGCTGCCCGCCACAACCACGGACTTTCCCAACACAGGATAATTATTTCAGTGTGCTATGTATTTCTTTTTCACGGTCAAAATATGTTATAAAATGCAAAAATGTTCTTTTCTCAGTGTTGTGCAATGTTGGCTTTTAAAATTTAAAGTGTGGGCTGTGCCGAAGAACACGACACTGATTTTCAGGCGAGAATGCCTTCAAAAGACATTTATTTAACAACAGTATTTTCAGATTTAAAGTGCTTTGATAATTTTGTATTAAAATGCTTTGTGTGCTGTTTAACTTCACAAATTAATATTTTTTCACTCGGCATACATAGCACATCCACTTGTGTGAACCCCGTAGGCAGCCATGGTAGGTCCGTGCGACCCCTGCCTCTGGTCAGTCGTGTTAGGATGACGCCGGCTAACAGCCAGCGGTTGCAGAGCTCATGGCTCTAGTGTTTAATATGTCTTAAAATGTTTGTACTAATTTTAATTGTTTGGTTATGAATATTCAAAGTGCCTGTGGCACCGAGATTAAGAACACTTAATATTCTGGCATGAACGCCATCACAAAGAGACACTAATATAATATTGAAATTCAGTGCCCGCGGCACCGAGATTAAGAACACTTAATATTCTGGAATGAACGCCATCACAAAGGGACACTAAAATAATATTGAAATTCATAAGAAAATTATAGAAATGTAAAACAATATTTAATTTAATTTGTGCCATTTTATTTTCAATATAAAATATTTTGCTCGGCATGCATAGAACTTTCACTTATGTGAACCCCGTAGGCAGCAATTGTAGGTCCATGCGACACTTGTATCAGGACAGTCTGTTGAGGAGAGCTGGCGAGGTAAGACACTGTCGCGTATGCACTACAACTTTTGTTCAATGATTTAGGTTTCCATAGTCAATGTAGTTTACCGGTTAATGATTACTTGCGTACGTTTTTGCCAGACATTTTCCCCAGCATTATGCTTCCGCTTTACTAATTCTTATGCCCTTGTGGCATTTCTAACTTAATTGAGGAAAAGGAGGAGAAAGATGTCTGAGAGGTCATGCGACCCGCACATTTTGAAACAGGCCCCATCTGCCTATGTTTATGGCATTTTATTGTAACTTCTGCATAATTGCTACATGCAATTTTAAGAGCTTTATTTTTATGTATGTATTTGAGGGTAATTTTCGTGTTTAAATATTTTACGGCAACATTGCGTATTACCATGGCCGACCGAAGCCAAGTCTTTGCATACACCATCAAAGCATTTTAAGAGCTTATTTATATAACACTGTAAGAGCAATAATATATTTAAGGGTTCTATGTCCGTTTTATTCAGGGTTCAATGTATTTTTCATGTAAAATGATGCTTTTTGTACTTGACCACGTGTAATGTACTTGATCACAGTAATGTTTGATTTCACCGCCATCAGGCATGTTACAAGCCTGTAACAATGCTAATCATAAAGAGAACCACTTGCTCAAAACGAATAATATTTTATCTGACTTTAGTTTGCAGTTTTCACGCAGAAATATTGCAATTCCACCTGCACCACATGGTCCGCTACGAACTTCATCCAGTGGCATCCGTGCCACCTAAGCTTGTTTTCACACATGTGTGTGTTTATTGTGAATATTCATCTCGTGTCCCATCTTATTTCATGTCACAATCAAGGGTCTATGTAATTGTGTAATTAGTGTATGGTGCAATTATTCCCATCCTAGCCAGCTCTGTATATAGGCCGTCACCACACTAACCACGTGCTGTACGGTAAGCCCCGATGATTTTGCGTTAGTGATGACGAGTAATCATGTGTGTTAATATGTATTAAAGGTTTTCATTTGTAATTCACAGTGCCCTGACTTCAGGGAAAAAACCGTCAGTCTACCCTAGCAGCTGTTGGCCATCTACCCTTGTGAAGGCTGTGCTTTCGCGCACCTCAGTGAGATCATCCATTTAGGCGTGTGCTGATTGATTACGGGCTGGGGAGCACCCAAGCGGAATTGGCTAGTCATGACCGAGATAATCATTTCATTGGCACGTTGATTTGTATGAACAGTAGCAATAAAAAAAAATCTACAGTGAACTAAATTCTTTTATTCAGTAGTGACAGTGTCCTAGCAACATATGTTTTATCTGTTGTTTATTTCTGTGATTTTTATTAAAAGTTTAGTATTGCCAATGTGTTTGTAAGTACGCACGGGTGAGACGGACACACAGAACCCACAGCATCCCAGAGAACCCTGAGTCTCACTAGTGCGGTGATTGGGAAGCACCGCTGGCGCCCAAATTACCAGTATGTATTTAGTATTTTTGTCATTGTTCGTCTCGTGTCTTACCTGAAGGCATCAAGGAGAGTTGGCAAGGTAAGATGCTGGCATGCACTTCATATTTTTGTACTGAGTTAGATTTCCATAGTTCACATTAGTTTACCGGTTAACCTTTGCTTCGCGTACGTTTTGCCCGACACACCCAGCATTATGTTTCCGTTTAACTAAAAAATTTGCAGCCCTTGTGGCTTTTTGAACTTTAACGAGATGAGGAGAGAGAATTTCGGAGAGGCCACATGGTCTGCGCAACTTGTGAATCAGGCACCATCTGCCCATGTTTAGAGCTTTTAATTGCGATGAGCAATATTAAGGGTGATATTTGTATGCATGTATTTAAGGTTTTTTCTCATGTTTAACTATGTTACGGCAACATCACCCATGGCCACGTGGTTGGCTACCCCCAAGTCCGTAACTGTGCCATCCACCTGTTTAGAGGGCTAATTCTTGTAATATAATGTGCACCGTAATTGATCTCAGTTTAATATGTGTTGTTTTAAATCAGGGTTCTTGTATTTTTCATGATTGATGCTTTTTGTGTATAACCACGCGGTCTTATAAATATGTTTGAATTTTTCTGCCATCAGGCGTGCTAAGAGCTTTTGTATGCTCGCATATTGAAGGGAATAATTTTCCTAATGCCATTGTCATTTTGTCCTATAACAATTTACGGATTTACACGTAAAATTTATGCTATTTCCATCTGCACACATGGTACGCTAAGAAATTCATCCAGCAGCACCTGTGCCATCTAAGATTGTTTTCACGCATCTACATGTTTATTTTGCCTATGCATGTCGTGCCACATGTTCATACAGTAATATTTGTGTCTTTTGTACGGCGGCATTACTTTCCGTCCTCATCCACTATGTGTATTGACAGTCGTCACACATCACGTGGTTCAGGGACGTGTCCCGACGAGTACGCGTTAGTAACGAGAATAAACACACATGTAGTGTTTTCATGTTCATTCACAGTGTTCTGCCTCCAGGAAAAATCTATAGTCCATAGTAACAGTTGTAGACCTCTTTCCATGAGGAGACTGTGTTTTCAGACACTATGGAGAAATCATTCATCTAGGAGTGCGCAGGTTAAGTAACATGTTAGGGAATCACCCACCGGAACTGGCTAGTCACATCAGAGTGTAACCGTTAACTTTAATTTGCACGATGTGTAACTTGGATAAAATAAACCCGCTCATACCAGTGTAAACTTATGTCATCTTGTAGCGTTGACACCCAGGTTACTCCTTGTGTTCAAAAGTGAAATGATTAGTATTGCAAAGTATTTTGTAAGTACGCCCGGGTGAGACAAACACACAGAACCCACAGCATCCCTGAGATCCCCGAGTCTCAAAATGCAGTGTTTGGGAAATACCACTGGCGCCCATCTACCAGTAAGTAAACAGTGTATTCATTCGCCTTCGTGTCTCACCCGATGGCGTCAATTGGCATTCCCATATGGGGCCAGTGTGTTCATCCGTGTCGTGTCGACCGCATCATCCGCGATAAAATGGCAGACACCAGGCCAAGTCAACAGCGAGAAGACGTGAAGTCATCCGCATCTGCATCCGCGACAGCTGCAACACCTGCGAACGTAACTAGTTGGGACATACTGTTTGAACGATGCATGCATTGTGGCCAACAAAAAGAGGTAAACATGTTAGATGAGAACTTGTGGGAACAACCAATATGCCAATGTACATCCGATACATCAACGCCATCAGAGAAATGCGCCTCTGCACGCACACCGGATGTGACAGGGTGGGAATGAAATGGGCTACATGTCAGCAATGCAAACAAAATTTTCACCTAAGATACATAGGGCCGGAGGAGTATGTGAATTTTCACGACGGAGTGATAAACTGTACTGAGTGCCGGGATAAGACCTGTGTAGAAAACCTGCCGCCAGCAACACTGGAAAACAAGCCCACGCCGCCACCGGTTGTAGTAACGTACACACCACAGGGTTTTACAAGGCTTGATCATAATGTATTGTTATCCACTTTTGCAGGACATGATTTACAAGACCCGGGTACTTTCCCAGCTGTGTGCAAAGAAAAGTTACACCAACACCGTGTACACCATGATGACTGAGGTTACCGCCAACAGGTTGAGGAGAACTGCCGCCACATGGTGAAATTTCGTGCGTGACTACGGGTCACCTGGGAGGAGTTTTGCAAGAGGTTGCTAGGCAGGATCGACACCAATGGTGAAGCCATACATGCCCAGGCCAGACTGTACCATGAGCAGCAACGCGAGTGAGAAGGGACTGAGGAGTTCATACAGAGAAAGTTAGGGTTGTATAAACGTTTGCACCGAGCAGCCAATTAGCGGAGTACTGGAAATAATAGTAGCATTGTCAACACCGGACATTAGGCCATACCTACATAGGGCAATGCGGGGAAGTGTAGAACAGTTAACGAGAGAAGCGTGCCTATATGAGAGGGAAGTACGTGCAGGGCAGGTATACCAACCACAGAGACAAAATTACAGAATGTCAACATGCACTGTAATGGAAAATGTTACGCGACCACCCCCACCATTTACACCAGTGCAGACGACACGTGGACAGAGGTCGAACTATCACAACAATAACCGTGAGAACTATTACTAGGAAAGAAGTTTGGGAAATTGAGTAGGGAAGTTGGCGAAACAGCACCTGCACCAATCTCACCGCCAGACCGGAGAAGTCTGCCTAATGTGGGTGTTAAAGTGTTACAAGTGAGCAATAGTACTGTACGTGCATTATGTGTCAATATCAAAATGGAGGTGAAAAATGTAATTGCTGTTATAGACACTGCCGCAAGTCACAGTTTTGTATGTTAAGGACTGATAAAGGCCAGTACCACCAGAGTGGAGCTGCATTGCTTACAATTTGCCACCACAAACCAACAGGGTGAAGCTACCAGTGTAATGCACATGACTGGGAATTCACGACTTGTGTACAAAGTGTGACATATATATTGTGCCAGATCTATGAGAAAAATGATTCTTGGGTTACCGTGGTTGATCGACAATCAAGCTGTCATCGAGGTACATCTCGATCATCTTCATGTGGGGACACGTGGGAGGTGGACGCTGTATGCCGTGGGAGCAACGCCGCCGACAACAACAGCTGCCGTGCCACTAGAGCAGTTCTCACACGAGGTGCCAGAACACTACCAGGGAAGGATGCAGCATCTGCTGGACCAGTATACCGGTGTGTTTCATACCGAGGGGGAGCTGCAGTGTACTGACGTCACCAAGCACGCCATCATCATGATGCACGAAGATCCGGTGTACTCCAAGCCACGAGATCCAGGTATTTTCTTTTGGAACGTGATAAACCAGCAGGTATGTGACATGTTAAGTGACAATGTTATCGAACCTATGCAAAGTCTCTATAATTTAGGAATTACCCTAGCTCCTACAAAAGATGGGAATGGAGGTTTTGTGTAGACTTTCGCCCATTGAACAAGATTAGAGTAAATAAGCCACCTCCTGTAATAAACCTCAAGGACACTGTCAACTATAGGGCCCGCTGCTCTGTTTACATCACTAGATCTCAAGTCTGGATATTGGTACATGCCTATCCGCCCCCAAGACCATAACAAAATTGCATTCACAACACCTGATGGGTGGAGATTTCAATTTGTTGCCACGCCATTTTGTTTAAAATGTGCTCCCGCTACATTTAAAAATCTCATGATCAACGTCTTCGATGATTACATAGGAGACTTTGCGATGATGTATCTTGACAATGTACTGGTGTGGTCAAATAGCTGGGAACAACTCATGAACCACTTAAGCCTTGTTTTCGAAAGATTGGAACGTAACAAACTGATATGTAAAATTGACAAATGTAAACTGGGCATGAGCAAAATACAGGAAAGACCCACCCCCAGGTTGCGGAAACAAGTGCAAAAATTTTTTGGGTTAATAAATTGGTTGCTGGAATTTATCTCTAATCCAGTTAGGAGCAGACCACACAAAATGGTCCTAACTCATTCTGGAGGTAATATTTTGTGTAAGGAACAGGGTCAATGTTGCGACAGGAAAAACACCCGCGGAGATAGTGCACGGCCATGAATTGTGTGCGCCTGGAGAACCCCGCGAAAACACCCTGGTACCGCCCGAAGAGATTGTAGTACACCAACAACAGATATATGAACAGCCAAGTGAGAATCAGCAGAAGTATTGAAACACGTGGGTACTGGAGTGTAGGAGGCAACCACCCTAATTAATGCCTGGGTATACATGTACGTAGGGTGTACATGTACGTAAGAGAGAACCCGTTGTCTGCGGGGATGAAAAACCATTGCGCAGGGCTAGCACCCAGATGGGTTGGGCTGGTAAGAGTGATGGAGAAAATGGGAAATTCCATATTTCTATCGAAACTGGGACCGAGATGTGTGACGAAACAATACTACGACTACCGGTATATAGCCCACACACCTGTAGGAAAGAGAGGCAAGGAGACGCCGATAAGCCCAGTACCTCAGCAATCACGCTGTTGCATGCCAGGAAGCACGCACGGTGAAGATAACGGCATGTGTCACAATGTAAACAACAGCTTGTGTAGTACTACTGCATTCAGGGGCTTTGCATCACCACAACACTCCACACCAAACAGGAATCAGAATGACAGTAGGGATGTCAAAACAGAGGTCAGTTTAATAAGTGATGATAATTCACCCTTTCGGGGTTTCCCCGTGACACTAGGGCAAAGCCTAGCAGAGCAGAGCAGCTTTAAGGGGTTTACAAACACCAGTAGAGAGGATGGTTATAACAAAAGTGTAAATGTAAATTGTAGCAAATCAAGTGAAAGTAATACACCATTCAGAAGTTTTTCTGCACCCGTAGGGGTCAGCATAACAGAGCAGGCCAGTTTCAAAGGGTTTGGGGATAGTATAAGAAGGTGTGTGTGATGGAAAGTGCAAAGTGCTACGTAAACAACCCTTGTCATGTCAATCGCAAGAGGAAAAACAAGCCACCACCTAGCCCCAGCAACACGGTTGCAGCCCACACCCAACCCCCTACAAATGCCGCCAAGTAAGAAGACCTCCGAGCCCATGCCTCATCTGCCCTCGACCGGTGGTCCCGGATCACACCCAGACGGAGCCTGGCAGAGCAGGGATGAGCTGCTCGCACCTTTCTTGGTCTTCGAGGGAGGGGTCGTTTAATGCCGGCTGAGAGCCAGCAGCAGTTAGGCCATGACGGCACTCACCGCTCATACAACACATGGGTAAGCACGTGCGTGCAGCCTGCTGCAACCACAGACTTACCAACATGTGATAACTGTTTCTGAGTACTATGTATTTCTTTTCAGGGTCAAAATATGTTATAAATTTTAAAAATGTTCTTTTCTCAATGTTGTGCAATGTTTGCTATTGAAATTTAAAGTGCTCAATGCGCCGAAGAACAGAGCACTGATTGTCAGGCGAGAATGACTTCAAAAGACATTAATTTGGGAACAATATTTTCAGATTTATAAAGCTTTGGTAATTTTGTATTAAAATGCTTTGTGTGCCATTTAATTTCACAAATTAATATTTTTCACTCGGCATGCATAGCACTTCCGCTTGTGTGAACACCGTAGGCAGCCATGGTAAGTCTGCGTGACCCCTGCCTCTGGGCAGTCATTTTAGGAGAGCTGGTGAGGTAAGACGTTGTCATGTACGCACTTCATATATTTTGTACAGATTTAGATTTCCATAGTTCACATTAGTTTACCAGTTACCCTTTGCTTCACATATGTTTTGCCAGACATCCCTGGCATTATGCTTCCACTTAACTAAAAAATTTGCAGCCCTTGTGACTTTTTCAACTTTAACGAGATGAGGAGAGAGAATGTCGGAGATGCCACGCAGTCTGCGCAACTTGTGAATCAGGCGCCATCCACCCATGTTTAGGGCTTTTAATTGTAACTTCTGCTTAATTGCGATGAGCAATATTAAGGGTGATATTTTATGTATGTATTTCAGGGTTTTTCTCATGTTTAATTGTGTTACAGCAACATCACCTATGGCCACATGGTTTGCTACCGCCAAATCTGTATCTGTGCCATCCACTCATTTAGAGGGCTAATTCTTGTAAAATCATGTGCGCTGTAATTGATCTCAGGGTGATATGTATTGTTTTAATTCAGGGTTCTTGTATTTTTCATGACTGATGCCTTTTGTGTATAACCATGCTGTCTTTTCATATGTTTGGATTTTCCCGCCATCAGGAATGCTAAGAGCTTTTGTATGCTCGCATATTGAAGGGAATAATTTTCCTAATGCCGTTGTCATTTTGTCCGCTAACAATTTACCGATTTTCTCATTAAAATAGAAAAAGCCATAAGGGCTGCAAATTATTTAGTTAAGCGGAAGCACAATGCCGGGGATGTCTGGCAAAACGTACGCGAAGCAAAGGTTAACCGGTAAACTAAAGTGAACTATGGAAACATAACTCAGTGCAAAAATATATGAAGTGCGTACATGACAGCCTCTTACCTCACACCAGCTCTCCTAAAACGACTGCCCAGAGGCAGGGGTCACGTAGACTTACCATGGCTGCCTACGAGGTTCACACAAGCGGAAGTGCTATGCATGCCGAGTGAAAAATATTAATTTGTGAAATTAAATGGCACACAAAGCATTTTAATACAAAATTATCAAAGCTTTATAAATCTGAAAATACTGTTCTCAAATCAATGTCTTTTGAAGGCATTCTCGCCTGACAATCAGTGTCCTGTTCTTCGGCATAGTGAGCACTTTAAATTTCAATAGCAAACATTGCACAACATTGAGAAAAGAACATTGTTACACTTTATAACATATTTGACCCTGAAAAGAAATACATAGTACTCAGAAACAGTTATCACATGTTGGTAAGTCTGTGGTTGCAGCAGGCTGCACGCACGTGCTTACCCATGTGTTGTATGAGCGGTGAGTGCCGTCATGGCCTAACTGCTGCTGGCTCTCAGCCGGCATTAAACGACCCCTCCCTAGAAGACCAAGAAAGGTGCGAGCAGCTCATCCCTGCTCTGCCAGGCTCCGTCTGGGTGTGATCCAGGACCACCGGTCGAGGGCAGATGAGGCATGGGCTCGGAGGTCTTCTTACTTGGCGGCGTTTGTAGGGGGTTGGGTGTGGGCTGCAACCGTGTTGCTGGGGCTAGGTGGTGGCTTGTTTATCCTCTTGCGATTGACGTGACAAGGGTTGTTTACATAGCACTTTGCACTTTCCATCACACACACCTTCTTTATACTATCCCCAAACCCTTTGAAACTGGCCTGCTCTGTTATACTGACCCCTACGGGTGCAGAAAAACTTCTGAATGGTGTATTACTTTCACTTGATTTGCTACAATTTACATTTACACTTTTGTTACAACCATCCTCTCTACTGGTGTTTGTAAACCCCTTAAAGCTGCTCTGCTCTGCTAGGCTTTGCCCTAGTGTCACAGGGAAACCCCGAAAGGGTGAATTATCATCACTTATTAAACTGACCTCTGTTTTGACATCCCTACTGTCATTCTGATCCCTGTTTGGTGTGGAGTGTTGTGGTGGTGCAAAGCCCCTAAATGCAGTAGTACTACACAAGCTGTGGTTTACATTTGATTGACCAGGAGTTCCGGGGCCAATCAAGAAGTTGATGTTGAATATAGTAGTCAAGTCTACGGCAACATAATGGAATATTTTGCTTATTATCATCAAATCTACAAGGAGAAGAAGTGTACAGCCAAACAGTTGACTTTCCTTGCATTTTTTCAACAAGCAGCTGCTTCACCTATTTTTGACAAGGGAAGTAATCAGGAGACGAGCAACAATCCAGTTCCATGTAAAAGTCAGGATTAATGTATTGTTTAAAAATACATAGGCCTACTGTAAATGCCAGTAACTTTTGTTTGTTAAATGTGTTCATTGTGTTTGGGTAGACTTTTTAATATAAAGTTTATTTTTATTTTTTGAGATGTAGCATCATATGCAACTTTTAATGCCAACTTGAAGTAATGGCAAATGTTTGTAAAATATTTATAACTTTTTCATACATACAGTAAATTATGTTCATGTGTACAGCACGGTATGGTACACAGCATCATCGATGGAAAATTATATTATGTACAACTGGTACATTTCCATCCGCATGATCAATCAGCACTGGGGTACAAATTCATTGTATCTGTTCAACTATGTTAATACAGGTAAGAAATGAAGCTAGTTTTTATTCATTTACAGCATGTCTGTTGTAGTGAGAAATTACTGTTTTTTTTTTACATGGGTCCTGATTTATAAATATGTTCGTTACATGCTGAAAATCACTTTTTTTATTATTTCTTAAATAGGCCAACAGAATTTGTATGTACAAACCTTAACACTGGACACAGTAAAACAGCTGAGTGTATCAATTGTCTTCAGGTTGCAACTGCCTTGCCTTGCCTGCATGCCTCCACTGCCAAACTTATCTTTTACCCTCACATATATCACACCTAAAACGCATTCCTCAGTGCCAGGGGTGAGAAAATGTTGTGTGTGCTACAGCAGCTTCAATGTATGACAAAAACACTTATTTTTTTAGGTGTAAATTTTGGTGAAAATGCTAAGTGTTAATTGATTATAAACTTTGGAAGGAAAAAAAAACCATTTGTAAGAACCAAAAATTGTTAAGTTCATATTGGGCAACACATTCATATGAGTAAATGTGCCTCAGTTAGCATCATTTTCACTTAACTTGTGGTTTAAAGAACCTAGCAACAACATTACACGAATACTCACTGTATTTATTTTGGTTTGTAACTATGGTCACTTGTGATGCATTTTCCTTTGGCAGTCATATATGATGTAGTGGACAGTAAAATAAATGTAGCATAATCATATCTAGTATAATGGCCTGGTAGTGTGTTACCAAACTGCCAGCCCTACACGATTATTCAGTCCTCCTATTGTCAGAGATATGAGGAGCTTCTGAAATTTGCTACCAGCCTCCTCCTTTTTTCTCTCTTTCTTGTAACTGAAGATACATCCTTTGGAATAGGTATAGAGATACTGAAGAGACACAGTTATAGAGGTCTGTTAAGAGTTCTAAAAGTTATGTTTGGGATAGGTGAATGGAATTTTACCTGATTGTATAATATTAAATTATTTTCCCTCTCTGAGACGGAAGTCTACCTACATAACAATATTGATACTGTCAATAATATCAATACTGCACCGTGACCTGAGCGGTAGGGGACAGATAACACTGGCTGTGTCCAGAGCTCTTGCTAACGGAAAACTGAAACAAATCTAATATTCCATTGTTTAATGGGTGCCAACTCACTGAGTGAATACGAGATCTCTGCTCTCAGGATCGTGGACCGAACAACCCTGTGGCTGTGTCCCCTTACACACATGGCACTAAGTTCAATGAAGATGCGGACAAAAATGAGGTTTTAGGCTTCCAGTGAACGCCTCAGTGTTACACATTAAGCTATTAATGTGATACACCTCCACGTAGTGGCAAAGAGTGCCTGGATAGGGTCTGGGCCCGAAGTTCAACACTACTAAATGAGGACACAAAAATGCTGTAAATTTAGTAATAAGATGTATTACATAACTGCATATACACTGGAATGTACATATTAATAATTGAAGCAGATCTGGCTCACAAGACCTGCCAGCGGCCATAGTTGTGAAAGTGCCAAAAATGGAGCCAAAAGAACAAACGAAAAATAAAACCTCCGGGGTCGGAAAATGAGCTTATGGAGAAGTGCTACAACCGTGGGGGATATGACTGTTAAAAAGCACAATGTTCTAGTAATTTATGTTAGTCTATTGCATTGAAGGGGTAAGTACAAAATATGAAGAGTCACCGTGATGCACGTGCAGCACCTACTACCCACTAAATCAGACTACCGGAAATAGCATGGGCAAGCAGCATCCCTGCAGAGAGCTTGCACTGCACCACTCCACAAGGTAAATTATTTACTGAGCATCATTAAAATATTACTTGAATGAGGAACACACTAACACTGAAATGTTCTTGTTTGATTTTCTTATCCCTGCAAAGAGTTCTCTTCTGAATTCTTCCTTATTTATTCTTATATAAACATGAATATGTAAATCTTAGAAAACTTACATTAATTATACATAAATTATTCTAGAGGATACGAAACACTTTGACAGGCCCGTAAGCGACTAATTACATACATTGATTAGAGAGAGGAGACGTGTGAAAATAACTACATTTTTCGTGAGAAGTTTGTGCCTGTCAAGTTCTGGGGCACTCAGCAACCAGAATATTTGAGTTGAAATTAAAGACTTTATATAGTTCTTGCATAATTTTTGGGTTTACCATATATTAACCCTTTGAAATTTACATGAAACACATTGAACAACATAGCCCGTTAATTCTGTGCATAATTAAAAATGCATGTGGGTTCACATTCACTTCTCTGTAACTATGTAATGCCACAAGTGCAGAATAAACTAACATTTGCCAGTACGCAACAAACTAGATTGGATTTTCTAACACTGTTTCCTACTTGATTGCTATGGTAATTTAAATGTTTACTCTACAAGTGTTACAGACACTGCACTGGTTAACTCAGTAAGCGGGTCATGACCCATTCACGCATGAACGACACTAGGTGTGCATCGAGATACATGGGTGAGCGTCCTTTATGCTGCACTGGTGCAGCTGACGTGGGCAGGACCGCTCGGTGATGTTGTGACAGTGGTCTTGTCAGACCACGCAGAAGTGGTTCATGTCAAACGCTCTCCCCTCGGGGAGGTCACTGTCATGATGAGTTGTGGCTGCTTAGGACTGCATGGACCAGTATCTCTGGTGCGGTCCACAGGTCGTCATGGTGGATCTTTGCTCATCAGCTGGCTTTCACCTGGACAACATAATCAGTTTTCCCTACCCTTTGCACCATCGTGCAAGGTCCGCTCCCGCATGGGGCAAATACCACACACAAGTTGGCATGGGCGGCAGAATGTTGGCATTCTTGTACATAAACTGTAGGTCTGATTTGTAATTCTTTTGGTGGACAATTGGTTCCTGGCAACCACTGCTGAATGTACTGTTCCGTGTTCCTAGAGATCACTCTAACACTGTTGGCAATGCTCTCAGTGGGCTTCGGTGTCTAAAAGTTCCTTAGTTCGACACTGTTTGTGGGCATACATGTTTTCCTGGTCTAGCAAGACCATTGCTTTACAATAGCTTGGCATGAAGTAGCCAGTGGCCAAGTTTTGGTAGTTTCTGAGGCAGAATAGGATGTCTGCGATGTACGTGGCCCAGAAAGTGTAGTCATTCCTCACGTGAAGCCATAGTTGCGCCTCAAACTCCTAATTTTTTGTTTCATTGGATTGGCGTTGCAATGGTACACAGCTGTTGTGTGGTAAACTGTCCTCCATTAGGTGCAGAGTTCCCACCACCCTTTTCCAATGAACTGCGGTCTATTGTCGGAAAGAATGACTATTGGGTAACTCCAGCGAGCAAAGAAGCCATTCTCTACCACCCCAGTAATGTTCTTTAGGCATGAGCTTGGGAGGGGGTAGGCTTCGCACCACTTAGTGCACAAGTCGGTCATGACTAGCAGAAACCTTTTCTTGGTGGGGTAAGGTCCCATTACACTCAATGCAATTGTTTGGAAGAGTTTTTCTGGTATTTGTGGTTGTTATTGTATCATGCTATCAGCACGGACGTTTTTAAGGCGGTTACACACTTTGCATGTGCATATAAATTCTTGTACCTGTCAGGTGAGACCTGGCCAGAAATATATGGTTAGGACATTCTGTTTTGTTTTTGCTGCCCCTGGGTGACCAGACAAGCAGCTGGTGTGGAAATGGCCTAGGACTAGGGTGCATACTTCTGCTGGAACATATATTCGCTAGTTCCCTTCCTCCCCCGGGGGTCGGGTCTCCAAGCAGTTATCAACCATGCGCCAGCTTGTCAGTTTTTTCTGTGCACACTACACGCTGCATTCTGTGATGTCAGTGGACACCTGTTGGGCAGTGAGTACTTGTTAATACAAGTCAACACTCATCAGTTCTTGGAAGGCAGAGGTTGTGTCCATTGTGACGTGTTGTAATGTAGCTGCGGGCGGATTGTCGGGTGGAAACATAGTTCACATTCATCTTCATCTCATGCTATTTCAGTAGCACACGGTGCACAGGAAAGGGCGTTGGCTAGTTGGTTCTCCTTACCAGGAACATGTTCCACTACAAAATCATAGGCCTGCAATAACATGGACCACCTGCAAGCTTGCTACAGACAGTGTGTATGTTATGCAACCACATTAGGCAATGATTGTCAGTGCTTAACACCACTGATATTACAAGTGTTGGCTGTAATGTTTCAATGCCCATACTATGGCCAGACATTCCCTCTCATTTATATCAAAATTATGCTCGGGTGGGGCAAACTTTGAACTGCTGTAATCAATGACTCTGAGCACCCAGTCATCGTCGTATTGAAAGAGAACGGCACCAAGACCCTCTTGACTAATGTCGGTTTTTAGGTATAACTGTCTCTGTGGGCCCAATGGGGACAGTTTGCTGTATTGCTAGAAGCAGTACTTTATTTCCTCTAACATATTCTGGACTTTGTTGTTCCACTAAAAACATTGCAATGGTGATAACAAGGTGGTTAGTGGAGCTGTTACTGTGGCAAAATCCTGAATATAAAAACCTTAGCTATTTCACCAGTCCCAAATTTTTCTAAGTGATTATGTATGCCGGGCATAGGGTAATCCAGAATTAATCATAGCTGATCTTGATTTGGCTGGATTTCCTCAGTGTCAACCATATGACCTTGGTATTGTAGGCATGTTTTACCAACGTGGCATTTCCCATTTGTGCAAATCAGGCCATTACTATCTAACCACTCTAGTACGAGAGATAAGTGTTGCACATGCTCTTCCCAATTTCTCGACTAAATATCATCATCTAGATATAGACTGTTCATGGTAAAGTGAGCACTTTTGAGGCCCTAGCTAGTTTCTTCTTCCAGCCATTTTTATCCTTTAACTACCTTTTTAAATAAATATAGCCATATAAGTAATAAACACAGTGTGTGTATTCTACCGCGCTATGAAGTTAATGCCTAATGATAAAATTAAATATATTAATTGACTATTATTGCCAATGAGAGTGCTTTCAAAAGTGCTCACTTTACCATGAATAACCTGTAAGCTATTGTACAGTCCCCTATCAGGCCATCCAGGATGCAGAACATCATGCTTTGAAGTGTGGATGGGGCCCACTTCAACCCAAAGGGCATTGCACAAAACTGAAAATGGTATTCATAAGGGGTGGTATAGGTGGTCTTGTGGTGGTCTTTGGGACATACTGGTATTTGCCAATAACCACTTCTCAGATCCAGGGAGGACAAGACCATGGCATTCCCCAGCATGTTCAAAGCGGAATTTACACTGATCAAGGATGGTGGTGCACTTTCAGTTACTTGGTTGATCGGGCATAAGTCCACACAGAACCTCCAGCTCCCGTATTTCTTGGGGGCTAGAGTGATGGTTGAATTGAAGTTACTTTCAGAGGGTTCTATTATCCTGTCTTGAATCATCTCCTTGGTCTGTTGGTTGATTATCCTTAGGTGGCATGGATCGTAATCACGGGGTGCAGACCACACAGGATCTGCTTTAATGAGTGGTATGGAATCTTCTGCCACACTCGTTCTTTTAAGGGGATCCGTGGAGGCAAATACATCTTGGCGTTCATCTAGTACTCGCTGGATAGATGTTCCGCGGGTACTGAATGGTCGAACATGTTAAGTTGTACAGAATGTTCGCCATTTTTTATGACACTATCCTAAGCTCTAGTACTCGCTGGATAGATGTTCCGCGGGTACTGCATGGTCGAACATGTTAAGTTGTACAGAATGTTCGCCATTTTTATGACACTATCCTAAGCTGTATAGTCTTCTAATAAACCAAAATGAATACGGTACACAGCAATTTCAATGATTGTGTTGTGTTGCTGGAGTCAGGGTACCCCTAGAATAAGATCTTCACATATTTTGCAGGAGATGAGAGCAGTGATGTTCATGTAACAGTCGCAAATCTGAATTTATAATTGCCCTTCCCCTAAACATTCACTGGTTCCACTAAGAGTAGCCAACTGCATGGTTTGTTTTCATTTGGTTATCAGCTGTTGGTCCACTAATTCGGCATGGGCAAAATTGTGTGATGCAGCTATATCAAGAGGAAAATGGTGTTCCACTCATCTATTCGCAGAGGAATCCTAATCAGCTGGTCACCATGGGTACTTACCTGGACAAAATAATGATAGGTCGCATCTACGTTGGTAGTAGTGGGTGCTCCGGTCATGACAGCGGCGGAGATGGCGGCTCTATTATGACCTCCACTTTGTTGTTTTCCTGCTGAGTATCCACACGGTTTGGACATGTCCATTGCAAGTGATACTGTTAATCATTGCAGATAGCAGATATGGCAAAGGGTATGCTCGTCGGACCCTTATTGTTGTTCACATTACGAGGTTGGGAAATGTCACATCACTTTTCCCTGCAGTGACAGTGCCATTAGTCTATCACTGATCAGTTGACTTAGGGGATGTGGGTTGACCTGTGTCCTTGCTGGTTCGATGTGCTTTGCCTCTTTCTTGTCCGATACACGGGTGTCAGCTGGGTTAACATGTGTGTCAGGCCACAGGTATTTACTGTGTGCCATGAGGTTGGCTATCCTGTGTTTCTCTGCATCATACACTACACAAACCGCCATCCTTAGGAATTTCTGCGTGCTGATAAATACCATCGGGCATAAGGCCAGTCGGTACTCGGGTCGAACAATCTCTACTACTGCTTGAAGTACGTCTTCATCCGGGAGATGTTGATAATACTGGTCAGCTATACTGAATTTGTGGTTCACAAAAATATCTAAATTTTCTGTGGCAGCCTGTTCCTCTATAAACAATGCTATCTGTTGTTTTAAGGTGGTGTATCTATTGGCATTCCAAGCTGTGAATCTGTACAAACTGTTCCCATACAATATCTTAATTTGTTGCGGATCCCCACCAGGCTTTCATCTCGCCTAACAGCTGATTACCAAAAATACTTGCCCACTCCTCTTTGCTAACACCATATCATTGCAGGCAGGTGTTACATTCTCTGAGAAAAGTGCAAGCATCCTCAGTGACTTGGCCGGAGAAGTTTGGAAGCATCTGAAATTTTGCACTGGTTATAGAGCTCTGTATGTTTCTGGGTGATCTATGTTCTGTGGCCACAAACTGTGTGACATTCGCTTCTATTGATTCTCACCATAAGGAAATGAGTTGGTAGGTTATATTTCTTTGTGTTGGGTGACTGGGAAGTACTGTGACATGTTTTGGGAAGAGATTACACCTCACATGTGTTTGTAGGGGCCTACTGCAGACACAGGTTTGACCACGTGCGTTTGTTTACATTTGGCACACGTGAACGTCCCATTGAGGACAGCCTGCCACTCTTTTTGCGGACACACATGTGAGGTGGAAGTTTGAGGTACACAGGCTACATTCTACACTTGTCCTTACTGCGGTTCACACAATACTCAGCTTTGCACTCTGAAACCTGTCTGGTCGTTGGTTGCCTGTACTCACCAATTGTTGGTAGAAGTTTGTGCGTTGTTGGCTTGGGCTGGTATGCAATCCATTGTGCCATGCATTGTTCACACTGGAATTGGTGCTATCATATGGTAGTCTACTCTGTATTGTATATGCAGTTGGTGTGCATCACCCATTGACACATTACACAATGAACTGAGTCTGCATGGATGCCCGCACGCAAGGATCATGCACAGCAATATCAAACAGCTGTAGAAGCGAACGGTGGCAGGAAGTATGCATCACAGTGGGTCAGCGGACACCTACATATTCCTGTGTGTAGGTTATATTTATTAAAGGAGTCGAGTATCCTCGATTTTACACTGATTATGCATTTGGCTGGTGGCTTGCAAAGATTGATTGTATGCCATCTGACCAAGTTACGTAAATTACACACAACACGGCTATACATGGTAGACATAGTCATTGCAACGTGGCACGGTTGCCCAGTCAGAGAAGCATCTTCTCGGAAGACAGCTGCTATTGCAGTTTGTGGACTCCTTGCAAGCGTGGAGTACATCGACCAGTCTGATTGTTTACCCAAGTGACTGGTTGCCCACTGTCCTGCACACATGCACGAGTGGCGACAGATCAGCAGTGACGTCGAAATCTACTGCCCTGCACGGACCTGACCTATGCCACAAAATGGCGGCATGAATCGGGTTTCTCCTGGTTAGATGGAATAAATAACGATTTATTTATTCAAACTGTCCCTTCTCTGGATATCGTACATATGTTTTCTTACATTGTTCTTCACCACACTAGTTGCTCAAGTCAATTAGTGACCTGAGCGGTAGGGCTAAACATTGCAGATTTTGGGGTATATTTACATTTAGTTATACACATTATTATTATTTTTATTATATATATAAAAAAAAAGGAGTATTTGCTTGTGTTGTCACTTCGTTTAATATAATTTCCAAATTACGTATATCAGTTAACAATATAATCTTTGGTTTATTTAAATATTTATTTACATAGAGATTCATTTGTTTATAGCCAATATTCGGTATTAATGTTTGTTATTTTTCATTGCTTCCTAGAGGGAATAAGTAATTAAATGTTTATTAATCATAGAACTATCCTAAATGTCTCTTGTTTCCCCATTACCGATTGGCAGAGAAATGTATCATGGTCAGGCAACAGCCAATCAGAGAAAATGAGACAACATAAGTAAGGCTGATAAAAATTAGAACAAAAGTTTTCTTTAGAACCAATTTTCATCACACCCAGGATGGATGTGTGTTGACTAAAATTAATATTTTAATGATGTAATACATATAGAAAGATGGCTGCAAAATGTTTTTATATTATGAAGAAATGATAAGGGAATAATAAGGAATATTAATTTTATTGTGTTTAAGAAAACTGTGTAAGTACATTGTCAAATGTTGTTTAATAAGAAATAATTTTATTGTGTTTGAATGGGAATAATGTTTTATAACAATTATAAGAAGATTTTAAAGAATGATAATGAATATTTTATGTCTGAGAATATAAAAAAATTATTTTATGAATAATTTGTTGAAAATACTGAAGCAAAAGATTTTATTGGAAAAGGATTTGCAAAGTTGAGAATGTTGCAATTTATAATTCAATTGAATACTGCACCCAACGTGTCAAAAGGAAATATTTGTTAATTATATTGGAATGTAACAAGGGGACGAATAATATTGGCAGTGTTCGGAGTTCATGCTAGCGGAAATAAGAAATAACTCCAATATTCCGATGTTTAACGTAAGGGGTGCCAACTCACAGATTGAATATCAGATCTCTGCTCTCAGGATTATGGGCCGAACGACCATGTGGCTGTCTCACCTTACGCACACTGCACTAAGTCCTATGAAAACATGGACAAAAACAGGGTGCTCAGGCTCCCCAGTGAATGCCTCGGTGTTACAGTTTAAGCTAGTAATATGATACGCCTCCAAGTGGCCGTAAAGAGTGCCAGGTTAGGGCCAGGGCCCAAAGTTCAACACTACTAAATGAGAACACAAATATGCTGTAAATTCACTAAAAAAACTATATTATGTAATTACGTACACACTGACATGTACATATTAACACCTGAAGCAGGTCTGACTCGCAAGGCCATAGCTGTGAAAGTGCTGAAAATGGCACAAAAATAATTAAATAAAAAACTCAGGGGTCTGAAAATGAGCCGATGGAGGTGTTGCGAATCCAGGGGATACAACTGTTAAAAAGCATAATTTTCCAGTAATTTATGTTAGTCTAGTGCATTGAAATGGCAATTACCAAGTATGTAGGTCCCCCACGATGCTACGCACGTGCAGCACCTATGACCCACTGAATCAGACTGCCTGAGATTGCACGTGCAAGCGATGTCCTTGCCGAGAGCTCGTGTGACTCTGCGAGATGAATTATTTATTTGACCTCATTAGCATAAAACTTGAAAGATGAACAAACTAAATGCTGAAATATTATAGTTTGATTTTCTTATCCCTGCACAGAGATTACAGTTCTTGCATATTTCTAATTATATAAAACATGACTATGTGAATATTAGAAAAATTACGTTAATGTATACCAAAATAATTCTAGAGGATGCGAAACACTCTGACAAGCCAACAGGTGACAAATAACATACAGTCGACTTTTGATCTATCGTTATTCAGGGGATTGCCAAAAAAGTCCATACATGTGGGATTTCAGTAGATGTGATTTCTGACATGTAAATCAATAAAATACAACTTCTAACCTTATAAAACTTTATGGTGAGTATAGCAAGAGATGTACATTATCTGTGAATAAATTTTAGCTAATAAACGCAATAAAAATGGGAATTTTAGAAAATGTATCATTGTAAATAGTACATAAAAAACATTTCACCTAAACTCATTAAAATAAAGAAAATAACATCTCAAAATACAGTAAATAATTGATTGTAATCCAACACCAAATGCAAGCTGACCTTGAACTTTCAAACCCTCTGAAAATGAAAATAATATGACACAAACTGCAAGTCAAATTTTGAATGTCTCGTATGCACTCGTTCAGCTAAGATGGCAGGGAGGACTTATTGATCTGGCAGTGTGTTCACAGCGGCTGGTGAAGAATGAGGAGGGGTGGTGCCGGAGAATTACCCCTCCATGCCGCTACTTGTTGCACAGTGCTGACATCCTGCGCCCGTGGCAAATGTCTGTCTTTTAAAGTAATTTATAATATTTTACTGCAAAGAAAGCTTGTAATTTTGATATAGAAATTAATAAATAAGGCAATTATAATTTATTTATTCACTGCCTTTAATAATAGATCATTCAAAACCACATGCTCTGATTTTCCCTGATGTGAACTATACTGTACGTGGCTCGCTGCTAACCTACCCATTATTAGACTGCAAAAGAAGTTGAATAGGCCCTTACATTTTATCGGTTTATTCAATAGATGCGTGTATATAGAAATAAATCAAATATAAATCCTCCGATTTCCCCACAAGAAGTTACTGAAAATGAACTTTACACTAATAATACAAGTCACTCAATGTTCAAACAATTTTTGAAGACAAGGGGCGGTCAAGTATATGCTTCTGGGCATATAATTTTATTTGTGAAGATGCTACCCCTTGAATTAAATTAATATTACGTTTTAAAATCATGTTAATTTTACGTCAGATACAATGAAACGCAAACCTTAGAGGGAAAAACTACCTTTAACCACAAAAGAAAATATCTTTGCAATATTCCTTGTTAAAATGTTTTGCATAACATTTTCGGGCAAAACTATTTGCTTTGAAATACAAATGAAATAGGCGCAACTATTTTGAGTGACGCATAATGTTGATAAAATTTCTACGTTCGCCACATGCATTTTATTTGCTCTAAGGCCGGCGTGTGAAGGCAAGTCCATGCAGCAGAGTGACTTTTTTTTTCCTTTTACTAGACACCAGCGTCTCCTCTCGTCTGCATGAGGGGAGGAAGGAAGGTGCACCGCTGAAAGAGACAGAAAGAGAGGAAAAAGAGGATGCTACATTGCCACACTTGTTGCTATAGGTAACCATTTCGCCTTTGTCAGCATGTAAGGGGAAATAGCAGGCAAGACTCGCTCGCCACACCACACTGCAGTGTCGACAGATGTGTCCAAGACACTAAACAGCACACCGCAGAGCAGTTACAAATGGCGGTACATGCGACATATTTTATATACAGTTACTAGATGTTTGCAAAAACAAACAGCTTAAAAACAATAGTGCAGAAAATATTAGGTGAAGGGACCTGGAATATACTTTGATTGATGCACCATGTGATAAACGATACAAGCGGTTTATGTTAACATTATTTACAAAGGAATTTCACCAGGACCACAAAAATTTTTTCGTGGATGTGGTTTATCGATACATGCGATAACGATAAATCGATAGTCAACTGTATATCTATTAGACAGAGCAGACATGTGAAAATAATTACATATTACGTGAGATGTTTGTGTCTGTCAAGTTCTGGGACACTTAGCGATCAGAACTGTCAAGTTGAAATTAAAGACTTTATACACTTCTCACATAATTCTTATGTTTGCCATGTACATATTAGCGCTTTAAAATTTACATGAATCACATTGAATAACAACCCTTTCATTCGGTGCATAATTAAAAATGTACGTGGCTTTATGATCATTCCTCTGTCAATCTGTAATGCCATAACTACGGACTTCACTAACATTTTCCCGTAGGCCACAAACTACACTGGATTTTCTAACACAGTTACCTACTTGTTTGCTAAGGCAATTAATACGTTTACTCTATGAGCATTGTAGACAGTTTAACTCGGTGAGCGGGTTTCATGACCTGTTCACGTGTGACCGATACTGGGTGTGCATTGGGATGCATGGGTTAGCAATCCGTATGCTGCACTGGTAGGGCTGATGTGGGCAGGAGAGCCTGTTGGTGTTGTGACAGTGGCTGTTGGGTCGTCAGACCATGCAGGAGAGGTCCATGTCAACTGCCAATAAAAAAGTAAAAGGTTCTCAGATTATTGAATTACCACATTTTCCAGTACTTTTAGAATGAAATATTGATGTTAAAATTTAAAGTCAAAATAACCCCAGTATATATAACATTTTTGCCAGTGAGACTTGCAGTAATTATACACATATTATTATAATCACTAATCCTACCTATTATGTTGTTTGCATTGTTCACATTATAAACAAAAGCATTTGCATATTAGGGAGGTAGGTAGTTGGACTTAACGTCTCGTCGACAGCAAGGTCATTAGAGATGGTGCAAGCTGCACAGGGAAGAGGGATTGGGTAAGGAATGGGAAGGAATCGGCCATGGTCTTTGTTAGGGACCCATCCCTGCATTCGCATGGAGCAATTTCAGAAAACTATGGAAAACCGAAATCAGGATGGCCGGACTGGGAATCGAACCCGGGTCCTCCCGAATGTGAGTTTAGTGAGTTACCACTGTGCCACCTCACTCGGTTGCATATTAGAGAAACATGTTGAACATCTAGACCATTTAAACATTAGAACCTTGTGATGCTGCCATATAGTGCTAACGTATCTTCATTAATGCATTTAATTATTCTGACAGCTATAACACCAATAAAATTGACTCCAAGACTTTACTTTCTTTATTCTCAGATAAGGTGCGAAGGTCTCTCCAATAGTGGTACTGTTGTATCACACAAAATGATTCATGTTATGAAATGTGATGTACATTTGTATTTGTTGCTTCAGCTAGCTCATTCAAAAGTGGAATACATGTGTTGTGCAACAAGATATATCACTTTAGTCCAATTCTGTATCCTTCTGGTTGCAAACTGCACACATAGAATGTATGTTTGTTGAAATGCAATTAATTTGGACCAACTTCTTACTTCTACATCAATGTTTGTAATAAATTCTGCGCTCTTAGGGACAGTTCTTACTATGTACTCTATAACTGCAATAATTTTTAAATTCTACTGCAACTTGACTTTCACATGTTGCTGTGACATGCTGGACTCCAAGAGTCCTGGCCCAAAATCTGACATGTCTTCCATGCAAGCATCCAGTAATAATGAAAAATATCTCTTACGAAGTGAAAATCTAACAGAACGTTGCTCAGGTTTAGGGCAGTGCAACGTTCCAGCCATCAAATAAGGGCATTTTCCTCCATTTTATCTGTGCTCCAAGGCCATCATGTGGTTTTTAATTTGTAATGAGTATTAATTTACTGAATTATATCCCCAATGGAAATTAACTCCAAGACCTCTTGTTATAATTTAAACAGTAATTTCTTTTCCAATTTTAACAAGCGCCTTGCTACTATACCACCACACTTCAGTCTGTACGAGTATATTTCGTAGTTAAATTTATCTTGGCACAGTTATATAAACTGTATAGCGTAGTCCAATTATTCCAGGCAAGAGTATCATAATAATAAATCTTAAGCAAGAATTTTTTAGGTAGTACATAGTTAATATCTATTGGAAGTTTATATTTAATGTAAGTAAATACAAGCTGGTGACTCTATTGAACAAGTTGTAGCTGATAGGTCTTATTTGGTGCAATTTTAATGTTTTTATCAGCATAAATAGAATATTATTTTTTTATCCTCACTTAAGTGCTTAAATTGAAAGCTTGTGTTAAGTAACTACGATAGCTGGGAACTGCTGTGTATTGAGCCTTCACAAATGGGTATGAAAGGAAGTTGGGAGGAGTGCTCTATCCCCTGGTACCCCCTACCCCTCCTCTTATGTGTCACTCCTTTGCCTATCTACCTTGGGAGGAGGAGCTTTATATAATTTCTTTGCAATTAGTGCTTATGATTCCAAGTCTTGCAGTCCGTGACTTACAAGATCTGAACACGAACCTGATTACCCATGATTACAAGTACCTGCTGCTCATGCCCAGATTTCCTGACAAGCACATCATAATATGAATTTTTAATGACTTTCAAAAAAGAATAATAATAATGAGCATCATTACTTACTTTCAGTACAGAGTCTTTTACCGAATTCAATATATCACTTCAAGCATACCTTGATGGCAAACTTAAGATTTCTTTAAGATGTAAAAATGTTTAATGTAGCTTTCTTAGTCTTTCCTACATGCTATATTATATGGAAATTAGTAACCGTATACAATTTTCACATAGATTTTTTGTCAATGTTTACTCTTAGCCAATTGCACAACCATATAGATAAAATATGGGGAAAACCTAGAAAATATATACTGGAAAGAGTATTGTCATGTGATACTTCAGTTCGCCCTTTGATCATACATCGATAATATTCCATAAACAGAACCCTAGTATCAAAATTAAAACAATAACAAGAGTGATCAAAAAGGAGGATATCCTGATGCAAAAATTAGAAAGCAGGCAAATAGGTAAAAAAATCAGGAGAGTTAGCAGGTATGCATGCAGGTGGAAAATGTGACAGATATTGTTGAGTACTCCCATTTCTCTTAGCAATGCATACCATTCGTGCTCCATCACACAAAGTTTAATGCCATGTCACACTTCAGAAAAGACGGGCACCATCTGCAGGTCCCACTCCTCAAAAGTATATCAACTACATGGATGTTAATGCCACCTTGGTATTATTTTATTTATCTGTCTGCATGGATGGATACCTTAAGTTTAGGTCTGATTTTTAGCAATGCTACTGGTTTTCAGCTGCATTTAATCCATAACAATTTAATTTGTAGTAATAAGTTACAACCAAAGTTTTGTACTTATTTGTTAAAAGTTGTTGAAGTATAACACGCACTTAAAATTTTGAATTAGAATTGTTTAATTTTTTGTCATTATTCTGTTAGAAAAAAATGAATTATGCCATAACACTTGTCATCTATGTACTTATTGCAGAATTTGGATATTTGGAGGGTGTTCATCATCTAAGTCTACATCACTTATGGGTGAAATGAGATGGAGATAGAGTAGTGATGAACTGCAAGGATAGGGGAAATGGGTGTACCCTGAAAGAAGCCACAGGCAATGGCAAAGTTTACAACTTTTCCCATGTACGAAACCGGGCATGACTTTGCAAGTAACCAAACCTGGAAGGAGGCCAAACTCAGGATCATTTGAGCCCTACACCTAAAAGGATTCAAAATTTCTTCATAATAAATTACAGTCAAGTGTTTCAGTGCCAATAACAATAAGACACCACTATCTTTAGCCTTCCTTTTAACACTTTTACGTCCAAAGAAGTATGTATATATCCTTTGGGCCAACAATTTTGTTGACATGATTTGGTTGCTACTAATAAAATATGTTTTTTTTTTGTTTTGCATATTTTTTATTTTAATTGGGTGAAATTTTCTCAAAATTTGCATCAGTCGTATATGGCTGCCACGGACCCTCTGGATTTCATAAGACTGGATTTTCTTACAGGACCACTTTATTTTTTATGGTTAATTGTTTATTTTGTTCAGCTGAAGGAAATCAGAGAAAAATCCGACATCATAGCAATGTTCGACCTCTCTACTCCCTCACATGTTATCTGACATGAAACAGGAGTTCAAAAGCATTCAGATTACCCTGAAAGACTATGCTAACCAGTGACCCACTGTTGCTGTGGGAAACTGTAATCTGCATTTCGTTGGTGACAGCCACACCGGATGTTACCTAATATTGCTGCTGTCAGGTTGTTATCTGCATCAGCCCTTCCACTGCATGATGATAGGCAGTAAGGTGACACTCCAATACATAAACAAGCCACCAACACTCAGATTCTCTCACCGCCTAATAAAATTGTACCGAAAATTGAAAACCTGACAACACCTCAGTTTTCTCACTCAGTTCAAGAATGTGTGTGGCTGTCCCAAAAATAGTCATCATTCTAATTCTACTCAATGCAGGTTATGTAAGTAAATTATAACATGGCAGACAAGTTTTTATTAAGAACTCAGTGAACTATGAAGTTAGCAAAAAAAGTAAATTTGATTCAGATTTTGATAAGTTGAATAACTAGAACTCCTCTTTTTGCTATTGATAATCTAGTTTCAAATAATTAACATTTTTCTTTTATTTTTTCTTTTAGAATGTGAAAATGACATCTTTACTACAAACAATTCATCAGATGCTTTAGACTTCGATTTTTGTAGAAGAGATACATCCAATTCTCCTGAAAATGATGAACACCCTTCGAAAAATCAGAAAATATGTGCAAGAGCAAATATTCAAGTTTCTGAAACTGCCTTCAGTGATCCTGCTCCATCAACCTCTGCTAATTTCTAATTATGCATGATAGAGGATAGGATTTCTAATAGCCAACTTACAAGTACACCATCTGAAAATCAGTGGACTGATATCAGAGGAAGAAATAAACTGTTTGATTTCAGCATACCATCTGGTATTAATTCTAACGTAAGAGAGGAATAGAAAGATGCCACACCAATCACGCTTTTCAAAACATTTGTCAGTACGACATTTTACAAATGATGGTTGAACAAATATATTTGAAGAACAAACTTTCTGTACTACACAGTGTCAATCAACTCCAAAATGGGTCCCAACTAATGTGAGAAAAATTAAGAAATTTCTTGGAATTATTTATTTCATGGGACTAGTCTGAAAACCAACAGTACGCTGTTACTGGACCCAAAATATTTTATACAAAGGTGACATTATGTAAATGATGAGCAGAAATCGATTTGAAATGCTGTTAAGACTCAAATCATTGGTACTATTTAAAGGAAGACTAGCAATCAAACATTATATTCCAAACAAGTCTAGCAAGTACAGAATTAAGTTTTTCATACTATGCTCTACACATGGATGGAGTGTCAGTGTTTTAAATATTATTCAATCAAAATTTCACTCACTCACAGTCAAAAGACTTATGTAAAAAATTGATTTTCCAAAGTAAATTGATTAAGTGATAAAAATGTTTACCATGTACATTTAACACATTTGCACAAACAATTATCAACTAACAATGATTAAAAATATAAAGATAAAATAACATGAAGTTACTGATAACTAAGGAGCCTACTTTCCTCTACATGCATGAGAATAAATTTTAGTGAAGTTTTTAAAAGCTTATATGGTAGGTAGGCATTGACAGCAATATCATTAGAGATGAAACCAGAAATATGTAAAGTACCAAAACAATTAAAATACACGAGTGACTTACCCGGGATTCTAATTCAAAAACTCATAAAATTAAGCTAGCTTGCAATCAACTGTATCACGGAGGTAGGATTAAGAGCATTAACGTCGGATGTAATCAGTCAAAATTTTTTTGGATGATAGGGTTCACTAACCTGAAATATTTATATGGCCATCATTTTGAAAATAAGTGTCTGAGAATTTAAAAACACATAAGTTTACATGGCATACAATAATTCTACTTTTGTGAAATACTTGATGGAAATTGTTTGATTGGTACCTAAGATAAGGCATAAGAACCTCATTTTATTAATTGGTGCTATCTTACAAAACTGCCCAAAGAAATGTTATTTTTACTATGCCTTTACCGAGCAAGATGGCACAGCGATAACTTGCTGGACTCACATTCGGAAGGACTTGGGTTTAATTTCCAGTCCTGCCATCCCGATTTCGGTTTTCCATGGTTTTCCGGAATCACTTCAGGTGAATGCTGGGATGGGTCCTTAACAAAGGCCATGGATGATTCCTTCCCCAATCCCTCTTCCCTGTGCAAATTGCACCGTCTCTAATGACCTTGCTTTCGATGAGACGTTAAGCCCGACTACCTACCCATGCATTTAATAGATGCTGTCAATATAAAAAAATTTGGTTGAATTTGGTTAAATAGTTAAATTGATATGCCAAACATATCAAAATACTTATATGGCCATCATTTTGAAAATCAGTGTCTGACCCCATTTAAATTGTGTAATTTTACAGGGACTTCTGTAGATGAGCAAAATTTTGTGGAAATTTATTGCATATTACGGAATTGACAAAACGTTCATTTTATTCACCTGACACTACTTAGCGAAAAATCCTGGAAAAAAGGACCTTTCTATGCATAAATTATGCTTCTAATTAATACTGTTTGCATACAAAATTTGGTTTCATTTTGTTTCACAGCTATAGCACACTAAGCTAAAATGTTTGTACAGGCATCATTCAGAAAATAAGACACGCATATAAAATCAATAAATTAATATCGCCTACCACAGTACAACTTCTTCGCCAAATTTGAAAGAAATTGTTTATTGTTTCCCTGAGATACGGCAAAAAAAACTGTATTATTTCATGCAGAGCTATCATCTTAAATGGTGGCAAAATAAGGCTTTGCAAGAAATTTTTGATGGATATAACTGACAGTGTCAGCATACAAATTTAAGTTAAAAAATTTTTTGCAGTTTCGTACATAAAAAATTTTGATCTAAAATGTTTATATGGCTAGCATTTCTAAAATATGTGTTGTTTGCTAAATTTGGTATAAATTGGTTGTTTTTTCGGTGATATTATGCAATTTTAATTTTCCATGTGACACTATTTTACAAACTGGCTGACAAGAGAGATTTTGTGGGGACACATTTAATGGTTGTAATATATGCAGCCACCACAGAAAGTTTTATTGGAATGAATTACATGATTCGACAATTTAACATATAAAATTAAAATAGCTATATGGCCATCATTTTGAAAATAAGTGAGAGACATATCTAAAACATCATAGTTATAATAACCTACTACAGTACTACTTGTTTATCATATTTGGTAGGAATAGGTCAACTGCTTTCCAAGAAATAACAAAATATTTTCATGTGCAACTATCTTACAAAATGATGGCCAAAAGTGGTTGTTTTTTTGCTTGTATGATGCTTGTAATAGATATTGTCAGCGTATAAAATTTGGTTGAAATTGGTCAAATGGTATTGTAGTTATACTAAATAAACCTAAAATATTTGTACGGTCATCATTTTAAAAATAAGAGATTATTAAACTTCAATACATTATATTTACCAGGCCTTTAATAATATTACTTACGTGCCAAATTTGGGGAAAATTGGTTGAATGGTTTGTGAAATATAACGTAAAAGCTTAGATTTTTTCAAGTGATAATATCTTCCAAAAAGGCAAACCAACAACAATATTCACCTCTGAATTGAATGCTTACACCTTGCTCTGTCAACATACAAAATTTGGTTTAAATCAGTAGAATGGTTTCCAAGATATGACATACCACCATTTTGATGGTAAGTGTCCAGTGTGGTTGAAAACTACAAAAGTCAGGTGTCCTCACTTAGTACTGTATGTCCACCGAGTTTGGTAAAATTCGGTTCACGCGTTCAAAAAGTGAGGGCTGGGGACACATGCAAAGACACATGCAGAGACACGCCCACAAAGACATACCCACAGACACGAAAGTGCTCTCATAAATCTTTCTTTCATTCGGAAAGTAGGCTAAAATTCAGAACCCAAATGTAGTGAGGTTTCATTACACACCAGGGTGGTCTTTCCAGTCTTGTATGTAGGCTTGGCGTAGTCATGTGTGCCCAAGGCAGCTCTTCACATAAGCAGTGTGTGGCGGGCATATACGACCAATCTTATTACCAAGGAGAAAGCTTGAGCTGTCGTATACTACCTCTATGGTAGCTAAAGAGTTATAAAAGATATGAAACTTTAATTTTTACTTTTCAGAGCAGTCATTAATGATGACCCCTGTATAATCAATTTTCTCATAAAACCACTGCTTCAGAAGATAATGCTGCTAATAAAGCCACAATGCTACAATAATGCTTAGGGCACTATACTTAAGTCAACTACATAAATGAAACACAAAAAAAAAGTACTTATTGGTATGTTCTACACAAGTATATTTCCAATGGGGCAGCATTCCACCTTTCAGCTGAAAGCAAGTGTAAAGGGATTCTTCAAAATGGAAAATTTTCTGCATTCCATATTCCACAGACAGGAGAACACATAACAGTTCAATAAGTTAAAACATGAAAATAATATACTGCATAAGTGATACAATTGTGAGGAAATGACCCCACCACCCTCCTTTTATGAGAACGGAAACTAGAAATCTATATCTGACTTCACTTAAATTGTGTAAAGTATGGAGTCGTGTAAGGCAGTTGCATATTTTGAATTTCAAGAATAAGGCTCTCTAGTAACTATAAGTATTTATTTTCTAATGTTTTATTAACATAAAGTGAATTGAGAATTATTTAATTGCAATGTTAATATTTTATTGACAAATTTGATGTGTGCCGCTTATATGAGTTATACTAAACATAATTATGACTCATCCTAACGTGTTATATTCTACCACGAACCACAACCATAGACGAGTAAAGGATTGTTTCCCATGGAGGGAGAGTTACAGACAAGTGGTATTTCCTGATGTTCCAGACCCAACTTCCTCTCACTACTCACGCAGCAACTACGTATCCCGAGGAAGGGTCAAACCCAACACGTTCTTCACGAGTGTGCACAGGATCCCTCCAGCATAGTGGACGATCCTAGCACGTGAAATAAGCATTGTTTCCAAGCGGCCGCGGAATACATCAGTCTCCCTGAAGCATGCTAGACAGTGTCGCCAAGTTTTCCAAAGATGGCGAAGCGTCGCCGAGCACCTGAGGCCAAATAGTCGAGCACAAGGGTAGATTCTTCCACCCTGCTTGCTCCAGGCAGACATCACAGAGCGACGTTACACCTCCCACTCCAGCCCCGGCATGGCCCGGCCAAGTGCACAATATAAGGCAGTGCACAGCCGAAGACACCAGTTATCATCTTTAGTAGTTCACCTCAACACTTCTGTGCTGGGGCTCTCTACTGACCTTAAGCCCTCATGGTCCTCTCCAAGAGATCTTCAGCAGCCACCAGTGGCTGCCGCCAACAACAACCAGAAGCTCCAGAGACTTCAACCACCACCAGCTACCAGAAGCTCTTCAACACCAGAAGCCTGCTCGACTTCACTCCACACTTCTGGGAGCCGCCGCTACTTGCTGGTAAGTGAAAACTACACCCACTGCCCTTTTTGTAGTGGTCCCGTTTATAAAGTCTCGTCTAGATGACACCAGGGTAGAGTAACTGCATCAGAGTTGTTTTCATAGCAGTCAAAGTCATTCTATACTTGAGTAGTCGAGGAGAAAGTAACTTCCACCAGTTGATCGTAGCTTAATTCCCCTTCAGGAATCTATACTTTGGCAAGACACATCTCTTTCGACGGCCAGCCGTTCTGTGTATCCAGGTTTACAGAAAGGTAGAGCCCCAACCACTAGGTAATCATCCAACAGGAGCAGGACAGCTACCTAAGGTTGTACTGCTGACCCGGAGCACCATGGGTGCTGGCAGGGGTATTTTACCTGGGACTGGAGGCCCGATAGTTGCTGGCTTACACCCCGACAGTAGTAGGAAGAAGGAAGATAGCCCGAACGACCCACCAATCTAGGTGTGTGCACCAAGGTGCAGAACTGTAGGAGCACAGGGTTCGCGCCGTCAACTGCTTTTGGGCTCTACACTTAGTAATGGTACCATTAATTGCTTGCGTAGACTAAAAGTAAGTTAAGTGTCAATACTGCCTCTATGCCATTTGGAGAAAGGCACAGTGCTCGAAGGGAGGAAAGAAAGGAGGAATTCTTTACTGCTAAGCGAGTGTGCACCAATAACCCCTTCACACTTAGTGAGGTCACCCCACAGGAATAAGCTCAGACTGCACGTCACCTGGAGAGGCAGTTCTCTTCAGACAGCACCCCCGTTTATTTCCCCTCACACACTAGGCTTGGCATCGAGATACATCCTGCAGTTTGTGCCCTAATTACTGGACGTGACACCAGGTTGGGTATTGCCACCTCATTTTGTGGAAGCAGTGCAGCCACCAACTGGAGCCAGATACACCTCACCTCTCCGTACAGCAACTCGTCAGTCGGCACCGCACAGGTGACTGCTGGTCTCACTTGACCCACTTCTACACCGGAAACCAGGAGACTGATGAGTGAGTACCCTGGTAAGTCAACCCAACCTCAACAAGCTAAGGTGGTAGTAAGAAACATTTTGGTATTACCTACAGCAGATTTTTTACCAAGCCATCAGCCTACCCGAACAGTATTAGTCTCTGGCAGAAAGCCAACTCAGTCTCAGTAATTGTGTATCAGAGCACGCATGACCTAGCGCTAACTAAAAATTACATTGACTAGTCTAAGTGACACACGTCAAACTAAACAATTATGAAATATTCCCTTGTGTTATAATGAATTGTTATACAGCTGTCTGCTACCATAACATACAGCAATAAATGAAAATTATATTAGGTTTTAAATAAAAAAATTATATTTTATAATTTTAAACTCTAATAACAGACACCTCCATAGCTTGCTTGTAAAGCCAGTAAGTCAGGTGCTGCATGAAGCTGCAGATAATTACTTTTGAGTCACAGGTCACGAGGAAGTACAGTATCTGTATGATTCAGCCCTTCATGATTGGCAGGCAATTGTGGCATCACCTGCAGGATGTGGCTGGGGTGATGTGCAGTAGCTCTCATCAATAGATAGAGGTAGTGAGCAAGCAGTCTGATTTTGGTCAGTAAGTTACCAGCAGTCAAAGAGGCAACATCGAGAGGGTATACCGATCAGAAGCAGCTCATGGACGCTCAATAGTTAAGGATAGGCGGTCCATTGCCGAAGTGGGCATAGATATGCAGTGCTACTTCATTTAGATTTTATTAGTCAACAATATATGTCTAAAGGTTGATGTAAGTAAGTTTAATGATGTAGGTGGCTGGAGTTAAGGAATCTAGGAGTGAAGTGTTCACGAGTTTTTTTTGCATCTAGGTTAGTTGAGATGAGAAATATTTGAATTAAATGGTTTGATATGAATTTAATAATGGTGGGTGTTTAGTAAAATCAACTAGTTAGGGTTGATGATGAATGTAAGTAATTGTTAAGAAACTTAGGTAAACCTTGGATGTTGATTATGAACCAGTGTGTAGTAATTTATTTAACTTGAAAGTTGATAAAGAAAGTTTAATTTATAATTTTAATTGATATTGTACAAATGAATAGTAATTTGGTGCAAATTAATACTAATTCAGTAAACTCGATTTAGAATATCTTCTATATTTATAATAAGGTCAATTAAAATTCAATTCAGTTTTCTTGTAACTATAAGTCGTTATTCAGAGATAAGGAACCATGCATCACAAGGAAATATAAAAAGTCTTCCCTTCAGGAGGGTTTCCATCTTGTTGATTAAGTTACAACTTGCCTCCCAGAACTCAGTAGTGTAATGAGAAGAAAATGTTGAGTGATGTATGTGATTTAATACACTCAAGAGGTAAGTCGTATTTATGATAAATGTGCTATCTGTGATCATTATGTACAAGTGTTGGGCATGTGATAGCCCTCCAGTTATCTATGGATTAGGATTGATAATATGAGTGTTACCTGATGTAGAAAACTCATTTGTAAATCTTGTGGGTTTAATTATGAAATAATACTGTGGTTGCTATAGATAGCGCATTTGTAATTAATTGAGTGGAAAACTAAAGACACTTTTATTTCTTAACGTAGGCACCCAGTACTACTGAAAAGGAGAATTGCTCTTGAAACCAATTAGTCATAATGGTGTCAAAGCGCAAGTTGCCAAATTTAATTATTCACCCCTCCTGTAGCATATTCATATGTGACTGACCCATCCTGGGTTGTGTACTCTCACGAAACTCCCCATCCGACAATACATCTGGCAAGGCTTCACCCTGTCTGAGCATGAATAAATCTGCAATCGTCATCTTTGCAGTTTTGGTAATACCCATTTATCAAAAACACAGTGGTGGCAGCTACCCTCTCCCTTTTTTAACATATTTACATAAAAATATCTCTTAGCTGCCACCACTAATTTAATATGTCCAGACTGCTACACTATTGACCATTAGGGCATCATGACACAATGTGTTCCACTTACTGTTGCAATAATGCTGCTAATAACTCATAATTACAGTCCCACATTGATCGAAATGAAATCAACAGATTTCGTCATTGAAATTTTGCCATATTAACATAAAAGTATTTTCATTTTGTCAAATAACTGTAATAGTAAACAATGCACATATTAGAACATGAATCTGCTATTTTTGTATCAATTTCAATAAAATCTAAATTGAACTTGTTATTCATTAGTTTTAATCAGTATATATTTATGTGACATTAAAAAGTATTTAACAGTAAAGATGAAACGATAAACTGATGAGAGTACACTTGGTTATATATCACATGTTGTCAAGTTGCAGTCAGTTTTGTGTGATCAGTCTGTACCTTGTTGACATTTATTTCAAACGGCTCTAAGGCATTGACCACGGAAAAATGTGTTATTTTATATTTGAACCATATAATGTTCAACTTGTAGGCATTATCTGTGTCTACCTTGTCCTCTGTTAAAATATTTTTAGACTGCATGGTTTTTGCAAAATGAAATATCAAAGTCAAAACTGTACTGTTTTTGTAAAATAAAATAAACCAAACTATTTGCAGAGAATTCAAAAAAGACATCTGAAAGATCTTGCCTTAATTTGTTTTAACCCCTTCCCTGTTTCGCCCGAGTTATCTCAGGCATAAGCCTTGTGTGCAAAAGATATATACCCCGAGTATACTCAGGCAGCAACCTCACTTTACTGCACCTTTTTGTTTCAACCAAGTTTAGACTCCTTTGACATGTTTACTGTGACTAATTGTAGATGGCATCACAAGTCACTCAGGAAAAAATATCTGAAGTCTAGATTATGCTTCTTAGATTTAACACTACGGTGTGGAAGTAGTTGCTTTCCATACGAACAAAAAAAGTGTGATTATTTACTTGTCTTTTGAAATTAGAGAGCCTGTAAATCCTTGTTGTTGGAAAAAAAATTTCACATAACACAAGATAGCAGCACTTCTCTTTTTTACACGTTATCGTACACTCACATTTGAAGTTACTGTTCCGTCGGTCGGTACTCCCAGCAGTGGAAAGTTATACATGTAACGAAATGGACTCTGATAGCGAAGTTTTGACAGTGGCTCGGAAAGTGGTGATGAAATTCCATCTGAAAGCAGCATCTCAAGTTCCGAGAATGATGCAGAACAGCAGATTGCATCAGCCCGACAGTGGTGTAATGTAAGTGTTACGTCTCCACCACCAGCACCTCTACAATATGACTTTACTGGCACAAGTGGCATGCATTTCGACACAGATCATGAGCACAGCATTTTAGATTTTTTTTGTATGTTTTTTTTATATCACTCTCATGTAGCTAATCATTAACGAGACCAACAGGTATGCTCAACAATGCAAACACGAAAATTGGAAAAGCACAACCATAAATGAACTTTATATCTTCTTTGCTGTCGCCATTCTGCAGAGCATTGTATGGAAGCCTGATGTAGAGCTATATTGGTCCTCAAATGACCTTCTGACAACACCAATTTTTCCAAAAAACATGACCTACAAACATTTTTGTTTGCTGAAACATTTTTGGCACTTTTCTGACAATGTAAGTTTTGACAAAAATACACAACCATGTCCAAAGCTGCAAAAAATTTGGCCTGTGTTTTTTAAATTTGAATGAAAAATTCAAAAAGTTGTACACACCTGAAAGAGACATTGCTATCGACGAGTGTCCGTTACTGTTCAAAGAGAAGCTGAAGCAGTACATTCCTTCAAAAAGGTCACATTTTGGGATAAAAAAAATATTTGTTACGCCAGTCCAGCAGTGGTTACGTCTGGAACATGGTCATGTACACAGGGAAAGATACACAACTTGATGCAGCATATTAGGATCTCCTGAAATCCTCCCAAGTTGTTATGACGTTGATAAAGACATTACTAATTAAAGTTTATTGTGTAACACTGGATAGTTTTTATTCATCTCCTGCACTTGCTGATTTACTGATTGCTAATCATACTGATACCTACGGCACAGTGCGTCTTTCAAGGAGAGACACGCCTGATTCACTTCGGAAAAAGAAGTTGAAGAAAGGCGAGATCATAGCGTACCAGAGAGGTAAAGTCACAGAAATGTTGTGGCAGGACAAAAAGAAGGTCTTTGCTCACAACTGTGGATGGGGCACATACTGTGACAGTTTGGAAAGCTGGAAAAGAACCAGTGATGAAGTCAGACGTTGTTGAGGCCTATAACAATACCATGCGAGGCGTTTATCATGTTGATCAAAAAGTTGCAAATTACCCTATCCCACGAAAACGGGGAAAAATTTATTATAAGAAATTGTTTCACAATTTTCTTGACATTTGTATCTTCAATGTCTTCGTGCTTTACCAAAAATGTGGAGGGCAAAAGTCACACCTGAACTTCAGGTTAGCTCTTGTTCACGAAATACTTGACTAGTATCATGCAACTGACATTTCACCCAAGCGAGCTGGTGGGCCTGTACCATCACCTGCTCTCTGCGTCTGACAGAAAGGCTCTTCCCGGAAGCTATACCACCAACAGAAAAGAAAGAGAAGCCGACCAGGCAGTGTGGAATGTGTTCCCGTGTGAGGGATGCCAAAGGGAAAAAGATACCCCGGGAAACAAGGTACTGATGTCCAGACTGTGATGTGCCCCTGTGCTACCAGGTTTATCACACAGTACCAAACATCTGAACACTTATAATGTATTACTTTTTCAGGTGCAAGAGGCAATTACACCAGATAATGACATTGTTTACACAAAGTAACATAATTTTCATGCAATTCTTTTCAATGAAAATGTGAATCAGTATTTATTTGATGTGTTTTTTTAATATTTACCATATTTCAGTTTTCTTTTGTATTGTTTTACTTTTCCATGTAAAAAAGGCAATAATGTCAGATAATGATAATATGTAAGATTATGAGCCATGTGAATGAAAAAGTGACTCTGTAATTTTTGCCTTGATGTATGTTTTTTCTAATATTTTTTATATTCAAGTTTTTTGTATTGATTTCTTTTTCAGGCGCTAAAGGCAATAATATCAGTGATATTGATTTCATGTATCGTAATACATGTGAATAACTTTATAAATTTTATTGGTACCATTATTTTATGTATTCTGAAATGTTTAAGTTATTTTGCATTGATTCACAGAAAATAAAAATAAAATAAAGAAAAAATTTATTACAGTCTGCCTGCCTATACTCGGGTGAGAAAATAAAACAAAAATTTAATGTACCAACAAATGTCAGTACATAATATGTACATCTTAGATTTCTGGTAGTCAGAGTGGTTGTATATATATGTATATTTTTTTTTAACATAAATGAAATATTCAGATTTACATTATGCCCGAGTATACTCGGGTGAAACTTTTCTTAGGTTTTTCAAAATTTGTAACTTCTAAAATATGAATCCAAAAAATGTAATCCTACAAGATGTGTCATCCCTCCACTTGGTAGACAATGTGCAAAGCATTACAAAAATTGGTTATTTTAGGGATGTTTTTAATTAAATTAATTAAACAGGGAAGGGGTTAAGGTATATTTAGCAAAAGTTATTTTCTATAAATTAAGGGGCAGCCAAAAATCAAATATATGCAAGAATTCATTTATATCCAGCAATTTTTTTTAAAATTACATAAACATTTCCTTGTACAATTTTATAGAGGTCTTGAAGTAGCTCTTGGCATCTTCTTTCAGTGTGAATCATCTTATTTCTGTACATAAGATGGTTTTCATTATTTGTAACTTTCTAAAACAGTAAAATTGTGATTTTGCTAAAGCGATGCGATTTAAAAATATTTTATCTGAGGAAAAATTAGTCACAGATAATGTATACAAGTTGAACAGTATGTGTGGCCAACACCCTTAAGAACACTCACTATCATTTGAGTTTTCCAAGAATTTTACACCACTCACATTAAGCTTTTGTCTGTGTTTGGGTAATAAAACTTTAATTAGAATACAAACACACACTGTCCCTTTTAATCAGTTGTTACATGCCACAGAATCACCATATCTTGACCCCCTCAAAGTATTTCAATTTTGTTTGTACACCTTGTGTATTATGGATACATGATTCCTTTAGTTTTTCTGCACAAGGTACTTGCCCTACACCTACTAAATAAGGAAAATAATAAAACTGCAGAAACTGCAACAGATATGAGCATTTTTACACAAAGTTCCTTCCAATGCAGCTGTTTTTTTTGTATCACACTATCACTGTTCACTGTGCATATGGCACAGTGCACAAATCATAGAAAATTAGTAAAGTTTAGAGTATTTACAAATACCACAGAATATTCATTATATATATATATATCCTTTCATGTCACCAGCATTTTTGATTAGAATGGTCCGTTTCAAAATATTACAAAAAAGTTTACCTGTTATTTATGTGAACAAGCACTTACCTCAGTAGCAAAATTAGAAAAATGGCCAGATTTAAGGTCTCGATGGCCATTTACAGAAAAGTTTAATTAACTGCAACTCTTAACAAATGTCAGAATATACACAGAATACATTTATCATCATTATGGCAAAAATAATGTAAATTAACATTACCTGTTTTACGAACAACATATGATGGTAACAAAACATTTTAATTTTAGTTCCCAAAAAATACTACTATGGTTTGGTTTGAGCTCATCAGCTTCCCAAAGGTTATTTGGCAAATTTAATGAATTAATTTAACAATGACAAAAAATTCTCAGAACCACTCAATGTTTCATTTAAGCTGAGTTGAGATATTTGGGTGGCTCTTAACAACTAGGACTTGAGAGCAAATAATGGTGAAATGAGGTGAGAATGGAACAGTGCTGAAATGAAAGTGTGAAGGAAATGAGAGATCCCGAAGAAAACCTGCCAACCAGCGGCATCATCCGGCACAATTCCCACTTACGAAAATACGGGAGTCACCTGGCAGGGGATTGAACCTGGTTCGCCTTGGTGAGAGACGAGCAGTCTAAACGCTCGGCCACCGTGGCCCCCAATGTTTCATTTGAAGCACATTATACAGGATGTGTCTAAATTCCCATTACACATTGTAACGACTTGTAGTGGGGACCAAGACGGTTACATTTTGCATAGGAACTTATGTGCAGAAATATACAGTTTCCCTGCAACAAACAAAACACCACCACATCACATTTTGACCCCTCCCACGACTGCAACATACTGTACGTTGTTTTTATTCTGGGTCCATTACAAGAAGGGCTCAATATGACAATCAGCGACATCTTACACAAACACGGTACTTATGTACCATATTCTGGTACACACGATCACCAATACCTGGAAGTCCAAGATCTTCCGCAGCCATAACCTGCGCCAGCAGTTCTTCCTCTAATTCCACAGAGGTCTAGTAAATCAAGCCCTTCATGTGGCCTCACAGGAAGTAGTCTAGCGGCGTCAAGTCGGGCGAACGTGCAACACGTTTACCCGACTTGACTCTGCTAGATTACTTCTGTGGGGCCACATTAAGGGCATGATTTACGAGACCCCTGTGGAAATAGAGGAGGACCTGCTGTTGTGTATTATTGCTGCGGCGGATCTTGGACTTCCAGGTATTGGTGATTGTGTGTACCAGAACATCGTACGTAGGTACCATGTTTGTGTAGATGTCGTTGGTCATCACATCGGGCCCTTCTTGTAAGTGGACCCAGAAGATAAACAACATACAGTATGTTGCAGAAGTGGGAGATATCAACATGTGATGTGGTGGTGTTTTGTTTGTTGCTGGGAAACTGTATGTTTCCGCACATAAGTTCCTATGCAAAATGTAACCATCTTGCTCTCCACTACATACCCTTAAAATGTGTAATGGGAATTTAGACATACCTGTAATAATCTACCCTAATGGTGGCTTAACAGATAACTAGGAATAATCCATTAGGTAGATAAATATTTTATTACCACTGTAGAATTTATGAACACATACCTGTGTGCTTTATTTTATAGATGTCATTGTCATCTACATCAGGAACTTGTAATGCAACATCACAATATGCTTCGTGAATCACAAAACACTTTCGGGCCATTTGTAAATATGCATCAGATACCTTGATAAGTCCACTTTTAACTCTAATCATTTTGACTGCTTCATTTTCCTTTACTTGCTCTATCACTGGGGGGAAAAAAAAAGAAATAATTAACAGAAATCATAATGCACACTTATTAGTTGCTGTTTTGTTTCTGTATAAAAATTTTATTTATAACTGGCACCTCCTGTTCTGGACATAAAACTGTCCAAATTAATAACACAAATACTTGCCAAAAATTACCCCAGTATTATGCAATTTCAAGTATATACAAAATTCAGTCATACATATATTTAATACTATCAAGAAAAGACACTCATGTGATGATACTTTCAATGAGTTTTCTGGTCAAAAGCAAAGTTAACTGCAAGCATACAATGCAGGTAAAAAAGTTTTCCATTTCTAGAAATAACATTTCCCATTTTAACATAGATTATTTATAGGACTGTGCAAATGTGGCTCTCTGTTTAATGAAATGAAAACGAAAAATACACTGCCAGATAATAAAAATAGTGCACACAGAAGGTGTATCAGATGGTACTGAAATTTTATACAGGTAGTGATACAGAAGAATAATACACATGAAAACCAAAATAGAGCAGCATGGCAATTACATATGGATCTGTATGCTGTCTGATCATCTTCAGTAATGTCACACATCCTGTCGCACTGCAATACACGCTGCAACACAATTTGGCATGGAGTCCAACAGACACCTGATGTTGTCCTGAAGTAGACAGGCCCACAGTTGTTGAATGTTGTGTTCCAAATTCCTGATACTGCAGCACAATGGCAGCTGATGTTTCAACTGGTCCTACACATGCTCAATTGGGGACATATCAGGGAAATGAGCAGCCCATGGTAGTATTTGGATGTGATGGAGGCAGTCCTGGCCAACCTGCGCTGTGCGCGGTCAGGCATGATCATGCAAGAATATCGTACCAGGAATCTCGGCCAGAAATGGGATCAGATCGGAGTATAGGATCTCATCCAAATACCGTTGGGCTGTCAATGTTCCACATAATACAATGACAGCATATCAGCTATTGTACACTATTACTCCCAAGACCATAATACCTGCCATGGAGGAAATGTGTCATTTTATAGCGAGGTTGGGATTGTGGTGTTCACCAGGGGCCTCCCACACCAGGGTGTGGTGATCATCAGTCCCCATAATGAAGCTGTACTCATCACTAAACATCACACATCATCAGTCTGTGATGTTCCACATTGCTCTGGCCTGGCACCACTGCAGAGCCTCCACTGCTACAAAATTAATGGCAGTATGCAGGAGCCCCAACACTGGCCACATCATGGCCCAGATGCCTGGCTCACTATCTGTCAATCTTTTCGACTGGTAGTTGACTATGTCCATCCTGAGCCGGTCCTTCATGTGTGGGTGTCTTTACATATCCACTGCTACCAACAGCATCAGACAGAATGGCCCAAATGATCTACATGGTGGGCAACCACACTGCGGTTTTTGGCCAGATTATGGGTCCTCTCGAAGTCCGTAAATTGTGTAAAGAGACATCTTTAGCATCTTCACTCTGTATGCATGCTTAGTATCATCTGGTGTTTCTCATGTTAGTGTGCTTGTAGCACCATTGCCAGGTGTGCAGTAAAATGCAAACACTCCAACATGGAATTGTGTGCATACCAGTCTGTACTCACTCTATTTACATAGTTTCATGGTTGTCACTTGGTTTATTCACGATGCGCTATTTTCACTGTCCAGTAGTGTATGTTATTGAATTTCATGAAACAGAAACCAAAGTGAAAAACAATTATATGAGAATTGAACTATAATGAGAGTTAAAAGATAATCTTACATTTTAACAAATATAGTATTTAAATATATAATATTAAACTAATTGTGGCACATTAAAAAATAAACTCAATTTAAAAGAAAAATCAAACTTTTGTGGTGCCCTCGATTGTCACACAGTAAGAGTAAACTTCAAAAATATTTATCTTATGCACAAGTCAGAAATACTTAAATTACATGCTTAATTAAGGAATAACTGTAAAAATAAAAACTCTAGAAAAACTTAAAAAAAAAAAATCATATTATAACACAATAGTTCTGGGAACACTGCAAGTTTAAATTCCTGTGGTTATTGTAAGAACTAACACGTGGATGCTTAAACAAAAATTTGCCATTGTTAGTCAACAAATGATAAGCACTCAAATATTTTTTGAATTAGAAATTGTTCATTTTGTTAACAATTTAGACAACCAGTTTTTTTACTGCAAGTTGAAATGAAAGTTTTGAATTTTTGTTGTTTCGATGTGATGAATGTTTGCACACCCAATTTATTTATGAATGTGTTGCACATTGCTAATTTTTTTCTCTTTCTTTTTTCCAATTTCTTATAACTTTAATATTGTTTTTAAAATCACAGCAACAAATCAACATTCCATTAATAGTTATGATACAAAGATTGCATAAATTTTTTACAGACACTGACCACACATGATCATAAATAAAGTAATAAACATAAAATTTAAAACTTTAAAATTAATTAAATAAAATAATAAAGGCACCTACGGTGCATTCCTCACATCTATCATAGCAAATATTTATTAAATTCAAAAGAACACAATAACTTAAAATTTAATACAATCACATTATCAGTATAATCATGACAAAATATACAGTAGACAATTATATAATGGCAAATAAACTTAAGGTGTAACATAAAATTATGATCGAGTTGACTGTTCACAGGTTGAAATTACAAATGGGGTACCCTGCACAGTATTTTATAGTTAGTTTCAATACATTAATATTTCAAACAAATAATTTAAAAGATATGCTTTGAAGGCAAAATGGGCTAAATAATATAAAAATTTTCTTTACAAGTGTGTCATTTTTTAGAAATTAAATCCTTTAATCCACTTAGCTGAAGTCCAGCAAACATTTGCATAGAAAATAAAACTGCAATCTGGAGACAAGAACTACCACAGAGGACAGACAATAAGTTAATTAGCTATACCATTCAGTCATAGCAGCAGATGAGAGAAAGATAAGGCTGAACTTAACCAGAAAAACCATAACTTGAAAAATTCCAGTACGTGGACCCTCTCATGATGGAAACAGACCAAATGTGAAATTCAAGTAGACTGGATTACCAGAAATTCCAAAAATAATTTGAAGTTGCACAACCAATAATTTCTTCTATTCTACTGACTATATGATGCCAAACAGAATACTAAAATGTAATACAAGCACTTATATGGCAAAAATGCCACACTGCCAACACACAACATGCACACATCATGCTGGCTGCAAGCCAGAAATGTTTGAACAAAGCTCTGTAAAGTATGTAGAGATGCCAAACAAAAGACAAACAAAATCACAAAAATAATTGCTAATAAGAAAACGTGGGCTCTCGCTATAGATGACTCATGTTCAGGCGCACAAGGGTAGGGGAAAGTATCACGTGCACAAATAAGACCATTTATTTGGTAAAATCACACAATGAGCACAGGACTACACCTCAAAAACTGCAAGAAAGTGCAGATACAGGAAAGCGGGTGTAAAGCAAGCTACAAAGAGGCAACAACTGAACAAAACCATTACACTGCATTTAAAATCCAGTGTATAATCACATAAAACGTGGTTTGACTGGTGACTAAGGAATTCAGAAAGCAACTTGCAAACCATCAAATGAAATGAATAGAAAACCAATTAATGAGCCAAATATTTCAACATTAAAATTGTAACAAACACTAATTAAATAAAAAGAAAGTGTATAAATAACTTTCTTTACAAGCTCTGATAAACAATAACATCAAAATACAAAAAACCTTTACCTTAATGTAATTACATCATAAATAAATACCAGAAAAACAAAACATAATAACTAATCACATTTTAGATCAGTCAAATATAGAATAAAGTATTGCTCATTACATTAATTAAAATTCAAACAATATTTAGATATTTAAAATACATTTGCACTAGTTTTCAATGACTTAAGTTACCAAAATTTTGTTCCAAAAGATGTATAAAACAATGCTGCATTTTGACACAGAACACAATGCAAAACAATCTGGGCCATGATGGTATAGTCATCACACAACTCACCTCCCACAAAGATGCACTGGGCTCGACTCCTATAGATTTTCCTACAGTTGCATTCAGCTGCTGCTCCATCATCTTCACCTTCACCAGCAGTAAAGATCTCGCTCTTAAGCATAGACTTAAACCACTCAACTTAATACAAAACTGTACTACAGGACAAAGTGACGCAGGATGACATTTTACCCTCCTGACCGCCTGTCACGCTGTGCGCCCAACACCGCCCCAACCACATTTGTGTTGTGAAATACTGCGTGGAAAATGCGCAAGTACACTGAAAAGTGCACTAAGTGTGAGTGGCGTGACATAGTCAGTCTACCTCACACGCATCCTAGAAGGTTGGACCCGTCCAGCAAGGGATATGAAAAAATGCATGTGTGTGCGAATAGCAAAGTACGGAAAATTTGTCATCACATTTTCGCATACGACAAAATTATTTTTAGTGATGCTCTCCGCACACCTTCACACTTTTGTAACTAACGATCTTAACTGTAATAGTGTAAACCTATAGAACCTTTATGTTTTAGTGCCTGGAGATTTCACCTTCTCTTCCTCGTGAATAATATCGCCCGAGGAATCATGTAATTTTCATGTAAATTTAGGTAAGCATTTTACTGTGTTTTTCACCGTGAAGCCTACCCTGCCGGGCTCAGACTGGAAATTGCTTCACTTGTAATTTCTTCACGTGCTGTGTGAAGCAGAGTGTAACCAGTGCAAGAAATACACACTGTCTTAAATACTTTTGTTTCTTATTTTGAGCACTGCCTTTTAGTGTTTAGGAACATGAGATGCTAGTAACCTACACTCAAGTACCAGCAGGTCAGCCTTCAATAGGCCTGCAACAATTAGGCATGGTCATTGAAATGTGAGGGGAGTCAAAATATCCCTTAATCTTCCAGGACCTCCATCACTTATTCAATGGAAGGTAACAATATATCCTAGCGGTCAACCACAAGCATCTGAGAAAAAGCACCAACATCATCACATCATTGTGTAATGGTGATGGCTGGTGCCTCAGATGGGTAATTCTACTCTGTTCTTCACCCTTACTTCTCCTGTCATGCACACTGTTCCTCGACCCATGTGTGTCTTGGCCACACAACACCATGCAAGCCATTAATTGTAGCCCTTTAGTGTGGCACATTTCCTCCCACACATTTCCAACAAAACTCAGGCCCAAAAATTTATGCTTTGTTCTATCAATTTCCACCAGTAAAATTCCATCCTTTTCCCCCCCTGCCTGCATCAAGACTACACCCAGAAACAGCTGAGGCATCATAAAATAGCAATGACACCAGAGGACATTACAACATGAGGGTAAAAAGTGCACCAAACATATTCCTAGCATGCTATTGTGTTGACAGCACAGGTCCAAAGTGCAGGGTAGCCACTTTGGAAGAAGTGTGACGTTATCAGCGTCACCACCCCACCGCCCCTCTACCAGCTTGGGGAAATAGCAGTCAGAGAGCAGGAGCACCTGTACTCACCTCTTCCCCTTTTTGCCACTACTTCTCCCTTGAGGAAGTATTAATGACAGTGTGGACTGCTACATGTCTGCGCACCACCTCACTGCTGCCAGCCGGTCTACCTTTGTTGCACTCGAGGAAGGTAGTGAGCTTCACCTCCTTCAACAGTTTTTTAAGCTGACATGCCGCAACTTGCAAGATGGCTGGCCAAGTATATCGAGGTGTAATGACGTGAATGTTCTTGCACCCTGTCCCACAGGATGTTGTAACCAAGTACGAACTGGGCACACAACATTATCAGTGCAATCATTGAGACCATCTCACCACTCAACCATGCCATGAACAACTCTAATGTGACGGACAGCTCCAATAGCAATCACAGTGAAAAACAAACCTATTTGGACGCCAATAAATTTATTTTGGCCAACCTTAGAAAAAACAAAAAATTTGCAAATCCACAGACTTTCTCATACGCTAGTTTAAGCTAGCTTGTGCTAGTTTGCACAAGACAAGGTGTACCATTATTAAAATGCAGCACGTGAGCACAAGAATTTTAGAAAATGTGCCAATCCACGGTCAAAATTGCTTCTGTCAGTGGGAGAGACTTTCAATTGACAACAATGTTCCACTCTTTCCAACACCAGGAACATTTCAACGACATACAGATACTTATTAACAAGACTGGGTTATCAGCCAACACAATGCCATTGACCATCGTGTGAAGAAGTGAGAGCCGGGACTTCCTGATGTGCGGAGGGTATGCCGTCCATATACATGGGTGATGTTTACAACCTAGTGAGAGACTTACAGTACAAGCTGACACGTTTACATGTAATCAATGCACCGCAGTACTAGACGTGTCACTGCAGCTGCCACACACACTTGAGGTGCCAGTGACAGATGCAAACAACACCATGCTACTCGTTATCACCATACCACGCCAGCTGGCCTTATCAATACCTCTCCCTCCCACCCTTACCCCATTCCACCCCTTACATGTCACAGCTCACCACCTACTTCCCCACGCCTCTCTTTACATCGCCGCTCATTGCAATGTTGCCAACTTATTCACCAAATTTCTCAAACAAATCCAATTAGGTTTTTTCCAACCCACACACCTGCCCATTTAGTTATGTCTATGTGACCACAAAGCAATGGAAGGCAACCAACCACTGCTGTATCATTCACACCAGGACCAACAAACGCTGTCACCCAACTGAAATTCTCATCACTGCCTACATTCGTGGGCCTACCAACAGAGTTCCTATTAACGTTCCTAAAGGACTGCACTTTATTCCTCCATAGCTATGGAATGTGCAAGGAGGAATGGCCAAGCTGTGTGTTGGAGCACAACTATATGGGGAAGTGCGCTCTTCGTGGCAGTCAATCGCACATTATGGCATGCAGTGGTAGGAGTTCCTGTATGATTTCCAGTGCAGCTCTGGTGGCACATTTACATCACTCCAAGCACAAAGCAAATTCACACTAGGAATACAACAGACCAAAGAGAAACTCACTACATTAGTCACCGACAAGATCCACCTTGTTAAACTGTTTCACCCACATTTACCTCAGTGAGAAGTGTTGGAGATAGTGTTTGAGACAGTGACCTGAGTACCATGCAGCATTGATACCCCTGCTCAACAGTGGGTTAGAGAAACTAATGCACGCCACAATCATCTTGGAGCATAACCCATGCCAACTGCATCATAACCATGACTCGAGTGTTGCACAATGAAGCCATGGGCAAAATGTAGACAATGCAATTGAAAATAAAAAATTTCAAAACAAAATCAAATTTTATTCTTTTGACCAATCTAGGGACAAAAACAATGTCTTATCATCAGCTACTAACAACATTCAAACTGGATGTAAAACGAACAGCAGTGCAAAAGTGATAAATGCGAAGTTGGATAGGGGCAAGCCGTCATCAACACTATGCTGTTACTGTGATGGAAACAAGTATCACTAGTATAGTGCGTGCCTCAAAAACCTGCATCTCTGAAAAAAACAACAATGTATCCAGTGGTTTGGAAAAATGGAAGCAGGGGTAAAATAACCGGAGGTTCCCTACACCCCAGTTTTGAATCGTGCCAACTTGACTCCTCAACAAACACTCATCAACCAAATTAGCAGCAGCCAGTCACAGCTCATACGTATTTTGGTTCTCATTAATGATCATCATACACCCATTGACACTGCTGCATAATATAATTTAGTGCAAACTAATTTTGTGAGCTTAGCTTATTTTACACTGACCGCTCACGTAGTTTGCTTGGCAGCAATCTAGCATACTGGAACTGCAGTCAGACAAGCATCAGTTATAGTGTGCATAAGGACTCAATCACCACTGTAATAGTTACACCAGACTTCAGGGAAGATGCCATCCTTGGCAGATCCTAGCTGACCAAACAAAACACCATTGTGGAACCTGCGGCACAGCGTATCCATTTCGGCCTTGACCGGTGGCCAGCTGAACATTACCTGCAGTCTCATTGATGGAGTTGGACAATGACATACCACAGCGACACTTCCCAGGCTCCTCAATAAACAATGCTATATGTTTGCTGCATAAGAGGCATTCAAGCATACCAAAGTAACCAAACATGCAATCCCTTTGGTGCAAGAACAGCTCATCTATACAAATCCCTCCAGTTATTTACCACATCAAGCCAAGATTAAACAAAAATTCACAAAATGTTAAGTGACAGTGTCATTGAGCCAATATATGATGAATTTAATTCCGTAATCACACTAGCACCTAAAAAAAATGGCATGTGGCAATTTTGTGCTTAATTTTGACTGGTGAATCAAAAGATTGACAGCACGTTGGCTCCTTACCTCAATGTCAGGGATGTCCTCAGTTCACTGGGGCAAGCCAAGGTCATGTCATCCCTCGACCTCAAGAGCAGTTATTGGCAGGTACCAGTCAAGCTAGACTACAGTGGCAAAACAGTTTTCGGCCCCTGATAGCAGACGCTTTAGTTCTGCACCATGCCATTTGATTTGAAGTGCTCACTGGCCACATTCTAGGCTGTGATGGTCTGGTTGCTAGACGGCCTCATTGGGGAATTCACATTGGTATACCTCGATGCCATGGTAGTGCAGTCAGAGAGTTGGGAGGACCACCTATGCCACTTGTACTCTAGAGGTTAGCCATTAATGGTCTCACGTGGGTAACAGTAAAATGCCACCTCGGGAAGACCAGTGTTGACTTCCAAGGGCACATAGTCGATGCAGAAGGCAATTAGCCAAACAAGGAACACTTGTGGCTCATGGACGAGTGTTGACCACCTCGTATGCCCCAGCAGCTAGGGAAATTCTTTGGGCATATTGACTGGCTCCATGATGAATATATCCAGGACACTGTCATCATAACTGTCCTGCGCACTGCCCTCCTATCTCCACAGAAGCTGTTATTTTCAGAGGGGCATTACAGCAGACATTACAGCGGGGCATTACAGCGGGGCATTACAATGCGTTCCAAGAAATTAAATTATGATGCAGAGTGTGCCAAAAACTTGCCAGACATTACTCAACCACACAACTGTACCTGCAGACAAATGCTTGCCAGGAAAGGCTAGAACCATTTCTGTATCAGTGCAGTGACAATGGTAAGTGACTTGTCATTGACTACACCAGCACAAAATTTGGCCCTACTAAGTGTAAATATGATGTGAGTGTTTAGCAGTGGTGTGGTCTATCAAGAAATACTGTGCACACCTTGAGTACCAATGTTTTAAACTTTGAACTGATAACTGATTCTTTGTTTTGCTGTACAACTTGCACAAGGCATGCAGCAAACTGACTCATTAGACACTACTCTTCCAGGCCTATGACTTCATCATGGACCACATCCCAGGTAGCGAAATCCAGCTGGCAGACTCACTTTTCAGATAACCTTGTGCAGACGTCATAGTGCAGGACAATGTAGAATGGGAGGACATATTACCATCAACCATGCGGGAACCACAAAGTGAGGTAACCCTGCAACAAATCAGTGCCACCAGCAGTGATCCCACTTTGCGCGAGTTGTTTGAACAGGTTCTGCTCTAAAGACCGTGCTGTTAAAAGCCACCCAAATCTCTTCACTCACTCACAGGTTCTGCATGTGCAGCAAGAATGTGCACTCCTTAAAAGCACAGCTAAAATTGTGCAAAACCAAAAACCAAGTGCTGGCGAGTGTAAGACGGTAGACTAGAGTTGTGTTCACCTACAGCACATGTGTGAAGTGTGTTTGTTCCCCCCCGCCCAAGATTGAGTTCTGAATTAAGCATATTATAGCAGTGCAGCAGGTCACCCAGGAATGGAGCAGATGGTACAGAATGTGTATGAGCAATTTTTTCCATCCCAGACTAACCCAAGATGCTTTTTGCGACAGTGTGTCAAGTGTAACCAATTCATATTGTGGAGGACTGATGGGACACAACAACAAGCACATATAGAAACAAACCCTTTGAAACCATTTCAATTGGAGTATGAGTAGTAGACAGATAGACATGGGAGAGATGAACAGATAAGGTCCCAACATAATAAATACAATCTTTGTACGTGTCCAACAGGACAAAGAATGGGCTGCTGCAACATCCCTACATCACTGAAATCATACTTACAACTGCTATTCACCACTCCACCCAGCGACCATAAAGTATCCTACGGTAGTGTTTTAATCAATATCAGTGGTTCAATCAACAGCCTTCTGGGGAGAGAGTGCATTTTTCATCAGGCCAAAGCCAGCTTAATCTGTCTGGGTACAAGAGCATGTTTTGGGGTAAAAGTATGAGGATAAAAATCTTAACCATGAACACATTTAAAGAACATTCTAAACTGTAAACATCTTGATCTCATGATGACAGAAATTGAAAATTTTGTTTGACCCTTCTGTGATTATGATTGCGAGCATAAACAAGAAAAATAAATTTCCTTATAATTTCAAAAGTTATAACATGAGTTTAGAGCATTAATACCTATGCAAAATTTCATACACATCTACCAATGTTCACAAAGAGATATTCTTATTCAGTGAAACTAACATGTACAAATTTTTATAGTTCACCAAAATAGTTATTACTTGTTGCTTTTTATTTGATGAGTAGATAAGAGTTGATTTCTAAGCACCTGATATTGGTGAAATTCTCATTGTATTGTTTACATTGGTATATGGAACTTGCTGTAAGTATAAAAAAAAAACACATAGCTTTAAAAAATTATCAATTAACCCTGAACAGACTACATCATTCCTGATCAGTAAAAAATATCTAAACAAAAGTCACATGGCCATGTCAATATTTACTTGTACAGGATGAATACAAAGTGGTTTGAGAGAGAAAACTATGCAGGGCTTTTTTAAGTACTCAATTAAGTGTGAACATTATACTGAATGTCAAAGTTGTTAACTAGCATTTGGATTAACATAACAGCAAAGATGTCACATTAAACACTTACTTTCAAGGTTAGCCACTTCTTTGCTTTGCTGTGCTTCTTTCAATTTAATTTCTAATTTAGTAATACTGTCACCAGGACTTTTAGAAGATACTTTTCTAAATTCCTTTTTGATTTTCATTTCCCTTTGTTCACAAGCTGTTACATAGCTTCTTGCTTCATCAATTTTATACTCTCCTTCTAACACCATTTCAAACTGATGAATGAAGTCCTTAAAATGATCTGAAAACAGTTTTTAACAAATATATAATATATTTATAGACTGCATATACATTATACATAGCATATATAAAATATGTATATTATGTATGGGTGTGTATGTATATATAATGAAAAAAGTCACAAAAGTGGTGGCTGGGTTATTGCCTCAGGTTGAAAAATAAACATTACAATGAGATGCTAAAATGAGTCCTGAATGGACTGCTGAGAATTGGAGGAGAAGGTTGACATGGAAGAGGTGTTTCAGGGGGTGGGGGGTAAAACTGAAAGTTAAAATGTGTGTGTTCATTTTAAATGCAGCTAAGGAGCCATTGTTTGACTATATACTGAGCAGCAGAACCAATTTACAAATAGAAAGTATTAATCTAGATCTGGATCTCTCTGATCATCGTGCACAGTTGTTTAATTCACAAACCAAAAGTATGTCAAGTAGAGTTATAAGATATTTCAATTCAGAAAATTTCCATATGTACAATGATAGATTATATACAGAAATTTGGAATGAACTAAAAAAATGTTAATGATAAATAATTTAAACTCATTTCTAAATACATTCATGTTATATTATGAACAGGGCTGGATTTACCACATTGCCACTTGTAGACCCATGAAAAAATGCAGCCCACTTCCCAATCTGTTATCTTTCTTTCTTTTTTCCTTCATTTATTATGTTACATTCCATAACAATGATACCAGGTGCATCATCATAATTTAAATTATCACATTAAAATAGTATAAATAAATTACTGAACTAAAAGGATAAATCAGTATTAGTTAAAAACAATGTACAATTTTAGATAATGAATTAACTTGTTATAAAACTTTATAATTTACGATTGTAAGCTTAACTTTTTATGTGTATGTATTTCCTTTAGTCTTCCTTTTGACGTCATTGATATCTCATGCAGTAACACACACTCTCTCTCCATTATATTTATATAATATCATATAAGTACAGTAAAAGCCCGATATAACGCGGCTGTTGGGGGACATAACTCAGACCCATGTTATAGCTTTTTCGCGCTATTCCGGGAGTGACTGAGTATAGTAGCACAAAAAGCCAGTGTTCTTATAGGGTGTGGCACCTATCTGTCAAACACGGAGCAAGTGTTTTAGCTACTGCCATAACTCGTCAAATGTTTAGCCCCTTGCTATCGGAACTTTATTTCTTTTATCTGCATCACTGGACTTCACAGCACCCAAGGGAGGAAAACAAGAAGAGAAACATGCAGTGATGAAGGGGGTCACATGCATTCAAGCAAGAATAACTAAAAAAATACCACATTTTACAGGCAAAGGATGTACTTATTCCACCAAGGGCGGTATTCGCTGCGAGTTGTTTGTCATGTGGGTTGAAGAAAGGGGTTCACCCCCCCCTCCCCCCACCTGCTGGGCCTGGTTGGTAGGAAGAGAGAATGGGAAACGAAGCTCACGCTCAAATAAAACTAAACAGAGGTCAAAGCATGCTTGCACTGCAGATTGGATCTATCGGTGCCTAACATGTTGTGAAACATGTCACTTTCTCATCTGATTTGCATTTTACAGTGGGGGAAAAAAGGAAAAAAAAAAAAAAACAAATTATTTGTGGCATGCAGAGAAAGGCCGCTTTTCTGCCTTGTCCACAATAGCTAGTCTGCTCGGAATTTTTTTTTGAAAATGGGAAGACATACAGAATAGAATATATATATATATATATAAAATCAAAGTGTCTACATCATAATTATAATGGTTTCATAACGCTATATCCGGTATGGGATTATTTATAGGCCTGCAAATGACATAGAACCATGAATTTCAGGGGCCGCCTCAAATTTCAGAATATTTTTTTCCAGAAATGGGAAGACCTACTGTTATAGCTGCTATATACCCATTATAAATAAAGTGTTTACAGTATTATTATAATGATTACACAGTGCTATACCCTGTAGGTGATTAATTATAGGCCTGTAAATGACTTAGTCCCTACCTTACCCAGACTCTGAACCCAGAGCCTCTCACATTGCAAGCCAGTTTTATACAGAATGTGCCACAGAAATCGATATCCCTTTTATGACAGTATTCCAACTTATTTGAACTTACTTTAGTTAAACATTTCGGCATCGACTATACAACGCATGCAAATTTCATGTTAACTTGTAAGTGCCAATAAATGTGTGACAGCAGGACACTTGCAAGTATGATATAACGGCTTGGAATGTAGCCATTCCATCCCCCGCACTGATCCAATGCCCAGATAAGATGGAAAGGTTGCTACAGTAACATTAATTTGGCCCCTTTACAACCAAATAGCAGAACAGGTATAATAGAGTCACATAAAAAAGGACCACTAGGAATTCTTCCGTCAAATACATTGCACCATGCCAACGAAACTGATTATGGAAAACCATTCAACATTGGCTGTAATGAATTAGTAAAACTGCGCTGAAAGGAGGAAGCATGCCCGCTCCCTCTGCCTCATCCATCAACGTCCTGACTAACGAACAGATGCTTTCCACTTATTTATTTATTATTCAAGCCGGAGGACATTAATTGCCTCGTGGTATAACGGGCCGCATATTATATCTATAATATTGTGACGGGGGTATTTTCACAATTTTTGAGCGGTCTTAATTTTTTGTGTAGGATCCATATTTTTTGTTATGATACCTTTAATTTTTTGGGACACTCCCTATTATTTGTTATTATCCATTAGGTAATTTAAGTAACTTTCGTAGGATTTTTGGGAATTATGAATTAGGTTGTTTTGGTTAGAATGTTAGATGCAAGTCCTTTTAAATGATTTAATAATTTTTATTCTAATTTAGATTTTTTTTTGGTTATTAAGTTTGGGAAGTAGTTTTGCTTATGTTTTAATGTTCATATAGTTCAGTATAAGTCGTATTCGTGGTTTGTTTGGATTTTTAATTTGTAATAAATTCTGATAAATTCCTTAATTTTCTAGGCAGGGGCATTAAATTTATTTGAGTTGGAAGTAAATTTATAATTCATTGTTTTATTATTTTTGAAAGGTTCGTTCTAATAATTTTTGTCATATTTAGGATGGAATTCAATAATTTTTAAAAGAGGTTTGAGATATAAGATGGCTAAATCTTGTCCTTTTGTCATCTCGGGAATCTTAACCTCGCAGTTGATAGTTCCCGAGCTGCTACAAAGAGTTATTTGATGTTAGTATCAGGTTGAAGTCAGCCTCAGCATTTTTGGTACGGCCGCAGCTGGGCATGTTTGCTTCACCGCTGTGAATGTAAAGTAGCAGTCATCTTTCCCTAAAACTGTTTCTTGCTGCACGTGTGCCGTAAGTTCCCGGAGCCATCAGCAGATGGGGGCGTTTAAGAGTTGACAGCCGTGCATTTGGGTTGCGGACAGCAGACTCTAGGAGAACTTTGTGCAAAGCGAGTGTTTAGAGCCACTGCACATGTGCACGCAGTGCTTGGATTGGGCGGCATGAGCAGTGACATCAGGCATGGCCCGATAAGGAGGGGGGGCAGCATTGTTGGTAGAGGAAGCAGTAAGGGAGTCTGAGTCAGTCATTGAGTGAGTCGACAAGGAGATGGCAGGCGGTCAGCGTGGCACAAAGGCAGGAGGAGCCTTCTAAGGACCGACATCATGTAGATGATAGAAAATCTAAGTATCACCTATGTTAGTTATGTAGAGATTCTATAGACTTGGTTCCCAACTACACTACAGTCAGAAAATGGGTAGGTTAATTCATTCCTGTGAATAAAAGTTGATAGTTGGTCGTAAAATTTGTTTGTTGAGCGAAAGTCAGTCGATAATCGCAGTCCAGTTTGATGCTAGGGAAATTTTAAGTTTTGTAGGAGATTTTTCGAACATAGTAATTAAAGTCATTTTGCGTGTTAAACAGTTGGCAGATTAGGACCTTCGAACACTTTCCCAGTCGTTATCAAATTTGTGGACCCATTTTTCTGTTTAAACAAAGCTTTTCTTCATTTGTAATGAATGTAATTAAATGTAAGAGAGTCTGATTTCATAAAGGAAAGCCTTGTTGTATTCAATTAAATTTTGAAGCATTTTAAGAAAATGTAATTGAAACAGAAGTTTAAAAATTCTTTAAAGTCATTCCAGATGTTTTATTTGTTTTGAAACTAATCAAAACTTCAGATAAATGTGATCCACAAGATATTTAGTATTACTTTTTTTTTTGTTTGTTACACTCAGACTCTCATTTTTGTGTGATTTAATTTTAGATATTAATTTTATACATGTTAAATTATTGTAACAGAATTTTTATACTTTTTAATTGTTAAAGTAAAATTGCCTTTATTGAAATGTTTCCTCTTTGATTTTATAGCCAATAGTTTTCTCCCTGAAGTTTGGTACTTAATTTTTTTTTATTAATTTGAATTCAATTTAATACTCTACCGAATAATCCTGCATCACATCGTTTCACTTGCATCCAAAGATTCCAGGAGCCCAAGCTAGCTGAACGAGTGTTCCAATTTCGAGTTATGCTCTACCTACATAGATACATGAAAATATTATAGTGAAGGGTGTCTTGGCGGCCCGCAATAGCCTGGTGGCGGTAGCTCCCAATGAGAAATTTATATAGGGATGCTGTGAGGAGCATCAAGGTTACATAAGAAACAGGAGTTGCTAATGTTTACTTTTTGATGCTTACTGATGTACAGTTGTAGCAGAGTGTGCCATTGATGATGAGTAGTAGGCCTAATTATGAGTTGAGTTTGAGTAAGTAAGAATTATTTTTTTTTAGGACTACCCAATTTTGTTATACCCCAGTTATCCTTTATACCCTGAGTACCCATAACCTCTTACCACCTCCCCCCACCTACTAATCATCCTTTTCCCCTTCCCCATTTTCCACCTTATAACATTTGGTTAGAGGCACAGGGTAGTATTACTTTCTGCTTAGATTCTTGTCAAAATTTATTTTTGCTGTTTTAGCAATTTTTCCCAAATTAAATTTTTTTAAATCAAAAAAAGAAATATTAAAACCGGTATAAAAAAAAAGGATTTTAAAAGTTTGATAAACTTTGCAAGAATCACTTAATAAACTAAAATTAATTCAATAAATAAATAATGAAATAATAAGCCATTTAAAACCATATAGCCTATACTAGCCAGTGGTAGGCGAGTTTGAGTTAGCTGAGGCGATGTGAATAACTAGGTACTCTAATTTCGTTGTTGTTGACATTTGTTCAAGTTAATTTGTTTTCATTTTGTTCGTAAGTATGAGTTCACATTTTGCAGTTTAAGATTACCATGTAGACTGGTTATGCACCATTATGATGCCTTTGGTGTATTTGGAACCAAAATTAATAACGTAGATTTGATAAGAAGTTTGTTTGTTTGTTAGGCGCTAAAAGCTAAGGGAATAGTTATAGTTGTTCAGTATTGGTTTTGAGCAACCAGATGCAAATTATTTTGTAGATTTATTTTATTAAGACTTTAAAGGATAACTGTGTTGGTAAGTCCATATAGTCGTAAATCATTTTATTAGTTATGGGATTTAATTTTGTTTTGCGCAGGAGACGCAAAGAGAAGCAAACTGCACTTTAAATGGTATTGTGGTAAGATCTGGTTGCGCAGATAATTTTATGTAACTGATTGATTGAATACAGATTGTTTAATTTAAAGTTAGTGTTTTTTGTGGCATACACGGTGAGTTCACTTAGGACAAGACTCTGAATTTTCTTTTATTTTGGCGCTGTTCAGACAGTGAAGCTTGTTTAAGCTGTCATGAAAGTGCTTGCAGCGGCGCAAGTCACAACTAGACAGCTTGTAGTGCAAGAGTCCACCATGAGTTGGCACTAGTTTTCGATTCTAGATTGGTGATTTAGTTGTTTTTGTAACAGTTTATGGTCAGGGCGTTTAAAGTTTAAGCCTGGAATGAAAATATCTCTGGGAAGTTTAGACATTTTAAAAAGTCTTCCTGCTTTGTTACAGTAAAAGATGTTGTACACAAGGAGGTGGAACATGTGGAGGTGTTCGCTAGTCGTCGCCGACAGTCGCAGATACAGATGTTCAGTCGATCTAGATGTAAACAAGAGGACATTGTCGTGCTGTGGATGGAAACGTTTTTACAAAGGTGAATGTAAACATTCAGAGATACTTTAAATTAGGTGTTGTGCTCAGTATTTTTTTTTGAGACAGGATATGCAGACAAGTATGGAGCAGAAGACTATGTAAAAATCTAATTTTTTTTTTATAAAAAAAAAAAGAATAAAAATGGATTCTTTTTCTTTTTTGAGTAGAAATGCAAATTGGAATGGAAGCTAAGTTGCGGAACTTAAAAGTAGGAGACGAAAACCGTTGCTGTTATGTTTTTTCTTAATGTTTTGGTTGAATCCCTATGATCACTTCTTTTGTGTTTATTTCATTTTTTTTTTTTTTTTACTAACCTGTGGTGTTCGTCAGTAGTGAAACATGGCTTTGCATTTTTCTTTTCAGGTTAGTAGTAGGTACAAGTGAGTCCAGCAACATTAAATTGTATCAGAATAGACACTTTGAAATGAAGGTGTCCAGTGATTTATTTAGGTCAAACTTGGTTTAGTGTTTGGATATCAGGCATGTGTTTGTGTTTTGTTTTGGAAGCAAAATACAGGTTATGTTGTAGCAGTTTCATTGTGGAGTTACAATTGGGCTTTGCACTGGCGCAGCCCAGAAAGTGGTGGGTTGGCCAGAAGGGGAGTGTGAGTTGCGGAACCCCACACATCACCACAAAAGGAAGGGTTCTGCTCAGAGAGTGAAGGTGGCCTGCCTGTTCAGGGGGTGGATGACCACCAAGCCTTCCAGGGAGCAACAGGGTGTGCTGGAAAGAAAGCACCCTCCCTCTTTTGCCAGTTCCGTTTTGGTTTACCTGAGGTCGTAATGGTCGTTGAAAGTTGCAGCAGAGGTGTGAGTTGATTAAAGATTTTAGGTTTGAATATCTAATTTGCCCATTAAATTATCATGTTTCAAAGTTTTGAGAGTTGTTTTAAATGTAATGGACAATAATGGATTTTTGTTTTTCTTTTCGAGAATTGAAATGTTTTGTTGATGACAATTTAAATGTAGCCACAATAAGGAGATGTGTTAAAAATAAGTAGATAATACTCACTTAAAAAAATTAATGAAAATGACTAAATACTCAAGACGACATTTTGTTTGGTGTTGCCCTGATTGGTCTACTTTTTGGTAGTTTTGTCAAGACCCTAGCACAAAGGAGACAGCGGCTAAAGAGTATGACATGTTTTCAGTTTGTCATAAATTAAGTTAAGTTGTTTTTTCGGTCCTGAAAGGAGAAGTTAATGCATTTTATTTTTGCTGATTATTTTGTTAACCTTGCTGTTTGGTTACAGCCTTACATAGTTAATGGTTATAAGAACAGAGTACATGTCCAGTGAGTGGATTTTCTTTATTCTGTTATTTAGTTCAAAGAAAGTCATAACTTTTGTCTCAAGGAATACTGTTAATGTGGAGATGATTGTTATAATTATTGCCAAAAGAACTTTAAGGAACAGAATTAGCCCTTTATAGTGTTTGTGTTTGGGTTCTCACTAAAGTTGTTTTGTTCAGGATTATATATATATATATATATATATATATATATATATGTATGTATGTGTGTATGTGTGTGTGTGTGTGTGTGTGTGTGTGTGTGAGTGTGTGTTTTTTTTTCCTTGATAAAGAAATTTGCATCATTTTGTCATGTTCCCATTTTCTTCATATTCAGATGCTCTCTAAGGTACAGTGACTCATACTATGGATAGCTCAAGGTCATTGTCATAATAAGAAGCTACAGTATGCACACTGCATTTGCAACTCTACATCAAGTGTATCAATAATTTTGTTATATATATCTACACAAAAATTATCTGATCTCTTAGGAATTAATTCTCTATACTTAGTTTCATCAGACCTCAGAATGCCCGTTTTCCTCTCCCCTCGATCAAATTTGTATATTTATAAGTTGATGATTGAACTTTAAGACATTCATAACTGTAAAATATTTGTTTCTCTTAAATTTGCAGCAATGTCATACACAAGGTTTTGTTATAATAAATTGCCCTAAATCCATGTTTACTGAATGCAGTTTGGTGATAACAGCATTTAGTATGTGTTTCTACAGTTTCTTACACTACTTCTGAGAGTTTTAATGTGATGAAGGTATATTTAAATTTAATAAATATTTTAAAAATATAAAATCATGGATCTGCTCATGAGCTAGCGGTGCTCAACAGCTGTCTTCAGCACTACAGAGAGTAAAGTGAGGTGCAGGTGGAGGAGAGATGGAATGTAACAGTGGGAGAAACAGGAGTACCCTGAGAACCCACCAGCCCACTACAACTTCCACCACTTTTCTCACATGCCAAAATCCTTTACTGACCCCACCTTAGTAGAAGGTGAGTGATCCAGCCACTACACAACTACATACTCGGAATATTTGTAAAACTAAAAATAAGACCACATTTCTGTGTTGTTATAATCAACAGCTAATTGGAGAATGGGTGACTGCCAGTGACAGCTTTTTCCAATTTCATGCCTATGAGAATTTTTTTTAAGTGAAATGCTATGTTTTAAGTTGATTAGTTATTTATATGTTTTTACGACAATAAACCAATTTCTGTTTGAGCTCAAATAAAACTCATTAGTTATTTTATAATAGTAATTTTTATAGCTCTCAATTTATAATACAATTATTATGTGCTAAATTATTTGTGCTAATTCATGTCAAGCGTAATTGTTTCCATTTTACTATTTGGCTGCACACAGCTACTTCGCATGCTGTGATCAGTTTAAAGCATCAGTAAAACCTTTTAATCATAAATCACAATCTCCGCGGTTCGCCAATGGGAATTGTAATGGACAATGCCGCTGGTCAGCCGGTTTTCTCGGGGATCTCCCGTTTCCTCTGCCCTTACATTCCAGCGCTGCTCCATTCTCACCTCTTTTCACCCTCATCGCCTCTCTATACCTTGTTTGTTAAGAGCTGCCCAAATCTCTCAACTCAACAAACTCTAATCCTTTGTTTATGTTGCAATAAATAAAACTTTTGTTAGAACTGAAAACAAACACTATCACTAATAAACTGCTAGCAGAACAAAACTAGAAAACCCGAAACTCAACGAAGATCTGCTAGAAAGTCTCATGCTCCATTTATACCAGTTTGTCCCCTGATAAATATAAACTGGAAGCTCACATTGGTGGGTACGGAGACAATGACTATTTAGTAATATCATAAAACAATTGAATCAACACTTACCAGTCACATTAATTAGATTTATTCTTGAATTGATAAACCTTTTATTCCAGCACACATCTGTATAAAAAACACTGAGACATATTTTTTGCTATTTTATCTGTCATGTCATGCCACATCCTAAAAAGTGCCGCTCTAGGCCCGGGCTTTGTGGGCCTAATGGGAAATCCGAACCTGATTATGAACAATTTTTTCCAAAAAAAATTAGTAGTTACAGTTCATCCTAGCAAACCCAAAAAAATGTAGACCTGCATGGATAACTGTACCAAGAAAGAAATTATAAGAAGTACATAAGAGTTTATAAAACAACACAGAATCCTTGATTCCAAGAACATTACTTAAATTATATTTAAAAAATGTTAAAACTGCGAAAAAACAAGATACTAGTAAAAAAAATTAAAAACATTTTTAATGACCCTCAAAAAAGCATGGAAATTATTAACAGTCAAACAGGCAGGGATAAAACCAAAGATTAACACCTAATCGCTTAAAGTCGCACAATCCTCCAAACTCTCAACTTTCAGATTGGAGGCCTATTGTGGCTTAAAGTCTTACTGGCCTGATCTAAAGGTGTACCGCATCCCGAGTCCCACTGAGAGAGGCTAGGGCATAGACCAAAATATTCTTTCAAAGAAAACCTCAGAAATTTAATACATCCAATGTAATGAGTGCACGAGTCGCAGTAGTCTTATCTGGCATCAGCTGCATGTGCAGCTGTATTCCTTTGAACATCTTTGTGCACTCTCAAGTTACTAGGGTGGCCTATACACACTCCACTTGCAGAAACGGGATGGGGCAAAGGAAGCAATGCAGCAGGCCAGTAACACTTAACAGTGCCCCCTCATCACGTCTGTTTGTTCCGAACAGATTCAGAAACATCCGGACATTTATAGTGTGTCAGTCATGTGGGCAGCCTTCGGCTTTGCCACCTCAGGGCACCCTTCCACCCGGTGCGAATATGTTCCGCCAAACCGGAGCTGCGCCGTGAGATAGATAAATATTAAGTGTGCTGTGATGCCATACTGCTCGTCGCCTGCCAGGCATTTCTGGGTGAGAGAACATGATGCCAAGCAGTTGCGCATGTTAACCCTTCTCTGTATCAGTCCGGTTCTAGAAACATATACACATGGTACACCAAGATCTCTGGTCGTGTTACTGCAAGTGTATTTTTCAGGGAACATGAGTCAAAATATACTCAAAACATTTCAGTTTTAATCAGAGAGAGAAGATTGGCAGACACTGAGTGCCAAGGTAATGATAGCAATGAAATGAATACTGCGGGTAAGACGCGAGACTGTTCATGAAGTAACAATAGCAATGAAATGAATACTGCGGGTAAGACATGAAACTGTTCATGGTTTGCATGTAATAATTATGTTGTAATGACCACAAATGAAGAATGTGTTATGTAATAGATAACACACGGAATGCTGTCAGAAACTGCATTACAGAAAATATTTATTTTAATAAAGTTATTAGCCTAAGGAAGTTTTAACCACAACTCATAATTTAAACACAAAAACAAAAAGTGGCGTAAAATTACGTCAACTTACAGCAGAAAATTTTACTAACAAAACCTGGAGATGCACAGCATACAAACATTTCAACTCGTGGATAAATTCCTGAACAGCTATAGGCCAACACAACAGGGTGATAATTGATCATTCCTGCGCGTATAGTTAAAGTCAGATTAACTTTTTCAGAGCCAGGAGAAAATTACATTGATTTTAATTACTACAGTTGTAGATGACCTCATATGGCTTATATTTTTCAGTTCTCTACATTTTTTCGTCATTCAGAACTGTTAATAGCATATAATGCGATGTCTGTTTTATCTGCCTTTATTTTAACTAAACATATTGACATTTAAAAGTGTGTTATTTATATATATATAAATAAACTTATTAATAAATAAAAAAGTTTTTACTAAAACATGCTTACTGAGAGGAATTACGAAAGCTAGAGTTGTGTTTCTGATTTAAAGTATCAATGGATGGGCGAGGTACTGGAGTGATGTTTTTCGGCAACGAAAGGTCTATGGCTTCTCCTGGCCTCTCCCCTTTTAAGTCCCTATCTCTCAAATATACTAGTATTGGCTTCATAATGTCTTTCCACCCATCACTTGATAATGCGTACCTATTTTTAAGAACTCAATCAACAAATGACTTCAAATATTGACTTCTGTATCCGATAGTCTATTTAGTTACATTCTAGTTACAGTCTAATATAGCTAAAATTGATCACCTATGCTAACCACTGAAAGAGAAGTGAATTCTTTTTGACGCATATTTCAAACGAACGTTGTGATAACTTCCAAATTACAAGTACCTATGTACATAAATTTTTACATGCTTTAGGTCTTAAGAAAAGTTTTAACCAATAACATTTTTCTGAGTGCATAATATGCTGCAGAACCACTACTCAGACACCTTTTTTCTTCCTTATTGAATGGTTATTGTGCGCAACATTTTTCTCACTTTCTTTGCATCATTCGTGCTCTTTTATTACGTAATGGAGAATCAATACAACATTTTTTTTCAATTAACAATTCACTGTCTCTACCAAAGATTGATATTTATACTTGCTTCCCAAGCATGAATTTCGGGATACTTTTGCTTTACTTTTTAAATTTTTTCTTTAATGTTTTTTAAATATACCAAAAGTCTAATTCATGCATGATAGTGGGATGTTGTATCCTTGTATAACAGCATGCCCCTACATTTGTCACTTTAAAACCCTTTTACACTGCATTCTTCTTTCACAGTTGCTTTATAAATACAATTTTTTAATGTGATTGCTCCAGGTTTCCCTTCTCCAAATATTTCTACAAAAGTGTGAAGTCAACAATAACTCCCCTATGCCAATCCATGAGAGAGTAGACAGCATATTTTGCGCAAAACCCTGGGTAATATCGCACTGCCCCCCCCCGCCCCCGCTTTCCAAACATTTGAGAAATTGGATTTCTTTTATGTTTGTGTCTCTTTCATGTTTCCACATCGAGTTTATAACATGGCAATATCCAGAGACCCACGAAGAAGAAGAAGAAGAAAAAAACCACAATGACGAAGCACTCTCCAAATTACCCATTACCCTCCAACTTTTTGCCGAAAACAAGATGAGAACACCATGAAAATCTATTTGCACACAGCCACACACAGTTTTTAAGTTTTTATGTATATCATAGCTCCCTTGCAGTGATATGCTCTATTGCTCATGTCAAGCCTACAATCACTTCATATCTTTAACTGGCATAGTAAATAAGTCCAGACAAAAATGAAATATTTTTCTGAATATTCCCCTGGTCGGGAATATAATGGTATGTCCATTTTTACTGCATACATATAATCAATTTCACTAATAGAATACATTACTGACTCACCAAGTTCATAAAAATTCTCATTTAAAGTGTCTTTGTCTACTAAAATTACTTCTGGCTCAGTAACCTCAATTATCACTTCAATTATTTCTTGTAACACTCAGACTCTAATTCATTGTATTTTTATATTATAACTTGTGTTGTCATGAGAATCGTTAAGTAGTTCTGTTCCTGAAGTAGTTGCAGTTTTGAGTGCAGTCTGGGACCTATCTCCTGATGACAGCATTTCTTACATCAATGCTTACCACCTTTTTGCTTTATATCGTGCTGCACACAAATTACTAATTCAAGAATCTGGTGATTTAGCATCTACACTACCACCCTACTGCAAAGTTTATTTCTTCACAGGCAGTGTTACACAAGGCTTTATGTTTTGCCCTTTCAGTTTTCTATGATGCATTAATTATAATTTCACAACTAAGCTTCATCGAAATTGGTTTGAAAAAAAATGCTTGGAAGATTAACATGCTCCAGGACTGGGCATGAATTTTTCTTTAACAAAATTCAAGCCCCCTCAAAAACATTTTAGGGAATATTGAATGGTCTGGAAAAACATGGGAAAATATTTCCTTCCTTCGATTTCCTGGATTACGAAAAGAATTATTATATAGAGCGCATTACAACAGGGCAATTTTTCCAACAATCTACTGCTTACCCATACATAAAACTATTTCTATATTAAACTATCCAAAGTAGCTTAATTACCTCTGACATTTATCTAATTCATAAAACTCCATTACTGAACATATCCATAAGGTGAGCGTGCTACGAGATTCATGCGACTACAGCCCGGCTATGGTGTATGTCAACAGCCATAATCCGTGTCCGTAGTCAACATAAGTAGCCCGCAGCTGTAGTCAACAGCAGCAGTCCACGGCGAGGCGAGGCAGAATGATGTCACAACTGCTCACTTTCAGCTGTATTTCTCGGAAACAGGCACCCAAAACCAATATTGCCGTAATGTATAATAGGTCTTTTATCTTTCATTACACACCAACATGTGTTTTTGTGTTGCGTGCTCCTTTAATGTAATTATAGCAAAAGATAAAGGACAGGCATTTGTATGTTAAAATGTACATTACACACTTCTGAGATCTATTTATGTTGTATTTAGAAGGAGTAACATAACAAAAATGGTAATATATTACCAAAACAGCAAAATTTGTTATGTAACATAGCATTTTGATCAGTTTAAATAATAACAAAATATTTAAAGTTGTACAAAGGACAAATAGCATCCACCATCATCATAATTTTTTAAGAGTAGTCCTTACAAAAATCTGGTCAGAATTATTAACATCATATGCTTATCTTTAATAGCATAAGTAATAAATACACATGCAAAATTTCTCACATCAAATTGTAGCATGAAGACCCTCACACCAGCAGCTACCTTGCCTTCCCCTTGGCCACATGATGTAGCATATGCGCAGTGTTGCCACAACTCCGTGTTCCAGCCTTTCACTAATGTTAGGCAAGCGGCAGACAGCGACGAGAATCATCATTTTTGTGTGAAGTTATATATTTCATTGAAATGAAGAAAAAGAAAAACTGCAGTAACCTAGTTGAAACTGGCCAATGGTTAAGAGCAAGATATTCTAGTTCGAATGTCAGCAACAGTTATATATTTAAACTGTATAAATTAATCACTACACTTCACCAAAATCCAAACAGCAACCTGAATATATAAGTAATTAATGGCCGTAGTCTCTGCTGAACAGCCACGCATATGCTGTCTAGTGGAAGTCAGGTGGTGGTGGGATAATGAGATGTACACTGTTAATATGAAATGATCACTGCTTAAAATAATGTATCCTCCTTGAAATGCCTTAACATAAAACACATGTTTTGCATTTCCCTATGCCTTTCTAAACTTTTAAACAATTTTTACCTCTGTTAAAAATGTACACAAAAACAGAAACAAGGTTTCTTTTATTTATTGAACATGAAACTAAGATAAACATTTTGCTACATGTGCAAAAACAAATGGACATGTAACATCTTTTTTGCCTTATTAATACTGATAATTACATTAACAATACACAAATTTCACAGACATAGATGCAGATCAGTTACAAACAGATGGAGAAAATATATCCAGTGATAAAACAAAGATCTGTTGTCCTAAATTCATTAACCCATATTTCAATAAACTAAGAGTGAAAACCTATACACAGGTATCACATCACTACTTAAGAACATTATTTGTTACAGTACCTGAAATTAAGATTTGGCATAAACATGTTACTGCCAAATAAATCTGTAAATGACAGTGATTCACTGTACAACTGGTACCACTTATAAAAGAACCACCAATATGCATGTGATGACACAAAAACACTTTCAAACATAGAGATGTGCCGGTAAAATTTTTATGGAATAACTTGGTGGAAATAAATGTCTTGATCATCCTAGTCTATTGCCATCATAAAGTGTTGCTTTTTTTGGCCATGTCACTCGAAACTTTATTTGCATTTCTTTTGTAACTATAAAGTGAACATTAACAGGGACTTGTAAAAGATATTAATGGCATGGATTGTTCTTAAAATTCTTGCTAAATACTAATAGGAAGAATAACACGAACCTATAAAGTTGGTCCTACATGTGATTGTACAATACAATACAAAAAATGTGTATAATGTAGAAAAATTCATTACATTTTGGCAGCTACCTAATATAACTAAATAATAACAAAATGTTCAATTACCAAAAATTTACTAATGTAACTATCTGATATATTCAATATGCTATTACAGAGTTCGCTGGTTTTAAGATGGTTATGAATAACATTAACTCTACTAATTTTTTCAATTACAGGACTTTTAACTCAACCTTGTCAACAAACAATCCAAGGCAGAACGCAAGAGATTCTTAGAACAATATGTTTCCCCTACAACTGTTATAAATCACACCTGCAGCATACATGGTTTAGGGTATTGTTGTATGGAAGCCAAGCATACCAAATTTATATGTAATATAAAATTCTACCCAACCCACAGGCATTAATGGACACCTGAGATATAAGATACAAAACTTCTATGCCATTAACCAATGTTCAGAAACTCTAAGAGAAACACAAAACTGGTCATATACCCACTGCTGCTGAATAAAGTAAACTCTTGATGTGCTGATACATAAAATGCATACACCAAAACTTTGTGTCCACTGTTAATTTTCAGTAGCACCAGAAAAATTCTTATATAAATAATGGTAAAATTGTCTGCTTTTTATCATTTATTGGATATCCCATCAATTGAAATATTTTCCGGTCATGTTACTTAAGATTTCACACAACATAACCTGGCTTGGCTGCTAGCGAGGGGTGGAATATGCCACATTTGAAAGAAACTATGATTCATGGCTAGGAATTTACAAAAGATATTTAAGTTTTCCCATGAGTGAGTGCCAACTCATCTATGCATGGATGAACTTGTGGAGACCTGTTCTCAGGGCAGTGGTAGGTCGACAGCCACGTCGCGGTCCCCTCACAGCACATGTTTACGAAATCAATTAAATAGCAAGAGTTCAAGTAGCAAATTTACACAGTTCATAAATTGAGCACGTGGGATTCTGGAGTCTGCCAGATCCCTAAGGTACGAAACGTACACTAAAGCAACACAGAGTCTAGGGTCATGAATGGCTACATTGAGCTGAGAATAGATACATTGCATATTAACACACAACAATCTACCTTAACCTTGAACGGGCATGGCATTTGGGCCTGCCATAGGACAACATGGCAGAAAAGCAATGTTAAGCGTGTGTATGAATTACGATGTTAAATTCCAGGGCTGCAAGTTTGGCAGAGATGAGAGTGTGAATGCGGGGCGAGCAAAAGTTATGAAAAGGTTCCAGAATGAATAAACTTAATTATTGCAGCTAAATGCCCACACAAAGTTGTTTATGGCCCCTGTGACGCGAAACACGTGCACTCCCGATGGCCCACTAGTCTAGACTGAAGATGGTGGCTCAGAAATCCCGTTACCTGCCCAAGATCTCCCGAAAACATCGAGAGGGAATTTACATAAAACAAAGACTTGAACAAATGCATATAGGAAAGCCCTCAAAAGCACAAAACCAGATCAGGAGAAAATAAAAGAGTAATTTCAACGTAAGAAATTAATTGCTTAAAGTCCACACTTCTTGTTGCTATGCGGGTCGGAAAAATAAGAATTAGGCCTATGTGGAAAAGCCGGAATGTGCTGGCAAAGCAAAAAGAAATTCATTAGAAAATAAAACGAGACATTTTACATATGCATAGGCACTCAAAAGGACAATATTAAATAAAGACAATAATTTTATATTACGTTAAATAATTTAAGATTGGGCATGTGGCATGGCGGACGCTGGAACTGCAGAGATAATTTAGTTTATATTTTAAGAAAAATGAAAAATTGTAAGATGCCCTTTTAAAACAAAACAAATATGACACAAATGCTGTAAAAATATATCATTAATTACGAAAGTCTGAAGTCTGTGATTAGTAAACATACATAATCCACATGGCTTTGCGCTCACAGGCTAATTATGACTCACTTATAGGGAGTAAGCAGGAGATAACACATTCCCTATTATTTACACTCTGCTTTCTGGGGCACACACGAAAATAGCATTACGCACTCGCGAAGCTGAGTTTTCTCTTAGTAACATTGGTCTAGCTGGTCAAGAATGGTTCAGAATACCTGTTCATGCATGAACAAGCTATGTGACCCGTACACTGAACGCACGGCCGCACATGGCTGGTGCAGGAGCAGAGCAGCAGTGGGCTGCACCCGAGTGGGACAGTGAGGGGGACTTCAAATATTTTTTCAGCCAGTTGTTTATGTAAACATTAAATAACTGGGTATGAAATACATTAAACATGCCACCATTTATCATCACTGCGGTTCAATGCTCTCCAGTACATCTGATGGAGTCAGCAAGTTTTGCAGTCAGACACAACATTGCTTTTTCCCTTTACATGCCTGATGAGAAGATGAAGCAGTTACCTAGCAACCAGCAAGGCATCTTCGCATCCTCTCTCTCGCTGTCGCACACCTTTATTCCTCCGCTTACATACTGGTAAAAGGGGAGCTATTACACAGAAAAAAAAAAGCTGCTTCCTCCCTATCTTTATCTCGGCTGTGCGTGCTTGCTTCCTTCCCTTTGCAGCACCAAAGACAGCCAAATGTTCCACTGAATATGACGTCTATGTTCACACAGTCAGGAGTACACGACTGTAATCTGATCACAGAAATTTTATCAAGATTATTTCCTTGCTTAAAATATGTAGTTGCACCTATCATTACTGTAGTATTTTAAAGCAAATGGTTTCACCTGAAAATGTTATGCAATACATTTTAACAAGTAATTCTGTGTGGCAATGATGTCTTCTTTTGTGTCTCAAGGCAGTTTTTTTCCATAAAGTTGGTGTTTAATTCTGTCTGGTATAAAATTAACTATATCTTAAAACAAAATATTTATTTAACTCAAAGGGCAGCCTCTCCCAAATAAAATAATATTCCCAAAAGCATATACTTGACTTCTCCTTGTCACCATAAAATTGTTTGAACATAGAGCGACTTGTATTACCAAGTGGGGAGATTGAAGGATTTATATTGATGCTGACTAAGAGCCAGCAACAGTCAGCCCATGATGGCACTCGCAGCTAATGGCACACGTGGGTAAGCACGTGTATGCATCCTGCTAAAAATATGGACTTTCCCAAACGGGATGAAGTGTTTCAGGGTACATGCATGTTTTTCCAGGGTAAAATTTGTTTAAAAAGTATAAGATGCCTTATTTCAGAATCTTGTGTAATATTGCTATTTCAAATTCAAAGTGTGCGGAGCGCTGAAGAGAAGGACAATAGTATTCAGGCGAAGACGCCTTTAAAGACAATTTAATAATTACCAGAAAATATAACTTTAAATTCTCTCTGTATAACTGTTTAATGATATTTTTGGTGCCATTTCAATTTGCAATAACATATTTTTACTCGGTGTGCACCGCACTTGCGCTTGTGTGAACCCCGTAGGCAGCTGTGGTAGTTCCGCGCGACCCCTGCCTCTGGGCAGTCGTTCTAGGAGAGTTGGCAAGGTAAGACGCTGTCACGTACGCACTTCATCTTTTATGATGTAAATTTCAATAGCACATTTTAGTTTACTGGTTAACGCTTTCCTTGTGTACTTTTTACCAGACATCCTCAACATAATGCTATCTGCTTAACTTAATTATTTACAGCCTTTCAGGGTTTTTGGAATTTAAGCAATACGAGAGGAGGAGATGTCGGAGAGGCTACGTGGCCCTCACTACTTATGTATCAGATGCCATCCTCCCATGTCTCGGGATTTTCATTGTAATTTCTGCTTAATTGCGACTAGCAATATTAAGGGTAATGGGTTTGAATAATTATTTGAGGGTTTTGTCATGTTAAATACGTTTTGCGGCCACATCGCCCATGACCAAGTGGTTAGCTACCACTAAGACCGTATCTTCACTATCACCGCGTTATGAGGGCTAATTCTTGTTCCATCGTGTCCGCCATAATTTATCTCAGGGTTTTAAGTAGCATTTTCATCCAGGGTTAATGTAATTTAGGTGTTTCATGCATTTTGTCCTTGACCACGCGGTCAATCCATGTACTTGTATTTTCCAGCCATCCGGTGCCTTAAGAGCTTTTGTATGCTCGTTTATTGTAGAGATCATTTTTCTAATGCCGATACAAATTTTGACCAATGATTCTTGACCACATTTACAGAGAAATAACGTGCTTTTACGCCCACACACGTGGTCCGCTACGAACTTCATCCAGCGGCATCCGCACCATCTAAAAATACTTTCACACAGTTGTGTGTTTATTTTGGCTGCTCATATCGTGCCCCATGTTCATCAAGTGTTATTTTTACGTATTTTGTATGGCGCTCTTATTTCTGCACTAACCTGCCATGTGTATGACCGTCGACACACACCAAGTGGTTCGGGGACAAGTCCCAACGAGTAGGCGTTCAATGCGTAGATATTCGCACGTGCCCATTTCATACTCCGTGTCCTGCCTCTATGCAAAACCTACAGTCCATCCTAATGGCTGTAGGCCCCTTGCTTTGTAGAGGCTGTGTCTTCAAACACAGCAGCTCATCATCCAGTTGGAGTGCGCAAGTTTAGTAACGTGCTTCGGGAATCACCGACTGGAACGGGCTAGTCACATCTGAGGTAATACATAAATCAATTTTGGCACGTTGTAACTTTGCACGAATAAACATACCTCACAGTGTAAAAGTTTAAAGTCTTTGTAGCGTAAGTTACCCAGCTCCATCAAAGTATTTTGTATTGCAGTGTTGTGTATTAAAGTTGTTTTGTAAGTACGCATGGGTGAGACAATCACACAGAACCCACAGCATCCCTGAGATCCCGGAGTCTCAAAGTGTTGTGTGTAGGAACCACCGCTGGCACCCATCAACCACAGAGAAAAGGTGTATAGTAATTGTCTCCGCGTTTCACCGGACTGCATCAATATTAATTAATTTTAATAGATACACATCTTCTGAATAAACTGCTATCCTGGAAAAGTCTATTCGACACCTTCTGCAATCAAATAATGCATAAGCACCAAGCACAGCATAACTCACAACAGGTGTTAAATGTACAGGAAAATAGGAGGATGTGGTTTTGAATGATTAATTACCGAACACTATAAAATAACTAATTAAAAGGGAAATTAAATTAAGTAATTAAAAGTGAAATTAAGTACACATTTGCCACACGTGTATGGCATCACAAATGTGTACATTGGTGTAGGTATGCCGCCTGGAATGAGTAAGCTTTGGCTTTCCTCTATAATGCTCGTCAAGAGCTAGTTTCCTCCCATTATATGCCTGGAGGAGGGGGGGGGGGAGTTAATTGCCTAGCAATCAGTGTGACTGTCTTGCAGCCTTCCTCTGGGTGCCAGCTGGTTTGGAAGGGGAGGGGTAGATTGTTTCACTCCTCCCACCACTGATTCTTCCCCTTCTCCATCTCACCCGTCGTGAACACACTGCCTGATCGATAACATCTCTGTGTGCTTTCAGCTGATTGAGTGTGCGTGGGACATTAAAAATTTGACTTGTATTCTGTGTCATATTATTTTCTTTTTCAGAGAGTTTGAAAATTTTGGGTCGGCTCACATTTGGTGACATATTATAATCAATTATATACAGTATTTTGTGATGTTATATTCTTTATCTAAACGAGATGAGGTGAAATGTTTTTTAATGTGTCATTTAAAGTACATTTAACTTTTTTTTATTATTTCCATATTATTTGTGTGTATGTGTGTGTGTGTGCGCGCGCGCACACACACACACACAGAAAGGATGTTAAAAATATAAGTATTCCATATTTTGCAGGTAGGTAGTATGCACCCAAAATAGAAAGAAATGTCTAATAAACATGGGTCTGAAAACTCATACTGTAGAAGGCATGAACACTTGCTCACCAATGCTACAGGAGGTGCTCAATGCGTAAAAAAAAAACATACTGTACGAGCTATGAACACTTGCTTACCATTGTTACAAGAGGTGCTCAATTTGTCAGACAAAAGTATTCCATATTTTGTGGGGAAGTAGTATGCACCAAAACAAAATGTCTAATAAACATGGATCCGAAAACCCATACCGTACAAGCTATGAGCATGTGCTCACCATCGCTAGAGGAGGTGCTCAATATGTCCAAAAACCCATAACGTATGAGCAATGAGCACTTTCTCCCCATCATTACAGGAGGTGCTCAATGTGATGTCCATTCATAGTAATGCATTCTTGTGTCCTACATCATAGGATATCACGCATCCTTTGAAACATTCCTGGTTGGCCTAGATGTGCTGGCAGGCATTGATGATGCATTCCTGTAGAGCGTGTACATCACTGATGGTGGTTGCATACACCAAAGCCTTCAGGACGTGTCCTCACAACCAGAAATCAAAGGGATTAAGATCAGGGGAACGTGAAAGCCAACGAACTGGACCTTCCCGACCAATCCATCGACCATTAAATGTCTGTGTTAGGTGTTCTTGGAAATGGAGAAAATGTGCCAGTGCTCCACCATGCATGAACCACATCTCTAGCCTTTGAGGGTATGACATCCTTCAACGAAACAGGGAATTTGTTTGCTATGAAATCATGATACCTTGCACCATTCAATCTGTTTGGTAGTAAGGTCCAATTTGTCTATTGCCAATAATTCCTGCCCACACATTAATTGAAAATCTTTGCTGGTGCCTTGCTTCTCAACTGCGTGAGGATTTTGTTGAGCCCTCACATGTGTATTACGGAAATTAATAATCCCATCTCTAGTGAAAAAAAGCCTCATCTGTAAACAAAAGCTTTGCTGTGAAAAGTGGATCTTCACCACACCTTTGCATGAGCCATTGGAGAACTCTAATTTGGCAGGTTGATCTTGTGGATGAAGGGCTTGGACCTGCTGAACATGGTAGGGGTATAGCAACTGTTCCTGAAGGGTTGCCCAGACAAGAGGATGACTAACGTCTACAGCTGCTACAATTCTTTGTACACTAGTTCCTGGATCTTCTTCCACATGTTGCAGTACTCGCTCCTCCATATTGGGTGTACGAATTGTGTGAGGTCTGCCGCGATTGGCCGTTGTTAGTGCCACGGATCCAGTGTCAGCCCGTTACTGAAAAAGGCATCTGAATAAAACTGTGCAAATGGTACGCTTCGTGCTGGATACTTCCCAGCATACAGTACATGGACTCGACGGCTGCTTCCGTTTGCCAGACCGTAAAAACATATCATAACTGCCATATCCTGCGTGGAATAACAGGCTTCCATCATGCTCTAAGGGCAGAGGTAAAACGACACTACTATTACCAGCATAACACACACTGACTTGATTAAATGTAATAAGGACATTCACTGTACTTTCCCTGAACTGTGAATTACTGTAATGGTTACTGTAGTATGCATCTGCCTCATGTAGACAAGAACTGAATACTGTGGTGTGTACCAATTTGATTGCCATGTTGCAAATGAGCAAAGAGCTCACGTTACTGAGATATGCAGTTTCATAGTAGCGAAGGTGAACAAATGCTTATAGTTTGTATGCTATGGGTTTTCAAACCCATATATATTAAACATGTCTTTATTGTTTTGGTGCATACTACCTCCCCGAAAAATATGGAATCCTTTTTTTTCGGAAACATTGAACACCTCCTATAGCAATAGTGAGCAAGTTCTTATAGTTTGTACGGTATAGGTTTTCGGACCCATGCATATTAGACATTTGTTTCTTGTTCTAATATATATATTATATATATATATATATATATATATACACACACACACACACACACACACACACACACACACACACACACACACACACATCACAAAACATGTCTGAGAATAGTTAAAACTGTTACTAAAAAAAGTATGATGGGATAGTATAAGACAGGGCTACAAGTTTAAACACAGGCATAACAACAGAAATTCTAAAATGAAATCACCCCCTCCTGAAATAGCTTATAAATACAATAAGGTATCTACGTTTAGTAGAATGGCACTATTAATACAGTTCTGATACAATTTATATCCTCTCCTCTACACAAATCATGTGAACAATATTCACTCATTACCAAAAAGGAATTCACCAATATACTAAAGAGTAATTATATTTTATTTTAATTTTAAGAAAACTGCTTTACAATATTTATATGATGATTGGCATGGGTAAATAATGAATGCACATATTTATCATCCACATGTTAATAGGTTGCACAAAATCAACATCAATTAATCACACAATTCTTAATTACATGCTTTTACTATTAAGGTAGCACTTACATCTTCAGAACTTTTAATTTCACATCTATTCAAGAAATAAGCGAAAAACATACAATTTGTGAAATACTGACATGCCACAGATTCCACACTGGGGACATAAGGTGTCAAAAATTTCCTCACTATCACATGCTTTGACAAAGAAATTGCAAAACTACGAGCCCGTGAAGCATATATCTAAGAACACTTGACAGTGGTTATTATATTAGTCCTCACCATAATGATGTAATAAAATGAGAAGTAGCTAACACAGACCCAAACTGACATAATAAGCAAATTAAAAAATCTACAACTAACTATTTAAACAAAAAAGTTACCAGTAAATTCCTTTTGCACTTGATTCCATAAATCAGCAAGCTCAGATAAAAGAACAAAGGTATTTTGCAGTGATTGATTTTTCTCTGACACAGCCCATTTGATCAACTCTTGCATAGCAGAATGTTGAGCACTTGCAAAAACTTTTGCAGCACACCTAGCATTTTTCAACTCCGAGATTACCATGTTCAGTTCACGATGACCAGAACCAATGGTTTTCAAACGTACACTGCCCCTATAAAAAAAAGGACTTAGATGAGAGTTAGGAACATAAATATATTTCAGGAATTTCATTAAATTATAACTCAATATATATCTAGCTACAAAAACAATAACAAATAATTATTACAAATTTAAAAAAAACAAAGTCAGTATTTTTAATTACAACCAATATAAAGAAATTCATCCATGGAGGTTACGGTTACACCCCTTATAGTTCCCGGCTAAAACATTTAAAAACTGTTTATTCACTGACTGAGCAACTGTTGACCAATGTTTGCAAGTATTAAAATTGAAAATAGAGAAAATGTATAATGTAGGAAGATAACCCCTTTATATTATCATACCAACAAAAACAGCAATAAGCTACAAAGACTGGAGAACAATAATTATAAATGTGAGTGTCTGACCAGAAATGAGCAAGAAGTAACCAAACAACATGGGAAGGATATCCAGGAGCAGGACAGATGGTTTATTGTTGGAAACAGTAAGATCTGACTGAAATAAAGGTGGCGTTTATAAGGGCACCAAAAGCTTCAGAGCATACAATTCAGGTGGGAGGTGGGCAGTTCTTCCACGTAGCTTCTCCTGGAGTGTTTGTTTGTTACAGCTGGAATAAAGGACGGTGTTAGTAATACCGTTCCTTACCCACATATTAAAGGTGTTGGACCCCTACAAACATCAGTAAATATACAGTGAGGTTCTTACAGGCCATCTCACACGCCTATCAAAATGTATTAAATATTTAGTAATGGCCACTGATAATGAGTTAATATTATTCTGCAGGGAGAGGGCCCCGATGTTCCCAGTGTGGTTGTGAAGTGACAGTGGAATAAATGACCACATGCACATACAAGTTCACTTCATTAGGGCCATTTCATATCATTTCAGGGAGATTCCAATGAAATGTGTCAACTGACCATCTCCAATTTTTTTTTTTAAGAAACATACCAAAAGTATTTTTCCAAAAAAATTTTTGTGCCATGTTATAATTACTCAAAAATATATCAAATTTTCAAAAAGTACGTGTTTCTCTGAAATTAACATCTAGAAGGCTAAACTATTTTTTTCAACTGCTATTGAATTGAACTATCTTTTGAGACATATTAAATGAAAGCTTTAACATCAGAAATAATTTTTTTTTCTAATACACAAATCTGATGAAATTGTAAATTTTTTGGTATTGCAAATAATTTTTCTTCACACATAATAGCTATAACCAAAGATATTATGTGGCAGCATTGGTATTACCTCTATGGTAGTTTCAGCCATTTCCTTCATGCAAGATGCAATGCATTTCGGTATATTTAGTATCAATTAAAAAAAAAAAAAAAAAAATGCAAATCTGGTTTACAAAAGGGGTAAACTACTCAAAAACTCCAGTTTTAATAATCTTAAATTTTTTTTCCAAATTATGCCTTAATGATATAAATTCAAGCTATGGAAATAGTACATTGGATTTTTGCCTTGTAACTTTTATATTCATTTTTGAAATGAGGCATTATGTAATACTTCCACAGCTTAAAAACCATTGCCTCTGAAGCTAGAAAAGAGGTTAATGTATGCAGTTAAGTGGAAACAGGCGTGTAAAGCTAAAGTGTGAACATAATTTTAGATGAATGAGATAATATATATATTACGTCCTCCCTCTCCTCCCACAACTCCTGTTTTTATGGGAATGTGGTAGTTATAGGAATATTGAATGCAGACGTGAGCATAGCCCGGAAAAAAAAAAAAAAGACTATGGTTGAAAAGGTGAGAGATTCAATATACATGTATACACTTCATCTTAATTCATTTTGATGAATGAACTTGTTAATTTAAATGCACATAAACTTAACATATAGCACTAAACTAATTTTAATTTTTAGGCTATCAAAGCAAAACTATATTACATTGAACATAACAATTACTGTGAAACATAAAAATGCTGTTGAACAGCATATATTTGTTTGGAATCCAAGTTATCGAGTCGTGCAGAATGACTACTTGGAAAGGGAGGTTTCACCTTCAAGAGTACATCCTTTAGTAGTATGTAGCATTCGTCTTTCACAGTAGGCCACTTATATCCATTTGCAAGTCCATGCAGATAAATAAATGACACAGTGATATAATTAAGATCCCTGTAATTTGACATCTGCTGCATCCCTCCTCCCTTAGCTCATTTGTTCCGCTACCTATGCGCAGTTACAATGTGCCCTCATACTGGGAACTCACTGCACCCTGAACAAGCAGGCGACTGCTGCTTCCAACTGCATAGCTGGCATGACGTATTGAAAGTACACCATGCCAGCATACTTCTAACTAAGACACCTCTAAGAGTCCCCAAAATAGTCACTCCTATTGCCCACTTCACTCAGTGTTCCCATCCCCATCATGTGTTATGTGCAAAGTATGAGTATACCGCATGTGCCAATCAAAATCTAAAATATTATGCCAATGTATAATAATAATAATAGTGCTCAGTACCTGTGTAAACAGTCATCTTTGTTTTACAACCATTGACCATGGCTACCTTACACCCCCTACTCCTGGAGAAGTGTACTCGCACATGATGGGCTACTCCTATATCACTACACCCATAAAATCTAAAAACTGAGGGTGTGATATTTTCTGTATACTGAAACCTTCTGCTACCACATTTTTTATCACTGCTGACAGAACAAATATGCCTACAGTGAAGTTGAATTAAATTATACTGCAACACACCAAGCACACAGGGCAAACTGTTGTGGTTTATAATCTTATAATCAAGTGATAATATTTGTGTGTCCTCTGTTAACATTGACGTTGTTTTGTTTACGTAGATTCTTTTTCTCTTGCACTGTGTATCGTGTCTGAACTGCCCTCTAGCAGCATCTCTGTAAAGCGCTGGTATATAAAAAACAAATGACAGTTGAGCTGAAGCCATGTAGCTGTGAAGTACTGGAAATAAAGAGATTGTGATTACTGCACTATATTTGTGTCTCTTCACAAATTACAAGTTACTATGGGCCCAGGTCTTACTAAAGATTTTCTGCTCATGCAATTCATGCAAAGGAAATGTGAAGTGTCATGTTATAATAACAGGTCGCACTTCAGTAGTGGTGTGGCTGCAATAATGGTGTCATGACGGCCTGTGATATAGTGCTGGTACAATCTCGGTTCGTGTATTTTTTCCTTCTGTGTTCAGTCGTAGTAAAAATGGAAGTCATCACGGTAACAATTGACAAATCAGAGGGTCCATCAAATTGGATGGACTGGAAGTGCCACGTGAAAACTTAACTACAGGTCCATGGGTGTATGGATGCTGTAGAAGGAAAATTAATACCCCTCATGGAAGAATCTGACAAGTCAAGTGCTCAAGCTACGAAGAAACATGAAGAAACAATGTTGCTAGAAAAGACAGAATTTATTGATCAACACATAATTGTTTGTTCTCTCAGCAACCAAGAACGTCAATTGGTAAACATGTGTATGTCAGCAAAGGAAATGTGGGACAAACTGCACAGTGTATACGAGCAAAGAACACAGCAACAACAAGATTGTCTATTTAACGAATTCTACAGTATAAGGGAGAAAGACCCGCACAATTCAGTGGCTATACATATTGCAAAACTAGGAAAATTGTGGGTTGAGCTACAAGATGAGACCTGGAAGGCGGATGAAGCAAAATTGCCAGATTCACTTTTCTTAAATAGTTATACTTAACACTATCCCACAGGAATATTTTTATTCATTAATGCGTGGGAATCAGTTCCAAACGAACAGAGAAATTTTACTCTTTTAAGATAACGGTTATGTGTTGTCGAAATGCGTCTTCAAGAGAGACTAAACAATGAGGTCTAAGCGCTTACTCTAAAAATGGAGTCAAAATTGTATGCGAGTAAGAAGACAGTGAATACAAAGGGACCTAAGTGTTTTAATTGTGGAAAAGAAGGCCACATTAAAAAATACTGTCCAGAAGACTCCTCAAGGGACAAGACAAAAGCCTGTTCATCGGGGTCAGGCAATAGAAACCACAGGTCAAAAAAATAAAGACGAAGCTTTACTTACAACGCTAAATATATCCAGTGAAAACTTGAATGAATGGTATGTCGACTCAGAAGCCACATCACATATGACACCTATGAAAGACTGGTTGATAAGACTTCAAAGGGGACAGCCACATTAAAGTGACTGTGGCAAATGCTGAATCTGTACTTTCAGAAGGTGTCGGCAATGTTGAGGTTAAAAACCTGTATGGAAACAAGGTTATACAAGAATAAAAGCCAATTTGTTATCTGTAAGCAAAATAGCAGAAAAAGTAATTGTGTTATGTTCGATAAGAGGAAGTGCACAATATACTCTGATGATAATATTGTGGCTACGGCAACAAAAATGAAGGATTTGTATGTGCTGGATACATACCAAGAAAGTGTTTACATGTCCAAGGGACAATCATCAACCCAAATGTGGTATGATAGGTTGGGACACCTCAACAGAATGGGAATAGATCTAATGAAGAAGGACATGGCAAATGGAATATCATTTTAAGGGGAAAAGGATGAACAGTGTATTGCATGCTTAGAAGGTAAACAATTCCGAAAACCATTCAAAGCAGCTGAAGATAAAAGGGTGAGTCAGTGCCTCCAATTAGTACACTCCGATGTGTGTGGTCGTACATCCCAGGAATCTTGGAGTGGGGGAAGGTATTTTTAACCTTCATAGATGACCCCACAAGGAAAGTTTTTGTGTATATAATCAGGTCAAAAGTAGAAGTGTTTGAAAAATTTAGGGAATTTAAGGCCCAAGTTGAGCAGCAGACAGGAAAACAAATAAAGATCCTGAGAACTCACAATGGTTCGGAGTATGTTAACAGGGGCTTCAAAAACTTCCTAAGGAATCAAGAAATAAAACATGAACTTACCATACCATACAGTCCAAAACAAAATGGACTGGCAGAGCACACTAATCACACACTTGTTGAAAAGGCCAGATGCATGATGAAGAAAGCTGGTTCTAATGAAAAGATGTGGGCCGAGGCTGTGAACACAGCTGCTTATTTGGCAAACAGGTCGCCTCATAAAGCAACTGGTGTGAAAACAGCTGAAGAATGGTGGTGTGGAAGGAAAGTGAACCTAGCACATCTACATGTTTTTGGTTGCATTGCATACGGTCACATTGAGAAGGAGAAACACAAGAAGTGAACCTCAAAAAGTAACCTGTATATATTTGTAGGTTACTGATGACAGTAAAGGGTACAGGTTATTTGATACAAGAAATCCAGGAAAGATTGTACGCTCCAGAGATGTTGTGCTTTGGAAGATAAATTTTCGGTGAATGAGCAAGAGTCTTCTGATATGACAACTGTGGATGCAAGGCTGCATTCAATGGACATCGAATCTGGAAAATTTAACATAGGTTCCAGGGAAAATATGGAATACACAGAGGAAAATGCAGGGGATACAAACCCATCTGAAGAAGACATGTCCGAAGACGAATTCAGAGGCTTTGAATTGGATCTTAGACCCAGAGAAGAGGAAGGTCCAAGAATCAAGAAGCTACAAGAAAAAAAATTCTGACTATGTCTTGTATCACATATCGACAGAAGCCATCCCTAGCTCTTATAATGAAGCAATGCACAGTGATAAGAAACATCTATGGCAAGAGGCAATGACTAAGGAAATGGATGCACTGTCAAGTCATGGTGTCTGGGAGCTGGTGGATCGAACTGAAAACAAGACTGTGGTAAAGTGTAAGTGGGTGTATAGCATAAAGAAAAATGAGCTTGGTGATGCAGACCAACATAAAGCAAGGTTTTTCACACAGAAACACGGTATTGACTATACAGAGACATTTTCTCCAATGGTCTGCAAAAGCAGCTTAAGATTACTGTTTGCATTAGATGTAAGATTAAATTTGACTATTGACCATTTGGATGTAAATACTGCTTTCTTAAATGGTGACTTATATGACATTACTTATATGTACTGGCCAGAGAGTTTTGTGGAGCAGAAACAAGAAAACAAAGTTTGTGTCTTAAAAAAGGCTCTTTATGGATTGAAACAACCCTCTCATGTTTGGCATCAAAGGGTAAGAGAGATAATAACAGATCTTGGATACAAAAAATATGAATTTGAGCTGTGTATTTTTCACAAAAATAATGGGAATCTGCATACATATGTAGCAGTGCATGTAGATGATTTTTTAATTTTTTCAAATGATGATGCTGAATGGTGTAAATTTAAGAAACATTTAGGTACAGAGTTCAGTATCAAAGATTTGGGTGAGGTAAAGTCTTATCTAGGATTAAGTACTGAGAGATCTCAGGGGATTATCAAAATCAACCAGAGATCATTTGTAGATGAGCTGCTTAAGAAATACAAAATGGAAGAGGCTAAACCTGTCAGCACACTCATGGTAGCAAATTTATGGTTAAATAATGAGGTAAAGGATGCTCCAAATGTTCCATACCAATCTTTGATATGGTCTCTAATGTATCTTTCTGTAAACATTAGGCCTGACATTGCCTATGCTACAAATTTCCTAAGTCAGTTTAACACCAATCACAAAATGGACCATTGGGTAGCAGCCAAAAGAATCTTGAGATAACCTAAAAGGGACAATAAATTTAGGTCTGACATATCAAAGTGATGATCAAGGGTTGAAAGGGTATGTAGATGCTGATTGGGCCAACAATCCTACCGATCGAAAATCTTATAGTAGTTTTGTGCTAATTTTAAGTGGTGAACCGGTTCCTTGGGCAGCCAAGAAACAATCCTCCATTCCACTCAGCAGCACAGAAGCAGATTATGTTGCTCTTACTCAAGATGCTAAAGATGCTGTATTCAAGAAAGGGTTGCTCAAGGAATTAATTAGGTTCAAAAGTCAGGTAATACTGTTCAATGATAGCCAAAGTGCACAAAAATTAGTATATAACCCTGTGTTTCACAATTACACGAAACACATTGATACAAGGTTCCACTATATTAGGGAAATTGTGAAAGAGAATAATTTTGTTCTGAAATATTTATGTAGTCAGGACATGCCTGCTGATATGCTTACCAAAGCACTGCCATTAGTTAAACATAAGTTCTGTGTAAGGAGGGTAGGACTAAGTTAAAAAGACCATATGTATCACTAGATTAAGGGAGTCTGTTGTGTTTATAATCTTATAATAAGTGATAATATGTGTGTATCCTCTGTTTAAATTGACATTGTTTTATTTACATAGATTCTTTTTCTTTTGCACTGTGTATCGTGCTTGAACTGCCCTCTAGCAGCATCTCTGTAAAGCGCTGGTATATGAGAACAAATGACAGTTGAGCTGAAGCCATGTAGCTGTGAAGTACTGGGAATAAAGAGCTCATAATTACTGCATTATACTTGTGTTTCTTCATGAATTACACGACAAACATTTTAGTCAGCCCATCAATATTCTTGCAACACTCAATATTGATTACAAGAAAGCCAATTACAAACACATATAGGCCTTATGTCAATTGGCAAAGAGTTCCATTTCTAGTTCACAAAATTAAAAATTGAAATCTTAAATCCCTTATTCTAATAATTAAATTATGTTGTATTCACCTAACCAAACATTTTTGCAAAGTTGCAATTATATACAATTTCCCTGACCCAGGTAAAAATTCCCTGACTTTTCCCTGTTTTTCCTGTAGGTGGATACCCAGTATGCGCAGCATATAAACACTTCCCAAATCTCGATTCTCAAGACCTCGCTGTTAAGAGCCACCCAAATATCTTCACTCACTCACTCACTTCCCATACATTGCAATTTGAATTTCACGCTTCAAACTAGATGTTTACATTCCACAACCAAAGACTTAACTTGGGCCTACATAATACACTATTGTTCTTGAAAATTGTAACACCCGAAAGAATGGCATGAATGAATCCAAAATCGGAGGATGTGTAGAACAGTATACCAGCAATACGTGATTACAATTGCAGGGAGATGGCTTACACGTAGGCTCAACAGCACCCTCTCATGTGTGACCGAAAAGGTCAGTGTTACACCAAGCTAAGTCAGTGAAGAGCCGTCAAACAAAGTGAAAGCTAGTGCAAGTATGGCTCAACAACTTCAATGGGTGCCATATCAGCATGTGAGTGAGTTCGAATTGGGCAAAATTATTGGTCGCCAGGAAACTGATTTGTCATACTATGACATTTCGGCTCATACAGGACATGCTGATATGACAGTGATGCATATGTGGAACCAGTGGATAGAAGAGGGTCATATGCAGCGACGTGCAGGTAATGGACCATACTATATGATCACAGCATGGGATGACCAACACTCGTCTGCATGGCTGTAACTGACAGTATAGCCTCGTCGACAGTGTTGGCTCAACACTGAAGCAATGCAACAGGTTTGTACCTGTCTGCATCAATGGTTCAATGCCGTCTACTGTGGGCTGGACTGGTGGCACGCATGCCATTGCGGCTTCTTCCATTGTCCAGAAACAGCAAATGCCTCAGACTGCAATGGGCACGTGAACACAGTTGCTAATGTGCTGAGTGGCAAAATGTACGGTTTTCGGACGAGACCTGCTTCAACCTGTCCTATAGTGATGGCAGTATATGTGTTAGACACTATCGTGGTGACCGCAGTTTGGCAGCCTGCACTGTGGAGTGGCATAGCAGACAAACGCCAAGTGTAATGGTGTGTGGCATCAATGGATACAACATACAATCTCGACTCCTATGTATTGAGGGCAATCTGAACAGCAACCGATACATCATGGAGGTTTTAGAGCCTGAGGTACTGCTCTCCTTCAGGCAACTCCACATGCCATATTTCAACAGAACAATGCCCGGCCACATGTGGCAAGGAATGTGCAAGCCTTCTTCAACGAATGACGGGTACCACTGCTTCCCTGGTCTGCACGTTCGCCTGACATGTCACCCATCTAACATGCGTAGAATATGGTTGGTCGGTGACTTGTACGTCATTGTCCTCCAGAAACCACTTATGATGCTTTGTGGACTCTCATACAAACCGTGTGGTGGGAGATTCCCCAGGAACATATCCAGGTCCTCGTTGATTCCATGCCACAATGTTTAAGGGCTCTGATTGCAGCACGCAGGGCTTCACACTACACTGAATTCTAAAGGGCAGAGATCATGTACAGTTCTGTAATCCTAATCAATTGTGTATTGTCATGTACCTAATCTGTGGTATACAGTTCATTTTAATTGAATGTATCATTCTTGGTATTACGTTTTTCATAAATGATAGTGTATTTTGTTATAGAGAAATAAATAATATCTACTGTGACCAGTACAGCATATCTATGAGATTTATGTTGATTATACAAGTGCAATTTGGTACAATTCAGAACATATGTTTATACATGTCCATAAATTATATTGAGCCTTGCGCCACACATACTGTAGCCAGGAGGTATCCTGACAGGTCTGGCCATGCTATCATCTATTCCACAAACATCAGTTACGGGGGGCTCAGTTATACATGAGGTAATGGAGAATGAAGGGCATTCGCAGAGGTATGGAAAAGTTGTCAACAATAGAGAACACTAAATTATAAAATTGGTGCGAGGCAAAAAATGGTTGTCTAAGTGAGCCACTTCAAAGGGCAACTGCAAGAGTAGACACATATACGGCAGTCAGTGAGAGAACCATACACACACAGGGTTTATAAAAGACCAAACAAAATAATACAAATGAAACAATGTTGCCACTACAACATATTATACTATACAACTTAATATCTATTTATTTACAACGTCCACACAATTAACCTGCGTGTAAGCATTCTTTCTATGTGTAACGGTCGGTTATGTGAACATGTGGTCAACATACGTCTAGGTGTTCAAATTAAAAAGCCCATGGAAATCACAGTAAATCATTACAGATTAATATACAATGGCTGTGAAGATTTAGTAGGTTAATGTATTATTTCTAAACCTCAGAATCCCGTGTCAAAGTAATGTCACCCATAAAGATATGTGTCCATATAATTCTGGTTTTGGCAGCATGGTGGAATCACTGTAAAACATATCTGTAGCCTTTACGATAAAATAGTTTGTACTTACTTAACAGTCCCTAATAACATTTTTCTACGATTTATGCCAGTACAAGTTATTCCAAACACAACATTAATTAAGAGTAAAAGTATTAAATAAAGAATGTGCAAATATGTAATCCTATCTGAAAAGCATTAAATACTACAACATACGCAGTTTGAAATTAGATGCCTGCCAAATTATTACACTGTAAAATATTTTACCTTGTAAACTTCCCGCTCCATAATTGAAGCATTTAACAATACATTATACGGATATAATACCACATGGCAGACTGCAAATATAGGAGTGTTGAGGGTCGTTACTATACAAGGTCGGGGACCTCCCTACGCATTTGACTGTTTCGTGAGTGAATGTGGGATCAGTATCATGAATGTATGGGACAATAGTTTACCATTTGCATGTTCCCACTATTCGCATACAACTATATGATAATGTTGCGAATATTGTATTGTATTGGGCTTATTAACATCCCCCGGTTTTATGCTGGAAAGCTTATCAGGGGAAGGCTTACGGACTAACTTATAACCTAACTTAAATTAACACCCGTGCCATACCCGGAATGTTGAGAATAATATTGTAGAGTGTAGACGAACAGATTCGAAACAAACGCTATCATTATAGTAATAAGTACGTTTCTTTGTTGGAGTTGAAGTTAAGGTCGCACGATCGTACTCAAGATGTTACAGGTTAGAAGTCATGTTGGTTTATTTTCTTTACATTTAATATAAAATATATATTAGTATGACAGTTATGGTATAAATACATTTACTGTCAAACAGCACATGCAGAAGTTAAAGACATTATCCTGCGCACACTGTCAAAAGAGCACTGCTATCTGTTGTTTCCAGAAACATAGGTCTTTGTGTAGACGTTTGCATTTGCTGTTACTCAAGGCACACCACCGAATGTTTTTATGTCCATGCATACACTGCCGGGCTGCTGTTTTGCCCGCTCCGTGCCAAGCCCCAGTCTAGGAAGTATGAGGGGACTCGCGTGCCCAGACGTCTCCGCCTAAGGTACCTAACATTCAATGTAAACACGTTTCCAGTTATATTACATAATGAAACCATCAGAAAATTATTTGTATATTTTGAAACAATTCTGCAAAGTGTGTCCATACCAGTCATGAGTCAAAGCCAGCTGAAGCGAGAAGCAATTGCCTAGTTTCTGATTGAGGGTGTGGCATGGCTAGGGAAAAGTGTGGAGGGGAGAGGTGAGAGATGACATGATGGAAAGTGAAGGGGGAGTGAAAAAGCAGGTTTTTGTACAGCGTGGACAGACGAGAGGACGTGGTACCCAACAAGTAAAGAGTTACAGTGCATGATGGTGCTTGGAGCACTCTAAAACATTTTGGCCTGGTGCGATATGGACTGAATTAAGGTGAGACTATATGAACATGTGATACGGACTTTATTGATAATATTGAACTGTCAAATATGAATATATAATTTATAAAATAGTTCAGTAGGTTTTGGTGTACAACGTTTATCGATTTTAGCTATATGACTGCATTATTTTCTTTGAAGTAATTGTAAATTATATTGATTAAATTGATTAATTTTGAAATACTAGTAATAGCATTTATTGTGAATATTAAGTATTAAGTCAAGAGTTTTACTTTTATAGCATTTGCAAATAAATTAGGAAATTTGTTATTAATTCTTGAATTTACTTAAGACTTCCATCCCTGAAAGATTCTGGTGAAACCCACTAACTTTGAGAAATTGTAACAATAGTAAACACAGCAACAAAACTGGACAATATAGTGCAAAACGAATCTACTTCGGGGAAAGAGAGATGTGTTCAGGTGGTTCATGCTGTAATTTTACAACCTAAGTTGGACAAATATTTTAAATTGTGTTTAAAGCATGAACAAGACAAACCAAATTGCAACAATTTATTGCTTGGTATAATTATAATGGAATATCCTCTGCCTCAATTCTTTAGTATGTACGCTGCCTGCCAAAGACAAAACAATGTAAATTTGCATAAGCAGCTGAACTAAGTTACTATACAACCGCGATGATGCAAGGACACAAACAACATTCTTTATAAAAACATCTGCAATATACAACTAGGTCAGATGCAGAAGCGGTCAAGCCCAGGCCATGGAAGGCTTTGACATTCCTACCCCACCTCCCCTTCCTGAAACAATGAACCAACCAATGCAGCCCTTACCCCTCACAGCAGGGTGCTCCACAGTCATCCTTTTCTTATTTTCTACTTTCTCTCAGTGCAACCTTGTCACCATCATTAGTTACGCACCATGATATTTCAACTTTTGAAGGTGGTGCAAATTCTTTACTGTTTAGTTCCAGTGGTGCCATTTCTGAACTTCTAACGAAATTTTAAAAAACCAGAAAAAAATCCTGCTGAAATTCCAGTACACTTCCTGCAGCATTCCAAATCCAGTATATTTCACACTTTTCCTGCATTACCTGATCGCTGAACATCCTGTGCAAATGAAGGCAACTGTGAATCCAGGAACTGTGACAGCACGTGCAAGTAAGGCAGCTGCTAATACCTCTCAGGGCACAAGCCGGGTTGTCTGGCAACATTCCCGGAAGGACAACTATGTGTGCCTGGATTTTGCATCAGACTATCAAGAGGCTACTCTTACAAAACATCCCTATGTAAGACATCAAATCTACCCCGGAGGAACTGGATTGGGAGGCCTCGCTTATTCTAGTAGGCACCCCATGGCAGACACTCACCAAATGATTTGGACTGCTAAGACCCCCAACCAATCAATCCTAGAATATGTGTAGCAGACTGGACAGAAAAACTCTAGTAACAAATAGTGGCACAAGTTGTTAAGCATGAATATCCAAAGGTATATAGGACCAGAAAGACAGAAGCTATTTAATAGACTGGGACAGAAACTATGTCAAGGGAACTGTTGATATCCAAACAGAGCATCCCCAGACATACTTCCTCCTGTAATGGCCACCGATGATGACGGTACCCGGGGATAAGAGCCCTTCTTACCAATAGCGGTTGTTGCTTGTCATTAATGGATGGAAAATGTGTGCACCTTAACAGTTGAACCTGCCTGTGGGAATTAAGTGATGTGTGTCATGGGGCTCATGGCATCGGTCCCTGTCACATACATTTGCTGAGTGGCCTGCCTACCACATGGTGGTGCGCAGCACAGGGACAGAGGGGATGAGACTCGTAAGGGTAATGAAGCTTCCCTGCACCATAAGGGACAAGTGGGAGTGGTAAGAGAGATATCAAGGAAATGCCAAATAAGTCCAAGTAATGTACAATTCACCTGTTGCCTTTTAAGGAGGCACATAATTTTGTACACAATAATGTTAGCTAATTATCTCTTGTTACGTCTCGAGCTGGAATTACTTAAGATTTTATGTCATGTATGTTCATTTGTTCATGTGTGCAAATTCTATTATAAAGTGTATGAAGCAAAGAAAATGTTTTGTATGTATTACAGAACATGCTTCAGATCATTGTCATCATGGGTATGTAAATAGTAACCATAAGATTATGTTTAATAGTGTAATATATGTGACGTGAGCCTGCACTACAGAGAACTATAAGAGACTTTCACAGTAAAGTGTGCAGTAGGCCTACTGAGCATATAAACACGATTCATTTTGTTTTTATGTTCTCTTTGGTAATTGTATGAAGCAAAGCTGCCATGTAAATACCAAACTGAGTCTACTGTAGGTTAGATTTGTAGTTACACTGTACAAGACTGGCATGTGCCATCCCCACCAAAGAATGTAAACTATTTTGTTCGTAAGGTTATGACTTTGGACACCTGAATTTCGTGAAAAGATTTCAGCATATGCAAGATTTCAATACCCTACGGGCATAGAAGCAGTTTTCTTTTGCTTATTGGTGGTGTGTCTTTGTGTGAAGATATTTTCCTACTTGAATGGCCAATCAGAATTACGCAACTTCAATGTACGTCTGTGATTCGCATGCTAACACCTATGAAACACAACACTGTAACAATCCAGCACGAATGTGGATCTGAGCTAAAGTGTTATGATATACATCTGGTCGTGAAATTTTTCACAAAGTTTGGGTGTCCCTAGTTATAATGCACTCAGAATGTTTTATTGCTGTTAGCAAGGGCATGCATCACACAAAATTTAACTTGGCCAAAGTTGCAGTAAAATTGAGCAAAATCAACATCATTCAGTGCCAGAGATGGCAAGCACCTCCGGCTCAGTGTGTAATGAAAGTGGAAAACAAACTGGTGTCTGCCCAACACCCAAGACAACAAAGCAAGGTGCACTGAGGCAGGGGAGAGATGGCTACTGCTTCCCAGGACCCATCAACTGGACATGCTGCCATTGTAATGCAGGTCATGAGATGACCAGAATTTGTGAAATTCATAATGTGCATACGAAAAGGACAAATGTGGCATTGTGGTATATCTTTTAAGTTACGCATGTTAAATGTTTGTTAACTGTTGATGTCTTAACATGCCAAGGGCACAGTAGAGTCACTAGTCATGTAAGCCCTACATCACTCACATACGTCTAGTTAGCTCGCGATAGCTAGAGTCAATTTGGGTAAATTTTAAAACTTTTTGGTTTAACTTCACAGTTCATCATTGTTTGTACAGAGTTTTTATCAGTGCAAGGTAGCTTGAAAGGTGACCTAGTTGATAGGTTTCATTCATTTCACTCTATTCCTGAGCACTGCCTGCATTTTGGTGATGGGATAGCATTGGGGGAATGGTGGGGAATCATGATCATCGAACTATGATTATGGCAATTAAGATCTGATTGGCAGGGGACTGAATCTACTGACAGCCTGGCAACATTCCCACACGCAACATGTCAGGAATGAGATAGGTTAATATCTCAGCTCAGCTGGTGATGTTGACTGCTCCAGGCTACTGTAACCCCGGGTTCTCGTGGAAGCAGTCACAAGGGGAGTGTGAAGAGAGGACGACCCCACATTGGTCCAGGAGGCAGTCAACAGTGACTACATAGAAGGTACAAGTACTGTGTTCCTAAAAGTGTGAGGTTAGGCAAGGCAGGAGTTCCCCAGGAAGGGACAGTGTACCATTGATGTGGTGGCTAGGATTTACATTTCAATTAACAGACTAATTTCACTCCCACACGGTACTATTTATTTGTAGCATTGTGACACCTTTCATACCGAAGAGTTTGCCAGATTCTGTGACAGGTACTCATGCTATATGACATACCAATGGCAGAAAGGTGCACCCCGATTTCTGAAACTGGAGACAAGAGTACACTAAGAAACAGCAATAGCAGATACAGGTATGGCGGTTGTTAATCTGTCTAAGGGTGCAAATCAGGTGCTCTCCACCACTGTCATTGTGGGACAATTACATACACCTGGGTCTGGCATAAATCTATCATGGGGCTACTCCCACACAACATCCCTATTTAGACAAGGTTAATCTAACACAACATTCCTATTTAGACATTGAAACTGTCCAGAAGGAACTGGCTGATCCCAGTAGACGAACCATGGGAGACACTCCCCAATGGTTTGGATTGCTACAACCCCCAACCAACCAATCAATCTGAAAGACACAAGGAGACATGTAAAGGACGTGGCATGAAAGATCTATTAACAATCACAATGTGAATTACTTGAAGTCTTTGTCTGGCTTGAAAATTGTTAGACACATACTCTGTACTTGGTAACACTTTGTTAGGATCACATAGTAAACCAATTCCCTTCTGTTTATTCTTGTGTTATTCACAAATAAAATGTTACATATTAATACATATATTAACTGCACAGCACAAATTATATATCACCTAGGAAGCTTACAAATACGTACTTTCAAAGAAAAACCTTAGAGTTGTTAGTTCTGTTAATGATACCACCTTAAGTTATTTCTGAATACTTGAAAGACGCAATTATTTTTAATGCAAAACCTTTCAAATCTAAGAATCAGTTTCATAATGATGCCAATTCATATCGAGGTGATTATACGATGAGAGGATCAAATTATAATAATACAGTAAAAGCCCGATATAACGCGGCTGTTGGGGGACATAACTCAGACTCGCGTTATTCTAGGAGTGACCGAATACAATAGCAAAAAAAGCCAGTGTTCTATGTGGCGTGGCACCTATCTGTCAAACACGGAGCAAGTGTTGTTAGCTACTGCTGTAACTCGTCAAATGTTTAGCCCCTTGCTATCGGAACTTTATTTATTTTATCTGCATCACTGGACTTGACAGCACCCAAGGGAGGGAAACATGAAGAGAAACGTGCAGTGATGAAGGGGGTCACATGCATTCAAGCAAGAATAACTAAAAAATACTGCATTTTCCAGGCAAAGGATGTACTTATTCCACCAAGGGCAGTGTTCGCTGTGAGTTGTTTGTCATGTGGGTTGAAGAAGGGGGTTCAACCCCTGCCACCTGCTGGGCCTGGTTGGAAGGAGGTGAGAATGAAAAAATAATGCTCATATCCAAAGGTCGAATGCACACTTGCACTGCAGATGGGAGCTATCAGTGCCTCATGTGTTGTGAAACATGTAGCTTGCTTGTCTGATTTGCATTTTACAAAGGAAAACTAAAACAAAAAAAAGCTACTTTACTTGTGGCATGCAAATAAATACTGCTTTTCTGCATTAAGCCTTGTCCACAATAGCTTGCCCGCTCAGAATTTTTTTCTTCCAAAAATCGGAAGACATACCGTATAGCCGGTATATATACATTACAATCAAAGTGTCTACATAATAATTATAATGATTATGGAGAGTTACACCCTGAAGGAAATTAGTTATAGGCCTGTAAATGACTTTGAAGCATAAATTTTGAGGCGCGCCTCAAATTTCAGAATATTATTTTTCAAAAATGGGAAGACATACCGCATAGCCAGTATATTTACATTATAATCAAAGTGTCTACATCATAACTATAATGATTACCTAGAGCTATACCCCATAGGAGATTGACGCGGCGGCTTGCTGTTGTCACTCGTGCCTAGATCGTTGGGGCTGGGCAGCTGTCCGTCGGTCGCTACAAGATCATTTTGGTGGGCGGCAGCGAGACTGCCGCCACCACTGCAGTCGTTACAGGACTGGTTCAATTCGTAACAACGGCCCAGTATTGGGAAAACGTGCTAATTGATGCAATTCACGTCAATGTGTTGAATTTCTATGAAATTTAAGCAGCATGTTGGCTTCTGCACTGGTACGATGAGGTCTGGCAATGTTTACGGGAATATAAAAATTGAGTGCGGTCTACTTGAAATATTAATCATCCCAAATTTTTCATCAAATACTACTGATGTGGCTTATACACGCACACTGCCTTACTTGCCAATACTGTAATGTAAGAACACATTTTATTTGCATATACGGAAAACCATACAATATTGGCTATAATGAATCAGTAAAATATATATCTGCACTGAAAGGAGGGAGAACGAGTGCCAGCACCCTCCGCCTCATCCATTAATGTCACGACCACCCACCGACAGACCACAGGCTTACCTGACTGCACACTTTCCAGTTATTTATTTATTCAGGCCGGGAGACATAGATTGCCCTGCGGTATAACCGAATCCGCGGTATACCTGGCTGCGGTATTCCGGGCTTCCACAGTAGGTACATATTTATCTCTTATCATTATATAAAAACACATTATTTTCCTTTATTCTCATAATTTGTGTATTTCTAGCAAGTATTCAAATGAAAAACCATTAAATACAAAAAAATATTGGTTTTCAAAAACATGATTATCAATACTGTAGTTGGTCAGAAAATTTTATTTTATCAAAGTTGTGTTACGCTGCAAATCAGACTATTTAAAACCATTTTATAATACACTGAAGTAGCACTTACAGCATATGCAGTTTCAAACCTATTGTAGTCCATACATCACATTTGTGCTATTTGACAAGTAATAATACAATTTATAATGTGGTTGATAATAAAATGTCATAAATTATCCTATTGTTACATGCGGCCACTTTGCCTCCGTGTCCTTTCCTCCCTTGTCATAAGGTGAGCCCAGTGGTTAGTTGCACCTTTTCACCCCAATGGTTCCCTGTGGAGGGGTGGTGGTCCCGCTACTCCTACCTGGTTAATGCAAACAGGACTGATGTTATTCCTACCGGGTGCAAGAGTCAACAACTTGGGAGCCACTGCACAAAATCTCTGGGCATCACTTCCATTGCCACGACTCAATGTATGAAGAACCTTCTGTGCCAGGTCATCTCAACTATAAAAGTCGCGGCACACCTCTGGGCCTGGAGTCTTGGATGGTCATTAGTGCTGGGTGCAAGCAATGGTGTGAGTGACAGGCGATGGTGTAGTGACCGAGAGTGTGACCATCGGGAGAGCAGAAACTGGAACTGATCTGCTGAACTGTAAAATGTGGTACTTGTTGCATGAGTAATGGACATCTGGAATCAAGTAAACTTATGATAATGGACATTTTGATAATAAATGTAATTAATGAGTGACAATTAAGTGACTGCAGATAGTATAAAGTAGGTGATTAGAGCTTTATAACTGAAATTTGCCCAAAAATTGTGCTCACTAATAAAATAGTAAGTGTTAATAGCAGAGATATGTAGTTTTATGCAGTAGATAAGTTAATAGGGTATAAATTTTTATAACATTGTAAATAAAATTGAAAATATAAATTTAGTCCTTTTATTTATTTTTGTTAAGATCTCCATCCCTCACGAATTTGGACACCCCATGACACTGTCAACTTTACAAACAATTAAACGAAAAGACAATACCCGAATATAATTTAACACACAATGATAAAGGTAAGTTGCCTGTCGAATAGGTACTTCAAGACCCAAAAAATTATATAAGCTGTAAATACAATAGTTAAGGCTCATCGGTATTGTTCAGTAATGAAAATACTTGGCACAATTATTATGCCAATAATTTTTACTTACATAAAATACATTTCAGAAAAGTAATTTATAATAGTAACCGAAACACAATAAAATTAATGTAATGGTTACACTTAGCTAATTATTACATTCTGTGTTCTCTTATATTTTTCTCTACTTTGTGTTTCAAGGAAAACTTCCTGTTTAAGAACAAGTAGCACTACAAAAGTGATGCAGTCTGCAATGCAGTATTGTTAATCTTTGACTTGTGGCACTTCAGTTGTAGAGTAGACAAAACAATGATCATGTGGGATCACAGTGAATTGCAGATAAACTTTGCCTATTTGCATATGAGTAGGCCTATATGATCTGGGCTGTAGCATTACAGTATACATGACAAAAATGGATAAGCAAAACGAAGAGTCAAAATCAATTACAAATAACGAAGAGAAATGCTTTCCTTTTCCTTACCTTGAAAAACATTTCAAATCATCTTGTAAGCAGAGCAAGGAAAAAGATAGGTCTGTGAAGTGTAAGTTATTTTAGGAATACAAGATACTAAAAACAACATACAACCATAGCACAAGCAAGTATGAATAGGAACTAGGTAGCAGTTTTTCTTAATACTTCAACAATAACCTGTATCAGTGCAGAGTTTGGGGTATTTAGTTATAGACATTATTATTATTTTTATTAGATATATTTAAGGAGTACTTATTAATGTTGTTGTCACTTCTTTTAGTATAACTTCCAAATTACATTTTAATATATGAGTTAACAGTATAATATTTGGTTAATTTTAATAGTTATTTACAGAGAGGTCCATTTGTTTCTAAACAGTATTCAGCATTAAAGTTTATTTTTAATTTTTTTCCTAGAGGGTTTAAAGTAATTTAATATTTATTAAACATAAAACTATCCTGGTTGTCTCTCGTCTCATCATTGCTCATTGGCTGAGAAATGTGTTATGGTCAGGCAACAGCCAGACAACATAAGTAAGGCTGATGAAAATTAGAACAAAGTTTTTCTTTAGAATCAATTCTCACCACATCTAGTATGGATGTGTGGTTACTAAAATTAATATTTTAATGACAGAATAGATAACGAAATTGCTGCAAGATGTTTTATTGAAGAAGAAATTATAATTGTGTAATAATAAATGTTAATTGTATTGTTTGAGAAGTAGAAGTAATTAATTATCCATTTGTTTCAGAAGAAATAATTTGTCAAATGCAGTTTGAGAATATGAACGAATAAGTATTATGTTTGAGATAATAATTACATAAATAATTTAATAAATGATGGAGAATAAAGAGAAAATGATAATATTTTAGAATATTTGAATGGCAACTTGGTAGTTTCTACAACTTTGTCAATTGTACTGAAATGTAAAAACTGGCGCACAACATGGGGCAGGAAATATTTGTTCATTGTACTGAAATGTAACAACTGGGGAACCAGTGTGTGGCTGAAGGAAGAACTTTGAGGCTGTCCAAAATGACAGAAGATACAAACTTCAGCAGAGGGAAGAACCAAGCCAGAGAGAGTCAATGCTACAAGTCAAGAAGTCGTGAGAACAGAGCTGCAGTGCCCCGAGGTATGCCGAGTACTTCGGACAAGCGGTGACAGAAACTGTGCATATTTTACTCAACACGGGACACTGGGGGAGTACTAGAATGCAAGAGCCAATGTAAGAATTTTTTTTTGTGTCTTTCAGGTGTGAAGGAGAGTTTTTGTAAGTACAGATGAAAAGAGAAAAGTAGTTAACTTTCTAGTAAAATGAGTGATGAGGAAAAAATAGAAATTTTATGACTTGAAGGAACTGTAATTCAGGAAACTAAAGTAGAGTGGTAGAGATCCAGTACGGAACAATCAATGAGATTGTTATTAGAGACAATAAAGAAGGGTAATGAGGTAATATAAAAAAAATTGAAATTGTGCAAAATGAAATGCAAACTGATAGCGAGGTTATGCAGAAAATAATGCAAACCTTAGAAAAATTAGACATTTCTAGGAAAAAATTGCAAACCGTTTTTATGGGAATAGGAAATAGGATGGAAACAGGTTTTAATAATTTAGAAAAACAATTGGAAACGTAACAACAAAATCAAAATTTATAATACACAAAACTTGAATATAAGAATGAGGTTAAATTACATGTATAAGATGGTGGAGGGAAAGGTAAAGATGATATGCTGAGTAAACAGGATTTTGTATCAAGAGATGATGAGGTTATGTTGTGTGTAAAGGAGAATATGGGTTTTGAAAGGGAAATGGAAAATAATTCTATAAACCATATAGGACAAAACCAATAGCTACATGTATGAGGGTTAACGAATTTTAAATGTAGGAGGGGTCAGAGACACAACAGGACCAGCCATTCAAAAAAGAAAAGCGTACAAGAAAGGAGAAGGATTGGAAGTAAACAAAATTAAAAGAAAAAATTAATTGATACAGATTGAACAGATAAATTAGTATTAGAAAATAATTATATGTACAGGCAGTCCTTTACTTTCAAACATAATAATTACAGTGGGTCGACTCAGGTTGAAAGACCATCCTATAGTTGCAAATGATTCGCCACTTTCCGACTGTGTGATAGTTTCTAATTGTGTTTGTAGGCTATTTACAACAAGTTTTAATTGTTTCTTACACAATAAAATTTCATAACAACTTTTGTCTTTACGTTTCTTATTCATTGCAAAGTGAAAATAATTACGTATGTGCACAAATAGATAAATAACAAAATAAAAATTGATTTGACAATTAACCTCAAAGGAAAGAAAGCACCATAATAAGAACAATGGAAGTTTTAAACAGGAATGGCATTAATACATATTACTACCATAGAGTGGTAACACTCAAGACAACATACAACTGCATATGTGCATTAAGATTGATTCACAATGAAAAAGTGTACTTAACGAATGTTTACGTATCAAAATGAATGTAGGACTGTACTCTTTATGGCACAGTTCATGATCGCTGTGCACGTAAACCGCTATGACGTATGAACGAAGCCTTAAATAATACCTACTTTTATTTTCACACGTACATGTTTGTTATGTACAAGTTTTTCACTTTGTTAAGTTTGATGCAGTCGGGTGAAACACAAGATGAACAATGACACAAATACTTACTGGTAATTTGGGTGCCAGCGGTACTTCCCAATCGCCACACTATTGAGGGTTCTCAGGGAAGCTGTGGGTTCTGTGTATCCGTCTCACCCGTGCGTACTTACAAACACGTAGGCAATACTAAACTTTTATTAAACATCACTGGAAATAAACAATACTTAATAAGAGGTAAGTTCACTGTAGACTTGTTTTTATTGTTACTATGTGTACACATAACCATGCCAATGACATGATTATCTCGGTCATGACTAGCCAAGTCTGCTTGGGTGCTCCCCAGCCCGCAATTAATCTAGCGCACGCCTAGCTGGATGATCTCACAGAGGTTTGTGAAAGCAAAGCCTTCACAAGGGAAGCGGGCTGACAGCCGCTAGGGTGGACTGACTGTTTTTCCCTGAAGACGGACATGGTGAATTATAAATGAAACCCATGATACATTGACATGTGTGATTACTCGCCATCACTAACACAAACTCGCCGGGGCTTGCCCTCCAGCAGGTGGGTAGTGTGATGACGGCCTATACACAGAGCCGGCTAGGATGGGAATAATTGCAACGTACACTAATTACAAAATTACATAAACCCTCAAAAGATACATGAAACAAAATGGGAAACAATATGAGTATTCACAATAAACACACACATGTGAAAACAAGTTTAGATGGCCAGGATGCCGCTGGATGAAGTTTGTAGCGGAGCACATGGTGTAGGTGAAATTGCAATATTTCTGCATGGAAACGTCAAATTAAATTCAGACAAAATATTAGTCTTGCTGAGAAAATTATTCTCTTTACGACTGAAGTGGTTACAGGCTTGTAATATGCCTGATGGCGATAAAATCAAACATTAACAAGACAGCGTGGTCAAGTACAAAAGCATAAATTTACGTGAAATTTCACGGAACCATGACAAAAATTGAACATAGAACCCTTAATAAAATATTGCACATACGATGTTACATAAATAAGCTCTCAAAACGTAATGATGGCGTATACAAAGACTTGGCATCAGCCGGCCACGTGGTTGTACGTTATGTTGCCATAAAACATTCAAACATGGAAAATACCCTCAAATACAAACATAAAAACAAAGGCCTTAAAATTGCATGTAGCAATAATGCAGACGTTACAATAACATTATGCCATACATAACGCCATAACATAGGCAGATGGCGCCCAATTCAAAAGCACGGGCCGCGTGACCTTTCCTCTCCAACATCTTTCTACTCCTTCTCGATCAAATTAAAAATGCAGCAAGGGCGCAATAAATTAATAGAGCAGAAGCATAATTCTGGGGAAAATGTCTGGCAAAAATGTACAGAAGAAAAGGTTAACCGGTAAACTGAACTGACTATTGAAACCTAAATCAGTGAACATAAGTTGTAGTGCATACATAACAGTCTCTTACCTCGCCAGCTCTCCTCGACAGACTGTCCAGAGACAAGCGTCACACGTACCTGCCATAACCGCCTACGGGGTCCACATAAGCGGAAGTACTATGCACGCCGAGAAAATTTTTCATTACTGAAAATAAAATGGCACAAATTAAATTAAATATTGTTTTACATTTTTATAATTTTCTTATGAATTTTCATATTAATTTAGTGTCTCTCTATGACAGCGTTCATGCCGGAATATCAGTGTTCTGAACCTCGGTGCCGCGGGCACTTAGAATTTTATAACCAAACAAGTTTAAAATAGCAACCAACACTTTAAGACACTTTAGGACATATTAAACCCTGCAAATACAATATAACACATTTTACACTGAAAAAAAATAATATTTATGTAGGAGTCCAGAATGACTATTGGCCTCTTTGCGCATGTAGAACACATGACACGTGTGTGGTGAGCGCCGCCATGGGCTCTAGCACTGCTAGCTGTTAGCTGGCGTCAAACGACCCCTCCCTCGAAGGCCAAGACGGTGCGAACAAAGCAACAGGGCTCTGCCCTGCTGGTTGAGGGCAAAGAAAACATGGTCTCGGAGGTCGTCGGTGTCTGTGGCGTTTGCAGGGGGTGGGGGTGTAGGCAGGAACAACAATTTGGGTACGTGGTGGTGACTCGGCTCACCTCTTGCGAGTGCTGTGTTGCGATTTGTTGACACTTAACGTCACACTCACTGCCCTACTATTCTCACCAAACCCTTTCAAACTCTCTTGCCCTACTACGCTCTCCCCTGCAGGAACTGGAAAACCTCTGAAAGTGGTATCAAAATTTACATTTACACTTCTGTTACAACCGGATTCACTTGTGCCTTGGGGAAACCCCATTAAAACTCAACTCACTGGCACTGGTTGTGTTGACATTTACGTGTGCACTTATGTTACCACTTTCATCGTGTACACTTGGAAACCACTTAAATTCAATCTGATTCATTGTGTTGTTACAGGCATTAAAGAACAACCCAGAAATGGTGTTGCGGTACTACTTGCTTCCATCTACTCACTACTAGGTGTTGAGTGTTCTGTTGGTGCAAAACCCTTACATGACAGTTCATTACTTTGGCTGGGTGTACCCGTGTTATCCCGGTTGCCACATTCACTCTATTCCATAGGCAAAACATCACCTTCCAGGATCAATTCGGCCCACCTAGGGTGATCCTCGCTGAACCAGACAAGTAATTTGATTTTTACGTCTTAGTTACTTCTCTTGGTTGGGTCAGCCCTGGGAAGGTAGGCTGGGGTGGTATGGTCTTCTGTCCCACACCTGGTACAAAGCACGCTCCACTTTCGCCCTACAAATTGTGTATCATTGTCTGTCAGCAAATACTCGGGGTGTCCCCACCTTGGGAAAAACTCGTTCTGCATTACTTGTGCAACTGTGTGTGCACAAACATTGCTGACGGGAAATGCCTCAGTCCAACGGGCAAACAAATCTGTAGTAACAACAAGAAATCTTTTCCCAGTTTTTGTATGTGGGTACGGGCCCATGATGTTGACAGCTACTGTTTTGAATGGCTCGGTTGACACCTTTGGCTGTTGTGGAGCATCGTCATCTGCTCTACGTGGCTTATGGGTGTTGCATGTGATACAACTCTGTACATGTTTCCGGACATCTCCCTGAATCCTTGGCCAGTGAAAAAATTTCTGCACATTCCTTCGTGTTTGCTCGGATCTCGGGTGTCCATGCTCAAAACTGTTGTGTGCATACCATAACAGAAATTCCAGTTTTTCTTTGGTACATACGTTGCCATCACGCACAATTACCAGGTGGTTTTGGTTTGTATTTCCCTGTCCACAACCCTCCAGTGTTCAGTGTAATGTGTGGCAGAGTGTTGTCGGTGTTGCGCGGCATCTGGGGAATTTTCTTGTGCTGTGTGTACCTCTTTTAAAACGTCACGTACATTCAAGGAAACAAATTCGCCAGTTGGTGTGGCAACAATGTTTTGTACAATGAGAGTTTGTGTTTCTACAGGTGGTATTGCACGGCAAGGTGGTAGCACCTCTTCCCACTCCGCATTGTCAGTTACCGTTAGATACGGACAAGGCGTCTGCAAGCTCGTTGGTTTTCCCCGCCACGTGTTCCACCTTGAAATCGTATTCTTGCAGTAAGAGCGCCCAGCGGGCAAGTTTGCTTTTCCCTGTATGCATTCCCTCTAACCATACAAGGCATTGGTTGTCAGTTTTGAGTGTAAACTGCCTTCCTAGCAAGTATGGCTGGTACTCCCGTAATGCATGTACAATGGACACACATTCTTGTTCGTTAACATGATATTTACGTTCTGCGTCCCTGAACTTTACACTGTGGTAACTGATGATATGTCTTTCCCCGTGTATTCCCTCCTGATACAACACGGCCCCAATGCCTTCTTGACTGGCATCTGTTTGTACCACAATGGGTCACATGCTACGTTGAATCTAGATAAAGGATTACAGTTCTGAAATGCAAATATTTAATGTCTTTGAATGCTTGATCAGCTTGCAGTGTCCAGACAAATTTACGTTTCTCACAGAACAAAGCAGTTAACAGTGCAGTGATTACGGAAAAGTTTGGGACAAATTCCCTTAACTAACTCTTAACCAATTAATTAAGCCAAATAACTTCCTGAATTGTTTACGTGATCCGGGTGTGGGTTTGTTTTGAATTTCCTGTATGTGTTGTTGTAGTGGTTCATGTCCGTTTGCTGTTACATAATGTCCTAGAAACTCCATTCTACTCATACCCAAATTACACTTTTCCACTTTGCACATAAGTTTATTACGTTCGAGCCATTCAAACACAAGGCTCAAATGGTGCAAGTGCTCTTCCCAGCTGTTAGACCAATCAAGTACATCATCCAAATATGCCATCGATAAGTCTCCAATAAAGCCTTTTAATACATTAACCATTAAGTTCTGAAACGTCGCAGGAGCACATTTTAAACCAAATGGCATGCCTACAAACTGAAATCTACATCCATCTGGAGTAATACAGGCTGTTTTCTTACTGTCCTGTGGGCGGATAGGCACTTGCCAATATCCAGACTTTAAATCAAGTGATGTGAATACTGAAGCTGGTCCTAATGTTGACAAAGTGTCTTTCATGTTTATGACTGGTGGTGGCATGTTTACTGTAACTTTGTTGAGGGGGTGGAAATCGACACAGAATCGTCATCTTTGTTTGAAGCAAGGGTAATACCAGAATTATAGAGATTTTTGTGTAGGCTCAATAACATTATCATTGAGCATCTCACATACCTGCTGGTTGATGGTGCTGTGAAAGAAAATACCATGATCTCGTGGCTTGGAGTACACCGGATCCTCGTGTGTTGTGACGATTGCATGCTTCGTGACGTGGGTGCTCTGCAGCTTCCCCTCAGTATGGAACACACTGGCATACTGATCCAGCAAATGTTGCTGATGCATGGTGGGCACCTCGTGCTCGAAGTCAGCAAGTGGCACAGCAGTTGTTGTTGGTGTTGCTCCCATGGCGTAAACAGTCCATCGGCCACGATTCAGGTGCGGTTCTGTCACTGCGTGATTGTCAACAAGCCATGGCAGTACCAAAATCACTTCTTCACACAAGTCTGGCACAATATAAACATCACACTTGGTACACAGCTCTCTGATTCCTACCGTTACGCGCATAACACTTTTCGATTCTCCCTGTTGGTGTGTGGTAGCAAATTGCAGACGTCTCGGTGGCACCCTAGTTGCTATCGCTTGTATCAAACCCTCATGCACAAAATTGTGACTAGTGGTAGTGTCAATAACTGTGGAATTTTTCCCTTCAAGTACTACACACTCTCTCAGTGCTTTCACGGTACTGTCAGTTACTTGGGAACACTTTTGCACCTTCATTAGGCAGACTGATACAACTTGGTGGTGAGATTGGTGCAGGTGCGGTTTTCCCAACCTCCCAAATTAGTTTTCCGACCTGTTGTCCTGGTAACCATTTCCCCTGTTGTTGAGGTGGAAGTTTCTGTATCCGTAGTTCTCCCTCGCGAGTGTAAACATTGGCGGCGGTCACGTAACATCTGGCAGCACTGTACGTGTTGACGTGTGAAAGTTCAATCTCGGGGATTGGTATGCCTGTCCTGCCCGCACGCCCTGTTCATACAAACACGCTTTGCAAGTAAACTGTTTGACACTTGCCCTTCTCAGATATGGGCTAATGTCCGGTGTTGACAATGCCACAATGATTTCTAAGATGCCTTGTGTCAGCTGACCTGGGTTCAAACGCTTGAACAAGCCTACCTTACTCTGTATAAACTGCTCAATACCCTCACATTCTCTCTGCTGCCCGTGATACAGCCACACTTGTGCCTGTATAGCATCTCTGTCTGTGTCAAATCGACCTAGCACTCTCTCACAGAACTCGCCCCACATGACTTGATAGTCCGTGACCAAATTTCACTACGTGGCAGCAGTTCCCCTTAACCCGTTGGCAGATACCTAAGTCCAATAATCCCTATGCATGCGATGCTGACGTAATTTTTCTTCGCACACTGCAAGGGACGTAGCCGGGTCTTCTGAGTCGTGTCCCACGAAAGTGATACGAGAACGGTTGTCAGGTCCTGTCAAACCTTGTGGTGTGTATGTAACGACTACTGGCGGCATGGGCTTTACCTCTGGTGTTGTCGGTGGCGCAATCTAAGCACAGTTCATCTTACGGCACTCAAAAAACTTTATGACACCACCGCAAAAGGTTACATATTCATCAGGCCCTATGCATCGCAAATGTAAGTCCTGTTTGCACTGCTGGCACCTTGCCAACTTCATTCACACCTTGTCACATCCGGTGCACGCGCACAGGCGTGGTCCTGATGGCATGAATACATTGTCAGACATGCATTGACATTATGGCTGATCCCATAGATTTTCACTAAACAGGTTCACTTCACTCACCCTTCCACAATGTACGCATTGATTGATCGGCATGTCCAAATCACCGCACTATTGAGACTCAGGGTTCTCAGGGATGCTGTGGGCTCTGTGTGTCCGTCTCACCCATGCGTACTTATAAACACGTAGGCAATACTAAACTTTTACTAAACTACACTGGAAATAAACACTTAATAAAATATATGTGGCTAGGACACTGTCACTACTTAATAAAAGAGGCAAGTTCACGGCAGACTTGTTTTTATTGTAACTATGCATACACATCAACGTGCCAATGAACTTATGATTATCTCGGTTATGACTAGTCAATTCCGCATGGATGCTCCCCAGCCCGCAATTAATCTAGCGCACACACCTTATGGATGAGCTCACAGAGGTGCAAGAAAGCACAGCCTTCACAAGGGAAGAGGACCAACAGCCGCTAGGGTGGACTGACTGTTTTTCCCTGAAGACAGGACATGGTGAATTACAAATGAAACCCTTGATACATTAACACGTGTGATTACTCGCTATCACTAACGCAAACTCATTGGAGCTCGCCCTCCAGCACATTGGTAGTGTGGTGACGGCCTATATACAGAGCTGGCTAGGATGGGAATAATTGCAACGTACACTAATTACAAAATTACATAAACCCTTAAAATATACATGAAACAAGATGGGACACAAGATGAGTATTCACAATAAACACACACATTGGTAAACAAGTTTAGACGGCAGAGATGCCGCTGGATGAAGTTCGTAGCGGAGCACATGGTGCAGGTGAAATTGCAATATTTCTGCGTGGAAACTGCAAATTAAATTCAGACAAAATATTAGTCTTGCTGAGAAAATTCTCTTTGTGATTGAAGTGGTTACAAGCCTGTAACATGCCTGATGGCGGTAAAATCAAACACTAACATGACCGCATGGTCAAGTAAACAAGCATAAATTTATGTGACATTACACGGAACCCTGACAAAATTTGAACATAGATCTCTTAATAAAATATTGCACATATGATATTACATAAATATGATCTCAAAATGCAATGATGGCACATACAAAGACTTGGTGTCGGTCGGCCAGGTTGGTTATACTAGATGTTGCCGTAAAATATTCAAACATGGAAAATACCCTCAAATACAAACATAAAAACCAAGGCTTTAAAATTGAGCGTAGCAATAATGCAGACATTACAATGAAACACCATAAACATAGGCGGATGGTGCATGATTCAAGTTGCGCAGGTCACATGACCTCTCCTCTCCTCGATTAAGTTAAAAATGCCGCAAGGGCGCGATAAATTAATAAAGCGGAAGTATAATTCTGGACAAAATGTCTGGCAAAAATGTACGCAAGAAAAGGTTAACCGGTAAACTGTATTGACTATGGAAACCTAAATCAGTGAACAAAAGTTGTAGTGCATACGTGACAGTGTCTTACCTCGCCAGACTGTCCAGAGACAAGCATCGCAGGGACCTACCATGGCCGTCTACGTGGTTCACATAAGCGGAAGTGCTATGCACGCAGAGGAAAATATTTTATTATTGAAATTAAAATTGCACAAATTAAATTAAATATTGTTTTACATTTTTATAATTTTCTTATGAATTTTCATATTAATATATTGTCTCTTTATGACAACGTTCATGCCGGAATATCAGCGTTCTCAACCCCGGTGCCGTGGGCACTTTGAATTTTATAACCAAACAAGTTTAAAACAGCAACAAACACTTTAAGACATATTAAATCCTGCAAATACATTATAACATATTTTTGTGGGAGTTCAAAATGATTATTGGCCTCTTTGCGTACGTACGGGACATGTGACACATGCATGGTGAGCGCCATCATGGGCCCTAGCGCCTCTGGCTGTTAGCCAGCGCCAAGTTATATAGAAAACATAGTTACATATATCGACACCAGAGGTCTCTACGTATAAGTCAACTTTGCCGCAGTGTTATTTGCAAAGACAAATACAGAATATAAAAAATGCTTATATCATTGGCGTTTACACCATTACATTTGTCGTGATACAGAAATGTACGCAATATGTTTTTTTGGTTATGTTTGAATGTGCGAAGCAAACATGCGAAAGTCGAATTTATGTTGTAAGAAACCAATTTATGAAAGTGTGAAATATGAAAGTTGAATGTCCGAAATTAGAGGACTGCCTGTAATTGATGTATATAAAAAGAATTGTTTAAGATTCCGAAAAGTTTGTAAAGTAAAATTGTCATAGAGATAAGAAGTTTAGGTTAAGGAAAATGTTCATTAATTGTTAAGGTAAGAAATGTAATTTTTGGTTTAGACATTACAATAGCAAAGAAGAATGAGCTTTTCAGAGAAATTGTTAATATCGTATGAAGGTAATTAAATGGCTTCATAGAGGTAGAGGTATGGTATGTGAAAGATATAACATATAAATGCATGGGAAAATTTAAAATCAGGGTGACATAGAGAGAGTAACAGTAATAAAAACAGTTGCAAATAAAGAATAGAACATAATGTATATATTGACGTGGGTAGAGTAAAGGATATCAATGATATAACTATAAAAAGATGAAAATGTGCAAACACTGATTAAAAAATAAGAACAATATTTTGTTTTAGGAAACAGAATGTTTAGTTATAAAATATTTATATGGTTAGAAAAGAATTACTAGATAATATATTGTAAGGATTTAATTAGTTAGTTACTATATAATAGAATATTGTAAATGTAAAAAGCATGTTGCAGCAAATATACAGATTAGTGTACAACCAGATACCATGTGATTACACAGTTGTTATGGCATCATCAATATGGCACCGACGTTCTCATATGTATTTTTCTGTTGCCCCATTCCTTTCCTATTACTATCTAACAGGACATTCTCAGAAATGTGGGGTTTTCAGGCGGGGACACTTTCAGCATTTATTTACATTGGTATTGGAAGTACCCTTGAGCCCATCCGCCCAAGTGTACTTCATGATAGCATACTTGGTATTAGGTAGTACACTTGAACCCATCCGCTCTAGTGTACTACCCGATACCACATATGGTATTCAGTAGTACACTTGAGCCCATCTGTCCAAGTGTACTACACAATACCATATGTGGTATTGGGATGTACATTTGCACCTACCTGTCCAAATATACTACCAGATACCATGAATGCAAACACTCGTTGACTCTACAGATCACTAACCTAACATGACCTTCCTACTACACTGTCTATTACAACCTTCAAAGTATTTTATGATACCATCATCTGTAATCAGAGACCAATAAAAATAACAAACACTCGTTGCCAATATACATATCTAACATTATCTAGCTACATCATAATTCATTACACCTTTTTAAATAGTATACACAATCATCAACTGCAAATTGATTATTATTTACAACTGACAAACACTTGTAACTAGATATCTAACCTAACAGTATCTACCTACAACACACTTTATTACACTCTACAAAACAATTAACAATATCATCCAGTGCCACGACTTGTTGCAACTACAGAACACTAATCTAACATTACCAACTAGCAATAATGTTTATTACACCCTTCAAAATATTATATGATACCATCCACTGCTATCCAATTAGTAATTTAAAATGGTAAAGACTCATTACCTGCAACAGAATCCTGACCTAACATTACCTACCTGTAATTCTGTTTACTGCACAGATTACACACATTTTTATTTTAATATCTCCTCGCCTTTAAAAAATATATCCATGTTCTGCCAACATATTATGCCACGCTCATCCTCATTATTCGATGTCACACACATCATATGCACTACAATAAGTATTTTATTCTATGTCAAACACAACACCATAATGCACCATATATTATTATATTAACTCTGTACACTATATAGATCATATATCGATCTACACGTCACTCATAATTTCCCCTCAATGCATTTATTCTATAACATTTCAATTTATATAATCCTTACTATTTTATCACTATATACGTATCCATTATATGACACACTGATGTGTAAGGAAACAGACACTGAACACGTAAACTAGTACCTTATTTACTCTATTAATGGAACAAGTGGACACCTCGAGATCAATTTTAAATGATTCTACAATACTACATAAAAATACAGTCCTACTACTTACGAAATCAAAATGACTCAGCTGTTGCATATTATTGATATGGGTTTTGAACTGTAAACTCCTCATTACATATGTTTTTACAGTGTTTAAAAGTGCATAAATAACTACTGCCAAACAATGTGCGTGTGTTTATTATAATATAAATAATAATAATAGCCATGGTAAATCCATGTCCCTTCGGCTGTGTATATTATAATGTTGATGAAAAATAATAGCAGTCAATGGCCATCGTAACAAAACAGCTTAAACGTAATATCTTCTTTTTTCTTCTATCATTCATTTTTGACACACACTTTGGGCTGATTTAGATGCCTACCACTCATACTTGTTTTTGTTTTTTTCACACTACTCCCAACCTATTCAGCCATACGTCCAACATCCTGAAATCTTTACTACGTCACACTTATAAACAAACCTTTGGTATTGCATTGTACACGAGACTCCAAATATAAAAGAATAGCACTTAAATTTCTTTTTGGCTTGTAACAAATTTGTAAAATTTGTTCTAAACCGACGGGGGGGTTATGTAACATTGCAGATTTTTAAGTATATGTATTTAGTCATGAAATTATTATTTCTATTATATATATTTAAAGAGTACTTGCTTATGTTGTCACTTTTTAATATAATTTCCAAATTACATTTTAATATATGAGTTAACAGCATATTGTTTGGTTTATTTTAATATTTATTTATACAGAGGTTAATTTGTTTCTAAACAGTACTCAGTATTAATGTTTGCTATTTTTCTTTTATTCCTACCGGGTATAAACTAATTAAATGTTTATTAAACATAAAACTATCCTGGTTGTCTCTCGTCACGCCATTGCTGATTGGCTGAGAAATGTGTTATGGTTAGCAACAGCCAATCAGACAACATAAGTAAGGCTGATGAAAATTAGAACAAAAGTTTTTCTTTACAATCAATTCTCACCACATCTAGAATGGAAGTGTGGTTACTAAAATTAATATTTTAATGAGTGAATAGATAATGAAGTTGCTGCAAGGTGTTTTGTTGAAGAAGAAATGATAATTGTGTAATAAGAAATGTTAATCGTATTGTGTTTGAGAAGAAGTAATTAATTATCCTTTTGTTTCAGAAGTAATTTGTCAAATGTTGTTTGAGAAGATGAAAGCATAAGTATATAAATATTTTATGCTTGAGAAAATAATTATATATATATAATTTATTAAATGTTGTTGGTGAAGGAGAAAATTTTAATATTTAAAAAGATTTGAATGACGTAGTAATTTCTCCTAAAAAGAATTTGTATAACTTTGCAAATTGTACTGAAACTTCAAATTTCCCAGCCTTAGAAGAAGTAAATTGGTATTTGTCTCCAGCAGTATCTACATATGAAATTTGTATTTTTAGCCTAAAATTCAAGTTATCTGCCAGCTAGTGCTACTGTTTAACACCTTTTTAATGCTAGGAAAGAAGTTCTTGTGTCCAAAAGAGCGGAATCTGTTATGTTAACATTTTAAAATGCAATTGTTCTGCAAGGTTATTTTGAAAATGTAATGTTAACTTTCATAAAAGTTTGTACTGTAACTTAATGTTAATATTTGGTCATAATGTTCTCTAGTAAAAAAGAATTTAATTAAAATTATTTTTGTGTGACCTGGAAAAGTATTACGATTCATTATATTTTCATGTATTTCTAGGTAGTCAAGCCCAATTAATGTGTGTCCACAAAAATTAAAGTTTTGGTAAGCCTGTTGACTACTTGGTCCTGAGTACCAATATTCTGCACTTCAATGATTCTACCAAATATCTTTTCCTTAGTAAAACTATACAGTAAGACAGTACATGTTTTGTCTCATGGTCAAGAGCTCCCTACAGTCATGTCACATATTTTTGCCTGCCTACGAATGATGGACATTTTACTGCCTTTGGCAAATCTTTTGTAACAACCATGGAAGACCATAATATATGTGGCCTTAAGCTCGGATAATATTATGCAGCAAGTCAGCTTCCAGTGTTAACTGGGTCTTCGGAAGCAAAGAATATGTCAGCACAGTGAAAGCAATAGACTGCACCAGCGTTAGAATACAGACTCCCGAGAGCACTAGTGTTCCGGGACAGCCTGGAGATAAACTGACGTGCTTCAATGCTATTGACTGTTTCCTAGTGATGTCAGCAGTGTTGCCAAGACTTCCCATTCAAAGAGAGAAATTATATCAAATGAAATAAGACTGTCTGCATATCGCTCTGAGAGCTAGACAATTTAACTTGTCTCATTTTATTACGTTCTTACTTGAGCACATTTCTTGAATTCAAATCTGAATTTTTCCTTGAATAGGAACACAAACTCGAAAAACTTTTGAATTTTTCAGATAAAAATTCTAACAATCTTGTTACCCAATTTCTTTCTCTTCTCTATGGGCATATGAACATAAACTTCCAAACCAAATGTATTATATCCGCTTCTACACTGAACTACAATGAGTGAGGACTCTTTCCTTTTACAGAGCCCGTATCTGTTCTATTAATTACATACACTGCAGTGTTAACTGCCTTGGCCCACAAAGTTTGTCCATACCTATTCTTGGCCAGTACTGGTAACATGAATCTTGCATATTCTACTATTCTCATTTCACATTCTACTTTATTATTCTGCTCAGGGATATGAGGCAGCTTTTTGGTAATTATTACCCAATTATTTTGTCATCTTTATCATGTCCTGACAATCTAACTCTATGTTGCCGCTTGTTCTTAAAGCTTGCACATCATTCCTCATGACACTTTTGACCAATCGCAAAAACATTTTAATTTTCTATACAGCATCTGTGATTTGTGCTTCAAGAAGTATGCAGACCTATATTTACTCATTTCATCCCAAAGTAAGAAAAATTTCTTGCCCAACGTAAATATACAGTTCAGTAATTTATACAGAATAGGGGCTTAAAAAAAAAACTTCCCGGAAAATAGTAGTGCTACTTATTACACAGAATACAAATTTTCTAGGGGCATCATAATATTCGCATTACATACTACTAAATGTGAGTGGAGAAGGCTATGAAGATCAGGGAAATTGTGGGGTAAAACATGTATGTATGTATGTATGTATGTATGTATGTATGTACGTATGTAAATTACATGCCAATTGGGTTCCCTAACCTTGTTAAATCAAAATTACTTATCACACTGAACACAAATTTACTAGGGGCATCACAATATTCATAGTACATATTATCAAATGCGAGAGTGAGGAGGGCTATGAAGTTCAGAGAAATTGTGTGGTCAAACACATACCCCGTAATTCACCTATCGTGAAGCTATATTTAATTTGGTTAGGTTTGCTGCATTTTACATGACTGGCGGTAGCAGTATATAAACCCTTCAATTCGTAGTCACATGCAATACTACACACTACAATTAACTACACTTTCATTCCACGCAAGAACTTCAGTTTAAATTATGTTACCCATGTAAGCAGCCAACATAGCTCCTTTGTAAACTACTGCTGATAAAACATGCATAGGACATGCTAACGTCTATTCTAATTGTGTAAACTCTGCAAACATTCTTATTTCCAAAAAATAATTATATTATAACACTTCATACGGAAACAATTGTAAAGAAACACTCGTATTTACGCACAATACTTTACACATAACATGGAAATAATCGCAAAGAAAAATACATAATAGAATTCATAAATCACAAGCTTCAAACAGTCACATTCACTTGTTTTCTGAACTTCCGGACACTACCGGCATACAACTGTAACATGAAATAGAAAAACATTAACCCAGAAGACCAAAATCATATGTATTTGTTTGTCTCGGTGCATTGTTGTTGAACAAATTTGCGATGGCGATATACTCAAGCAAAACAAGAGAGAGACTTTGAGATCCCTTTGACCTTGTGACCTACTTTTGAATGCACCTTTGACCTCATGTACTACTTTTAAGAGGTACTTTTGAACAACTTTCCGAAGAGTATTTTTTGCACATGCACTTCCGGTTCGATTCACGGTGAGTGCAATTTTGGAAAATTTTGAGTTTGATTCCAGCTTGGGGCATTTCTGTTGCGGGTTTCGACTACCAGACAAGGCTGTTCATATTTCATTTTAAGACTTATGAATTTTTATACACGAGTTTAATTCCCGGATAGGTCGATTTTGGGAAATTTTGTTTTTGGATTATTAGTTAGGCCAATTTTGGGAATGTTTGAGCGTACCAGGTTCGATTCCCAGACAAAGCAATTTCACTTTTTTTTTATTTTTGGATTCCCGGTGAGAAGAATTTTGTAAAATTTTATTTTTGGTTTACTGGTTAGGCAAATTTTGTATTATTTTTGGGAAATACTGAGTTTGATTCCTGGAAATAACAATTTTAGTTATTGCACAATCACACGTGTTGACTTGTCGACTGCAGGTCCACAACTGTGGAGGGAGGCATGGAGGGGGAATGCAGTTGCATTTACTTATGCAATCATGCATGTTGATACTTCGACCACTAGAGAGAGACTGACGTGTTGGTCCATCGACAGCTGCATCACAACTGAGGTGATGTGGAGGGGGAAATGCAATTACACATGTGCGTCATCTTCCCCTCCCCCTCAACAACCGGGCTCTGATGACAAGTGAGTGGATTGGTACACGAGTTCGAGTCCCAGACAAGCCTTAAAAAAAATACATATTTTTTCTTCGTATTCCTCGGGCTCTAATGACTGGTAGATGAATTGATACCAAGTTCGATTCCTGGACAGGATACTTAGTTATTTTTTTATTATTTCCTAACCCCTTCAGGTTCTATGGTATCGCCGGTGGGCGGATTACTACCAAGAAGTCCCAAACAGAGTACTTAATTATTTTTATTCCTGAAATGCTACTGGATTTGATTCCTGGTTAAGGTAGTTAATAGTTTTTGGATTGTTACCAGGTTTGATTCCAGGACAGGATACTTAATTAATTTTTCTATTTTTTCCTAACCCCCTCAGGCTCTGTGGTATTGCCGAGGGGGGATTGATACTAAGTTCGATTCCTGTTCAGGGTACTTATATTTTATTTGTGCACTTGTGTGATCACACATGTTGTCTTGTCAACTGCTGAACCTCAACTGAGGTGCATGCACTTCCCCAAACCCCTATCCATCACCCTCCCCCTGTTGAACTAACAGAGATTTGAATAATTCTTTGACGAACTTCGTGGGATGAAGGGCTGACAGGATGGGAGCTCGAACGACCAGTGGGTGGATGATAGTAGGTTTGATTTCTGTTCAGGATACCAACATTTTAGGTGTGCACTTGTGCAACAAGACTAATTACAAATCCTCTCAAGCATAATTACCTATTACATGTACCACAAATCTAATTACACATCCTCTTGACCTAGCCAGCACTCAACTGAAGACCGTTCGCATATATATCAAACCATTTTACCCATCGCTGCCATCTAGGACTTAACAGAAAATAAGATTGTCAAAACGGTTTTTAAAGTTCACAATTAACAACAAACGCACTACAAAAAAAAATCTTATTTTGTACTGCTGAAATATTTTGTGAAGTTTAAATGGTTTTTGTGGAGTACAGAGTACCTACCTAGTAAATTTCACTAATTGAAGTGTTTGGCACTGGCTGGATTATTAGAGGATCTGGTGCAGGTAGTTGATGAGGGGAAGCAGGTGGATGCCTGCTTCATAGATTTTGAGAAGGCATTCGATAAGGTGGAACATTGATGAGGAAAGTGGAGGCGCTGATATCAGACAGGAGAGTAGTGGAATGGATAGGGGACTTTCTCAGGGGGCGAAGGCAGAGGGTGAAAGTGGGGGAGGAAATATCGGAGGAAGAGGAGGTTACGTCAGGGGTACCACAGGGAAGTGTGCTGGGTTCTTTGTTATTTACCATAATGGTAAATGACATGGGTTTGGGGATTAGAGGAAAAATCAGATTGTTTGCAGATGATTGTGTTGTATATGCTGAGGTGGGAGAGGGGGGCGGAAATTTGCAGGTGGACATTGATAAGATATGGTTGTGGACCAGAAAAAATAAAATGAAGATAAATGTAAGAAAAACTAAGGTAGTGAGGTTCACAAGGAAGAAGATGATAAGCAGGGACATATACAGATGGGCGGGACAAGAGATAGAAAAAGCAGCAGAATATAAGTATCTAGGGATTGTACTGCAGGGAGACCTCAGGTGGAAAAAACAGGTAGAGAGGATGGTTGCAAAGGGAAGAAGGGCTCTGGGTATGCTGGGAAGGGTGCTGAATGGAGTCAGCTGTGAGGTGAAGGAGAAGGCGTATGGCACAATGGTACGGCCAATGTTAGAATATGCTGCAGCAGTATGGGACCCGTATGCGGAGCTGGAGGTGCAAGAACTGGAAAATGTGCAGAGAAAGGCAGCAAGATGGGTGAAGGGTAGGTGGAGAAGGCAGGGCAGGATGATGAGGAAGAAGGGAACTATAGGCCATCAGTGATGATGAAAGAAATGGGGTGGAGCTCATTGAAGGACAGGAGGAAAGTTGAACGGTTAGTCAGGATGTACAGGGTGGTGAATGAAGAGTGAGGATGGGGAGGGCTACACTGCAAGCTAAGTAAGGGGGTGTTTAGGGGAAGAGGAAACAGTGAGAAGCTTCAGAGGGTGTGGAGGAGAACGGAGCGGGGTAGGCAGTCCATGCTTGTGAGGTCTGTGAGGGAGTGGAATGTGTTGCGGGAGGAATTGGTATCTGTGAGAGGGGTTGGTAAATTCAGGAAGGAAGTGGAAAAGGAGTTAGTTGGGTGAAGGAGAGTTGAGAGAGCTCGCCACCGGGCGGTAGCCTAATTGTGAGTGTGAGGTGTGTGTGTGTGTGTGTGTGTGTGTGTATATATATATATATATATATATATATATATATATATATATATATATATATATATATATATATATATATATATATATATATATATATATATATATATATATATATATATATATATATATATATATATATATATATATATATATATATATATATATAGCACTCTTGGCACCTTATGTACAGCAATAGTTTGTTTTGAGTGAGACTCGCAGCTTACTATGCACAGTGGTGCATAGTAGTGTAATACAGACTTACACAATTTCCTGAAGGGATTTTAAAGCATTTTAATTAATATTGTCCGTTTTATTTACTGTTGGTACTTAGCAAATAACAGTAGTGTGGATTGTAGTACACTACATTGAATATTTGTCTTGTGTGGGCTAGAAACTGCAGATATAAATAATACAATTTTAATGAACAAACAATGCATTAAGAAACAGTATAAAAGTTTTTTGATCAGAAAGTCTTTTGTTAATTGCTTTGGAAGCTACAGGAAAGCTATTTTTTCCCTTCCAAATGTTGGCTTTAATACTGCTTGGGTTACAATATGTGTGTTATACTTATCAATGTACACATCATCCTATTAGCTGCACGGCATTTTTAAAGAGATGGGGGTGATGTTGCAGGGAGGAAGCAGCAGGTTCAGAGAGTGATGTTGAAGGGGAGAAAAGCACTAGGAAAGTTGGAACAAATTCTGAAGGGAGCCAGCAGTGAGGTGCAGGGAAAAATTTATCGCGCAATTGTAACAGCGATGTTGGAATATACTATGAAAGGATGGGACCCGTACGTGGAAGTGGGGATGAGGGAGTTGGAAAAGGTACAAAGAAAGGCAGCGAGATGGATGACGGGTCAACAGAGAAGTCGGGGGTAGGATGGAGAGGAGAGGAGAGGAGTTACTTTAGGCAAATGGTGATGATTGAGATGGGATAGGGCTCCTTGGAGGACAGGAGAAAGAGTAGAAAGATCAGTTAGGTTGTATTGGGTGGTGAACTGTGAGATAGGATTGGGGAGGTTAGGTGCATGGCTAAGAAAGGGGCTATTCAGAGGGAGAGATGAATACAGTGGGACGATTCAGAAGGTGTGGAGGAGAACAGAGTGGGGAAAGCACATCATGTTCGTGAGGTCAGTAAGGAGTGGTACGTATTACAGGAAGAATTGACGAGTGTAAGACAGGTTAGTCAGTTCAGAAAGGGCATGGAGAGGGAGTCCTGTTAACAGTCCAACTGCACGTTTATTATTACCATGGACTGCTATGGTATAAGCATTGTAGATTAAGATGACTACAAATCACAACACTAGCAATAATGTAAACTGAGCTGTAAATGCTAATTCTTAAGAATAGGGACTTTTCAGACTCTACTAATTACACGGAACACGAATATACTAGGGGCATCAACATTTGACCAATAGAAACCCAAAAAAAGATAGTGGGGAGGGCTATAAATATCAGGGAATTTGTGGGGTAAAATGAGTAAAAAATATATACATTAATATATTATATAATATATAAATTAAATTTCACAAAAACTTAATAGAAGGTTACCTAAATTGACAATATTAACAATACCTACCCCTCAATTTCCCTCCAGCTCACAGCCATCCCCACTAACGTATTTCTAAATTATATTGGTAACATGATCAATTTACGTAATGTTCTGTTCAATTTTTCTGCAATTAAACATGTTTTCCTGATGCACATTACAATAATATTACAAATAGCATGAAAATATGGTGAATTCCAAAACACACACATAAATTGTTTCACAGTGCAAATAGGCTACACATGAAAATCATTTATGGGGAAACTCCAAGCTTTGCTGATGCGCGATGCTTTGCCTAACCACCAAAAAAAATTGCAGGCGAGGTTGAATCACTGTTTAGGGGATTTAATCTGGTACTGGGACTCTGGCTCAGTGCATAATATTTGCCTTTGCTTGTACAGTATTTTGCCCTGCGAGGTGGCTATGCTTGAATATCATACATTATCAAAGTAACATGTGGGTGTGTGTGAGAGTGTACTAGTAATATTGTGAATTTAAGTATTTTCATTCCTGAAATAATTGTTAATATTTTATCACAAAACCAAACGTAACCTAAAAAAAACCTAAATTGACAATATTACCAATACAAGTTACAAGTTCGATACTGGGGAGGGCTACGAACTGGAGGTAATTTGTGGGGTACAATTTTATCATGAAAACGTACGCATTTCCCTGATGTACATCACCCTCGCCAATATCGTATTTGTAAAATTCTCAATTTTGGTTTTGTTTGATTAGATCTTCGTGCAATTTAACGCAATACAAAATGCCAAAAGCACTTACATTAAAACCTCCAGCATAGTGCACCATTACAACTTAAAACCACAATGTACTTGACGCCAACCAATGTCTCACTGGTCACAGTGTATTGCAAAATAACACGGCGTTACATCACCTTTTTATAAATGTCTCTGAGCAGGGTTCTGCATCATGTCTACGATATGTATAATTATTCTACTAGTAATACATTACGTAGCATTATCCTCTCGTGAATATAGACCAGGTAAACCTTGAGTAATTCACCAGAATTACATACTGTACCGACACTGTTCAAAACCTCTGTTTACCTTATAACCTCAGCATCGTGGTACAAATATACCCTGTAAATGAGGTTTTACACGTTAAAGATTTGTTTCAAACTGTATTCTTACATGTAATACAATTCAGCGAACCGATATAAACATATTGGACAATAAATTGTACTTCTTTTACTGCAAAAACACAGCAGTCTTGTTAACACCCCACACTATAACATTTTATTTTTTTTACAGCATGGAGCCCTTCCAAAATTCCTACCAATTATGATCAGTAATCATCATATCTAACAAATCCAGATATAATTTTCCCGATATCCGACAAAACCCCTATTCTTAAGAATTACCTTCAGGACTGTTTTCTGTCATTTCTCTGTGTGCACTATTTTGATTAAAACTTTAAGCTTTGAGCCGTGTGTTTAACAAGGTTGCATATGCTGTGTGTGTACTACATTAACTATAGTCGACCTCTTAACTTTCGTAAACCACAAAAATGCTACTTTCTATTAGTTAATTTTTTTATTTTACCTATCTTCCTCTCAGAATGAATTCAAATAATGCGCGCCTTTGCGGAAATAATTGAGCAACGTCTGCTACACAAAAGTGCCGTTTTCATAGCAATATATATGTCTATTTTCCAGAGAAAAAACAGTTAGTTTCAATACTTCAAAATACTGGTGTTTAAATTAAACTGTTTAAAAAAATTTTACTTGCTGGAAACAATGCATTTCTTTGTTTTTTTTTTTTATCGGCTGCACATTAAAAAAGTTATAACAAGCAAAAGCACTTCCAATAACCAGTTAAAACATCTCATCACTAACCTTCTGATCGCTTTACTAGCTTTATCCATTCTATAACACTCGCAGAATATAAAAAAATAAAAATGTATATAAACAATTAGAAAAAACTTTACGGAGAAAGTAAACATCAGAGTAAACATCAATATCTTCCACAGACAATACCCACCGAATGCAGCACTTTGCGACATGATTAGAACTAAAAAATAAAAGGTATCAATTTTCTACAGTTCTGTCTGGAAACTCGAATAACAAAGTAAATTTTTCTCTCTTTTCGCCATTCATATTATAATAAATTATTTGTTTTCAAATAATTAATTGCTTGCCTCGTTCCTAGACTGATGTACACGTTCGCGCTACCCTTTGCACTGAAACCAGTATTTGACCTAAGGGAAAATCGTGCTCTAAAGAGCGGAAAGTCTCATGCCGCCTTTGCGACAGTATGACGTACCGGAAAAGGCACACGTGAACATGCTGGCTATCATTAGTGTCCAAGGAATGTGGCGTCATTACAATCTCAAGTAGTAATATTTAGGAGCATAATTTTTAGCGCCGATGAAATAATATAAATTGGTGCCAACATTGTCAAGCATTAAAGAAAATGGAATCCACATTGAATAAATGTTCGTTTCTGCATTAGACACAACACTCCAATAACCATTCATTGCATGCTGCCAGCTCAGGGTTACAAAAGTAAGTAAAGTTGATGTAAGTTATATACACCCCCTTTCCAACGTCATTTGTGTATCAAACATTAAAATATTAAATAAAATATTTTCAACCATTCCCTATTTTACAACAATGATGAAAGCAAGAAACCTGCTGAACTTTGAACGAATAAACTATTATTATTTTTAATCAATTTTATTGACCCAAACTTTATGCACCCTCACAATTGTTTTGCACTGTCAAAAACAGCAGATGCTTTAAAGCACTCTTTGATGGCCTGGAACGCTTCATCCACTTCTTTCCCCCACACAAACCTCTTCTTCGGTGACAGTAAATCCGTTAGCAGCGCAGTTTTTGTGGCAAAACCCTTAATATTCTTGCACAGCTAGTTTATCAAGCCGAAAAATTTAACATGTTGATTTCGCATACATTGTGGTGCATGCTCGTCAATGACGACTAATTGCTTTGGTGTGAGCATATTTCCAGACTTGTCAACAATATGGCCTAGGAACTCTCTACTTGTCTGACAAATGTGGCATTTATTGGCAGCACATGTCAATCGATGTATGGCAAGGTGCTCTAAGAAAATAGATAGATGGTGCAGATGTTCCTCCCACGTCTCTGACCTTACTATCTCGTCGTCGAGATATGTGAGCATGAAATCTCTGATGAGACCATCTAGTACTCTCACCATCATAGATTGGAAAGTGGCAGCTGCACACTTGAGACCGATGGGCATTGCACAAAATTGGAAATGCTGGCCGTCCGATGTCGTTATGGCTGTTTTCTCAGGATTCTTCTGCCTGATGGGAATCTACCAATAACTGTTGAGTAAATCCAGATATGGAAAAATTCTTGCATTTCCTAAGGTACTCAAGACATCCTTCACACTTTTGTACTACGGCAGTGCGCTATGTGTCACCTGGTTGATTGAGCGAAAGTCAACACCAAACTGCCATGGCCCGTCTTTCGTTGGTGTTAGCGTAATGGTGGTATTGTACCTGCTGTGCATGGGCTCAATAACACTGTCTGTTAATATTTCCTGTACTTGTTCACGTATTATTTTAGAATGATGGGGAAGGTAACTGCACGAGCCACGGTATATAAGTTCGTCTTGCATCAAAGGGATCTCGTTTTCTGCAACTCTCGTTTAGCGCAATATGTCATGCTTGCCAAAAATTGCTTTGCATTCAGTTAGTAAGCACTGAAAGGCTTCCTGATATTGTGGCGGGATGTTATGCTGAAAATTTTTTCACTTCACGTTCGGCGCACTAACTGTAAGCCTACGGTCTATGTTGTACGTAGTTCTCCTTTCTTTAGCACCAAAATTAATACGTCTAGCTGCTGTTAAAACAATCGGATTCTGTTCGCTTAACCAAGGAATTCCTAGAATACCATCTTTGGTAAATTGGGCTGTTATTATTGCTTGCATTTTTGTTTCAATGTCTTGTACGCTAACAGTTATATCAGCTTGCCCAAAGACTGCCTTACACTCTTGCCCTGTAGCTAAACATATCACATGGCCAGTGGAGGTTACATAATGTTTGTTTACAAACTGTGGTTGGACAAAGTTGTGAGACACATAGGTATCTATCAGCACACGACACTTTTACCATTGTTACTGACAAGAATTCAGATGAATTGGGCATTTCTCCCACTCGCCTGGTTATTTAGAGCTTGTTGCGGGATTACATTCTGGTTTTCCTGTGTGACCGGGTTACAGGGGGTGTTCGGCGACCTTGCCCCTGCTTGCCATTTCCCTACTGTTGTGGGTTCCCACCTTGTTGTCTGTATACATGAGGGTTAATCCAGAAGTCACTTTTTCAGTGGTATTGCTCACCCTCGCAGTAGCAACAGGGAGTTTGCGGATGTTGCATTTTGTTCCACTTCACAATCTTTTTCACACCGGGTTTTCCTGCATGATCTGCATCATTGCGCAACTGTCCATCATGACTGTCAGTTGTGGATTTACGCTCGTTTACACCGAATTGTCCCCGTTTCGGATTGTCCGTGTTCCTGTCACATCGGTCTTCACCACTTTCACTTTTCCATGACGCCATCGTACAGTGCTGGACACACGATGCTGTTGCAGGGTGTTGTGTTCCAGAATCAGCGCAGCCCACATTTGATCTTCTACCCCGTTATTTAGCAGCAGTACCATGGTGACCACTGCCAGCTGCTCGCGCTCTGGTAGGTTCGGGTGGAACCAGCGAATGAAATGTAATTTGCGGGTTATCAAGGCTTTCAGCGGCTCTCCTTCTTGCTGTTTCTGTAATGCCAGTTTGCCCTGGGCCAGTATAGAGCCGAATGCTTCTCCGAAGTGACACTGTTGCGACTGTAAAAAATCGAACAACATTATGCCATATTGGTAGACAGATTTCCACCATTCCCGTGCATTGTTTTACTGTTTTCCAGCTGTCTCCCAATGCAGCTAGGCACTCATCCTCGTGAATGCCATGCCTCTGCAGATGCGACTGACAGTCTTGCCAGAAAACTGTAGGGTCTTCATTTGGCTTACCGAAAAAATTTGGCAGGTTTTGAATTTTGCTAGGAGTTGGCTGGGTATTGTTCCGCTGGACTGCGACGCTACAACTGCTCTAACATATGGTGGCAGAGCACTGTAGCAGGGCCAGCTGTAGGTCGCTTTCTGTCTGTACTTTTGCTGTCGTGCTGCTGTTAGTGGTGTGGTAACGTGGAAGGAAATTGTAGGGTTGTGAGGGGGGGGGGTTGCTGGAATGACAGTGTTTGGGGGTAGTTGTTGGTTTGCTGGACTGGGAAAGTTACATTGGATATGTTAGGTATGAATGCTGTTGACTGGCTAATCGGCGCTGTCGCTCGGACAGGAATCGCATGTGTATCTTCCTTGGCCCCACAATCTCTGCATGTGAACTGCCTCCCCTGGTTGTTGATGATTTCTCATACAGTCTTGCATTGTGCATGAATTCTCACCTTGCAGCAGTGACATTGATGCATCACTCCTCCCACTGTTCCTTCGCACCCTGCTCGTCCCTGTTGTAATTCGGCGAAAACATTGCCCCAGTTATTCACTGTTCGGTTACATGTGTTTAGTTCTGTGAACATATTGCATTCGTATGCGAGTTCTGAAATTGTGGCTGTTTCTGTTGGTCGGAGACACTAGTGCTGTTTCTGTATTTGGCATCGCGCACATTTGAAAATTGTAGTGCCCTGTTCTGTGCACATTTCTCTGGTGCACCAACTGGGTCGTTTGAGAACTGAGAGATTTTGTACTGGTTGGCCGAAATGTTCATTTGATTCGTAGGTCTCAAATTTTAATGTATGTGGTTCAATGTTCACTTTGTAGTTGTGCGCAGTTCGGTTTATAGTTGGGCTGGATTCGGGCCAACAATCACACATCTGACTATTTCCCTTCTGCTTCATGATGGTAACAAGCTGTATAGGAGGTAAACACAGTGATCACCTTAGCTCTATTGTGCTAACGGGTGACCGGTCAGCCATTGTTTGTGCTGGTAAACAAACCCACGTGGTCGTGGTGTGGAAGACGCGGGTCGCGGGACGAATGGCATTGGAGTGGAAGTGTGCTACCCCTCTTGTGGCTGAGCCCTCCTGCGCATGCCGAGAGGGCAGTGATCAACTGGCAGGGGGTGGGAGAGTAATGCTCGCCTGCCCACTGCTGCGATCAATACCCCTCTCAGCTTGCTAGAGTGGGAGGTGGGTGGCTTGACATTATGCCACTGTAACAAGATGGCTGCTCTCCTCGTCCATGCCTTGTTCCTTGTTCATAATGACCGCTACTCCTGCTGTTTGATGCACTTTCTAACTAGCACCACTTGGTTGTTTCCTGGGCGTCTTGCCGGTGTCTGTTAGGCATTGGAAGTTCTTGTAATCCTTCTGTGTTGCTTTCCTGATATTCCCACAATTCTGGTATCAGGATAGTACCTGGGGAAACTTGCGGAGTTGACAAATTTGGAATTTGGAGGTCTGGGAAAAATTGTGGGAAAAATTCAGAGCTTGCCGAAAGTAGGCGGAAAGTTATGGCAACTAAGTTGGGCGCCATTTTGATACCAGGTGGGGTATCTCCATGGCGTGGAGAAGTAAAACATGATCATTTAGTGGAAATGTGGTAAGTAGGTTAGGTTTTGCCCGATGCCAGGCATTGCCAGAGGTGGTGCCGAAGATGTAGAACTGACTCTTGCTGATATTCTGGATGTGTCAGCGATGATCAAAGACTTCCTTTCCTGGCTATGTGTAGAATGATGAATAATAATAAAATGCAAGTTTTTGTGGACTCTTAGGGCGGACCTCACATCACCTCGACAAAATACGTTGAATTAAAAATACTGCACTACAGAACATACTTGAAATAAATACGTAAAATGCACACTTCAAAATTGGCGGAAAATGAGGATCCCATACCCTTATGCGCCCGAAGATGTACACAGAATCAAACATGCACTTTCATCGTGGGATTATTTATTTGTCCGTGAAAATACGTACTCCTCTAGGAAGTAATTTACATGGTTACCGAGTTTGACCGGCCGGTGATGGTGAAACTGAACAAAAAGCTATGTGGACTACACAAAGGTTATGGTACAAGTAAACTCCTGGTGACGATGCAAATCAACTGGGTGAGGAGGGGTGTTATCTTGGGTGGCTAGCATACAAAAGCTCCGTTAGTTAAAGTCTATTGAAAATTAAAGTTATTAGTTATAAAGATTGAACGCCACATGGACATGCACGATGCAACACATGACAATGTGACTCACCCATCCAGGTGCCGAACAATGACTGAGTTGGCGCACGGACACAAGGGATGGCATTGGCAGACCCACACAGCACGTTGCACTTCGTTCTGATACAAACTACCATTAGACTTACTTGGGACTCAAGCACAGGTGTAGGAGGCACACAATATAATAAAATACACAGCTACAAAACATAATTAACCCTTAATACAAGTGGATGGATTATGTGGTGGTGAAACACATGAAATGTAAAAAAAAACAAGAAATTACAGAGAACACTAATGGAAGCTGGTACATCTTAAAATGGCTTTAATATGTATGTATTTCCCAGTTTCGCAATAGGCTTCCATATTGTGTGAAACATTAATCATATACTCTATGTTTCAACACAATTTGCACTACTTGCATATTCCTCCGCCATGTGGAGTAGCTGGCTGATTGTACACACACTCACATTCCTACACTAAACTGTCAGCTTGCTACACCTGGCTTGCCTTACTCTACCCTGTACTGCCTTGCACTGACTTGACACACTTCACCAGACACTGCAATCTGCTGCACTCTCAGTACAGTGCACGTCCTGCCGGTGCAGGTCCCTCGCTGTGGCACACAAACGGTTTAGGGAGAAGCTGTGGTTTGCATCAGGGTTGAGGTTAGGTTTTCAGGGTTGGTAAATTGTGAGGTTAGGAATCTGTTATGGTTTACCCAACTAGGCGCCAGATGTCGCTCAAGGGCAGTTTTGATTATGGTGGTGGTGCTGGAGCATGGATAATCTGGACTTTCTCGGGGTGCTGCATGTCACATCACCCGAGAAGAATTTCCAGTAATGCAGATTGCAGTCCCTGTGATGCATTTTTTGATAAGTCGAAAATTAGGTTTACGAAACGAGGGACCATTGTGCTGCACATATGCCTCCCAATAAATACATTTAGTTATTTTTGAAACTAGTACCCGAGCTGATGGGTTTGTAAGCAACACCCAATGTAAGCTTTTCCTGACGGGAATTTAATCATGTAATAAATAAATCGCAGAAGTGACGAGTTGCCACATATGGTTTATTTCCAGTAGCCACACGGCATTACGGTCATGAGTCGGCATATCAAGTAACATTGCTTTGTGTGGGCGTGTGGGGAGCCCAGATATCCCACAATGCAACCGGAATGGGGGGTCAGTATTAATTATGTACTATGAGGAGATAACAACTGCATTTGAAGGTTTGGCATGCTCGTCTGCCGAAGGGCCATGAGGAACGAGTCAACAGTTGCTCTCATTCAGATGGTGCAAGTGAACTAGCTACAAACTGTGGTTGGTGATATACTTGTAGATGCACTTTACCAGGAAATAGTCGCGGCACAAGGCAGCTACATGGTAATGAGAGAAAGAAAGGAGAAATGTGCGAGAGAGACCGTGGAATAGTGGAGTGTGATGAAAGGGCGGTTGGAAATGTGCACGGCAAACAACAGCACGAAATGGTGTCTGTTTGTACCAGAAACATACATGGTGAAAATATTGGAACACACACACTCAAGTAATGCAGCAGGGCACCCAGGTGCATAGCTGATGATCCGAAACATCAGACAGAATTTCTTCTGGACAGAACTCTTGTGTGGCATACAAAAATACATGCAGAATGTGTAATGTGCCAAACATTCAAATCACGCAGGACAGATGGGTACGGGTACAGCACCAACATCCTCGCCTACCGAAACGAGTGTTCGAGACCATAATCCTGGACCTAATGGGGCTGTACCCCCATACCACCAATGGGAAAAATTTTATCCTGGTCGTCACCAACGACTTCTTGCGGTGGGTAGAGACCTTCTCAATAAGTAGTGCAAGAGTTACCAACATCGCACAAGTACTGGAGTGAGAATTTTTCTCCTGCTGGGGCTACCCCAAGCAAGTGCTAACAGATAACAGAACACAGTTCCTCATAAGAAAGTGGCAAGCAAAGTGCACCCATTGAGGGGTGCAACACTTGAAGAGGGTGATTTACCACCCCAGAACCAACCCCACGGATTGCCGCAACTAGGACTGCGGCTCCTTCTGTGTGAGATACACACCGCAACAGGCTGGTCACCTGCGGACGTCCTGTTGGGCCAACACATCAAGCTTCCTGGTGAAGGAACTGTTCATGCAACCACACTAGCAAGAGTATGGAAGACAGCATTGCAAGGCGAAAGAGGAGGAAGCAGAGATACAGAGATCAGAGAGAGAAGCAGGAAAGGTACATGGCTGGGTGGGTTCCGACGAGCAACTGGACCACACCGATGCTCAAACCTTGAAAGTAAGTGTAAGTGAAAGAGCATTCACTGTCAGCAGCCTGCCAAAACTTCTGTGCCAGGCTCGCTGTGTGATGGACAGGCCCGCTCTGGGTTATCAAAAGGCTAGGACCAAGCACCTACCTGGTCAGTGTGGAAGAAGGATGAGCAAGTATCACCAAGACGCTCTACGTCTGTCACCCAGAGACATCTGCAGTTAAAACGAGGCCAGTGACAACATCATCCACGACTTTGCAACACCTGCTGAGGCCGCAGAGCAAGGGGGGAAGGAGGAGAGCAGGGGTTAAAACTTCCTGCAGGAGGTTCCCCACCAGATGACACCATGTCGCCGACGCCAGACGAGGCCATGTCACAAAGGTGTCCGGATGACATCGGCCCAGATGACGGAGCCCGCATCGCAGCAAGAAACGACGCCACCACAACATTTGCTGAAACAGCATGCAGCAGGCAAGAGGAGAAATGCACGCAACAGCATGGAAGAGGCGCACGAGAAATTCTGAGGCTCACGACGTTGCTGTCGACTACCAGCTCCAGGGGAGGAGAACAAGCATGGAAGGTGGTTCAGTACCTACCCCCTACCAGAAGTAGGTGCCCAATCCATGATGTCAGCCAGTGCAGTGGCGCCAGTCAGAGTGCATCTGATGGCTGGCTCTGTGAAGATCGACGGCACAGCAGCTAACAGCACAACCCGAAGAGATCCAGAACTGCAACCAATGGTGACACCTCTGGGAGGGGGTTCCTCAGGAGACGACGGGACGCCCGTCAACGGGCCGCCGATTGTCGAGGAGGAGAGCACAAAGGATATGCAATGGTGCCAACACCTGTTGGGGAATCACCCAAGGGTGACTCCATCAGCCCAGTATTCGCTAGTCCACTTAGCTACGGCCCACGATGTGGGGTTGTGCACGAGTATAGCAGAAGTTGTAGCGACGATGGAGGATCGTACAACTTCTATGAGGTTCGTCACTCAGCACGCCGATGCCGGCCATGTGCGACATGCCCCACATGTGTGAGCATGGGAGAACCACTGCGATGGCAAGAACATGCAGAACAACGGCAGTAGCCAGCAGTTCCATAACATAGGGGGCTGGAAAGAAGCCCCTACGTGCTACGTCCGCAATGGGCAGACACAAGTAGGTGTGTCTGTCATCAATGCCATGTGCGGCTACAAACAGCTCGCGGGGGGGGGGGAGTTTGACGTGTGCCCAAGTGACACCTTCCCCCTTAGCCGGTTTGCCTGCAGCATCAGGTTCCATGATGCAGTGTGTGCACGCTCTATAAGTGCACACACAGTGTGGTTGTGTGCTCTATAAGTGCAAGTGCAGTGTAGTGTGGCAAGGAATGATGCAGGTTCAGGGAATAGGGAGCGTGACCATGTGCGCGAGGTGCAGGAATCCGAAAATAGACCCGGTGAAATTACTGTTATTTAATTTGTGCAATGAAAGGGCATGGTAAGTTCACGCAAGAGGACGCAACTAATAAAGATGCCTGCCTTCGTAACCCTAAAGCTCTCAGTGTTTTGGATGTGTCTTTTTGTAATTTTCTGTAATGTTCATTCATGTATCTTTCATCTCCATATCATCCATGCAGTGCAATGTTTTGGTATAATGAATAATTTTTGCAGGGTTAATTTTAGGAGCAATATGTAACAACTGGCATGCAGGGTACATGTCCGATATGCAAATGTGTGCAAGGAAGTAGTGCAGCGCGAGGCCGGCACGCCACGTGGAGAAAGTAAGTAGTCGTTCTTTCCGAGGGGTGTGCTGTGAAACCCCCTGGTTCGTTGTTCGCCCTCTCGGGCAGATATCCCCATATTGGACTAATCATTTCACAGCAATAGTTACTTTAGCATACTGGAAACCTTTTTCGTATTTCAGCTGCACGAGAATCCACCGCCCCTCGCACCCACCCAGTGCTTGCATCGCCTGGGTAGGCTTAAACTGTACTTAAATTATTTCATGTGACCACATGTCTTTTGCACAGTATTACCCGAGCTGAAGGGTTCGAAAGCAGAACCCAATGTAAGCTGTTCCCGATGGGAATGTAATCATGTACTGAATAAATTGCAGAAGTGCAAGTAAGATTGAAATAGTCACGAGTTGGCATAATAAGTAACAGTGCTTTGTATGGGCGTGCAGGTAGCTTAGATATCCCACAATGCCACAAGTAAGTGAGTTATTCAGTCAGTATTAATTATTATTCTACAAGGAGACAACAACTGGAATTGGAGGATTTGCCGAGGTCGTTGGCCGAACGACCCTGAGCAACAAGTCCACAACTGCTCTCCAACTTCACGATATTGTCAACCCTACAATATCTGGCACCCTGGGTAATTATCTCCACCGAGACTCCAAAACTAAAGTCACCACTCCTCACCTAATCAATATCCTTATTGACCAACACCTTGTCAAAAGTTGCTAGTCTCCTGCACATTAGACGAACATCAATATCCTGAATATATCTTACATCTGTGTAATGTTTATTATTTCAGGTCAGTCTATGGACTCTTAAGGGTGCTGGCCCGACTGCCCAAAAGAGTGTAACATGTATCAAATTGTGCCAAATTTGTTTGCTTTTGTACATAATGTTCTCTAGTGCAACTGAGGGCTGTGGCTAGCCAGAATAGGCCAAGGCTTAGCACACAAACCACTTAATAACCATCATCAGTAAGTATTGTTCAAAGAGGAGTACCAACACATAAGGAAGGATATTGCCTTGGTCGTCGGCCTAACATCCCCGAGACTACAAGAGAATGCTCTACCAGAGAATGGCATCATGCTAGCGAATCCTGGTGCCTAGGTAACTGCGTCCGAAATCCCCCAGATTTTTCTGGAACCCTTCACCATCATATAAATATTTACTCCTACCCACCACCGCTCCGCAGGCGCCACATCCCATACCGTGTTAGCCATCAAAATAGCATGCCCGAACATGTGGCAGGTTCCTACTACATTTTGACGTCAACACATTGCAAGCGTCACGGCATCACCATCGCTGATGAATGTGCCAATACAATAACTTACCTTAACCAACACACCCATTCTGTTCCTATCATCAGCCGTTACTACCTGCAGTTCACAGACTATATCAAATGCCAATGTTTCAACCATTCATACTACCAAATGCAATGCCTTAACAATCCCTCGAATCTGTAACAACATATCGGCCAAATCAATTTGAAGGAGCACCCTGTAATGCATGTGCTTTTAGGTTGGGCCATCCAGGAGAAATGTTATTAAGATAGGAATTCAAAATGCTGTAGATCTTCCCGGAGGGTGCCATCTCTCTCAGTGGAGAACACAAATGATAAATGGGTCGTGTGGCTGACAGCTTTAAGTGGCCCCCTCGATGTCCCCACGTCACTGTAGTTGTTTTTTCAGAAGTCGATTAAATACACTCACTGTATCCAGACATGCCTAGGCTAGTGAGGGATATCTGGGCTTCCCCCAAACACTCATACTCACTCCCAGTAGGTTGTTTAGGCCACTTGATGCCTTAAAATCTCATGTGGTTATACTTTTTGCGGTAAAATGTTCGAGAGATGACCAGATAAATAAAAGAGCAGAGTTTGCAATAGACTCATTTTATTTACTGAATCCCTCTCAATGGAGGCACTTACACACAGGGTTCGCCAGTATAGTGGGCGACCTGGGAAAACTTGGCTCTTGGCATACATTATTAGGTTTAATGTTACGTCCTGGTCATGTACTGTATGATCCGGGCGCAAAGTGGCTCACTCCCAGGATGAAAACAACACAAAAAGGTTCCGGTAATTCCGCTAAACTATTAAAAATGACATGGTTGGTTGCAAAAGTTGAAGGTCCGGGGAGGACGACACATGAGCGTCCACTCTGCAAGATGACAAAATGCCACTCACATCACGTTGGCACGGAGCTTGATGATTAGTGGATATTCCCGCCGCATATCATGGGACTATCTTATAGAAAATATATAATTGATAATCATTTAAATGAGGTTGATGATTGTGATGTACGTGGCAGATGAATCATTAAAACTCTTTGTTCAGCTAAATTGTTTTATGTTTTACATAAATATAGAAAATTTAAAAGCACTCGCCATTGACAGTGTTGCCACGGTAAGCATAACCTAACTTATGGTGTGGCTTCAAATGGAGCTGGAGTTCTCTGGGAAACTTCCCGTATCAAATTTATTAACCTAATACAAATGAAAACACTGGTAAATTCATTTTAAAAATGTAGCAAAGACATGAAAACACTTCTTACCTTAAAATATCATATTTCTAGATTAGCTGGCCCTTGGATAGCCCCATTGACACGCTCACTGGTTGCATCGAGTTGATTTTAGCTACGATACTGGCAAAGTCCAGTATCCAAACACTGGTTGTACTTTTATTAACTCAGAATATTTACATACGTACAAGATATTACAACAGTTCTGAAATCTTAATTTAACTATCTGTACACCTTGCTGTCCATCATTTCAAAGTGCATCAATTAACTAACGAATTGGTACTTGCACCCTGAGAGCATGAACACAATAACCTTGATTAAAATAATATGACATTTTAAAATTAAACAGATTGAACACAAAAACACTATGAGGAAAGCAACTTCATATCCCCTACATTAATATGAAAGGGAATATTATTGGTACAAAAAACAAATGATATTTAAACTGGAAAAATAAAAAACACAACATAACCCTGAAATAATATCATTGGAAATACAAGATGTAATTACTAGCATGTGGTGTGTGTCCATGGACAACAACACAACATAACCCTGAATATTATTATTATATATACAAATCACTGACAAGACACATGTAAATACTATTGCACATAACATTTTAACTGCCTGCACTGATGCACTTCTTACACGAAGTCGCACGTGAAATTGTAGCACAACACTGTAATAATCATGAAGCACTGGAGAAATATTATCTCAAACAAAACAAATATTGCACTATAATATTAATAGCCATAGCAAAAAGAAAACAAACACCGAATACTTATTTACACTATCGCATCATGGCACTGCTTGGTGCTGCTGCCCTCTGACGTTGAAGTGTTGACTAATGGTTCTGTACATAGGCATGGTGAACAGGTTAGTGCTGAGCTGCATATGCCACCTGCAGTCAACAGGCAGTGGAGCGTGGAATGTGAAATGGAACCATGAATTAAAACAAAACCTCAACCTGCCAGAACCAACACTAGTCAAAAAGCCCACAAAATTCCAAATATTACCAACATTCCAGGAACGTCTGCGGAAGATCCGACTGCCTTCCTGGAAAATTGTCCCCCAAGATTTACCAGGTACGGCATGAATACAGAGGAGTGGGCTACATGTGTCGGAGCACAAATCCATGGGGAAGTGGGCTTCTGATGGAACTCTCTAAATCACTATGGATTGGAATTAATTTTACCGTGCTTTTCAAAGCTAATTCCGGGGAGTGTTTACCTCATTACAAGCACATTGCAAATTGACATTAGAGGAGCAACAACAGAACAACTGTCGTACGATGGCACCAAGGGCAATGTGATGGGAACATTGACAGACACAGTAAGTATCATAACAGTCAAACTCTGAAATCTCTCGGACAACACCAAGGAAACTATCACTGAAATTTCCCATATACTGATAAAGCAAAACACACGTGTAAACAGAAAGTGGAAGGGAATTGTGCAATCTCCAATGCGGGAAACCAAGGGCATGTTTGGGACCCGAACCAACTGCCTAGACATGTCAATGTCATCTGCTCTCCCCAAGACCATTTGCCTGTCGTTAATGTCATCTGCTGCAGGTAGCAGCATTCTACCTGGTGCTCATGCGTACCAGTCCAGTAGTGCACCACATCGGTTACACCGAAAGAAGCTAAGTTACAAGTGCGGCCAGAGGTGCCGACTAACAGTGCTCGTGTCGAGAGCAAGTGCAATGCAAAAGTGAAGCAAGGTTCAGCGCAAATACATGTGCCCAAGCACACATATTTCAAAAGTGAATGCCCATTCACGCAATGACAGTGCATAAAGCCCTATGTACTTGTTAATAATTTCCTGTTATTTTCATTCTCCACGTGTTTCATCTACGCATCATTTCATTCAGTGTTTGCCATTTACTAAAGGGTTATTATGGTCAGTGTATTTGTTTCTGCTACGTTTGCACCCAGTTAAGCAACGTGTGTAAGTGTTATGTGATTTTAGTGTATAAGAAAATAGTCAGCCTGACTTGCTTGCCTGCCATCCTGGCGAGCACGCTGCGCCGGAACAGTTAGTGATACTCGAGAATCTTGGGGTTGTAGACGTGAGGACCAATGGGGTCCTGTTTCGTGTGCTCGGGCATCGCATTAATATTTTCACCAATCATTTAATTACAATAGATGCTTAACATACAGGAATGTTTTGTGTCTTTAGCCACCTGAGAACCTTCACCCCTCTCTTTCCCAGGAATAGCATTGCCTGGGAAGCCATAATTCTGCCGTAAAACTTTGTGGCCACGTGCCGTTTATATAGTGCTGCTCTGCTGGCAGATTAAGCCCAGTAACCTCTTGTAAGTTGTTTCCTAGAGGAACGTTTAATAACAACCCAGTGAATTCATGTGCACATGCCTCTTCATTCGGGTTGCCTATGGGCTATAGGGGAATGGGATCCCACATTTCCTTTCAATTATTAAGTTTTCTATGTCAAGTGCTTTTACATGTATTTCGGTGTTTTGTATCTTCGTTTATCTAAGTATTGTGTGTTTGAGTCGCCCTAAGACGTCAATGCACAGTATCCATAATATTAGTAATGTATTTTTATTAATTACGATGGACGAAGCTTCATGGGAAGGATACCTCGGTGGCTGTCGGCACATGACCTGGAGAAAGGAGTTAGCTCTACCTACAACAAATTGATGTTGCACTACTGCAATGTCTGGCGCCCAAGATATACAGCTGAGGTTTGGTGAGAAACACCAGTAAAAATCCTACACAACTCTCAACCTCTAAGTTAACCACTTTTGCTCCATCATCCTATTGTTAATATGTGTTGTTACTGCCTAAGGAAGTGTTTCTCTGGCACATTCAGTGCCCGAATAATCCGCACTTGGACTGTGTGAAAGAAGCGGCCAGCAATCAGAAGTGGCTCTTTATTTAACACTGTGTGAATGTGCACGGAAACAAACAAAGGCAATACTCAGTTAATAATATTGGTCACAGGGCGCGTCGCAACACAAGGGTAGTGTGGTGTGTCTTTTAAAAACTCTGTTGCACATGTCAGCCAAAACATTACATGATCACACTACAAAACCCTCATAAAATTACTAAATTTCAAGACACTGAATTGCATAGGCCATAAATAAATAATATTTAAAGAATCCAAAACAAAAATCGAACTTGTTGCACTAATATGCATGGTGCGCTACGTATCATTTCACACTTGATCAAAAAGGGCATTTAACTAATGAACAAAAATATGTGAATTAAATGTACATACACACTTAGCACTAACAAAAATGATAATAAGAAATAAGAAATGAAAAATTGCCATGGAAAATGAATGGAAAAATAAATACAAATTATACAGAAAGCTTTACATTGGTGCACACTCAGGCACTCACATGGAACACTGGCTTGGGCACTGCTACACTTGTGTGGCACTGAGGTGAACTTCGGCTGGTTGGTGGATGATGTGGGGAACTGTCTAGGGCCAGGGACATGGCACAAGTCAATATACACAACAAAAAGATGCAAATTTCCATGTGGCCATTGTGTGATATGTTCTATGCCATACGTGTTTATGTCCGGCTCTGGCCTTTGGTTATACCTATATTTTGGATGAAATTTAAATTACAATAATAATATAAACTGGACACAAATATAATAACTAAGCACTTGACATACAGTAATAAAATGTACTGAAAATTAATTAAAAATGTCATGAAAAGAAAAATGGAAAATATAAACACAACACTTTCACACACATGCAACACTACACTAACATTACACTGCTCCCATGCGGGCGATGGTTGAATTATTGGCAGTGTAGCTGGCGATGTGGCGAATTGTCTCAAAGGCTCACCACGTGGGTCACATCACTGCGCTTTTCTTGATGACAGCAGCTAGGGGGCAACACATCTCTTGTGAGAATGTGAGCAGGTGTTTGTTTAATGGGTAGTAAATTCCGAGTACAGTTTTCTCATAGAATGTTCCAATTTCTGTCTACCGCCATATGTTCATGCCCGGTAAGGCACTCTGCATGGTTAATATTTGTACAATTTATGCACCAGATTGTCCAATTTCTGGTGATTTCACTTGTTCATTGATTGCACACACTCATGTTTGGTAATTTTGCAGGTTAGTGTCCAAAAACCGTTTATGTTACTGAGAAGGATTACACTTGCACACGTGGCTGCTATGAACTGGGCTGAGGGATCCCCCGGACTGCTCGTGATCTAGTGCAGTCAATGTGGCCGCGGGTCATAATATTTAACATTCTTTACAAGAGGTAACTCTCATGATGAATTGATATGTGATCTAAACGAGTGTGTCCCATGAAACCATGACCATTAGACGCAACAGCCATTGGAGGGATACTGGGGTAAGCAGTGCCGCTTATTCCTATGACTTTCCGATGTGCGTGATATCAACTGGCCTCCTGGCCGAATCCAGAGTGCGACGTGGTTCCGAGTGGTTTCAAAAGATGGGGAATCAAATTCCTGCAGGATGTGTGAAGTGGCAAGCAGTTCCCAAGTAGCATTAACTAATACGTGTATTTCTAAGCATAATTCATGGTGATAACACTATAACTCACTAGGGAAACTCTCTGCTCCAGCATAGTGAGTTAATTACTTTCCATAGATAACAGGGTGTAGCTCCACCCTTAGAACGTGACATCACATTCCTATACATTCTGAAATTAATTACATAAGGATACACTACAATTCTATAATGTTAATTATAAGAGTGTAAATGTAATCATCTATCGAGAATCAGCCACCTGAGGCGTCATTTCATTTACTATCACCCTTCAAGTGCGGTGAAATTCTCGGGACGTCACATTCTTAGCCATATCTGGGGCTCCGGCATTCACGAGTATATCACCAATGTGTTTTAGTTTAGCAATATTAATTATGTACAACATCAATTTCACTTACCTTGTTATTCATTAAGTTCAGTTTTTTTTATGTTTTCATTTTGGTGTCGGATTCGCCGGACATGCAGCGAAACCGATACCATGTCGTTAGTCAGACTTCAGCACTCGAGACAACCGGCAGGGCAGATGGTAAGCTCCGCGTAGTCACCTCAACAATTCAATATAGGCTGCATATTTCTTCATATCCATAGTTAACGTAATTCAAGAACCTTTTAGTACTTTTATTTACCCGAGGGGAGGTCTCCCTGCATCCTGATATAACATACCAGGATTTCACACGATGGATGCATTTCACGTAATTACAATCTAAGGCCTACGCCTTATTTCCCAGCAGTTTCGACAACCAGCAGGTCCAGAGTGCTACGTCCTCTTAACTAAGGTATGCATTAAAAGTGCAGTAACATTCTGTTGTACCTTTATGGTAATAAAACAGTCATTCCATAATTAGAAGTGTTTTACTGCATTTAACACTCCTGAGTTCATCGGGTACTGCACCCTAATAGCAGCCTTCAAATTTGCAAGTGTATTTCAGTGTATGTTTTGCATTTATGGGGCCCGCCTCCCTCAAGCAGGCGTGCGAAGTGGCCGACAGCTTCGCCCACAGGCAATATTTTACTTTTACGTAATATATCGGACAAATTCACTCAGCTCTCCTTCATATTGACCATGTATCCAGTGTCGCCGTAGGCCGTTTGTAGTACGAGCCCCATCAACAATCGTTTTCTACACCGAATGTAGCATCAGGCACATCATCAGTTCCTGTTCTACACCTGCTCTCAGGCGGGACATGAACACAACACCAGCACCTCTGGAGGTGCAGCGTGCAAACAGGTTATGTTGGATTTGGCAATATCTTCGCAGGCCATATGTTTCAGCATACAGTATGTTTTGTTGACACCTTTTCATGTCATGGCTGTTGACCCGCCTCCATGTGGGGAGTGGCAAGGATCCTAGTTTAGCTGGTGGGATGGCGCTGACCACACTCGCCAACACAGCTGGGTGGTCTGGTGCATCACCCGTCCATGCTGGAATGCCCAGGGGAGGGTGTTGTTGCTTGGCAGTCTGGCTTGTCATATTCTCCACAGTGGCAATGCTCTGGGAATGTTCTTTGTTCAACACACATTAATGTCCCGAAATGCTGAGTATGTCCGAAATTCAATTTTGCCTGTTAAAAGTCTGAATTTTAGTTTTAAGTATTTGAAGGCTTTTTATTCACATGCATACATTTGTAGAGTACATTACACATACATGCTATACACAATTTTATCCTTAAATGTCTCTTGAAGAAAACACATGATAACAATCATGGTGGATATCACACTACGTAAACAAAATGTTGTGGTAAAAGTCAAAAGTTACTCTGCAGTGCCCTGGGATATAAATACACATGGGCACTTGATGCTGTATTTCGATGTTATTCGGCACATCGCGAAACAAAATGATATTGTGATTAGTACATTAATTACTTGGGCATCATGGGATGTTAATAAATTCAACCAAATACTCTGAACATCGTGGTGCATCAGTACATGCGAAAGAATTATATTGGAATATCGTGAGATGTAAATAAATGTACATTGCCCTAGTTCACTGCACTTTGACTCACACATTTGTTAACTCTTGCAGAATAGCGCCATAAGTTGGGAAAGCCACTTCACACTAGAGGATTCCAGGGGTGATGATGAAAGTGTCCATCTTACATTCTTTATCAGATTAAGGGGATTGACTGGTGAATGTGCCCAGTGCCATAACTCAGTGAGCATGAATTGATTGAGGGTCGTTCAGTCGATGGCCCATTGGTCCCTGGAGTCCTCGGAATGTCTGTGGCACTTTTAGAGTTAGATGGTGCAGGTAATCTAGTACACATCTTGTTTTCATCATTATGTTGATGTCGTGAGTCACTCCACATGCTTTTATACTCACTTTGGTTGTGCTGCAAGGGGTAGCTGTGTCTTAAGAACCCAGAGGGGTAAAAACAAATGAAAGACAAGCATGGGCTTTAGAAGTGTACTTGTTATTTGATACATGTGATCTTACAATTCACATAGAAGTTAAGTGGACTCGGCACTCGGTCCGTAGAAGACCAACACAGAGAAAAAGGCCTAGGCTGTGAATATCACTAAGGAGTATGTGTGAAGCATTAAGCCATGTTTGAACTGCAGGTCGACAGTACTGTTGAATGAAGTTATAACAGCCAAGTTTGAAGGTGCCGAGGGCGTCCACACATAGCGAAACTGGTGCTGAGAGCCAACCTGAGTGCTGAAGACAAACTGACATCATAGCACCAGCTTCTGCTAGAGGTTGCCGAAACTGGTATCCAAAATGTGTGAAAAATACATTCAGACCTCGTATGATTAAACGAAGTGATGCCAAACAAATTTACAAAATCAGAAATACATATTGGCGACATATCAAACTCTAATTAAGTGTTAATAATTTCTGAGAAAGTTACACAATCTGGTATGCCACCACACTAAAGAATGTAATTAAAAAGAACTGAGGCCAATTTAGGCATTCTGCTGAAAAGTGGAAAACATACTGACTTGGTTACAGTTGATGTGTTTGGAGTTCCAGGGTGGTTGAATTGGATTCCTGCCCTGCCTGATTTATCAGGCTGAACCAAAAACTGTTAATGTTTCTTGGGGCCATTACTAACTGGTGCATGAGTTTGATGCATCCAGTGTACACCCTTCCAATAGTCCGTTTACCCACCACACCAAGTTTAATTGGGGGAGTGCGTATGCACACTCCGCAATGCAGAGCAAGTGCAGTGCAGGTGCTGAGTGCCAGGGATACAATGCAAGTGCAGTGCAAGTGCAGTGTGACGTTACCCGAGAGTCGCTGGGATCGCGGCCACTTGCACCGCAGGCATAGGAATATGCAAGGAGATACATGCTTGCATGTCCCATTTTATTAAGGGTTTAAAAGGCAAAATGTAACATGCAAGGACAAATGTGCACATGGGACACCTGTTAAAGAATCGTAATGCCCATAAAATATTACAAGTGCTTTATGTTGTCTTTCCATAATTCCCATTTTCACATTTTACCATCCTCATCTCATCTCATCTCTCCAGTTCATATGTTTTCTTAATAATAAAGGCAGGGTTAATTATGTAGATGTGCGAGAGATCACCACAGTAAGTTTAAGGGTTCATGTGCAAATGTTTTGTGTAGCAAAGTAGTTCCACATGGTGTACTGTACTTCCAAGTTGGCCAGCATGCCACATCTCACAAGTCATAGTTCATCTTCCGAGGGGTGCAGTGCATTATGTCGTGGCTCGCGTTTTACGCTCTCGAGCAAAATTCAACTTTTGCATCACTCATTCTTCTGCAATAGAGTTTAATCACCGGAACTGTTTTGTATCAGCCGCCCAAGACTCCACCCCTCACACCACCCAGTGTTTGCATCGCTTGGTGGGTTTTATTTTACATTTAATCAATTGTGTGACCTCGTGTCTTTATTTCTGTTTCGCCCATGCTGATGGGTCAAGCTCAGCTGCAATGTGAGTCATCTCAAAAAGATATATGTAAAGAAGATACCTAATAAAACACTTAGTGAAGGGAAAATAGCATTTGTATTTTATTAAAGTCGCCACAAGTCATTTCGGGTAAGGGTCTTCTCCCGCCAATACAATCATAACCATGTTTGTGAAGTAAGTAACAGTGTTGAACGAGCATGTGGGGAGCCCAAATATCCCACCACTGCGGTCAGCGAGGAAATATAATAATTAATCAGAGGAGTACCATAAGTCTGGGAATGATTTCGATTGGTCGTCGGCCACATGGCCATGAGGAGAAGTAGTCAGCTCTACCAAACATTACAACATTATTTGCCAAATAATGTCTGGTGGCCTGGGTAATAATGCTAAAACCTGAACTTTCCAAAAGTTAATATTCACAGCTTCTCAAACCTAACCTAATTCCTCATTTGACCACCTGACACACATAAAAAATGTCGCCCAACTTTGAAGTTTAATCCTTGCCACAACTAATCTGCAATTTTTCCTGAGAAAACTTTACTACAAAATATTTTTCCAAAATTTTTCAGCAGTTTTTCCTGTGTATTTCCTGAAAATACCTGCAACAAAGGAGTCACATGGTCCATCAGGCAACCTGCAAATTCAGTGGCAGTATCGCGATGGCATCCAGATGCCCAGATGTCACCAGGAAGGATGCACATGGCCAGTGAGAAAAAGTACACGAGAACATAAGCACCACCATTGTTAAGCACAAGGGAGCATGGGCAGGAAAGCAGCCATTTTGAAGCAGGGTGACATCACAGCAGCGGGACAAAGGCCAGGGTAAGTCGCTACGCATCAACCCCCTCCATACACATCGCACCGAGTAGGAGTTGGGAGAAACAAAAGGAAGGGGAAAAATTAGAGCGGGAATTTCCTCCCTCTTCTCCCATGCTCTCCGCACGTCAGCAGCCAACTGATGGTCCACACTATGCTGCACTTCAGCTGAGCATCCGCCGATTGTTGACCCCTGTGCCGCACCGAGCGGGGACAGCCATGATGCACTATCGGCCATGCAGCGATGCGATATTCCTGTGTCGCATCTTCTGCGAGCATGGGGTTTTGTTTATAAACAACCATGACTAGCCAACCACAATTCAGTGCATCGTCACAGTTGTGCTTGCTGTATGTATGCCCAATAACTGCAGATGTGGTACAACCGAAAGACCAGCCCAACATCCAACTGCGTCGCGAGCAACCACAGAAACGTGCCAGAGGGAAAAGTGGAAACAGACTATTAGGACACTAAAATTGCAATAAATTTTCAAAATTTTTACTAGATGTATTTGTGAGGAAAGCTGTTATGTGCGGGTTCGGGAACAGCACTTATCAGCTGTGAAGAGTGCCAAACACAATCGCATAGGGAATGCTTGAGCAATGTTGAGGAAATCCTATTAACTTGGTTACAATTTATTTGCGACAGCTATAGTGGAAACTTACGACCACAAATGACCCAGAAAATTTTCGAGGACTTACTACCAGGATCACAGCCCCGTTCTAACGAGTGCCAACAAAAGGACAGAATGGGAGAAAACAACCACCAGTGTCAATCAGACAGTGATTGTGTTTCAGAGGTACCAGAACAGTGTACAACAGCGATAGGGAGAGAGAGAATAGACACACAGGGACCGTAGCTCATGGTGACAGACTGTATGGCCGAAGATGTTCACAATAAGAAAATATCACCAGCAAGCAACACACCCATGAGAGCTAACAGCCTTCCCATGCCGAGTGAACAGTTTTCCCAACCATTGCCAACCCTAACACTACTACCTCTACATATCCAGCCAATGACACCATACCTGCCACATTTTACTGCGTACCATCCTACACACGTATTTCTACAAACTATACCAACAATTTTTCCCGCACCTTTTCCAGCACCGACATCTATACCCTCACTTCCCCCCCCCCCCATCTATGGGTTAAACACAGCCCCTAGCTGACCAGAAGAGGTGGAAGAATAACCAAACAGCATTATGAACTTTGACAGTGGCCTAAAGCGAACCCCGACACGTTTTCAGAATTTACCGACGATCTCTGACACAGCGAGCGAAGACCCAATATGCGTTCTTGAAGCAGTGTACATCACGTTTAGGACTTTACAGGATTTGGGTGGACGAATGGGTGAGCTACAGTGGAAGTTAGTTGCAGGTAAAAGCAGGAAAATTGTGGAGTGCTATAAACCACTACGACCTGGAATAGGAAGAGTTTGTACACTCGTTCCAGTGCCAGTATGGCAGCATTTTCATGTCACTCCAGGGGCAAAGCAAACTGCTCTGGCAAGACAACAGTCAGGTGAACGACTGCCCATGTTAATCATGAAGAAGGCACACTTGATCAAATGCTTTCACTTGCAATTGCCAGACAGGGAGGCCGTGGTCATCATTGGGGAAACAGCCTTACCAGAGTACCGTTGAGCACTACTGCCCTTCCTCAACAGTAGTATGGATAAAGTCCTGAAAGCCGCTATCATCCTCGAGCAGAACATCAGCTCTTTGCTTCGCGAAAGTGGTGCTGCACGATGGCGACATGGGTCGCACGCAGATGACGGTAGCGTGCAAGGGGATAGGGTAAACAGTTATCCAAAACATTATGGACAGAATTCGGGACAGCACCAAGCGAGTGACAGCAGTGGGAATAGTGCACACCTTGGTGATAAGCCCTTGCAAGGTGACAGTGCAAATAAAAATGTCGGGAAAGTGCGAGTGCGACTGGACAAAACCAGGTACTAACAACACCCTGCTGCTACTGTAGGCCAGTAGAAGTGTTCCGCTGGCACAACAAGTGCCATAACAACCCACACCTGGACAGCTACAAGGGGCCCGCATCTAACAAGCAGGGGAAACAGCAGTAGGGGCAAAGTGTCTGATGCTCTTTCAGCCCCAGTCACGTCAACAACCAACGAGAAAACATCGCTGCCAACACTAATTCAGAAGGTGAGTGGGAGCAAAGCACAGTTTATCTGATTATTAGTGTACCTCAACTGGCAACCTTGTCACGTGCTTATCGGAATGGCGGTGTCACAAAATTTCATGCAACCTCACTTTGTGCATACTAATGACATAACCCACACATATACTACAATCAAGCTCGCTACAGGTCAACTAAGTAGTGGAGTGTTGGGCCAAGCCACTGTTACTTTCAGAGTGGGAGACCTCGAAGTGATTACGAGTGCAATAGTGACACCGGAGATAAGGGAGGAAGTGATATTAGGCATGTCCTGGTTGCAAGAAAAGAGCACTATAGTCGAACCTGCTGCTAAGCGAATCCATTTAGGTGGTACATAAAACTGATAAAACTTTTGTTGATGACCTACCCCCATTATCACTTGCAAAGTTTGATCATGATATCCCGCCACAACTCCAGGCAGTGTTCCAGCCCATACTGGACAAACATAGGGAGGTATTCGCAAATACAGATGTGCTATGCAGAACAGCTGTGGCCGACCATGAGATAAAGCTTCCGCAGGAGGGGTCAATCTACACCGGTCCATGCAGTTATATGCAGCACCAATCCTGCATTATTAACGAGCAGGTAAGGAGAGTTCGAAGAACGAAGTTATAGAGCCAACACATAGCAAGTACAACTCGACAATCACTCTGGCACCAAAGAAAGATGGGAGTCGGTGCTTTTGCATTGATTTTCATCACGTAAATCAAGTAAGATATAACGCCTTACCACCTTACATAAGTGTCAGAGAAGCCCTTGCCTCGTTAGGGAAAGCAGCCGTAATGATGTCCCTTGACCTCCTCAGCATTTTCTGGCAGATTACAGTAAAACTGGAAGACCACAAAAAAAGAAAAAGGCCTTCAAAACACATTGTGCGATGCCTTTTTGGTTGAAGGGTACACCTGCCACATTTCAATAATTGATGGTCCAAGTCCTGGATGGACTCACTGAAGATTTCACATTGGCGTATTTGGACGACGTTATTATATGGTCCAATAGCTGGGCATACCAAATACACCACATGTCAATGATACTCGAAAGACTCGCCATAAATGTCCTCACATGTGCCGTAAACTAGTGCCACATCGGGAAAGGCAAGTTGGAATTTTTTGGGTATGTAGTAGACGAGTATGGAAACACTCCTAATCCAGAGTAGTTACAGTTGATAGAAAATGATCTGGCAAAACGCACTAGAAAATAACTCTGCAAATTTTCTGGACTAGTACACTGGGTAAGGGAAATTATTCATAATTTTGCAATAGTGACCGGCAATGGGAACCACAATCCCAACACCTTCAGCAAGTGAGGAGCAAGTAGCAAGTGAGGAGGAAGCAGCAAATGAGGAGAAAAACACAATTACTTGGGGACTTATGATGGCGACAATGGGGAGGAGCTTCAGAAGGAGGACGAACGAGTAGAAGGTGTATCCGCACCTTTGTCAGGGACACCTGCAGCATGTGCCGAAAGCACGACGTTGCCCGGCACGATGTCTCCAGCAGGGGAGCCTCCGACGGCTTCCACCGAGGTGATCGATGGTGCAGTCGCTACGAGCTCCGTCATTCTAGAGCCAGAACTGCGACCAATGGCAAGACCACTGAGGAAGGGCCCCATAGAGGACAGCAGGATGCCAGTTGTCACTGCACCAGCAGTCGATGGGGAGAGCATGAAGAGAGAAGCAAGTTCAGAGGAAATGCCAATACCACTTGTGGGATCACAAGAGGGTGGGCTACACACACCCTCCCCCACTCTTGCCTGTCTGATTATCTACCAGCTGTGATAAGGCAAAGCACATTAGGATAGCAGCAGCGACAGCAAAGATGGTGGGTCAGCTGATACCTATTGGATTCGGCGATCACGGCGGAAGATGAAGCCACCAGTGGGATGCAGCACTTGTGTGAGCATGACAATGTCATGACCAGTGCAAGATCATGGGGAACAGCAGCAGCAGCCAGTGGTTCTGGAGAGTGGGGGCTGGCAAGGAGACCCTACTCCTTACGTCCATGATGGGCAGATGGCAGGAGATGCCTCTGCCACCAGTGCCGTGTGGGGCTGCAAACAGCCTCGCAGGAGGGAGGTGTTTGATGTGTGTCATGTACCCCCTTCAAATAGTCTGTTTGCCCGCTACAACAAGTTCCGACGGCACAGTGTGTATGCACACTCCACGATGTAGCACAAGTGCAGTGCATGCACAAAGTGCCAGGAATGCAATGCAAGAACAGTGTAAGTGCAGTGAGATCTAACTCCAGAGTCACTGGGATTGTGGCCACGGGCACCATAGCCTTAGGAGTACACAAGGAAATCTATGTTTGCAATTACCCATTTTAATAAGGGCTTGATAGGCAAAAGGTAACACGCAATGGCAAATGTGCTGAAGGTACACCTGTTAAACAGCCATAATGACATGATAAAATATTACATGTGTTTTGTGTTGTCTTTCTGTAATTTCCATTCTCACATGCTACCATCCTCATCTCATCTCATCTTTTCAGTGCCTACGTTTTCTTAATAATAAAGGCAGTGTTAGTTATGCAGAGGTGTGATAGATCAGCAAGGTAAGTTTAAGGGTTCATGTGCTAATTTTGTGTGTAGTAAAATAGTTCCACATGGTCTGCTCGCCCACCAAGCCGGCCGGCACGCAGCGTCCCAAAAGTTAGTCATAGTCCATCTTGCGAGGGGTGCAGTACATTAATCGTAGCTCGTATTTCGTGTGCTCAAGCGGCAATCATTTTGCATCAATCATTCTTCTGCAGAAGAAACGAAAATGTGTTCTCTTATGTTTTGGTTCCCAGTTGAACGTATCAGGTTGTGTACGTTGGTGGGATTTCCTTAAGCATTGAAAGAAATAGGCTCGCCTTTCTCAGAACTTAACGAACACATGGCTGACCTGAGGCCAGGATTATGACATTCTTTTGCAGATGCAGAATTGGCAACACAGCGTGGATGACGTCGTCGAGAACTCTAGCGCACCTTTATACCATTAGCTGAACTAACACATAAATATGGTCAGACTTTTTCCTATGGCATGGCCACTCTAGTGTACATCTTTACTCAATGGTGGGATGCCGAATAGAGGATAACTGGAACTCGGGTGTTGCAGAAAGGTGATAGTATATAGGAAGTTTAGTGAGGCTGAGTGAGATTTTTACATTTCGAAAATTCTTTAAGGGTAGAGTTTGGGGTAATGGAAGAGGACTCTTGTAATGGGACTAATGATGTGGGCTGCGTGAACAAAATTGTGGAAGAGAGTGCGAGAAAGGACAATACGGTCATATTCCTGTGTCTCGTGGGGAGAGAATTTTCTGGCCCGACTTCACTAAAGGTTGGCTCGAGGGTGCATGGAAGTTTGTATAATGTTGTGGTAGCACTATGGATATATTCGTGTGCCTGGTGGGGAGAATATCCCTGGGGCACCACAATAGATTTTATCGGGTTTGTTTTGGGCCAGTTCATTACTGCTGCCTTAGGGTGGAAAGATAGGCGAGGGGAGGGAGGATAGTATCCCTGGGTGCTGGTCCTGTGCCTGAAAGATGGATTGAGCGAATGCAGAAGAATACATGGGAGCATTGCATGAGTCCCTGCACAACAGAGAAAATTGTCGTCGTTAATTTTTCTCGAGACCATCCATCCGTTCGTTGGGCGTTTAATATTGTGAAATAGGGCAAAAGGACTGTGTTTGTGATAAATGGAGATTATAAAAGGCCCAAGATTGTAAAAATATGCAAATTGTGTAACAATGTAAAAGGGATGTGTAAATTTGGACAAAAGGCCATTGTGATAAATTCAGTCTGTGGAGAAACATAAGAAGATGTAAATGATGATACAGTTGTTTAAGAGAATGTTATGATCCACAAATTTGATCTTGTGTTTGAAAGGTTATTGTTTTAAAAATACATTTTAAAGGTGAGTAATTTTTTTAGTTCGTGTTTTAGGAATACCAAGGTGTAGGGTTAACCAAGGTTTCTGTTGTACTAAGCTGAAGAAATTAAAGGAAAGGCATTGAAAAGAAGGAAAAGGTGTAAACAACATGTTACATGTAGTAGTGTGTAAAAATAGGTTCTGGGTTATTTGTAAACTTTTAAGAAGGTTTTTATTATTTAATGTTTTAAAAGGAATAAGTATGCAATAACCTTTCTTGTAGAAAAAGGTTTGTAAAAGAGCTTGCATATATTTCATTGGAAAGTTCAGTAAAAAGAATTATGGAGAGATTGTCTTATTTAATTGTAGTGTAAGCAGCCATTCCCATCTTCGACAGAAGTGTTCTGCTTTTAGTTTAACACAAAATACCTTTAACCAGTGCTCTGTTATTCTGCTGTTTAGAAATTGATGACATTTTCTTGTAAGTCCACCCCTTTTCCTGATCATTTAAAGAGTGAGATTAGTGACAAGGTGGGTTGGGGTGAATGTGGTTCATTGTCGAGGCTCTGGTGACAAGCTATTCGATACATTTACAGTGCATAATGCTATGGAAATGGAAATGTTCTTGTCTGAAACCATTACCGACGTTTGTTCATTTGTGAGGAATGGGGGATGTGTGATATATGAGGTGATATTATATTCTGCCAGGTATTCCGAATACCACAATGGATTCAAGCCGCCATATATGCATCAAACTATGTATTTGTTCAATATTCCGGCATGCTCTATGTTACTTTTTTTATTGGCGCTGAATGGCAAGTTTTATTTACATTCGTGGTTTTAGATGCTTGAAATTTTTTTCGCAGTTAGCTGTACACATTTCGGTGGGACGGATGTGTTTCGCAGTCCATTTTACATATTACTGTCTCTTGTGTAAATACCAGGCATTGGGGTTTCGTGTTTCTGACGACTGTGCACGTACCAGTGTCGTAGAAATAATGATTTACTTTTGAAGGAGGAGAACAGAACACAATTGGTTAGTACATACAGTTTTTCTTTCGCTAGTGCATGTAATATCATGGAAGGAATATTCGAGCTTAGTTTGGATACCTGCATAGATGATTTTTTTACTGATAGAGATATACATATGCCCATGGTCCAATGAATGGCCGAGGTGAGAAAATGTGTTTCCGACAAATTGAAGGTATGACCTTTAACACATAAAATTTAAATTCTCGGCATGAAACTTACCTTATTGTATCTTTATTCGCTTGGAAATATCACCGAGAATCGAAAAAAATGTGTAAGACCCATCGGTCATGTTGGCTCAAAAATATGGGTTCGATATTACAAAAAAAAGGGGGGATCGCATTCTCTTCCATGCTGCTGCCTGAATCGATTTGAATGGTGGCATATTGTTTTCAGATATGTTCAATATTTTTCCGAAAGGAGGCGCATACCTGCTTTACAGAAATGAGTGGTTCCTTTCTGTCTCCAGTTTGTCTTTGTACATGCATAGCTTGTTGCACTATGTTATGGTACTGCGCGAATTGCAGGTGCAAACAATATAATAATGATGCCACATGTAAAGGTTTGAATATGCACTGCAGCTATTCGATAAGCTTAATTCTCACTGTAAACGGGCTGGTATGCATATGAGTGGAATGTGAAGGCGATGCTCGTACTGCTTAAAACAATTCTGGGAACTCGTGATGTGAATTGTGATAGGCATGACGAGTTGTCTCTGTATTTTGCAGTGCAGGGTTTTTTTAATGTAAACTTTCAGTATGATTTTATTTTTACGTGCTGAGTACGAATCAGGATTAGGATGGCTCGATATTACGGTCTTGGCTTAGTATATTTATTAAATAGTTTCGATTTTTGCCCCGTAGGTTAATTGTCTATTTCTTATTTGACTCGCTCAGGGTGCTAATATTTAATATGAATATTTACTGATTTTTTAATAGTGACCTTCCCATGGATGGAGTTTGGAGGATTTCTTCATAATCTTGTGTAATTCCATTTTGGGTGTTGCACTTGGAGGACTTCTGCTCCTCCCGCCCTTCCTGCCCAACTTTCTTTTTTTTTTTTAATGTGACCATTATATCGATATTTTTAATGTTGATTCTTGAGGTTGATGTATATTTTTTGTTTTAATTTTTTTTTTCGAAATCTTGTCTGCTATAGTATTTTAAGTCTCTCATTTTATAGTGCATCGCGTGCTTTTTTTTATTGTTTCCTTATTATATTGCCTATTTGAATGAGGAGCTACATTTCGAAGCCTTGTATGTAGAGCTACATTGGTATTGGATGGATCAGAGGAGGCTCGAACTTCGAAGAGGGAAGCATTGTCTCGACCCAAGATGGAACATATTCCAGAACATTGTGTCGTTACCGTGAGAAGGGAATTTATTTAAGGCAACAATGCTCGGCGGCATGTCAAATGTATTCATAATGTAGAGCATGTAACTTTAGCATGTGAAAAATACAAATCGCAGTTTGGACGGCGAAGTGGCAACCTGAAAAGGTATCTCGAAACCTGCACTAGTCTACCTTCACTGCCTGCTAAGAATTATCTGCTGACATTGCATCAGAGATGTACTGGGATGGGTACATACTGTGAATACTGTGGGCAGATAGTTTATACCTTCCACGCAAGTAGTAGGGGCGTGCAGGTCCTAGATAAAAAGGGAGGCCACCTTTATTGGTATCAAAGGGTTAAATTTATTGAAAGGGTTAACTGAATTGAAAGGGTTAATCCGATCAATTTTTTTTAGGTTTCTTGCAAGAGTGTGGGTTGGGGAGATGCCGTGGTACGTCCTCACCCTCTGAGCTCTGGCACTCGGATGAGTTTGTGTCTCTTGGGGACAGGGTATATATATGTGCTGCATTTTGTGCAAGAGTGGAATAAGTGTAAATTTTGTGTCTCGTAGATGGTGATGGCAGATAGGCGACTTTGAAAGATACGATTTGTGTGTTAGTAATGACAAACAATTCAATAGACAATGACTGTTTCCGAATTCAATTAAACGTTACAGAATATTAGAGAGTTTAAACTAGTTCTATGTTTGAATAAATAACACGAGAGAGTAGTATAACTACCTGATCTCATAAAGAAACAAGTGCAATTACATGAGTCTCCAGTATGAAATTATTACATATTGAAAATCAATTAAATGTAAAGAGATGAATACATCTACAACATGATTTTAGTACCCCGAGCTGTATGTCATAAATATAATTTACACGAGAGAAGTAAAACAAACGAACACAAATACATGACTATCACAATTTCGTGAGTGTGGAGGTGTCTAAAAATGAATTAACAAATCATAAAGTCCCTATAAATTAAATGGCTAATGAACACAATAACAAGATATATGAAAAAGGTTCTCACATATATCTGGCAATATTTTAAAACATGTCCATCTGCCTGTGAGGAACTTCTGAATCGGAATCCACATGTTAAAAGAAATTAATTGATTGACATGCTTAAAAAAGAAAATGTTTAATATACGTCCATTCGCTCGGGAGCTCAGTGAAGCACTGACTTGGATATAGGACTTATGTCAACTTATAACCTATGTTGAGAGCAAACATAACCTACAGTGGCCTATGTTTGATTATAGAATGAGGTGAAAAACTCGGAGATTTTAATGAAAATACAAAATGGGTAAGGGACACAAGTACATGAAAATGACTAAACATGTAATTAAATCGCACCTCTCGCAAAACACATCCGTCCACCTCGGAGGCTGGTGAATCAATGAAGCAAGCTTACATCTAGAGCCTTACTATATATGTGGAGCAAGCTCGGAGGCTGACAAGCGACTAAGTTTATAGCTATTCGGAAATTGTTGTGGATACCATTTATGTGATAAATGGATAAAGATTATGTTTATGATGCACGTACTAATATATAAATTTGACTAGTTGAAACCACAACGAATTAAGAAAGACTAAAGACGTAATGAAATTATTCCTCTCCCAAAACACGTCTGTCTGGATGTGAGCTCAGTGAAGCATGGACTTGGATATAGGACTTACATCAACTTATAACCTATGTTGAGAGCAAGCATAACCTATGTCGGCCTACGTTTGATTATAGACTGAGGTAAAAAATTAGAAATATTTATGAAAATACAAAACGAATGTTTCCAAATAAATTAAACAAACACAAGTACACGAAAATGACTAAACACTGAATTAAATCGCACCTCTCACTAAACATTTCTGTCTGCCTCGGATGTCAGTCAATGAATGACTGTATTGTATGACATTCACCAGTTTATAAGCTGTTATATATATGTGAAGCACAGCTGAGTTGAAATATACAAGAAAAACTCTGTATTTACCCTACATGTATGTGAGTGAAATGATAATTTTTTTAAACGAAAGTATCACTCTTAGTGATAGAGCTGAATTTTATTTTTTAAGAAGTTTTCAATTATGTTTTCTGACTTTGTGTAAAGTATGACAGTGTCTTTACCAGCAAGCATCTCTGTGTTGAATCTTCAGCTACAGCAGTTGTAATCTTAGTGCTGTGGGAAATATATTTTTATTTCAAAGTTTTTTGGATTTTGCTTGCTGTAGAGTTGTAGGGCAATGGGAAACATTGTGTTGTGATGCTGAGGGCTCTTTCTACCTGGCTCTGAAAAGGTCTTTGTGTGACTTTCAGTTTTTGTTTAAATTCTCCAGGGTTCTTGAACTTGACCAGCAGCCCAGCAAAGTTTTCTCGAAATACAAGTGTGTTCCCTCTCCTAACAAATTCATTCATTCCGATGTGTTCTATTTTCTCCAAAATTTTTTTTGTAAGTTCTCCTTGGCAGATGGATGCCATTGGCAGCGTGGTGGTTGTGGCAGTTGTGGTGTCGTAGGTGGGCTGTATTTATTGTGGCATTGAAACTACTGCAGGGAAGGAAAAATTTAACCTAGGTATTCTGTAGTGCCCCCAAGGTAAGGTTGATATTCCATCTGCCTTAATGTACCGCTTATTGTCCATAACTGACTACACTACCTTGGTTACGCGTTCGGTGTAGACTTGATGAGCATGTGGACGGAAATGATATGGGTCCTCGAAATCTTTGTGCATTTTTCGAGGCAATCTCGATAATCCTTGTACCTGACTGACTGTAACACATTAGATTTTACATCCTTCCCAAATACTAATGTGTAGAGCTTGGGATGTAAACTCACAAAGTGTGTGATGTCGCGCCCAGCACATTCATCTTTCATCACTCCATACTGCCTTTGTTCTCATGAGGGACTCCTTGTGGGTTATCGAGCGCATAGTTAGATGTATCAAACCACACCTTTAAATCTGGGGCAGTTACTTTATAGATATCTTCACAAGCAACAGAATATACCAAGAAATCGGTGTCACAATAAAGAAGGCGTAATACTGGCAGAAGAAACTTTGCACGCATATGCTGATAGTGAAATTCGTAGAGAGTTAATTTTAATAGATGAAGAATGGCAACACCAGTGTACAAATGTTTGTTGAATGCAACAGAACATGATGACATCTCGATAAGAACCAAGTTTTCTTCGACAATCTGCCTTGCCTCGAATGTAGGAAGTCCTATCAGTTGTGCAGCCCGTAGATTGTGCCATACCTCTAAATGACTCTGATGTCCATTTCCCAGTGGACATTGTGCAAGGTATTTCCATAAACGGAATTATTCATTAACCTGAAAAAACTATTTTTCGAATGTGTTCACAGCCTGGGCACATTTGTCAATGTTAAACTTGATGTATGGAGCCATACAATTCTTCTGCTCAAAGCACAAAACGCAATGAACAGAGTCAAGTGTGGCTCCATACATCAAGTACTGCCTCAGTGTTTCCCTGTGTTAAACTTTTTTCTTCTGGGGCATGAGTGTTAAAAGAAGTTTATTATGAGGGCCGTTCGGGGGTACGCCTTTTTCTGGGGCCAAAGGTAGATCAGATAGTGTATCATGACACTCCTCTGGAAAAGACAGATCAACTTCATCGAAAAAACAAGTGTCGCCATCATTCACCATGTTTTAAAAGTCCCATGTTGGAAACATGTCAGTTTCAACCCACTCAATATTGCCAATCGGAAGCTTGGATCGCATCGTATGATTGTACAGCCCATTGAAGTCGAAATAGCATATATATTTCAATGCCACACTGGGGTCGTAATCCTCACCAATGTAAACATTGCTGGCTTCCAGACTTCTTTTTGAAACCTGGGTAATGCTGCACCTAACTCCGCATTCTACAAAAGATACATGTCAGGATAAGTCAACAGCTCTAGCCACGCACATGCCATAAAGCATCCCATGAATGAGCCAGAGCTGTGATGTACATGGCAGGGTTAAGACAGTGATGAGCCAAACATACAGTCCTGAAATTCTCAAAAACATCAGTCAGCAAACAATTGTCCACATGTAAGTGGTGAATGGCATACTGCAGCAAGTTTTTGCAGTTGAACGCATACCATGCAACTTGGACATGAGCATAATCCTCATCGCTAATGCCTTCGCCTCTCATCACATTATGAAATGTGTCCTTTGGTGGGAGTGACTTGCACATCAGACTGTCTGGCGACTTATCAAAGTCATAAGAAAAAACTCCTTTCCATTTTGCCAATTCCAATTGGGTGTTATCTGGAAACATCGAGCGGGTGATACTCAATTGCACAGGTAGTAAATTACCTGCCAAAGTTTCCAGAGAGGCGCTCATGAACAGGAATGAATAAGTAAAATGTAATTGCACGAATGGCACCTTTCTTTTCGAATCAATCCCATGGGGAATATGTTTGGTGATAGATTTATATGCTTCTAGGTTCATTCCAAGAACTGAAAGATCACCTGTGTTTTCGATTAACATGGTTCTATCGGGTTGAGTTACATGATGTTTAGTCAAGGGCTTTATGAGAAAGTAAGCATCATAATTTTGCAGGTTATGAAACAGCTACAAGTTTTCTTTTGGGCAGTCTGAAATTTATGTTTTACTTATGTTGTGCACGACCTCAGATTTCGCCTGTCAGATTGTCATGATCGACCACAATATCATCTGTGCCAAGCATTTCTTTACAAATGTGGCAACTTTTCTGAGCTGCTAACCTAGTTCCCTCAGCAGGGGTTTTTGGCTTCATCGGAACATCACGCTGTAGAATCCTGTAACCCACTTTGTAAGTTCAACTAATTTATCAATTAATTGGTACATACAATCAGCACACACAAACTAAAAATAATTAGATAAACTTGGATTGTATGAGCAGACCAACAAAATGCTACAAGTATATGGAATATGTTGGTTAGATGGTAGTTGTATTACTCATTTCATAATTAAGTAAGCAATTGGAAATGGGTTTCAGGCAACTCTCACTGTTGCAATAGGCGACGAAACCCAATCCCTGCTGTTTGCTGTAATCTTTAAATTACAAGTACTTGTCATTCCCAGTGGGAAATAACTGCGAAGAGCTGTCTGTTGTTGACAAAGAATGGCGTGACTTGCAAGTTCCTCCTCACTAACAAAGTATTGCAAACAACAATCGCAAACAAATTTCTTATGAGCATGTTTACTCAGCTGACAGTCAACGAGCTTTGACAAATTTGTAATAAAGACAAAATGTAAATGAGCGGCATTTCCACTCATACGAATTGCCATAATATTTACATGTTTGTCATGGCGTACAATAGAAATACACATTATTACTACAACCCCACCCTTATCGCAAGATTCGTAAATTATATTGCTATCTTTGTCCATCACACAGTAGATATTAATATAAAAAGAATCCATCTCCTCAAACTTATGAATATCCTGTATGACTGCAGGTGTCGACTGACTTTCGATATTCAAAACCTCATGAGGATATGAAGTAATTGTGCAATCAGGAACCAAATATGCTAATACGGCATAATGGTAACACATTCCTTCTGTGCAGTGTACCTCGACACAAGCTTTCCTATCAGCTATAAACTTTGGTAGTTTAGTAAATGGTCGGTATTGGCTCACATGTACATCCATGTATGTCAATATTTGTAGACTCCAGCCAGATCTACACACACTAAACTCCTCAAGTCTGTTTGTGAGATAAGGGACGATATCATCATCATAGATTAAAACCACATTGGATGAATGTAGGACAGGTAGTGCTTTACTTTGAAAATAAAAAGTTTCTGTAATGCATTCTTCTGCCTTGAGGGATTTCAAATACTTCCCGCTATGGTAACTGAATCTCTAACTCGTCGTGGTGATGCCATTATTAAGCTTAATAAAGGAACCTTACACCTCTCGAAAAAAATGAGAAAGCCTATCGTTAAGTATCTGCGAATCATTTTGTGTTCCTGCGACCTCTGTAGCCATGAAATCGTATGTCAGGCTGGCAGAGCTTCCACTGAGGCTGGCAAGTCGGAAAACAAATTATTTTCCAGTTCCTTGATGAAATATTTCTAATCGACTCGAAAGTTGGTTGTGAAGCATACTGATCACTCTCCGAATCACACTAATTACGAGAGTCTGATATAAATAAATCATCATTCAACAGATAAACTTTTTCATGTTTGGGGGAAACGGACATATTTTGACATTTTGGTGTTGACAATCTCTCTGTAAGTGAATCCGTGCTCGAATCACTTAAGTAGAGATCGTCTTCCAATAGAAAACTCGTGACTGCTTAGGCGAAAGGACACATCTGCGATTCAGAATCTGAATTGCTTACATAAAGATCTTCAAGCAAGATGTCAATACTGGATTGCTTATGCTCACCCATTTTACCTAAGTATAAGTTTCGTTAGTTTCCTCTCTGCAGTAGATACAACACCACATAAAATAAATTGAAGTGGGTCGTCATTCTGAAAACATAGAAAAATAAGACCACTTTATTCCCTCATCACAATATAGTTGTAATTAATACTACCATACAACACTGTATCATTTTATTAAATAAAATTCTTTTGGAGGGAACTGTGGGTTTATTTGGGAAAGGCAATCGACTACAGGGGAAGTGTTATTTACAAAATATAGGGGTACAAGTAATTCTAATGCCTCGTGGTTAGACCCAGCTAGCGGATACCCGAGAACTGAGTGAGTGGGAAGCAAGCAAAACTTAGGTCTTGGGAGTAGATGAGGGTGATTCGCATGTAGTTGGAGCAGTGTAAAAGACAGTGTGTGCCGGGAGTTTTGGGCCACGCGACGAGAGAATTATTCATCAAAGTGTCGCAGTCCGCTCCAAGCACCACCATCCAGGCACAATCTCTGCTTGACAACCTCCCCTTCCCCCTGCTGTCACTCATCGTGCAAAGCCTATAGGCATGAATGCACAGCAGCAGAAGAACTCACCCCATCCCTACACACTGCTACTCACTCAACTTCTCTCTCCAGTGGAAGCTCCTGCCATGCAGGTCTATACAATTCATCGTATTCTGGGACCTGACTCGCCTCGCCTGTTTTTTTTTTTTTTTTTAATTTTAAAGCAAGTGGATTGCGTTTAGAATATTGAAATTTAAACTAATGCAATTTAAACTCAGTTTTAAAAACTTTCAAACTTAACAACACTCTTTTTGAAAAATGGTGAGTTACTTGACACCGTCAATACTAGTGATAAACTACAAAACTAGTGTACATCTTCAAAATCATTTACACAGTAAAAAAAAATTGTGTACACTGTAAAAAATTTACAAATTTTGCACCATTAAAAATATGTTCTAGGCTACATTGCTTACACAGTCAAAAATACATTCATGGTTACACCATAAAATCATTTACACTGTAAAAATTAATTTACACTGTCAAAACATTTTAAATCATGAATGTTGTGTAAATATTTCAGCAAGGGAGCAACACACTGGATATTAATAATACTAACAATACAAACACTCTTAAAACTAAACATAAAAAAATATTAAAGATGTATTAAAATACTATTTAACTATCTTGCTTAATCTATCTCACACACACTTACAATTATCCAACAACTTCCAAAAATGAAATGTCTTAAAATTATCTCAGATACCCAATACACCCCATCACATACACATCAAAAACATTTCATTTGTTAGAAATACTCAAGGCTCATTTATCCATCTTTCAAACGTTCATCACCAATCAACTCACTCAGAACAAGTTTGGATGGTAAGAATACGCACCTCCTCAATATGCTAGGTGTATCCAGCATTGTTCTTCCCTTTTTTTAGCTGTTCCATATATCATATCTCATACACACAACAACCCACCCTCAAACAGCTCTTAAAAACTATGCAACAACTAAATAAAATTGATTGAAAACACAAATTTCTCCTGCCCTCACACTCGCAGTCATGCATTTTTTTCTCAGAGTACTTTGTATTTTATTCTAGATAGTATTGAAATATATTTACGAGTATTTAACAGTGTAGAGAAGGCCTGAATTAGGATATTGTCTCGCCTTAGGTCAATAGTTTGATACTATGGAGGTCATTCAGTATCTCCTTCAAAACTCTATTAAATTTCCTCTCAAATACACATCAACAACCCACCTAAAATAAATTGAAAACACAATTTTCCCCTGCACTCACACACACATATAAATTATTATTAAATAACACTATTAACAAACAATTTAAAAAGCAGCCAGACTAAACTTGAATATATTACATTTTAACAAATTAAAAAAAAAAAAAAAAATATCACACTCTGAATTAATGTTATGTAATTGTCATTCAAATTGTAATGATTTCCTATGAAAGTTACTAAATTCCTTATAAAATGTTAAAAGTTTTATCAAATTTTAAAAAAGTTGTAATAATTTTAAGAAAATTTCATTCAAGTTGTAAACAATTCATTAAAATATTTTACAGTTTTAAGAAAACTTCATTCACTTTGTTAAAAGTTTAACAATTTGTTAAAACATTTTAACAATTTTTTTAAAACAAATTTATACAATTTCTTTCAATTTCTAAAGAATTTGTTCAAAGTTTCATGATTTGTTCAAAATTTTATAAAATTTCTTTCAAATTCTGAAGACTCTATTAAAAGTTTTAATGATTTGTTAAAAAGTTTTTTGAAATCTAATAAACATTAAACAAGTGATGGAAAAACATAAAAAAATTTTGATAAGAAATTTACTCAAATATTTAAGAAAATGCTGTGGAAATGAAACAATTTCGAATAAATTTTATGAAAAATTTTGACAAAATACCAGAAAAGATTTAAAAAGCCCGAAATTATCCAACTCTAGTAGCAAAGCTGGTAGGCTTCGAACGAGACCTGAACCCAACGTCAGGCTAGTTGAGTGCTAGCCCTCTCAGACAGGCGAAAGTCCGGGGTGTCTACTCCAGCAGACGTGCAGCCGACCGAATTCCCACATGAGCGGTAGACTGGGAGCGAGACTGAAGGTCAGAGCGAGGGCTTCCTTCACTGCACAACCCCATTGCGCCATGGCCCAGCAGAGCTAACCGAACGACCAGTGGCCTTGAATAATCAAGGCCAGGCAGTAACTCCTTGCAGCATGGACCGGTTCACAGGCTGTCAGAGCGCGAGAGAGAGGGAGGTGTTTACCCCATGAAGTTCGAGCAGCAAATGACGAGCTGGGATGTGGGTGTTCCTATTTATATCCCACATCCCTCGTGTGTCGAAAAAAATTATATTGTGTAATTCAGTCTCAAAATGTATAATATGTACATATTACATGTTTGAGATGTTTTCAACCTATTTTTAAAGCAAATTTAATGCATTTAAAAGGATTTAACTTTTTTTTTTTAATTTAGCATGTATCTGTTAGAATTTAACATGTCACACATACATTTATTCAGTTTTAAGCCCTTAGAAATGAATTATGTTCTTATTTAACGAATTTGTAAATGAACAATTGCAATTCCAATACAGCTTTTTTACATTACGATGCGAAATGAATTTAAACTATGATTCAACACAGTTTACACCCTAACATGAACAAATGATTATCAAGCTATTGTATATACATTCCTATTATGTGTTTAGTTCATTATTCCTTTTATGATTATAGGGTTACAAACATACATAACCTGGGACTCGAACCCAGGATCTATGTATTACAACCATACCTACCAGCCACTGAAAGTCAGACACTTGATTACATTCGTACATGATCTAACCGGGACTCGAACCCAGTTTATATCAACCATGCCTTATCTTAGATTCGAACCCAGAGCCTCCTTGAATAAACTGACTATACTATGGAGGCTGGCCACATTTAACAACTTATTTAATGTTTTATATAGTGTTTTGTAAAAATATTATTAAGGTTTCTCAGCAGACATCTTTTTGCCAAATTCCAATATATATTCAGTTGAATAGTATTTTTTGGTGAAGTAATAGTTTGTTTGTTATCTAATTTTTTTCTCTGGCTTGTTTCAGTACAATTGTATTTCATGTTAATATAACATACTTTTAATAGAAAATATATGAATATCTCTCTGTTACGACATTTTAATTACTTTCCTCTCTCTCTCTCTCTCACTCTCTCTCACACACACACACACTCACTCTCTCTGTCGAGAAAATACAATTCTCTCTCTTTATATAGTTAGACGTTCTTCCATTTTGTGATAAAATTAATTCAACTACAACTTTGTTAGATCAAATTTACAGACACAAGCATTGCTGTTCCAAACCTCACGGTCTCACATTCAACATGGTGATCTTATAAGTCCTGCATTTGTGTTATGTGTTCCTTATAATAACTGTTGAGATGAGTGTCTCAATTTTCTTAACATCTACCCCATCTCCTTTTTTTAATGACCTGATAAAAATGAATTTTTTGTTAAAAATGTGACTTGAAAATTATGCTTGCTTCTTGGAACATGTAACGATTTTACAGTTTCTTTGCTCTGCTGTTGTTATGAGTAAAACAAAACCTGTTACCTGCCTGAAACGAAGTTATCAGCATGCTATTATTTTTGTACTTACATACAGCGTTTTCCCGGCACAAATATTCTAGTTGAAAATTATACTACACATGTTGGCAAGTATGTTAAAAGAATTTTGAGGTAATCGCATTTTCAGAAAATACTGTTTCCCTTTTGGACAGAGTTCATGTGGGCTAAGAAGAATTTCTTTTTTCTAAAAATCACTAACTACATTAATTTTCTCTGTTTATTCCTCACTTACTAGCAATTTGGTGTTAACAGGAAGAATTCTGCGAGATGCCCACAACGAATGAAGAGGTCACGATTAGATGGAGACTTTGTTTTCTCGAACGATCTACTGGTGAGGTCGTTGCCCGGAGTGATGCAGGTTCCTCCCCCGAAGGGCTCCAAGGCCGGACTGAGCTGTGTAAGTCGGCTACCACACGAAGCGATGCAGCACATGTGCGCTGGCCAAGGTCTCCCAGCTGTTTGTGCGAGGCTCGCCGGTGCTCTGCGGGCAACTAATGTCCAGGTGCCCTGCTATTCGCAGTGCTACCAAGATTCCAGGAGTGGTGATGGGACAGAATTACTGCCTATTGGAAGCGCCGCCTGGTTTCACCCCACCATGGAATTTGTGTGTGCCTTTGTCTCTGATTAGACGTGCATGAAAGATACTTTTATTATTGGTGGAGCCCAGTGTATAAAATTTTGGTGACTTTTTGTATAAATACGACCCCAGGAGAGCCACTCGAGAGAGATGGCTACCCCATGGCGATCAGATGGCAGCTTCATGAGTTAAGAGATTTGAGAACTTTTCTATGAATATTTGAACTTTAAGCCCTTCTGGCATGAGGGCCAGGTTGGACCAGTTGGGAGGAACTTGTAGGAGTTTGTTGTGGATCTCAGATCTTCGTTTTCAAGTTTAAGGAAAGCATATTCTTGGGATATTTTAAAAGATTTTTGGGGAAAAATGAAAATTCATTTTGTAGATAGGTACATTTTCAAAGTTTACAAAGTTTTAAAATGATTGCCTTCAGAAAAGGTAGTATTTTGCCATCTTTCTCTTTTAAAGCCACCATAAATATCATACTGTAATGGAGCATACGGTTTTAAGTGATAGTTAACATAAAGATGCTGCTTTTAAAAGATTTTTAACGGGTATAAAATCAAAGCCTGTTGTGAGGAAATTTAAAGATCAGTTATTAATTGGAGTGAAAATTGGCCTTCAGCATTGTGGCTGTGGTCAAGTAAAGAAAATACCATATTAAGGTATTGCTTGTGTAATACTCAATTATCAGTATAATACAGCATTTGTTTGATTGAAGCTATGCTATTTAATTGAATTAACAATGGCACTTAGCTTTGTGGCTATGGCCAAGTAAAGAAAATACAATGTTCAAAATATTGCTTGTATAACCAATAATTACAGTATTTGTTTGAGGGCCGTTATGCTATGGCCCAATATAAAGTTTCTCGTAATAATACATTTTTTTTTTTCACCAAATAAAAATCGATAGTATAAAACAGTGGTATTTGGGTTTTTGCTTGTAGCATATGACTATGACAAAAGAGTTATTTACATGACTTTGCACAATTTAAATAAATAAATGTTGTATTGACAGTTGGAAATGTCTTTTTCATAGGCAGGAACAGCCTTATTGAAGGATTTTGCCATGGGCAATAGCCAAAGAATTTAGTGTTCTGTATTTTTACATTTTCTGGTATTTAAAGATGTTGCCAGTGTGCAGATTTTGAAAAGAATCAATGTCGAACTTTGTTAGTGATTGCTTTTATTTTACAGTAATATGCATTGCTCAGTAGATTATATACTTTATGGTATTTTCGAATATGTTTCCAGTGTGCAGAATTTAAAAATAAGATCATATTTTTATCCTTATTTCTGATTACTGTTAGCTACAGCATGCTACATTGAACTGAGAGAGTGGCTTTTCAGCCTGGGGTTAAGAAAGAACTAGAACTCTGAGATAATATGAATAAATTTTCTTTTTGAAAATCTATGAAAGGAGTTACCAGATGCACATCATGTTAAACATTTCCGAAGTAAATATTTTTTTTTACAAATTTAGTACTTGAAGTAAAGTTCACACAAAACTTAGAAAGTGGAAATTTGTAAAATATATACTGATTGAATATTTCCAATCTCAGCTCAGGTTCTTCCTATAGTTAAGTCTTGCATTAGCGCCTCTTTATTATTTCTCTACACCACTCATACCAGGGCAGCTTAGGGCCTTTGGAAGGCCGACTTGTTGCATCCTCTGGACATAGAGGGCGCCACAATGTTTCAGTTCATAAGGTGGGGCTTTCGTAGAATTCTAACCTCAATTTATATTTGATTTGATGAAAACCTGGTTATTTTGTAATTTCTTCACTTCTATTTTTAAAACATAGGTCCCAAGAAGAACAGAGCAGTTCTCTGTCAGGCTGCATATTAAAAACCAGACTGTCTTCTTCATAACACAACACTCATTCTGTATACATGTTTCCTCCAATATTCATCTCCATTGCATGATTGTGTTTGGAAGTATATGTTGTCTAGAGACCAGAACCATACTTTCTTGTATCCTAGAGTGATAATGGAGATCGTCTTCTCTGGGTTGAATTTCTCCATTTTTTTCGAAATTTTATGCAGGTATGAATCTGGAACAAACTTTTTTTCGAAAATTAATATCTCTACACGTAGGTAGGATGTTAATACAAGTATTCTCTTAAAGCTTCACTTTTACATTTTAAATATAATATTTTTTCCTCACAGTGATTTGTATTATAGCATTTGACTATTGTATTAATACTCGAACAGTCGTGATATCTTCTGATATTTATTACTTCTGCATTGGTTAAACATTTTAAAATTTCATTCTGCATTTTTCCAAGCAGGTATATGGGATAGTCTTCAAGTAGCAAATCATTTACACATTGAAAATGTTTTTCGTAAGCTATGTCACCAGAGTTCCATTTTAGGTTATGTATCTCATTAGTTTGTTCCTGGAACATCATTTTAACTTCATGTTTTAAACTGTACCAAGGTCTGGGAGATTTAAAGCATTACACTTTTGAATCATTAGCATCAGTTGCATAAGAAATAGCAAGCTCCTTAATTAAAAAGGAGTTGTCTTGATAGTTTTCGAAACCCTACGCATAGCACATCATTTTTACATTATTTATTTATATACTATGTACAAAAAGTCTCTCATAAAAAGTATCTCATATAAATTTTATAATATGACAGTGCTCGCCTCGGAATCCACTTCATCGACCCCGGATGAGTCCATTACTATATCTGTAATGATTCGTCTTCAAGTAGCCATTCCAGCCTGCACAACATACAAACCCTCTGCATATATTGTAAGTTCTCATCATTAGCAAAGGCAGGCATGCCGTAAGGACAGTCTTCACATGGCAAATAGGATACGATATCCTCATCAGCTTGTAAATGTTCCGCTAGGAACAGATATACAAGTTTCATTATGTTGCCCACAAAAGAAATTATAAATTCTTTCGGCAGAACTCGTGATTGGGAGCATTCTAAATTCATAATGTTTTCGCCTTCCCATATACTAAAATCGCATTGAATGTTTAGACCCATTCAGAAACACAATTGTCACAGTAGTGACCTTGATGCATTGTACCTGTTACGAGCTGATGTAGAGATGAAATCCCTTGTAGATCTAGATAATGTAGTGAAGTTGTAGTAGATGTAGTAGTAGTCTGGTATCGTCCTCGATGTAGATGCCTGTCATTGTAGTGAATGCCTGATGTCGTCCTTAGTGTGGATGCCTGTCATTGTAGTGGACGTCTGTTGTCACAGTAAATGCCTAAGTCTCACTTCTGCTAATAATATGCACGCGCACACATTCACACATGAAGTGACCTTAGCAGATGCCGACTTAACATTGAGAAAAAAATTAATTTATCCCTCCTTATATAGTAAACACATACAACATTGATGCCACTTTCCTTTAAATTTCCTTAAGTTTGGGCCTTTTAGGAAAATCAGTTAAAATATCATGAAATTTAACAGATTTCAGCTTCGATATCAGTCATTTCAAGCTGGATACGTGTTATTTCTTTAATATCACAGCTATATATATTCCTAGGGAAAACAATTCGTAAATAAAAAAAGTTAAAATATATATATACATTTCATGGTAGATGTTCAATCTAAAAATTCTAGGCTGGGAAAAACTCTACTCACAAATGTTTAGAAAAACAGATGGAATATCTGTTTACTATTTCCCTTAACTTAAAGCCATTTAGTTTTAACGTGAGTTCGTTTCATGTCAGTTTTTAATGGTTGAAAAAAAAGTTTAACTTGTGCAAGTGGAAAGTTGCATGTTTTTCATTACTTAAAAAAATTTAGTAAGTTAAAAAAATGTCTTATAATTGTGTTGGTATGAAAATTAATCATTGATTAGTTTAATCTGGAAAAAGTTTGCTGAAAAATGGGAATAAAGTTTGCTGGAAAATGGAATAAAGTTTGCTGGAAATGGGAAATAGGTTTGGTGGAAAACTATTTATATTTTAATTGAATCTATTGTGTATTAAAGACATTTGGAATGCATTTCTTGGTGACGAGGAAAATAAAGTTTAACGGCAGGTCTTGTCAAATTTTTATTTCGCTGGGAATGCGCCAGGCTCTTGTGTCTCGAAAAATAGCAGTTGGTTGGGAAGAGGGGCAGGCAGCTAGCTCGGGTCAGTTCAAAATTCATTGCTGGCCCTGAGGGATGGAGTTTTCACAACATTTTTCACAAAAGCCTCACTTTGGCCTTGAAGCAAACCTCCGTTCCTTGGTGAGGCAGCTCTCGTGTCGCAGGACACACACTCTGGAGTGGGGTAAAGGACCGGGCATTTCTCTGGTAACATGCTCTTGGCTGGTGTAAGGGGAGGAGGTGTGTGGCCTTGAATCGATAGTGGGGGCTCTGTAGCACCCTCTGTGGACAAGAAGGTTATCCGAAAACGGTTTCTGACCTTGAGGGGGCCATGGGCAGGTTTTGTGACTCGCGGCATTGGAAGAGGAGTTCTTGGCTAGTGTAGGCTGAGCGGTAGTTGCCACTAAACATGTTTTCGCAGTTTTGGATCGATACCAGGTTGTGTGGAACAGAAATTTGGAAAGGGCAGCCCTCCGAAAAACGAACTCTGCATTGGAGGGGAGGGGGGCAGATAGCCAAAGACGTGCTCAGAGGTGTTGTTGTGTGACCTTGGAAAATAAGTCTATTTTCACATAAATTCATCTTCTGGACAAGTGGTGGGTGGAGAGGGTGCAGTGAGGAGCGACATGAAGAGTTTGAGATGTCCGCCACCATGTTAATTTCACGGCAACACTTGGACATGATACACATATACACCAGGTACAGCGAGCTTCGTGACGCGACAGTGAACATCACAGGGCATGGTAGCAAGTGGGTCTTGGAGAGCATTAGCTGCGTTTATAGTTTTAATATAAATTTTTTTAATTTATTGGGAATAAAATAATTTTTTGTAAACCCTGTTTTTGTGTTCGGTCGACGAAACTTGGTATGATTTTCAACTGAGGTTTTGCTTACTAGTGCTGTGAATTTCACAGACTTAACAGAATAATATTTGTAGTATGTCTGTTATTTTTTAATTATTCACTTTTATCAAGTAGTGTTATTTTTATATATTCACGTAGTTATGTATTCAGCTCTCTTTTCATTCACATAGTTGTAGAACGAATACAGAGGGTTTTTCTTGTAAATTTCAACTCAGCCACGCTTCATGTGTATATACCAGCTTATAAGGTGGTGCACGTCATACAATCCAGTCATTCATTAACTGACCTCCGAGGTGGACGGATGTGTTTTGGGAGGGGTACGATTTCATTAAGTGTTTAGTCATTTTCATGTACTTGTGTTTGTTTAATTTATTTCGAAACATTCGTTTTGTATTTTCATTAAAATTTCTGAGTTTTTTATCATCAGTTTATAACCAAATGTAGGCTGACGTAGGTTATGTTTGCTCTCAATGTAGGTTATAAGTTGACGTAAGTCCTATATCCAAGTCAGTGCTTCACAGAGCTCGCAGCCGGACAGACGTGTTTTGGGAGAGGTGCGATTTCATTACGTCTTTTGTTTTTTTTTAATTCGTTGTTAATTCAACTAGTCTAATTTATATATTAGTATGTGTATCATAAACATAATCTTTATCCATTTGTCACATAAATCGTATTCACATCTATTTCCGAGTTGCTATAACCTTAGTCTCTTGACAGCCTCTGACCACGTTCCATGTATATATAGTTAGGCTCTAGCCATAATCTCGCTTCATTGATTCACCAGCCTCTGAGGCAGACGAATGTGTACTGGGAGAGGTGCGATTTCATTATGTGTTTAGTCATTTTAATGTACTTGTGTTCATTAGCCATTTTGTATTTTCACCTCATGTTTTAATCAAACATAGGCTGACATAGGTAATGTTTGCTCTCAACTTAGTTATAAGCTCACACAAGTCCTATATCGTGAGCGAATGGCTGTATATTAAACATATTTTTACGCATGTTAATTAATTGATTTCTTTTAACATGTAGATTCAATTTCAGAAGTTCCTTACAGAGAGACGGACGTGTTTAAAAATATTGTCAGGTATATGCGAGAGGTGTCAAGTAGTGTTACATTTTTCATATATATTGTTATTGTGTGTGTTAGCCATTTAATTTATAGGGACATTTTTTGAATCATTAATTAAATTTTTGGACACCTGCACACTTACGTAATTGTGATGGTCACATAGTTGTGTTGAATCGTTATACTTCTCTCATGTAAATTATATTTCTAACATACAGCTCAGGGTAGTAAAATCATGTTGTAGACATATTCATCTCTTTAGGTTTAATTGATTTTCATTATGTAATAATTTCATACTGGAGACTCATGTAATTGCACTTGTTTCTTTACGAGATCAGGTAGTTATACTACCCTCTCATGTTATTTATTCATACGTAGAACTAGTTTAGACTCTCTGACATTCTCTAATGCTTAATTGCATTCGGAAACAGTCGTTGTCTATTTAATTGCTTGTAATTACTAACACATAAATCGCATATTTCAATGTCGCCTATCTGCCAAAACCGTCTATGAGATACAAAATTTATACTTATTCCACCTTTGCACAAAATGCAGCAGATGTATGCCCTGTCCCCAAGACAATACACCTCATCGAGTGCCAGAACTCAGAGGGTGAGGACGTACCACAGCTGCTCCCCAACCCACAAAAGGAAAATAATAAAATTAACCCTTAGAACACTCTTGCACCAAATCTAAAAAAAATTGATCGGATTAAAATTTAATCCTTTAAATCCATTTAACCCTTTCAATAAATTTAACCCTTTCGATTTCATTAACTCTTTCAATCAATTTAATTAACACTTTCAATCAATTTAACACTTTGATATCATTAAAGGTGGCATCCCTTTGATCTAGAACCTGCACGCCCCTATTACTCACGCATTTATTACAACAAGACTTTCGCAAATGCTGATGAAGCGCGAAGGAATCACAAGAACGTGTATGTAAGGAGTTCCATTCGCACGCCATACCGATGTCAGAAGTTCTCTAAACAGTTTACTCTCACCGACTGTTTAAAAATGTCATGTTAAACAGTGTGAACCGGCTACACTATCCTATGATGCAGGCATAGAGGTTCATCTTTCCTATATGTAGTTCACAGCAAAGGCGGGTCACAATGCAATTTCGAACCGCGAATCAGAAGCTACACCTAGCAATTCACCCAACCATGCATCGCAAACCTAAGAAATTAAGCTGAACATAATAGATTTTTCCTGAAGGAATCATAATTATTCAGGGGTTACTTGAAACATATTTTGCTCCAAATACTATAATTTCGAAGAGAGATTTTTGTTCATTTCTGACATGTATGAAAGAAAATTTAACAAAAAAAACTTACAGAGGAGGTGGGAAATACTGAGCCATGAAATATAATATATGGTTTGAATGTAGTGATAGTAAACCAGATGCATACAAAAAGAAAGCAACCAAGATATCGAACATACCTGATTATAGTGTGGATAATATTGAAGCAGGTGTTGAAAAAATCATAAAAAAAGGTATGCTGCGAGGAGGAGGAAATGATATTGAAGGTCCCTGGCTGGACACTCGTTATGGTCGATCATCTGCAGTTGAGAACATATGGGATCGGTCTATATATCATCGATGTCGATTACGCGCATTAGAAATCATCCATAAATCGCGGTATAGCAATGGGAGGGAAATGGGGACTTTTGACAAGGGGATCGGGGATCGGAGCCGGTGGAGAAGCCATATTGTTACGTCACCCAACCACCATCTTGGATGTCATTGACCTTTCACCCCTGACCTGTGTGACCTCTGACCTTGACCCCGAAGACTTTTGATCCCAAAACACTACAAAAACTTTAAAAATTCCAAAAACTCCTAAAAATCATAAAAAATCGAAAAAAAAAATCTTTAAGAATTACGAAAAAATGTATTATTAGAAATTATAAAAAAATTATTAAGAACGTTTTTTAAAAGATCCTAAAAAATGACCCATTTTTTCCGGAAACGCTGACAGGGATCGGCGACTCTGGTGACAGGGGTCAGTTACTCCGAGCCAAGTGACCAGGATCAGTACCATTGTCCTTTGACCTTTGAGCTTCAAAATGAGAAAATCGAAAAAAATCGAAAAAAATTACAAAAAATTAAAAAATCTATTAAAATTTTATAAAATATTTATTATTAAAAATTTTAATTGTTTTTCGTTTGTCATTTTTTTTCATGCTACTTAAGGCAACTATCTTTGTTTATATGTTACTGGATGCCGCCATATTTGTTTTTCGTTCGTAATTTGTTTATACGTTACTGGAAGCCACCATCTAGATAGGCGACCACCATCTCGGTAGGCATCACCCATCCACCATATTGGCTGCAGACTGCATTTACCTTGACACCATGACCTTGAATGACCTTGAAATACATTACAGACTATCACCACCATATTGGATGTAGACTACCTTTACCTTGGCCCCATGACCCTGAATGACCTTGAAAACAAAAGCTCGAGAATAAATTCGTAAAATTAAGCATGCTAGAAGAAAAGCGAGTGGTCGGTCCTTATATTTATAGGCTTAAAAATACTTGAAAATTCCCACCCTATTTAAAACAGATGTTTCCAATCAGCAGTATACATACAAACATAATGCAAGACTTTAATGGCATGCATAATTTATTAAATATAAATTTTGTGTTTATAATTTAAAGTTATTTAATTCAAAAAATGTTTTATTTAATTGTAAAATTGTACATTGAGAACAATACTTTTTAATAAATTTTATTTCTTTACCTTTTCAATTTTTAATTATATTCCGACAAAGTAGGAAAACATGAAATAAATCACAATTTTATTCACAGGCATTTCTTTATTCAATTAAATTATTACAGTAGCTAACACCCTCAAAAATTACAATATTCTTTAATATGTCTAAGTAAACTGTCACTATGGCTGATCTGCTTACCGCATCTGTCACACAAATATGACATGCTACAGAGAAGTTTAGTACAATTAGAGCGCTCATGTTGCCAAGCATTGCAGCTGTGCGTGAAGGTCTTTTCACAGAAGCGACACTTATAATGTCGGAATGGGTCAGCAGATGCAGTTTACCATACAGATGCTGCTGCAGCAGGGTCGATGGTCCAGTTGGCGATGCCAATGGAGTTGCCGTAAGTAGCCCGCTCATAGAAGTAGTTGGCACTGTCGATGTCATGCCTGAAGACGTCGATGGCTGAACTGCTGTAGGTGACCCATCCGAAGAAGTCGACGGTGCTGTCAGCACCATGCCAGAATAAGTTGATGGCACTGCAGTGATGGACTCAACTTTAACGTAACTAGCCATGGATGACCTCCCGTATAAGCTAGCCAAGACGATCCATATTTCACGATTTAGATATTTAGAGCCTGTATTACGACCTCTAGTTAGACATTAGATTAACAGTTAACTTCCAGCTTGTGCAAAAAGGTGTTTTACGACATTTAGTTATTGCTAACTAGAACTGTTATAAAGGGGTTAAACTATCTATCACTTCAAAAGGAAGACAAGCATTTATACCTTTAGATAAGCTTCAAAATGGTGTGTCAAATATTAAGTGGTGGTGTTTCGCTTATACGCATGTTGGTTTTTAAAGTTATATAAATATAAGAATTGCATTTTTCTGCTATTTTGAGTGTTATGTATAATATTTATGCAAAATGCAATTAAACACCGCAAATGTCAATAACGACACAGAATATTAGTTTTGGAAATTGTATTTCTTTAGTTTTGGGAATTGTATTTGTTAATGCAAAAAAAAATGGGGAAAAAAATATTAGCACTAGGCTTACTGCCATTTTGAAGTTTGTGAAATAAAATATTTTCCCCTTCCATTCTCGAAATACTTAGAAATATAATTATGAAATACAGGCACTAATCTCAATCTTGAATGGCAAGAAACGAGTCGCACGCATTGTTAGAACCTGTCATGAAGTTAAAAAAACTGTGTGAGGGTGGACAGTAATAATTACAAACAAATATGTTGTTTTCCTGGGCTTCATAAGTGTTTCATAGTTAAAAATGTTATTCGTAGTTATTAAATAATTCTCTTTTCTATAGAAGTATTACCATATATATATATATATATATATATATATATATATATATATATATATATATATATATAATTCAAAACACATCTCACACTCATTACTGATAACCTAAGCAATAACATCAAAAATATAGTGACTTTTATTGCCAACATACAAAGTAACGAACCAAAACCTTGGACTACTGATCTAAACGATAACTTAACTACAGGTTACCATCAAAAAGCTTATCTATGGAGTAGCTTTTCCACACATTTATCTAGAGGTCGTAATACAGGCCCTAAAATACTTTCTTTATTTGGCAGCAGTGTGACCAGTCAAATAAGGCACGTTCACGTATATTCCACTGAAAGAGCATGCTTGAATAGTTAATCTCTTTTCTAACTGCATTCTCTTTTTTATACGCTTTCATCTATCACGTGCAGCATAAATCGTACATTTCTGGCAATTTTGGTGGTGTGTGTAAAGGCTGTTCGCGGTAAACTGAGAAAATTTGAAAGTCCTGCCTAAGATCTACTTGCATGGACGTTGTGTATTCTTCCACTGCATGTAAAATTAATACTGCCATGGGTCTCGTCGCTATTCATCCGTCGGTCAAGTAAAACAGAGTGGAATTATCAGAAAAGTGGGTATTTCACAAATTTGCTAATAATGATAATTACGCACATTAAAAACGAACAGAAAGCAAAAGAAAATAATTTCGATATCCACAAATATTTACCTGAAACTGTTCATTTAACTTTAGGATATAGAACTATTTCCCCTCCATCGTTACCAACTTTACTGGAAGCACACCAGTCAGTGTGCTCGTAAAATACACATAGCCTATGTAGGGGCAGTGGCATTTTTTGAATGTTGGTTTCAAAAGTGCTCAGTTTTTCGTGAATAACATATACAGCTCTTAATGAGCTCTGCATGTGTAGAGTCGTGTGCAGTGCTCCATTAGAGGCTACTCTACTACCACCACCTTAATTTACCTATAAAGATAGTGTATTCTAATGGAGCACTGCGCTTGATTGTAAAACATCCCGAACTCATTATAAAATAGTACACACACTACCGAAATTTCCTGGGGTGCCGCAGTGGTGTAGTGGTTAGATTACCCGCAGTAGGGAGAACAAATTAATTATTGTGGTTGTCTTAAAAAATAAAATGTTACTAATGCAAGAAAGCATTTTTTAATATTATTATATACATTCATTTCAATTGTAAAATTAATAACTTTCGTGGTTGAAATGGACGTGCATAAAATTAATTCTTGAAAATATGCGTAAGCATAGTTACTAGATGCTTTAAGCGATAAAGTGAGCACTTTTTAAATCAACCTTAGAAAAATGCCACTGCTCCTACATGCGTACATTTTTAACGGGCGCACTAAGTGACATGAGCCCAGTAAGTTGGTAACAATGGAGGGAAAGTAGTTCCATGTCTTAACGTCAAATAAAATGTGTCAGGTAACAATTTGTGATATCTTAAATTATTTCTTTCGCTTTCTGTTCTTTGTTTTTTATACATCGAAGTGTATAAATGAGCGGATTTGAAAAGTATTTACTTTTCTAATAATTTCACAGTTTTAATTGACTGACACATGAATAAAGTGATGAGGGCCAGGGCAATGTTCATTTTACATAAGGCGGAAGTATACACAGCGTGCATACAAGTAGTTACTAAGCAGGACTTTTAAAAGTATTTGCTTTACCGTGAAAAGCATATCATATTTAGTACACACAAGCAGAGCAATTATGAGATGTATTCGCGTGGTTTGCTATTCTGTTAGTTTAGTGCTATTTCTGCCGTGTTTCTGCTAGCTACCGTTCGTGTTACCGGAATCAGTTATTTTTGTACGCTCGTCGGGTGGCGGTAACAGTTGCTATTTGTGCTATGAAAAACAGCCATTTCTGCTCTTGCTCGCCGAGGTACAGCAGAAATATCACGAGTAAAGTGAAAAAAAAAAAAAAAAAAAAAAAAAATGGCCACCAAAGTAAAATTACAAACGTCGAAGAGTCTTGAGAGTGACGATTGCGAATAGTAATTTGCTTTTACGCAGATTAATACAGATAAAATATTTGGGTATCTCGTGAGAAGTGCAGAGGGAAATAAAAAAATTATTTAGACACATTTGTACTCGAAAGTAAGTTATCATGAGTAGCCAACATTTTTAATACATTACACTGAGGCAATAATGATTATCAACATTTTTAACTTAAAATTTTGTTTATTTATTTTTGGCGTGCTAGTTTTCTGCTGTTCTGCGTTTGTGTCGTCGTGCCGGGAGTAACTGCGGTTTTTGCTACTCTGCAGCTTGTGAAAAATATCACATACTCTCATATGTAGGCTGTTCACGGTAAAGTGAGCACTTTTGAAAGCCCTGCTTAGGCTCTACTTGTATGCACCTTCTGTATTTTTCCGATTTATGCAAAATTAACATTGCGATCGGCCTCATAACTTTATTCATGCATCGGTGAGGTGAAGCTGTGAAATTATTAGAAAAAATATATTTGACCAATCTGCTCATTTTTACATGATGTATTAAAAAAACCGGAAGCGAAATAAATAATTTCAGTTATTCCAACATTTTTTATTTGACTTTAAAATACGGAACCACTTCCCATCCATCGTTACCAACTGTACTGGGCGCATGTGATTCAGGGCGCCCGTTAAAATATATGCAGGCTGATTAAAAAAGTGCTCACTTTATCGTGAACAGCATTTAGTGGAAAACACATACCACGCGAACAAACTTAGTATCATTATGTTGGTCAGCGAAAGTTGCTGAGCGTGCGCGAATGGCAGCGTGGTTCTGGTAGGTCAGTTCGGCGCACGCTCGAGTGACTGGAGCGCGTGTGGAAACTAGTTGTTTTTCCGGTTGGCAGCACTCGCAGCAGGTCTGGCACACCACCGCGCCTCCTGGTGACCGCAAGAGCCTGGTGTCGGGCCGGCGCCAAGTAGCCAGTCGCTCGTGCGCTGCGAAGGCGGTAGGAAGGCCTGTGTGTGTGTGTCTGTGTGTGCGCGCGCGCGCGCGCGTGCTTGTGTGTATCTCCACCCCCAGGCAGTGAGGCTTCACGCTCAGCATGGACGAAGACCGGGACCTCGAGAACTTGATGGGCTTCTTGGGTGAGTGCCTTGCCGCCACATGGCATTCCAGACTCGCTTTTTCTTTTTCTTTCTACTTCTTTACCTTCTTTTCCGCGCGCACTGGCAGACCCGCTGGTACACGTGGAATCTGGAGCGGCTCAAGCGTGCTGAACTCGTGTCGCGTGGCAGTCGGCTACAGGAGAGTGCAGACTTCACTTAACAATTTATTCACCTGCGCTCGGAGAATACATTGCACCTTGTTTTGTCATCTCGCTTGCATTTCGACCGCGCTTTTTCTCTTTCTAGACGTAGCGTCTGTTAGCCTTCTACTTTGTACGAAAAGCCACGTGTTCACGAACGTCGTGTAATACGACACAACTAATGCGCAAATAAATATAGAATCTCGCTCAGGCTTGAGATTAAAATGAAACGAATAAATCATATCAGTATCACATTTTGTCGTGATTTAAATAGGAAATAAATCGAGTTATCTCGTTTGCAATGAGAGATTTTTAGCCTTTTCCCGTGCTAGTGCAAAAGAAGTATATATGTGAATTATTGATATTTTCAGCACCGAGTACATCTCAGAATGATCCACTATATAAAATTTCGATATCTACAAAATGCCACCAACTGACATTGCAGTGTTGGATATTCCGTACAAAACGAAACCATATGTGGGTTTTTTTAATTCATTTGTAATTTTGGTTACTGGAATTTTATTTTACATACATACCCTAAAATGTGAAATGCAAACAACGTGACTTAGAAAATAATAAAAATAATTTTTAATCATATATTTATCAGATGAACGATTGAAAAACTTTGAAAAATTTCTATGCACGATGATTTGTTGATCTAACTAAATGTTTACGTTTAGGCTACATCCAGTGGCGTAGGAACAGGAAAAAAATGGGCGGGGTACAGGGGTATTATGTACCCCTTAAAATTTCGCAGTGAGTTACAGCATATGTTTGTAGCCCCTTTCCCCAACCACCAATTTAAAACTTAATAGGAAAACATTCGTACCTACGTTAAAAACTAAAGCCAACGTCAATACCATACGAGTGCGATCCATTTCGAGAGAAAATACTATAACATATTCTAGCGTATTTTTTCCTTAGTGATGTGTCTAAGAGAAGCATTTTGAAATTAAATATACTGGTGTTGTTGCCTGGTCTGACAACACACTGCCGCAAGCTCACGAGGACCCCTCGTCACGGTAAGTTTTGTAGTTGTCCTTCCACGGCAATGACGAAGGCCAGCCAAGTTTCCTGCCACATTTCGGGCGTGAATGTGGCCGTTGGGCTGTAGTCGGTCGTCGTACAGAAGCAAACCGAGCAGCGCTTTCACGTTCGGTAAACTGCTCGTGCCGCCACGTTCAGTCTGGCGTCTCAGGAGTTGTGTAGTGATTTATGTTGTAGCGAGTGAAACCGATATTTTTAGAATCTAATGAAGGCAATGTAAAATATTTTGTGTGTGGTATGTTTTTGCGTCAAGAGAGAAAATAAAAACTGGAAGTAAGAACGTAATCACAGCCCTTTACTGCCACGCAGGAGGCTGCTTCCAACACCTATTACATACAACCTAGTAAAGTAACCATTTGTCGTTTTGTGTTGCCCGTAATATCTTTTATTTTACAGCGCCCCATAACAACGGACAAATATTTGCTAAAAGTGGAGTGGTACAATTCAACGCTTCGCTCGTTGCTAGTTTCCGAGGTACAGTTGGTTCCGTGTTACTTTTATGGTGCGTTAGGTCGTGTGCTCAAATCCCACGCAAGTTTTACTAGCCGAAGGTCACAGAAGTTTATGAAACTCACACATCCAAGATTTGAAAAGTATCTGTAAAACCTGGCTTAAAAATCAATTTCCCTTTTAGTCTAACCTATTTTAATAAAAAACACTTCTTAACGTTACCTCTGATTCGCTAACAAATCGTAGGTTAGGTAACAAATATCGATTTAAGCGTACCGTTCCCATGTCAGAGATTCTATAGGATTAAGTTGGCCACATTATTACACACTATGAACGGTTTAGTTTTATTCCAATCTGTTCGTGGCGTTCTTTGCCAAGCATATATATATTTTTTTTTTAGTTTATGTGCACTTTTAGTTCTAAGAATGGTCAAGTAGTACTTAATATTCTTGCAAAACCACTTTTTCATTCGCTGTGTGATTCATTATAGGCTACACATAAATAATTGGATAGTTTTAAAACAAGCAGCGTACAGTGATCTGTGGTAGATTGTCGAATGTCGTGTTTCACGCCTTCACTATAGGCTGTTCACGGTAAAATGAACCTTTTTAAGGCCCTCCCAAAAGGCTTTAACCACTAATAAATATATCTTTTTGCGCATCAGGCATTAAATTTCGAAAGTGGCGAAATGTATACACGTGTATGCTCGGTTAGGAACCCTCACGTTACTAGAGGAAAAGGATGAATAACTAACCCTCTGCGACCCGCTTCAGTTGCAGTTCTCACTGTTGATCAGGTCTATACCTACTCATGGTCACCTCGTGTATGTTCAAATAAAAAAAAAATAGGTATGTTATTAAAAACGTTTATTTGGAAGCAAATCTTATAGTGTTTTAGTGGCGCTGAAACTCATGCTGTAAAATAAAATGCATAGCTGCAAACATCTGTAAATTGAATGGTTTGTTTGTAACGTAACTTCGTATATAGTCTGTTCGCGGTTACTTCCAACTTTTCTGAAGCTCTGCTGAAGTTATACTTCCAGGATATTCCTCCACCTCATGCAAACAAAACTTAACCGAATCTGGAAAATTATACTGATGGGACAACGCACCGCATTCGTGCGCCTTCAGTGTAATAACATTTCACATAAAACTATTTCTTACTAGGCATTACCAAGACCCCTGTTTTGTCACTGTTTTTATTCATATTAATTAGAAATGAAATATAGTTCAGAAATAAAATGCACGCCAGAGTTCAGTTAAACTAAAAATAAGATAATTTAATGTCAACAGAAGTATAAAACGATTGTGATACATGAAATATTTGGGAAATATTCGACCACGTCATAGGCCACATGGGGTGCTTTTTCAAAGGTCTGATTCAAAAAGTGCGAAGAAACCGCGAATAGACTACAGCGGAAATACTTAGGCGTATTGCGTAAACTTATGCAGAGAGATACAAAATGCTTGGTAGTGCAGGCTAATACGAAACGCAGTCAGTTAAGTTCGCAGACTTGTGTGCGGTGGCCTACATTCGGGGCGCCGTCAGTCCACGAACTTGTTAACTTTGGTTGGAAATGTAAAACTTAAAAAAAACTATAGCAAGGAAACCGGTCAGTTAGTGAATCATCTTACATTTGCAACAAAAAAATATGTTCGAACTTAGCGACAAAATTTATGTAAAAAAAAATTTTAAGAGACAGTATCGTTTGTTGCGTTTATACCTATATAAGTTACTTCAGTCGCTGTAGTTTCGATATTTAGGAGAATCAGTTTATCATGGTTAGCGTGGCAAGAAGTTGGGATTGTTTCAAGAAAATATAAAAATTAATGTAATTTTTTTTTATGTTCCTTTCCCTCTAATATACTCAAAAGCGGCAAAAATAATGGCTGTATAAAGTAGATTAATCACAACTAAATTTCACGTCCGAAGGAAGCGTCTGGTGTTTTTGCCTAATGTGATGATTGATGCGCTTGATCTTATTATTACTCGTGTACGTTAGGCTGCGAAGACCCAGAAACAAAGTGACATGATTATGACAAATTCAAACTTAAGTCTATATCAGCTATTTACTTGGGAGTACATTTTTTAGATGAAGGAATAGTTAATTTTGATAAATTTCCTGAAAGACAGTAGCTAACACAAACACATTGTGGAAGCACAGTCATTTCAAAGTACCAAAAATTTGAAATTACCACGTGGATATTGTAGGCCCACTTTACCGTATATATTTAGTGTAAAGTATATCTGTATGCAACGTTTAATTCACTAATTTCTAATCATCCGAGCAAACAGTATACGACACATCCGTCTGTGTAATGTGTGCAATATATATGCTGTGTAAATTAAGTCGTTCAATTTTACAGTTTTTTGTGTTAATTTTTTTATCAAGCACATGTAAATATCATTGTCATCCCCAAAAATCGAGTTTTGAAATTATTTTAATTAAAGAAACCAGAAAGTACTTGTGATTAAGGAACAAATCGGTGTACGGTGATTTGTATGAGGGAAATTTACACCTCTGAAAACGAGGTTGGTAATATCATCCTCTTCATTATGTAAATCGGGATTGCCACCCTGTGTTTGCATAAATCTTTGTAACCCTATGCTCTTAACGATTTGCTAAGAAAAACTATGCATCAGCATGTCTAAAGCAACACGAAAGGTCCTATTTTTGGAACACTCTAAAGTGAAACGTTTTCAAGAAATCCATTCGGACATTTCATTGTAGAAGGAGGGTGTCCTGGCGGGTAGGTAATAAACGATTATTTTCTGAAATCCCAGGGCAGGACCTTCGAACAGTTCTTGTAGAAAATGTGATATGTGCACTTTATTTTGCAAATGCAGATATTTGTAATGATTCAATACATTTGTTCATTACGGTATTGTCTGGCTTGTGTTCATTTTGCAGCCATAGTACATTAAAGGCTGTTCACGATAAAGTGAGCACTTTTTAAATGAACCTTAGAGAAAATTACTGCTCCTGCATACATATATTTTAATGAGCACACTGAGTGACATTCTCCCAGTAAAGTTGGTAATGATGGATGGAAAGTAGTTCCATATCTTAACGTCAAATAAAAAGTGTTAGGTAACCATTTGTGATCAATTACAATTATTCCTTTATCTTTCTGTTCTTTTTTTAATGCATCGAAGTGTACAAATGAGCAGATTTGTAAAGTATTTACTTTATTAGTAATTTCAAAAGTTTATTTTGACCGACGCATGAATAAAGTGATGAGGTCCATGGCAATGTTGATTTTACATAAGGCGGAAGAACACACCACGTGTCGACAAGTAGATCTTAAGCAGGGGTTTCAAAAGTGCTAATTTTACTGTGAACAGCCTATACCACTTATTTACTAGTGCGCCCCCTTGTTGCTGAACAATACATCAACGTGCCATCATCATTTGTTAATGCAACTCACCTGGACTCACGACTAGCACATGGCTCTTTGGACGTTCAAAGTACAGCGATCGCTATTTGTTTTTCACTCGCGTATCGTTCAGTCGTCTGTGTATTGGGTAGATACGTATTTAAACATGTTCAATACTTCGAATTTATTACACAATTAAGTATTTCACATTACATAGTTAACAAGCATTATTTAATGGATTAAACCAGTTCAAATTTACGTTTACATTAAAATAAATATATTAAACAATAGTCTTCTGCCCATTTAGTAGTCGCATTTGGGGCTTGTCAAACTGAAATGTTACACATCCTAATTCCCACTAACAGCGATATGTTTTCTCAAACATACATGTTAAATGATTACATTAACCCTCCCTAGTCCAGAAACATTCATACGCCTCTGTTTACATCAATATTGTTAGTTCGCATGTCTTGGTCGATAGGGTGAATATGCGTTGAAGTTTTCGATGCTCGTGATTTTTATATTTAACTTTCTCCTCGACTCTCGTTTTGTTTTCAAATAATGAGTTTTATTTTTCTTACTGCTACCTGAAATTTTGCCACCCAGACAATTCGGTTGAAGATTACCAAGCATGTGAAATGAGCAGACACACAACTCGGTAAATAAATTACATACAGGTAAGTACAATTGTCACATTTTTCTTCAGATAAACTCATAGGTCGTAAAAAAAAATTGTCGACTCTATCATTCCTGAGATGAATAAAGTGTTTTAAATGTTAAGACTTCTAAGAAAACAGTGTTGCTGAAAATAAGCAAACAGAGCCAGGAAATTACAAACACCAAAGGTTTTTTTTAGTCTTCTGCCAACCTAATGTAATTCTTTTAATTAATAGAAGAATGCACTAACATTCACGAGGTGACACTTATAAGAGAATTTTAGAAGAAACAAAATATTTTTTCTCAGACAGTAAAAGTACACGAAAAGGAAAGTACCATGTCACTCTGTTAACGTCTAAAAATATTTTCTAACTTTAATTTATTAATTTATGTATTTTTCAAAGTTGGCTTTTTAATGGAGGCACAAGGCAATCTGACGTTTCCTATAAAAATAAGTATATTTATACTACAGTAATGATAGTTTTACAAACATAAACATGTTTATTTACGTCGCTGTGGCCGATTTCTCCTTATTAAAAGCAAATTACTTCCTTTAAAATTAATTAAAATAGAACAACTACAATTTGAACGGTAATAACAGCAAAGTGGCAATTTATTTTTGGAAATTCACCTCTAAATGTTTGTTTTAAAAGCCCTTTTTAGGGCAATGGATATGATAATTTCATTCAAGGAACAGCACATTTTTTCACTGGAACTGAAATTTTGGGAAACAAAGTACAAAGCTTAGTTAGTTATATTTTGGACAAATTAAGAAATATTTTTCTCTGCCCATACATTCACTTACAATACATAGGTATCACAAAAATATAAAAAAGTTAAGTTTTATTGTTTTAAATAAATTTGTTGTTTCTGCCATATGCCATTTATGAAAGAACTAGTGCACAACGTCATAACAAATTTGAAACAAATATTTTGTTTAATTTTACATGAACGTATGTGCTTACAACTAAACAAAGAATGAATATTTAAAAATATTATCCTGCTATTGTGTCCACCATTTTCCTGTGTAAGCCATGCTAGATGTTTTTCACCTAAGTTTTTCTTATTGTTGGGTACATAAAGTAGTTGTTTCTTAAAATATTATTGTTTATTATGTTGATAACATTCTCTGACTCGTGAAAATCTCTTATTCTTGGTTAAAGCGATTTCATTTTGAGTGGACAGCTTGAGCAAATGTGAGACTACGACATCAGTATACTTCCTAGCAGGTACTATGCCATATTTGTAACTCTGATACTTATATTGGCAAAATTCGGAAATTTGGGGAGAACATTTTCGTGTCTGGGAATGTTTCTTAGGGTGAGTTTAATGAAAGCCATTCTTAAGAGCCCATGCCGCCCGTCCTTACAGTCTAAGAACGTCATTGGCGTCTACCATAATGACAGTAAATTCGAAATGTTTGCTTGCTGTGATAAGCATTTCAGTATATACACAAAGTGAAGGGGCCGCGGTGGCTCAGCGGTTAGCCTAGTCGTCTCTCACCAAGGCGAATCGGGTGCAATCCCGGCCGAGGTACACCCGGAATCGTGCCTGACGATGCCGCTGGTCGGAGAGTTTTCTCGGGGATCTCTCGTTTCCCGCGCCCCCTTCATTCCAGCGCTACTCGATACCTCAATCACCCACATCGACTCCCAAGACCTCTCTGTTAAGAGCTGCCCAAATCTCTTCACATCACAAGGCGAATAAATTTCTGGCGTGTTAATCGGATTACACATCTATCATCTGGGAGGGATAAATGCCCTCTAACGGGGAAGTAGTGTGTTACTGCAGTAAATCATCTAGTTCTCATAAGAGCAGTGCAATGGAATTTTATATTTGCTTTAATGAGGCGAAGTTGAGTAAAAAAAAAAAAAAAAAAGAAGCAAACCTACCAAATTTACACTTTCTCTTAACAATACCTTCATTAAAAAGTATGACAATTTGATTATGTTTTTCTGAATGTTTATTGCAATTGTGTATTAACTGTACCAAATAAAAATTCCTGTACAGGAAGTTGTAGATATATTTGCATAAAACCCACAAGATATAAACCACAAAACCATCAAGCCATTTTTATTTTTATGCTTTCGTGTTTGAACGAAACTTGTTTGCCCTTCTATTTTGCACTAACCAACTCAGTGAAGGCAAGCGTCATTCAGACTATTAATTTAGTTTTTAATGCCATGTTTAGGAAATGAGTAAATTCTATCTGTTTGCCATCTGCTGAATGGTAAGTTAAAATGCTCACGAAGCATTTAGAGACAAAGCTAATATTTCACGTTTTAACTAGGGAACTTTTCTGCGAATAAGAAATACCAGTATATTTAGTTATTAGAGCGCAGAGAAACAGGAATTGTCGACATGCGTAATTTCTTAAGAAGCTGTGAAACCACAAAACTGCAACTAATTCCGAGCACGGGATGCGTGTTACTTTTTTTGTGGAATCGTGCGGTTTATGTGTCAGCAACAGGAAATCAAGAACCCGTCTTTTTAAAATAGGTGACCTGGAATGCTCTTGAATAAAAAAGCCGTTTCACATGCATGTTTGCAGACTACCACGCAGAACGTGAAAAGTCATCCTGGGCCATAATTTGGAGTGGACCGCATAATACTGTACACTGGCTGCCGTTAAGTGTGTAGTAGAGATAAATTCGCGCTACAGATGTTAGTCGTATTATATAAGTTTATGGAAGACATTGTAAATAAACAAGTAACGGTAATCCAAAATAACAGTGAGCAAATGTTTTATCAGAGTGATGTATATCTGGTGAAATAATCCTTACGCCTGAAGTGTCGATGTTCTATTGTGGTGCAAAAAATATTGCAAATTAAATACATCAAACTAGCAAATGTTTGCTCACAGAGTTGGCAAAATTCATTATCTAGGATCGCCTTTTATTATTTTTGATAATGTTGGCTTCCAAAATATTGTAGACCTCAGCTACTTCACGTTAATTTATGTACCACGCCACTTTTGAAAGCCCTGTTTACAACCCGTTTTCTGCCTGTTATATGTCCTTACACCACACGTAAACAAATTAGTACAGCCATGTAACTTGCTACAAGCAGGCCTATCACGATTGAAGTCGCTGTTAAATTGCCCGCAGTATGCCATATCTCACTTTAATTTTATGTAATGAAAAGAAAATTTTAGGTAATGTTAAATAATTGCGCATAAAAGAATTACTTTTCACAACACACTGCCGAATTGATTACAGTTATGTGCCAAAGAGTGCTTGGGCGCGGTGGTGTATAGGCTGTGCACGGTAAAATTAGCACTTTTGAAAGCCCTGCTGAAGATCTACATGTATGCACGTTGCGTATTCTTCTGCCTTATGTCAAAATAATTGCCATGGTCTCATCACTTTATCCACGTGTCGGTCAAGTGAAACTGTGAAATTATTATAAAAGTAAGTATCTTACAAAAATGCTAATTTTTACACTTCTGAGCATTAAAAAGAAGCATAAAGCGAAAGAAATAATATATGTTTTCACAAACGGTAACCTAACACTTTTTATTCGACGTTAAGATATGGAACTACTTCCCATCCAGCGTTACCAACTTTACTGTGCGCATATCGCTCAATGCGTCCGTTAAAATAATAGCAGGTAGGGGCAGTGACATTTCTGTGGTTGATTTCAAAAGTGCTCACTTTATCGTGAACAGCGTTTAGTATAGAGTACTCGCTTCCCACAAAGAAGATCCGGCTTCGATTCCCGGTGAGGTAACTTGAACTTACGCATGCGGAAAACGTGGTGGACGTTGACTTTAGTCGGAGGGTTTTCTCAGGACATTCCCACTTCGCGGGGGCCGCGGGGGCTGAGCGGTTAGACTGATCGCCTCCCAACAAGGCGAACCGTGTTCAATGCCCAACCGGGTCACTCCTGGATTTTCGCAAGTGGGAATCGTGCCGGACGATGACGCTGGTCGGCGGGTTTTCTCGGGGATCTTCCGTTTTTCCCGCCCTTGAATTCCGGTGCTGCTCCACTTTCACCTCATTTCACCCTAATCGGCTCTCAAAACATCGATGTTAAGTGCCGACCAAACCTCTCCACTTCATGCCAGTAAGTGTTTTAATCAAACTATAAGCCGTTCACGCTAAAGTGAGCACTCTTTAAAGTCCTGATAAAATTCTACTTTCTTACCCATAGTGTATCCTTCCACCACATGTAAACAAACATTGCCATGTGACAGCCATTTGATTGCCACATGTTAATAAACTCAATGTTTACATTTTAGGACTGCTAAATGTAACACGTATATTATATATAAAACATACAGCATATATATATATATATATATATATAGCACATGATATATATAATGTATATATATGCATATATATGTATATATCTTGTAAAATATACAATATATATAAAATACGCAACATATAATTTTTTGGTTCATCTCATAGCTCCGATAGACAAAAACTTTACACAACAAACAATTGAAAAATGAACGCCCTAGCGATGAAGTCATGGAAACTGTGAAAAAGCAAACATTAAACTTGGGTGGTGAACAAGGACCAACACGACACGTTAAAAAAGGACACACAATAGTTAAGCCGAAAAATAAGTTGGAAGGGCAGCCAAATCCAGATTTTGAAATAGACTAGCACTACTGCACACCCAAGGTACAACACCACTTGTCACAAAAATTACCAAACATTTAAAAATTGTACCGCAAACGTAACGTTTCCCACGGCTCACCGTTTTCTAAGTGCCCTATCGCTCTGCAGCGTGGCAAGTAAAATGTCAGCTCTAAAACATGGTAGCTGTGTTTGGCTTCAGCTGACTGAAGTTAGGTGCAACTAAGCCATCAGGAAAAATAACATCCTGCAGGCATAAGGTAGCGGCGTAACGTAGCAGATGTCTGAAGTGTATAAAATAGACAGAGCGAGGCCGTGCAAGGACTTAAATAAAAAATGACAAATCAACAAATAATGATGCACGAAGGGGAAAGGGGAAGACAGGGAGGCAAGGAAAGACGAGGGGATCTGAGCCAAGCAAAGAGTGTACCACTGCACAGAAGTAGATGGTGCTAATAAACTTAACGTGATGGTGCAAACGTGGCAGTAAATAAAAAATGTAATATATAAAAAATATAAATATATAAAATATGTGCATTTATATGTACATTTTAAGGAACGTTTTATATGCACCTTTATAAATGGAGATAAATATATTTCAACATAGGCCTATTGCGTATATATAAAATTAAAATAATTTACACTAAAAATATAAACATATCAACAAATGCAATTGTGTATATGTACATATAGTTTTTTTTGACACCGTTACTCTGTGTTCGTACCATTCTGAGACCCTCCAAAAAAGAACTGAACATTTATACTGTGAATCGAAGTGGTGAAAAAAGGGTATACCAGGCTTGTAACTGGCACCACCTTCATTTGTACAAAATAATTCTAAAAATAATGTATATTATTTCTAAGTGAAATGCCGATCTGGTGATGGCCACATTTCCGGTGTCTGTTGTGGCCCAAATGGGTGCGACATTTCCTTTTTGTCAAACCCACACAAACCTCAAGAAACCAATTTTACAGGTAAAGTGCATGGACTCTCATCATTGTTGTGGTTCCTTCATTGCAATGACTGCAGCAAAACTGAAAACTTAAATGAGAAAGGTATTTAAAGAAAATTACTATACTTACAAAAATGGTTCATGCGTGCACACACAAAGGTGAAATAAATATCTTGTAAAACCAATACATATTCACAAATGACAGTAAAATGATAATGTAAAGGATAAATTATAAAAGTAATACTTACAGGCAAGTTACTGTGCATAGCGATAAACACTTGGTTTAACTTTCCTTGTTACTATAGCTGTGCGTCAATAAACAGCCAATCAGAAGCCCCGACACTTATACTATGTTATCAATTGAAAAACTTGTTTACAAATCAAGAATGTGTGCATTTTGACTTCATTCCTCGGAAGATATTTTCTTTTGTTTATATATGGATAATCACAACCACGGAAGTTTTGTAACGCTTTTAAATAATGTTTAAAGCAACAATTAAAATGTAAATAATTTATCATTTTAAAAATGTCTCAGATCAATTGAAAATATTTATTTTTGAAAAAATCCACTACCAACTCTATGTACAGACCTTAATTTCTTCGGTACAAATGTAGCAATACAAATAAACTAATATTATTATAGTTATATCAATTGTAGCCACGACACTGTGCTTTTGTGTTTTGTATCTGCTTATCGCTATAACTATAAATGTGGTTGGTATGTCAATTGTAGCCCGGCCCTTATTGAAAGCTAGCTCATACACTTCTTTAGAAATACTTAATTTAACACATACACTGCGTAATGTAATCTAACCTTTATAAAACATATACTCGCAAGCAAATAGGAGCTCTGGGAGTCTGGAGTGTTGACTATACGGTGTAATTTACAGTTACATTAAATTTCAATAACTACAATATTTTTCCGGCCAAAGTGGCAGATATTACAAACAATTATGCCTACCCAATAACGCGTACTATCTTCGTTGATATTTCTCAAAAGGTAGCAAGTTGTCTTGTCGAACATCTATTTCAAAATTTAAGCATGGAATTGCTCTGTAGACCTAACTGTTGACAATTAATTGTAAATACTTTCTAATTATTATGGCAAGCATTACCAAATAAAACAATTAGGCCTACACTTGCATCACGAAAGAATGTCGGTAACAAGCACAGCTATTGGTCTATAGTTAACAAAACCAGCTTCAAGATTTTAAAGTTTATATTTTGGAACACCTTTGGTGTAGCATCAAACTTAACACTGTAACTTGGGATGAATAACTACATGAACACAAGTTCGAGGTTAGGCCTCCATTACAAAATAACACAGTGATTTCAAAAGGTGTCAAATAAATGTATAATTATTGACAGGCACATTTGCACTTGTTATCAAGGCAAATTGAAGAAAGGTTACATGGCTGGGCGTAGGTAGATAGGTATAGATAACTTTTGATATTACTTGTCAAACTTAGGATATAACATGTACTTCGCAAACTAAAAGGAATATATTAATGTTGCGTTTCTGCTGTCGTTCATTTACTTCATAATTGTTATTTAACTTTCCGTTTATAATATCACGTTTCTAACTGTCGATTTATACTTGGCCTTTTTCACTTTTTTTTTTTACTGGGGATAAGCGGCGAAAACACGTCGTAAAAACACATTTACATTTACCTCCGGACAGTTGCAGTTGAAATTTTCATCATTTCTGCAACTCGTTCGATCACCTCTCTTCGACGAATTAAAGAATAAATACTTTCGGCGAGATTTATAATGTCCTCCTGACACTGAATGATTGTACTTACTTTGCTGGAACTCATAACTTTACACAAAATCACTACAGCACAATTAAACACCATACGACCTTTATTAAAACAATGCTGATTGCAGATAAGCTGGAAAATAAATGAGAAATATTAAAACACAAACTTCTTCCAGTTTCCAAACTTGTAGTTTGCCTCACAAGCAAAGCCAAGCAACAAGCATGAAGGAACCACAACAACGGACCGTTGGTTTTGACCGTTGCGCCGATCACGTGAAACAATATAATTATGAGTTACAATAAATACATTATCTTTACGCCAATAATTACTTTAAAGTGTATAAAATAAACTTCAAACAGCTTAAGTAGCCATAAATTTAAACATTACAATTGTAATACCGCGTTATTTCGTAGAACTACTTTTCACATTTCACTGCCAACATAACTGGATGTTTCATCCCCAGCCTGTGTGGTGACACACATGTTTATACATACGCAGTTGCAGGTGGTGGTTTTTTTTTCAAAGGTTGATTTATAGAGTGCTCTCTTTAACGTGAACGGCCTTTATCAGCAGTCAGAGCAGGAATATTTTTCCGAAGTTTGATTTCAAAAGTGCTCGCTAACTGCCAACTACAGTCCACTCACGGTTTCGTCCAATTTTCTAAAACCTCGCTAAAGTTCTACTTCCAGAATAGTCCTCTACCTCATGCAACCGAAGCTTAACTAGGTCTAGAAAATTACACCAAAAGTACAACGCACTGCATTCGTGCACTCTTAGTATAATAGTATTTTGTACGAGAACTATTTCTTACTAGGCATTACAAACACAATTTATTTCTAACAGTTTTTATTTCCATTAATCATTAATTAAAATACAATTTATAGATAAAATATAATTTCAGTTTAAAGAAAGCTAAAATACTTTTATGTTATCACAAGCATAAAACGCGCGTAATACGTTATGTATTTACAAAATAACCAAACACGTCATACATAAAGTAACTTTTCAGAGGTTTGGTTTAAAATGTTTGAAAGTACTGCGAATGTACTGTAACTAGACCTATATACTTCTGCGGCGTAAACTCGCCCCCTTCACTTCATAGACAGGTAGGCCTAAGTGATTTGAGCTCAAATGGTACGCAGATAAGTTTAAAATCACAATAATATAAAACCAAAATATCTTATATATGTAACTTCTAGAAGTTCATCGACTAATGTCTTTGAGTTTAATATGCAGGCTAAATTACTTAGTTATCCAATCTGCCAACTCTACATGGACTGTGCATTAAATTATTCTTTTCCTTATTAATGGTGAGATTCTGGGGAAAAAAAAAAAAAAAACGCGAATATGTTTTATCCGCATTTTTTTTTTAAATAAAAAAACTTAGTTACTTTCCATAAAATTTTCGCATTAATATATTTCGCAGTTTCAACGGTAAGATCCTGTCCAACATAAAATTAATTTATTGTACGTTATGTAAAGTGGTGTAAATTGTAGTTCGTAGTTGCATACAAATATTATCTTGTTTTTGTATTAAATCAATAATTGTTTAATAATGTGTAGCAAAACACGCATAGAAGAAGTTTTGCTTCAACATGGAAAAACAGAGAAATGCCTCAGAAATAAAAATGTGAAATTTACTTTCAGAAACAGTAGTAAGTATTAGTGTTCACGATTGTGTTTCTCTGTATGGTATCTTTAAAAAAGAGCAAACTCTAAGCGCACGTATTCATTGCTTTGTGTATGAAGTAAACGCTTTAAACACGAACTACTGCAAGTCTTCACAATCTGTTTCTCGCGAAAAAAAAAAAAAAAAAACTCTCTAGTATTCTGTGCTGCAACTTCCACCACACTTAGTTTATCTCACACATTGATTTGAATTCTTTGGACATTGCAAAAGTAGCATTTTCCGACTGATAAATTTTAAAACTGACTTCTACATGGGTATTCGCAAAAATTGTGAAAGGTGTTAATACAGAAAATTGCAAAAACCGTTTCTACCTATTCTACCAATTAAATTATTCCTATAGTCTATCCACTGTTACATCCGACTTTTCTGAAGCTTTAATGAAGTTATGCTTTCAGGGTATTCCTCTGCCTTATGCCAAAAAAACCTAACCGAGTCTATAAAATTACACCAAAGGGACAGTGCACCACATTCGTGTGCACTGGGTGTAATTATATTTTGTATAATAATAATTTGTTACTATAAGCTGTTAACCTTAAAATGAGCACTTTTGAAAGCCTTACATAAGATCTAATTGTATGCACGTAGGGTATTCTTTCACCTCATGTAAAATTAACATTGCCATAGGCATCATCACTTTATTCATGCGTCGGTCAAGTGAAACTGTGAAATTATCAGAAAAGTAAGTATCGTACAAATCTGCTCATTTTTACACTTCGATGCATAAAAAAAAAAAAAACAGAAAGCTAGAGTAATTATTTAAGTTATCGCAAATGGTTACCTAATAATTTTTATTCAACGTTAAGATTATGGAACTACTTTACCTCTATCGCGACCAACTTTACTGTGCGCATGTCACTCAGTACACCCGTTAAAATATATGAAGGTAGGAGCAGTTACTTATTTCTAAGGTTGATTTCAAAAGTGCTCACTTTATATAGTGAACAGCCTTTAGGCATTAACAACGCACTTCATTTTCTCCCTGTTTTTATTCATATTGATTATAAATTAGATAATAACTTTTATAGATAAAATATAAGTAAATGTTTGATTTAATAAAAAATAGGGAATTTTAATGTTAACACTACTATAAAGAATGTTCACGATAAATTGAGCACTTTTGAAAGCAACCTTACAAAAAAGCCATTGTCCATGCCTACATAGGTCTATACTTCAATGGGCGCACTGAGTGGCATGTGCCCGGTAAAGTTGGTAACAATAGATGGAAAGTAGTTGCATATGTTAACGTCAAGTAAAAAGTGTTAGATAACCATCTGTGATATTTTAAATTATTTATTCCGCTGACTGTTTTTTTAATGTATCGATGTGTAAAAATCAGCTTATTTTTTTTAAAGTTTACTTTCATAATAATTTCACAGTTTCCCTTGACCGACGCTTGAATAAAATGATGAGGCCCATGACAATGTTAATTTTACATAAGGCGGAAGAATACACAACGTGCAAACTAGTATATCTTAAGCAGGGCTTTCAAAAGTGCTTATTTTTACCGTGAACAGCTTACAAACGTTTGTGATACGTGACATATTTAGGAAACAACCAAGCACGTGACGCATGGGATTCGAAAAGCATGAAGAAACCGCGAGTAGAATATAGGAACGTCCAGCACGACGGCCAGTTGGCGCCGAGTGAGGTGGCGTTGTGGTAACACACTGCGCTCGTACTCAGGCGGAGCTGGTTTCGATACCTGGCCGGGCCCTCCTAATTTCAGTTTCCAGTGGTTTTCCGAAAGTGTTCCAGGCGAATGCTAAGATGGTTTCCTCGTTCCTGCTTCTCGGAGGAACGTGCTCCATTTCTAATAACCTCGCTGTCAACGACGCGTCAAGGCTGTTGAAGAGCCAATTTTTTGCATACGTTTTGAGGATATATTACAGTTTTGTGACACGGTATTGATTATAACTTGAAAAAAATTTTCAACTCATTCGTAAAATAACATTCGTCATGTAGTCAAGCGTTAATTGTGCATTTTAACTTAAAATAATAATTCGTACACATTTGAAGAGTCATTTTAACACAAAGTTTGTTTTGTCTAAAGTATTCTATGAAGTCACAGGAGTGGCATGTTCAAACTTTTGTTTTTGGTTTTTTTTTTACCACATGACAAATTTCCAAGAAATGTTATCTTATCATAATCAAATAATAGGAGTTGTATCCGAAAGTTTTTGTTTTGTTCAGTTGTGATACTTGTACTAAAAACTACAATAGTTTAAGTTCCTGTAGGTAGTTACATTTTTAAAAGTAATTTTCCTTAATTATTTAACTTTTGTCACGCTATTATTTCATATCACAACCCAAAAGAATGTAATATGTAGAAACATGTTTAAACTTTTGACCGACCTAATAAAATAATTGCATATCACTTCAGCGCTTTGCGAGAACTGACGATGGGTTGCTTGATGCGTGTGACAATGTCACCTTGTCGAGTCGTTACTTATGCGGTTCTGCCACTCAATCCCGGGCGCTTAAGCAGACACTTGAGTTCTTGTCCTTGTCGGGCAAAAAGATTAAATACAATTATTTGGTTTTCCGGAAGAATGAATATGTTCCTCTCTCATTCCACTTGAACGCACTGAAAGGTTAGTCATACAACGCTAAAATTTAGCACTTACATTTGTCCTGACAGTTTGTGTGTAAAACCTTATTTGAGGATTTTGATTTTCTCCTTATTCGTACTTCTAAACATAACCTGCCAGTATAGGAGTTACAATTTCGACAATGTTTAATTTTTTAGATTTTCCATGTATGTTGTTTAACTTTGTTAATTCAAAAGAGCGTACTATTATAACTATTTCTTCTTCACAAAAACATCTCTTTTATTTGTTTCGCTGTTCATTGTCACTTTTTCCTCTCGTCTCTCAAGGTTTGGGCATCGTTCCTGTAAGTTCAAGGGGAAAAATGTATTCAACCGTGAAGCTAATCCCAGGGTTTTTCAGCGTCCCCAGCTTGAATATGTCACTAAATAAGGTGGCACTGACGTGCTGTAGCCCGAAGAACGAAAGAGATACCCATTAACATTCAAACCAGGGACCTCGGATCACACTTAAAGCCACGTACACATATTAAAAAAATACTACCGCCCGTTCATTTATATGCGCCCTCTTGTAAGTTTTGAGTAAATATATATCACAGAGGCTCGAACTTCAACCTGATGTAGCCAATGATATACCTTTCTTTCTCTTCATGCTTGAAACACAAATAAAGTTTCGTATATGTACCTACGTCACAGAATAAACATGCGCAGTCATGAACTTAACTGCGTCGTATTTAAAGCTAGAGACCTCAAATATCACTTTGATACTTATATATTTTATTTACGAGCAACTTCCTTTATTAATACTACTTATAATAAATTGTGCCACTAAAGACCATTTAAGAATCTAAAATTATTTTCTAAATGTTAAGCATATTGCATACTTTTTCGTTGTAATATGAAATAATAGTCTATTACAGTTGCGGAAATTTACTTTTCAGAAGTAATGTCGTATAGCTGTTCATCAAAGTTCAAATTCATGAATGCACAAGTTTACCAGCTCATGTGCGTGCCTACATGTAAATTATTTTAGCATGCAGGAAGTTTGTGGTACGGTTAACGATTTCATACGGTCCGAAGTTCTGTCCTCGGTCACATACAGTTATTCAAAATTTCCAATAGCGGTAGTAAGCATGGAAAGGAGCACCTACAAATTAATACACCTTTTCATATCAATAAGAGCACATGAATGGATTCTCCATTGTAATCGTCCTGTGAATAATTCGCTATTACACAGCATTAATTTAACCATGTAGGTACTACATATTACCAGAAATATAGTCACTTGAACTTCAAAATCATTACATTTTAACGGCAAAATTGCTTGGAAGTAGAAAACTAAATTGTATGCAAATCAATTTATGTATCTATTGCATTTGTAAAGAAAAGCACAGAGATGCTCTCTTGCTAGACTAAACATTTTAATGGAAGTTCACGACAAAAATAATCTCCCTTTACTGGTATGATAGGATATCAGTGATAAAACTAAGGAAATAAATTATATCATTGGGTGAAGCGAGTAAAACCGAGCATGTGCTAATAATAGGCGTTTGCTAAGCAATAGCTATCACCGGTGTGAATCACGTTTCTTAGTTGTGACTAGGGTTAGTATTTGCTATAGTTTTCCGGACGCCTAGCTGTTGCTTAAAAATATGAGTGAATAAACAGCTGTTGCCAGTTCCAAGCCCTAGCAAGTGCTAATGATCGTGCAAGTCTGATGTGGGGCACGCTAGCGTCCTGGGGGTTTATTCTAAGTTTCTGGAGAAATCTATCGGCAGATCTCGATGTCGATCTCGACAGCCAGCTTCCTGCCGATTGGAAACTGCCGTTTGAAACGATAGGGAGCAAAATGTGCCCAAATAGTTTTTCTAAGCGCACTATCGGTTCGAGACCCCACTACCTCGGTAGTCTTCGGGTTTTTCCGATCACCCCACCACAACTCGTTGCTCCACCCTCCTGGTGTTCAGGCAGGCAACGTAACGAATGCAAACCCACGCAGTGCCTGCAATAGTGTATGATTAAAGTAAAGCTATTCTTACAAACTGTGCGTTTTAAGTGGTTAGTTAGTGCATAAAATGCACATATATATATATATATTTCTTATTTATACACTATATATCAAAAAGTAATTGGGCACTTGTCCACAATGTTTGCTCGGTGGTTGTCACCCCGTTAGAATCTCGTAGGGCCACCTCTTGCAGCTATAACAGCAGCCACCCTGTCCGACATGCTCTCTACGAGTGTTTGCAGGACATCCACGGGGATTCGCCGCCATTCCTCTTGCAACCATTCCATGAGTTGAGCAATGGATTTTGGCCGCGCCTGACGAGCCCTCACCCAACTATCCAATTCGTCCCAAAGATGTTCTATAGGGTTGAGGTCGGTGCTCTGGACGGGCCAGTCCAATCGGCGAACATTGTTGTCGGCGTACCACTGCATAGTAGCCCTTGAAACATGACACCTGAGATTGTCATCCTGGAAGTAACACGGGTCCATTCTGTAAAAACGCCACAATGTTGGGAGCATTTCATTATCCAGAATGTTACAATAGGCCTCTGTGTTCATGCTACCACGGACAAACACCAGCGGTCCTACGTCGAAAGCCATGAAACACAAGTCATCTGACGTACTGAATTACCTATCTTCACGGGTGCCCAATTACTCTTTGGTAGATAGTGTACATTGTCTTATATAGAACACAAACTATTCTTATTTATTAAAGCGTAATGCGGGATATTTAGAGTGAAATTTCTCGACTTCGCTACGATCTCTGATATGTTTAGACACTTGACTGAGGAAAATGGTGACACGGGACACGGTTAATGGTCAATGTGTTGTATACACAAGTTGGCTGTCTTATATAGAACACATACTATTCTCATTTATTAAAGCGTAATGCGGGATATTTAGAGTGAAATTTCTCGACTTCGCTACGATCTCTGGTATGTTTAGACACTTGACTGAGGAAAATGGTGACACGGGACACGGTTAATGGTCAATGTGTTGTATACACAAGTTGGCTGTCTTATATAAAACACAAACTATTCTTATTTATTAAAGCGTAATGCGGGGTATTTAGAGTGAAATTTCTCGACTTCGCTACGATCTCTGGTATGTTTAGACACTTGACTGAGGAAAATGGTGACACGGGACACGGTTAATGGTCAATGTGTTGTATACACAAGTTGGCTGTCTTATATAGAACACAAACTATTCTTATTTATTAAAGCGTAATGCGGGGTATTTAGAGTGAAATTTCTCGACTTCGCTACGATCTCTGATATGTTTAGACACTTGACTGAGGAAAATGGTGACACGGGACACGGTTAATGGTCAATGTGTTGTATACATAAGTTGGCTGTCTTATATAGAACACATACTATTCTCATTTATTAAAGCGTAATGTGGGATATTTAGAGTGAAATTTCTCGACTTCGCTACGATGTCTGATATGTTTAGACACTTGACTGAGGAAAATGGTGACACGGGACACGGTTAATGGTCAATGTGTTGTATACACAAGTTGGATGTTGATAATATTACTCGTTTTAAAGGAAACTACTGTTTCACGTATAAAAACGACTGTTAAAAGATTAGATAATTGTATAGAAATGTAAAGAAAATGATACGTAAAATGCTTAATAAATACAACTATAAAGTTTGCTTAGAAAATAACGCTTGGCCTAAACAAGAATTCTTACATAATAAAGTGTGTAATTGATTTATTGTAGGAATGCACGAATTCCCGTTACTAGTGAAGTAACGTTCTTCGTACACAAAAACTGTGTAGTCTATGTAGTTATCGCCCATTTAATTAGTTTTATTATTGCAAGTAGGTATAACATTGTTTGCTTTATTATTATGTGAAGTACAAAAAATGAAGTAGAAAAAAAAGGGGGGGGGGCTTTAGTTTCAAGTCTTTCGTGAGACAGAGACATTATTACTTTGATGCTCTTACCAGTGTGTGACATTTTGAGTTTATATTGTTTTGATAGAGCAGTTGTAAATTTTGCTCGTCTGAAAATAACATTGACATTATTGTAACTTCGAAAATTGCAACTGTAATGAAAAAACAAAACGCAATACATACGATGCTGTTCGTATTCTTACAGATGCAGCATTATACACACGCACACTATGACCGAAGTTAACCTTACACTCGTTGCATTTCCAATATAGACAAATATTATTCACGCACTGCAAAATTATTGAAAGTGCGTCTTTTATTGGCCACGTGCAGTCAATAATTATAGTAACGTTTTACAAATATGTTATTTACAAAACACGCACACTTACTGTTTTGTAAACTCCGCAACCTCATGAACACATTTTTCTTTGGTATTCCTTACATGTTTAATTCACTCAAATCACGTTTGTTCGTCGCTAGCATTAAATAAATTATTTGCACAATCATTCAGAAAAATCAACACTGCGCACGTTTCCTGAAACTAAAAATCGTAATTACGTAAATTATTTTCGTCGTTCACTGCGGAAGGCGTTAAGACAGGCGGTACGAGCACAATTTTCGACGCCGTAAACATGTGCCGATTAATATTACACATTTCACTCAAGAAAACACACTACGACAAACTATGCTTGAAGAAATAAAATAAATTAATAATTAAATACCGATAAATTATTCCGACAACACCAACAAGATGCTCGTATAAACTCATAACCTCTTGGCCATTACTACACTATTAACTAGCGATACAGAAATATAACTCCACACTCCCGAACATGTGTGGATACAATTAGATGCATATAATAATGTTCCACATGTATTATAACCTTTTGTATGTTTTGTATTGCGTTTCAGAAGTACGAAACCATAATATTTATGCCAATTTGCAATAAATACGGCCACCCCGCTTCTCACCCGCCATGTTGAATTTCTGCTTCCCGATCGGGAACGCGGCTTTCGACAACACATAGTTCATGAGAATCGAGACGTCATCTTTAACTTAGAATACCAAACACCGGAAATATGACGTAAATCGTTATTTCACGATCAGGAGCTCCTTTTCACGACCGAGAGCTCCGTTTCGACAAACTTAGAATAAACGCCCTGGTTTACTGTTAGTTTCGTCCCAGACGTGGTGGAGTTCATGCCTGTCCCTGAGCGAGAAGTGTACTCTGTGCGTAAGGACATGGACTTGAATAGGAGTAAAGAATTATGTAGGTTTGAGAGTGAAAATGTCGTTTGTTTATCGGCGGAATTCCTGGTGGAAAATTATACCCGAGGTGGTGTTATTTTTCCGAGAAAGCAGATAGAGATATTTCTGCGTTTTGTAGGCAATCCTGGCTTTCAGTCAGGGATTGCTCAGGGTAATGGTGTCCGTCTTACAATCATGTGCAAAACTATAACCAATGTCATGGACAGAATCATTGCTAGATCCCATAATTGGATCCATATCCCTTCAACAGGTGCAGAAATTAATGTCGCAAAGATTTCGTGGCAGAGAAAATTTCGTGTGCCCACCGTGATTGGTGCGTTGGACTGTACCCATATAGAAATACAAAATCCTCTCAGTAAGGAGACGAATACGTCAACCGGAAAACCCACGCAAGTATTAATGTCCAAGCTACTAGTAATGCGATCAAATAATTTACGAATATATGTGCCGAGTGGCCAGGTAGTGGGCACGACAGAAGGCTATGGAGAAGTCCACTCAGAGGGGTATGTCAAGATTTGATGGTGCAGCGTCTTTACTAGGTGACTCCAGTTGTGGAATAAGTCCCTGGATGATTACACCATTTAAACCCCCCACAAAATGACGAATAATTACATTTTAACCTAACTCATTCAAGGGAGTGTGGTCATACCACGATGTTTTGGCCAGTTGAAAATACGGTTTCCGATTTTTGGGAATTGCGTACGAGTCGCCTTGGACAAAGTTCCAAGAGTTGTTTTTTGCTATACGTTCCTTCATAACATCGGTAAACGCTTTAATGATGTATCTGACTACGATGAAAAAGAAGTATGTACTGGTGAGGATGTGAATGAACAAGGCAATGACAATGACAATGGCAATGAAAGGCAAGAAAATATAGCAACAAAAATAGAGGCACCCAGAAACGCCAAGAGATGATATACGTTTTAAATTGAAAGTGTCTGTAGATTTCTAGCGACAAGTTGACCATAGTAGAGTATACCTTACTATTTACATTGCATCGTACAGTGATATAGTAGTAACATTCCTTTGACTGACCAACAAATGTCTATAGAGATTTATATATATTGTTAGTTATATCATAATAGTGTAGGCGTCACAATTTACATTGCACTGTACTAATTCCTTTAACGGTCTGCACTAACACATGAAAACATGGTGTCCACCAATATATGTGAATAAAAACAATAAATACATGTAGTACAACAAAATACCGAGTACAAAAATAAACTACGTACAAACAGATCCATAAGAACCTCATAAAAAAAAAAACAAATACACACACTCTTGCTCTCTGACACACACTCACACACAAACTCGTACACACCTACACACACGCACGCACGCACGTTTACACCACACCAACATGCACTCACACACACTCGCGTGTGATCAGTCACCAAACAGGCTCATGCAAACACACATTTGCCTACTATTTTAATGTGTTTCTTTAATTGTTTACTTTTCTATTTATTTGTTTTAGTTTTTTTTTACAGACATTTTAAGGGCATGGGGGTTTTGGTTTTACAAATTCTGATAAATACGAAATTCTTCCATATGTGTTTGAGTTACTACTTCTGACACTGGCTTTCCCCCCCCCCCCCCTTTTTTTTCCCCTCACTTTTTCCAACTTTATTGCTTCTCGCTAAAATTTCAAATTATTTAGTTCCACTTGCTGCAACAGAACGATCGTATACTTTTTTTCATTCTACCACAACAGTTGATGGTCTGCTTCCTGTGCCATCCGACAAACGGCCAGGCACTTTGCATTAAAAAGGATTTCCCTCCGTGTTTATCAATTCCAGGAAGTCTTTTCCCCACTATTTTCGTTTCTTGGTGTAATGCCCGTAGCTTTGCCGACTGATTTATTTTTGACTCTCGCCTTCAAATTTTTTATCAGCGTGGTTAGTTAAGCGGTAGTCACTTCCTTATCGAATGCCGGCGGAAACAGCACAGTAACGTTTTCAGATGCGTTTATATTTCCTGATTCTTGTTAGCACTTTGTATCTTTTCCAGGACGACTGTATATTCAGATAGCATCCTTACAAATAGTGATCTACCCAGCACGTCATGTTCTTTATCGCTGGACGACATCTCAACTGAACAAACACACCTGCAACGTGTAATATCCGCGCTTGTTTTTGTTAATTCGATATAGTAGAGGACAGTATTGTGTTCCTTTATTATTCTCCGAGTCACGGAGATTATATATGCATATGTTAAATATTTACCTTCACATGTATGCTATTGGAAAGAAGTATTCATTTAGGAACTATTTTCTCATAAGTTTCTCACGTGATTCTGATTGAACCACGTTTTATTTGCATCAGCAAACATTACACTGTAGTGTGGATTTCAGTGTCTAGTGTAATATAATATTTACTAGTAGAGTCTACATATTTATAAGGTTTTTATTACATATTTAGCTATAATTTATATCGAGTCTCAGTCCGTGACGTCCAAGGCGATCAAAATGGCGATCATTGAAGACGATATATTGAGGTTAAGGCTCGGTCTTCTGCACAGAACGCGAGTACAATTTTCTTATTCTTCTTTACTCCGGCCACATGTTATTCGGATTCAGTTATACTTCAGTGAAATGCGGCTGAGTGTCATGTTTTAACTTCGACGCAGTCTCTTCACAGTAACTGCTTGTTTAAGTGCAGTGGTTTGCGCTACATGAAACGCAGTGGAGACTGCAAATTGTTGTGATAAGTTATCCCTGTATGTTTTCAACTAAACCTAAACATACGTATTTTAAAATCGAGGTTTAGGCTATTGACTGTAAAATGAGCACTTTTGAAAGCCCTGCTTAAGATCTGTTTATATGCACGTTGTGTGTTCTTCCGCCTTATATAAAATTAACATTGCAATCGGCCTCATCACTTTATTCATGCGTCGGTCAGGTGAGACTGTGGAATCATTAAAAAAGTAAATATTTATCCAAATCTGGCAATTTTTACAATTCGATGCATTAAAAAAACAGAAAGCGGAAGAAATAATTTAAGTTATGACAAATGGTTACCTAACACTTTGTATTCGACGTTAAGATATGGAACTACTTTTCATCCATCGTTATCATCTTTATTGGGAGCGTGTCACTCAGCGCTCCCGTTAAAATATATGCAGGCAGGGGCAGTGACTTTTTTTGGTTTATTACAAAAGTTCTCACTTTATCGTGGACAGCCTGTAGTAATAATATGGAAGAAATATGTCATGTTGTACTTCATTCAAGTTATTTAATTACGTCTTGCAAATAGAAAGCAATAATATCCAGAAAAGAAGCTTTAGAGATTTACTCTTGCGTAGGTTGCTGGTGGTGAAGGTTTGGGCACAACGAACAGTGCTGATGGCTGGTGGGCTCTGATTGGTCGTCAATTAGCCAACCACGAAATGCGTGTGTTCATTGCTGAAAATACCTGTCACAATGGTAGTTACGATTGCTGGTGAGCTAGTTCAAAGAACCGCCGCTTATAGTGGCAAAACCGTCCGCAGTGTCTGTTGTTTATATCTGGTTATGAGGGGTTGTTTGTTACCAATGGATTTGGAAATGTGTCATTTGGAATAATTGAAAATTACAGCTTTGAAGAAACATTAACAATTCCACTTATAAAATACAAATACATAACTGAAAGTATTGCGAGGTTCACATATAGGCAGAAAAGCCGCAGCAAAAAGCTACAAAATACTAATTTGTCATTATTTCAATACTGAAATAACATGTTTAGTTTGTAGTTCAACGAGCTACACTGTTAGACACGTGTTATAACAAAAATTAGGTTGAAATATCACCGTACCTTGGCGTAATAATCGTAAGAGATCAAATGAATTTATCTTAAGCAATTAGGTTGTAAATTAAACGTAGTTTAAAAATTTATCGCTATGTAGGGTAAAATATAATATATTTGGGAAACGTAAAACGATATTATATAAACATCACTACCATATACTTTAAGCGGAGAAACGGCATTAGAAATAATTATCTAATCATCGTTGTAGTAATCCATGCTTCCAAATAAAAGCATTAATAAATTATTGCTATGCAGAGTGACATTTTTGAAAATAAATAAATAAAAGTGCCGAAAATGAGCTTCAGTATCATTTGTTAAATGTGTGTTTCGCTATCGTTATAAAAATACTGATCGCAAAAGTGGTACGGATTTTCACGCACATTACAAGGCAAATCCACCACAAAGACAAATATAAATATACTGATGATTTTAAATTGTTTTGTTTAAAAATTGTTTTGTTTACGTTTCTTTCGCTGTCTTGGAGTTGTACATTCTACGCATGCTCTGATTTCGTCATATAAGTACGTCATCATTGGTTGTCGGTGGTGTAATGTGGCGGTAGTTGTGTTCAACGACTACGGAAAGAGATAAAGTTCAGCAAACTTAGTCTGCCGCCAGCCCCGTGCCCTACTAGCTAGCTGGTGGTGACGTCACGAGCGAGGGTTTAGTCAGTCAGAGCCCACCAGCAATCAGCATTGCCACCAGTACAGTTAACTGTACCTAGGTCGTAACTGTAACAGTGCCTACCTATCACCTGGAAGATAGTGCGTTCAGGTCCAACTCTTGACCTTTAGTAAAATGGCAAATTCCGTTACATTTGCACTGCGCAGTACGCACAATGATTGCTCATGTCCCTCTCTGCTGGCGTACGTGTAAAGTCTATTCGCAGTATCTCCATAATTTTTGGAACAAACTTTTGGAAAATAACTCCCTGTATGATATGTTTGGTTGTGTCCTAAATACGTCGTGTATCACAAGCGTTCTATAAATTTATTCACTTACAAGTATGTTATTTCTAGTTCAAGCGATCTTTTACTTATATTTAACTAACAAATTATATTTTATTAATAATTAATACGAATTAAAATAGCGATAAAGTAGGTGTGTTGGTAATACCTAGTAACAAATAGTTCTCACGCAAAATGTAATAAAAGCGAGTGCGCAAGAATGCGGTTCGTTGTCCCTTTGGTTTAAGTCTGTAAACCTGAATAAGCTTTGTTTGCATGATACGGTAAAATGGTGCGAAAGCAAAACTTTAACAAGGCTGCAGAAAAGTTGGAAGCAGCCATGAATGAACTACCTACCATGTCATTCTATTTCCGGCCAGTCTTGAGCATCAACTGTATGAGGTCTGGAACACAAATATTCCGAGCGTTAAAACATCACGTTTGTGGGAAAATTTCTGGTGGGAACGGGCTGCAAGTTAGGTTAGAAAGTTAAATGATGGTAAACAGTGCCCTTAGTGTATCCGTATACCTAGAAGACTCATGTATCTCTAGCCACCCCCCCCCCTTTTCTGCTTTCAGAGGAATAGACTCACCCCTGTCGATCTTGTGCTTCTGCGCATTCTCTTTTCATTTGGATCACACTATACGCGCAACCTGCTTGCCCGAGAAAGCCCACTCATGGTCGCGGCGGAGGAGAACGTACAATGGCGAACAGGACCGCCTCGAGACGCATTGCCCCGGGCATGCCTGACAGGCACCAAGCGAGTGAGTGAGTGAAGAGATTTAGGCGTCACTTAACATCGAGCCCTTGAGAGCCGATGAGGGTGAAGTGATGCATGCAGCAGCGCCCTGATGAAGGGGCGCGGGAAACGGGAGATCGTCCGGCACGATTCCCACTTGCGAAAATCCGGAGTGAGCCGACCGGGTATTAAACCCGGATCGCCTTGGTGGTAGGCGAACAGTGTAACCGCTCGCACACCAAGTGTTTCCCAAAGCCCAATGTTTGACAGACGCCTCAATTGTGACGACAGGTATGGCGACGTGTTCGTTGAACGCGTGGCAGCGGGAAGGCCGCTTTACACAAAGCCACACGTTGTTCCCTACCGACCAGAAGGCAAGGTCGCAGATGTCACCAGAGTGAAGACAGATGAGCGAAGGTGCTCTCGTGAGAATAGACGTGATGAGACGAGGGGGAGGATATGGGCAACGTAGCTCCCCCGGCGTGAGGTTTTAGGGGGGGGGGAGGGGGAGGAAGAGTACTTCGGGAAAACACACTGGCCTCCGGCAACGTACGCGCAACGTTTCCCAATTGCGAAAATCAAGGCTGGAAAACTGACCGCTCGGCCACAGGGACACACACACAAACACACTTACATACATACAGTATACGCGTTCTTCTAATAAATTCAGACCATTAAGTGGGACACTACTGAATATACATGTACTATATTAATAATTTCGTAAGATGGAAGTACAGTGGCTCCCATATTGTATCCGAACGTACAACACGCAAAATCGTTAAAATGTAACTTTAAAGAAATGATGGTTTATATTGCGTATGAAAGAACGCACACGTTTTGTAACTTTGTAAGATATTTTACTTGAATTTGATTATTTTCATGTTTTTAAAAATCAGTTAATACGAGTATATTTAAATTACTCTCTTCTAGATTCTTCCGATGCCATTCAAGAAAGCATTCGTTAAGTAGCACAGGCATAATAATCATTGTAGTTCTATGTGAAAATATATATTCTTATGTTAAAATTATATTCTAAATAATTAATTTTGTACTTTCTTTTCAGTCATAAAAATGATAACTTTCGTGCCCGGTAATTGAACTCGGTTAGCCTGGGTGGGAGGCAAGCGTTCCAGCCACTAAGGGCAACCGCGGTCCCATGGAACAATCGCTGGGACGTATTAAAGGCGTTCACGATAAAGTGAGCACTTTTGAAATCAACCTTAGAAAAATGTCACTGCCCCTGCCTGCATATATTTTAACGGGTGCATTGAGTGACATGCGCCCGGTAAAGTTGGCCACGTTGGATAGTAAATAGTTTCATATGTTAATGTTGAATGAAAAGTGTTAGTTAACCATTTGTGATAATCTAAATTATATCTTTCGCTTTCTGGTTTTTTAACGCCTCAGTGAAATCTTTACTTTTCTAATAATTTCAAAGTTTCACTTACCGACGCGTGAATAAAGTGACGAGACCCATGGTAATGTTAATTTTACATAAGACGGAAGAATACACAACGTGCACTCAAGTAGATCTTAAGCAGGGCTTTCAAAAGTGCTCATTTTACCGTGAACAGCCTATAAGGGCGCTGCCTGCCGGCTGGCAGCTGCGAAAGTTTAACAAGAAATCCCATGTTAAAGATAAAGAAACTTCACCTCTGTGCGTTCATTCTAATGATAGGCATTTTAACCAAAGCGTATTCTTCGCGAACTTTTTAGGAGACGTTCCCTACGAAGATGCTTCCATAACGTCTATAGCCTGTTTGAAAATAATTTTTTTGTGTATGTTTTCCAAAAAATACATAGGCTTACTGCCTATCTATATTGAAAATATACACTCGTAGCGAATTTCTCCTGAAAAATTCGTGAAGAATACACTTTGTTTGAAACGCCTATCTTTAAAATTAGCGCACTGAGGCGAAATTTCCTTAACATAGGATTACCATTTAAACTATTGCAGCTACCAGCCGGTAGGCAGTGCCCGTAAGTAAACCATGAATCGAAAAAAAATTCCTTATTCGGAACACCTGAACACACAAACAAAATTGGGTCTCCAAGGTTTAATATAAACTTGCATTAACTATTGTATGCACAAAATCACTATAAATCCGCATCGCAAAGCAGTCGGCCTATAACGAATCCACAACTTCCCAAATACGACTTACGCAATTTACCTATTGACAGACCTGCCAATAAAACATTTTGCTTCGTCAATGCTGTTGACATTTTTTTTTTCTGATATATGGAAACCAATAAAAATAGCATATTTATGCAAGTTACATCAACAACTTTCCTTTCCAGTGTAACCTGGAATTATGTATTTTTTTTTCATGAAAGAAACAACCAAGTTTTTGAAATTCATCTTCATCAGGTTTTCATACGTCCTTTGGCAGTGTACAGAATAGTGTTTTCTTTCTCAGGGCTGCTAGAAACCGCATAGATTTCCGTTATTTTCTTTCAATAAACTAAATAAACTATTCTGTAAAAGGCAACCCTACTTTGTCTGTGGTAACAGTGATGTATATTGGTTCTTCACTAACAACCTGTCAAATGGTTCATTTAGAGAGTTATTCATCCGAATCACTCTCTAACCTAACGTTAGCTTAGTTTACTGATTATATGCGATTCATTAAAACTATATTCAGAAAATTAGCTCACCTTTAAATACATGCTACATATGAGAAGAGTTGGTAACCGTGGCATTTGCGATAAACACGTTACGGTGAGTACTTTAGAGTTAGTTGAAGTACCGGTAAAACGAAAACAAAAACTATCGATTCCTTCCAAAATAAACAAAACATAACTTGCAGGTAAATGAGCGTGACACGATGGAAAACAACACAAGTTGCCACAACAGTTAACACCACTTTATAACTGACGTGACTGTACGCACAGGTTTTAGATAAGTCCGCTTGCTCGCTATTGGCTGGAAGGAGACGCGGCTGACAAACGGCAGTGCAGGTAGGATTGGTGTGTGTGTGTATGCGTGTGTGTGAGGCAGAAGGAAAATGTTACTTCTCATTTTACCCGGTGCTTCGCTAAAGTTTGTCGCGCTGTATACCTTAAGCCTCTGTCACACTAACAAATTTTTGCCTTCAACTATATTTGACAATAAAATTTGAGGACAAAATACGGCCATAAAATTTTTCCTTCTAACAAATTTTATCAACTAATCTTGAATGTGTTTGAAAATGTGTCACGCTGTCGAATTTTTTATTGGGCGAATGTAAACTGAAATATTATGTAAAAATTATTTTCATAGTGGGATATTTATTGCTTTTGTTTTTCCATGCGGTCTATTACAGAAAGAAATGTAAGTAATATTTAAATTTATTTTCGTTTCTTATCTAAAGTAAAATTTTATTTATAAGATATGTTTCCTTCGCAATGAAATAAATGCCTTTGAGTTCGTATTATTATGTGCAGTATTCATTAAAAATATTATTCAAGCCCAGACAGCTTCTACATAAATTAATTATCTTCATAACTTACTTCGTTTCCAGCAATTGTTCGTTACTTTAAGTTTCTTAACGTCGATTTTTGTCGTGCACGATTCTGATTGGCTGAGACCACCAAACATTAAATAAATTTTAGAACCGGTTCAGTTTTCTAATGTTTGATGGAAACTGAAGCTATCCAACTTTCTCAGACAAAAAAGGCGGCGTTTATTGACGTTTCTATGACATCATAGCTGTCCAACTTTATTCGACCAAACTTATTGGAAGCAGTTTGACGGAAAAAATTTGAGGGCGTGACAGGGGCTTTACACACACGTGTATGGACGCACCTTGAGAGCTCGCTCGCTCGCTCGCTCCCAGTCCCTAGCATGACTCAGGCCATGAGAACCAGAACAATGCTCCAATTCAAGACCTACTGTAATTATGGCCGTTCACTAGTCTTTGGCTTTCCTATTCACGATCGTGTTTGCATTAAACACGTACTTCAGCTGGTAAAGTTAAATTTTAAATGTCAAAAATCCTTTCTCAATGTAGGCACACATCATAACTTTCGTTAACGTTCTTAGAAGTAAACTGATGTTATAAAGTAAAGTTCACTTGAGCTATTCGTGTCTCGTTTTCTTTTACGCCCACCGTTTGTTGCATTAATCTGCTTATTTGCCTCTGAATATGTGGGTGGTTATTTTTATTTATGGGAAAGCTTACCTCTCGTAACTGCAAATTTTATTTATACGTTTATTTAGTGTTCTAAAGTGCATGACAGTGGATACAAGAAAAGATATTTGTACTTTAAGTCTATAAATTTACTAACTTAATATATGAAACTAAATTCTATAAAAGAAATTGTATAACTTGATAAACAAAAAATGTCTGATTGTATTTAAGTAAAACGCATAATTATATAATATTAAAATACCGTACATTATTTTCTCAGATTTTAATTGTTTTTCATTAGGCGTGTCATCTGGTTTAAAATAGTAGCGTGCTGCACCAGTGGTATAGGCTGTGCACGGTAAAATGAGCACTTTTGAACGCCCTGCTTAAGATCTACTTGTATACACATTGTTTATTCTTTCGACTTATATAAAATTAACATTGCTATGAGCCTCATCACTTTATTTGTGCGTCGGTAAAATAAAACTGTGAAATTATTCAGTATGTAAATACTGTACAAATCTGCCCATATTTACACTTCGATGCATTAAGAAAACAGAAAGTGAAAGAAATAATTTTACACAATGACGAATGGTAACCGAACTCTTTTTATTCGACGTTAAGATATGGAACTATTTGCCATCCATCGTTACCAACTTTACTGGACGAATGTCACTCAATGCATCCGTTAAAATATATGCATGCAGGGACAGTGACTTGATTTCTAAGGTTCATTCCTAAAGTGCTCACTTTATCGTGAACAGCCTATGCCAAAACCAATATTTTTTAACTTTCGTTAAATAATTAACGAAGTAAAATTTGTTTAATCTGGCTGTACCCGTTGGCGCGGCAAGGAAATAAACACAGTAAAGAAAAAAAAAACTTTGCTTCTTCTTTCGTCGTAATCACAATGGTGCGATATTGCATAATGTTTCATCTCTTTCAATTATCAGCTACCATATTCTAGTTCGTTCTTAACCCACTTTAGGTGCATCAAAATTCTTAAGTTTATTCTCTGGTCACGGTACGTTATATATATATATATATATATATTTAGTGTTTGAACTGTTGCGAGCGTAGCGTTCCGTATTGAAATGTGTTACTCAAATTACCCTAAGACAAGTGCGTCCCCCCAGACTAACGGCTAAATATGCGTGGATATATATATATTATTATGTATTACTTGACAGCTAGCGTATGGCTCAGATATAATATAATCTGCTGTGTTGCTTATAAAGGACAACTTTCTGAGGAAGCCCGACATAAAGACTGCTAGAGGTTTCGAGAAAGTCACACTCGCTAAATTCGTAAGAAAAAAGAAAATATGGAAGATTTGCTTCACGTACTGTTTATTACCTCTGATCCTCTAACTACTAGCCCCGAAATATTCCAAAACTTAAGCAGAGAAGACTCAGTGCAGAAGATTTGAGTTAACTTAAACGTATAATAACTCCTCCAAGAAGTTCTTACTCTTGGAAGAGGAAATTCAGACGAGTTTATATCTGAAACTGAAAAACATATAAGCTCCACAGCAACTAGCATGTGACTTTTCAGGCAGGATTACTCATTTGTTTGGTTATTTATGTTCGTATGTATATGTGTGTTAATATGTATATATGCTATCCATGGTAAAGTGAAAGCTTTTGAAAGCCCTCTCTTTTTCGAATAATAGTCCAATAATTCTATTTTATTTTGGCTTTAGACGTTAACTTCCGAGTGCGGTGGAATATACACACTGCGTTTATTACTAACCGTACTTGGCAATATTTACTTAAAAAGGTGGTTAAAGAATAAAAATCGCTGAAAGGAGAAAGTAACCAGTGCCTCAAAAGTGTTCACTTTACCGTGAACAGCCTATATATATATATATATATATATATATATATATATATAATATCCAAAATACTTAATGGAATCAAATCTAATTTTTTATTTCGCTTATTAAATTATATATATCCCTCTAATTGAGTGATTTCCAAGGTCTAAGAATCAAAATAAATTGGGGTGATTTACTACTTTGTCGTCAGTTTGTAACGTGCTACGTGCATAGCTGCAGTAGAAATATCCAGAGCAGCAAAGAGGCTGTGTCCTAACACACGTATGTAAAATAGTGATCGCCTTGGAGACGCGAACGTGACTGTTGGTCATGATGCTGCCTCTTATAGTAGGACGGATCCTTTTGTGACTGCTGCTCTAGCAAGTTGAGTGTCCTGAGCGCAATTTTCATTTCTATATATGGGATGCTACGTGGCTGCGGCAATAACAATAGCTATAGATGAAACCTTTCCATGACATCGTGTGAAATGTATTTGGTCACTACATATTCTCGTTTTGAAACACTGTGCGGCGATCTGTTCCCCCGGATCACTGCCAGAAGCGCGGGGTTTCACGCGATCGGTAGGTTGATGAAGGAAGGTGAGAGAGGGGTGTGGTAAACTGTCGACACTTGCCTGCTCGATTAACAGCTGACCCATTTGTTGTGATGTAACATTGTAGAGAATGTTGCGGACTGTCTTCCTTTTCAAGGAATTTCTCGACGTTGTATCGATTTGGCCTAGGGTATGCCTATAAAACCAAAATTGTCGCCACTGCTCTGCAGGTCCGAAGGAAGCCCTCCAAATTAATTAAATTGGCGGAAGTTGGATTCCGGGGGCTTATTTTTGCACGAAAGGGGCTTCTACTATGGGGGGATGGGTCATTTCTGAGGATCCTTTTAATAGTTTTTTAATAATTTTTAATAGTTTTAAATAATACATTTTTTCGTATTTTTTTTTTAGAATTTTTCGGAATATTTGAGGAATTTTTTTAGTGGTTTTTGAGGTCAAAGGTCCTCGAGGTCAAGGCCAAGGTCAAAAATCACATGGTTCAGGGGTAAAATTTCAATGACATCCAAGATGGCGGTCAGGTGACGTCACACAATGGCGGCTCCCCGGCTCCGGCTCCGACTCCGATCCCCGATACCCTTGTGCCCAACTGCCAATTTTCCTACTACTTATATATATCATATTTATACATACATACACACACCCACACACCCACACACACACACACATATATATATATATTCAATGTGCCAAACTCAATAATGAGTTAAGAGGGGGACGAGTGAGTGAGTGAAGAGATTTGCGGGGTAAGATATGGATATAAAGAATAAGGAATTTATCTGAAGAACATCGACAAACTCCGCCTACATATTCTTAATGCAAAAATAAGTCAAAAAGATATTTTCTACACGTGGTTTACGATGTTTCGTAAAAATGGTACGGACGCTTAAAGGTGGAGTTGAAGCACATGTTTATTGTAATTGGGGAGGGGGCTACCAGCGTTTTTTTTCTATTAATATTTGAGCTGGCTTAGTGGCTAACCATCTGATTGAACCGTACAAGCTGCCGCTTCGTTTTACAGGCTCGCTCGCTGTCAGAGAACGTACATGGTGATAAAATAATATCGCCACCCCTCGTCTCACAAGAACTATGCGTAATAACTACAACACAGTATTTCCCGCTCGGTACATACGGAGGGCCAGGTCTTTGCACGGCCACCACACTCGCCTGAACTGAATCTGTAAGTCTGGCTGTGGGGATCTGTGAAACCGTGCTTGTATGAGACACCTATTGAATGTGAAGATGTTCTTTTTATCAAGAATCATCACTGTCTATGATCAAACACAAGACACATCCAGTGTTCTTGAAAGTGTTGACCTACGTCAATATCAAATACGCAGTGTACACAATTGCAAGTAGTTTGTAAAAGGGAGTTCTAATTTCTGTGACGCTAATGAAGTATCTGCAAAGATTGTGGTGTCTATTTTGTGGTCACACTCAGAGCTTCAACGTTGCTACTATCCAAAGCTAATTTAATGCATTGCGACAAAGACACGTAACTTGGCTAATAATTTGCCAGCCGGCTTAGTACCACGTAACACAGGACAAACATGCTGTAAAGCTGTGATAGAGCGAGGAGGTAGAAATGACCATGCCGTACAGCAGTGTTCGTCGAAAAGTACAAACATTTACTGTATAAATACATGTAAATATACAAATATGAATTTTTGATTATTTTAAATTTTTGATGTTTCATTCGTAAAAACATTTACAGTAGGTGTAATTCCACACAAATGTTCTTATGGATACAGAGAGTAATAAAAGTCTATTGTGAAAATACATGACTCTATATGGCTTAGTAAACAAAATATTGGTGTTAATTTACACATTTCTTTGTACTAAAATCTTAAATTGGGCATTTTTACTGATGCACGGTCATTGTTTAAACTCTCGTTATTGTAGTTGTACATCGTCCATTACGTAATTTTACAACGACCATTGATGTGTAAACTTGTATTACATTCTGGAGCGTGTGAAAGCGTATGCTTACACATACAAAGTTAATTTTACGTTTTTATGTGTTATTTGCTGAATCGAGTACAGTGCCGTCGATCTCTCATATTCCTCCCGGAGGCAGCGATGTCACGAGACCAGGAACTGAAGTTCCGATAATTCGTCTGAGTGAGTTTACAAATCTAGTTTGCAGCCCAACAGACTAGGGTTCAAATCATTGAGCCAGCAGTGGGCCGCTGTTTTCGAGTTTGAGCTCGGTTGCGGGCTCGTATTTTGTTAACCACTGGTGTTAACTTTATGAATTTACGTGTGGGTGTATCAAGAACAACATTTGTAATATTATAGTAGTGTTAGTAGGAATTCAAAGAGAGCCACGAGTATTTGTATAAAATATGCAGATTTATTGCTTATTTTATAGTATTGTAAGGCATAAAAGTATACAATTAGAAAGTGTGCAAAAATACCCTTACTTTAAGTAATAACAATTGCGTGTGCTCAATACAGAAACTTAACTCTTGGTGATGGCATATGTTTGCTGTTTGCACGTAACAAGTTTTCTATATCTGAAGTTAATTGTTATCCACGGTTGGGAGATAACTTTCATAACTCAGTTTGTAACTACCAAGCTACAGAAAGGAGTACAATAACGTGGAAATTGTAATACTACATATACATAGTGTGTGAATTAATATGATGCAGTTGTGAAAGAGCTGATACTGAAGGTAACATGAGTTGGTAAAACAGTGAAAAATGTACAGAAATTGAATATTTAGAATTACAGAGAATCTGTGATTTTATTTGTGGGGCAGCGACAAAAATGACACATAATCTGGGGCGAAATTACAATTGCGATGTCTGTATAAAGTTACTGTTCGTGGAGAAAAAAAAAACAGGAATGTTACCATTTATATTCTGCTACATAGTAACAGGAATTAGACACTATTATATTTAAAATTAGCAGTACAGAGTACGTTATTTGACTACTTTTATAATGAATTTACTTGGAAGAGGAAGTGGAATATATATATATATATAGAATTGAAAAGTTGACTAACGAACAACAATTTTTCTTTAAAATGTTGCCTGAAACTAATAGAATATAAATAAACTGCGATAGACTCTAGAAAGAAAGGGCCACCTCCAGCACCTACTCTAGGTATTTTGTTATCACACTAGACTGTACTTCCTCAATCCCTCGCTCCGTTACACGCATGTCCCACGGGGCCTCTTTTAAAGGACTCATCCTGTAGAAGCATTACATCTCATAGTTCTGTGTAAATTTTTTTTTTTTACCTGATAGTTAATAGGTGTTCCCTTTTTGTCACGAAAAGGTAAGAGTGAATTAATATATATAATTTTAGATTAAGTTAACTGTTGCATCAATATGCTTTAGTAGCTCATATAATGGGTAAGGCACTTAGCTAAGCTTTTATTGTCGCATTTTCAATAAATTTCCCTAAATTTTAGTTAGGAAGAAATAAATAAAAAATTAAATATGGCGAGTTACGCGGGCTATTAAGAGAGAACGCCTGTATACACATACAACCATTCGCTCAACTTCTTCCAGGGGCAAAGATAAAGGGTTTGAGCTAGTGCGGGTTAGAGAAATGAAAGAATGTTAGGATTACGGTTGCGAATGGGCTCCACATTCGTTTCTCACCTTTCCTTTTTTCCCATTACATTAAAATAAATAGTCATCGCAAGACAAAAATTTTTGATTATTGATTATTGCATACACGTGTATTTATGGGGACTCTGGTAGAATGATGAAGTGCACAAGACCTCAAGATACGTACTGTGCGAATTTTCAATCAAATCTCACTTGGGGCTCCCGGTAGACAACGGACAAGACCACAAGTGGAAATGTACACCATCTGCCAAAAAGTAATTGGGCACCTGTCCACAATGTTTGCTCGGTGGTTGTCGCCCCGTTAGAATCTCTTAGGGCCACCTCTTACGGCTATAACAGCAGCCATCCTGTCCGGCATGCTCACTACGAATGTGTGCAGGACATCCACGGGGATTCGTCGCCATTCGTCTTGCAACCATCTCATGAGTTGAGCAATGGAATTTGGCTGCACCTGACGAGGCCTCACCCAGCGATTCAATTCGTCCCAAAGATGTTATATAGGGTTAAGGTCGAGTCTCTGGGGCCAGTCCAATCGGCGAACATTGTTGTCGGCGTACCACTGCATAGTAGCCCTTGAAACATGACACCTGGCATTGTCATCCTGGAAGTAACACGGGTCAATTCCGTAAAAACGCCATAATATTGGGAGAATTTGATTATCCAGAATGTTACAATAGGCCTCTGTGTTCATGCTACCACAAACAAACACCAGCGGTCCTACGCCGAAGGCCGTGAAGCACAAGTCAACTGACGTACTGAATTACCTATCTTCACGGGTGCCCAATTACTTATTGGTAAATAGTATATGAATCAGTGCGCTTATCTTTATTCAGAGTCGGAACTTTTGATTGTGTCCGTATAAAATAGCATGCAATATCTTACAATCAGAATAGTCCGTAACTTCCTTTGTTTCGGGCAACCACGCCCATGTAGAACAACGTGTTACCGTTCTAACACGACTGTTATAAAAAGGGTCGCGCCATTTACCACACGCCCAGCTCCAAATATGAACGTTGCTTTACTTTGCGGGAATGCTAATCTTGACCAACCTTCTGAAACCTGCAAAACTCACAGGCTCGCCAACACAATAGAGCTGACGCAGACGCACGGCCTTGTGAATGTGTGGTGTCGCATTGACGGCATATTTTGCAGAGCCACTATGTCAGTCACTGCTCACATACGTCAACACTCAGAACATTTTGCTGACTACTTTGAAACCCCGTTATTGGTCGCAAAGAAAAATAATTGGTGGCCGCTAGTGAGCATTTTGCTCACCTTTCAATTCGTCCTAAGAACTGAATTGTTTATTTAGACTACGAATTGACATGTAAGCTGGCAGTAACCATAGTTGACATTCTTATTAAAGTAAATGTAACAGCTTTGATAAAAGGGTAAACAAAATGTTTGCTAGATTGATACCAATGTATCTAATATTACATTCACTAAAGCATTTAAATAGTTGAGCAAAATCACATTAATACTTACATACATGTATAATTATTGTCTCTAGAACTCTTCATTTGTATTTCGCACAGTATTTTCAATAATTGATTAATTTTGTTTTGTTTTTACATTTTTTTACACTTAATCAAGAGTTTCGTAAATTTACGAAAGTTATAGTTTACAAAGGAGTTTAGAAATTTAATATAACCAGACAGACAAAATACCATTACATTTCTAAATATACTTTAATAGTTTTCAGGCCTACGTTTCTTCTAACGCATAAGTTGATGTTCTATGAAATGATTGTAACGGAATTCGCAGTTTGGAAATATCATGCCTTTTAAACATGACTTTTGAATTTCTAAAACAAATAGGCCTACTTGTCCTAATGTGAGGAAATATTAACTTTTATTTATTTAAACTATTGCGGTGGTTAATTCACATTGGAATTGGTAAAAAAAATGGTAATATTGGTTCTAGCGAAATGATAGGTTATTCAATGTGTCTCTGAACAACATTTAAATACTCTGTTAGGTTATTAATTATGAAGAAAAAAAAATATATATATATACCGCGTTTCCCATAAAGTCATTATGAAGCGAGTTATGTTTTACTGAATATCGAGGTTTGGCATATTTTTTTGTAAATTTCTCCAAGTACTTGCGATTTAGGAACAATTCGAAAGGTAGTGTTTTAGAACGCAAATCTTACACCTTTGTAAACGTATATAATAATCATCTCTGATCATAATATAAATAGATGCTACAACAGAATGTCACTTGCTCTCGGTCCCTGACGTTCGCTCATAAATGTCGATCTATTTGTTATAACGCAATGAAATATGCTACGGACATACTTTGACGTATGGGAAGCACGATGACGTCATTTGAGGTGGCACCACGGTCTCTGTAGCCCTTGCTCATGCATGAGTATGCATATGGACGATTCGTCGTTTAATGCCACTGGTACGGGCGTGTGCTGTCAGTATGAACTTTGTCCCTGCTGTTGTGGCGATCCTGACAGTGGTTTGTGTTCTCAGTGGCGCAGCGTGTGATCATCGTCAGCACGTACTCGAGAACTGAGTGGAGTTGAGAGATTTGCGCGACTCTTAACATCGAGGTATTGAGAGCTGGTGAGGGCGAAACGAGGTGAGTATGGAGCAGCGCCGGAATGCAAGGGCGGGGAGAAACGGGAGATCCCCGAGAAAACCCTTCGACTAGTGGCATCGTCCGGCACGATTCCCTCATGTGAAAATCCGGGAGTGAACCTACCGGGGATTGAACCCGGTCAGCCTAGGTGGGAGGCGAGTAGTCTAACCACTACACCACCGCGGCCTCCTCGAAAACGGAGTCATAAAGGAGTGCCAGCGACAATTTATCGCAGTTTGTGGGCTGGAAACCGCATGTTATTTATGTTTACTTTTTATTTTAGTGCAAATTCTCAGGTAGTTCACATTCGGCGTTTGAGCATTACGCATGCAACATTTGAAAAAGACTAAACTACTCACCACGTTTTCAGATGTGTAAGACCGTAATAGAGCACTGCCCACAGATTTGTTTCTTAATCGCAAGTAGTGCACGTTATTTAAATAATATATATATGCGTATAAAGAAACCAATTTTAGGGGTTTGTAATTTTATTACAATTACTTTAGTAATAAAGATGTACCAAAATTTGCCTTATATTTTCGTAGCGAATAAATTGGTTACATATTATACATCGAAGTTCGTTGGAAAGCAACACCGTCAGTTAATCTTCAATAATTGCAATGTTCGTAGCCGGAGAGAGCATGCTGAATTAAGATTAAAATAAAAATTCTTGTTATATCACAATTTTCCATGCCTCAAAGCTTATTGTGGAATTGACCCAATGGCTTACACATATAAAAGTTTCACACAGTTCCATGGCTTACCCAATACTCGAATAAAGTCCGCAAATAACGCTGCAGTGACCTCGAATACAGAGGAAGTTCGCGCTTGCTAAGTAAAACGGTAATGAAATATTCATAGTACACTCTAAGCAATTATTCGGAAATTTACTATTCCAGTATATACGCTTAGTAAGAAAGCGGAGATGGTAAATTTTTTCTCCTATACATTCATCGTAGCGTTCCTACTTTTGTTCAGGAAATGGTCAAATGCATAGGGAAGTTCCTAACTTTGTATAGTAGCGACAGTAAAAATTCTAATATTTGCAACTTGATGTGTGTTATTATTCCAATACAGTTTATAGGTTAAAAACTTCCATTACAATTTAGGAAGTTTATCCAGAAACATTTTTACAGTGTTTATTTTCCTTCACTATTTCAACTATACGATAACTACAGTTCGATACTTCTGGCGAGAAAGAAAATTTGTCAGTAGTAGATTTAGATTTCTTCTGATATGAAGTCCTGACTGTGTACATCTGGACATCGAGTGTCCGGCCCGTGGAATTCAACCGGCCAGTTGTTCATGCTTTAGTTGGGCGCCAATTACCTTGTCCTTGAAAGGTTGACTTTGTGGCCTTGATATTGATCCCAGTGATACGTGGACCAAAAAATCCAAGAAAGTTCTGGAAACTGAAGTTTTTAATGTATTATGCTAGAAGATCCAGAGTTTGACATTACACACTCTAAATACAAATCAGCGACATCAATCAGTAGAATTATTTGACTGATTTGTCAGTTGACGAGCTGTTATCTACTGGCGAATCAGTGGAAAGCACAGAGGTTTCACTGCCATGCTAGTGCAATTCTCTACGAATCAGGTGGTAAGACCACTCGCCCCTCACCAAGGCGAACCGGGTTCGATTCCCAACTGGATCGCTCCCCGGATTTTCGCATGTGATAATCGTGCGGACGATGCTGCTGGTCGGAGTTTTCTCAGGGACTTCCCGTTTAATCCGCTCTTGCATTCCGGCGCTACTACATACTTTCTGCACTCCACCCTCATCGCCCAAACCTCTCTATCATCTCTGCTATTACGAATCAGTAAACATCTCTGTTTAATCAGAGAATACCAGAAACTAAACCTATAAGAAAAGTTTCACTGGTTGAAGTGGAGCAGTTTCAACTAACGTGCAGTCAAATTCAGTAATTCGGAGCAGTTTTAACTATTCCAATTTTATAGTGTACCGTTCTGTCCCGGCCTTGACCGAGAAAATTAAATGTCAACGTCCGCCACGTTTTGCATGTGTGAAAATCCGGGTTGAAAACTCGCTGGAAATTGAAGCAGGATCGTTGTGGCGGGAAGTCTGTGCTCTGACCACGCTTCCACTGCGGCCCCACTGCTTGATTATAAGTGACCTTTATAAACTACGCCAGATTTGTGTAGCTGTGCCTTTCTTGTTTGCAGTGCCGCCAGAGACGCGCTAAATTAGACCATTGGCCACGCGAGCTTCATTTTAGTGCCACAAAGATTACGTTTATTAGTAAGGCGAGACTTATATATAGGGTTAGGAAATTTTCGCGAGTTCAATAACCGGTATGCTAGTCTCGACAGTCCTGTGTCTGTTGGAGCCTTAGGCGTCTGTTCATTGGCTGCTGCCTCAAAGAGTAGCCAGTGTTGATCCACACCTGCGGCAGTATGGGATTCGCTACTTGTTTCCTTGCAGGTCTGCTATTGGCTCAGAGGCGTCCAGGGCGTGTCTAATAAACTGTGATCCAACTACAAATGTGACTGCTCTGTATGTGTGTTTGACGTCTATCTTGACCCGAAATGAACACGTGAAATTTTCCTATCCCTACTTATAAGAAATTTATACGTTAGTTTCTTCGTTGTTACTTACAAATTTCCTGACGCTCTACTAACTAAACTTCTACTTTGAAGCTTTTCACTACGTATCCTTACGGGACCGCGGTGATGTAGCGGCTAGAACGTTACCTCCCACCAAGAAGAACTGTTCCCAGCCGCACGTAGGAATTGTGCAGGACGATGTCACTGGTCGGCGTGTTTTCTCGGGGATTTCCCGTTTCCCCCGCCCTTGCATTCCGGTGCTCCTCCATTTCCACCTCGTTTCACTCTCATCAGCTTAGTAAGGCCGCTCAAGTGTCTCTCCTCCGTTCGCTTTTCCACTGCGTATTATTCTGGCACATCTAAAAAAGAACTCAGATTTTAACCAACGCACTGTATTTGCGCGCTGGACAGACAGTCATAAATAAATATTTCTATACATAATAATAAATGTCCCCTCACGATTACTTCGCTTGAGAGCGAAATATTACAGCAATAAAAACTTACTTTACAATTAACGCGATTAAATTAATTTAATAGTATTTTAAATAAGACATTTTTCTTACCATCCGTTGCCACCATACCTCTTTTCTATCTAATTAAAATTAATATTGTTTATGAAATAAATATTTAAATTTAAATACAAAATATACACAAAAATTTCCATTTAAAAAGAAAATACAGATATTAACGGAATAAAAAAAAAGTTTGTGGTACAAGCTTTATTTACGAAACCTCCAAACATATCATAACTTAGATGAGATGATTTTTTGTAATATTCTTCATAAAGCGTGAAGGTATTGCGAATATATAATACAGAGTATATCTAAATTAGACAGACAATTTTAGGCAGCAGGTTAATAACGAAAAAAGGTATATGGTCTAAAGTGAATCGTAAGAGCTGTACGCATCTTTGAAGTTGTATCTGATGCACTAGTTTATTACAACTATTGGAGAAAAAAATTCAAAATTTAACACTGAGCGTCTGTATAATGAACCGAACCAGTATCTGTAAACGCCACAATACCTGCCTGTCGCTGTCATAAAATTAATCTCTTGGAAGTAATCACGGTTGCTACCATTATTTCGACGGAATATCCATGATGCTGTAGCAAACTTTGGATTTATAAAGGAGGCTTTTAATCGGAATGTCACAATTAACTTTACACACTATGCAAACATTCAGTGTTCAGTCTTTAATATTTTTTCCAGTATTGGTATTTACCTTACGATACACATTAGACCAATATATATGGTTTCCCCTTCTTTTTTTCGTGATTTACCTGCTCTTGAAGTTTATCGGTCTAATGTGGATACATCCTGCATAGTGATTACGGGTGCCGAAATTGCTGTACTGCGAGCAGGCAGATCGAGTGTGGGCATCATGAGCTGTGCGTAGAGTTAGTGCGGACCCACCACTCTATAGACCCTCCACACATTCCTGATCCTGTAATTAAACTTAGCCAAGTGATACTGTGACCTCGTGAACCGCAGTTTAAATGCTGCTAGCGGTATCTGCATATTTAAACACGTAAGTAGAATTTGTCCTATTTTTTCAATCGCACAGCCACTGCAACGAAAAGAAAGAAAAAGTTCACTTTCCCTCCCTCTGTCTTTGGAAACAACAAAGTATGGCTGACGTAAAACTGAAATAATACGAAGCAATGTTACTTTTTTTTTTTATAAATTAGTCCTTTATAATTTTGAAGAGTTTTAGGCATTTATGATAATAAGTGCCTGAATTTTGACCGGCATCAAAATTTTTCTTTTTTCCGCATGAAATTTTATAGGAAGATTCTTTTTGTTAGTACGTTCGACCACTGTTTATGCTCGATACTTCAACGATTGATATTTCTTCGTGGCTTAAATACGGGATTGAGCAGTGAATTATGGATGGTGTGTACTTTTAAGGGAGAAGTTAGGACGGCTCTTAACATCGGGGACTTGCGAGATGTTTATTTAAAAGCACGTTATGCACCAGCTTGTGTATGGTATCGCCAGCACAAAAAAAACCGGTCACTTGTTAGCTCGAGAATAGTGGTAGGATGTTTGGCTATTATCACTAACTAAATACTAATAGTATAATATTTTACATGACTAAATAGCCAAGATTGAAGCTTGAAGTCACCGTGACGCTGTATCCTCCATACGACAGAAACAAAACACAACATATATCTCGGGAGAATATTTGTATAAGCCACGTTCAAAAAAAATCTTCGTTACACATATGCGGGAGTAGAAATACTCGCGAGGGAGTAAAAACGTCACAGCTGCGCGCACGAGAGTGTAAACACTCGAGCAGATGCAGCTAACTGGGCATGTTAGAAGAGCGAGTGTCTTTACAGGCAATTCAAGTTCGGAGTTGCAGGGTGTAGCAGTGTCACAACGGGAACACACGGCAGTTACTAGCTGTTCTTGAAGCTGAACCACGGCTCTAGAGGTGCACGATCTGTGAAGTGTTGCACGTGTGCCAAATACCCGGCGGTACCGTGTAAATGACTAAACGTAAATAAACATTCTTCACTCTTGCGTACAGTTGCAATACTTCAGTACAATAGTGTTATAAGTAGATGTATCGTACTTTTTTAAAATAATTCCCGTACTATGTGCAATTTATAATTATTTATTAAATGTAATATCAAATACTGAAAGTTAAACTTATATTTGGAATAATTCTGCTGTAAAGTGTTCTGGATTAAGGCACTTTCTGTATACGACACAGTTATGCCTAAAAAATCGCTTACCTATATTGAATTGTAACACTGTTGCATCGATGTGATCAGTGTTCGCATAAACGTTAACGTTGCTTCAAGTCCCACACTTTGTTACTGGCAAATCTTTGGGCAAAAGGGAGTGTCTGACCATTGAGTAAATATATACCTAGAGTGGATTTTCCAAGGTTAAATTTTCTGACCACTCCAGCTGTCGTTCGAGGGATGAACACCACGTCGCGCTGGTCCATTTTCGTGGCGTGAGCGTGGGGAATGTTGGTGGATTTGCCACATTACATCTACCCTCTCTCTCACTCATACTCCATATCTGCCCCACCCCCCCCCAGATCCAACGCCACAACAGTAGAAAGTGTTGTTATTGTCTGTTATATCCACACGCTGGGACAGACAAGATAGCGGACACCCAAGTTCCTTTCTCACGTCGTATATATGCGTTTACGAAAAGACTACATGTTCTGTTAAACATATGAATGAACAAAATGAAACATAATGTACGCATAAGTAACGGGAAACGTTGCATATTACTCATACGGTCATAATAAATAAATAAACACCACTTTATAAAATACGCGAGAAGTGTGGATTTATGTTCTATATAATATCTTATCACACGTATGCACTGTAAGTGTTTTGTGTAGCTCATTGAATTAGTGCGCAGGTCTGTGCGACGTAATTGTAGGTTGTAGAGTTCGAATTTCGACGGACATCGAGTTTTTTTTTATGTGACACATTATGGCTGTTTATAATTTAGTTTATTGTTAGAAAATGTTTATTTGTAGAATATCTTTGTCTAAAAGTAATAATACGCAAGTAGCCTACCAGTACAGTACAGTCTACAAGCAGTGGTATTTGCTTATCACATCGATTGTTTTCGAGAGTATATAATTTTAGCTGTATAGCGTGAGTAATGTTAACAGGCACACATGAAAGCCTTAAGTTTAATATTGTAGCAGTTCTGTCTTCTTTTGGCCATATAATCGTAAAAGCGTGTTTAATTACGGAGAGCACAAGATTGATTATTATGCTCATTAAAGATACACATTTAAAATAGGGAAGGGGGGGGGGGTGTGTTATATATTGGGAAATATCCCCCCCCCCCCATAATCGAAATGAAAACAAAATGACAAGTATTATTATATGTTAATTCATGGCATATGTGATCTGCCTTGAACATGAAGAACGTTTATAGCATTGTGTGGCTCAATATCTGTACATGAAGCCATTGATTATAATAAATTTTTAATAACACAGGTTTTGTATTTTGTTCAAAAATATACGTAATAAATCTCCCCTCTTTTTTCTCGCCTAGAGTAAGTTCCTAGCTACGCCATTGTTCAAATAATATGCCAATGTTTTAATGAGTGGCATAAATGTCCGTCGTACATACATTTTAATACAGTACCTTGTTTTCCATACATAAGCAGTGCCGTTACTCATATCATTTTCCATACATTAATAGTACTCGTTCGTTAAAATCCAAACCAATGCAGTCTTCAGGGGAAAAAAGAAATAATCTTCGTACTTTTTGGATGCACCACAAAGCACCTACATATAAAATTTGGTTGCATTTGTACCCCTGTCCCCTGCGAGTTGTTTTTCCTACCATTTACAAGTTTCTGTTGGCATTTTAGATAACGTGTGGGTATGAACGGATACAATTTTTCTTCCCTTCTGCTATGGAAAATTGTGTGCCTTCTGTTGTGCCCATGAGTATAACAAAAATTAGCAGAAATCGGGCATCGTGTAAGTACGGCTTAAACGACTCATGCCTCTCGCGCATAATTTTGGTACCATAAATTTCTTGAATCATTTTTAAATATCGGAAGAAAAACTGTTTTGGAAATATGATACACTACATACATTTAGTATTATACTAACATATTACAACTAACATTGTTAAGTGGTAGGTGATTGCTAGTAAAAAGGAGAAAATACTCACGATAAACGAATCGAATCTACACTTGCTGTATGAACTAACACTCCTTGTTAAGATGATCGTACATGTTATAAAACATATTTCGTTAGTATAGTGTAATCGTGCAAACAAAATTAGTGGTCGTTAATGAAAAAAATATTCATTCATTCAACAAAACATAGGGCACTCCGAACATAACTACTTTAGGAAAAGTAAATCATAATTATGTAAATATGCCACAAAGTTAACACACAAGAATGCCCTACTGTCACAAATCATTCCAATTTGTACATAGTGTTCGTATATTGTTGTAATTATCCATTTGTATGCTAGGAGACGACAAACGTCCAGTATACAAGAAAAACGTTTGGCGCAGTCAAGATATTTAATAATATTTCTGTTATTCTAGGTAACAACTTTACACTATGAAAAGAGAAATTATTGATTCGACTGCGTTTATACATACCTGCACACCGTAATACAGCGTATGCTGCGACGTCTGAAGTAAAGCTGGATTAAAAATAGTAATAGTTAAGCCTTATATTAAGAGTTAAGATGTGTGTAGAAGAAACGAATGTGTGTTCTCTTATGTTTTGGTTCCCAGTGAAACCTTATCATGTCGTGTGCGTTGGTGGGATTTCCTTAAGCATTGGAATAAATATGTGTATTTTATATCTTTAAAAAGAATTTTGAGGCTACGATCAATCAGTACAGAGTATTCGGTGTTATTGGAGGAAACTGTTATTTACAGTAATGTAAGTATAAAATAATATGACAAAGGCGTGTATGTGCACATGTTGACGTATATATTTGTTCACAAATAATATTCTTCTCTAATAGCAAGTGTCAGCTTTGAAGTATGATCAGCTTCAATATGGTTATTTCTTACAAGGTGTTGTTAGGAACAAAAATAAACATAACAGGCTTGCTGCCTGTTTAAATGCACTGGAATTAAGAATTAAAACATTAATGGAAAACTGTAAATACAGAAGACGTGTTTCTGTATGACAGAGAAGTACCTACCACATAATTCTAAATGCATTAGGTTTTGTATTTTACACGTAGGCCATGTCCGAAATGGCAGATTGTGTTGACAACATTATCATGTGATCCGATATTTTATACAAACATTGTGACGTAATTGGTAAATTGATATTTCGTATCTTGTATATAGCGGATGTTAACAAAAATACAAAATGACAAAATCAGCGCCAGGTTGATTTTGACTTTCAAAACACATGCGCGAATGCGTAATTAAAACGTATTTTTAAAACAAACTGTTCATAAAATACATTAGACATGTTTTAAAAAGCAAGTAAGTGTTGTGCTTTGTTAATATATTTCGCAACACATGTTTTATTTTAAGTCGTTATTGGATATTATATTATTGTCCTGTTTATTAACATATTCACACCATTCCAGTAATGATCGTATAAATATTACATCCATTTTAAGAATTTAATTTATATAAAACATATATTGATTGTTAATGTAAGAATGTGTTGCCACGAATTATAAACAAGTGACTGTTGACAACGTCCGGAAATGATAAATTACAAAATAACTAATTTGTCCTTACGGACACGGCCATAGATTGACTATTAGAGATTGGCACCGAGTAATTGCATTCAACCGATGTTTAGTGCAGAAGTAGTTATATTTTGTAATGTACGTAGTGTGAAGCAGAATATTACGACTCTCTTTGTTATGTCTAGCTCTCATGCGTTCATTAGTGTCAACATTACTGATAAACACTACAGTGTCAACATTTTTCTCATTGTAATGTGTCCGAGGTTTCAGTGTACAATATACAATGGTGTGCTGTGTTGCACTCGTGTAAATATAAACACACACAGGTGCCAACTTATGCACATAATTATTCTCAATTTGAATCTTAGAAAGACGACAGTTGTATTGTCGCTTTAAAACAAACGTCTTTTAGAGTTGAGCCATAAACGTTATCATTAATGCCCTTTTCCCGCAGTGTGCATAAGTTTTTCTACTTAATGAGATGCACGCTCATACAGCGTTCGCATTCGTCTACGTACGTAAATATTTTACATGTTTCGGGAAATGACATACGCACGTACACGGGGAAACAAATGTGTGTACGTCTCGCGTCCTTACAGCCCATAAGCTACTATTTTGAATATTGATTTATATGCAGTTCATAATTGTTAATCCAAATGTTTCTTCTTATAAAGAGTGGAATGGAGGCAATGCCTTTTGAGAAGCGCCACTGAGAAACGTTCTTAACAATGTATACACTCTAACCTTTAATGATCTAGAAGAGCCGGGATGTATATAGCCAGTTTTAGTCGTGATTTGTTATATACCGGATGTGACATAGAATGTACACTTAATATGCAGAGGAGCAGAGCAATGAGAACAACGCCAATGTTTTTACAAGGCAAGACATGCATTTAATCAGACATTTAATTTTCATTAATACCAATATTAGTGTTAAAAGGAAATTTACCTCTAGTTGTTACCAGTTTTAATGATACATTATCGATAACTGCGTATACTGACTCAAATATATATACATTCCTCTCTTGTAAAAAGGATATTATTGGTTAAAAGGAACACTTTCATTGTCATGCGGTTTCCAGCTACAGCTCCTAATGGATTGATAATTCTAAAGCTATACTCCTACGTCACAGCCCATATTCAGTATGTTTTTTCCGTCAAAATTCTTGTTCAGAATCTTATCAACTAACTAGTTGCTGTAAAGGATGCAAATAAGTATGTATATCGGAATGTATCACGTATCGAGCCGAGTGGAGTATGGTTATATACATATGTTCATTCCTAGGTTCGGACACAGCCTTAATGACACTCGAATCGACATATTGAACGTAATGATTATTTGTACGAACAGTCACCTATGTAGTAGATCACAACCCCAAACGGTAAACATTGTTTTCAATTGTAGACCGTCGTGCGTCTAACATATAGTTCTCCATTATTGAACAATTATCTTCTGTCCATTTCCTTTCGCATAAGAACTGAACGAAAAATATACTATGATGAATGACATCATTCATGAGTAATATGACGTTTGTAATTGTAAGTGCTAACAGTACTCGTATTTTATCATGAACACCTAAACTATAGTAAAATAAAAGATTATAATTAAAAACAATGACCGTTATTAAATTATAATAGTTTATTTTTGCAGAGGTAAATAAAACCAAACAGTAGTTGATATCGTTGCATATTTCCGCAAACATATAATTCTACAACAGAAACGAAATACATGCCATGGCCGCCACTAGTAAATCATGAGTTGGGTATTCACAGCTGTAATGAATGCTGGTAACTCGGGTGTGACAGGCTCGCCTATGGCAGAACTTGAATGAACACGTGGTTGAGCCGAGGCCGGGGTTATAACATACTTTTACCTGCTGCGGAATTGGCAACACCTCGCGGATGACGTCTAGAACACTTGCGCTCCTCTGAATCAACAGCATAAATAACACATAAAACTGGTCAGACTTCTTCTTATCCCATCGCCACTCTAGTATATATCTTTACTCGATGGCCTGACTCCCATTAAGATGGTCGTTGGATCGATACCTACCGAGGTCACAAGATTGGTTTTTCCCAAGTATTTTCCCTGCCGCCCATTTCAATGAATGTTGGTACGCCTACTTACTAAGTATATTGGCAATTCCCGAAGAAAAAAATGAAACTCATTCTCCAGTTGTTGGCCTTGTGTTGCTGGCCAGCACGTGAAGTAACAAAATAAAAGTTTGTATAGTTCTCTATAACATTCTACACCGTTTGATGGATCTGGACCAAATTAAAAATACTGTGTATTGCAAAATTTACTCTGGCCCCCCATTGGGCCGGAAACCTCTCAAACGGAGTAGTGTATCTGTAATTGCCTTCTTATACCCGGGTAACGTAGGGTAGTTCTGCTATAGGCTGTTCTCGGTAAACTGAGCTCTTTTGGAAGCCCTGCTTAAGATATACTTGTATGCGCGTTGTGTATTATCCCACCTTATGTAAAATTAACACTGCCTTACGCCTCATCACTTTATTCATGCGTCGGTTAACTGAAAATGTGAGATTATTAGGAATATAAATATTTTACAAATCTGCTAATTCTTACACTTAGATTCATTAAAAATTCGAAAAGTGACAGAAATAATTTAAGTTATCACAAATGTTTACCTAACACTTTAAATTCAACGCTGAGCAATGTAACTTCTTCCCCTACATAGTTACCAGCTTTACTGGACGAATGTCACTCAGTGCGCCGGTTAAAATATATGCAGGTAGGAGCAGTGACTTTTTTCTGAGGTTAATTTCCAAAGTTCTCACTTTATCGTGAACGACCTTTAGTAGAATATAAGAAACATCACACGCCTGGTCCAGTTGGATCTGGAACACGCAACTTCTGTTGGCAAGCATGGCCACTCTCCTCTACAGCATCAAGCGCTAAATAAAGATTAAAGCATTAGCCCTGGATCACGTGTAACGTTACTGCTAAGCAGAGTGTTCCTTAAAAATAACTGACGAAAGTTCTTTTGTCTCGGTGTCTCTGAGGCCTCAACCTGTTTTAAGGAAAGCAGAAATAATTTTGGGCCTACTTACTGGTAGAGAAAAACAATGAAAATTGTGAGTAGGATACTTTAGTCTGAAAAAGACTTTGTTTGTGGGAGTCGCCCGAACTGTGCTGTATGTACGTAAATGGCTGTCGTCAACACTAAGGACCCCAATAGTTTCCTCGGAACAACAGATAATACACCACTTAAGGAGCAGTCACGCCCACCAGTTGCTCCAGTATAAACGTTTTCCTAGAGCAGCTGTAGTGTCATTCACTCGTGACCGAAGTTCCATAGGTTGGATTATCGTTGAAATTTTTATTTTGCGTGTAAGTCTTAGAGCATAATTTATAAGAAGATTCATGTTGGCATGAATATTAAAACTACTTTTTGCGTTTCAGAACTCCGAGGGAATAATATGTTATATATATTTATAGTCTATATATATATATATATATGGGCAAAAATATGAATGTTCATATCTGCAATTTTGGGTAAACTGCAATCGAAGCTATATATTCCTCCCCTGGAAGTGTTTATTCCGAAACCTGTAATTTCGGACTCTCTACTTTACTTCTATAACCATTATGCTTTGGCATACCAACAGTACTCACAATTCTGTATCAGATGACATAATCTCATTTTCTGAAAACCGCACAATAATACTTTATTCTCCCGTACCCTACGTATATACATATGTATATATATGTTATATATATGTGTGTGTGTATATGTAGGCTTATACAGGCCTTTATGTGTATATATATATATATATATATAAATATGTATGCACTTACACACACACCTGACGCTCTTTCTTCTCTGTATTTATTTCATACAATTTGTTGAGTTGCTACTAGATTCTGGCAAACTCTGCTTCAATCTCTACTAATAAGAGCAAAACCCTGCTGACTGTATTTATTTATTTTTTTTCAGATTAAATAACACGAGACGTGAATAAAGCACTGGTATTATCCAAACAATTTTGATGAACATTCACTTTTTCCTACAAAATATTGCAAAAATATTTAATTAGTAAATATTGTAGCGATCGCTTGGTAAACGTAGATGCATTTACTTTTATTCAAAATCAGTACAGTGAATTACACAAACGACTCTTATTTTCAAGAAAGTTGTGCAGAATATCAGAAATTGAAATTCGATTGGCGTAAACAGTTTAAATATAATGAGAGTTTGGCGAATTGTAGAGAATAACCACGCAGGACTTTCATAACAGTGCTAGCAGTTTCCAACCAGGTTAAATATTTTCTAATAAGCATTACAGATCTCTCCATCACCAAATTAATTAGAAGTACCTATATTTTGCTAATATAATTTTCTAAGAATGAATAAAATTGTTTAAATCACAAAATATATCGTAATAATGTAAACACAAAATTCTAAGTTTTTAAATGTACATATGTATGTAATTATTTTATTTAGTATATATTTTAAGAAATTACAATAAAATTTAAAGGCTTAAATTGTAGCAGTTTATGTCGAAAGATTTTGGTAAAAATTTGCTAGTTTCTAAAAACCTTTAAAATTGTTTTATTGAATATGTTTATTTTTAAACTATTAATTATAAGGAAACATGTAAATAGCTGACAAATTGTTCTTATCAGTATTACATATTATAAGAACAAATTGAAAGATTTTACGACTTAATTATTTCTGGGTTAGTCGAACTATATCATTTAAAGCGTAATAATAAAGGTATACTTGTTGTAAATAATATTATTTATCGGCGAAAAGTGAAGAACATAAAATTGTCATCAAATATACTGTAAAATTATTTCATTACCAACTCTAAGCTAACTGGATTGAAGGGAAGTGGTTAAACGACATTTTTACAGCAAACGGTGTATGTATCAAGTTATTGCAATTGTTTGAAGGAAATCGTGCACAGAATTAAAAATAAATGTGAAATATTTTATATATGTCTTAGTGAAGTGTTGATGTTTGCCAGCTGCACCACTGACATCACGATACTGACAGATTGCTACTAAATACTAACTTAAGAAAACTTGCTGGATAGGAAGAATTTATATCAAAATATTGCCTATATTTATTATTCTAGTTTAGATTGAATATGAGCGTATGTGAAGTACTTTTTTTTATAAATTTAGAGTTATAAACATATGTTGTGAGTAAAACGTGTACAGAATCAAAAATAAATTTTGGTGTATTTTGTACGATGTGGGTATAATTTGAGAATTATCAAGGACTTATATTTATCGAGTAATTTGTGAAAAAATTTCCACCACAGTAAATTTTTGGGCACAAAATATATTTTTTAACCCGTTAACTAACGTCATGCAAATCGAAAATCGATTGAGATAAACTGTTTGAATGAGAAATACGCAAGTTAACATGAAACAAAGAGACCAAGTACATTTGTGCAAATGGTCAAAACATAACCGAGTGTATATGTAGATCGAGTTTTCAGTACTCGTTAAAAGTGCAGCTTATATTTACTCAAATATTTCTTTCATTCTTGGTAAAGTAATTTTCTGATGCATTTTTACGAGTTATTGATGTGTATATATAGGATTACATGTTTGCATTAAAAGTTAGTGTTTTGCATAGAAATGGCTTTTATTTAGAAAATTTTGTAAAACATTTACGTATGAAATTTTAATACACGTATGCTCGTATTCGGTTGTTAAAAGGCGTATCATATTGAAACTGTATCTGCGGTCCTAATCGTTACTTAGTAATGTTATAACTTTTGCGGACCTACTTAAATTTGTTTCAGCTGTCGCAAATAGGAAATATTTGGGTCTGTGCTGTAGTTTAACTTGTTTCTTTATCAGAACCAATGAGCTGCGGGCTTTGTACGGGCTGGTAACGTGAACTACTTATAAAGTTGAACAGAAGCATGGTTTACGAATGAGTTAACCTCAGAGCAAATCATTGGGTATCGAGACCCGTAGTTTACAGAAGCGGCAAAAAGTAACCTTCCTGCAAGATATGCACGCAATTTACATTGAGTTTTAACGGGATAGTTAAATATTATAGCGAATATAAAATATAGGCTATGTGTGTTACCTGTTCGTGTTCCCGCACACGCAGAATTTTCTGTTGTTATCGCGGAAAATTCAATTTAGAGCGCACATTAACATATTGAATTCGTAAACTCATTTTAAGTAAAATCGTAATTTGCGAAACGACATTTCATTAAAACTGCTTCTCGAAATCAAGTTGTTACAAGACGTATAGCGATATACAATCACATACGTATACGTGAACACACGGTAGTAAAAAAGTCACATTACGAGATAATGACAGGTAAAGGTTTTTGGAGACATGCCTTGTTCACAACAAAAAGTTAAAACTAAGAATTATAGATTCATTAAACAATCAGGTTGTTATTATTTTACATACAGTGGAAAGTTTTGAATATTTTGTGTACAATAAACATAGGTAAGGGTATAGCTATTCAATAATTGAACCAAAGTTGGTCCACAAACACATTCATAACTTTGTGAAGACTCGAGCAATCGATGTCAAATTTTGTGTGTGATACACATGGACAATAAAAGCACGATAACCTGATGGAAGAAAATCCTCGCCTTACTTAAGACGTTCTTCAAGCCAACTGCTCAATTGTTTAGGCACACATCTATACTTAAGGAAAGAAGGAGAACACATCTTACTCTCTTTCCAGATATTTAAAGAGGGTACGTTTAAACAATCATTTATTAAATTTATTTTACTGCGAACGGAAACACTAACGTACCAAAGTAGTATTTTATAGGGTAACGTGACTGAAACGAAATAAAACGTGTTGCTGTACCTGGGCTCTGTGCGTAAATTTTAATTCTCTGTTGTTCTTCGTACAAAACGGTCGTCAGTGATGCAGATTTTTTTTTGGGAGAGTTGCCCAGCTGTGCCGTTAAGTGTTAAATGCGAGGAATTTCATATGCCATTTACATTCCTGACGTCATCACGTCGCCAAGTGTCACAGGTTAGGAATGAAAGGAAGGAACTCTCTTGCTACAGTGCGCACAGCTGTTTCTATGAGGTCGTCGCTCTTATCTGGTAAGATTTCCCTCAACTTAGCCCGTCTTTACTGGAGCAGAAAGTATCCCACTTTCCAGCTTCGCGCTCGAGGCTGCGAAGCGTGTTAAGGCCTACATCGTTAACACCATGGACAACTTTGTTAGAAATCTTTGACGTGGAGCTGCAGTTTTCACTAGGCCGATGATTGCACAAGTGAAGTGCGCACTTTTGATAAGAAAATTATATTGGCTTAGAAGGCGCGTGCGTTAGCTTTGAGAGTAGAGGTTCAACAGATGTAATGTGTGTATTGGCCGTGCTGGGTATACGTATTAAGGGCCCCATATACCCGGAGGCAAGTTTGTGTGCGAGGCACAGAGTAAATTGAACGTCTAGAGTTACGATATGCGGTGTCGCCTCTAACGCGCATATATTTTATCCGACTTGCATACTTTTTCATCGCGCATGTTCCATCAGTCGGGTTTTGAAATCTTACCCGAAAGTTTGTTTTACATTAGCATCCAGCACTTGCACCAGTTTTATTTGCACATAACTTGTACGATCAATTACACGTGGAAACCTTGAAATGGATGCAAGTGCAACTTGCGCGCTAGTAACTCTTGTGCCACTGAAATATGTTTTGACGAATTTGAGTAGAACCTATACACGTTTCACAACACCTTCACCTGGGCGTTGACTGTAGTTGCTCGCGCAATCCCCAGTCTGCTCATTGAAACTTGCACAAAAACCTCATTGTGGAAGATTGATTAGTTGTTCGTGATCGCCACATGCACTCACATTTGTAAGGAGATATGTGCGCTTTGGACGTGCGTGTTTTAAAACCCTATTTGTTTATAAACCGCTACTTGCACGTCACTTTTAAGTAGCATGATTAGTGTCGGAAGTACTAGACGATGAGGTAAACCTAGTTTAATTCCTCATGGGTGGAAAAGTCTGTAGCAATGACCAATGCAATAATGTATCATAGTTTCCCTTGCAAATTATTTTCGGATATTGCATTCTGAAATCACCGTTTCGGGTTTTGCTGTTGTGGACAACTAAAATGTAGTGTTTCTAATAGGAGTGACATCTCGAAAGTTCCTGTTCCTAAGTCGTCTGAAGTATGTTTAATTTTCGTAGATAAATGTATTGTGGTGTCTTAAAGATAATTTCGCATGTTAAAACCTGGGCTTCATTCACGTATAGCGCAGTTCACACAACATATTGTTGAGTTAATTTGCAGTTTTATTTGTTATCGTTTGCTCTAAGACAAATACAAATTTTAATTTGTTCCCTGCAAGGCCGAATTTGGTTACTTATGCACACTTTTAAAAACGCAAACATTAAAAATGCATAAAAAATTATTGGTCTACTAATACCGTTTACTTGCTGGAAACGGAAACATTCAACTGCATCGCCTTTTCAAGATTATATTCGATTTTTTCACTTTCCCATTTCTTCCCCGTAACTAGCCTTGAGCTGATATTATATACCTTCAGAGAAAGTGACAGTCCATTAATATTTCCACAACCTATAGTTATAAATTTAAAAAGAGCGCTTTGGCAATACTGGCGGGAATATTACAACAGTTGGTGGTGCATATATCAAGGCTAATGCCTGAATAAAAAAATTACTTTGTGTACCATCTGTGAGGAAAGTGTGATTATAATGCTTTATGTTACATGCCTTTCTAAAACTTACTGCAGATGGTATTTATTGTAAACTGAGTGAGTAAAGAGTGAAGAGAATTGGGCGGCTCTTAACATCGAGGTCTTGAGAGCCGAATTATAAACTGAACAACTGTGTCCATAGGCAGGATAAACCATCCGGTGTAATGTAGGAGTTACAACTAACGTGGATTTAAAGTACATCTGGAAGCTTCTTTATCCTCCCTCTATTAGCCCTTCCAGGACACACCACTTTTTTTGACACCGAACGCAATATGTTGTGAATGTTCGAACCTCTCCATTCCCCTCTCCTAGATGTTTCTCGTTTATGAGCAGTGAGAAAATGTCAGATGGTTCGAAGCCTGCTATAATAAAGAGATACCATTGTGGGTTTAGTATTTCCGTTTGCCTTATAAAACCATGCAATCAAACTCTTGCATGTCTACACAAATACACCTAATAAACCATAAAGAACATTAATGTCATATTTTATTATATATTGCGTGTTACTATTCTGTTTATTTGTACATATGATTGCATTTTGTCTCAAGATTGTTCCAGTAGAAGAATAGTGATCATTTAACTATTCTCTCTACCTTAATTTAGTAAACGACTCCCTCCTTTGCCCTTCACTGTCTTAAAACACATTTAACTACTATTGCCAGCAATTGTGCTGACTCCATTAACCACTTATAATTTCATTTCATCCATCCCTGGTGCTTTCATTTTTATGTGTAGATTAATACCATCATGTCTTTTCTGAAAAAAATATTTCTCTGCCTCCATTTCCTTGCCACATTTTAACGAAATTTCTATCTTTCTAGTTGTTGGTATGCTACTAAACAACCAATAGTGCATGATACATGTAGTAATGCTGCTTCGGATACAAAGTTTAAGGGGGTGGCATGGATTTTTGGACCATCTATTTTATTTGCGTGCTTATGCTTTGCCTTTTGGCTTAGACGATGTTCATTTTAAATTTCGGTATTCCTTGGATGGTGCCCATTTTGGAATTACCTTCGAAACTTACCAAAAATTCCAAATTCCAGGAAATTTACCTAATAATTAAGACTTCAATAACATTGTAACCTCTTTTTCACTTGGTCCGCAGTTTTTTTGTACACTAGAGCAACGGCTCCCAAACTGTATCTGTCACAGCACTCTTATCTCCACGGAACCCTTACTCTATTTCTGATTGTCATCGAAAATTTTGAACCCACAACGTTCTTAATTTTTGTATCTGTTCAGAATGCCTGAGTGGTTAATTTGCATAAAAAAATTAGGCTTGAAATCAATAATTTTGCGTAGCCAATAACTTTATTTTAGTAAAAAAAAAAAAAAAAGACTGTTCTTATGCCTAAATTATAATTTTAACCTTACCAGAAACTTTTATTTTGGTTCAGAGCTGCCACCGTTTTTGTAGTGAGAGGCAAAATAACGTCATTAAAACGTATTCTAAATTGTTTTGAGTCTAATGTTCATACATTTCGAGAGTTGGCTCACAACAGCCACGGTTATAAACAGTTATATATATATTTTTTTGTATTCTTAAAACTTATTTTTGGGCGATTTTGCTGAAGCCTTATGAGGTTTAGACGGGACCCTAAAGTTCTGCGGAACACATTTTTGGAATCGCTGCACTAGAGATCTGGAAGGAAAAGCTGAACTCATGCTCAAACGATGATCATCAGCCGACAACTTAATTTGGAATTTTTTGTAAACTTGTCACGTATTATATTATAGGGTCACTCCTTGCATAAAGTCCTATATTGAATTCAGCTCGATTACAAACCTGCATTTCAGTTAATAAGTTTGCGCGTAGTGGCAATGAAGCATGTGATGCTCTTGTCAATGTCACTCATATCGCCCCTTTGGTTTAGCGCAACCAAATAACTTGTTTTTATAGACACAGTGAAATATTTTGTTGTTGTAACCAAATTAATTTGTTGTCCATACTTGGTTGCTTAAACAAAGTTTTAATTAATACAACCAACGATTTGTTTGGTTATACTTATATTAACGTAGATCATCTGCGTCATAGCAACCTCTACTAAAGGTACTACAGACGATGCTGCTTGTTTTTGAATAAATACATTCTAAGTACTGGACAAGGTGCGCAAATAAATATTTAAAGTATTACAGTTTCACTTTTTAGTTTCCCGCTGAACTTGTTTTATTAGGATGTTTATACCGTTATTACACATCAGTACTTTCAATAACAAACACTGTTACTATTTTAATTGTCAAAAAATGCAAACAATTTCTCGAACTGTATTTTGCAAGAACACAATCAAGTGGACAAACAAATATATACAGTTGATTCAACAAAATATTTTGTTGACAGTCGAATTTGCCCCAACACAGAGGTTTCGTTTATTCAAACAAGTATTTTGTTAGTTGCACAAAAGTAATTTTGATACTTTTCAAGTTTTTCTTTATTTATCAAATTATTTGATTGGGGCAACAAAATACATTTTTTACCCTATAGAAAATATATTTTACTAACCTTTCTCGCAGTGCGAAGCGAGCGCGTAGGGCCGCATCCATTCACAGCTTCATTATCTGTGTTTTGTTTTACTTTGGTTCCTATACTTTTTTATTGTTAAGTGTGACCGAAAAAAACTGTTTATAGTTCGTACTTGTTAACAGTAGAGCACGCATATCACTTCTGGCCCACTAGGCGAATAAGGTGTGGATGGAGTGGCTAATTTGTATAATTGCCTAATTTGCACAATTGCTAATTGGAATAATTGCATAATTAGCACATTAAGTGCTAATTAATCAAATTAATTAGTTAATCAAACTAATTAGTGTAATTTGATTAAGTAATTGTTTGATAAAATTTCTTTGATTAAATATCTTTGATGAATTTTTTAAATTGTAATTGGTGTTGAAGGGTTTAAGTGTCATAAGGGTGATATTGGCGGAGCAGCATCGAAGTGTCCTTTGTGATGTCTTGAAGCCGACGAAACAGAGGGGTGGGTTGTCATTGCTTATATAGGTGTTGATGTTGGTGGAAGAGTAGCATAAGGAACGTTATTTTTGTTTGTGGCTGATGGGAGCGGGGCTCCATTTCCGCCCAGGTCGCTCTCTAGATGGATACCGAGGATTTAGATCCGGGAGAAATGTTTTTGGAGAAGCAAATATTTTTTTAATGAAAAGAGACGATTTGCATTCAAATACGCAACTGAAATAAGTTTGAATTATTAAAAAGTTACTTTAATCACTAATCCGATTGACCAAAAGACTTTAATCATGCGATTACCGAATGAAACTATTTCCCTACCAAAGAAACTGATCTCCACTTTAATCACGTAACATTAAATCGACAGAACCAAACACATATTCATGCGATTACGAAATTAAATTTATATTAATATCATAGTTACACAACGAAACATAATGCAACTAACTGAATTCATTAAATTAATCAATCTTATACGAACAAAGCTAACATAAAAACACACGATTTATAATAAAAAAAACTCACCAAAACATTAACATCCACAACCTTCATCGGCTTTCAAGAGCAAAATGTAATCAGAATGAAATATTCTAAATGCACAAACACGCAACAAAATACAGGTTGAACCAGACGAAACATCTTCCACAAACTGATTGAATACACTAAGAAATTAAACGTAACACCAATTCGCAAACCCACGAATGCTATTAAAACTCACTATATAATTAAACTGCATGCATGCTAATTACATTTAAGCCTAATGCAACTATCCAAGAAAATAGCATGTCAAAAACACACTACCGGAATCCTGCTCTCACAAAAGCATTAGGAGTCGACACACAGTAATTCTACAAAATAGTTTTCCGTCATACACCGACATCTCTATCGCTCCAACTCGCCTATTGTGAAAGCCTATCACATCTAATCGAATAATAATAACGTTTCAATTAATTAAACATAATAATTATCCGAAGCACTTTTACGAGCATGTGAGAGAAGAAAAGTAGTGAATGAGTCGGTATCACTGCTCCAGGCCTTGAGTCCAGCTTGGCTGTTCGTTTGGAACTAACCTCTCCTGGGACCATACATTTTTGCGGATTTACCCCACCTCCTCTGAAGTGCTCCTGCTAAGGAGCAAGGACAAAGAGCCTAGCGCAACATCTCATGCCTCCAAGACAGGTGTGGCGCCAGTCTGCTGGGGAGCAAAGTCACCGAACACCTGCCTGTGAAGACTGGCTCGTCGAGGAAATTTCAAATACTAGTAACTGAATTAAAAAAAAAACTATTCCCGTCACATCTACAGCAAACTACATAACAACTATTTTAAGTCCAGGAAATTATAAAACCCTTACCCAAATAACAAAGAAATATCCTGCAAAAAAACTTATTTAATATATTTCCAAGTAGCACATTAATTTAAATATATCACGTTCAATAATCGCACTCATCTTATACCCACAGAATTAAATTAAGTATTTAACAGGTAATTTACATGTTTAGTTCCTGTAAGCTTTTAAAACGATTATACATTTGACATTGTGTTTTTATGCGAAGCAGTCTTCAAACATTTTACTAGCTTTTTTTATATCAAATGTTTTCTGTTACCAACAAGTTGCTATTCAAATTTTTGTTGATATCTGCCATGATTCCATAAACATTTGAAATGTATGTTCGTATGTTTTCTAAAATACATTTTAGCATGTAGATTTCTTTATGAAATTATAAGTTTTAAACCAATCATTGTATATGCGAAAATTAAATATGATTTTACAAATGTGTTCAACTAAGATTATCATTCTACCATTTATAATAGAAATGTGTATATTTTGGGCAAATATACGTCAATATCATTTTAAAATATCATGTTTCCATCGGAAACTAAACCGATTGAAATTCGTATCGGAGTTGTAAGTTTAAATATTTGAACAAAAAAACGTATTTTAAACATTTTGAACCCCGATAGTATTTTGGGAGCTATTGTAAATGAATGTATAATGTCTAAAATACATTTCTACATCTATATTTCTCTACAAAACACAAATTCTGTTTCTAATATCTTTGTTTTACAAATGATGTCATCGAAATATATCAGAAAGATGTACACTTGGAAAAATATATATATTTGGGTAAATATTCTATTTAAAAATACTACATTTCGACAAAATACTAACGAAATACCATGTATGCAGCCTGAAATGAGCTGTAAAATGCCAAAGTCAATGATGTTTCATCAAATTATCTCAAATATGCTAATTTAAACAAAATTTAAGTGAAACGAAACCCATTTTGAATCTATATACTATATTGGTAAAGCATTAATTTCCAATTTCGTACAAGGTAGTGATATCTTATACAGCCAACATAGTGATTTATCAAACAAAATTTTACCGTTTTTCCAAATGCAGATACTATATAATGTACACTGTAATTCTTATTCCATCTAAGATATGTAGATTTACATACATGGTGACATAATATACATGATTCCGCATCAAACACACATATTAGAGCAGAAGACATTTTTATGTTATTATTTAAACACAATACTGTTTAAAAACATTACATTTATACAGAAACAAGTTAGTTGACATTTTAACCCCAAAGAGTAATAACACAATCAACCTTGATGCCAATGGTGTCGGAATTATCACCGAATAGCCTACATTGCAAATACTGCGGAAAAATATACACTTTCGCCTACAACGCTCCTAGACATGAGAAGTGGGAATCTTTGAAGAACGCATCTCGGGGCAATATTAAATGCAAAAACTATTTTAGACACTTCGTACAAACGGATAAATTGTATCGACATATCAACATCTGTAAAAGTAAACTTCTTACCGAGAAATGAAATGTATCATCTACACTACATAATATCACAGAAGGAGAGGATACTAACATAAGTACAAGAAATGAAATAGAATTGGATAATACGAAATATACACCTCCGTCAAAGAAAAGTAAAGTCGATATGTATGATGAAACAGGAAGTGAAGAAATCAGTGATGATTGACCCACAAATTGTCTTGTACAAGTGATGTGAAGAAGGCTGAAGACAATGCATATACTGATTACCTAATTCCTGTAGACTCCAATGAGCTTGTAGACAAACTGAGATATTTTCTTAAACACAGGAAATACTCAAATATGAAAGAGATGTTTTAGATTATTGATATACTTCAAGAATGGGGATACACCGAATGAAGTATTATCTGCAAACACCAGAGAAGTATAAAGACAACATATATTAAAAAAAAAAAGATAATTAATTTATTGAACCTTACTACTTGCCCGAAAAAAGTAATTCTTTCAGAGATATATCTTAAGTACACATTGCATGATACGAATATGTTTCAGCCTGAAGTAACATGCATTTCTCAAGTGGATTAAGTAGTTTGAATTTGGTTGATAAACTGTGTAATGGGAAAGGAGTGTTATCGAGATATGTCCTTTGAGGAATAAAGAATGGGAGTGAGAAATAAATTAGGGTTTTTGAGTAATGTGGAATGGTTTTGAGGAATGAGAAACGATATTTGAGGAATGAGAAATTATTTTTGAGGAATGAGAAACAATTCTTGAGGAATGAGAAATTATTTTTTGAGGAATAAGTAAGGTTTTGAGGAATAGAAAATTGTTTTTTGAGAAACTATAGTGAGGAATAAGGATCTGTCAAAGACCCTATAATGTATCACCAATATTACAATTTTTTTTGGTATCTATGTTTGTACACCATCCTATACTCGATTGTGTACATATTTTGAAACAGTCTGTGCATAGTTATTTAATTGTATATATATATATATATATATATATATATATATATATATATATATATATATATATATATATATATATATATATATATTTTGTAATGCCCCATGTTAAAATATTTTGTATGTATTTTTGAAAAACCTTATACTAGTCTTTGTCATAGTATTTTCTATGTTTCAAGACATTCTGTAGTTACATTATTTTTGTCAATAAAATATGTTGTAAAATGATTTTTACTTTTATTAATCAAATCCCTTTACAACTGTGAAATGTATTGGTTCCTTAAGAGAATAAAAAGTATTAACTTGTTTAATTTTATATATATATATATATATATATATATATATATATATATATAGAGAGAGAGAGAGAGAGAGAGAGAGAGGAGAGAGCGAGAGAGCGTGTGTGTGTGTGTGTGTATCTTAAAGTTGGTAAAATTATGATGTAAATCACTAATAAGGGAAAAATTCCAAAGTTTTTGTTTTTATACCAAGTGGTACATTACCAATACAAAACAGGTTTCAGTAACACAAAAGACTGTTGTAATGAAAAATGTAATATCATGCAAAACATTTCGAGGAGAGTATTCTAACAGCTTGCACCAAGAGAGTTGCAATTGGTAAACACTCAATAAAATTAACAAACCTGACATAATCTTAAAGCTAGTAATTACAAACAACGCACACAAAAATATAATTTTGATGCCTTTTATTGTATGAAAGTGATTTACAAAAAATGTAATACTAACAAGAGTTGTTTGAAAACAATATTACTACATTAAGAAATAGACACAGCCTTGAATAACTGTTCTCACTTAGGAAGATACACTACAGAATTATAATGATCCACACAACAAATCATATAAATTATAATAATAACTATGAGAGTAATCACTGAACAGATAGTTCGTAACTAGAAAAAACCTCATTTCCAACATAAACTTGTGTCTTAAGCAGGTAAGAATAAAATATACTCGATCGCAATTCCAAGAAAAATACTAAGGGATGTTTATGCCTGAACGAATAGCAGTTTAAAAAATGTCATGCTAACCATAATAAGAAGGTTCAAGCACTGTATATCACTTCTACAGGGCAATGTTAACTGGGTTTAACATAACACCCAAGCTTCAGTCAGTGCAAAAATTACTACGAATCAAGAAATACTCCCTAAAATGCAGAATAATGCTTAACAATTTGAAACACCCCAATAGACTACACTATATTAAAAATAACTGAAGGCAAGCCAGATGTGAAATACTTTTATTGAAATAGTGTATCCAGAAAAAAAAATATTTCGTTACATTTCAAAGAAACTCTGCCATGCGAACAGCACGAGCACAGAGCTGGGAAAAATATTTTTTTGTCTATATCCCACCCTAGGCTTCCTTCACCCAGTCTTCTACCGACCCCAAACCACCTCTGTCTTCCCCGCTGATGACGACTGGCCGAACTCCGTTGCAAACAGCTCTAACATGCATGTATTATTTCTTAATAAATAATTTCTAACACAAGTACATAAAAATAGTTGTTTTACATCGCCAACCTCCGTGGTGAAGTCAGATTATGCCTTAAGATGGTGTTCCAGGTTCGTATCCCGGGTAAGGCATTGTTAATATAAGCTGGTTTCGATTCCTGGCTAAGGAATTCAGTGTCCTTATAAACATTACCTAACATTCCTTCATGGAATAATAGATGGTACATTAATGCATACATATACAATGTTTGATAAGTTATGTAATTAAAATTAATATTACAATTAATTGTTGTTCAAAACAGAAAACCGTATCGAATGCATTACAAAGACTATTAGGTTCCGGAATAGTATTACAAAAGAAATCTGTACGAAAATGGCAAATAATTACATAATTCATTTTAAATAGAATTGCTAATACCGAAGAAATATGCATATTTCACATTCAGTACCAACTCAATATAATTGTAAATGAAAAAATTTAGAAACGTTTTAGTTTGTTAAAAAATCTTTTAGTTTCGCAATTTCCCATTTAAATCATTTAATCCATTAAGTAAATCATAATTCCTTTAGGAAAATTTAAGTTTTATTACCAAATCCGGCTATTTGCCTTGTTTGTATAGGTTCTCAGGGAAGGGGATGTCAGGTTATATATACATGCACAGGAGCGCTGCTCCTCATTGTTCATCCAACCACCATAGATGGATCCTCTCTGCTCCGCTCCGCTACTGCTCGCTGCCCCACCAACTTCTCACCCCCATTGCCCGCTGGAAGCCTTGACTGCCTACCGGAAGGCGATGGGTGTCAGCTGAGCATCGGGATCCGGCCCAGCGTGGGCGGACAGCCACCTGTGGCCAGCCCCTGCTCCCACATTGGCCCTCAGCCGCCTGAACTGGGGATTCAGGCCTCGCCCGGACCCTCACCTACCTGAATGGGATTCAGGTTTAGCCTACCACCTTTGGTAGCAGACTTTATGTAAGTAAATAGTTAACATTTAGAGCTTTTTAATACTGTTTGACATCGAGTTAATATTTTAATAATGTTTATGCTTGTTTAACGAATTGTACTTTTATCATGTAAATATTTTAAAAAAATTGTACACTTGTTGAGAGTTTTGACAGTAAGTATTTTAAGTAATCTTTGCTGCGCAAATTTAAATTCTTTTTCGGAATTTGTTATACCTTTAGAATTTCTATTTTGTTTTTTGTAAAATCGTTCATTTTTTTTCGGTAATTGCTCAATATTTTTCCAGAACATTCGAAAATCTGTTAATTTTTCTTCGAGTATGTTAAAGGTTTTAGATTTTGATTGAAATTTGCTTAAAATTATTAAACTTTATACACAAATTTGTTAAAACTTTAAGATTTTGAATGAAATTTGCTTAAAATATTTAGAATTTTGTTGGTTTTAAATATTTTTAAGATATTATGGGCAGGTTGGTAGATGTGTGTAGGGAGTGAATTATGGATCATAGAAAAATATTTGGCAACTATGCCAAACCATGCACAGCATGTTTGGAGGGTGCACAGCCCTGCCCATGGCTATGTTCTGAACAAGTTGTTTGGTGAAGGATGACTGAATGATGAACAAATAGACATGAGTGAATTTAACAATTGTGGTATTTATGAAAATAGGTTGGGTGGGAAATTTTAAGTATGTTATTTAACTTTTTTTTTTTATTTATTGAGTAGGTGTATGACTCAGAATATGAGTGCAGTGAAAGGTGTTGCAAGTAATTTTAGGTGGGTTCTTAATGTGTATTTGAGAATTTTAAATGAAGTAGATAGAGAGATACTTACTGACCACCATTATTCTTATAATGGACAGAAGTGCATGACAATATCATGAACTGAGGCTATTTCTACACTGTAAACTACTCACAAAAATATGTTAAAACCAACTAGGATACAACACCAAGTATTCTGAGAAAAATTTATTGAGTGGGTGCATGACTGTGAGTATGTGTGTGGGGAAAGTGTTGGAACTGATTCTAGGTGGCTTATTGATGTATATTTGAGAGTTTTTTAATGGAGTAAATAGAGAGACACTCAGCAACTACCAGTATGCTTATAATGGACAGAAGGCTGTGACAATATCGCGAACTGATGCTCTTCCTACACTCTTAAATACTCGCAAAAATATGTTGAAACAATCTAGAATATAACATGAGGTACTCTGAAAAAAATGTATTGAGTAGGTGTATGACTGCGAGTAAGAGTGTGGGGAAAGGTGTTGGAAGTCATTCAAGATGGTCTTGATGTATATTTGAGAGTTTTTAATATTTTTGTTAGTTTAAAGTAGTTTTAAGATATTCTGGGTGGGTGGGTAGACGTGTGCTTCGGTGTGAATTATGGAATATAGAAAAATATTTGGGAAATTATGTCAAACCATGCACAGCATAATTGGAGGGCGCACAGCCCTGCCCATGTGTATGTTATAAATGAGTTGTTTGGTGAAGGATGACTGAATGATGAATAAATGGACGAGTGAATTTAACGATTGTGGAATGTATGAAAATAGGTTGCATGGGAAGTTTTAAGTATGTTATTTAGTTTTAAAAGTTTAAAATGTTTGAATTTTGTAAAATTTAAGTAATTTTTTTGAATTTTTTGAAAATCTAAATAAGTGTTTTAAATTTTTAGTTTGTAGAGTTTAACAGATTAATTGCCCTCACTAAAACTTCTTATATGAAAATCATAATTAAATTTATAAAAGTTTTTTTAACATTGTCAACTACTTTTAATGGTGTCGCATACTTTAATTTTTTACAGTGTCAAATACTCAAATTTTTGATGTTGTCAAATACTTTTATTTTTGATGGTATCAAATATTTTAATTTTTTTACAATATCGAGTATTTCACATTATTTTTAAAATTAATATTCAAACGTTTTGTCTTAATCAAATCATGTTCAGTAACTTGCTTAAATATAATACAATTGTTATAGGTAAAAGAATTAAATGTGTTGTAAACACAGCTCGTCTGTTACAAAGTGCGAAGGCCTTGCATGCCGTGAAGGATAGTGTGAAAGGCTAGGCATGCAGCAGTGTTAGAACAGTACACAATGTGGCTTGCTGTGTAGTGAAGTGGTAAGTGTCGTGTGGCAAGCAACCTGCTTTGCTGCACTGCCTTATCAGCAGAGTCTCAGGAGGGGATGGAGAAGTGGAGGCCACGAATTTCGGGGTAGCCCATATTGCTGGTTTAGGCGGCTGTGCATGGAAAGGGGGATGATGGGGAAACGCGCATGCACGGAGATGAATGATCATGTAGGCCGAGGTAGGGAAAGGGGACAGTACCCAATATGTGGTACAAGGCAGCCAAGTGCACAAGCTCGCTCCCTTGCCCTGTCATGCATCCCTTTGTGTTCTCTCGCCTCTTTAACAGCAGCTCACACTGCTCCCTCCCCTTCCTCATCCTGCAGTCATGCTTCAGCACACCTCCCTTGCCATCGCCCCGTGGTGCACACCATCGCTCGACCCACAATGCTCCTTTGACTAGCTTCCAGCAGCTACCACAGTCACTGTCTATTTTGTAAACAAGAACTGCGCCAGCAAGGTTCAGCGCACTGTGGGAAATATGTTCTCTCATGTGCTGGTTTTCAAACACAGAACTGACCTCTCTCATTAAAATTATATTGTTTTTTAACCCAATTTAAAACAGTAATTTTAAAATCCAAAGGAATATTTACGTCATCTTTCACTCTATTATAAAATTTTTCCCCTCAACAAATGTTTGTACTACAAATAAACATTTATCTACAGGTACAACACAACTTCTTACTAAGTGTGTAAAATGGCTTCTTTTATTTTGCAGCACTACATCTCTATTTACATATATTATGACACTTAGTGTACTATTGTGGGAGACATAACAATTAATTAGACAATATCACATTCACTGATGAAAGACCGGATTCAGATATATTCTTTTTAAAAAAGAATTTACAATTAATAGAATTTCTGTTTCTCACATTTTGCCCTTCCTAGAATTTACCTGTAAGTACCTATAAAAGTTTTGACACTGTTAGTTTCATTCTAGACTTGAATCAGTATGGAAGCAATGGTGGATTTGTTGTGTCGCTTTTGCAGTAAAGAATTTACAGTTCTGATCAACCTTTGTCGACTTGAAAGAACAACCTGTGGAATGAGAAATTCAATAATACAGTTTCAGTGTCATTTCTGCCAGACAGTTTTCTCAAAGTGATAATTTGAAGAGATATTATAGATTTTGAAACACTGCACCACATGCTGCATTTCACTTAGCACCTCACACAGCACCCCACATAGCACCTCACACAGCACCTCACACAGCACCTTACACAGCACCTCACACAACACCTCACACAGCATCTCAGACAGTACCTCACATGGCACATTCTCCTCCCTCCCCTACTCCATCCTCTCCTCCTCATCTGTACATAGCTTCACAGAGTTCACAAGCAGCACCACATCCTAAGACAACACCAAATATGACACAGTTAAAATTTCGTGTACCATCCACAGTATTTCCTTCGAAATGTCGGTACCTTAATTCATGATTGGGAAGTAAATCGCTTTCCAGTTTGTAAGTGAAGAGTATGCTTCACCTCTATTCTGAAATATTAACCACAGCATTTAAGGTAGATTTACTGACACACAAATACATAGTGACCAAACTAGTACTGATGCAGACTTTGAGAGACTTTTTTTCAAGGTGTAGGAAGCCTTTAATAGATTTAACTACATCACCCCAACCAATAACTCTTAGTGTAAATATATCCTGCAAGTATCTGAAATCCATCACAGTGGAGGAAGGCTCTACAGAAACCTTCTACTTTCAGACTCAAGCTCTCCCTATTCTACATTCCACAGATGTTGGTGAACTTTATAACTACCATAGTGCCTTATATGGTCAACAGGATTGAGGAATTTACTGCTCATAGAAGTGTGTGGACTTTACAACTGATATAAAAAATGGACGTTCACATATCCCAATATAGACCATTTATTACCAGTATCTCACACACTAAGTTATCCAAGTTTATTGGTAATAAGAAGACATGTAATCCAAAACTGTTCCATTACTGGCCTCACTTCATCCTCATTGGCTCTCAAGACCTTGCTTTTGAGAGCTGCCAAAATCTCTTCACTTGCTCCGATGCATAGATAAAATCTTTTTTTTGGTATAAGGTTTTAATACAATCGGAAGTACGTAAATTTCCTGTTTCATGGAACCCAGAATGTGTAAACCCGCTGAACTGTGAGTCTTGTATCAAATTTCCTCCACCAGCTTTGCACCTTTTGTATGACAGAGCTTCATTCAGTCGGATGTTGTATCAACGTTATCCTGAGGGGAACACAATTGAATCCCTGTCTAAATTTTTTCCACAAAACTACATTTAGTGTCATAATATTTTCAGCCCCACCATCTGCCAGCACCACACCCAACACCACACCCTGCTCTGCATCGCAATCTGCACCACCGCTGTCTTCAAACCTACTGTTTGCCCTAACTGCAGGGTGTGTTACCAAGTATCTCTTCAGAAAATAAACTGTTATTCTACAACATTGCCACAATATCCCTGTGTTTCTTTATGTCACCCGGGAATTACTCTATAGTATCATCTTCAAAGTGTTGCATCACATCATGTCATATACAAATTTTTAAGTCTACAAATCTACACGTGCAGCGTTTATGTGTGGAGTCATCATAGGTGTTGGTGTGTGGGTGTGCTCTGCAAAATTTATGCTGATGTGACAAATGTAAATAATATAGATGTCGCTCAAACAAAGTACCATAACTAACATTAGAGCATAGCGAGATTTTATGTAATATTTGTATAGTTTTAGTTTTAATCAATGTAAATTAAAATTTTTAATGTGTGTGAAGGAACGTGTGTGAATGATTATATAATTTCCATATGTGCATACAAATTTTTGTACATATTTTAAAAGTGTTGTACACTATAGTAATAAGATGTAAGTACAGTTTTAAGGAATGTTTTGTAATTTTTTTTGTAAAGTATTGTAATTTTTTTAAAAAGTTTGTATGATGTGTTAAAATGTTTTAATAAACTTTGTTTAAATATTTGTGAACTTGAACGAATTTGTTGTAAAGTTTATAAATTAAGTTTTAAGGATGGTTTGAACAAAAAAATCAATGGTGAAAGAAATAACTTGTTTTGTTATTTAATAGTTTGAATTCCTTTTGTTACAGTTGCATATAATATGGTTTACAGTACTGAAGTTTTAGTATTTGTGGGTGAGTTGAGATGCAACCTTTATTGTTTTTACACAACATTATTTACACGATTTGAACACCAACAAGTATAAAAATTAAAAGGAGGGAAATGGTCAATGGCTTGTAATAAACTTTAGTAGAAAGAGTCTTTGGAAAGTGAACTCGTTTTTGGAAGCAAATAACTGCTACGTGGCATGTACCGAAAGAGAACTAATGAGAGAAAACTGGAAAAGTATTGAAGGAGTAACAGCACCTAGAAGACAGCGATGCGCAACTAGTGTAAACGTGTTTTCTTCTATATCAAATGATTTCAGTGAAGTCAAGTTGTACGTAAATAAAACATTATTTTTCCTATATAATTCAAGGGAGATATGTGCATAAGTTTAAAAGTTATTTCTGAAATTCACTGAATTAAGTTAAGTTATTTCTTTTTAGTGACATAAACTTGCAGAGAGCTTTACCATATCAGGGTCAGTTTTGTTTTGTGTCATAATTTATTGTAAATATATAATGTAATATATAATTGTTATATCATATTTTGTAAGATTTTGTAAAAAAAATTACAGGACAGTTTATTAGTTTCTAAATACTCCATACAGTTGGTTATTAAATAAAATATTTGAGAATTTAAATATTGTAATATTGTACACAACTTGTAGTTATATAAGTAAAATATACTCAAATTCAAGTGATAAAGTATATTTTAAGTTTCTACTGATGCACATTTAAAAAAACACACAGATCAAAGAAGAAACTCAGTTCACAATTAAACATGTATATGCATAACTTAAATAAATATATTTAAAATTGCTGGAATTTTCTGAAAATGTAAAACAAGTTATTTATAAATAAAGGTGTATGATACGGAGTAATTCACATAACACGAGTGTCTGAGCATATCATATGTTTCAAGAAAGAGCGTCTGCATGAAAAAGAAATATGTTTAGAGACTACTGAATGAATCAAATGAAAGTTCTGACTTTCTCAACATGAACTGTCTGGGTTAAAAGGAATATTTTTGGGAAAATATATATTTAACTATTTAATTTTAGACATTTCTGCTATAAAAATAATTTGAAGCTAGTTTTCTGCAGTATTGTATGTTGATGAAAACACTATAAGAATATCGGAAAATATAGCAACTTGTTACATTTTGTTATACTTAGTTTGTGTAGTTGGCACGTAGATCCCTTACAGCTGGCAAACTGTACGAGAACAAAGTACATCCGCCAGGTGCCATATGACTGACCGTGGCTAAAGATACATGTTGTTTCACACTGCAAAAAATTAAACAAAAAGGGGAACTCCTTAATATATTTTAATTGTAACACTTGATTTTATTACCATCTTCATGCACTGTGTTTTTTTTATATCGCCTTGACACTTAAACACCAGTTTCAAGTGTAAAATTGCTGGTGTTGGATATGATTATCTTTACGAAACGTTCGAATAACGACCAGACGTAAAGTTCGTAACGAGTGTCTTTTTGGATTACCTAATATTCCAACTCCTAGTGCTGAACAGCTAAAAATAATATAATTTTGACTGAACATTTTTACGGATGTATATTTTAGGAACCGCTGGTGGTAGCGAATTATATTTGGAACGTGAAATTTTGATTCATCTTCAACGGAATATTCTGGTAGTTATAAAGTTGTTTATATGAAATTGTAAATGCTGAATTTTTATGTAAGCAAAATCTTAACGTCAAAAATAATAAATAATATCTTTTTTATTTTGAGTTATTATTGAGAAAAAATTTTATTTATGAAATTAATTGTATGTGTTTGCTTAACATTTTTTTATTGCACCTTTAACAGCTTTCTGTTAGACGAATAAAATATATTAACAAGTTATTTATCCTCCTTCGCACGAATGCAGCGGAACTGTAAGTGTATATGCCTAGATGTCTTATGGCACTTCTTTCTTGTTTTGTTCCACTCATATTCAATACTAGCAAGTTGCTGCTTTTTTACTGGTTACATTAAAATCGCTAAAAGGGATTAGATAGTGAGTAAATCGGAATGAAATCTCGTTTAATGTAGGAAACCCATGACAATTCAGGTTTCATAAGTAACTCAAAAACATTTTAGGCTGTATAAGATACATTTTTCGACAGAGTTTAACTCCATTTTTATAATCTGCCTCGAAATACATGCAACACTTTGTCGTCACATTCCTGTGCGAAATAAGAAGTTACTGATAACTAATGAGCCTACTTTCCTCTACATGAGTGCAAATAAATTTTAATGAAGTTCTTAAAAGTTTAGATGGTAGGTAGGAGTTGACATCGCATTGACAGCAACATCATTAGAGACGAAACCAGAAACAAGTGAAACAGTGCCAAGACAATTAAAATACACGAGTCACTTACCCAAGATTCTAATTCAGAAAAACTCGTAAAATTAAGCTAGTTTGCAATCGACTGCACAAAGGAGGTGCGATTCGGAGCACCAACTTCGGATGTAATAAGTCTAACGTTTTAAATTATAGGGTTCACTAACCTGAAATATTTATATAGTCATAATTTTAAATATAAGTGCCTGAGTTACTAAAATCACATAAGTTTACATGACCTACCATTGTACTACTTGTATGTAACATTTGCAGGGAATCGGTTGATTGGTCTCTGAGATATGGCATAAAACCTTATTTTCTTAAATGATGCTATTTTACAAAATTGCTTAAAAAGAGGCTCTCTACACGATGTTTATAATAGATACTGTAAGCATAAAAAGTTTGATTAAAATTATTAAACTGTTAACTAGATACTGTATGCCAAATATATATCAAAATATTTATGTGGCCGCCATGTTGTGCAAAATTTTGTGAAAATTAGTTGAATTATTCCAGAAATATTGCAAAATGTTCAGTATACTCACCTTACAATACATTGCAAAAAATCGTGCGAAAGATGAGCTCTCTGTGCATAAATGATGCTTCTAATAAATATTGTTTGCTTACAAAATTTTGTTGAATTTTGTTGAAACGTTTTATAGATATAATAAATTATTTTTAATTATTTATACAAACCCCATATAAATATGCCTGGTGCACATAATACATGTTAATTTACATAACCTACTATAGCAATATTTGCGTGAAATTTTGGTTTGAATGGGTTAATTAGTCTTCGAGACATGGCATAAAAACTCCATTTTTATTTGACGATCTTAATAAATGGAGGACATAAAGTTTATATATTAGCACATTCGATGATTTTCATAGATATAATATACAAAGTTAAATTTAAATCTGTTATATAGTTTCGTATATATAGCATACTAAGCTAAAAGTTTATTTAGACGACATTCGGAAAATAAGAGACTTACACAATTAACACATATAAAGTAATATGGCTATCCATAGTACAACTTCTTTGCCAAATTTGAAAGAAATCGGTTGATTGTTTCCCGAGATAAGGCATACAAACTGTATTATTTAATGTAGGACTAGCTTACACAATGTCGGAGAAGTGAGGCTTTACATAGACAATTTTGATTAATATAACTGATACTGTTAGCATACAAAGTTAAGTTGAAATTAGTTTTTCATTTTCGTGGATAAAAATTCTGAGCTGAAATGTTTATATGGCCACCATTTTGAAAATAAGTATTTCTGACCCTCTCAAAGTTTATCAGTTTACATGGCCTTCTATAGTGCTACTTGTTTGCCAAATTTAGTATCAATTGGACTTGTTTTTTTCAGAGCTATCACGTAATATAAATTTGTCATCTGATACTATTTTACAAAATGGTGGACAAAATAAATTTTGTGTGGACACATGTGATGATTGTTATATGAACAGTCAAAATACGAAGTTTCGTTGGAATTAATTACATGGTTTCGACGATATAACATAAAAAAACTAAAATAGCTAGATGGCCACCACTTTGAAAATATGTGTCTGGCATAATTAAAACATATCAGCTAACATTACCTACTACAAAATTACTTGTTTGCCATACTTTGTTGGAATCGGTCAATTGTTTCTCGAGATATGACATAAAAATTTCATTTATTTGTGTGGCACTATATTACAAAATGGATGGCAAAAGAGGCTACATGTAAACACATTTGATGTGATACAAGAGTAAGTTGGAATTTATTTAATTGTTTCAAAGTTATAGCATATAATACCAAAATAGCTAGTTGCCGCCATTTTGTAAATAAGTGTTTTATATGTTTGAAACAAATTTGTACATACCAACTGCCACAGTGCTACTTGTTTGCCAAATTTGGTAGAAATCTATTAATTGTTTCCTGAGATATTACACGAAAACTTTATTTATTCATGTATCACTATCTTACAAAATTGCGGGGAAAATGTTGTTGTTTGGCTTGCATTATGCTTGTGATAGATTCTGTCTGCGTACAAAATTTGGTTGAAATTGGTTAAATGGTATGGTAGTTATACCAAATAAACCTAAAATATTAGTATGACCAACATTTTGAAAATAAATACCTAATAAATTTCAGTTACTTATATTTACCTGGCCTATCATAGTTTTACTTCCGTGCCAAATTGGGCGAAAATTGATTTAGTAGTTTTCTAGATATAATGTAAAAACTTAATTTTATTTATGTAGCGCTATCTTCCAAAATGTCAGACCAACAACAATATTCGCCTCTAAATTTAGTGTTTACATCTAGTGCGGTCAGCATACAAAATTTGGTTTAAATAGGTTGAATGGTTTCCGAGAAATGACATCACCTTAAATGTTAAAACAGCCACCATTTTGAAAGTAAGTGTCTGGAGTGGTCGAAAAAGATAAATGTTAGGTTTCCTTACTTAGTACTGTGTGTGTACCCAGTTTGGTGAAATTCGGTTCTCGCGTTCAAAAATTGAACAGGGTGGTGTGTTTGGCTGGAGGGGCCCCCCCTCCCCACAGATACAGACATACACACAGACGCATACACACACATATTCACAGACAGGAAAGTGATCTGATAAGACTGTCTTTCCTTTGGAAAGTAGGCTAAAATTATAGAGGAAACATCCATTAATTAAAATGTTTCTGTGGATATCATGTTCAGTACACACTGGTGTAAATCATTAGCATGCATAATTCCGTTGCTATACTTCGCTTTTATGTCATAATGCACCACATATTATCCTTTTCGTTCCCCCGCCTGTTTAATGACTTATACATAACTTAACATTCGAGACGGAGAATTAGTGACATATTTCAGTCGTAACCCTGTGAGGAATAAATTTTCTGAGTTTGTTTGTATCCTTCTGCAACTTATTCTTATTTTATACTTGTATTATCTATGATTATCTCCCCTTTGTTGTTAGATTTTTCGTAAATAATTGCTCCACTTATTTTCATTAAGCTTAAGCGGGCCGACAGTCAGTTACTGGACTTGCAGTTGCTCGAAGATCAGATTAGAATTACGATGTTGTAATTTTGACATCGCATGTAAACTTGCTACAACGCGCAGCGTTTAGCCGAGGTGTTAGATAACGTTAACAAGCCCTAAAGTTACATTTGTTTGACATTTAAGTCTTTTCGTTTATGAGTGTTGAAAATCTTAATGGTGGGTGGCGTACAAAATAACCAAATTAATTTGTCTTGTGGCAGAAATTGTCACCGAGCAAGGCATTAAAGTAAAAGATTGAATAATTCAGTAGTAGAGTAAATCCCAGTTTTTAAGTCCCCTCCCCCGTGGGAACTATCTATATATTTATGTCTTGTAGCTCTTACTATCTACTACCCGGTTTGAGTTGTTTGTCTGCCTTTCGTAAATTACACCTAAATGAAGAAAAACGTTGGGGGAAAAAAAAAACAAACAAATATTTGTATTTTTTTATAGCTCACTTTTGTTTTGCACTTAGTATTCCCATCTCAATTATATTATTGTTTACATAAAATAGAAAAAGTTTGGGACATTATTTTGTGTAATATGACTTGTTATAACACTATAACATTAACATCTTACCAAGAAAACAGTAAAAAAACTTTTAGCCAACGATAAATTCCAATAAATTGTTATAATAAATATAAAAGTTTAAAAAAATTGCAATATCAAATAAAAATTTAAGTTATCGTTATTAAGTGGAAGTAATGCCATATTTACATGCCAAATATACCAGCTTTCATTTCACCTTAACAGTTTATATTGTAATCAATTTAGTTCCTCTTGGCCCTCATGCAGACTTATGGCTGTTTTATCTTCGAATTCATTGTCGGGATCGAAGCTTCCCATAACGTCAGTTAGTTTTTGAGTCACCGATCTCCCTTAAACCAATCGAATTGTAGCTGTCCATTTTCGAACTTCCAGCCGTGTTCCACTGGTGCTTGTATCATGGGTTTACCTAGATGTGCGTTGTCCCGCATGTTCACTGGTAGTATATACGACTGATGTGGTTGTATTGTTTCTCGAACATGACCTCTGTAATGTAACCACTTGCAAATATCCCTGTTTCAAACAAGTAATCTTCAAAACCAGAACCCAAAATCATTTTGCTTAAGTACACAAAATATGAGCAAATGGTATGGAAAACATCAAAATTGGCGTTGGACTTCGGGGGCTAAAGCGATCGCCTACTACTAAGCAACTCTATCTTAAGCAAAAAAAAAAAAATAGTATGTCTTCTTTGGCGGTGGATTATACCAGAAATAAATTAGAAAGGGATAGTCCCATATAGGATTGTCTGCGGTCATTATCAATGTTATACTGTTCTCACGCTTTTAATCTAAAACCAATGGCACTATCAGGAAATCAGCTGCCTTTATGCAATAATTGCCAACATTTTGTCAAAACAGGAACTTTAATCCCAGAAATTTTATGGAAGCGTACACATCCAGTTTTTTTCCCCAACAAGAAATACTGACGAGATACAATATATAAAACAAATTAACAAAAAAAAATATATATATAAATCGTAGAGTTTGTCAAAACAACTCGAAAATCGGCTACAATTTTTCTCAGTGGAAGATGAATAGCGAGACTGTTGTTGCAAAAATTTTACAATAAAATTCGTCCCGCGCACAGCAAATATTTCAATTAATTTCAACGAGGGAAGTTCGGAATGAAATCCAACTTAACCAGCGACCTAACGGGCGTGAATTCTCCTCGACGCATCAATGTAAAGTTAAAATATTCAAACGCGACTTCTGTAAAAAAAAAAAAAAAAAAAAAAAAAACTGGCAGTCCTTCTACTATTAGCACAGGGTTTAACATGGAAGTAACCAAACTCAAGATGTTGTGATGCCGATGTCACGCCACAGCAGGCTGTAGGCCCACGCCAGGCCACACGTAGTCCTCCTCCTGTCCTCATTGGCTGTCGCTATGTAACTCCTGCGACTGATCCGAAAAAGCGCGTCTTTCACTGCAGCGTGGAAACGCCGGCATGCTCGGCCAAGTTCGTGTTTATCAAAACTTCCAGCGCGGCCGTCGCTGGAAACCGAATCATTTTCGCCAACTGGAGCCGGCGTGACATCGCGAAAACTTGCCAGACATCACAACATAAAACCCGCTTCCCGCGGTCAATCGTGACACTTGTGTTGACAGTCGTCAACCGTTCTCCCTGCGTGCCTTCGTTTGAGAAAACAGACACTCTTCCCTGCTCTACTCAGTATACGAAACAATTTTCCAAAAAATACATACCCAATAGTAAAGCTGATACTGATTATTTGTTCCTCTATCATTGTATAGCATATGCTTAATTTGCAGAAGCGATATAGAAAGTAACAAGTGTATACACCTGTCAAATTTCTTGTTTAGCTTTATGTGATAGTGCCAACATTCCTAGAAGAGTGGAATGTTTTCTAACTGGCGAAGAAATCGGTGTCAAGTAGGCTACTGTTGGTTGCTTCTGCTCTCCTTCAATATTTGATGGTGTTCAAGTCCATCCTCCCCAGCCAGGTATTTAGTTTATTTTATTGAGAATTACTCTTTATACAGTCCAGAAGAAATCAGATTGCAAGCTTTTCCAACTGGAGTTTTGTTTACAAAGTGTGTTATTGCTGCCTAAATAACGTGCTCAGTGTACTTTTAAACGAAACGAGGCTGAATATATAAATAAAAAAAATGGTTGTCAGAGAGTTTAGTTGGTCAAATATCGGTGCCAGTTCATGCCTCTGTATTTGTTCTTTTCTCTTAAATCATAATACTATGTGTTTAATTGGTTTTATCACTATCAGAAGGAGTTTCCTTATTTAGGTTAAAATTATACAAACATAAGCCCAAAAGAATACCACCTGTTGTAAGTATATTCGAAAGGAGATTTTGATAATTGTACTTAATTATTTGATTTTATATTAGCAGGTTTTAACTGAAGCAAGTGTGAGTACGACACACAATGATCATATATGTTTAGCAACGTTACAAAGTCTGCACTTCCTGTAAGGTGCCTGATAGTCATTCCTAAAGTAAAATGCTTACGCATTCTCCATTTAACATTAGTAACTGAATTGCACAAATCTTCTGCATATTAAAGCACAGTAAAAGTTTAACTTCCTCATTAGAAGCTTGTGTTGGCTATATATTTGTCATATAAGAAAGAAAATCTCATAGTACATACGGTGACTTTATTTCACCCGATTCCAGGAATCGGCTTACCTCTAGGACATTCCGTCTAATAGCCTAATTATGGCTACTTCTTGTATTCTACACATATTTGACGCAGCAGCTACAAATGCAGCTTCTAGGACTTGCTCAGGTTTTATGCATGACGAATACACAAGCTCGTGTTTGTAGTTTGGCTGCCAAGACACTATGTTATTGCCAAAATGTTTTTGTAATTTTGCTTTCAATTTATTGGTTTTGTAGTTTTCATTATAAAACTGTGGTGAATGTTCCATAATGAATAACAAATAACGTTCACGTAACATGACCATGTGTTCAACATTACAACCCTACATATTTATGATATTAGTGTTTATATGTGATTTCCGGGAGAACCTTAAGAAATAGGTAGGATTAAGATATTAGCTCACAAGACTGTCCATAAATATAAAAATTACAAGAAAAAATAATATCGCCGTAGCAAGGGCCTGAAATGCGTACTTAAAAATAATGCCTGGAATCTCAGATCTTTTCTTTCTTTGAGGGTTTCCCACGTGTTGCTATAGCTTACAAAGCGCAAACAACTGAAAGTTCTCGCTACATGGTAAAAGCTAAAGAAAAAGGTCTGTTTCGGGAATTTCCACGGGTGTTGGAGGGGGGGGGGGGGGTAAGAGGTATACTGTGACCCATGGTATATAAAATAATTTGATGAATATTTGGCACACTTAGCATTTCATGCATGATAAAAAATTACTCGTATAGACAAACCGACACCTATGAAAATTACAAGTATAAAAATTGGTAATTTCAGTCATAATGGATATTTTCATTGCTACGAAAGGTTTAGCAGTCAACTAATATATAAACACATACATACGTGTGTATATATATATATATATATATATATATATATATATATATATTTGACCATAAATATGTGGTGGTCCAGTTGTTGAGTTGATAAGCTACGTCTCTCATGTCGGAGATAACTAAAAAAACTCTTAGTTACATTCATTACGTATGGTTTTTCAAAAGCCATTCGCACAGCGTTCGATGTACAAACTTTAAGGTTTCAAAAATATTTTACGTGAAAATTTAATTTTCGAAATATTTATATTACATAACCATCCAGCAACTAATAACCTTGCAGGTCGAAATGTTTATACAGACAAGAACAAACAAAGTAAGGACGAATATTTGTTTCAACATTGTGCTATACCACTCGAATCTATCATCATATCACCAGCACTATTGTACTTCCGCATAGGCCGCAGAATGTAGATACTGTTACAAGTTATAACAGAACACATACTTTGCTCCTAACGATATCCGCTATTTACTGTTATGCAGACAGCTACATATAATGCGAGACATAGATCAGGCAAGGGATTGGCAAAATACTGGAAATATGGCAACTCTTTAAACGACTGGAAAGTTTATAGTCGTCTACGAGATTGGAAGCCTCTCTGGTTAAGCGGTTAGCATACCCGGCCCACATTAAAACAATTGGTCTTTGTAGGACTTTTTGCACATGGAAAACATGCAGAAAATGCTGATGGTCAGTGAGATTTCTCTGGGTACTCCTGTTTTCTCTACCTATTATTGTTCCATCGCTGAAGTCTGTCACTCGATGGGCGATACCTCGACCTAGCGTTACAGAATTTATGGCAATTCAAGTTATCTGTGAATATAAAATTGTAAGCGCTATACCTAACTTGCAATAAGTTTGAATAAGAAATTGTCATAAAACGTATCAAAAAAGTGGTTTGTGAATTCGACATTTAATGTTAAAGATTCACTGATCGAGAGTACATAATTGTGTATCTGAGGCTGTAAGACGACTCACCAGTTTTCATCAAACAACAGTTTGTCTCAACAGAGAATATAACAGAGGAAAGTGTCGGTTATCCCGGCTTTTTATCTGCTTTTATTTCCCAAGGATGAAGAATAATCTACATCATAGTGCAAGTACCGCAAAGCGAGTTCGGAGTTATGTAAGAAGCAAAGAAATGGAAATCTCTGTTCGCTTAAATTTGATTTCGGGGTCAGATGGGTTTACAACCTTCATTTAAACTAGCACGTATAAATATTTAACTAAGGCTTTTCAATGAAGTGGTTCACGACCGCACATAATGTATGCAATCGCCCTTCAGGCAACCTTGCAAGATGTGGTCAATGCTCGACTCCTCGAAACACACTTAACGAATCTGAGACTAATCCCATCAAAATTCGTGCTTCGTTGCCACCAAAGTACAACCATTCCCAACTTGTCGCTACTAGCTATATGCTAACTTAATTATCGTAACGAGCCGATACAGTATACTATAATATTCTTAAGTTCACAAATTCCTGTCGATACACTCTGTTATTAATTTGCGTAATAATAAACTTCAGAGAATGCAAATCACTCCTTCCGTGGCAAAATATTGCCTGTACGATTACGACACTGCAGTAGATAAACTCGTTTTTCTGTTATTTAGGATATGTGTTAAGTGGACAGATTATGCTAGGTTAGGTCCTGAGAGATGGCATGCTTATAAATTCTCTACACATCTTAATTTTAACAGCACGCGAATTTAGTAACTTCATTACGTGACAATAAGAAGTGTTACTGTTTTTAGTGCTGCTGCTTTTTATTTCGTTTTGATGTCATCGTGTTATTTAAGAGATATTCTTTAATCATGTATTAATTTAGTCAATTAACTCTACTAAGTTGCTGACGAAAATAACAGAGATATTTTTTTACGCACATACATTTTTCGAAATATTTTATCAGAATGACAAAAGTAGGCGTCAAAAGTCTGCTACATATTTAGCCTTAATAGCTCTGAAATGTGAGGAAGTGTTATCATACCATTCTGTACTTTTGTTTGCAAATTCTCAAAGCTAAATAAAATACATTTTGTGAATTCAAATTACGGTCCTGAACGAATTCCCATATGGGTTGACATCGGGAGACTATTGCTGACAAATGAAATAGTATAGCTTGTCGTAGTTCCCGTTCGCTACGCGCATCTAAGTTTGAATATAAATACAGATTACAAAACTGTTATAAGTTTGATTGACGTATATTAATAATAACTACACTATGTTCATACACTAACGAAGAATACGTATGATGATAAAATTATTTTTAGTGTGGCATAAAGTACAGCACACACGATAGGGTTCCAGTAAGATATATAGGCCGTTAACATTCTAGTTTATTTTCCCCAATTTTTAAAAGCATGTGTCGTTTCTACTTGAACATGTTTCACATAATAAGGAATCTAATAGTTGAACTCGTGTGTTACTACATAAATTTGTCTGATGCCTCCCGTTTATTCTTGTGGTTGTGTCTATATATACATATATACACACATACACAGACAGAAGTAGATACTTAGTTTAGAAGATGAAGAAAATGAAGAAATACGAAGGTTAGGTACTTGATACCTTACGAAAGAAGATAAAGTTACATATGAAGATCCGAACAAAATGAACATTTGAAAGGCACGTGTTTTAAACTACTTGCTTTTATAAACTGCAGTATTACGTATATGTTCGAATCTGAATTCTCTGTCCAGTAAAACCTCATAATTGAAACGAAATGAGCAGAAGTTGTTTTGCAAATACGTTATATGTATTTTGTTTCATAAATTCCTGTTATTATATGTATGAGTGATTGAGATTATTATCTCTACTAAGATAATTCGATGCTCGTATGGCTGTTAAATAAGTTGCATGTTTACAGACCAGAATTCAAGTCCCTCTTCTGTTGTTTTCGACGATGTATAGCGGATCTCATAAAAATTACATAGAAAAAAGTCTAATGTTGCCGCTACAGAAAAATTTGTATTGAGGCATTTCTTTAATCGTTTATGTTTTAGTAACATTAATAATGTTGTGACAAAGTTACTTAATGTTAACAATTTACAAAGTCTTATATTCTTATATAGCAAACATAATGTTGAAGTTTTAATGGTAACATAGCCTCTAAGAAATGTTGCCGCAACCAAAAGTTGTATTACGCTAAAATTTACAGGAAGAACAGAATATTTTGTGTTACTGCGACATTAAAGAAATATCCAACCAACACAAGATTACACTGACTTGGCTTTGTAAAAATGGCGGTTAGTAGTGAACTGCAAACACCTCGTAAAATGAAACCACAGTATTAAAATTTTAAAGCATAGTATGAGAACTAAATGTAGATTAGAAAAGCTCTCAAGCTTTTCAAAGCAGTTTACGTGTACAAATACGCCTATATTTTCAGAGCATTAAGTATTTCCACGTATGCAGTTTGTCGTTATATTTATGTTGCCGCAACCAAATGTTGTATTACGCTAAAAATAGCAGGAAGAACGAAATATTTTGTGTTACTGCAACATTTAAGAAATGGGCAACCAACACAAGGTTACACTGGCCTGACGTTGTTAAATGACGGATGGAAGTGAACACTGATAACCTCGTACAATAAAACCACTGTATTTAAATTTTAAAACGCTATATGAAAATTAAATGTAACCCAGACCAGCCTTCAAGCCTTGCAAAGCACTTTACGTGTGCCAAATATTAATATATTTCTAGAACATTAAGTATTTCCACGTAACAAAAGAGAACTGCAAATTGTCGTTATGTTGTATTAAATACGAACAATACGAAAGTTCATTACACTCGTCAAAATAGCGCACTCGGTAGGGAGCCGGGTTCCCTTAAGAGAGGTGCGTCAAGCTCTCAGGGCATGGGTTACACTTCCCCGCTCGCCGTCATTTTTTTCTTTAGTAATATTTCCTTTTGTGACAAAATAATTGTGCTTAATTTATTTTACACTGCAATGTTTATTTAAAGCAAATAATACAAGAAAAAGTTTAACACAATTATTAACATGAATGGAACACAAAATTAGTTTTGCCGCAACACAAAAGTTGTCTTGCCGCAACACAACATTTATTTTGCCACAACATAAACACCACCTTAATGTTACCAGTACAGTTAGGAGATCATGTTGTCACAAAAGTACTTAATGTTGCAGTAACATAAATAGCTTAACATTATATTATATTAAAAGCAACTTTAGTTACAGACGGCTCACAGATAACAAAATCTTAATTTTGTAGTACCTTTAATACTGTTGCCACATTAGACTTTTATTTCTGTGTATTAGACATCTAGGTGGTTTCTTGCACGTTCGTCGGAGCCGTGTGTTTGTATAACCTTGCTAACCCCCTTTTTTAATTATTTCTTTTACTGGCATACAATATTCAGAATGCATTTCGTACTACATCTTAACTTTTTTCAACGCATTTTTAAGTCAGTGAACTGTGAGGGAAAGTATCTAAATGGAAGCTACGAGAATTATATTAAATGCATACGCATAATAACATTCGCATACTCAGTCCTTTATCTCAATAAATCGCAAGCCCATTCTGTATCATAATCAACTTGCAATATTTCTTAAAAATATGTAATACTCTGAAATCTACATATTGCAGTTAAAAATCTTCTACAGGTGTTGTATTTATTTGAAAATAGTCGTGAAACTTTGAACAAGTCAGTAAAGTTACGAACTGATGACATTCTTCCAAGTAAATATAGTATCACCTCAATTTTCCTTTTTTTTTTTTTTTTTTTTTTTTTTTTTTTTGTGGGCACGGGTAAATCATAATATTATTACTTGTTTTTGTAAAATTTATTATGTTATAATTACTTGTTAATTTGAGATATATGTATCTAAAGGCTGTTCACGATAAAGTGAGCACTCTTGGAAAAAACCTTAGAAAAAGATACTGCCCCTGCCTGCATATATTTTAACGGGCGTACTGAATGACATGCGTCAAGTAAAGTTGGTAATGATGGATTGGAAAAAGTTCGATATTTTAACATAAAATAAAGAGTGTTAGTTAACCATTTTTGCAAACTGAAATGATTTCGTTTCCTCTCAGTATATTTTGATGCGTCTAAGTATAACAATGAACAGATTTGTAACATATTTACTTTTATAATAATTCACCAGTTCCAGTTGACCGACGCATGAATAAATAGATTAGGACTATAGCAATGTTAATTTTACATAAGACGATAGAGTACACAACGTGCGTACAAGTAGATCTTAAGCAGGACTTTCAAAAGTGCTCATTTAACCATGAACAGCCGATACGTATGTATTCATACATATATTAATTTGATTGTTGCAAATAACGAAAGGGTGCAAAATATTTTGATACGAAGACCTTATGCATTGTGCAATGAATCACGCTTAGAGCTGTGTGTTAGAGTTGAAAAAGTGACCCTTCGAAAATAAATTAGACACGATATTACATGACAAAACACAGTCACCACATTATACATTTAAAAAAATCCAGTATCATAAATTATTAAAACTAACAAATAGTCTATATTTGGTTTTTACACACAAGCCAGTGAGACAAGTGATATCCTGCCAGTGATTCCAGAAGCATTGAATTTTTTGAATGAGTATCTTTGAAACATGTATTTTCAGCAGAGGCATTACAGAACGCTTCTTATTGCAACATCACGACAATAGGGCGAATTAGCTAAGAGCGTAATCCATGACGATTTTTTAATTGTTGTTAATCAACGTCCCGTGTTGTTCCAGTGTTGGAGACGAGTAACGCCATGATCCTTGGGGACAGATGTCAGCTGCCTCAACACTTGCTTGTACAGAGGTTAACGTACCTAGTAAGGAATCGTGGAAGTATCTCTGCTAGAACTGTAGGGAAGAATCAACAGCAAATGTTGCGGCAACTTAGACTTTCAGTTCAAATAATAGGTTCAGATTCGAATAACGATGGAGAAAAATTGTATCATGTTTAGTACACTAGCAGTGACTCTGGATTAACATTATAAAGATGGCATCTTAGACACCAAAGTAATTATTAAAGAAATTATTGATAAAGATAAAATCACTCATAGGAAACATATCTGAGGAATCGGGCTTGCATTGAATACACCTTAACGCAAGTTTGAATACCTGAAACGAAGGTACATAAATCTGGCTGTATTTCATGTGTGACGAGAGAGTTCACGTATTTTTGAGGAAGATTAGTTTGTGAGTTTTATGTTATCTCTTCCCTATTATTTTCAAAAATTTTTTGTAATGTTCATTTGCATTGTAGTCATGGATATCATAGACATTGCCATAATTAATTATCTTGTTCTTCATCCATACTATCAACAGTTTCTTCAACAGTTACGGTGTGAATTCAACCTACAGGAATAACGTTTCTTTCTTTTGTCATGCCCAAGTGTTGGGAATAAAGTTTGCATTATGGAAACAGACAATGATATGTACCATGGGCCTACTTTCTCTATAGCTCCAATTAACATTCAAAATTTATTTATTTGTGTTACTACAAGAACTTTCGAGTGTTAACAACTAGAATTTACAATTCAGCGAGATGACATTCTCTGAAAATATTTCTTAACAAAGCACTATACTCTTTGTTAAGACCCGATTGGTCTAGCTTCACAACCACTGGTAAAATGTCCGTATATTTACGGACATATACAGCAAATATCCGGAAAGTCAATCCGTAATGACATGAAACGGAGCTGAGCTCCGTAAATACAAAATTTCTCCGTATTTACTATTTCTTCAGGTTTCGGGAATGAACAATTCCTAATCAGCACGAAGTTTTCTTCGCCACTGTAACCAGAAAATGATATATTTTGCGGCATTTAGTATACCCACACAACTTAGACCTATTCTTTCAAACATCGAAAAGTAGCATCAGGTGACTGTAACTTTTAGCAACACTTAAATTTAAACTGAAAACGTTTCTTATGTGAGTGTATTAGAAATACAAAATTTATACCTGAAAGACTATCTGAAGGTTTTGGATGAGTGGTTGCAGTCATAAGCACTCGATTTTTTTTAACTCGGGTTCAAATCTCTCAGTTATAAAATACGTAAAATAAACATAACGATAATTAAAGATTATTTTTATCTCTCTTTTTAAACCTGGACGTACAGAAAACTAACTATAAAAATTATGGAGTCGTTCCGCGGATTCACGGAAAGTTCTGTGAAATTTACGGAAAGTCCGTTTTTGAAAAGCAACGAGTATGTAATTTTATGGAGAGTTTAAGGACACTTCTAGAGAAGTTTTATTAGCACTTTTCCGCCAAATGAAGGAATAATAATAATAAAAAATACAAAGAAGTTAGAAATTTTATTTAGATTCTACTAGCGACCCGCCCCGGGCCTCGCTCGGGTGCGATTTACAAATATGGCGTTGTATAGGTTTTCAGCGTGTGTTGCACTAAATGCTTATGGTAACTAACATAAGATTAATATTGCGTCATTCAAAAAGTCTTCTGTAGGAAAGACACGAATTGTTACTGTTGGTCATCCTTAAAAGATAAATATATGCTGTCGCGGACTATTTTGTAGACCTTTTTAAGATCTACAATTCTGCAGTACATTAATTTAGGGTACATTTTATGGTTTAGTCAGCGTAAGCCACGAAAGCACCCAAAAAGTGGCTTTTTCAGACTTTATTATAAAACGTTGACATTCCTCTACTAACCATACATTAAATATTTATGTATTATTTACTTTTACCTTTCTCTAGAAATACTCTAAATGATGGTTAAAACCACATCGAAATCCATCAAGTAGTTTAGAAGCCTTGGCTGAATACACAGACACACACTCGGCCGGGCGACTTGTGTTTTATACCAAGAATAGATAATTTCAATATTAAAAATGAATCCAATTCAGGGAATTGGACTGCAGATCTTTTGAGAATGCTCTACATGAGTAAGTCAAATTCTAATGATAATTTTACTCGATGGTGTTCTCTGGTTCAACAGTTCTTTCTATTGATGCGTAGTGGATTGTAATGACCGACACTAAAATCTCAGCGCTGTTAGAGTAATTCGCCAGACATCACATTAAATGAAAATTCTGTAAAATAATTTTCCGTTTGAAATCAATGATTCATATTTAGAGTACAAAAAGTGGAATTTAGTGGCTTATGTTAGCACAATGCATAAATTCTGGACAACAAAATAGTTATTTGTCCAAAGGAAAGTAAAATTAAACGCAAATGATAAAAGTTGTCCGTGAAGATGAATTCTTAAAATGTGTATATAAGCTCTATATATTATATATATATGTGTGTGTAAAACATTCGCACCACTGCCTCACAATAAATACAAAAACACCAGGAAAGTGCTCGACCACCCATCGATACAAACTCCAGGGACGGTTCCAGAAGAAAGAGAACGGTAGATGGTAGCGGTCACCCCCCCCCCCCGGCCCCTCACCAAGCACAAAAAAAACTCATGTCATCAAACTGTCCCCCGAATGTTTTGAAACTGAAATGAATTAATTCCCGTATTGTTAAAAATAAATATATTTTTTAATTAATTCAAAATTGTTTCCTGATATTATGTTACAGTGCCTCCTCCCATGCCACGAATCGAAATTCTAGACCTGCACATGCAAAATGAGAATATGACAGTTCCCCTACTACCTCCCCCACCCCCCAAAAAAAACGATGGTCTATGCTCATTATTGTATCCCTGCATGAATGCACACACATCTCCAAAAAATTTGCACACCAAAAATGAATCTACTCGTTCGATTAAAACGAACTTTAACTAGCGCGATTCTGCAAAAAAAGAAGGAAATTATTACTGTACAGCATCTCTGCTTCAGGACAATGTTCCGCCAACTTGGGAACACATACGAACGAGACCTTTATATAACCTCGTCGGATCGCCTCGTGTCTGGATACATGCGACAATCCGATACGTGCATAAAATGAAACGAACACCGTGTATTATATCGCAGCAGATTTTCCCGCCATTCTCACAAATTATGCTCCAAATCATGATCGCATCTACAAGGAGGATTCAAACGGCCAGACAGGCCAAGGAAGTGTTGGAATGTAGATGTTAAATTACACGTTTTGAACTATGAGCAGAAACACACCCACTACCCGTAATAAACTCTTCAATTGTGTATTTATTATTATTATATTGTTGTTGCATAATCATTCAATGTCAGGGTAGTTGTACATCTTCCATTGCGTGATATTACAATAACCATCTATATATAAAATTACATTACACCATGGACCATCTGTGAATGTAGCGTTACTCCACAATAGTTTATGTAATTTTACACTAATGTTCTTTGGAATTCAAAGCGAACTATAAGTCTTTGTTTAAAACATAGGCTTATAATAATTATCAATAATAATATTTATTATAATAATAATTGTATTGCTTTGTTAGCAATGACATCGAATTTAAATTAAACCATTTTTAATATATGCGAAAAAAAAACACATACTACAAGTACTATAATCCCAAATTGAGCAGAACAATTATTTTGGTAATTCTACACATTTTATGGTTAATTTACGTATTAATAAACTAGCATATAGGATAAATTAGCAGCAGTGATTAAAACTATGTACGCTGAACGTCAGCGTGTTCAAATAGAAACTAAACTCTTTGTGATTGGATACGCCTCCTGCTTGCAACTATATTAGGTCTGAAATTGACAGTTGCTTGGGAATAGGATAAGCGGTGTTGCCGGTTGCCTTGTGGCGCCCGGTGTATATATATATATATATAATATATAATATATAGAGCTTATATACACATTTTAAGAATTCATCTTCACGGACAACTTTTATCACTTGCGTATTAATTTTACTTTCCTTTGGACAAATAACTATTTTGTTGTCCAGAATTTATGCAAAGTGCTAACATAAGCCAGTAAATTCCACTTTTTGTACTCTAAATCTGAATCATTGATTTCAAACGGTAAAATTATTTTACAGAATTTTCATTTAATGTGATGTCTGGCGAATTACTCTAACAGCGCTGAGATTTTAGTGTCGGTCATTACAATCCACTACGCATCAATAGAAAGAACTGTTGAACCAGAGAACACCATCGAGTAAAATTATCATATGAATTTGACTTACTCATGTAGAGCATTCTCAAAAGATCTGCAGTCCAATTCCCTGAATTGGATTCATTTTTAATATTGAAATTATCTATTCTTGGTATAAAACAAAGTCGCCCGGCCGAGTGTGTGTCTGTGTATTCAGCCAAGGCTTCTAAACTACTTGATGGATTTCGATGTGGTTTTAACCACCATCATTTAGAGTATTTCTAGAGAAAGGTAAAGGTAAATAATACATAAATATTTAATGTATGGATAGTAGAGGAATGTCAACGTTTTATAATAAAGTCTGAAAAAGCCACTTTTTGGGTGCTTTCGTGTCTTACGCTGACTAAACCATAAAATGTACCCTAAATTAATGTACTGCAGAATTGTAGATCTTAAAAAGGTCTACAAAATAGTCCGCGACAGCATATATTTATCTTTTAAGGATGACCAACAGTAACAATTCGTGTCTTTCCTACAGAAGACTTTTTGAATGACGCAATATTAATCTTATGTTAGTTACCATAAGCATTTAGTGCAACACACGCTGAAAACCTATACAACGCCATATTTGTAAATCGCACCCGAGCGAGGCCCGGGGCGGGTCGCTAGTAGAATCTAAATAAAATTTCTAACTTCTTTGTATTTTTTATTATTATTATTCCTTCATTTGGCGGAAAAGTGCTAATAAAACTTCTCTAGAAGTGTCCTTAAACTCTCCATAAAATTACATACTCGTTGCTTTTCAAAAACGGACTTTCCGTAAATTTCACAGAACTTTCCGTGAATCCGCGGAACGACTCCATAATTTTTATAGTTAGTTTTCTGTACGTCCAGGTTTAAAAAGAGAGATAAAAAAAATCTTTAATTATCGTTATGTTTATTTTACGTATTTTATAACTGAGAGATTTGAACCCGAGTTAAAAAAAATCGAGTGCTTATGACTGCAACCACTCATCCAAAACCTTCAGATAGTCTTTCAGGTATAAATTTTGTATTTCTAATACACTCACATAAGAAACGTTTTCAGTTTAAATGTAAGTGTTGCTAAAAGTTACAGTCACCTGATGCTACTTTTCGATGTTTGAAAGAATAGGTCTAAGTTGTGTGGGTATACTAAATGCCGCAAAATCTATCATTTTCTGGTTACCGTGGCGAAGAAAACTTCGTGCTGATTAGGAATTGTTCATTCCCGAAACCTGAAGAAATAGTAAATACGGAGAAATTTTGTATTTACGGAGCTCAGCTCCGTTTCATGTCATTACGGATTGACTTTCCGGATATTTGCTGTATATGTCCGTAAATATACGGACATTTTACCAGTGGTTATGAAGCTAAACCAATCGGGTCTTAACAAAGAGTATAGTGCTTTGTTAAGAAATATTTTCAGAGAATGTCATCTCGCTGAATTGTAAATTCTAGTTGTTAACACTCGAAAGTTCTTGTATTAACACAAATAAATAAATTTTGAATGTTAATTGGAGCTATAGAGAAAGTAGGCCCATGTTACATAACATTGTCTGTTTCCATAATGCAAACTTTATTCCCAACACTTGGGCTTGACAAAAGAAAGAAACGTTATTCCTGTAGGTTGAATTCACACCGTAACTGTTGAAGAAATTGTTGATAGTAAAATATTTTGAGCAAGCGCCATAAACTTTAACGATCACTCAAATTCACAGGTAAATACTACGAAACAGTGATACTGACTCGATAGTTTTTGTCTGCCAGATGTGAAATGTTTTGTTTCCCTTCAGATGAACTGATCACGTCATGCTTGTAAACCTACTAAGCTGTATGTTTTACACGAGAATGTGACCAAATAAATTGCACCAGTTCGGTTTGTAAACAGCAGATTCTGTACCATGAATCACTTAAAACTGAGTAAATTGACTGAGGTTGTTGTTGAGCACCGTCTGTTTGCGACTCGGTCAAAATGGCAACATGAAAATACTTAGGTAGTATCACAGATTTTAGACTTGGGCATTTTTTCCTGTTGAAGATAACTCTTCCGTACAAGTTGGTCACTTTATCTCATTTTCGCTTATTGTTGACTTGGTCACTTTAGGCAGTATACCACCGATATATAGACTTCCAAACGATTTGGGATACACGATGGTTTGTTTGCGTATCAGCGCTCCAGTAAAGACCCATTCGTCGTTTCTTGACCGTGCACTCTTATGTGACCCGCATGCGAGGACTATGACCTGCAGCATACGGTCGCTGCCCCTGCGTGCCCATTACTCCACCTACGCCACCCAGGAGTTGTTCAATCTCGGAAGTCGACGCTCTTGTTACAGTTTTAGGATGCTGTTTCGCTTTGTCGTTCGCATCCGGCGCGACATGCCCGTGGCCTTTATAACCACACTAAAGACATGAAAAAGATGCAGTGAAGTGATACCAACGACATGTCGAGCTGCGGTCACGCGAAGCACTGACCTTGCGACAAGTCATTGTCGAGAAACTGTATTACTTTGTCGTTCTCGTCCAATGCGAATTCGCCGCGTACTCGTAATCTTTACAGCCAGACCACTACACAGAAAAAAAGCAATAAAGATATGGCGTCTGCACATCAAACGACGGCCACGCGATGCAATGGGCACTGTTCAGGTGTCTGAAGGTAAAGATAAAGCCAGGCGACGTGATTTTACTGGGATACAGGACACTGAACTTCAGAACCGGACGTATTAATCGTAGAATTGCGCGATTATCATGTTACTGGACAGGGAATAAGGAGGAAACAAAAGATTTCAGCATATACCAGTTCTGGTATAGAACTTAATGCATGCTATCGTCGCATGCAAATTGTTAAAAATTATTAATACAAATTATATGTTTATATGCATGTGTGCAAACTAAAACCTTTTCTGGAAGTGGTCACTGTTCAGATCTTTTACTAAAGCATTTCCTACATAAAAATAATTCATAATTAAAATTGTTAATTATCTCTAAGTTATAGTAAGCAATCATCGATAGACGTTCTGATTGTTCCTATAGTGCAGAAATAACGGCAGTGGCGCTGAATTCTCATAGTTATTTAATCTTGGCTACTTCTTCCTTTCCGTAAAATTTTTTTTTAATTCCTGGAAATAAGAGCTACATTGTATTTTCTCAAGGCGTAATTATATTAGTACGAATGTTGTGCGTAATTGGAATCTTTAAGTGGTCGAATGAATTATAAAGATGGCCTGCGGAATTTAAACTGCTGATTAAAAATCTGTTGGCCGTAAGAAAACGTGTCTACCTCTGAATGTTCTATGTTGGCAACACAGTCTTATTTCTGATGCAGTCTCGTAAGGAATCCCGTCCAGTTTCTGATGCAACTAAATTCCTATTCAAATGTAAACATGCGGTTGTATTCAGTCAAAGGGCGCACGTAAGAGAAGTGAAGCTAAATCTAAATGGAGGCTATTGCGATAAAGAGTATGAAAAGCATACAGATACTAAAAAAAAAAAAAAAAAAAAAAAAAAAAAAAAAAAATTGTGGCAGCCACGAAATGTGTTGATATTCACTTTGCCAAATATTACTCCTAGTCAAAAAATTATACATTGGCGATCGCTAAACTTTTGTGGCCACTAATATAATTTAGTGATAACTATCAGCATTTGGCAGGGTGAATTCCCTACAAAATGTTTTTCTGCATGTATCGTGGATAAGTCATATGTGGACGGTTAAGAGAGAAAATAAGGAAGGCGAGGCAGATCGCGCTGCCCCGAGACTGTCTAACTATAGTATATAATTCTATGTAAACATATTACCTTAACATGAATTCATCTTTTTAAATTTTTTATTAATGCCATGGTTGGCCTAAAGAGCAAGAGTAGAGAGAGCGAAATTATTTACTCGACATTGAGCGAGTTGTTTCAGGTACAAAAAAAAAAAAAACATATAATCCTCAAAGACGACGTATTCTGAATGAAAACAATGCGGAACGCACTACCACCGCAGTCAGTTTGCCAGGGGTTAGGTTCTCGTATAAGATAAACTTAGATCTTCACTGAAATTTGAAGTGTTTCAATAATAACCTCTTAAGTGCTAGGCGAAGATTTATTCGGAACCCATGTATTGCTCAAGACTTGCTCAATGCAGATATTTTTAAGTTCTTTAGATCGTTTTGAATATGTTATCAAGATAAAAATATTTTTGAATTATTTACATTTGTAAATAATGCTTGCAGGCAACGCCAAATAAAAGGTTTCAGGGCATACGATGTATGTTGAATCACGCGTAGAGGCGTAGTAGAACTGTTAATCTTCTCGATGGTTGGTTCACCAGCTGTGCTGTGTTCGGTTACAAGTATCGTAACTGCAGATGTGGCGAAAGAAAAAGCTGTCTCTTCTTTGACGTGTTTTATTCCAGACTGCTGCACCACTAAAGGAGAGGTCTGAGGGCAAATTCCTCCCTGCAATTAGTCTTTGCAGTTTAAATTACGATATTGTGTTTTTCAAAATTTTACTGATAAATCACGTTATCCTAATTCTCGTAAAACATTTTTTTAAAGTTATTTTCTCTTTATGTCTCTACAGTTGAGACAATGGGCTGTGCTCAAAAATATGTTAATTAAAAGGAACGTCCTTCGAAATCGTTTGATAGTTATGCATTAAAATACATTTCTAGCAATTGTAACGCGGATAAAAAATAACGACTCAAATTTTACGTAAAACTTATATAGGCCTATAGGATTTATACTTTATAATAATGCTCCTCCAAAACACACCCGCCTTATTTTGCTATATTAAACTACACATTTCCGAATTTGGTGAGATTCGGTTAAATAGCTTCTGGGAAATCATATATAAGCTGAATTTTTCAAGTAGCAGTGTCTCCCAAAATGGTGAACGGAGGAGAATATATATTATTGAATGTTATGCTGTTATTAGAAACTTTCAGGGAACGAAGTTTGCATTCAACCGGTAGAATTGTTCTAGAGCTGTAATATATCGTGCCTAAAAGTACGCTCTACAGCGATGCCGCCTTTTTGAAGAAGAAGAAAAAAAAACCATAATGATATTATGAAACACTATGTTTTATATAATTAATTCTATTCCCAATTTAGTAAGCGTTAAATGAATAATTTTTAAAATTGAAGACGTGAAAAATAATTATTGGCCATTTTTTTCTTCAAAATAAAGCAGAAGTGAGGTTATTGACCAGTGTATTTAATTGTGCCCCTATAGTTTCTTTGGCGTTTCAAGTTTTCACTATTCGATTGTTTTAAAGATGTGGCATACATAGCATTGCCATAAAAATTTACGCGTAAAGAAAGAACCGCAGGGTCCTAACTAAATGTTACTATTACGATGGAACTAGACAAAATAAATGAGCGACTATAGTATGATTGCATCAGGACAATGTTCCGCCCACCTGCGGCAAAGAAAGACACCCTTCGTAATTTGTCAGCTACGATGTATCTGGAATAAGACAAATGCCGTGTTTTTCCTGCGGCAGATTTTCCAACATTTGTTGCAATTACGGTATAGACCACGAACACTTAGACACGGAGGAAGTTGGCTCCCCAGCTAGTTCTAAAGGGGCCGTGGTGGCCGAGCGGTTAGCTCGCTCGCCTCCCACGAAGGCGAACCGGTTTCAATCCCCGGCCGGGTCACCGAATTTTCGCACGTGGGAATCGTGCCGGACGATGCCGTTTGTCTCGGGTTTTCTCGGGGATCTCCTGTTTCCCTTGGCCCTTTCATTCCGGCGCTGCTCCATACTCACCTCAATCACCCTCATCGGCTCCGAAGACCTCGCTGTTAAGAGCCGCCCAAATATTTTCATCTAGTTCTACACGTGTTTGATGGGAGGCAAAATGGGTGACGAGGCAGGTCACGGGAGTGTTATAACATGATGTAAACAATCTTGGGACACAAGAGCCTGTGTGGAGGAGCATATATTGCGCAGAAAATGGGTTCTTCGGTACTCAGCCGGAAAATGTAGCACACGAGATTGCAGAATATATTCCACTTACCGCAATGACCCTCTTATCTGTACCTGCCGTAGTAGGAGATCGCTGCAAAGTGACGCGAAAATCGTAGCGCTCACCTACAGACTTCCGAAATCTAGCTCAGTCTCATGTTCTCAAAGAAAACGGAATTTGTCATTCAAAGACAATACAAAGCAACCTATTATCATTCCACATTGCTTCCTGCTGACACTAGTACAAAAGAAGACACGGCGATTTTAAGATGATAATGGCAGAACTAGAAAACGATGTTGGAATATAAAAGACGTACTGGAAGGTGTGTCTAGGACGATCAGATATTAGTTTATGGAAAGCACCTAATTTATATTGAGTAGAATTGAAACGGGAAATATCAAGTTCTAATTAATAATTTAGTTACTGTTTTCATTTCAATGCGCCGTCTCACGAAACTTTAATTGTTAATTTATCATCAGCTTATTTACTTGTTTACCAATTTTCACAGTTACCAACAAATTCTCAACCGGCAGTTAGTGTACTACGAAAGATACACGAAGTCTCAAATTTTGAAAATAATTGGCTCATCCATTACAATTTCGTAAACGTTTCAGTGCCTTTTAGAGCGCTACCTGTACACCAGTTTTGCAAAAATATGCCAATAGTTCTCGAAACATAGCATATACGATCCTTTTTTTCTAATGGTGTTATATTCCAAACTAGTAGATGAACATCATGGACACAAAGTGAATATGGCGCTCTTATTATTTTTCGAAGTCATAGCGAGTATGGTAGAAATTTATAATGATTCACTGTGTGCGTAATGCAGCCATAGTATTTATACGGCCACCATTATAATACTACGCATGTAAGACTTTAAAAGTAAAACTGGATGGAAACGGTTGAATAATTTTGAAGCCCTTGCTACGCCCTTTAGGGCAGGAAAACGCAAGAGACATACTTTAACCAACAATCCACGACACAAGTCGTTCCAGAAACAACAAAAACTTTTAAAGTCAATAAGTGCAAATATCTTGTGGTGCCCGAGCGGTCTAGGGATGAGCACAAACATTCAATAAGAAATAATCTAAGTCAATTTAACACATTTAAATTTAATTAAATCAAACACTGAAACTGTTACACTTTTAATTATACATCTACTTACTTGGCGATGTGGCGGAAGACGACATGGGAGTTGTTAATATAAAATAAAATAATAATGGCAATGGAAGCAATAACATTATATAACCGCTGTGGTGAAGGAGAGTGGAGTCTCAGCACAGCTCAGGCGAGTAGTCCCAGGCGGTGATGTGCAGTCTCTGGTGTCCTCTGCTGAAGTCTCCCTCCTTCAGGCCATGCATGGCATAATAAAGCAACATGAGTGTAGTGGGGAGAAGTCTCCCTCCACCAAGAAGTTGCGCATGAGCAGTCCCTCACCAATGAGAAGTCATGGCGAGAAGAGTCGCCAACCAACGAGAGAGCAAGGTTAGGGTGTCAACCAATGAACTGGAACTTTGCACACGCCCCCAAAGTGTGGTATCGAAATCATGTGACGGGAAAAAAGCGCGTGATACAGCGTGTGATTCCAGGAGTCATGGGACGAAAATATCGTGAAAAACAGGACGTATTTCCCGACAAAAGTGGTTAACAATTGCAGTCACGCGGTGCTGAAATCACCGCAGGCAGTACTAGAATGGATACAGCTTCCTGTTGCAGGCACCGCAGAACTTGATAAGTTGCGAAAATAATTCACTAAAATGTTCTCTCTCTGAACTGGAAAGCTTGCGGAGTGCCCGCGGCATTACATCACTCCCTCTTTCAGAAAAGTTTTGTTCGGGCTGAGCAAAACTTAAGAAAGATATGTGGCTGAAGCTATATGTGAGTTGGCCATCAAAGTAAAGCTGGTTGAAGTATGGAGTCTGAGAGTGTAACTGCTCTGTCAGAAACAACAGGATGTGGACTCGCCAGTAAAGGAAATCCAGGTTTGCGGTCGATCAACTGACAGCCATTGGCGTAGCAACGATGTTGTCACAGGGGTCTTCTTTCTTGAAGCTTTATGAAATTGCTTCCATACTCGCAGTCAACTGAAATATAAGAGTTAATAAAATGGAATGAGTTAATTACTATTCCATCAAATAACTTTAAAATTAACAGAAATAAAATGGTGAGTACCATGTCACCTTCCTCAGTATTAAAGTTCGCCTTTGTAATTTTCCAGTGCAGCTAAAACAAATCTGGTACACAATATACACATTGGATAACATTGAACATCGATACTTATTATAAATATTTGGTACAGCTCTGTATTGCATACCAAGACTATTAAATATTTCGATCATCAATATTATTTTGTGGAATATGTATGTTCATAGCACAAAGTATATTGTTTTTATTGATTTATCTTACAATTGTTAAAATTGTTTTCATACTTGAGTTAAATTATCTTAAAAAATCAATAAATCATTGCATTACAATAAAACAATTGAATAAACACATTGGGACACTTTATTTGGTGCTCTCTGGAATATCGGATTCCTAGTGTAATATTACTTGCTGTAGCATTAAATTTTCAAAATTCCACGCACTATACACTGATTTTCACTGACTCTACTTTAATTTGTGCCTCTGGGCATCAACATTTAATCACTTCGACGTATCATGAAATTCTTAAAGGAAGTAGTGGCTGTCATCCTCGATGTCGGCTGCGGGGCTGGAACTGTGCTCGAAACAGCACACATGTCCATGGCATCTGCTTGATCCTCAGGAAGTTAGGTAGGCTCTGTGGTCTCAGCTACCTTCCGACGTGGGAGGCAGGCACGTGAACACCTAGTCAGTGTCTCACACAGGCGCCGTTTCAGGAACCAGACGACGAGTACCAGATATCCCATCATAACGAACCCCACCAAGTAGTGACTTTGGCGTTCGATGTGTTGACTCAGAAACTTTGTATGTTTTAAATCATGAATGTCCGACATGAGATGATTCAACTCTACATCTTCTTCTGTATTTAGCTCTGACAGACTAATTTTGAAGTCAGTTTTCATGGATGCAACGAACACTTGTTCACTATTTGTTAATGAGGACTGAACAGGAGAGAACTTGACGGCATTCAATTTTGTATTATATATGCGTTAACTTGTTACTGCGTGGTAACAACTTAATTTTCTCATTAATTATCAGACAACTGCTTACCTGGGATATGACTCCCTGCGCCGAGATCCACTCCTCCACCACGTGTGCTTCACTCTTTTCATAAGGACAAATTTTTGAAACGTTCATCTTTCCTGGTACTGAATAAATCCAACTATCACCATCTACTGATCTAATAAACACTGGTACGAATGAGTTACCTAGAACTTCTCTTTTACATATTTACAATCGTAGCCAGGTTGTGACAATATTTTATTCACTAGACAATTCGGACCCTTTATGGAAAACACGGGACATTAGCTGGACAAACTATATTATTCCCACCTTTACATTGACTCTTGTCTGCTTCAGACATTAACACATAAAACTGCCTGTTCTCTGACAGCGCGATATAAGGTGCATCTAGCACTACCTGAACGTATCTCTCTAAATTTTTCTCAAACACGGGAAAAGGGTGAGCTCTATAAATTGTGGAAATACCTATTCGCAGATCACAAAGGAAACTCAATTATCAACTGTATACTATCAGTTGTAGTAAGTGCATGTACCGTCGTTACTTTATAGTAATTGTAAACTTGATCTAAATCAGTTCCTGCTATCAAAGTCTTGTCTGCAGGTAATTTAAGAGCAATATCTCGAATAATTTCTGACAAATTTCTTGGAGTCTATAACGAAGTGGGTAACCTACCAGTCGCTATGATATCCAATGCCACTTTTATTTTCATTACCTCTTGTTTATATGACTGAAGAGTTAGTTCTAATTCTCTCAGCAAACTACTGTATTTAAGTGCTTCCCCATAATTGCTAATCGTTAATCTGTGATTTCTTTCAATCATTGAGGCTGTTAAAGTACTCCAAGCAGTCATGTGGTTCGAAGTTTTTATTACTTTCGCTAACTCTTTTTATAAAATGCCCATGTCCTTCGAGTTTTTCTCTGCTCTGGCATTCATCTCTTTCACGAAAGTTAATTGTTTCTCTACTATATGAATCAATTTTTCTTGTCTCGTCCCCACCTCACTAGTGACTTGTTGAATACGGACATACTCATCATTCGTAAGAGTACCAAATATAAATTTCAGAATACTACCACCTGCCTCTATCAAATCTCTCTTTTCGCGAGACAATTTCCTGGGTAATATCAAAGTTACTTCATTACTTCCTCCTCTAATTCTGCAAATTAGTCTATCAAGAACATCTATCTCTGAACGTGGTTTTTCAATATCTTGGTTTCCAGAAAACTTCATCACTTTAGTTACATTCAGTTGGTTACTAAATTCCTGATTAATACTCTCCAATTTTCTTATGGGTATGTCTAGTACTATTGTCTATCTGTCTCCTGTTAATACGACGTCCATTTCTTGGACCAGAATCACGCCAGCCCCTATGGTGTGATCTGTAATGCAAACCAATATACCTCTTATTTAGTTTTTTCGCATTGAATTCGTAATTATCATTAAATTCTAGGTTACATTATACTCTGAGGCTACGCATCACTTATTTCTGCTTCCTCCTCTTCCACTGAGGGGTTTCTTACATTAGAACACAAATTATACTTGACACTAGGTTCACCTACGTTCTCACGAATTTCTCCTTTTAGATAACGCGACAGTTCCCAAACGTTGTCAGATTCTACATTATCATAACACTCGCTATCATCGAGGGTGCTGTCGTCCCTAGGGCATTCAATAAATATTTCCTCTACTTCACCTATTTCTGCTAAGTCTGTTATAGCTGCTAAAATTGGGCGTGACGTTAAGCCTATATTTTCTTCAATATTTTCCTCACCTAATTCTTTATCACAATCAAAACAAAGCAGGTAGTAATTAATGTTAAGAATGATGACAAAAAATGTTTTTTTGTGGTCTGTTCTATCTGCATTGCATCAAGTACAAAGAAACCCTCAAAGAGTGAATAAATACGAAACTTACGAACATGAGTATGATGATGCACTTAAGGATTTGGAATTAACAATGAAATTGGATAGCATATCAACCTTTGAGAAGAGAAGTGGAATTTCTATCAAAGTATATGCATGTGAAGAAGAAGATGGTGGTAAGAAATATATAATCTGTCCATTAAAAATAACAAAAAATAAGATGGATAAGCACATAAATCTACTCTATATCAAAGACAAAAAGAACGACCACTACTGCTGGGAAAAATTCTTTCGAGACTTCTCACATCACAAGTAACAAATAATGGCCACAAAATATTTATATGTGATAGATGTTTGCAACATTTCTACTCTGTAAATAAGCTAAAATATCACGAACAAGACTGTCGAGATCATGATGGTGTTAGAGTTGAACTACCATCTAAAGGAAAAATTGACATTAAGATTTCAAAACCAAAATCATTCTTTGAGAGTTCCATTTGTGATATATGCTGATTTTGAATGTTTGTTGACTAAAATCGAAACTTGCCAACCAAAGCCCGACAAATGTTACATGAAATCATACCAAAAACACGAGCCTATTAGCTTCTGTTACTATGTAAAATATGAACATGGTTACTATAAACCACCAGTAACTTATGAAGGTCCTGATGCATCTATTGTGTTCGTTAAAATGCTAATGGAAGAAGCAAAGTCTATTGGTGATAATGAAAAATGAAAAACCAATGCTTCCACTAACTCAGAAAGAACAAATTATTTATGATACAATTACCCATTGCCATATATGTAAAAAGCCTTTGAATGATGATTCTGTGAGAGATCATGATCATCTTACGGGGAAATTTAGGGGAGCTGTACACAGAGATTGTAACTTATCATATAGAAATCCAAGTTTTGTCCCAGTGTTTATACACAATCTATCTGGCTATGACACATATTTATTCATAAGAGATCTTGGCATCGATGAAAATAAGATTGATCTAATTCCAACAACGAAGGAAAATATATTTCTTTTATGAAGCACATATGTGGAAGTGTAAACCTTTGATTTATTGACTCATTTAAATTTATGGCTAGTAGTATCGATAAACTCTCTAGCAACCATTCCAGAAGCCAATTCCGAGAAACGTGGAAGCATTTTTCCAGTGAACTTCTTGACTTTATTACAAGAAAAGTTGTCTACCCATATGACTACATGGATAGTGCTGAAAAATTTTGTGAGACATCGCTTCCATCCAAAGATGCATTTTACAACAAACTCAATAAATGTGGCATTACAGACGAAGATTACGAATTTGCGAGAGAGGTGTGGGAAAAATTCAACGTAAAATCTCTAAGAGAGTACACAGAACTCTATAACAAATCTGATGTGTTGATATTGTCTATAATGGAAAATTCTAGAGATGTATGTCTCAAAACATATAAGCTAGATCCAGCAGGGTATTTCACAGCCCCTGGGTTAGCGTGGGATGCTATGCTCAAAAACACTAAAATAGAACTAGAATTATTAACAGATTACAACATGAATTTGGTGATAGAAAAAGGTGTTCGTGGTGGTATTTCACAATGTTGTAAGCGATATGCTAAAGCAAATAATAAATACATGAATGCTTATGACAGCACAAAGGAAATCTTTTATCTTACATATCTGGATGCCAGGGTTGTCAATACTTTCGATTATACAACCATGTTTAGAGATCTCTATTCTTGAGAACTGGAATGGGAATAAATTCTCACAGAGCTCAATAGTTGAAGTTATTTCATAAGGGGAATGTGAATCTCTTTGAATTAGCTCATACTGTTGGTATACATAAGCTTCATTCGGATGTGAAAATGCATCGCCAATAGGAATATCAAACTCAATGCGCTTGTTGTATTCATTAAAATTATTTTTTGTTTGGGCGTTTGGTGGAAACGACTGACACTCATAACTTTAAATTTTTGTTGATCCATTTATTATTTAGAAAAAAAAAATTCTTAAACAACTACACTTTTCTTATCAACCCAAGAATTATGACCACTTCAAAACCTAGCCATTTAATTAGTAGCTAATTTCCTTTTCTTCACAAAACTTTTTCCACTAAGTAGTCTTTATCATATTTGGCCTTAAGAAGCTCTGACTCATAAAAAATACCTTTAATAAGTTCATTTTTTAAATCTTTTATTCTGTATGTCGTGGGATTTGTGTGCTATACTTCACACACCTCAAATACTTCAGTGGACCAATTTGGTGTATATCCTTTTTCAAACAAATTTTTACTTTTACTTATACAAACTTTATCTCCTATTGCAAACTTTGTTTTAACCATTTTTCTTTCTCCTCCATGCATGTTGATTAAAATAGAACATTCATTCTTTGCATTTACATTGGCGGGTTTCATTCTGATTGTACTGTGAACAGTATTATTGTATTCACTTATTAATTTAGGTAACATAGCCACCCATTTATAGTTTCCCTGCATAGTAAATATCTTCCACATTTTCTCCTTCAATGTTCTATTAAATCTTTCTACAACACTAGCTTTCTTTCCACAGTATGTTGAATAGTGTGTTATGTTGTTGTTGGTCATTAATGTCTTAAATGATTTATTGTAAAATTCTTTACCTTCATCTGTTTGTAAATGCATAGGTTTGCGATCATTAAAAATAGTTTTAAATGTCAATGTAACATTTTCACCAGTTTTATCTTTGATTGGTATTGCCCATGCATATTTGGAAAAAACATCTATCACAGTTAACATATTTTTAAACCTTGTGTTAATTCTATGTATACATTTTAAAGATCCAGAATTCATTTCGACTAAATCAGCTTGCCAAAGATCATCGATACCAAAATATAGAACAGTTCTTCTGGGGAAGTTCTTTTGCATTGGTTTATGAATTTCATTTACAATATCGTTTTTTTATACTCCCACCAGTGAATAGCGGTGTTTTAGCGCTATTGGAAAACATACACCTACAAACACATTTAATTCTTACTGTGTTATCATTGGTAAGTATATATGAACTTAGTGAATTTTTCATACATATGAGACAGTATACATTTGAGTTATCATTGTTCATTTTATATAATAAATGAGGCAACAAAAAATTGTAAACAATATAGAGAAGCATATAGAGAGAAGAAGACAGCTAACTGAAAAGTTTAAAACTTTTAGAAAATTTCGTCAAGATGAATATGATAAAAATAAAAAACACGATCAACCATTGATAGATGCGATACAAGATTTGGGGCAAAAAATTGGACACGTAACAAATCAGAATAAGAAGTTAATAAATGAACTTGTTCCAGTTGCTGTTAAGAATTTAGACTACCCACAGGCACTAACAGAAACATCTTTTGAAAGAAAAATGTTTGGTAAAACAGGCACCATTGAACCTTATGGCTATGAACGCTATGGCGATGAACGCTATAACAATGGCGTTAAATGCATTGACGATGGCGACGAACACTATGACGAAGCATTGGGGCTTTTGAAATCTGATATCCAACAATTAACTAACTACAAAACAACATTTATTGATAAGAAAGTGGCTGATTTCTTAACTGACTTCAAAGACGATATCTTTGGGCTAAAGACTGATAAAGGTAAATCGTATATTGATGATAGCGAAGTAACATTCATCAATGACAAATTTACTGTAAATGGTCGAATATACACTGCAACCGATGGTTTGATGAAATTACTAACTAGTAAGAAAGTAACAGAAAGCAACTACACTGCAACCAACTATGAACACTATAGGCGTATCCTAGCAGATACGAACACAGTTTTTCAAAACAATGATCCAAACTTGGGAATACCAAAATTGAGTAAAGGGAATAAAAGGAAAATTATTGTTAAACCTATTTACGATTCGATTAAAAAGAAATGCCCCTCACCTAAAAAGGGGAAAGGTATATAGAAATATACAGACTACCCCAAAGAATACATATGGATGGATGATGTTAGGATGCTTATTGATCGACTTCTCATTATTTATGGCGAAGAGAATGCTGTAAATGATAACTATTACAATGAAAAAGTTGGAATAATGAATATGCTCAACAGCAAGTTTAGTGACTTTGTTGTGAATAATCCAAAAGGTATACCATATCTGATGCGAATGTTAGACACAATACCACATACTTTTTGGGAGTCGGAACATCACAGAAAAGGGTTACTCATTTGACATAATAAATTTGCTACCTTTTGAGTTGCATGTGCCTGGTTATCAGTACTTAGGTCCGGGTACCAGACTAAAAGAGAGCATTGAGCATGGCCATAAACCCATTAATCCACTAGATGTGGCTGCAATGGAGCATGATATAGCTTAACATCATCATAAAGATCTAGCTGAAAGACATGTAGCTGACAAAGAACTAGAAAAGAAAGCGTTCAAAATATTGTTAAGTTCAGATACTGATCTCAATGAGAGATTGTGGGCTGGTGTTACTGGATCTGCGATGCATATTAAATGTAAGCTTGGCTGGGGAATTAAAATAAAATGACAAAATATTTGTTATAATAAATGAAAGTTAAAAACATTGTATTTCAAGTTCCTAACGAGGAGTTGAAGGGTTTGAATATTGATTCTTTCCTAATGAAAGACCAACTGGATTATAAAAACAAGAAACTAAAAGAGGACAAAGGGATGGCTATCACAATTTCAGTGCCACAGCTTAAGAAAATGTCGAAAGAAATGAAAACTGGAAATGGTTTGACAGTTCACATGGGTGGATTTTTACCCTTAATTTTCGCAGCATTGGGAGCTCTAGGAGCGTTAGCTGGTGGTGCATCATCTATTGCTACATCAGTAATTAATGCCAAGAAGAAAAACCAAGAATTGGAAGAACAACGCAGACATAATTTATCTATGGAGGAATACGGCAAGGGATTGAAGAATGTTAAGTGGGATAATAATGTTTAAAAAAAATTACTCCACTCAGTAACTTTGATATTGATGAAATGGTTAAAAAATTAAACATTAAAATTTCCGGGGTGTATTTATGATCGATGAGCTACTTAACATGCCACTCGATAATGAATGCAGGATTTGTTAATCTAGATGTTTCGACAAACTCTGGTACACACTTGGTATGCTATTGGAAAAAAGCAAACGACAAATATTGTTTTGATTCATTTGGCGGAAATCCTCCGCGACAATTAATAGAATATCAGAAGTAATATATTTTATAACGATGATAGAATTCAAAATTTAAATCAAGTAACTTGTGGTCATTTGTGTGTAATTGTGCTAAATCTCTTTTCACATAATTTTGAATTTCCATAAATTATTTCACTATTAATAAATAATAGATATATGCAGAAATGCATTAATGAGCACTTGGATTAAAGATCAAAGTAAAGAACGCATGAACAATGATGAGAAGATCAATCCTAATGATTTTGTTTCCAACACACAGTTCAATGATTTTATAACCACACTGACAAGAAATAAAAGATCATTGGATAAAGCCAATCTTATTTACTTGGAAGTAGATAATAATGTAGATTTTGAACAAAAAAGACTAAGACATGTCGGAAATCCCATTGCACCGATGGATGCAATCAATTTAGAGTACTATCAGAATGACAGAATTGACTTTTTTATTTAGTTGGGAAATACAATACAAAAAAAAATTTTTACTTTGATAACCAAATAGAATATTTTTTTTATGAGAGATGGAACTATAGTTGAAATAATAATAAAACCAGAATAATATAAAAGTGTTATCAACTGTTATCATGAATGGAAAAAAAATTGACATGCATAGAACTTATGAAGTACACCCTGATGATATGATATATTTTAAAATACCAAAAGTCCACAATGTACCCGAATGTACAATTGTGTTTATTGGACTAGTTATGGTATATGAATACGTTTAAAAAAATGAGATTATGTTAGTTTTCAATGGATGTGTTTCCATTAATACAAAACTTACAATCTAAAAATTTTAAGTCTTTAATTTTAATACGGTACTTGCCATTATTTAACTTACGAGTCATATCTATTGTAACAAAACCATATTCATTATTCCAACATTTTGAACACGTCTCCCTAAATTTCTCAAATGTCATATCACCACCAACAAAATCACTATGAATATGTTTAAGATTTGTATCGTATTGTCTGAATATGCAAAGAAAATTAGCATTGTCGCTTATAAGCTGCTTAGGTACTTTTGAGTATGTCTGAGCTAAATAGAAGCAATCAATATCTTTGTGTCTACTGCGAGTAAAGTAATCCCTTACCATACTTTGATTTTGAAGTATGATATCATCAAAAACAACTACAGACACTTTATGGCATTCATTTACGTCAACCATTTATTCATTTGATGGAAAGAAGTATGCTATTGGCTCATTAAATAATTTTGACGCTACATCTATATCTTTCTTTAAATTGATATATTTTGGTTGGTCCAGACTTTTTGAACATACATAGAGAGTACCAAAACCCAGCCATCCTTGAGCATATATAAAATTATCTATCAAAAATGTAATTTTCCCACAGTTACTAGGGCCCACAATCAAACACCTAAAATTATTAGGTATTAATTCTCCATGATGTTTTACTGATACAGTCTTGTCTGGTATTCTTATTTTAATATCCCAGTCTACATGTTTCTTGCTCATTTATTAACAGATTTTTTATAATGTAATATATGAGTAAAGTATTCAAACTAACAGATAACAAATCAGTGTTGAAGAAGAGACTACACTACTCTATACTACTTATCTAATGCATAACATTATCTCTTGGAGAAATAAGCTATATTTTGTGGGTCAGAATGATACGTAATCAGCAATTGATATTCCAGTTGGTCAATATAGCTTAAAATATCTTGAAAAAACTATAAAAGCAATTTTTTCAGTTAGTGTAGAATCAATGGGTGGGAAAGAAAATGATATATCTTTGGTGCTGGATAAAATAACAGAGTGAAAGTAAAATGTACGCTTAAATTACAGTTTGGAAAATGGGATTCAATGGGAAAACTTTTGGGTTTCGTAGAAAATAAAACTCTGAAAGTAAATGTGGATAATTATGGTGATACAATTCCAACATTTGCTCAATTTGAAACAATAAATATACACTGTAATATAGCAAATGGTATGATATTAAAACATGATGAAAATAACCATAGAGAAATTAGCATAATTGCCACTTTTAAATCAAGAACAACATTTGGATTTGGCGACACGATCTATTACGAACCAGTCTATCCACTATTTTTTCCAGTGCAAACAAATCAAGTTAATGACATAATAGTTGAAATCAGGGATGAAAAAGGTAAGTTAATTAACTTTGATTTGTCTGAAAGAACAGTGTTATTAGAGATGAAGCCGTAGATATTTTTTTGCGTTGGAAGTAGTCATATTCTATATATTAAAGATTCGTGTAATAAATTGAATAGTAATTCTATAGAAAGTGTAATGAAAGAACTCAATGTTTCGGCTACTTTAATTTGTCGAATTTGGAGATGTGTGTCTAAATTTTTAATTAGACTATGTTGTAGCACACTGCCGAAGTCAGAGCGATAATTGTGTTTTAATAATTGGATAACCGTTAAAACGTTATACAGATATGAGCATAAATAAAAATCAACTGGTCTCTAATATGACGATTATTTGCTCTTTAAAAAACCGAATAGAATGCCTTTGTTTAGCACCACAATACTCCATTCCATTATATACAAAATTTATACCATCACGATTAACACCATCTAAAACTTTTTCGCTGAAAATCTGGAGATATCTGTCTGGCAAGGTTACTTTAAAATTGCCAGAAGTAATTACCACTTTGTATCCATACCGTGCATATTTCAGCATGGTCTATGGGATAGGTCTGCCCGATTGTAAGTTCGGAAAGTTTCTTAAATTGTTGGGTTTCGTTCAATACATTTAGCAACTGGTCCATCTTTATTATATACAATATTTTATTTTTTTTACGTATTCAATTTTCTTCAGCTGCTCTTTGCAACTTTATGTAGTTTTTGCAACTGCACTGTAACGCAACTTTTGCAGTCACTTTTTGCGGATGCACTCGAACCGGCAGCTGATGTTTTCCTGATGGCCCGTGCATTTCATCTGCTGTTGGTTTTCTGATAACTGGAGCTGTGCTCGAACCGGCAGCTGATGTTTTGTGATGACTAAAGCATTTAATTTACCGTTGATTTTCTGATGACTAGAGCATTTAATTTACCGTTGATTTTCTGATGACTAGAGCATTCAATTTACTGTTAGTTTTCTGGTGACTGGGAGCTGTTCCCAAATGCAACCTTTTGGCAGTCACTTTTTGCTATTGCATTCTAACGCAACTTTTGCAGTCACTTTTTGCGGCTGTGCTCGAATCGGCAGCTGGTGTTTCAGATCAGGAAAACAAATGGTAATTTTTTCTGATGGTTTTCTGATGGTTTGGACATTCAATTTGCTGTTGGTTTTCTGTTGGTCGCGGGCTGTGCTCGAATCGGCATTTCTATACTACTGCCGTCTATACTGTACAACGCACGCTACATGTGCCGCCCACGCGCTGACAGCGCTTCAATGTGGCAGGTCTGTGAACTATCGCCGGCGCCGCGCAGTCTAGCCGGCACCTTGTTGCAGCCGGTCTGTCACGTCTCGCGCTCCGACGAACAACACGTGACGTTTTTCGCTCGTCGATAGCACATCACAGTTTCAGATGAGGTATTAACACTTTCATTCTTCATAGTATATAATGCCTTTTAGTATATTTTCGTTTTTGAGAAAATAATAGTCGCTCGATATAGCGTCGTAGGCGAGGTAAGCAGGCAGGCACACCAGCATGCGTGACGTAGGTTGAAGAGCCCTAAGGTAGTCAAGTTGGGGGCGTGTAGCAGGTAATTTTCCACAGTTCATTAGACAATCGGTTTCAGTTTCTTAAATAATATACATAAACTTAATTTCCAAGAGAACACTTTTTTTTTTTTTAAATTGCTGACGACAGAGACCATTAACTTGTGAATTAAATATTACAATTATGTACCGAAAGCATGCCTGATTATGTTGAGTCGGTGGAATGAGTTTTCAAGATGGAAATGGCGCCGAAAATTTTGGAAGGCCATAATTTTTAAAAGTTGTTATTGTGTAGAGTTAATACACGTGCAAATATCGGGTGTCCTTGTTATGCACTATGAGCGTGAACCTCGGTGAAAGACTTACACTTATTAGGGAAACATATAGTAGGACATTTCCCCAATGATTTTAACACTTGTCTATGGTAAATATATTGTTTAATAAATATCAAGTGCACGCAGAAGATATACCATGTTCTGGACTTTTATCTCTGTCTTTGGCAATGTATCGAATGTGTCGAATATCAATTTTATATTTTTATTGACAACCCCAGTAAAAGTTACTTGGCTAACTAACTGTATGAAAAGGGAGTGGTTTTCATACTTACAGGTCTAAACTCACACTTAAAAATTATTACAAATCAATTTGTTCTTCGGAATCTTAATCCAGAGACCCTCACAACATAAGCGAGCATATGGTTCTTGACCATGCACTGTAAAAAAATTCAATGTTTTAACAAAACCTTCTTTGGAAACGAGACATCAACGTTAAATTTAGCTACTACAAACATATAAAGGCCGTTCACTATAAAGTGAGCACTTTAGAAATGAACCTTATAAAAAAGTTACTGTACTTGCATGCATATATTCTAATGGACGCACTGAGTGACATTCGCCCAGTAAAGTTGGTAACGATGGGTGGAAAGAAGGTTCATATATTAACGTCAAATAGAAAGTGTTAGGTATCAATATGAGATAACTTGAAATTATTTTGTTTCTGTTTTCTTTTAGTCCAGCAAAGTTTAGAGACGAGTAGATTTGTAAAGCATTAACGTTCCTAATAATTTCACAGTTTCACTTGACCGACTCATGAATAATGTAATGAGGCCCATGGCAATGTTAGTTTTACATAACGCGGAGGAATACACAACGTGCACTCAAGTATATTTTAAGCAGGGCTTACAAAAGTGCTCATTTTTCCGTGAAGAGCCTATAAGAGCATATATTGCTACATGGTAGTGTGGAATGTGTAAAACTAATGTTAAATTTTAACAATCGCGTACTCCAGACTTCAAGAATGTTATAAATATTAAGATAAATAAACTGTTTTGTATGTATCATATATCAGTGTGTTGTACAGTTAAATATTTTACTTAGTGGTAGTCGAACATTTTTGGCGACTAGTTTCGGGAGAATTGTTTGTAAAGCGTATAAGGAATGATGGGAATAGTATAAGGCGAATTGTAAGGCCGTGACAATGCAATATTTTCTTTCAGAGATGTGGGTCGTGCATCACAAGCTTTTACATTAAATATTTGTTTAAGCTATGCTGTTCTTCCCTTCAACATACTTTTAGGATATTCGGTAGCTGTGATCACTTAAGCTGGCCTTATACAATACCGAATTTCTGTCACCATGTGTTGCACCCAAGGGTATAACGGAAAACATTCTAGTTTCTGAAGTATAGGGAAAGACGATCACATTAGTTCATACCCACATGTTGCCTAATGCTGAGGGACAAGTGTGACAAGAAGTTACTGGTGAAACTTATGAGATTACGTTCCTCTACATGGCTTCAAATAATTCTTAATGGAGTTCTTAAAAGCTTAGTTGATAGGTAGGCCTTGACGTCTCGTTGACAGCAATATCATTTGAGATGAAAAAGTAGTGAGACAATTACAAATACAGAATTGCCTTAGCCGGGACTCGAACCCAGAAAAAGCTTGCAATCAACGTCATTACGGAGGTAGGATTTGGAGCATCAACTCCGGATGTAATCAGTCAAATGTTCTGAATGATGTTTACTATCGTAAAATATTTACAGTGCTATCATTTTGAAAACAAGTGAGTGAGCCACTTAAAACATGCAAGTTTTCATTGCCTTCCGTAGTGCTACTTGTTTAAAGAATTTGATGGAATTAAATTGTTTGGTCCCAGAAATATGGCATAAAAATTTGATTTTATTATTTGGTGCTATCTTACAAAATTTCCTAAAAATAGTTCTGTTTGTTCTTGGTGATAATTATATAGCGTGCGACGCAGTGTTACAGCTCGCATGTGTTTATATACGGGTGTAGAGTGTTACAGCTCGCATGTGTTTATATACGGGTGTAGGATGTGTTGCTTACACACAAAGCCATTGTACTGCTACAACTGAAACCTTTGTGTGCGTTTAACACGAAAACGATGTGTCCTAGAGAGATGTAATGAGAGTGACTTTTTGGCTAATTACGACGCATTGCTTAATATGATTTCATCAAACATCAATTTTACCTCAAGGTAAAAAAGTTGTATGCAAAAACAGGACGTAAACTGATATTTTTTATACGATGGAGGTGAGTACGACGTACCATACCTTCATTTTAGCCAAGGTCTTAGTTAAATCAACTTGTATACCAACTTTTGTTCCTCTAACGCAAGTACTTTTCATAATATTTCACGTAATACGCTTTTCGAACACCGCCTTTAAGGCCTTCTACAGCCCTATTATTTGAGATAGACCAAGGGTGTTATATTTCTATTTTTTTTTCACGTCAATACTCCCCTGGCTCAGTTTGGTCACAGGTTCCCCAAACACGTTGTATACATATATACACATGTATTACCTATACCTAAAGTCTATTCCGGAAGGGTGTATCCACCGTTGAATGAGTACCTGAAGCAAATGTGTTTTGCTAGAAGCTCAGCAAGAATGAAAGATAAGTACCTGGTTTTCTGGATAATGCATTATTGAAAGATAATGTGTAATCCATAAAAACCTGTGCGCGGATATCAACCCGCTTCCATAAAAACGGGTGGACTGGACCCACATTTGTGCATTTAAATATGTAACTGTGCAATATGTTTTGTTGTTTACTCCGTACTAATAATATAATATACGTGGTAAACAAAAAGGGCGTCTTTTGTTTTTACGAAAAATGCCGCCGTTTTCAAGAATTAACGTTGGTGCATTTCAATATGCATACTTTTAGAAGGAAAGAAAGGCTAATGAGGTCATTTTTTTCCTGTCTGGATGATTGTGTGTGTGTGTGTGCGCGTGCGCGCGCGCGCCTGTGTGTCCCTCGCTAAAAACTCTTGAACGCATGAACCGAATTTCACCAAACTCGGTACACATATAGTACTTATTGAGGACATCAGACTTTTATAGTTTTCGACAAAACTAAGTGTTACTTTCAAAATGGCGGTAATTAAAAAATGTAGGGTGTTGTGCCATATCCCGGGAACGATTTAACCTATTTAAACCAAAGGTTGTATGTTGACAGTGAATCATGTGAGTATTAAATTTATAAATGGATAATGCTGCTGGTCCGCTATCTAGGAAGACACCACTACATGAAAAAATAAAACTTCTAATTTATATATCGAAAACTACTGAGACAATGCTTTTCAAATTTGGCACTGAAGTAATACTATGATAGGTCATGTAAAAATGCGAGTTTTAAATTGAATATCCACTTGCTTTCAAAATGCAGGCGACACAAATATTTTAGGTTTATTTTATATACATATCATATTGTTAATCCAAATTCGACCAAAACTTGAATGCTGAAAGCATCTAATACAAGCACACTATTTGTTAACATTTAGCCACTAAAATCCGCAATTTTTTATGATAGCGCCATATAAAGAAATTCAGTTTTTGTGCCGTATGTGATGTCTCAATGCCTTCACGCAATTGGTCAGCTGCAATCACGTGGCAACTCGGTGATTGGATGATCGGCGTCCGAACAACGTATAAATGGTTTAAACGATTGGATATGACGTCATAGGGAGGTCAGCTGAGAGGCTTAATTTGACAATGGCTGCCATGAAATATACATCGTCTCAGCTAGCTTCTACGTCAGGTAATCCATGGCTAGTTACCTTAAAGTGGAGTGGATATTGCCCACTAATGGTTTCTCGCCATCGATTTCTTCTCCGAGTGGATGTCTCCAGTTTTACCAGCGCCATAGACTTTTTCAACTGTGATGGCTACATCACTAGCAGCATCTACTTCGACAAGTGCTGTACCATCGTTTCAGATTGATATTGTGCCATCGACTTCTTCAGCTGTTACGCCTACGTAATCTTCAATGGAACTATCTAACTTTTCGGCTGAGGTATATAGAACACCAATGCCCACGTTACCTGCTTCTTTAGCTCCAGCACCTATATCTCCAACAGGTTCGTCCGAGTCTTCGATTGAACCACTACGTCGTCATCAGTGTCACTTCTGTGATATGGCATTTACTTTCGATCACAATGTACGGTGACATGAGCGGTTTAATTGTGCCAAGAACATTTTAGCATGTCATATTTGTGTGACAGGTACGGTAAGCAGTTCAGCCGTGGCGACAGTTTACTTAGACATGCAAAGACCTCTAAAGGTGAAGTGCATTTCTCTTCAGTACCTCAGTACCTAGCTTACTGCAAGCAGGTCTTTTGTAACTTCGGTACATGTCCTCAAAAGTGTAGTTACTTACATAACCTGCCCTGCACTGTGTGTCGGTGTAATAAATGTCACGATATTTTCGCACAAGGACAACACGAGTGTGAATAGCGAGATACATAAAGACTACAACCTACAACAAATTTGCATATATTGAGATGCATATATATTGAAGAATATTGTATTTTTTGGAGGGTATGAGCGACTGTAATCAATTAATTGGTTTAAAAAACTTTTATTAATAAAATTGTGTTTAATTTCAAGTTTACTTAATTTGACATAATGTAATTAAAATTTATAAAGGCATAGACAAAATAAATTTGATTTAAAAATATTATTAATCTATGTACCATTTTACTATACGTACATCTATAAAATTAATTTTTTTAAATTGCACAACATTAAGTAAATTTGTATTATATATATATTTAATAAATTACACATTTAGTCAAAGTCCCGCATTATGCATGTGGGTACACTGGAGATTGGAAACATAAAAAAAAAAAAATAGAATGAAGAATTACATGTTTTATTTTAATGTCTATAAATATAAGTGTCAACAGCCTCGCTTGGCAGTGAAATCGAGAAATTAAATCTGTCTATGTGTTGAAAATAGAATCCAACAAGGAAGCGCTGTCAGTATCACCGAAACTAAAAAAAAAAAACAATGGCTGCTGCCTGGTGAGTGAATTAATGCACTAGCACCTCCTAGGTGATGAAAACACATGTAATAAATAATGTATAAACAACTCATAAACGAAAAAATACAAGACGGTCGCCTCCAGCAATATAAAAACATATGTCTGACGATAAAACCCAGATATTGGCATCCAGCAATGTATACACAAATGACAGACAAAAACACCAAGATGGTGGCATGCAATATAATAAGTGTAAGAGATGGGAGTGGCGAGACCTCAAATATTTAAGTTTTTTAAATAAAAAATTGTTTTATTTTAAAAATAATTTTTAATAATAAAACTTTCATATATATATTTTTTTAGAATTTTTAATTTTTTTTTAATTTTTGGAATATTTTTTTCGGGATGTTTGGAATTTTGAATTCTTTTTAGATGAATGTTCTGAATGTTATATTTTTTCTGGATTTTTTTGTTTATTTGATGTTTAAGGTCTTTCAGTGTCAATGGTGTTAAGGTCACCAGGGTCAAAGGTCAAGGTCACTGGCTCCCAATATGGTGGTCGGGAGTCGCCACAAAACGGCGGCCAGCAGCTCCAGTCCCTCGTACTCTCGCTAAGCCCAAACATTAAAACTTTTAGTTTTGTAATTTCTGAAATATAACTATTAATTCTTTACAATCTGTTTTTTGTAAATTTGTGGGATTTTTAGAGATTTTTTTGGAAATTTCAGGAATTTTTGGGTTTAAGGTCATCGGGCAAGCATTGCTGAATATTGAAATTCTGTATATTTTCTCTAGCATTTTAATAATTAATATGTTTAACATTTAGCGAATTTGTAAAATATTTTTTTCTAATAATTTCACAGTTTCATTTGACTGACGCATGAATAAAGTGATCGGGTATATGGCTATGTTAATTTGACAAATTGTGCAAGAATTCGCATTGTGAATACAGGTAGTTCTTAAAGAGGGCTTTCAAAAGTACTTAGTTTACCACAAACAGTCTGTAAGTACAACTCTCTTCTTAGCAAACAATACTCTCTCGTACAAATGAACCAAATGTCTGAGTTAATATTCTGATTTGACAAACACTGGATGTTTTAAGAAGTACCGATGGAAACTCCAATTATACCTGCTGTTATTATCGATACATATATGTGAGGTCATAACTTTCCTCATTGTCATACATATATAGTACCGAGATTTGCTTATAATCATTGTTCAATATCTTTTAATCCATAACATTATTCACTCAATCTTATGTTAACGCAACTTGTAGCGTATTGTTTCTTCTGGATTACATTTTTTTATTGTTATAACAAAGCTAACAATCTTGTCATTTTTCGATGCTTGGCTATAGCTTGAAACCAAGATAAAAAAAAAACCGGCAAAGATATGTCTGATACTTATTACTTCTTACCTAATGCATTTCACATTTCTTTGAAGCAAAGCTTTTGAAGTTTTTAGTTCATGGGAATATTCAGATTCGCTGTGTTCGACAACTCATTATATTGCATTAGTAGGTCTTGCTTTCATCGCTTAACAATACTGGCAATGCTCGGTTATTATTATAAGACACACAGTTATGATAATTATCAGTGTCGTACGAGTGGAATTAGTTACGAGGTTGACGAAACTCACAATTCTGGCTCAGCCAAAACGTTTGTTTTATAGATGTCTCAGACAAGAGATAAAAGGAAAACAGGCTGCATGCATACAGAAAGCTTTCGTTCTATTGTGAATTTAAAATTATTAAGAGTTATAATTCAATCAGTAGGCTACTTTAAACACAACCTGAACAAGAGGTTTACTGTAACATTTAAAATACGCATTTTGGGCAAATTGACGCATATTTATTAAGTGATTATATTGATAATCCTACTACATGTAATGTCAAATTATAAATAAATAATTTGAACTTTTTGTGGATACGAAAATTTCACAAATAAAATGTTAATTCCTACGTCTGTTGATTAAAAATCGACAACTTGCTATTAGTACATAATTTAGTTTTATACTGTTTACTGTATAAATATATAAATAACTAAATCGCAGGAAACAAATCAAGCCGACGGTCTGAACTCAAAACAGTTGTAGACACATTAAATGTTAAGTAAGGAAAGCTACTGTTTAGTTGTAATTTTGCATTTTGGGAGTTTCATTTCGAGTACGCTTTAACAATTGACCTCTTCTTCGATAAACGTCGTATGCTGTACAATGTGCAATAAACAGCACTGTTAGCTGTGAAGGCAGAAGAGGGAATCACAGGCTAGCATTGTGCTTCTCCACACGCTTCAGCCCACGCCAAGAAATGTGTGTGTGGTGCCGACGAAAATAGAATTGCTGAGATAAATTCATTCTCAAATTTAGCCCGACCCCAACAATACTGACAGCTGTAAATAGTTAATGGCGCAGTCACAGAGGCGGTAGTTCAGAAGGTCCATTATAACCTTCAGCGTCAGTTAGCATATCGTATTGTAGCCAGCGCCTTTAAAGTTATCTGTGTTAGTATTTCTCATTTATTACACTGCCCGATATTATTTAGCACTCAAAGTTTCGAGGTCACTCAGTGTAATAGCTCTGATTGTATCGCTATAGGCGTCTGTGAGAATTTCGTTTAATTTACGAACTATAAAAAGATATTGCAAGCATCATAATATATATCTCCGTATTAATACATATATGTATACATTTTTTAGGAAGAAACTTACGAATTGAGTGTATACATATATAAAAAATATTAGTGTAAAATAAAAAAAAATGCCTTGCTTTTGACAATTTACTTATGCCTACAGATTATTGTTTCCTACTATAAAGTTTTGACGAACGTTAGTTTGAAGAAGTACTTTTGAAATGTTGCTCCAAATTAAGCAGGGACTAATTTACAAGAACGCAAACATTTTTCCATAACTGCTAATTTCACGTGACTGTTACATAAAGATCTTAGTTTGTTAATACCTTAGCTTAAGTTATTCGCATAAGAGAAAGCCACCTTTATTAGCATCTTTCCAAAGTGGTAAATCACACCAATAGCAGTGCATTCCTGTGTGTCAGCCACTAAACCTGTTATGTAGATGTGAAATTGAAAACAACCTTCATGTACACAAAAACATATACGACTCGCTTACCGCCACCAACACGTCGGTGTACACATGACTGATATTTCAAAAACTGAATCATTTCTTCATTGTTTTCTCACACAAATTGCAAAAACATTAACTTGTATCTTCAACATTTTCTTATTTCCTTCCTTGAAATGTTCGGAGGTAATCTTTTCAATGAACGGGTACGTTAAATTGTAATCCCCCCCCCCCCCCCCCAAATAGATGTTGTGGCTAGATTGGCAAGGAGTTGACGTTAATTCAAGTACAGTTCCCGCACTTCATATCTGCATGTTAAAGTATTGTTTGAAAATAGAAAATATAATAGTAGGGGGCATACAGTTTCCCGAGATCGTTTTCGCCTTTATGGGTAGGAAACATAGGGCTCAGACGCACTTTTTGGACGATCACAGGGTGGCGCATCCCCCCACTCCCTACCCTAACCACCGTGCGTGACATATATTAATTGTACAGCCCGGACCCCCTCCCCCCAAGGAGATTTCTGAGTGGTTTCACCCGCCCCACCCCCTTAAGCCCTCCAATACGATGATTTTTTTTCTTTTGATGCATTTGTGTCGTCCAAATCCTGCAGTGTATTTAATGCTTTACGTCTCTCCCCCCCCCCCCCCAAGTCACTATAGTAGCTATAGCGCGACACCGCCGAAACTGGTATTTTAAGATGCACTTTCTAGGTGCACTTTCTCTCTCCCTCGCCCCTCTTGCCCTTGTGAGTGTGCCAGAGTTGTGAAGGGGCGTTTTCTTGGATGCTGTCTGGTCGTTGGCCGCGAGAAAGGACTTGCAGCGACCGACGCTTGGTTCGATGCTTGTCAGGGTAACTTACATTTTATTTTGATACAATTAGCAATTACGTAATGAGAGTAAGTACACACCAACACATGTAGTCAAGTCGGAGGTTGGCGGACGACTGAGGTCCGACGAGGTTGACTTCTGTAGAGGTGTTGACAGCTCGGGAGCTGGAAGGGGAATAAAGTTGAATTTCTGGTGCAGTTCCACTTCCGGTGTAAGTGCACTTCTGGTGCAGTTGCACTTCGGGTGCGTGTGTAATAGTAATCGAAAGTGCATTTGCGGTACTGGATGTAATTGATTCAAAATTGTAGTAATGCAGTTGCATTTCCCCATTCCGCCATCCCTGACCCCTGAGAGTGTACCGGAGATGTGAAGGGTGTTCTGGCGGGCGCTTGACCAGTCGTTGGCCGCCAGACTGGAGTTGCAGCGATCAGTGCTTGGTTCTATGCTTGTTAGGGGCAATCAGATTATATTTTTGCGTATTTATCAATTGCACAATGAGAGTAATTACATGTGCTGACAGCTCTGGATCTGGAAGGGTATGCATTTGCGGAGAAGGGGAGGGAAAGCATTTCAATTTTGGGTGGGAGGGAGGGAATGCATTTAGATGAGGTGAGGGAATGCATTTGGATGAAGAGAGGGTAGAGATTGCATTCGAACGAGGAGAGGGAAGGGGTAAATGCAGTTGGTTTAGCTTAGGTTGTGTAATTAGATTTATTTAATCATGGAATAACTTATTACGTGCCCTTGCATGTGCACTTTATATATATATGTCTTTGCTTATGTATCAATAGCGTATTTATTTCAGTTACCGAAACAACGTATCGCATTGAATATTTAATCAAAATTTTGTATGCACCGAGAGAGTACATGTATTAACATTTGCACAAATACAAAAGCTAATTAAGCGCACAGAGAGCCTAATTGCACATCCGTACCCTGTCACTTCTCACTTCAAACTGAGCTCCACTCACCAGTATGAATGCTCTACCCGCCGGCGGCCATATTGGAACATGTTTAATATATAAAAGGCCGGGATTTATTTTAATAATTCTCATTTCAAGTCTTACAGTCGTAGAGGACACTTGCGCCCCTTGCCCGACAGACGTTCGCAGTGTGAAATGACTCTTGTTAAATTATCGCTTCAGGTTATTAATTATTGAAATTAATATATTATTCAATTGTATAAGCGTCGTATCGGGACCGTGTGCTACGAGAAATGCGTACAATATTTTCCATCGAGTGAGTGACAAACCCCTGTAATGAGATTATTAAATTATATATTATTTATTCGCGCACGTAGCGAGACTATATGCAGGCAGCTGCGTATCCAGAAATAATTTATTTAAGCGAACTATGTTTTACTTATTACATTGAATGATTTATTTATTTGTGCAAGTAAAATAATAAATACGCAGTTGCAATATTGTTTACAGGAGTGGGTATATACCATTATTTTATTTTTTTTATCCACGCCGATATAATGCATTTCCCACACGCGAAAGCCGCCGACACAGCGATCTTTGTTAACGGCCGCATCTCTCCAACAACTTTGCCACTAAAACCCCAACCCGCCCGAGTCATCATCTCAGCCCCGCTCGCTCCCCAGCACTCGCGCAAAACAAACAATTTAAAAAATACTAAGCCTCCCGCATACCTAGAGTCTTTCTCCCTCGCACACTTGCGCACTTGCGCATGCAGCAATGAAATATTTAAACGAACAATGTTTTACTTATTCTGCGAAAATATTTATTTATTCGTACAAGTAAAATAACGCTTAATATGCAGTCTTACATTTTATCCCAGTCCACTATAAAGGCATTCACATAAGTCGAAAAACAGTATAATTCAAGATGCGATGAATCTTAGCATGTCGAAACGAGTTCATAACAGGCCATTGTCCACTCTACTCACCTACCCAGGTAAAGGCAGTCATAGAGTCTCCAGAGATGCATGAGATGACACAGCTCTCGTTATAATATACATTTTCCAGCTTTGCCGAGTCGGAATGACTTCAAAACAGACATTAGAAATGTTCTTCTCCCCCTCGCCATCGCGTCGCCCTAGGGAGTTGAGTAAGATGCCAGTGGACCCCCAAGACACAGGTCAGCTCTCTAACCGCAGACGAAACTGGGTTCTCGGAACAAAATACACAGATACGCAGGTCTGGCAATAACAAGTTTGTGATAAAAAAAAGTCTGGAATGTTTTACATACCAAATTCCTTTTTTTTTAATAATTATTTTTATTTTACTTATGTACAGATTCTAGGAATTGAGTGTGTTCGATTTTTTTTATTTATTTTTTTTTTATCATTTCTCAAACGGAATTTTCTGCAGTAAAAATGGACGAGGTTAACAAAGTTATTAGAAGACAAAAATATAACCTGGAAAATTCTATTGTTAAAAATAAGTTACTAATACAAGTTTTAAAAACTAAACAGCTTCAATTCACATGCGAAAATACCAACACTTGTATTTTCTTGAAAGTATTTGCATATCGAGTTGAAACTCATTTAACGAGGCTCAATGCTATGGGATTTAAGATTTAGGAAAATTACTCCTCAGTTCGTCTCGCGACAAGATTAGTTTTATATATATATATATATATATATATATATATATATATATATATAATCGTATGTAAACCATTTTGCATATAGGAATTTGCTTCTTTTTGCGTGTCATGGTCGACGTAATGTGTAAACTACGATGTAACCAGCTCGTGATTGACAAGATGTTTTTGAGGTATTTTAAGTATAGTGTTTCTAGTCAACTTGATTTTATGAGGCAGGTGGTGACCTAGGAGGTCATCGGCTTCTCAGGTAATTTTATTATTTTTCTTGTTATGTTAACCGACTCACGTATCGTAATTCAGACTAACCGACAACACGAAAACGTGTGATATTGAATAATAATAATAATAATTTATTATACCCGTGATACAAGGGAGGGCTAGAAATTAAATTCAAGATAAAATGAGTGCAGAGATTTGGACAGCTCTTAACATCGAGGTGTTGAGAGCCGATGAGGGTTAAGCGAGATGAATATGGAGCAGCACCGGAATTCATGAGCGGGAGAAACAGAATATCCCCGATTACGAGTCCTACATTAAGGTGTGTAATAGCGTACCTCAACCCCCATAGAGTCTTGTGAGGGAAGATTAAGTTCAACAACCTACGGAACCAGTAAAATTATTTTTTAAATTCATTTGGCATACGTTTATGACACCGTGGAATTTTACTACGTTAAGGTTACGGTACGCATTTACCTATGATGATCTGAACAGATGTCGTGTATTCTCTTGACTGTCTTGGTTTGAGAAAAACAATATAATTATTTTAATTTATATATTTTTACAATACTTGAGATTGTAAGATACATAATTATATTTTTCAATATCATTAAATATTATAATTAAAATGCAAACGCATTCTAAAAATCACTATTGGTTATTTCGCAATAATTTATTTTGAATGTTATATAAGGTTATATTTAATCAAGAATTACTAGGATTTAAAAACCTTGTTTCGTCTCCCGAAGCGGTAAAAGCTTTGTAAGGCTCCAGTTCGTGATGCAATTATCCGATAAAGTTAAAAAATATATTCACTGAATTATGCATTGCTTATATTTCCGATGTTGTAAATAAGACTATATCGATTTACTAGTTCACGTAACATGAACAAAGACATATAGAGAGGATTACTACTCGAAACATATATGCAGAAGCAATCTAATAATCGCTTTTGTTCATTACTCAAAAATCTTAAAACATAAAGTAAGAAGTTTAAATTTTAACATTTATACTGCGTTCCCTCTTCGCGGTAGAGAGAAAGCGCCTGCCCCGGCGATAGAAGGGCGAGAGGGGGAAACTACTTCCAATTTGTCTCGGTTGGGTGCATAACCGTCAACCATCTGACATGGCAAGCATCTCGGAAAAGTGAAGATTCATTGATTCATTTTACTATCATTCTGCCACCCCGTCACACGCCAACAGAGATTACATCCCCGCACATAGTTTTTGTGATCGTTATTACGAACTTATAAATTGAAGTTTAGCAAAATAAAATTAAAAATTCTGTTTAAAATGTTAAATTTTTAAAACTTTTTTTTTTACATTATAAAATTAAAACCAATACATTACATTGCCCTTTAACATCCGAAACATTATTTACATGTTGTAAGTAAATATCCATTCTTACTATAATTTCAACACACACACGCACACACACATACCAAGCATGTAACCAATTTTCCTTTAAAACATTTCTTTTCAGATGTATAAATATTTCAGGAACCAGAGTTTAAATCCACTGACTGAGACCGCTCAACCAACCTGCCAAAATTTGTAATAGTATGGAAATTTTAGAAAAAAGTTTTATAGTGGACATTTAAGTTTTCCATGCCATCACCTTAATTAGAGAAAACTTATTCTTGCATTAGATACACTTATGCCATAGCAGTAGGACATCCCTGCGCCCTTTCAAATACCAAGTTTAATGCTTGCAGAAAAAACTTATTCAAAATTTAATATTTTGTATTTATCTGTCTTGTTACATAGTGACATTAAAATATACTAAAATCCACTACATTACAAACACACTTAACATGTTTTTCACCATTGCTAAGGTAATTATTGTGTTGTTGACATAATTTTATCTCTACATTTACCAAACAGGGTTAAATGCATATCCTAATTTTTATAGGTGAATAAACATTCTGCAAACACATCAACACATTATCTCGTGAAAATTATTTCCATCGTACACTGTTAATCCATCTTTGTTTTCTGTCATATCCCCGAAAATTCAAATACTCCCATTATCACCAACTCAAAACACTCCCATACATTATTCCAGCACAAGAAATTATATTCCTACAGAGAGGACTGTAATCACATATGCATTACCTTTGTGTAACCACCCAAATCTAATAAAAAAAAACTTTATATCTATATCCTCTCACATGTCAAACAAATCATTCATTACAACAAATAAAAAATTACTGACATCAATCACATATTTAATGCATCCTTAAAACATTATATAATACACACACAGAAATACATATTACACACAAATATATAAAGAAACCACGAAAAACAAAAACTACTCTGTTACATCACGTTTACATTTTAACAAATAGTGTGTGTATAAAATAGTCTTGCTGGTATATAACCGTACACACATCATACAACGATTTACAACACACTGAGGATTCTTCAAACAATTTCTCCTCATGTGACGATACACATAACTATGTAAAGTGAATAACTTCCGAAAATATCGTTAGTGATTTTCAGAAGCACGCGAGATTTTCAGCTCATTACCTTCGCTGTAAGTTATCACATGTTTTTCAAGTTGTATATGAGTACTAAACACAGACTGACACTTAGGCTAAATGTTTGTCCACAGAAATGACATAAAGGTTTTATTCCCATTGGAGCATTATCTTTGAAGTAGAAGTTCTCATAAATGTATGTCCACACCACGCACAATGATACTTAATAAACTCAGGATTCCTTTCACAACTACTTCTTTCATGACATTGCATACTGTGTCTATGTTTAATGTTTTATAACAATGCTGACACTGAAATCCAGACGATGTTTCACCCATTGCAGGAGCAAAACTGCAACACCTTTGATCCGTTTCCATTGTTTGCTGTGGAGGTTCTTCTTAAGAGCACATATCCATCATATTCACCTCTAACATCCCAAACATACTGAACTAATTACCTAAAGTCAGCAAGCTTTTATTCTTTTCGTAAATGTATCAATATATATGAAAAAAATTTCATATATGAAAAACTTCATCTCCGGTGAAATTAAGCTAATCTTAAGATGTAAGGTTAAAAATGATATTTATCGAAAACTCTTAAAAAAGTAACCGACTGCTAGAGATCCAATCTGACGGTAGTCCATCGGATGAAACAGAGACAAACCCAGCTCACGATCTCCAGTGTTAATAGTGATCGGGACCCAGTCAGTCTTCATCCACCGAGATGTAATCATCTCTCCGAGGTCCCATTCTTCTTTGCTTGCTAACATCCCGGTATACCTAAACACACCAACCATTATTCTACTTTCAACTAATACAACAAATCCCTAATCGTTCTTAAATCGATTGACAACGAATCAGCACCCGACTAATATTGACGTTTAGCAAGGGGAACCTGTCAGCATATATTTTCATTCTCACCATCTCGTACTCCACTCGTCAAAGTCTCAATCTTAAACAAAAGAGAAAACAAATTGTAACAACACCATAAAAATAATTAAAAACAAAAAAATATGCATACCTAACTTGTGAGTAATAAACACTACGTATTTTTCCCATCAACACGAATCTAATCATTCATGTAACACATACATTTAGTAAACGTTATGCCCTGAAGGAAGATGAAACATTTTTCCACACTACCAAACATTTTTCCGTAATAGAATTCAATGTGACCCCTCCTATCAAAACATTTTTCCATACTAGGTAACATTGTATCCCCTCATAACAACATAACAAACATCTTAACCCCTCATAGCAATCATTTTGACCCCAACTTCAAAACATTTAGCCAGACTAGCAAACATTTTGACTGCCTAACAATAATTTTACTCCCTCATAGCAATAATTTTGAACCCTCCTACTATACATTTTAATATAAATACAAACAAATACTGTTTCAAAAAAAGTTAAGGACTTGCAGAAATTGATTAAGCACATGAGATACTAGAAAACCATATGTGCAGATGTTTTCATGAAACCATTTCAAATTACATCACCGGAAACATACCATCAAAATACTTGTACCTATTCTTTTTAACCCTATAACTACAATATTATTTTTAATATGTACTTCGTTTTATATTTACAGTAAAAATAAGCTCTAAAACTGTAAGTCAAGTTGGTCTTCTGGTTAAAGGTGCGGGCTAGCAATACAAGGGGTGTGAGTTCTAATCCCCGTGCTGCCGAGGTGTAATTGTTTTGTATATTATATTTTGAAATAATTTTCATTAGATGGTTTTTTTGTTACTAATTCATCAAATTTGTGATTTTTAGAAAAAAATAGAATAATTTTATGTGAACTTCTTAATAATGTCAGAAGACGAGCATTCGTAATATTACAAATAAATGTTTTGCAGATTTTGCAAAAAAAACTCTTTGTAGTTTTACAAAGGATTTTATTGGCAATCGGGTTTCCAAGGAATTTTCTTGCAAACGTACAAAAATATTTAGTGTACAAATGCATTCCCTCCCTCCTCTCATCCAAATGCATTCCCTCCCTCCTCTCATCCAAATTCATTCCCTCCCTTCCTCTCATCCAAATGCATTCCCTCCCTTCCCCTCATCCAAATGCATTCCCTCTCCTCCTCTGCAACTGCATTCCCTTCCAACTCTAGAGCTGTCTACAACTGTAATTACTCTCATTACATAATTGATAAATACACAAAAATATAATCTAATTACCCCCGATAAGCATTGAACCAAGCCCTTGTCGCTGAAACTCCAGCCTGGCGGCCAACGACTCGACAGCGCCCGCCAGAATGCCCCTTCACATCTCCGACGCACTCCCTGGAGTGATGTGAGGGGGGAATGGGGAAATGAAAATGAATCACCGCCACTTTGAATAAACTATATCCAGTACTGCAAATGCATTTGCAATTACAATTACACACGCACCCGAAGTGCAATTGCACCAGAAGTGCACTTGAACCAGAAGTGCAACTGCATCGGAAAAACACTGCATTCCCTTCCAGCTCCTGAGCTGTCAACACCTCTGCGGCAGTCAACCTCGTCAGACTTCAGTCGTCTGCCGACCTCCGACCTGACTACATATGTACTTACTTACTATCATTACGTAATTGTTAATTGCACAAAAATAAAATCGAAGTACCCTGACAAGCATCGAACCAAGCATCGGTCGCTTCAAGTCCATCCTGTGGGCCAAAGACCCGACAGCGCCCGCCAGTAAACTCCTTCACATCTCCAGTACACTCAATGGTGAAGAGGGAGGAGGGCAAAAATGTATCCAGAATGTTCATATTAAAATACCGGTTTCGGCAATGTCGTGTTATAGCTATAAGGAAGGGGAAGAGGGCAGAAGGACGTAAAGCAACAAATAAACTGCAGGAGTTGGACGACACAATTGCATCAAAGGAAAAGAATAACATGATGTTGGAGGGCTTAAGGGGGTGGGGAGGGTGAAATCGCTCAGAAATCTCCCCGGGGTTCGGGCGGTACAATTACGCCAAAGGAATAAATTACAGTGGTTGGATGACGAAGGGCGTTGGGCAGGGTGAAAGCACTTAAGAGTAGCTCACCCTAGGGGATCGGACTATACATTAAATATAGGTCACGGAGATTATGGTAGGGGTGGGGGATGCGCCACCCTGTGATCCTCCAAAAAGTGCATGTAACCGTAATTTTCCTTATTCATAAGGATGAGAATGGTCCCGGAAGCCTGTATACCCATACTATAATGATATACGACTAACCAATTATTCATTGTTGTATAAAATTTCTTTAATTAAGAAATGAGTTTTCTTACTTGGACCAGTCGAATGTAGACATCTAAGGGGTGATCCATGTTAGAAAACTCCGTCAGGTTTACAGTTTAGTTTTCTGAACACAATCTGTGTATCTTTTTGACATATAGATTGCTGCACATGGAAATCGTTGCACCCTTAAGAGGTCATCCATCTTCAACACAATCAAGACCAATTACAGTATCAGTTGCGAAATGTAAATGGTTAAATGGACGTCGTAGAAACGTCACTGGAACACGTGATAGAGCAAGCACTTGTGGCCAGTACCCAGCATATAAAAGCTCCATGCAACAGAGTAGAAAAGCAGACGTCTGCGTGTTTAGAGGCAGATCAGTATGCCACGACTTCGTGCTCACGAATAATATCATCACCCAGACCCATTTTAATGGGGTCGTATCGTCAGACTACACGAAGACATACTATCGGCTCATTGTATAGCCATCCATCTTGGCCATGCAGTCACAACTGCCACACGATGTGTGCAAGTATGGATATGTACCGATCGTACTGGTCCTGCCAGACGCACTACAGATAAAGAGTTTGAGAGCTTGAGTTGAGAGATTAGGTGGCTTGTAACAACGAGGTCTTGAAAGCCGATGAGGCTGAAGTGAGGTGAGTATGGAGCAGCGTCGGAATGCAGAAACGGGGGAAACGTGAATTCCCCGAGAAAACCTGCCGACCAGTGGCATCGTCCTGCACGATTCCCCCTAATGAAAATCCGAGAGTTATCTGGCAGAGGATTGAACCCGGTTTGCCTCGGTGGGAGGTGAGCACACAGATAAAGAAGATCGCTGTAGCCACCGACGTGCAGTAACAGAGCGTGGTGCCACATTTAGAGAAAATCTACGTTCTGCGGGGCCTGCACTGCATCGTCCAGTCTCAAAAAAAGCCATTCGTAGTAGTTTGAATGAGGCTGGCTTACAGGCACGGCATCCACTGTGCTGTTTTCCTTTGACCCCTCGGCGTCGTGCGGCTCGCCGTCATTGGTGCCAGGAACGTCAACATTGGACAGAGGGATAGCGACGCATTGTGGCCTCAGACTAGTCCCTCGTCAAACTTGACGCAAACGGTTGTCGCAGTAGAGCTTGTGCTGCCGTGGACAACGCAACGATCCTGCACCTGCCGGGCACCAGGTGTCGTGGTGTGGGGTGCCATCAGTTGTGTCTCCCCGTCACGTCTCGTGGTTGTCGAAGGCACAGAGACATCACAGCGATATGACAATAAGGTTCTGCGGCCCCATTTTCTGGCATTTTTGCGCAGCATACTCAATGCTATCATGCAACAAGATAATGCCCGTTCCCATACAGCTCGCATCACCCAACAGGCTCTACAAGATGGGCATATCGTTCCTTGGCCGGCCAGGTCTCCATATTATCCCCTATTGAACACTTAAGGGATATGATTCTGCGATATTTGCACCACCGTCAACCACCTACCCTTTCACTGGCTGATCTACGCGTGCAGTTGCAGGAAGAATGGCGTTATGGGCGCCAGGACACTATCCGCCATATGTATGATAAAACGCCTTATCGCATCGCTGCCTGTATAGCCGCGAGAGTACACTCACATTTTGAACGCATGCTGTGCGGATACTAAACAACGCGCGCTATATGCATGAAAAACTAGAACTATTAATTTGAACTATCGTATATCAGACTGCGATTGTTTAATAAAGTTTCACGTAAGGAAAGAGGGTTTTGCAATTTCTATGTCCAGTAATGTATATTGTATGCTGCTTATGGAGGTGTGTACACATCAATCTGATATTTTACCATAAGTAGAAGATTTATCCTCCTGATTCCCACTTTAATGAGTATAGAATCGTTACATCGTCTCTTACTACAGAAGAACGGTAACTCTTCATGTGTGTAAGTAGTACATGCGCTTGATTGCAAATGTCAGCTTATTGCGTACGTATTGTCGTCTGTGGCTGTGGTCCTGTATAGGAGCAAATACACGATAGGACACTTTCCCCTGCTTATTTAGAAGAGCAACTGATTAAGTGTTTAAAATAACAGGTTTATAGAAGTTTGGAATGCTATTGCTTCAGGTCAAATTTGTTACAGTATATGTTTTATAACACGTAAAATTTATTTGGAATATATATATATTATATATATATATTCAAATGTCAGGATATTATTTATCTCATATGTTATAAACAGTAGATTTTCATTTGTGTTTTTATTCCGAAAAAATTAGTACATTAAAAAAACTAAACTTCTTAGTGGTTCACAACATATGAGGACAATTTGTTATTTATTACTAGCTGTTACCCGCGGCTCCACCCACGGGCAAAATTCAGACCTCAATTATAATGTCCAAGTGCTCTATCTTAATTGTTCTTCTTTATTACTGTAATATTCTGGATTAGCACATAGTGTACCTTTCATCTCGGAAAAATGAACATTTCCTTATGGAATATAAAAAAAAACAGACCACCAAACAGCGTCTACTCAAATGGTTTTTAAATATTGCCTAAGAAACTGTTTTTTTTTTTTTCGGGATGAAAAGTACCCTATGTGCTAATCCAGAATATAATCTACCCCTTTACCAAATTTCATCCAAATCCGTCGAGCCGTTACGACGTGATTGAGTAACAAACAAACATACAAACATTCGCATTTATAATATTATTAGGATCATCCTTTTGAAGTGTGGTAGTCAGAGAACCTATCTACTCCACAGTCGGTGATTTAGAGTTTTGTCTCGAGGACAGGAGTTTGTCAGTATTCCTTAGTTAAAGTTGTCTTTAATAAGTATGAAGATGTTCCTTCGACACCCTTCAGGCAACAACAAAAATGTGCAGTGTTTCTTTGTGTGTGTGCCTGTCGACAAATGTTAACACTGTGAGTACTTGAATCCTTGTCCTTTTATATATTTCTGGTAGCCTAGCGGCCTACATGTAACCTCAACTTACATAATGATTTATTACCATATATTGCCTGTGTGATAAAGATATAATTTCTTAATGAATTAAATACACTGTCGCAAAAACAAATAGTTATTTGATAATGTACAGTACTTTTATCGTAACAGCATTTAGAGGTAACAAATAAAATAGTGAAGGTGATTTTATTTTAATTGCGTTGCCGTATTTCGTTGCGTCTTATGTCCACGTCCAGGTCAATGTTGGTTTTGGATTGTTCAAATTTTCTTCTCGCAACAGAATTAGAGTGATTACGCGTATAGTACCAGAAAGTTAAACCTACCTGTATTAAACATGGCAAATCGAAATCATCTCATGTATCGTAAAGCCCGAGAATGATTTTGTTACTAATTAAAAAATCATCATCGAAGAATATTAGTGTAGTAAATGTTTATGAGATATTTGTGAATATTTACTTCTGGCTTCGGAATCTGGAGTTTAAAATATCCACTTAGGGAGCCTCATATTCAATATACAACAAAGAGTAACATTTACTATTTAGCGTAAAACCGTATGTGACCAGTTTGTTCATAAGGGAGAGAACTTTTCAATAGAGATATCTTTACGGACATGAAGAGAATGAGTGTGTGGGTGAAAAGATTTGGGCGACTCTTAACAGCGAGATATTGAGAGCCGATGAGGGTGACTGAGGTGAGTATGGAGCAGCACCGGAATGAAAGGGTGGTGAAACGGTACATCCCCGAGAAAACCCGCCTACCAGCGGCAACGTCCAGCACGATTCCCACGTGCGAAAATCCGGGAGTAGAAGAGAAGACACTATATTCATTACTCTCGCACATGTGTGAATAATTAGGTAAGCTTAATACCAGGATATGTAGCGAGACTCGCTGCATCGTTGCACTCCCAAAGTTGAAGCCTTCAAACGACGTATAAGTGGTGGCACTTTACAAACTCTTGCATTGCATAGTGTGCTCTGGTTTCTGTCGTCCATTTATCATTAACCAATTATACGGGAGAGTTTTGCGGCTCACTCCGTTCTAGGTGGAGCCACGGTGGGTGAACTGTTAGACTAATCGCCTCCCGCGAAGGCAATCCAGGTTCAATCCCAGGCCGGGTTACTCCGGATTTTCGCACGTGGGAATCGTGCCGGACGATGGCGTTGGTCGGCGGTTTTTCTCGGGGATCTCCCGTTTCCTCTACCCTTTCATTCCGGTGCTGCTCCATACTCACCTCAATCACCCACATTGGCTCTCAAGACCTCGATGTTAAGAGCCGTCCAAATCTCTTCACTCACTCACTTCACCCGTTCTAAGCCACTCTAAATTCGAATCAGTGGGAAACCACTGATTCTCAGTGAAAAAATTTCACTAATTGAATCAGTGACGTGAAACAATTTCACTGATTCAATAAGTGACGGCCGACTGCAGTGGCGAATTAAATATTGTTTTTATTGAATTTAGCCAAATAATAACTTAAAATAAACATATTTACGATAGTTTGCTATTTATATTTTCAATTTACCGCAATTTTAAAAAAAATAAAAAAACTCCGCAGGTTACCGGATCTGAACTCGCGCACATTTCGACTCTAGGCCGTTGCCTGGCCATGTGAGCTACCACGCCAATTTGTAGCTGTAGAAGGAAAATATATGTTTTATAGTTTCGCTAAGCAATAGTGTAATTTGAAGTTGTATGCTCGTACTTTTCGTGTTTGGTTTGATCGGTACAGTTAGGTTTGTTAAAACGAATAGTATGTATGAGTGCATCCTCTTCACCACATTATATGCAGTTTAAATCTTCATACAGAGCGATGTGTTGATTGCATGGAATCAAAATGAAAGACGTACAAACGGAATGAAATGCTGTGTGTTCATATTACCTCATAAAATGACGTTTCGAAAACCGACACACATTTAAGAAGGTATTTTGTATTAGTTTTATTCGCTGTTACTTCACTTGATAAACGTTCTTTAACGGCCATTTTTAAAAGATGTTCGACGGCCATTTTACACGCAGTTTCTTCGATACAACAGTAAAAAGTAATTAGAGACGGAAGTTGCTCAGATGTTTCACTGGTCCATCAGGCGAAAAATAAACCATTGAGAAAAGCAGTGGAAAAAAAATGACTAACGAGTCAGTGGGAAATATCACTGAATCAATCAGTGAAGTAAATATGTCAATTGTTTCACTGGTCCATCAGTTAGATTCACTGAAGTGACTGTTTCATCAGTCAGATACGTTTGACTGATTGAAAAAGTGAAATACTCACTGATTCAGATTTAAAGAGAGTGTTTCGCCATTTCGGTTCCATTTGATGGTCTGGTTCGCCAGCCATATTTTCAGTGCACTGGTTGAGATCTCGGTTGTTGTTAACTTCTTACTTAGTTATGCCTACAATTTCTACTAGTCAAGCCACAAGTATTCGCTACCAAGTGGTGTTCTTTTCCAACATGTGTGATTCCTCTGTTTCTTCGCGTAAATATGTGACCCGTGTGGCTAAGTTCGCTAAAGCGCCGCTTCCGGGTTAGTAACGTGGGAAAAAAAACATATACATTTGTGCCGTTTTTAAAGGTACGTTAAGGGTAGCGAACTGTCCAAGCCGTACTCCCTTTAAATTCCGTCCACGACTTAGACGTAAAAAATCGATAGATAAAAAATACTTTCCGTGTGGCGGGCGGTGCTTCAAGATGATGGGACTTTAGAATTCCCTCATTTTTACACACCTGTAAATTTCGTCGCTTCTTCATTGTGCATATCGTGTCATTTCATCACGTGGAGTGTTAATATCCTCTTTCTGGCGTTCCTCGTACAAGTTTCTTGTTTTGGATAGGTACCGCCTGGCCCAGTTACAAACCTCTTGCGGTTGAACCGTAGTGTAAATTTAGCCCAAAATATAATATTACTGCTTCACTGCGTCCTACAGAATTAACAGGAAACACAGAGACAAGGTGCAAAAGCTCCGTCGAACACATAGCTAGTATGCCATTAAATTTAATCATTGAAATCTTCTAGAACATGTCTTCAAGCCGTGGTATTTCTGAACAGCAAATCCGGTTGAAATTCTACCTCCACATAAATAATTTCGCAACTATTAATGAACTATTAATCACTTGTTTAGGAAAGCAACTATTTAAGATGTTAAAAATTAATTTTCGAGACAAAATGCATCTTGGAACAACGAAAATATATTGTGAATGTAATCTAAAGCATTTCGTAAATACAACTACAACGAGCAAAGAAGTAAATGTCGTTTGGATTTCCGACAACCATCCACACTGTTAGCCTACAGAAATGTATTTTACAATTTTCTCCAGACATGTACCCATCTCGCTGTTTTACCAGCACCAATAACTAAAGGATTTTGGAATACTTTATTCATGTATCATTTGACAGTGTGTAATTAACTGATTCAATTTTGAGTTGATGTAGTGTCACCCAGCTATTGATTTTTGGATGTGCTTCAAGAATGAAGTTGATTTATGAAGAAGTTGGTTGTTCGGTGATACCGCGAAGAATCGGATATTTGACGTAAAATAAATTTCGTCTTCACGTAAATTCATGCTGAAAGTTAAATTTTTATCGACATAATAATCCTTATTTAGTTGCGTGATGTGTCAAAGTCAAGAATTTGATTTAATTAATATTCCTAAGCGTTCTCAGTGCTCGCAATCAAGGAAGTATTGAAGTTAAACATTAGGCCCTTTGAGCCGAGCTAGATTTACTTGAAAACCTGCTGTTACACTATGTAGAGAAGGTGCATTGCTGTCACTTATGTAACTTATTATAACAAAAGTGAGTGAGGAGTGAGTTAAGAGATTTGGTGACTCTTAACAGCATGGTCTTGAGAGCCTACGAGGGTCATTGAGGCAAGTATGGAGCAGGGCCAGAAAGAAATGGTGGGGAAAACGGCAGAACCCCGAGAAACCCTCCGACCAGCGGCATCGTCCGGCACGATTCCCACATCCCAAAATCCCGGAAGTGACCCAGGATTGAACCCGGTTCGCCTTGGTGGGAGGCAAACAGGACAACCACTCAGCCACCACGGCCCCTTGTAACAAAAGTGTTGCTTACACTATTCTCATTTTAGCATTATTCTGTATTAACACACTGGACCATGAACGACAATTTTGCTAATTGTCTTCAGGCGGGATTGCACGGAAAGACGAGATTTCTGATGAGTCATGGCTTTGATTTGGGTTTTTAGTTATTATTTATTTTAACTATCAAAGGTATTTAACACATGACTTTGTTTTCATAACATTAGAATCAGCAAGACTATTGAAATCTAATGTTAAGGTACTAACGATTCCAAGATTTTTTTTTTTTTTTTTTTTTTTTTTTTTTCAATTATTGCTAAAACATTGTGTGACTCTTTCAAAATATGAATGAAAGTGTGTGAGGGTGGGTGAAGGACATATACGTAGAAAACTGCACTAGTATTGTAATTTTGAATATATTCACACCTATAACCTCCCGTTGGTTCATAGGAGAAATGCCGTGGAAAGAAATGCCTGAAACTGTTCGTGCCCGCGTATCGCAGGGCCATGTTTGCGACTCCTCCCAGTCTCCTTCCCAAAAAAATGCATATCGCATCGTAAATTTTCAGTATTCACTTCGTTTCCAGTTGTGTGTGTGTTTAAGTATTACAACATATTACTCTGCCAGATACGCGCTCTTCAGAACTTGGTATGACGCCCCTTTATGTGCATAGTGTAGTTTTCTCACTTTAGAGAAATCTTTCTCCATTCGCTTAAAAAATTAAAGACGAGTTTTAAAACAAACCTATTTATCGTTGTCTCTTTATGGTTTATTCATGTGCATCGTAGTCAATTTCACAGTTGCATGTCATTAGCTCCTGAATCCTCAGTAGTATAGTTTCAATGGGACGAATATTTTATGTCAACAAAAATTATGTGCCAGTTAACACATTGAGGACATCACACATTTATTGGTACTTAAGACAAATCAGATGTGAGTCACCTATATCCACTACCGCAAGAACACCGGTTCTGTTGGTGTCTGTGTTAGAACTCACCATCGTCCTATTGGCAGACACCACACCGGACACTACCCTGTACTTTACAGCGTTCATTATTTGCCAGTCATCAATCAATGGAGAGCCGAGCTGATATTGGCCCAATAAAATGTCCTTTATCGTATAAAAGGATTTACAATCAATGATATCCCTTTGAGTGACTATAAAAAATAAATGTTATCTTCAGCAATATCATTGTTACTGCACTGTCGTGTTCTTGTGAGGTCGTGTTAAACACTTGCCGAACAAATACTGCGCATCAATGCGAGCTTTGTTCTGAACAACAAAGATATTTTCAGATTAGCTTCGCTCGAGCCACACTCGAGCATAGTCTACGAAGTATTAATCAAATCGTATTTTGAAGTTTAGAAGAAAATTTTTGTTGGCTAGTAAAACTATTACCGGGGTGATGGTCATAGAGTTCCGAAGCTTCTCTATAAAAAACCTTAAATCGCGAAAACAATTTCAAATAAACTTGTAACGAATCTGTCGTACCACTCTGCGTTGTGCCTTCTGACTTCCCGCCTATGTATATAAATTATTTACAATTTTATGATATTTGTGAACCACACAATTATGCATTTTCTTGCTTACTTTCACTCACCAATACGTTAAATGAATCCAGTATGAAAATGTTTCAAGCGAATTTTAAAGGATATCTGATAGAATTTGTAAGAATTATTTAGGACATACACAAAGTAAGATTTTTTTGTTAATTGTACTCGTACACCAGATAAACTGACAAAGGAAATACACAGACGATAAATATGAACGTTAAATTGGGTTTCTTACGTTCTTAGTTCGGACTAAGATGCGATTAGTATTTCAATTTCATGCAATATTTGTTTTATATATGTTTTATTGAGATTTTCTTACCGCATACAGGTATATGTAACAATAATAACGTTTGATACAAGCACCGATGGAAAGGCGAGCCGGCAAAGTCGTGGGGTCTAGAGTATACGTATGTCACAAGAATTTACTGATATGACTTATGAGCTTCTTTCTTCTACATAGGTGAAAATAAATTTAATTACGTTCTTAAAAGCTCAGATGGTATGTAGACCTTGACGCCTCGTTGAGAGCAATAGCATTAAAGATGAAATCAGAAACACATGCAACAGTAGTGAGACAATTACAAATACACACTTGCCTTACACGGGACTCGAACCCAGAAAACCTTATACCATAAGTCAGCATGCAACCAAATATATTACGGAGGTTCTGAGCATCAACTCCGGATGTATTCAGTCTAATGTTTTGAATAATAGGGTTCACTAACCTGACATATTTGCAATGCCATAATTTTGAAAATAAGTCTCTAGGCCACTTAAAACATCTAGGTTTATATAACCTACTATAATGTTACTTGTGTGAACAATTTGGTGTAAGTATATTGATTGGTTGCTGAGATATGGTACAAAAACTTTATTACCTTATTTGGTACTATTGTACTTAATTACCTTAAGAAACTTCTGTATAAAATACTTCTGATTGATTCTCTCAACACAGATAGTTACGTTGAATTTGGATAAAATATTTAATATATAATATATATATATATATATATATATACATACAGCCCCCATTTCGAAAATCGATGTAGAACCATACTTAAATCATGTAAGTTTACATGGCCTTCTGTAGCACCAATGCTGTTCAATATTTGGTGGAAATTAGAGGAATTGCTCCGGATATATGGAAGAATGTTTCATTTTCTCATCTGGCACTATATTGCATAAAAGCCGGCAAAAGAGTGAACACATTAGGTGGTTTTTTAACATATACTGGAGTTTATTACATCGTTTCGACGATATAGCATACAAAGATAAAATGGCTGAATGAGCACCATTTTGAAAATGAGAGGCTGATCTTAAAAAATACTAGTTTACATTACCTGTCCTTGTTTGTCAAATTGGGTAGGAATCATTAAATTATTTATCGAGATATGACATCAAAGCTTTATTTATTCGTGTGATGCGATCTTACAAAATGGGGGACAAAGTGGCCATGTGTTGATGCTTATATAAAATTCCAGCTTACAAAATTTGGTCGAAATTGGTCGAACGGCATGGTAGATATACAGTAATACCAAATAAACCTAAAATATTTGTATGGCCGCCATTGAAAATAAGGGCCTAACCAATTAAAATAGGCTATGCCTTTATATTGCCTACCATAGTATTGCTTAGGACTTGCCAAAATTGGCGAGAATTGGTAAATTAGTTTTCTAGATATGATGTAAAGGATTAATTTTTATTATGGCGCTATCTTCCAAAATGGCGGAACAAATTATCTGAAGACATATTGCTACTTCTACATCCTGGAATCTTTTTACCATAAATTAGACTACTATTATTTTCAAGTGAAATTTTTCTTGAAATATTATCTCTTTTGGATTTTGGCGCACTCGACCCGAGCTCCATGATCACTTCCTCGGTCAATTATATTGAGCGATGATTTAATGATATTAGGCTCCACAGGATCTGGCAAGTAAAAGGAGGATTGCACAAGAGCTCACGATTGACAAAATTAACGGAGATGACTTAGCGTTGCCATGTTAATACGAAGCAAACACGCAGCAAATTTTTATCCCCCCCCCCCCCCATTTAAAATTCTGTATTCAGAACACTGTTCCATTTACTGCCAGTAACAGAAGGCCTATTGACAATGATGCTTTTAAATTGTAAGCGTTTTTTTGATATCGTGCACATTTCCAGAGTTACTAGTTTCTGTACCAATTACGACCGAAGTAATATGCTAGTCATTCAATTTTGACCGGCACTAAGCTGTCTCGTGACGTTTAGTTAAACTATTAAAATGAAAAGCATTAAAATCGTTTCGGGTTGTTAGGTGTAGTAATCAGGAAGATTATTTTATGAGGTTTTCTTTCCTAAAAAAATTGACAAATATAATGTAGAATTTGAAGTTTAAGATTGACTTCGAACCTCTTGATATCTTATCGTTGTCCAGAAATTGTTAAGCCGCGTGAGTTGTTAAGACTCTTTCCACTCCTCCGGCCTGATTGCACTGTGAAAATAACGCCTAACAGATCACGATAAAGGAGAATAATCTAGGTAGGTAAGCGGGCTTAAACGTCTTGTCGACAGCGAGGTCATTAGAGACGGCGCAAGTTACACGGGGAAGAGGAATTGGGGAAGGAATCGGCCATGGCCTATGTCAGACACCCATCCCAGCATTCGCCGGGAGTGATTTCGGAAAAACCATGGAAAACCGAAATCAGGATGGCCGGAACGGGAATCGAACCCGGGTCCGCCCGAATGTGAATCCAGTGAGTTAGCACTTCGCCACCTCGCTCGGTGCGAACACTAGGATAAATGATAAAAAAAAAAACTTACCGTGTTCTTTCCACACCTAAATTCCATGTTAAATAAAGGGGGCCAATTATATGTATCATACTAAAATACGCTATTACATTTAGTCTCTGGTGGAAAACGTCATAATTAGCCTAGTCGATACTCTGAAAATGCAATGAAACATTTTTGCAGCAAATAACACTTTCCTTAACACTTAACGAAATAAATCAGAAATAAGCGATGCGGTTTCGTTGAGGGCTGTTGTATCGTCCCGAAGCTAACCGAAGCGAGAATTACTCACTAAGCCTCGACTTCAGCGGCAGAAACGTATGCCATGTTTTATCTTTATTTAAAATGCACATATTTGAACAGGACGAATACACTTCCACTACGTGATTTTGCTGAACATTGCTCTTTACTCCGGGAGCGAAAATTTGAAGAAAAAGTAAACATCATCTCCATCGTACCTACGCCGGCCTATGATTGTAATCGGGCGTTCTCATTCTCAGCACTCTGCAGGAACTATACTTCTGTTACTAGCAAGTTATTTCTGTGACTGAACGCGCCTTGAGACCTGGTAAATCTATTCTGAAAATCCAGTTGCTAGCGCCAAGACAATCATTATGTGAATTATATAAAATTAGCCGCAGAACAACATTTCGGTTGCTAATTCTTCAGCTAGGGAAGGGACTGTTCATTGTTTTGTTCTCAGGTTGTGGAGTCTCGAACAAATATAATGCCGACTGTAACAGTTCACAGCTGTCGCTGGCACCTGCCATTGTTTGCGTGTGCCTGAAAATTATTTTAAACATTGACCTTATTCTGGGAGTAAATTATATCCAAAATTAAAGTAGAAAGAACACATACGAAATAGTTTGTCCAAAATTTGAATAAGTTAAACATGGAGAAACCTGTAGGGACAAATATTAAGTGAATACGTAAAACGTATTTTCAATCCTTTTTCGCTGAAGTAGCATATTGAAATACTGAGACTTCTCATATCATTTTTGTAGATTTAAACAACTAATTATAGTTATCTTTACAAATATTTGTAATAACTTAAATTACATACGCATTATAACTAGCATGGTAAAGGGATTTCTGCCTAAATAAGGAAGGTTTGTAGTTTAAACAACTCTTAAGCGTGTCAATAAATTATTTTGGAGCGTTTATATATTGAAGAGGTAGCAGTGCTATGCTAACTCTTGTCCATGAATATAATGTATTCAGGAAATGTCGTTGATAAATATTCGTACACAATATTTATACTCATTGATGTCCTTGGTGTCAGAATGGTATAAACCTATTTTTAGAAATATTAAATCTGAAGTTGCGATCATTATGGATCTGTTGAGTAATCAGAAACAATCAAAATAATACAAGTTTTACCCACTCCAGCCTAAATTTTTTCGGGGCAGTTTTATTTATCACTTTCGAGCTTTCCGAGTCTTTTATCACTTTGAAATCAGAAATCGGAGTATAATATATATCAGACGTTATGAGTTGTAACACACTACTTACAGTCGCTCGCGGAAGAATGAGTTGTTAGTCCATTCATCAGATTGGTCCAGAACTTCCTGTCTTGCACGCAGTGGACCAGTAGTTTTTGGATTCTACCTAGGTATATTACAGAGCACTGTCAAGAAAATAACATATTTTGTAAGATTGTAAGGGAGTATTTTCGAAGCCGTCGTAATTTAAACACTGTCGTCGTTTTCAACTTTTTAACAGTAGATTTCACACAATATCACCCACTAGTGTCTATTCTCAATTCATATAGCATTTAACTTGCTCGGTCAAGTATCGCATATCTCCTTTACGTTCTCACCTCTCACGTAAGCGAACCGGGTTCGATTCCCGACGGGGTCGCTCTCGGAACGGAACGCACACAGTTGCACGTGGGAATCGTGCCAGACGATGCCGTTGGTCAGAGGGTTTTCTCGGAGATCTCCCGTATCCCCGTCCTTGCATTCTGACGCTGCTCCATCTCACCCCACCTCACCCTCATCGGTTCTGAAGACCCCGATCTTAAGAGCCACCCAAATCTATTTTCTCCACTCCACTCCTTTACATTTGTGACGTGCAATATGTATCTCATATCATAAAGGCTGTTCACGGTCAAATAAGTATTTTGAAAGCCCTGCTTACGATATACTTGTATGCACGTTTGTATTCATCCGCCTTATGTAAAATTAACATTGTCATGAGCCTCATAACTTTATTTATACGTTTATCAAGTAAAACTGTGAAATTATTAGGAAAGTAAATATTTTTCAAACCTGCTCATTTTTACACTTCGAAGCATTAAAAAAAAACATAACGCGAAAGAAATAACCTAAGTTATCACAAATTGTTACCTAACACTTTTTATTCGAAGTTAAAATATGGAACTACTTTCCATCCATCGTTATCAAATTTACTGGGCGAATGTCACTCTGTGCGCCCATTAAAATATATGTAGGCTACGTAGGAGCAGTGACGTAAGATAGATTTAAAAAGTGCTCACTTTATCGTGGACAGCCTTTACACACACACGTTGTTACACCTATCCAGGTCATTCTCCTTTCCTTTGATTTATTCTCATCTTATTTACATCCTCTTTTCAAGTCACAGTGTTAATATGCCACCTTTTTTTTTTGTATTATTTCTGTCGCCCAGAGAGTCTGTCTTCTTTTAGCATCCTTTTCTCGTTATCGCGTCTTTTCCTTTACTCTTACGATGTTCCTTCATGGCACCGCAGCGATTTGCGCTGCAACACTGCTCATTTCGGTTGGAAACAACGCAAGGGGATGTACGTAGCTCATCTGCAGGCCGAATTATATTATTCTGTGTTCTTTAATTTCTCGCGCCACAGCCACACACTGCATTTTCGTGTGCTCTGTTATCCTCGGCCTGTGATACGTCGCGTGTCACGAGATGTTGGTTTTTTCTTCATATGCGCACTCCCACTCTAAATCGGAATCAGTTACTTTTTGCTGATTGTCAGTTGAAACGGCTCCATCCGGAATCAGTGGAAAAAGAAAACTACCAATATCTTCAGTTAAATGAAATCCACTAATACAAACAGTAGAAAATCAATTATTTATAGTCGATTAATAAAAAGTACAAGGATTAAAAACCGTGTATTACGGTCTGAAATAAATTAAGTACAATTATTTTGTCGCAAAACAAAATTATTACATGAGCAAGAAAATTTTGGAAGTGGTTATTATCGAACCGCCACCCCAAAACGCAACACATTCTCTTGTTTCTTTTGGCTGACGTTCTAATAACTCTGCTACTTTGCCACTGAAATAAACGGTCTCACATTTGCGTAGTAACAGAAACTTACAATGGCGAACGGCTGTAAGATTCATAATGTGAAAGTACTTCATGTTGTCGAAATATACACATATTATGCGTACGTAGGTAAATGTCTTTGTAAGGCTCGGAAGTCATTCTAAGTTAAATTTAGTTCAGATTGTGTGCTTAAAAAGAGAACTAGGCTATAGTGGTTTTAACGGTGTTGTCGGTGTTTTCTATGTATCTGCCCTTTTACAATGCAACGAGATTTTATAGAATGAAACTGTGGAGCGTTAGAAACAATGCAATATTTTATAAAATTCGTCGTTTCCTCGTTGTTTGATCTGTTTACTTGCAGAGCACAAAACTTCTGTTGGTGTAAATACACCTTTCTTATTGAATCACCGCACTATCTAGTGAGTAAAATTATCACTTATCTATCTGTCACTAAAAATAACAGTTTAAATCTGTAGTGTTTCGTTGCATTATTAAATGGCGGATAATAGTGCATATCAATAACCTCGTACATTGAAACCACTATATTTATCTTTTAGATCACGGAATCTTAACTAAACTAAAGATAGATCGACTTTCGAACTTTACAAAGATAAGTATTTGTGCAGAAAATCTATGTATTTTGACAAAAAGAAATACTTTCACATCACGAAACCTAAAGCAATATTTGACATTACATTTTGTGGTCCAGTACCCATAATACGAGCACACATTTGGCAGTGGTAAAATAGGACAGTGGAAATGGCTGATCATGAAAGTTTCAGCATGCTTTACTTTATGGGTGGAGGTTCGAGCCCAACCACGTCCAATAACGTTATTGTGTAGACAATATTTGTGTTCTGCGACGAAATAAATCGTACCTAACTTTCATCACATAGGAATGTTCCGTGCTTATTTACTATCCAACTATAAATAACTAGTTTTCTACTGCTTGAATTAGTAGATTTCTTTTAACTGATGAATTAGTGATATTTTTTCTACAGATTCCGAATGGAGCAGTTTCAACTGACAATCAATAAAAAATAACTGCTTCCGATTTAGAGTATATTACAATGCCCTAACTGATAATTGCTTCAACGGTTTTTGCTTAAGCTCCGCTTTTTTTTTTCATCAGCACTTTCAGATCAATGGAATGAAATGCCTTTAATATTTTCTGCAAGCGTCTATTTACTTGTGATCTGTCTGAACTATTTTGACGTCTACATATACGGCATCTGAAATCTGTCCTTTGGAAAATAAGTGGTATAGCTGGTTTTCTATTAACCCGTTCGGTTATATATTAGTTTCAGAGTTGAAGCGTTGCAATCACATAATTCATTGTGTGAACTGTACTTGCGTTAAGATTATTTTTCGGCCAATGAAAAACGTGCTTCTTGTTCGATGATATTGGAATTATCCATTCATGTTAAAGAGGTGTAGAAAAGTCCTCAAATTATATATTCGCCACAAGCAATATTGGGCACTGGTGTCCTGCTGCGTACAGTTCCGGTCATAGCTTTCATTGATTTGCAACGTGTCCACAATTGTGAACGGGTTAAATGGGCATTTTTAAAAACCAAGTTTGTTTGTTCTTTTTCAGCCTATTGTGTATCCTTCCGACGCTCATGAAAACTGACTGTTTCCAACTTAATGACCAATATGTAACACTGAGAAAATCTAGCGACAGCGTAAAATCCTTATGAATTTACATAGACCCGTTACTGCCTCACTATTTCTTACTCTAATGAGCGCGAAACAATAAGAAAACTAATTTAATTACGAGGGTTGGGACTAAGTCATGGGAACTATTTTATTTGATCAACATCATGCAATAGTATCAAGAGATACCGTATGTCCCCAGCGAGCCTGGTTTTCATACTATGTGGTCGCATCACTAGACAACAGTTTGATGAATTGTTATCGCACACAGAGCGACGTCAGATCAGTCGTGAGTCGACTGCCGTACACAATGGACGAAATCCGACTTGAACAGCGCTCTCGCGTCAAAGTAGCCGTTATACGAGAAATAAATGCTAGAGACTGCTACAGGGAACTGGCGGAAGCTGTAGGGAATAATGCTCTTCCATACCGAAGTGTCGCGAGGTGGGTAGTAACATTTCAGTGAGAACACGAAGCAACCCACCTGGCCACAGTTCGGCGAGTAAGAACATTATTCCCCACAGTTCCCACCAATTCCATGCGACATACTATGGCACTTTCCCCCCCTCCCTGTAGAACAGCTATTTTGATGTACGAGTGCTTTGCAGTTTGGCTCATGTCCGTTCTGCACTGCGGTCGTCTCACAACTCAATTAAGAACACTCTATGCGCGATAACCGTCCATCATACTGCCATATAGTGATGCAGTGAGATACTATGGATTCCAAGTTCACCGGTGACATACGACATGGTAAAGGCTGTTCACGTTCAATTGGACATTTTTGAAATCAACTTTTGAAAAATACCCCGCTCAGTAGTGTAATATAGAGAGTTCTGGCATAATGTTTTTTAAATGGGAGCTATGCGGCTGTTGCGGCTGGTGGTTTTCGGCTAGACTCAGGGGGTGCTCGGAAGCCTTCTACTCGGATTTGTCGAACATATCCGAAGGTGCTTGGCAGTTACGTCCACTAATTTTCTTCAAGGATATACGTAGGTTTCTGTTAGCCATATTGGTTTTATAGGCATAGTCGTAAACCTGTATTATTTTTTATTTAAAATTTATTTTTCAATAAAAAATTTTTGTGTCGAAATATTACATAGAGTATAGCAAAAAGTTCTCACAACTACATTTACAGACCCTCTCTTTCGATTCTGTATTTAATTCTCTCATTCCATCTATTTATCTCCATCTTTCTCTTCTCTCATTCCATCTCTTTCTCTCTCAAATACATTTCCAAACCCTCTCTTTCGTTTCTCTCTCTTGTCTCCTCATTCAATATCTTTCTCTTTCATTCCATCTCTTGTCTTTGACTCTTTCTCTCTTTCGTTTCTCTCACTTTCACTGATTAATTATTTCATTCTATCTCTTTATCTCTTTCGCTTCTCTCTTTCTCTATGTCAGTCCACAGGTTTTCTTTGAGTCCTCCCATTTTTGTTGTTTCGTTTCTCTCTTTCATTCTCTCATTCCATCTCTTTATCTCCATCTCTCTCATCTTTAATCACATCTATTTCTCTATTTCCCTTCTCTCTTACTCTATATCAGTCCATAGGTTTTCTCCGAGTACTCCCATTTTTTTTTGTTGTTTCGTTTCTCTTTTCATTCCATCTTGTCTTTCACTCTACATCTTTGTTTACATTTATCTCTCACCAATCATCACCAAAGCACTGCAGGCACCACACTTAGCACTGCTTGGAATAATTTTTAAGTATCTATTTTAAATATTATGAAAATGTGTACCTATGGGGCTATGTAGCTATGGAGCTAAGGAGCTATGGAACTATGGAGTAATTTGGAGTAATTTGGGAGTCATTTAGGAGTAATTTGGAGTCATTCAGAGTCATTTAAGAGTCATTTAGGAGTAATTTGGAGTCATTCAGAGTCATTTAAGAGTCATTTAGGAGTTATTTAGAGTCATGTAGGAGTCATTTAAGTCATTTGGAGTCATTTAGGAATCATTTAGGAGTCATTTGGAGTCATTTGGGAGTGAAAGAGTGAAGGGTATTGGGTCAAATAATCAATCTTGTGAGGGGTTTGTCCGACAACAGGAGTCAGTCTGCAACTTGAAATATTTCGGGCTCTTTGTGTACATGTGTATGTTTATGTGTATGTGTATAGGTGCATAGGTGCGTGTATAGGTATCGTATCTTTGTTTTTTTTTCTGAGTGTCTTAAAACAAACAATTAAACTACAATCACAACACACCACAAGGGTGTATTGTCCCTACAGTTGACCTTACAGGTGAATTGGTGTTTGTTTTTGGTCCCAGTGTGTATACGTATAACATTTTTTAAGTGTGTGTAGGTGCGTGTATGTGTATAGATGCGTGTAGGTGTATAGGTGCATTTGTAGGTATTGTATTTACGTTTTTTCTGAGTGTCTGAAAACAAACAATTAAATTACAATCACAAAACACCACGAGGGTGTATTATCCCTACAGTCCACCTTACAGGTGAATGAGTTTAGTTGTCATTGGTCCCAGTATGTATGCGTATAACATTTTTTAAGCGTGTGTCACATGGCGGGTACGTGTCATTGCTCATTCGTTTTATATCGTTTTAAGTATGTCACATAGCAGTGACGTGACATTGCTCGTTCATGAATGGATGTTGCTCACATGACATCTCAGGCTCTGATGGTATATAAGGCGGACAGATTCGCACATCGTCTCAGTTCTTCGTCTGATGCCCTAGGTGACGGATCGTCTTCGCTCTCCTGACCTTCTTAGCATTATGACGGATAAGCATTTTTTTATGACCAATGCTTCCATAAAATTCGGTAGGGAATTATCATTCATGCTCGTGAATATACCTAAGTATATTCCATTTTGTATTATACAGATTCCTTATACCTTGCGATTATCAGATATATTAATTATATTAGTTGTTTTTCCTGCAGAGATCAAGATGAAGCGTTCATTTAATGGTGTGCCTGCAAGCAACGTCTCGACTTCGTCTTTGGCTGTACTATCAACGGCCCCAGATGAACAGCATATATCGCCATCGATGTCGTTCGTGGTACCCTCATCGGCATCTTCAATTACATCGGTGCCATCTACTGAACTATTACATCGTCATTCATGTCGCTTCTGTGATAAAACCTTCAAGAAGTATGGCTGTGCGATGAATACAGATCGAGTGGTACACAAGTGCACAGATTGTGGACTGTCATTTGCTAGGCGCGATAACTTGCAGAGACATGCGAAAACCTGAAAAGCTGTGGGACCTTCACCTACCAAAATCACATGGTACAGTCTCTTTCACCAGAATGTATGAGAGTGTATCTTGCAAAACCAAGGTTTCAAGATGTTGATCCACCTTCGTACCAGCGACCATCGCATCCAGGAATCGTTGCTGTGCCTGGAGATGTTAATGGCAGTGGTTTCGTGGAAGCTGAAACTGCTTTCCGACGTAATAAAAAGACATCCGTGACTGGAAATGTAAGTGGTTTGACGAAAGATATTTGTAATTTTTTGGTCCACATGAAAAAAATATATATCATTGACCAGCTCACCGACGAAGTACAAGAGCAGGGTCCAATAAAATTTAATGTGTGGCTTGAGTGCAACTATACGAAGCCAGAACCGTTCGTCGAAGTTACCGACAAGAGAACTTTCAAAACAAAAAAATGTAGCAGTATTCGAGGCTAGCGATATTGAGGAGGTGGTACGAAACAGCATACAAAAATATGTGAAGAGGAGGACGCATACAGAGAGCATGGTTCGGGCTGGACACTGTCGTCAGTCAATCACCTATAGCTCCGCATAAATAAGCTGTACTCCCTTCGAGTATCGTCGTGCATTGACTTGCCAGAATCATTAAGAACGAGAAGGCTGTGATTAACCCACAAAACACAAATTACCACATGTACTTTGAATGGGCCGTTCTAGCAGGTTTTGTAGAAGACCGGGACCCTGAACGAGTAGACAAGTTATATCAAACCCTAGAAACCAAATTTGACTTTTCAGGCCTCGAGTTCTTTACACAACTACGACATATCACAGTTTTCGCGAAAATAATGCATCAGTGTCTGTGAACATTTATGGTATAGGCGAGAACCAGAATAATTATCCCGTACGAGTAGCCGAAGAAGAAAAGGATCAGTACATCGACCTCCTTCTCCTCACCACCGAAGATAGGAACGCTCACTACTGTTGCATAAAGAATTTCGAACGTTTGACAAGTTCAAAGTTGACAGCCCACATATGTAAGCGCTTCTTCACATTCTACCATTACCTGCCACGAGTATCTGGGCAAACAGGGCAGCAGTTTCTAGATGAACAAAAAAAGACTCCAAGGAAAATGCTCCACTGCGTGCTGAAATGCCACAGCCACGGAAGGATGGTAGTCCGCCCGTTTTGAAATTCAAGAATTAGCACCACATGGATAAATTGCCAATAGTTGTATTTGAGAATTTCGAATCAATACTCAAGCCGATTCAGACCTGCGAACCGGACCCCAGCCATACCTACACATATGACAATCAGAAGTATGAGACCTACAGTTTTTGTATTTACGTGCAAGTCGACAATAGTTAATTCCAGCAGCACCACACTGAGACAGGAGGCCATTATATACACGGGTGACGATGCGGAAAAGAAACCACAGTGGGATACCATAGTGGGTATTGGCACGAAAGTAAAAGATATTTACAACACTTCGAAGCAAATGATACCGCTCACCCCTACAAAAAAGTCAAGCTACTCACAGGCGACAAGATGCTACTACTGTGAATCACCGTTCACACACGAAAATTATAAAGTAAGAGACCACGACCACTTCATTGGGCGGTACATAGGGCTTGCATGCACCAGCTGCAATTTGCTGCGTCGCCGCCCTGAAAAAAACTACCTATATTGTTCCAAAACCTCAGCTACGATGAAAACTTTATTATCAAACATCTTGACAACGACGACAAGGAAATCTTCATCATCCCACATATAGAGGAAAAAATTAATTACGTTCTCGAAATCTCTGGGGGTAAAGTTTTCTATACAGTTTATCGACACCTTCCACTTCATGGCGTGCAATCTGGCATCCCTGGCTGAGTACCTACCACCTTCAGAATTTATCAATATTGCAAAATTATTCACCCACAACCAACTACCTCCCGTCACACGCAAAGGCGTTTTCTCCTACGATTACGTTGACTCGTGGGAGAAGCTGAACAAGTCACAGCTACCTCCTAAAGACGCTTTCTTTAACAAACTGATGGACCTGGGAATCAGTAAAGAAGACTATACTCACGCCGAAACAGTATGGCAAGAGTTCGATTGTAACAGTCTTAAGACATATTCAAAATTGTATTTGAAGTCTGACGTGCTGCTCCTGTCCGATGTTTTTGAGAACTTCAGATACATCTGCATTTCCACGTACAAGCTCGATTGTGTACATTACATCAGCTCTCCAGGGTTCGCTTTCGATGCTATGTTGCGTATGACGGGGGTCGAGCTGGAACTTCTAAAGGACTACGACATGCATATGTTTATTCGTGGTGGAGTGGCTCAGTGCGTTAAACGTCATGCGGTAGCAAATAACATATATGCACCGGAAACATACGACCCCCAGCAAGCCGACAACATACCTGCAGTACCTCGATGCAAACAACCTGTACGGCTGGGCTATGAGTTTATCCTTGCGATTTGTTGTGATTGTAATTTAATTGTTGGTTTTCAGACACTCAGAAAAAAACGAAGATACGATACCTACACATGCACCTTTTCACATACACGTACACATATACACAAAGAGCCCGAAATATTTCAAGTTGCAAACTGACTCCTGTTGTCACAGAGACGCCTCACAAGACTGATTATTTGACCCTTGACCCTTGACTCTTTGACTCCTAAATGACTCCCAAATGACTCCAAAAGATTCCAAATGACTCCAAATGACTCCATAGCTACATTGCTCCGTAGCTCCATAGCCCCATAGCTCCATAGCCCCATAGCTCTATAGCTCCATATCTCCATAGGTACACATTTCCATAATATTAAAAAAATATACTTAAAAATTATTCCAAGCAGTGCTAAGTACGGTGCCTGCTGTGCATTGGTGATGATTGGTGATGATTAGTGAGAGAAAAATGTAAACAAAGATGCAGAGTGAAAGACAAGATGGAATGAAAAGATAAACAAAACAACAAAAAATGGGAGGAATCGGAGAAAACCTATGGACTGATATAAAGAGAGAAGCGAAAGAGAGAAAGAGATGGAATGAGAGACGAGAGAGATGGAAATAAACAGATGGAATGAGAGAATGAAAGAGAGAAACGAAACAACAAACTATTAATGCCTCGTTTGAAATGTGTGTTATTCTCTAAGGTCAAAACATTTTGAAAATGTTTAGTAGTTTCGTAAACAAAATGCGGAATTCTTACTGTCTACATTGCACCTCAAACTCCAGGCAACGCAGTTAGAACCTCGTTTGCAGATGCAAGCAGCCACGCTTAAGGCGGATTCCCACCCGCCATCATGGATTTATTGATTTTTCGCCAAAGCTTCTATTTCACAAGGTGTATTGAAATTTCTCGCACGATATATCCTAAATAGCAACTTCCCAAACTTATCGAAATGCCACAGATTCGCTAGATTTTTTAATTTTCAGCTGTTAACTGTCGAGGCGAATCGTGAGGTTATATCTTGCGAACGATTACAAAAGCGACGATATCACCAGTAATCAAGAAATACTGACCAAAGACAATGCACGAAGCAATGCTCTGTGCTCCGTCGTTCCAACAAACATGATAGAAAACTGTATTTCCAGATTATGGCAAAAATTTTATAAATCCAAGATGGCGGGTGGGAATCTGCCTTAAAGAGACTATGTAGCTGCGCGTCCAGGTCAAGAAGCGAGGGACCGATACGGGCGACAGTTACACGCACTTCTAGCGCCTTATCGCTCCTACGCGCAAGGCGTACAGTGTTTCCGTCGTGACGCTGTACTGTGCAAATTATATCTGTAACATAGGGGTTTTATTACACGCGATGAAAGCCTACAGAATAAGCTACGTCCATATCTTTGTACTTTTCTCTTGCCGATTAAGGAAACTGAATAGGCAAGTTCTAAATTTGCGATATTTGACCATTTTCACGATTTTTTCCCCCAAGAATACACTTTATGGCAAAAGTAAAAAAATTGGGCCAAAGATAATTGTTTTTATTTATTTTTGTCTTTTCTGACAAAAAGTCATATTTCCATAATTTTTATTTGCCGATATACGCGTTTACGCGCAAACTACGATTTCACAGAAAAAGTTTCAGTACATAGGACTCTCAAGATGGGCGTTCGGCTGCTGCAACACTAATGCAAGTCACATATCTCAGTTCATGGAAAAACAAACATATGTGGCAGTGATAAATAACTTCTCGTCCACAGTTCCTTTTGCAGCCTGGTGTCACGTATTCACTGGCAACTTGTGTCCTTTTGCGCGGTCAACCCGGAACAATTTCGCATAGACTTTATGTTCGAGTTTGGTTTATTAAAGTATTCCTGGAGACTTTTCTGCAGCATATTCAGGGCAATGGTGTTGTTTGAACCCGCCGTCACGCAAGTTGTATTGTCATAATCCATAATATTACTCGACTAACGCAATTGCTCCACTCTTCTAATAATTGCGGCACTCACTACCACTGGTACGTAGGTAGGGCTTAAACGCATCGTCTATAGCGACGTCATTAGTGACGGACTAAGTTGTTGAGAGAAGCAGGGACAGAGAAGGAGACAACCCAGCATTCACCTGGAGCGATTTCGGGAAACCGTAGAATACCGAGATAAGGATGGCGGGACCCAGATTCGAACCCATGCCCTCCCGAGTGCGAGTCCAAAGGTATACCGCTGCACCACCTCGCTCGGTATTAATACAGCTGACGTGACTATGTCTACGTCATGCGTAAAAATTGTGCAGCAGATCTTTATTTGGCGAAATCCCGTTTCAGGATTCGCTAATGCAGTTCCTTTGCACTACGAGGTACTAACTGTAGCCAAACATCGACGACCCACACTATCACTTTTACCGTTTCTTGGCAGTTACCCGTGAGGTAGATATGTGGGTTATATCCAAAATATCTGCCCGCCCGTAGTCTTGATAAGATTATTTACATTTACCACTGTTGTAAGCATGTAGTAACCCAAATGCGCCAAACGAACTTCTTATAAACGCTTAAGCGTTAACCGGTAATTGGCGCAATATCGTGGATGTGTTTACCGTGTTTAGACGTAAATTTGGTATGTAAATCGCGAACGTTAACAAGGATGATAACAAAAATAACTTGCGTTTCTTCCAGGGCTTTATGAAAGTGGCGTACATTGCTGCTGGTGAAAATGGGAATTATTAGAACTAATACGCGTGCCGCTCCCCATCGAATAAATAAAAAACATACGTGTTCATGATTCGGAAGTTAAAGGAACGAATAGATATAAAGCAATTGGTTACTAAATGTAAAAAATATTTGCATCCGGTGATTGTTTTCTGCTGAAGGGATTTTAATGTAAGGAAATTAACACGCCTAACTTTCAGACCGATATGTCAATTCCGCCTTTTAAGCACCGCGACTAATAAATTGCGGTATGGAGATTACCTTTTTATATTCACAGTTTGTAGCGAAGTCCAAATTTTACTCTTCATAATAGGCCAAATGACTGGTGCATTAAACTGTTGATATATACATCTTATTATGCCCGGTTTAACTTGCTACATACTGAAATTCTCACGTTATATTCAGACTATACACTCAGTTATTTTAATGACACCTATGACTCCAGAGCAGCAATATTCTGATCTTTACCAAATTGCATTTGGTTCCTCCTTTTCCTTGCTGCCTACACATACCTTCTTTGTCGCATATCTTATGCATTAATTGAGAATGGTCTCACGCGACGAACGTTTTATTCACACAAACAAAACATTTCGTATACAGAAGTAATTCGCACACGGCTATACTTGTATATATAGAACCTGCAGAGAATGAACACAGGCATCTCAATACTCTGTGTACCCTCTAGCCCCAATGCAGGCCAAAATTATAGCATGCAAACGTTCATAGGGGTGACGATTATCGTCCTGCGCAAGGAAGTTAATATGCACATTATATCCTGATGGTGCAGTTGGCAAGGCGCATCTCCGGTGCTAAAGATCGGGCAAGAAGACATCTTGTACCAACACACACAGTCTCAGTGGGAAGCACGTCTGGTGATAGCACTGACTAGGGTATCTGATGAGAGCACTTTGGGTTGAACAAGCTTTATGTACACTGTATAAGATATCTCAGTAATCTTTCTAAGCTGCAATGGAAGATTTTATCCTAGGTTTTACATAGGGACACCTGTTTTTTGCGAAAAGAATTCCACGCAAACTACATTTAAACATCCTACTTGCACACTTGCAGGTTTCCGTCCAGTTCTGGCCACGTGCATTCATCGAAGACAGTGTAGTGTTTGACTAGGCCAATAAGGATTAGGTTGCTGCGGTGCTGAACGCCTGTGATTCACGGACAGGCACATAATCATGCCGTAGTGAAACCATCCAGTTGCGTAACTGGATCTGAGCTAGAGTGTTTTGGAATACAACTTGACAGTAATTCTTTTCGCGAAAATTAGGTGTATCTACCTGCACACATTATGGGAAATGTACCGCTCAGCAGGCTGCAAATATAGAAATTTTACTACACAAGTTTGGGAACCTCACTACAGATTTGAAGCCTTATTCAACAAATAAATGTAGGAAAACTACCATGCATTCATGAGAAAAATTACTTTTTGTACTTTCTCAATATGCGCATACAATGATGCGGTAAATTTATGAACTATTTCTTCAAGTGTATGTGGGCGTGCATTGTACTGTCCGAACGGCACATCTCTCTGTTGCTGCGAGGATGGTAGCAGAACGGGTTGGACACCGTACACTGTACAAGCAGCAAAGGCGAACGGACATTGCTGGCTGTGGCACTGGTCGACGCGGCACACGAAACGATCATCACTAATGCCGAGACAGTATCTGCTCTCGTCACTCAACACAGCGTTTCGCCAGTGGTCCCTCCAGGCACTCCTTTCTCGACACCGCTGGAGGCGTGAACGGAATTCAGCTTAGCAGCTCCCGCGATCGTAACCCAGCTTCAAGCACATGCTTATGGTCGGTAATCACTGACACGCTTGGCGAGACACTACCTCTAATTAGTTACGCAGTCAAACTGCGGTCTGCTACGGAAGCTTGTATCACGCGGCGGGATTGGCACAGCTTCGTTTCGCTGATGCGCGGAACCGAAAGTTGCAGTCCTACTGACCAGCGGTGCCAACATCCATGCAGTTCTGACACATCTACAACATGTTACTCGATTCTACGCTGTTTCCGCCCTGTCTCACCATCTCACTCGGAGTTCGCTATTTAAACAAACAGTGCATGAAAACGCAGTTTCTGCGTGACAACAGCGTTCAAAATGACTTCGGAACTCAGTCCAGCGCTAGAAACTACAGGGGCGCACCTGCTGATATGCCTGATATTCGACGGTCAGTATTAATGATTCTTCCACAGAGCTGCGCTCTTGAGTTGAAAGTGTTAAAGTTTTGGTTGAAGATTAACAGCGACATACTGAGTGCTGGTGAAGGTAAAATGAGGCGAGGATGGAGCAGTGGTGGAATCTAAAGGCGGGGAAGTGGGAGGGACCCAGAAAATCCGCCGACCAATGGCAAGGTCCTCCACGTTTCCCACTTGCGAAAAGCTGGGTGACACCACCGGGAATCTAACCCGGTTAGCCTTGGTGGGAGGCGAGTGGTCTAACCACTACACCACCGTGGCCCCTCGTTGCGCTCCCGATCATCTCACTTGCCAAACTCTAGCAGTTCCATGCGCAGAGATAATCTTTTCATCCACATTATTCAAGGTGTTTATTCTATTTAATTTTTTTATTTGCCGTTCGTTTAGTATGTTGCGCTAAGCTGTTTTAAAAACAGAAATGTGGGCGTTAATTTCTTTGTCATTTTTCTAACTGTTCGGCTTTGGTTGCTACTCCTACAATATACGTCTGCCAGTAATTAAAATGTTTTTTTTTTCTCGCCACTATTACATTTGAAGGTCAGCAGGACAGTCAGATTTTCTTGGGCTGGTTTCAAAGAAGAATGAGAATGACTGTGAGATGACAAATAAAATAATAAAATATATTATCCGAAACCGAAATTACCAGAAGTAAACGACAAGAGAAAAAAACTAACAGGACCCTCAAAACTTCTCTTCTTACAAATATAATAAATTTATATCTATAAGTAACCCAGTTCTCGAAGTTAAGAGAAAATGTACTATAAACATTACAGACAGAAAATTAATTCGATAAACACGATCAACTCTCACCCCCCCCCCCCCAAAACAAACACACATATGTTCGGTGCAGAACATTAGCATGACTACACAGAAAGATATTTGCAACAGTGTACGTGAAAACTAGATTGCACTAAATTTATAAAAATATGTGGTGCCAATTACAACAAGAATAAATCTAACATGCTGGAAACGCGTCAATTAATAAAGTAAAACCGAAAGAAAGTATACTGGAGAGTAACGAACGTGTGGAGAGAAGAGAAAGCGAGTACTCAATCACAATCTTTCGGTCAATTCAGTCTGCCCCTGTCGTTAGGTGGGAATATTCATTTTACATTTTGTCGGGTTTTAACGTTGCAACCCATTTTGTATCTGAGAGAATAATTTCACTTATTGGCTTCGATTTGTAAGTTACAAAAATTCGTGGATTATGTATGTTTTAAAGTTAATTTTCTAATTACACAAAGGTGAATAATTTACGGTATAACTGCAGCTGCATGTTCGTTACGAAAACCCAAGTTTAAAACGTTTACTACTATGTAGTTCCGAAGTGATTCGCTAAAGTGTTGTACGCCTTTGAATGTACAGCAGAAACAGGAATGTACTATTATAGAAAGTATTTTAAAAAACTGGGTTTGGGAATATAGTAATCTATAATTAAATATTTATCTTCAACCGCGTTACTCATAGTACTCCGTAGAATTAACTGGGGTTCCCTACAATGATTTTTTACCAATCTTAATAAAATTATACTAATTTATTAGCCTAAACTCCAGCATATATGAGTAAATCAATATCTCAATGCAAAATTCAATGGTAAGTAGGGCAACGTGCGTCATTATTCCAACGGGCAGAATATTTTACTACTGGGCACATTTACAAGGGTGAAATAATATTCATCGCAATTTTGCTGTACAATTCTGTAGGTTTGGTGTGTTATTTTTGGGCACGTATAACGAGAAATGTTGGCCATTGTTTACTCTTTACCTCATGCAAGACCCTCACAAGTCTGTTTGCTTTGTAGCTTCTGTATAACAAGCATGACCGCATATCTCTTAACAAGTACAAAAGAAGAACTGCGAGGTGTGTCCCAGTTTTTATGTTCGAAGTTTTGCTAGTACCAAAATCTTTCAAAGTATTTCAGCGCTATATGGGGGAAGTGTTCACTCGAAGAAGTGTATATGAACGGATCGAGAATTATAAAAACAATCAGAAAATCATGAGTGACAGAGAAAGATCATAAATATGCTCCACATTCTCTACTGACTGTAACATTAATCCGTGTCAGGATTCTGACGAGTGGATGAATTACTATCGGTGAAGTTACAACGAACTTACAAATTAGTAATGGCTCTGCATATGAGATTATTCATAACATGCTTGCCTTTTGAAATTTCTGTGTAAGTTATGTCTTGAAACTACTCAACGAAGAGCTCGAGTGCATGTGCGTGGACATTAGTGTACTCGCTCCCTCGGATTACCATCTGTTTAGTCTTTTTGGAAATTCGTTTACAGATCTTCGATTTGGCACAGACCAACAGGCGACGGCAGGTAGGGATCATTGACAGCGAGGCCGTTAAAGGTGGAGCAAGTTACTCAATAAAGCAGGAACGGGGAAGGAATCGGCCATAGCTTGCAATAAGGAACCATCCAAACATTCGCCTGGAGTGATTTGAGGAAACCAACTGACATTTAAATACGCGGTAGATACATGAGTAGTATATAATAGCTGATTCGGTCACAGGAACAAGGTACTGGGTGTTCGGAGCCATCAGTAAACTCGGTAGAAATCACAGGGGGAGGTCGCGCTCTGTGGGCATATTATCGATAAAATTTCCATAAACAAATCGACCAAGTGTGCCTTCCACACGGATGATGGGACCTAGAGAATACCACGAGAACATTCCCCAGACCACAACACTGGCCCCACCATCATGTGTTCGTCCAGCAATGGATGCAGGGTGGTTATCCGAAGTTTCTCGCCAAACATGTTGACGTCCATCCATTCTATGTAGCTAAAAATGTTACTTGTCGGGGAAGGCTACCCATCGCCAATGAGCAGCGTTCCAGTCGCCATACTGTCGAGCAAATTCCAGTCGTTTTCGTGAATGCACCTGTGTTAGCATGGGTGCAGCCATCCTCCTTCTACTCCGGAGCCCCATTCGCAGAGGGGTTCGCTGAACTGTTGCAGTAGACACATGTCTGGATGCCCCCTGCTTCATTTGAATGGCGAGCTGTTCCACTGTATCCTGTTGGTTGGCCTTCACACACCATCGTAGTCGATGTTCACTTCGGATATCAGTGATGCAAGGAGCTCTGCAGTTTCCATGACGGTTATTCCCAATGCTGCCATTCGTCCACTCACGATACACCTTTACCACAGAGGCACAGGAACGGTTTACAAACATTGCTGTTTCCGAAATGCTGCACCCCCTGGAACAAAAACAAATGATCATCCCTTTTTGCAACTCGATTAAATTGCTTCCCTTACCCATGACAACACTGTGTGTGTGTGTGTGTGTGTGTGTATATATATATATATATATATATATATATATATATATATATATATATATATATATATATATATATATATATATAATATAACTGGGTGATTCACAGCACCCGTATAACACCTTCTTCTTGGAAACAACACGACACTGGGGATTCGCGAAAAAAGTGTGATAACTATACCCTATATGAAGATTCGATTGGTAGTAATCTCATTCCCTGAACACACAGGAGGCAGGGGTTTGGGGGTGAGCTTTGAAATTGAAAATGGAGAATCCTCGCTGATAATCATTTACATCCATACCATGTACAGCTGCACCAAAAATTTAGGAATAATAACTTTCCTAAGCACATTGATTTCTGCAACTGGTACCTGAGCAAGAATCGAGCTCGGCGGACCTCAGCACTAATAAGAGAGCCACATGCTGCTCTGATTCTGTCATTCATGCAATGTTAAACGAATGCCTGTCTGAATGAACGAACGTTCGATTGTCAGTTACTGTGCATGCAAAACCTGCAGTTCCTGTAAGTGGTAGATGGCTTATCGGCTTGCTGCTTATTGCTGCCTTATTCTTCGCATTTGTTCGGAAACATGCTAATAATAACAGTTAAATGTATCCAGTTATCATTGGTTGTGCATAAACTATGCGTTTCAGACACACAATGTGCGCCATTACGGTATTGCCTGTTGGAGTGTGAGACTCGCTCTGATACTAGCAGTGACCTGTGTGTCTTGCTGCATGGATTCGTGCAGTAGGTATCAGACTATTTTTGAGCAAAAGTGGAAAATAATGCCGCACTACACAGCATCAGATAAGCCATCTACCATTTACAGAAAGTGCAGGCTGTGCATGCAAGATAACTGAAAATCGAAAGGGTGTTCATTCAGACAGTCATTCGAATTACATTGCAACCATTAATCGTGTGTGTTGTTTCAGTGTCAGATATTGTCTGTCTGTGGTGTTGCTTTCTGAATGGAATGCCATTTACAAACGAAGAAACATTTGACATGCTAATGATACTAGGGGAATGTCGTCGGAACTTCATATCTGCTTCCTGTTTGTATGCAGAGAGATACCCACAGCACGTCCATCGCTCGTACAATGTTTTCCAGCATCTTGCATGCCGCATGCACACAACCAGACTAGTGCAACTGACACACAACAAACGCTTTCGCATCAGACGACCTGTTAGAGACGAGATGGCTGTTGATGTATTTGCTGCCATGGTAGTTAATCCTCATTATTCTACAAGGAGGATTGCCCGCGACTCATGATTGTCTTTAAGTACAGCATGGAGAATCCTTGCTGATAATCATTTACATCTGTACCATGTACAGCTGCACCAAATATTTACGAATTATAACTTTACTAATCACATTGATGTCTGTAACTGGTTCCTGAGCAAGGACCATGCTTCCCACCGCAATGTTTTGTGTACTAACGAGTCCACATTCAAGAGTAATGATAACATTAACATACATAATGCCCATTACTGGTCTGCAGTCAACCCACATTGGGTCCATCAAGTGGATAACCAGCACATGTGAAGCCTTAATTGGCGTGGCCTTCTTGGACATCGTGTCATAGGACCATATTATTTGAAAGGTAGTTGAATAGTGCAGCAGATTTTCTAACGAATATTTTGTATCAGCTGATCGAAGATGTCTCTCTTGCTCTGAGATTAACAGTGTGTCTTCTACAGGATGTCTGTCCTGCTCACTTATCGTGCAGAGCTCGGCCAGTTGCTGACATGTTATTCCCCGGTTGATGGATTGTTCGAATGGGTCCTGTAGCTTGGCCACCACATTCTCTAGACTTGTCCCCAAATTACTTCTTTTTGGTGGGGAGGGGGATTATTAAAGGCATCGTCTACAGCGTGTATCAAACAACGAGGGAAGATATGAAAGATAAAATCAGAGCAGCATGGGGATTTCTCAGCTGTGCTGAGGTCCACCGAGCTACCGCGAACTTAAGAAGGACAGTCATGTCTGATACAGGATGGTCGACATTTAGAACACTTATGAAAAGTGATGTGTGTGAATGGGTGTTCCCAATTCCCATTTCACAGTAGTTCTCTCACACAATACTGTTATTTATGGTGCACTCGACGCCCTTTTGATTGTACGTTAACTAGGTATGCATGCCAGATAAACAGGTTTCGTTCATTTCCATTTGATTGTAGCAAGAATAAAAATAGTTTTCGTTCAGTTTCATTGCACATAAACTACACATGTCACAAACCATATGCTTATATCATTTAATTTATTGTGCATAAACTATGTACATCAGAAAACAACTGTCTTAGTAAATGTTTTTTTTAGACGATATATCCAACGATACCATATACGATCCCTTTTCTCATTTGCATTTTCAAAGCTCCAGTATGTTAAGGGGAATGGAATTACTACCAATCGATTATTCATATAGGGTATAGTCATCAAAAATTTTTCGCGAAACCCCAGTGTTGTGTAGTTGCTAAGAAATGGGGGTGATATGGGTGCTGTGAATCAGTCTGCATATATACATACATATATTCATATAACTACATAATATACGAATTTTTGTATTTATGAGTAATGATTTTGGAAATAAAAGTTAGTAGATACCTGTAATTAAACCTAGTTACTTCGAATTTTTCTATATATTTCATATAATACATGTTTTCATTACAAAAAATATGAAAATAGCTATACAGTTTTATTTATTCCATAAATTATCGATTACTTTCGCATTGTTATAGGAATTTAAACCCAGAGATCGAGCGTCCCTTGTATTTTGTGGAAATGCGAAGGTAGTATGTGTTAAAAATTATTTTCACTTCAATGCACTTAAGTGCCACTCTAATATCGAATGAGCTTTCTTTTGTTACTGTATGGCTACTGTTGAAGCACACGAGTATTAGGGGCTCGATGGTTCTACTTCACTTCTAATTGATTGAGCAGGTTAAATTTATATCAAAGGGTTAATTCAATTGATTGAAAGGGTTAATCAAAAAATGGAAAGGGTTAAATTTATTGAAAGGGTTAAGTGTATTGAAAGGGTTAATTTTTTGGTGCAAGAGAGTGCTAAGGGTCTATTTTCTTTCTTTCCCTTTGTGGGCAGCTATGCACGTAAATCGTATTCATATCTATTTCCGAGTAGCTATAACATTAGTTGTTTGTTAGCCTCCGAACATGCTCCACACATATATATATTGTCAGGCTCTCGACATAAGATCGACTCAGTGCTTCACTGAGCTCGCAGCCAGACAGATGTGTTTTGTGAGATGTGCGATTTCATTACGCATTTTAAGCAATTCGTTTTACTTGTAGATTATGTTCCTCCTTACCAGTCTCACAGTCAGATGGATGTGTAAGGTATGTGCGAGAGGCGTCAAGTAATGTAATATATCTTGTTATTGTGTTCATTAGCAATTTAGTTTATAGGGACATTTTTGATTCGTTAATTCCATATTGCACACTCATGTAATTGTGATATTCACGTAGTTGTGTTCATTCATTCGTTATACTTCTCTCTCTTGTGTAAATTATATTTCTAAGCTCGAGACTCACATTACATTTAATTGCATACTGAAGTAATTGCACTTATTATTCACATAGTCGTTTGAAATTTGCGATTCGATGCATGTAATTTATTCATAAGTACAACTCTATTGAAGACTCTGAATTTCTCTCACGAGTTAAATATATTCGTAAAAACCATCTATCTACCACCAACATCCCTACCAACACATCAAAATGAGAAAAAATAAGAAAAATGACCCTTAGTACACTCTTGCACTCAATACAACACATATATAACACATTTCAACCCACCAGTCTGGTCAGTCGCCTCCAGAAAACCACAGTATTAACATCGTACAGAACTACCCACAAAGGAAAGAAAGAAAATTAACCCTTAGCACACTGTTGCAAAAAAAAATTAACCCTTAGCACACTGATGCAAAAAAAAATTAACCTTCCAATTGATTTAACCCTTTCAAAAAATTTAATCCTTTCTTTGAAATCAACCCTTTCATTAAATTTAACCCTTTCAATCAATTTAACCCTTTCTATTTTTGATTAATCCTTTCGATGGATCTAATTAACCCTTTGATTTCAATTTAACCCTTCGGATCAATCAAGTGTGAAGTAGAACCACCCAGATCCTACTACTCACATGAAAAATCCATTACCACCTGGTATGGTGTTTGTTGAAACAGATGGAATAATGTGGGTCTTTGCTTTCTGTTTCATTTTTGGAATTTATTTGGCCCCAAGAATGTTTAAAATAGGACTTAATCACTCAGGTAATTGAATTAGACATAGTGTCAGCGATGCTGTAAAAATAAATCATGAGAGTTTATATTTGGAGACAAATGCCGGGAAACGATTTTAGATTTTTTTTTTACGCCAACATATTCCGACAGCCAAAGCCAGTAGGTCAGTAGTATTTATCGATGCAGTTCAGACACCTTCATTTTATTTTTTAGCTGGAAGACGTGTTGGCGTTGACGCAGACCCACTGATGCGAAGAGACAAATATACATAATTGTCGATAATTTTATCACTTCTTTCCTCGCCTACTTATCCCGTCTTGTAGTCATCGTCAGATTCGTAATGGTTTGCATCTTCCTATAAATCATCACGAGATTCCTGTAAATGTGCATACGTATGGAAAACATAAATACACATGAACGTAAACAGCAGGAACTGTGTTGATATGAAATTGTATTTTAAATACGAAATAAATTATGTCAAGGTTGTATGAAGTATTTTTCCATGTCAAACTCCTTCCTGAAAGCACGGTTACAGTCAATTAATTTTTTTGCTTGGATCTCTGCTTCTTTATTTTACTTGAAGCATATCGGCTTTTAGTGTGACGATTTGTTTAAAGCACGCCGATGATATAGCTTCCGTTTTTATAAGAGAGTCAAGTACCTTACTAATTAATTTATTCATGCACTTATGTATTTTACATGAAAAATTATCGCCACCTGCCATATATTCAGGCGAATCGGAGCAGCCATATAAACATAAATATCCGAACATCAAAAAAACGTAATTTTTTATATACGAGGGATGATTCAGAAGTCATGACAACTATTGTTTATCTCCCGAAAATGACACAACACAGGAAATGTACTATGTACAGTTGAAAGTGTACGACACGTACGTTTTAAAAGTGACACCACATGGGGTATGGATACAGGAATGTCTGGCAAGGAAAAAGACAAACATGGCTGCTTTCAATCACCGTTTAGTTGATTTATTCTCGTACTTACTCTAAACACTCTTTTGAACGGGCATGTATCGTATGTGTACAGGCCATTTTTATCATGCTTCAGTGTAATCTCCGAGATTGTCCACGTTTAATTGCCAGCGATTAGGCAGATGGGAAATACCATTGGCTGCATGAGATCCATCAATGTGCTCCACCTCTCGTCAAAATACTGTGATGTCTGACTTATTGCTGGCAACGAACCGTGGGCAACCTCGGAGACTACTTTGAATGATGTTAAACTGCTCGTACACGTACGATACTTATCCGTTCACTTGAACGTATACAGTTTGTTCCAGAATATATATATATATATATATATATATATATATATATATATATATATATATAAAACGGTGATTTCAAGCAGCCATGATTGTCTTTCTTCCTTGCCGGACATTCCTGCATCCATACCCCACGCAGCGCCACTTTTAAAACGTACTTGTTGTACACTTTGAATTGTACATTTTACATTTCCTGTGTTGGGTCATTTCGGAAGAGAAACAATTGTTGCCATGACTTCTGAATCAGCCCTCGTAAATATATTTGTATTGCCTTGTTCGTACTTTTCGGAATTCCTTATATTGTGAAATATAAAAGCCAGATGTTTCGCTTAAAGTTTTGATATGATAACTTTTGTGCTATAAATAGTAAAGTATACGTTTCCTTGAATCAAACCTATTAAAAGTCTCGTCGCTCATGTTGACAGATATGAAAACACGTTGCTAAAACGTAAGGAAATAAGAAGTTACTGATATTACTAATGATCCTGCTTTCCTCAACATGGGTGCAAATATTTTAAAAATAAGTTCTTAAAAGCTGAGTTCGCAGGTAGTACTTGTGTCGTTGAAAGCAATGTCATTAAAGATGAGACCAGAAACATTTGCAACATTATGGAGACAATTATAAACTAACATTTGCCTTACCCGGGGCTCGAAATCAGAAAATCTCTTATTATAAGCTAGTGTTCAACCAACTGCATTATGGAAGTCAGATTCAGAGCTTCAACTTCGGATTTAATTAGTCTAATTTATCGAATGTTGTTGTTTACTAAGCTAAAAACAGTCACAAGGTTGTAATATTTTGAAAATAAGTGTCTCAGCCACTTAAAATATGAAAGTTTACATGGTAGAAACTTGTTCATTGGTATCTGAGATATGGCATAAAACATCCATATTTTTCATGTGACGATCTTCATAAATGGACACAAAATGTCATGTAATAGCACATTCTATGACTGTATAGGCCTACTGCCAGTATACAAAGTTAAGTTAAAATCGAGTACATAGTTCTTTAGATATGCCTATAGCGCACTAAGCTAAAATAATTTTATAGCTACCATTCTGAAATTAAGTGCCTGCCACACTATAAAATATGTTTCTATTTATAGGGTTTATCGAAATACATCTTCGTTAAATTTGGTAAGAATGGGTTGTTTGTTTCCCGAGAGAAGATATAGAATTAAAATTTTGTCTTGAGGATAACTTATAAAATTGCAGAGAAATGAGTGTCTATATACAAATTTGATGGTTGTAATATATACTGCCAGCATACAATGTTAAGTTGGAATTTGTTTCGTTGATTATATTAACTGAGTTAAAATATTTATATAGCTACCATTTGAAAATTAGTACCTGGCCTACATAAAACATACCAGCTTACACCATCTGCTGTAGTGCTATTTGTTTGCTTAATTTGTTATGAATCTCTCAATTGTTTACTGACATATTACATAAAAATTTCATTTTTTCATGTGGCATATTTTGCAAAATGATGGCCTAAAGATGCTCCGTGTGGAGGCATGTGATAATTGTAATACATACTGCCAACATACAAAGGGAAGTTCGAATCGTTGACATGGTTTCGACAATAAAGCATACTAAACCAAAACGACTATAAAGTCACCATTTTAAAAATAAGTTATTGACCATAATATGTCAATTTACAACGCTTGTCGCAGTACAATTTGGTGCCAAATTTGGTAGGAATCTGTCAATTGTTTCCCTAACTATGTCATAAAAACTTTATTACTATAGTGCTATCTCACAAAATGGCGAACAAAATATCCTTCGTGTAGATATAATTAACATTTGGAATATATATTGCCAGCATACAAAGATAAGTTGGAATTCATTACATAATATCGATGACATAGCATTCTAAGCTACAATACCCGTACGTCCCTCATGTCTATTTATTCATTCATTACCAAATTTTTTTTTGGGGGGGGGGGAAAGATGTTTCGTGCGTATACTGTTTATAGTTGTAATATCTACTGACAACATACAAAGTTAATTTGGAATTGATTACATGATTTAAACAATATATGGCCACCATTTTGAAAATAAATGTCTGCCATACCTAAAACATACAATTTAATATCATCTACCGCAGTACTACTTGTTCACCAAATTTGGTAGGAATCGGTTAATTGTTTACCCAGGAATGACTAAAAAACTTTTGAGTGGCCCAGTTGCAAATCTCGTTATTAAAAAAAAAAAAAAAACGAAGTTTCAAGAAGGGCGAAAAACTGTCAATTCAGCTGTATTAAAGAAAGAGACATGAGGCTTTTTCTATAATTACTACGAAAAATACTACAGCTAATCACAAAGCGACAAAAAATGCAATACATAAACCTCAGGAAAATTATGAAAAATGTTGGACGTGATGAGTTCTGTTGCAGTGTGAAGGACTTAAGGGGTTTTGCATCAGTTCAGGTAGTTGAAGGCCATTGAAATATTTGGGTTAAACAGGAGTAAACAAAAATTTCGTGTGTTTACGTTCGTAAAATGATCATCTGTCGTACCTTAGCAGTGAATGTGACACAAAAATCCTTTACCAAGATGAAATATTGTTAATTTGTTTATTACTGAACATACTGAAAAAAAAACCATTATTCTTCTATAAGCAATGCTCTCTCCTAGAAATGGTGTAATATAAGAACTAAATGACTGAAAAAAAACGTGAAATTTGTAAGAATAATAAAACAATACACCAGTGAATTTATCACTTTACAGAACCAAGACCCCCTCCTCTTCAAAAATGTCTCCAAGATCATAGTTATATTCTGTAGGGGACTCATTTCCAGCTTCCTGTTGCTGGAAAATGTTATTGAAGAAAACCACTTCTTCATTTTCCATCCAATTTGTTCCAAAGTGCTTTGTTTTCAGTGTTTGTAGATTTATAATCTTTTCTTTCTTCAGTACTGTCTGTACATCTGTTTCTCTAGGTGACATGGAACTGAAAAGTTTACCACATTTCAGTATGCTTTTCCCTTCCCCAGTGTCCACGTTACAGTTCATCTCACCTCTCACTACACAGCTTCCTGTTTTAGTTTTTCGAAGAATGATCCTTTTACAGGGTTTCAGCTTAAAATGCTATGAACCAGGCTCTTTTGTTACCTGACTTACGGCCTCCTTCCATTCTAATACAGGGCAGTCTTTACTAAGTCGGATGACAGTTGCATGTGATTCTATGATCCCAATATAACTTTGGTCGGTTAGAAGGGTGGAATTATTCTTGACGTTAGTGTCAATATGACCAAAAACCCTGTCGGGAGGAATGAATGAATGCCCCACTACTGGGAACATCACCTTTACCTCCTTCAAAGAGAGTGGAGAATTTTGGGATAAAAACTTCCCTAACATACCAATCAAAATCTTGTTTTTATTTTGGCCTCCACACCTATCGGCCACCAATTTAAGAGTATTATAACTTGAAAGATCGGAGGAAGTCAGTCTGTGGTAAATAGCAGACACTACTTGATTAGAACCCTTAGGGTATTCATTTTTCAACCAAACATAGGCAAAAGTTTTATCTTTACCTCGAGGATCTGCAGAAGCACCCTGACAGATGGTAAAATTGCATAGGTACATTTGACACGAAAAGTACGTAGCTTGGTGTGGTATCTTCAGTATGGGTTAATTTTTTTGGTAATTAAAACTGAAAGTGATTTCACCGTCATTCTTTTGACGCAAATGTTCATAAAACACATTTGCTCTCTTTTTGTGTAGATTTAATTCTGTTTGCAAATCGTGCTTCTTGCCTGCATCTTTGCACAACTTAATTTGTTCTGTGAGAGAAATACAACTACAACAGCAGTCTGTTGTCAGAGAGCCAAAACCAATATTGTAATCGCTATCAAAAATTGAGCGGAAAGAATCGTACTTCACCCATGGCTCTGGATCACACGATTGTAGATATAGGGACCACAGTTTTTTAATAAGTTTTTTTAATACTAAGCTCAATCGGCAAATATTGACGGGCTATGTTCTTGCTTCGGCAGTAATGGGATTCTAGTACCTGAATAGATTCAATAAACATTTTCACTGCTCTCTTCTTTCTATCATAAAGAGGTGATTTTCTGTCACCCTCTCGTTGCTCAGCTGGAGAATCACCAGTCTCAAGGAACGCTTTGCACAGAAACTGTACACTGTCTCTTGATACACACAACGTGTTAGTAAAGTGTTGTTTACATACAGGCACATTTTCAACATTGTTGTCTTTCAAGCACGGCATAAAATACTTCCTAGTTACCTTTTTTCTACGCGTGTTTGTGTTACCACTGCGGTTTCTCTCGCAATTGGTGGTTTCCACCATAACATGGCATAGTATAAAGTTACTTTGTACTTGCCGGTCTGCATTAACGTAAAACTTCTGATGGAAATGCCTCACGTCTTGCATTGTTACTTCGTTGCACGGATAAGCATCTACTGCTTTGTGTTGACATTAATATCGTGGTGGAAATGAGGATGCTGAATACCTGCTACATAAAGCAGTAATGTAATGTTTTGTTATTCTGTGATACACTAATATGTCTGACTTGAAGAAAGGCTAGTGACACACAGCACATTAAACATTTGCAAGACCAATACAACACTAGAAATTATAGTTGAACGTACTACTACCAGAAGGAAAATGTTAGGTGTAACCCTGCATTCTATCATGCATGTATGAATGTGAAAACAAAGAACTCAAAAGTAATATAGTATTTGGATCATTAAACAGCAGCACACAAACATGATTTGTTTGATACTTCTTCTTATAGACACTCACCTCAACCTGTTCCTCTTATATAAATGACAGTTAAAATTAGGCTACAGTATAAGTTAGACTTACCTCTTTCATTTTGCAACATTTCTTTTCCATGTTTCCTTGCTTTTCCTTTTCCTTTTCCAAACTGCGCAGGTTGAACTTGCATAGGATTCATAATTACACGAATCTTAAAATTAGTGAAAATGCTGAGATTAAATGATCCACAATTTTCTCTATTCAGCTCAGTAGAGGTCTCGAAACGAAATTTACATTTTTGCAATATCTGCAAGGACAGCAACCAAGAACTTAAAATATCTCACCTCATAATACACAAAGCAAAATATATTAAACTGTACAACATAAATTTCTATGCTGTAGTGAATATATGACAAAACGAGTTTTGCAACAGTTTCACATATAGCTGAATTATATACATGAGACATGAGTTATGCTGCAATTTCTAGAATTTATCGCTCAAATACGCATACAATTAACGAGCTTTTACATATTTTTGTGCTGTAAAACGATGCAGATTTGTATTCTGCTCAAGTTGGTAGTACAAGCTCAAATTCGAATTTTTTTGGACATAACGAGTTTTGCAACTGGACTACTCATTTATTCATGTGGCGCTACTTTACAAAACGGCGGACAAAATTGGTTTTTTGTTGGCATATATGATTCTTGTAATAGGTGTTTTCAGCGTACAAAATTTGGTTCGATATTGGTATACCAAACAACCATAAAATATTTGTATGAACGCCATTTTAAAAACAAGTCCCTAATCAATCTCAATTACATAGGTTTCGATGGCCTGTCATAGGAATACTTACGTGCCAAATTGTGCGAGAATTGATTTAATAGTTTTCGAGATATAATGTAAAACTTTGTTTTCTTTTGGTACTATCTTCCAAAATGGCGGACCTTAACAATATACATCTCAAAACTTAATGTTTACACGATGCTCTGCCAGCATACAAATGTGGTTTAAATCGACGGAATGGTCCACGACATATGACATCACCCAATATATTGAAATATCCGTCCGTACTAAGTACTGACTGTGTACCGAGTTTACTGAAATTCGCTTGCCGCATTCAAAAATTGAAAGGGGAATACACACACAGACACACAAACACTCACATAACACACAGACGGGAAAGTGATCTCATAGGCCTTTCTTTCCTTCAGAAAGTAGGCTAAAAAGAAGTATTCCTGACGTGATTAGAAGTATGAGGTCTTGACAGCACGGGGTCGAAAAAGGGGAGGGGGGTTAGATCTCTTTCGTCAGTTTTCTCCAACTCTGGGAGGGTTGCCAAAGACAAGTGTCTGAACGCTGTCGACGGCACTCTCTGTCTGTGGTCTTACAATTATTGCACTTAAAAAAATTGATGCATACTGTAACAAAATGTATACTAATCTGCATATGGTGTTAATATTGAACATAAAACTTAGACAGTTGTTCTTTCCAATGCTGACCGACTTCCCTTGTAAATGGGGCCACGGTGGCCGAGCAGTTAGCCTGCTCGCCTCCATCAAAGGCGAAACGAGTTCAATACCCGGGCGGTTCACTCAGGACATTTGCAAGTGTGAATCGGGCTGGACGATGCCGCTGGTCGGCGGGTTTTCTCGCCGATCTCCCGTTTCCCCCACCGTTTCATTCCGGCGCTGCTTCATACTCACCCCGTTTCACACCCATTGGCTCTCGGCAATAATCGGGCTATCTTAAGTAACCACACCCCAAAATTTTATTTTATAATTTTTTTGTATTCCTACATCAATACGACTTTTTTGGCCTGGTGGAGCAACAAGTAAAGGTGCACATAGGCTTTGGAAGTTGCTGGTTTAAGTTCGATGTCGTTCAAGACTGCTAGGAATGAGTTACTTCCATTTTTACGAGTTAAGTCTGAAACAGTCCCGAGAGTCATTTAGGAGGCAACGGAAACAGAAAACTTAGTATTTAACGTAATGTCCAAATTTTTTCTAAGTTTCTATACTTTTCGTTTACATATATTTATGCCGAAGTCTGAACGTCCAAAGAATATTAATTTTTAAATTATGAACTTAACGTATGTTCGAGCATTTAGTCATTGATGTAGGCTTCCGCTCAAATTTGTACACTTAGCAGATTGTATTCAGTTGCCATTGTTCATAGCAGTAAGTACTGAAATCTCAAACTGGCCAGTCAGCTTCGTTCTATAGTCTTTTAGCGGTTTCTTCGCACTTTTTGGAACAAACGTTTGAAAAATCAATCCATGCATGAAGTTCCTCGTTGTTTACAAAATATCTCACGCATCATAAGCGTTTCGCACTTTTGTTAACATAACAGTTTCTTATCTTTGGTTAAATTGAACTTTTACTTATAATTTATCTATACATTTCAATGATTCTTTTATAATTAATATGAATGAAAACAGGGATAAAATGGGTGTTAGTAATGCCCAGTAATAAATAGTTATCATGGAAAATATTATTGCACTGAGTGTGCACGAATGCGGCGCTATGTCCCTCTGATGTAATTTTCTAGACTTGGTTAAGGTTTTTTTCATGAGGTGGAGGAATATCGTGGAAGTAGAACTTTAGCAGGGCTTAAGAAAAAGTTGGAAGTAAACGTGAATGAACTATAGTGTAGTGGCGTGTCACTCGAGGGATTTGGAGCTTGATGCCCTTTCATCTTAGGAGGCGAACACGTGTGCCACGTGATACACTCGAGACATGGGTGTGAACGTAAAAGTTTCATGCATTGGCGTGCTTCCAGACAGTTCACTGCCTTCGCTGAAACCTGTGACGTCATGTATTACGTCTGTGTTTCAGTGTATGTGCGTGGAATTCAAAGTAATTCCCGCTACCTTTCCTTGTTGATTAACGTGGATCGTACTTTTCCCTCTCAGTATATTATTACGTGGTATAGGTAACTGCCAGGAAAGTGTTCGATTTATAGAGACTGATATTTCTTTGATACCCGGTGTTCGTTAGGATCAGACCCTTTTTACTTCCTTTGGAAGAGACTTTCGGTATTAAAGCTGCAATAAAAAGTGAATTTAACAGTCTTACAAAAAAAAGTAAACTATATATTTAAATTATTCAATGATGTCATGTTAAATTGCGTTTAAGATTAAAATGAATGAAATGCTCAACGGATGTTAGTAAAAACTGACCTCAGAATGGCTAAGAAATTAGATTTCTACGATATTACACTCTGCCAATAAACTTATGAAACCTAGAAAGGAAGCAAACAGAACACCTTTAAGTACAAAAATACGGTTATTTCGAAATTTTCATCTTTCCTTATAATGAATCCTGTCTATAACTGAGAAAGATGTTGCAACAATGGAAGATATAACATTTGTCGGTCTTGGAATGTTATTTTTATATAGAAATATCTGGTGATGTACATGTGCAAGATCGTGGAGTCCGAAATAGCAGATTATATTTCATCAACATAATTTGTTACTCTACACTTCATACGTGGCGTCTCATCAAATCCTTAATATCAGTTTTAATGTTAACTTTTTATAGCGATATTATTTTGCTAATAACTTGAATATTTTTATTTTGGGCGCTAGTGAAATATTAAATGCATTGTGAAACATATGAGTTGTTTTGTTACTACCAGAAATACCTCAGACATCCATTCTGAAATCCTGTGATCGGGCGTGATTAGAGTAACTACTCATTATTTTATAGTCCGTTTCATTTGTGGCTCGAATTACTCTGTGTTACTTAAATAAAGAGCAATGAATATGAGTAAACTGTAATTTCCATGGCAATGTCTAGCGGATGTGGCCGTAGAATAAGCCTAAGGCGGTGAGATAAATTTAGCGCCACTTCATCCCGTCTATAAACACCTTGCGGCAGGTGGATACAACATGTCAGTTTCGAAGTTGCTTGCCAAAAATGTGATATTTTTGAAAGAGCAGGAGGACAAATTTTTGTCGCCATTTCTCTAGTAAATTCAGGGATAAAAATACAACTTCCCCAGAAGAGAACGAAATTACAAACATACTGCAGCAGGCAACTTTAAAAAGGTTCAGTTGATGAGGCTATGAAATCATGACGTAGACAAGCGTAATGACATAATATGTAAGTAGACGTTCTGAACATAATTCAGTAACCGAAAACCTTATTTACAGTATCTTATAAAAAATATCCAGGTCATTACGCTATACAAATCCTATATTCTTTAGAATGTATATTACAATAAGGGGAGAATGAATTTTAATGAGGCAATACGGTGTAGACGCCGACTTACGTAAATTGTTTGAGGGGGGTGGGGGTGTAGGTTTGCCCACAGGCTGGACAGTTTACATTCATTCTACACAACTTTAGAACATCTCACAACAAACAAGTGCATTTAAAGTTCCAGCTTTCAATTCTGTAAACAAAAAAAAAACGATTGAACGTTAAGTTATTAATTTTGCTAGTAGTCTGTTATTATCGAATGATTTTATTTTTGGTTAGGCCCTAATGCTTTCTAATTTCATTAAAAAAATTTCGATCGACTTTTATATTGGCGTGTTTGTTGTTATGGTAATAGCTGCATCTTCGGAATGTTCGGGTTCTCTAGTGTTTTATCATAATTATTCTACCAGCATTGCACAGTCCAACATTCCACAGTATGAGACAGCCACCCTCTTCATTTTTACCGGTATGCAGGAGGCTACTTTGCCTGAATTTCTGTATGTTGTTACCTGGAAAATGGTTGACAATGAACGGATATAATTCCCGATAGTACTGATGTCAAGCTTCGGGTACTCAGGGGATGGTAAAAGAGGGTAAAATATTGAGTAATTTCTACTTCGAGGTATGTTTTTAAGTTGGAAATAGTGGTGTAGAAGAACTGGAAAGGATGCCAGGGGTTATAATGAGGAATTTATGGTGCAATTTAATCATGTGACCAACTTAACATGGAATTGATAGGGGAGTCGCCAGAACAATGCTGCAGTTGAACACCCACCATGTATATCCCCTGGGCAGCAGCATTATTAGTACTGATGTATGGTTATTCAACGGTTGTGATATGGGAATATCCGCCTTCTCAGCAACATATGGTAAAAACTATATGGAGTAGTTCGGGTCACTCCTTACACCCAGCCATTATAGTCAGATAACGAATAGGACGGATATACCGTAGGCTAATAAAAAATAGACGGGGGGGGGGGCAGCATCTAACGCAATCACAAAATAAAGACTAGGACAAATTAAAACAAATGAAAAAACTCATGTTTGCAAAGTGGTAAAATTCTCAGTTTATCCAGTTAATGCATTCCTGCTTACAAGAAAAAAAAACCAAATAACGAAGCTCGTTGTGAGCTGATACTGAACAAAATGGCATGAAGCTATTAGGTGTAAATTAAGCGTTTTATCTGGGACATTAAGAGTCTGCAGTGAGCGATAATTGAGCTACTCCTGGGCAAGGAAAATAACTATATTCCAGTATCTTTAACATTAAACTATTTGCTCTGAGATATGGTAGTTATATTACAAAAATGAAGCCCTGGGATCGGTCATCCGACATGTCCATACTAGAAAATCAGACTGATAGGGCTCGCATACTTAAACCAAGAGCTGTGGCAAGAATGTGCCAATTGCAATATAGGGAAATTACCACGTATGATTTTGGGGTAAAAATAGCAATAGTAGAAGGAAAAAGGGGAGTTGGCACAATCGACATCTGGCGTGGAGCATCGGCACTGTTCATGCTCTGTCGTTCTGATTGGTCGGCGGCCATCTTGTCCGCCATGTTGGATTTCGGTGAATTTGAACTTGAACTTTGACACTGAAAATCCAAAAAATCCCAAAAATTTCCAAAAAGTTTATATTATTTAAAAATTACTTAAAAATTATTAAAAATATTATAAAAAATAATTAAAAAACTTATTAAGAAATATTTTTGAATTATTTAATAAAAAAATAGATACATTTCCGGAGATCGTCCAGCTCCACGCCATCAGACGACTGACCCCCACCACCAATTTCTATTGGCTGTTTATTCGGCAGGTCTCCACTCCCACCACCCCTCACCAATACACTTTCTATCATATGTAGCCATCTTGGTTGTTACGTTTGTCATTCGTTTATACATTGTTGGAGGACGCCATCTTGGATTTTATATGTTTACTTTTACATCGCCTAGGTGGCACTAGTGTAAATCGATTTAGCCACCAGGCGGCAGTCGTATTTGTTTATGTTTTTAGAGAATAGGTTGTGCTAATGGTTCTCTCCATGTTGGATTCTATTTTAAACACATAGGTGACGTCAATCTCTTGATTTCGCTGCTAGGCTAGATGCCACTGCCAGATCATTCTGTTGATTTAGCCGCCAGGAGAGCTGTCAGCATTAATTTTCACAGACAAAAAAAACTGTAACTTTTCATCGTATTTAAAAAACTATTCTTCTTATTAGCAGTATACCTGCATGCATGATGTGGCACTTTTACTACCTGCATAAGATATTTAATCTTTATTTTTCATTAAAAATAGAAAATTGTTAAATTTTAAAAATCATCTTTATTCTGATATACAATCGCACATATAGTTAAATGGTACTTTATACAATACTTTTTAATGAAATTTATTTTATTACTGAGCCTTATAAATTGTCATTGTATTCTGGCAAATTAGGTTAAAATGAAATAAATAAAATTTTATTCTCAGGCATTATTTTATTCAATTAATATATTACAGTCGCTCATGCCCTCAAAAAATAATTACAATATTAGTCGATATATATATATGCATCTCAATATATGCAACTTTATTATAGGTTACAGTATTTTTTGCATCTCGGTGTTCACACTCGTGTTGTCCATGTGCGAAAATATCGTAACATTAATTACACCACCAGTCTGTCCAGGGCAGGTTATGTAGGTAACTACACTTTTGAGGACATGTACCGAAGTCACAAGAGATCTGCTAGCAGCAAAACTGGTACTGATGAGAAATGAACTTCACGTCTACATGTTTTTGAATGTCTAGGTAAATTGTCTCTATGGCAGTAGATGTATAAGGCCCATTTTGGCACACCACCACTAAAACCGACAATTCTCCTTAAAAATATATGAAAAAACTAACATAACTATTTCCAGCTATTTGTAACGAAAGTGCAAGAAAAAAATAAAAACTCAAAATCTGGAATTCGAAGAAAAAAATGAAAAAAAACTATGAAAATCAAACAAATTGCAGCCAGAATCAAGTTATTCGAGGGCTATATTTAAGCGCTAAAAGCTTTTAAAAATGAGCTCTCAAAAACAAGCAATTTTAAGCCAAAAGCAAGCAATTTTAAGCAAAAAACAAGCAAATTTTAGCAGTTTTTCAAAAAGAGCGTACAGGATTTGACACAACATAAAAAAACAAGCAAAATTATGCAAAAACGAGCAAATTTCTCCTTTTTCAAGCAATTTTCACATTTCCTAGATGTAAAAAATATTTTTTCTTTATAAAATTTATATCATATAAAGAGTCGTATTAAAAAAATTCAAAATGAACGGATTGCCAACTGCAGGTAGCTATTCTGATTACGAATCTGATCAACGAAAGATTTTTAGATTTTAATGTAGATTACTATTCTGATCCCGATTACGAAGTTAAATACGAAGCTTTTTTCAATGTGGACGATTCTGATTATTATTCATTTGTTTCAGATCATTTAGAAAATCCAGATATTTTAGACGATTTAGAAAATACAGATTTGATGGTTTTGGCAATTTTAGAGAATTTTTAGAACTCCGAAGAGGTTTTTAGGTCGAATCAGAAAATTCAGATGATGAATCTGATTTAGAAAGTTCTATTGATGAGGAATCTGATTACAATGCAGATAATGAATAGGAATGAGAAAAGAAATATATTCAATGAAATCATCATTATTGAAGTTCTACTAATTTTTTTTAAACTTGTTCTATTTGCTCTATATATTCACCAATTCTCGAAGGTCATGTTTATCTTCAATCTTTCCTAAAATGGTTAATTGTAAGTTTTGTAAATTTGAATGAAATTTGTAAACTATGTTTTTAAGATCTTCAGTTGCATTATCTAATATATAGGAAGGAATTTTTGACCCACTATGACCTTTTAAAATGCTTGTCAAACTGCAATACAACACAGGCATTTTTATTTAAAAAGAAAAAACTTAATTAGAAGTATGAAAATGGATTTTGTTTGATCAAATAACTCGTATATATTTCAGAAATTCGTAAAACTTTTAAATGCGACCACTCAACTATAAGCTCAAAAAATTGTTTTAAATTATCGGAACAATTAGTTTATTCCTCCATTTAATAATGTTAGAAATTTATAAATCTTCAGTAATTTTTTCTTTCAAATAATCGTAAAGAAAGATTCCTTCGACTAATTAAACCTACATTACAAATGGTCTTCGCCCCCAAAATGAATAGTAATTAATATCACCATCAAAGTTTACAGTTGGTTTATAATAAAGCTCATTATTTCTATAGTCGGTATCTAGTTTGGTTTTTGAATTTATAGAATCATTATAAGCAAGAAATTGTTTAAGCTAAACACAGTTATCAATGTCTAGATTCCAGATTTCCTTAGGAAAAAATTTATTTCTACCGTTTTTAGCATAAATGTTTCTCACATTACAATGATCAAACATAGTAGCATGTTTATGTTGTTCAGCACGATTTTTTCTATTAAATTGAAAACCTACAATTACAAAATCAGGCATATCAAATTGTAAATTATTATTATACTGATCTTTTATATCAAAGCTAAAAACATTTGTTCCTTTAGGAACTTCTTTTTCTAAAAATTTCCAATAATAAAAATTGATAGGTATTTTAGGTTCTTCATATATTTTTTTTAAATTGCAATGGCCGTGTTCGATTCATATTCAACAATAGGTCACATAATTTCTAATTTGTCAATAACAATTTTACCATGATAATACCAAACACATATCTAAGATGATACATTATTTAATTTGATTTATTGCTAGGAACAATTTTAACCTCTTTTGTTATATCATCAGAAACAGATTTATCTTGATATAGATTCAAAACTGGTAAATTCTAAATAATTCTCTTCACTTGGCGATCTTAATAAAGCACTCATTTTTGTTGTTGTTATGTCAGGATTATCAACAGCTGCAATAATATTTCCATGTCTTGAAATTTATACTCTAGAAAATTGGAAAGGAAAAAATAATAGAACAAACATCAATATTGTCTTCTTCATCGTATTTTGCATCAGCTCCAACCTTCTCTTTATTAAACTAAACCGCTCATAAACAGAAGTGCCATTTGGACACTATTATTGGATTCTATAATTGTAAACATTTAATTCCCCCCTAGTTTGATCAGTTGGAGGAAACGTCTGCCTCTCAAAGCTCTCGATATTTTTATAACTCATTTATAAGTAAAACATTTATACATAAATGGTAGAATCGAAGGGAGTTTCTCGAGTTAAATTACTCATTGAAAGATATTTAAAAAATATAAAAAGCGTCATGAAAAAGAATATGAAAAAATAAGAACGAGCAACCATTATCGACTAATTACGAAATATGGGTAAAAATGTAAAAAAACGCGAAGAAAACAAAAAATCAATAACAATGCTAGTCCCTGTTGCAGTAACAAATTTAGATTATCCACCAATTCCAGAAGAAATATAGCTAGAAAGAGAATTATTTGCAGAACAAGGATCTCCTAATTTGTAAGAGCAAATGGGTATTATTCCATTAAAAGATTTGCCACCTATAGCAGGTAATTCTACTATACATCTCTGAATAGAAATTGCAAAAAGAATAAATGTTATTCATGAAAAAATTGGCTTATGTGGAGTTGGAGAAAATTTTTACATTGGTGATACAAAAGTAATGATAAATAATGATACAAATAATAATGATACACTATATGTTAAGGATAATAATATATATTAACACCAGGACTTTGTAATTTGTGAACATGAAAAGATCAAGAAGCCCTTGAGGGTAAATTTGGTAAGTATTATGAAAATTATGGAGAAATTGTTAAAACAACCAATTCTGCATTCCATGGATATAATCCTAATAGAAAAGTAGCTTCGAGTGAGGATTGGAAGTATAATAAAATAATAAGCCCGATTTATGATAATTATATATGACCATATTTAAGATCAGTACCAAACACACCTGAAAGAATAGGAGAAGGTTTAAAAAATACAATAATTTACCAAAAGAATATGTCTGGATGGATGATTTTAGAAAATTGGTTGACAGATTATTAGTTATTCATGGCGAAGAAAATGCTGGAAATAAAAATTTTTACAATGCAAAAGTAAACGTAATGAATATGCTTAACAACAAATTTTCTGATTTTGTTGTTAATAAGACAGAAGAAATTCCTTATCTAATAAGAGTTTTAAATGTAATTCCGCATTCATTTTGGAATTCTGCAGATCATGAGAAAGGTATAAAAAATTGGGCATTAAGCAATTTAAATTTGTCTGAAATGCATTGGCCTGGTTTTAATTATTGTGGTCCATTTACAAAATAAATGAAAAATTTGAAAGAGGTGATACAGGAATAAATAAATTAGATGAAGCATGCAAATATCATGATATTGCTTATAGAGACCATAAAGATTTAGAATCTAGACATGATACTGATAACATTTTACAAAAAGAAGCTAAAGAAATCATGTTAGATAAAAATATGCTAATTGAAAAAAATTTCTGCTGCTGCTGTTGCCTCAATTATGTTTACAAAAAGAAAATTAGTTTGGGGAATTAAAATGTTTTATTGAAAAAAAATATATATAACTTATAAATAGATAACAAATATAACTTTCGATATTCCCTTTGAGGAGTTAAAAGATTTAGGTATAGGTAAATTTTTAACAAATATTCAAATTGAGAGGAAAAATAGAAAATCGAAAGAAAGCAAAATTTTCAAATTGACTTTGTCATTGCCGACAGATAGAAAGATGGCCAAAGAAAAAACTGGAAGTGGTTTACATCGTGGAGGAATTATTCCTGTTATACTTGCTGCTTTGGGTGCACTTGATTGTTTAGCTGGAGGAGCCAGTGTAATTTATAATTCTGTTGAACAAACTAAAAATAAATAAATAGAGAATTAAAAGAACAAAAAAACAACCTAATTTAGCAATGGGTTACAAGGCTGGAAAATGATTAGTTGCAAAAAGAGGAAGGCCAAACATTTTTTAGATCAATTATCTAATATTGATTTCGAAGAATATGCAAAACTATTAAATATAAACATTTCATAAGTGTTTATATAATTGACGAATTACCGAAAAGTGTGCACAAAACTGAATGTGCCGTGGATAATTTTGACATTTAAAAAAATCCAGGCACTCATTGGGTTTGATATTTTAAAGAAAATAATGATGTTTACTGTTTCGATTCATTTGGAGGCCGAGTAATTTTATTAATTATTTCAAAGATATAAATATTTTTTACAATGATGATCGAATTCAGAATTTTAATTCAGTTATCTGTGGACATCTATGTTTAATTGTATTACATCATTTTTCGAGAGTATTAAGTGTAATGATATAATTTCTATGTTATAAAATGACAGATATAGTTAAAAAACCATTAATCAAATCTTAAAATGAAGACATTGACTATATTAATGAAGATTAAAAACATACATAGATTAAAAATTCAATTCAGGTGTTTCCACTTTACAAAGTAAACTAACCACTTGTTTTGATTTCATAAAATCTTATGTTTCATTTTTAGATCATAGAGTTTTTGATACAGCTGATCCCATTGGTGGAACCGATGCTGTAATTAAAAGATTTTTTGATAAACATATAGTAGATTATGCTTTAAAAAAGGACGTATATTCAAAATACAATACCACTGTTTCTGATTTAAAAACATACATAGAATCAAAATATAATATCATTGATTCTGCATTACAAGACCAAATAAGCAAAGATTTTGTTTATACAATAGTGTGTTTCTCTTCAAAATTGTAGAATGGCTGATCCTGTGAATGGAAAGGATTCTGTCAATAAAAGATTATCGATAAAGAAATGGATGATAATTTGCAATATTTAAACAAATCAGTTTTGGATTATTGTAATACACTTGTTAACTTGAAAATTGAAAATTGAAAATTGTAAGGAAGAAAAATCACATATATTATATCTACCTGCAAAGTGGAATAAAAGTAATAATAATTTACACGTAGATAATAATAACATGTTCTTTACTTTTTTGATGGATTGTAATGTTTATAAAATAATTACTGCTAATCAAAATTTCCTGACGATACTGTCATTGTTATTAAGGTGTCTCGAAATATAGATCACAGTAAGCCTTTTGATGTTAACATAGGTGATATTTTAACTTTAAAAAAAAAAATCTGAATATGATGATGGTTTGATGGCTACAATAGGAGTATTAATAAAATATAAGGTTTAATTATTATTTTTACCATTAAATGGAGAACACGTGGTGCTTGAATTGCAAGAAAGTTACTAAAATAATAACATAAAAATTGAAAATACTAAAAATGGCCGATTAGTTCAGAAAAGTAAGTGTTCTATATTCAATTCTAATAAATCAACATATAAAAAAAATGCTTGCCCACTGCGAAAGAGGTAATAATGAATTATATAAACCAGCGAGAAGAAACTTCCCAAGATGAAAAGTAATATCATATGGTATCGACGATTTATGGCAATATGATCTTGTTGAAATGTATATTGGCAATTTGAAAGGCATATCACATATAAACAATGGTTACAAGTATATTATGATAATTATCGATGTTTTTTTAAATTTTTATTTTCTATACCAATTAAAGGCAAAACAACAAGAAATATAGTAAATGATTTACGATCTATATTGATGAAAAGGAAACCACGCAATATACAAAGTGACAATTGGGCCAGATTTTATATTGAAACATTTAAAGAACTTACGCAAAAATATAAAATCAATGATTATTCTTCTTTTAACGAATTGAAAACAAGTATTGTTGAAAGATTTAATCGTACTTTGAAAAAGAAAATGTGGAAGAAATTTGCCTTGAATGGAAACTATAAATGGACAAATTTACTAGACGATTTAGTGAAACAATAAAAAAACACAAAACATAGAACTATTGGCATGAAACCCGTTGAAATTAATAAGGCCAATGAAAAAAATGTAATTCAAACAAATTATGTAGACATGCTTACTAAACCAAAATACAAAGTTGGAAATGTTATCTACATGAGCAAACTAAAAAATCTTTTCTAGAAGGGCTATACTGCTAATTGGTCAACAGAGTTGTATACTAATTGTAAAGTTTTAAATTATGATGTGCCTACTTGCAAATTAAAAGATACTAAAGGAGAAAAAATAGAAGTCAGTTTTTATGCATTCCAAATTATGAAAACAGACTATCCCAATGAATATTTGGTATAAAAAGTCTTAAAAACTAAAGGCAATACAATTTTGTAAAATGGTTGGGTTTTGATAATGCCTATAATGCTTCGATTAATAAAACAGATGTTTTGTAAAATTTAAATATTTTTATAATTATCAAATTCAAACACAAATACACAATGCCCATTGTTTTAATGGTCTTTTTAACATTTGTTTTTGACATTCACTTTTAATATTCGTTTTAACATTCATAACACACATTCCGCATTTGTTTTAACGTAAACATGCTTTAAATTTTTTTTATTTTTATAATGTCTAATTTTATTCCTGTAATTTCCACCATTAAATTTTCTACTCATATATAATGTTATGAAGCCATAATCTTCTTCCCAACAGTTTGTACAAATCTGTTTAAATTTGTCATAACACATGTCCCCATGGACGAAATCATTAAAGATTTGTCTCAAGTTTGTGTCATTTTGTCTAAATATACACAAAAAATTCATATTGTATCTTACAAATTTCTTATGTATTTTCGAATATGTTTGTGCTAAATAAAAAACATAAATATTTTTTTGCCTTCATCTAGTAAAGTATTCATTAACTATGTCTTGATTGTCTAAAATAACATCATCAGATACAATTAGAGATTCGTCTTTACATTGATCTAAAGGAACCATTTCCTCAGTATTATTTAAAATTATGCAATTTTTTTCTTTAACTTTTAATTATTTAAATACCTCATCAAAATCATTTAGCATCAGAATATATTTGCCTTGATTCCAACTTTTTGAACAAACATACAGTTTATTAAAATTTAACCATCCTAACTTATAAATAAAATTGGTCATTAAATTGGTTTTCCCACAATTGCTCAGGCCGACAATTACCCCTTTAATATCGTTAGGCAATAATTCACCATTCTTTTTATTCTTAGAATTTTCTTCAGAAATCAAAACACCACCACCTCAATTAACTTTGTGCAGCATAGCTGCTTTGGCTGCTGCTTTTTCATTTCATAACAATTTCTAGTATTAAATGGATAATAAAGTATTCAAGTTAACAAATATTGCTTCTGTACTGAAGAAGAAGCTTCATTCCATAATGAAAAATCGGCCACATTAGTTAATTTTCATACACAATTTTTGACTCCAAATATAGACAATAATACTATAATAACCATTGGAAAAATGAGTGCTGTCGTTGATAAAAATGAAGTTATAAGTATCCCTAGGGGCCAATACAATATATCTTAATAAAATTGTTACAAATTCAATCGATCCATTTTCAACAAACAACATTGAGTTAACATGAGATAATGTGAAAAACAGAATATCTATTAAATCTAAGTTTGATATTAAATTTGATGATATATTCTCTTATATTCCTGGTTTTGAAAGAAATGTAAATATTGAAAAGGACAAAATTACTGTAGGTACAAAATTACCTAATTTTATTCTGTTTAAGACAATAAATGTCCACCATAATTTAAAATATGGTATGTGCATAAAATATGACGAATCTAATCATTTAGAAACTGATATAATTGCTAATTTTCCACCAAATACTGTGTTTGGCTTTAAATATTATATTAGCTATGATTCCACATATCCAATTTTCTATCAAATTAACAAATTAGTGATTTAATCATATTGTTTTGGAAATTAGATATGAAAATGGCAAACTGATTGATTTCGATGTTGCTGATATCGATTTTGTTTTAGAAATTAAATATGTTTGAGTCTTTGTTCCGATAACCGTATGGCACTGTATCTATTTTATTTTCTAGTATAATTCTCTTGTCATCATTAGGACTTAATGATATTTGTTTTAACTTCAATTGTATATATTTCATGCTTTTTGCTTCTTTTTAAATTCATTGTTCTATATTGTATTTTTATTTAAACAAGCAATTCTTATAATTGCCAAGTGGTATTCGATTGTTAACTAAACATCTCTTTATTCCTTTCGATTTTTTGTTTTCTTTATCATCAACTCTAAACGCATACATTTTTACTCTTAAACCAACAAATTCTTTCATTATTTTGCCATTACATTGGTCTTTCATTTTTCCTAAAACTGTTTTATTTATTTGAGTTATGTTATAAATATTGTCATTTGGATAATCACTTGTATCAAATTTTTCTACCATTGGTTTCATGTCTTCGTAAAAATCTTCAGTTTTTATGTTATAAATGTACGAATTGGTATCTTGATAGCATAATTCAATTTTATCACCATATTTTGGTTTTATTATGCTATAGTGAAAATGTTACATTAATTCTTTTGATATGTCTAAAATTGACATGCCCACATAAATTGGTTTATTAAATTTTACATTTGCTTTATTCATATGTAAAGCTGCAATATTCTCATTAAATATAGTACTTCTTTTGAAATTTGGTTTTATACGAATTTTTCACATTTTTCTGCATCTGATATTAGTTTTATATCTACTCTGTTTCTAATATTTTCCATTGTCTTGCCAAACAGAATTATTCATCATCTTATAAAAATCCTTTTCAAAGTCATTTTTAGTGTTAGTTCGTCTCTCTATTCAAGTCTATATACTTCTCCAACCAATCAGACTGATCAAACGTCAATATTTTATGTATTTTAGTCAATTTTAAACCATTATTTAGACACTGTTTTAGATTACAATAGTGCATTACATTCTTTTTTTATATAAATTTGTTAACAATTTAGAATGATTTGTTCCTGGAACTATGTTATTTTCTGGGCAAAATGGTAGATCTTTATGTAAATTATTCATTACTTGCAGGTATTCTAAATCAACTTCTAGTATATAATGATACTCAGAATCATCCTCCAAATCTAATATTTTTTCACTCCAGTAATCTAAATCATTTAATGTATAATAAAGCCATTCAAAACTACCATATGTTAAATATTGTGACATTGCCGAACAATATAAATAACAATATAAATAGTTGGACTCTTGATTTGGATTAAAATCTTCTAAATATGTGATATTTTCTTTAACATATCGCTTACAACATTGCGATATTCCACCACAAATTCCTTTCCTTATCATTAAAATCATATCATATTTATGTAATAAATCTAATGGTTGTTCAGTCAATTTTAACATTGCATCCCATGATAATCCGGGTGCTGTAAAGTACCACGATGCATCGAAATTGTATGCATTTATACATGTATTCTAAAATTTTCAAACACCTTTGCTAATAATAACATGTCTCTTTTTAAATATAAATCGTGATGTTCACCAAGGTTTTTAATATTAAATTGATTCCATACAAGTTTTACATGTCCATAATCAATATCATTCATATCAGATTCACTTAATTTATTGTAAAATTCGCTCTTTGGTGTTCGAATTTATTCCAATTGTCCATGGATAAACACCATTTTTAATAAATAAATCTACCTTATATTTAGGAAAATATTTTTGAGCATGTTCCATTTTCTATTTAGTTAAATTAGATGATAATTTATCTAAACCATTTGCCATAAATTTAAATGTGTATATACACTTCATTTTTTAATTTTCTGTTGTTTTCCCAAAAGTAATAAACTTTTCTTCATTACTTGTAATTAAATCTATAATTTTACTGTCATATCCTAGCTCTTAAATAAATAAATGAGCATCATACCTGGCTAAATTATGAAAATTAATTGGGACAAAATTAGGTAATTTTAATTGTATATTACAAGTATTACATACTGAACTAATGAATTTTCCGCATATATGATCATGATGATGTACTTTTTTATTATCCTCTGTATATTCACATTCTCATACAGTACATCGTTTTGATTTCCTTTATAATATTTTTTTCTTCTTTGGTTAGTGGATGCATTGGTTCTATTTGCGAATATATTCCCCCAATTTCTTCTACTTCTCTTTTAATTGATTGTATAAAAATTTTATGTGCTTTTGGGCCTCTGCATAATACTGGTAGCTTATAATCACCATAAGCAGATACATTATAATAGCAAAAACCAGATGCTTATTGCAATAGATATTTAATAGTAGATGATTCATCATTTAACTTTGAATCGATGTTATTTATTTGTTCATTAGTAATATTATATCATTATTTAAGTATCTCCTTTAAAAGGCCATTCTAGATATCATTTATGTTAAAACAGAGTATTTTTAAATTAATTAAAATGTATATTTTTTCCCTTGGATTTGGCTTAGTTCTTGATATTTTCATTAGAATTGACACAAAATCGGCATATATTGCAAAAGGAATATTCATTGTATGTTTATAATTTTTGAAAAATATTTGCTTTCCTTTCGAAGGTAATTTAATTTTTACTGCTTCATTTTTAGAACAGTCTTCTGCTTGTTTATTTAATTTCTCTTGAGTGGTAAAGAATTGAAGACACATATAGCGTATATAAGTTTTATGTTGCTTGTTATTTTTTGTGCTGAAAGTAACCTTCATGAATATTTAATCCAACAGTAATGTGAATTTGTATTATCTTTGAAATAAAGTAAATTTGTATGCTTATCCTTTTTAAGTGTTCTATTCTTAAGTGAATATACTGTGAATTTCTCGCTTTCACCTTCAATAGAGTATAAATTTATAGATACATCAATTTGATTTTCTATTTTTGGTATATCAATTTTAAATGGATTTTCAAATTTATCTAATACTTTATCAATATTAAGCCCCACATTTTTATATTTGGTTACTCTGTCCGAATTTTTGTGTGCTTTAAAATAATGCAGATTTTACAGCCCAAAGGAAGCATTTTTTATTATAATTTTTAACATTTATGGATGCTTTCTTATTCTTAATATCTTCTGGTAATTCTATATATGATGAGCCACTCAATGGATTATACTTATTTATTGCTAATTTTATTTCCATTATTCCATCTAATGTCCATCATGAGCCTCTTCTTTCAAATTCAGATAATTGTGTAATTATTTCTGGTATTATGAATTTATAAATCCTTTTGGTATCTCCTTAATTCAAAACTGTATAATTTTGTGATTTAAATGTAAATAATTCTTCGATTATTATATTGCTTATGAAAATAGGCATATTTTTGAATACTGGTTTTCATCCCTCTAAATGTTTAAAGATTATTGTGTATTATCTCAAATACCTTACTTTTAATGAAGTCAAATATTAATATATATATATATATATATATATATATATATATATATATATATATATATATATATATATATATATATATATATATATTTGACTTTTAAAAATGGTAAATTTGCAAAATTTCTTTTTTTTTTTTTTGCTGCTCGTTTAATTTTGCAATGTTTCTTTTTCTAATTGCATAATAAATGGCACGAGAATTCTAATTAGATTGTTTTTCCTTAGTCTGTTAATATATGTTATTTGAAAATATCTAGCAATATATCTCGACTCCCTCACTCCCGCATCGTTCAACTCAGCTGCTATATAAGCCTCCAGCTTTATAGTTGTATTTATGAGAAAAAATATATATAAAGAAAGTGTAAAATAAAGATACTTGGAAAGCTCGAAAATGCTTAAATTATCGGGAAACCATATTTAACTTCTTGCTAAGAACATAATTCTTAAGATATTCGCTAAAACATTTTTTTTAGTATATTTGTGTGTTTATCTTTTGTAGTTTTGTTAGGAGAAAATAATTTTATATATTTGTTATCATTACACACTTTACGTGTTTTTGTTGGATAATTATTGTGGTGAATTTCATACAAATTGTCTAATTCTGTATTGTGTGATTTACTAATTTTATACTTTTTGAGAGATGAATTATAAAGATATTTTCCACATTCATATATTACTTTCTCTTTTTTTAACTCAAAATAACTACTAGCATATTCACTATAACATTGTTTTACAGATGTTAAAATGTTTATCTTTTGTGTGTTTATGTGGTGCAAAACTTTCTGTGTTTAATACTTCACCACATTTTTTTACATCGCTTACATATGGTATTATTTTCCATTTCGAGTGTAGTTTCTTTTTATTTATTAAGATAATTAATGGGGAGAATAAAAAACATTTTTCTTTGATTGTTTCTTTGTAAGTAATACAAAAATAGAATCACTTCTCAAGAACGCCCATGATAAACCATTACGACAATGACCACTATGCAGTTTATGCAAGGCGATACACTGAAGGAACACATCAAGATCTGCAAGGGTTAATCTACTGGGAGCCAGCATGTGATTACGCCAAGACCGCCTGCTACATCGATGGGTACTGGTTCCACAGACAATTACGACTAGAAAGTTAATGCGAATAATGGAATGAGAGACCTATGAGGCATGTCTTAGTTGGTATGTGTGGAATGTACACTTCCAAGGCATTCGCGTAGAGTCGACGAACTTCAAAATAAACGGATGTCAGCTCTAAATACTGATGATGAACATGTGGCTCGTACAAAGAAAAGTAAACTTGAGATTGGGGATATAACAGCAGGTGATTCCAATCATGAAGATCGCATTGATGATAATGACTTTAGTGACAGTGTTAATGAAGTAAGTTTCTGATGAGAAGGACAATGATTATCTCGATGTTCGCACACATTTTACCAGGGAGTTTCCTTCCACAAGTGGCGCGAAGAAGGCAGAAAGCATCAATAATGCTAGTTACATATTTCCCGAAGACAGGAATGAACTTGTTGATAGACTCAGATATTTGATTGACAACCAAAAATGTGTGGATATATCACATATTGTTGAGATATCTTCAATTATCGATAAACTGAAGAATCGCCTTTACATCAGATGAGCCTTTTGGTTACTATCCATGATCTGCAAACATCTGAGAAATATAACGATCGGATGTACAAAATGATAAGAAAGATATAATCTATATAATAAGTAAATAAATAAAATTTATACATAGATAGTAATGCGTGTTTAATTCCTTATATAGTCCCTTCTGCTTCTCTGAAAGACTTATTAAATAAGTGGTGTAAACAATCGATTACAAAATTTTGTTTTGGATAACATTTATGCATAGGTGTGCAGCAGGAGGACTGTGGTCTTACTCTCTCAATTTACAATGGCTGAGTTCTGTATGACGAACGAATGAAATGAGGAGAATATTTTTGAGAAATGTTTCGCAACTAGTTGTTGGCCTGGTCATTTTGTTTGCTAAGTTAGTATGGCCCTTTGGTAGAGTCATCTGAGGTAGAAATGTTTTGCGCAAATTTTGCGAAGATTTTGTGCGAAGAGGTCAGCTACAAGAATCTTATTAGAGACTTTTCTCGAGATTGTCCATCGTCATTTGTATAGGTGGGTGTTATGGAAGGTTGGTCGTGTCGGTTGTTCTAGCCAATTTTGTAGGAACTGGTCTCGTTAGGAGTTAATTTTGTGCTCAGTCAATCTCGCCAGGAACCAGTTTTGGGTGGAGTTAGTCTTAGGTGGAGTCAGTCTTTTGACTAGTATGGTTAGTCAGTATGAATCCGCGTGAATAGCTAATAATGGTCAATTGTATGGACTGTGATTTTTGTAGATTTTTCGAGCTAGCACTATGTAATTGGTGTCAAGGTCAAGGCCGACAACAACCAAGATGGAGGGCGCTGACAGCACAACTTATACTTTTAAAACATAAACAAATATGGCTACCACCTGGTGGCTAAATCGATCACTGATACACTAGCACCAGCTAGGGGATGTAAAAGTAAACATGTGAAATCCAAGATGGCATCCACCAGCAATGTATAAACAAATGACAAAAAATAAACTAAGATGGCTGCATATGATAGAATGAGCATTGGTGAGGGGTCGTGGGTGTGGAGACCTGCTGACTAAACAATTGGCGGTGGTGGTCAGTCGTCTGCTTGGTGTGGAGCTGGAAGAACTCTGGAAATGTGAGCTTTTTAAATACACTTTTAATGATAATGTTTAAATACATTTATAAATAATTTAAAAATATTTTTATAATAATTGTAGTACATTTCTTAGAACTTTTTGGGATTTTTGGGTATTAAAGGTCAAAGGTCACGGGGTTAAGGTCAAAGGTCAAGTTCAATGTCATCGACATCCATAATGGCTGATAAGATGGCTGCCGGCCGACCAGAATGACAAAGCTAAAACAGCTGCAATGCTCCAGGCTAGACGCCGATGGCGCCAACTCCTCTTTCTCCTTACATTAGCAGCAAAGAAGAAAAACATTTCTACTCGACAAGACAGACAGGTGCACACGCAAAACATTATTAATAAAAACAAGTTTATACTACCAAAACATGTTAGATGGTAATGCATTAATATGTTTATAATTTATTAGCAAGTTTTTCACATGTATATTATCCATGTAATTATGAGAGAAAATAGAATTCATTGCCTTTAGTAGTAATAAAACAATATTAACATATTCAATTTTACATTAAATGTTTTTTTCGAGCCTAGCCTGTGGGCGAGACCGTTTGCATTGGGGTGGTAGGCAGAATGAACAGCTTACCACCCACAACCGAGTGATTGTATGTTTGACTTAATAATTCGTGAAACATTTTGCCAGGTGATATTTTGAATTTATGTAGCTGACAAATTTATGCTACATATTTTCGCAGATGCCGTACAAAAAGCTGGCATTTTCCTTGGCCGATTGTTCCACATTACTGGGATCTATAGAGACGCCTTCATCGGTCCACTGTTGCGAAGTTGTGCAGTTGTCAGGGATGAAGGGTGCTTTGTGGCGATAGGCCCACCAAACGACGTGCATAATCACTGATGACCTGTATGTTTCTTGTTTGTTTGTATGCCTTTAAAGGTCCGTATTCTTGATGCTGGGTGATATGACATGGTGTTGGAATGGGTAGGTGTAGTGAAGTGGTGTGACAAATGGTTTCAGACCCCATGCAGTCATGAGCCACATCATACTAATATATTGGGGCAGTCCTTAACAATCACCGAAAGCCCTTACTTGTCTCTCCATCACAAAGAACGCAGATTTTTGAACTCTATAAATAAAAAAGTCCATATTAATGTGGTGGTCTTCGTACACATTGTGCAAATTCGTTTTGTCTATGCGAAACAACACAAAATTATTTTCATAATCGGAAAGCTATTTTTTAGGAATATATAAATGTCTGGCACATATAGGTAAACCTTATGAGATCACATACCATCCCATTTTGAATTATTCCTGTATGCAATTTTTTTTCTTACAGATGATGTCATCAGAGACAAACACTGAAATCGAAGTGCCTATCTCAGCAGCACGACCTTTTGTTCTCGCTTCAAAGAAAATATCACACATCATCCGCGAACTGCATTCAGAAATAATTTAACATGGGTTGGTATGTGATCGCACAGAATGTTTACCTACATGTGGATATCGAGTAATAATGCATGTTCTTGAACCAAAAGCCATTCAGTTTCTCCAGCACTCTCAGCAGCAGTGCTTACATCTTATTATAAATAGAATGCCTCACGATGATACACCTCACAGTATACAATATTAGGAAACAGCTTGATATGGCACAAACATCGGCAGATTCGGCAGCTCACTCGAAAACTTGCATAAGAATATAGACAACACCTTTGACAATCTTCGGGTACTTACTTAAAAACACATGAAGGTGGCATTTATGTCCATATTTCCAGTTAAGGCACGGCTTCACATATTATGCAGAAAGTCCTCTTTTTGGTGCCGTAATATTAATTTAAGAGACATTATTGGAAATATTTGATTATAGAAAATGTACAATTTACTACTTGTTTAATACTTTTGTATCTAATTTTCACTGTGTGTTATTTTCTGCTTGCAAAATGTATGAACCTATTGATTAAATATAAAAATTTTCTCCATATTTTACAACAAGCAGCTAATACACAATTTAATTACGCACAAAAATACAAAACAACTCGTAAGATATAAATTTTCTATAATCGTACATTGTCAGTAGTTACTGTGAATATGACCTAATGACGCGAAAACTAAGAATTCCTGCAAGAAAGGCGAAGGCGAACCTTATCACAATGTCTCGAAATGAGAAGAACAAGTTCATACAAAGTAACGTTAACATGCTGAACAGAAATCCATCTTTCGATCTGCATTTACCTCGAAACCGGTTCTGCAGACCAGAAACAAAGCTAGTCAAATGGCACCCGCCACCCCTCCCCCCACCTTTTAGAGATGATGGTTCATTGCACTGGACGAGCCATGCAAGCAGCGCAATATCGCCTACTAGATGAGTAAGGGTTTAGAAACCAGGCATTTGGCAGAAAATATATTTGCGCAGAAGGCCGACGAGATATGCAACTCGCCAATTGCCAGACTCTGAGAAAAATAGCCACCTGGAGCATTTCCAACATAAAGAAGGCCAGGGTAAAGATGGAAATGAAATGGGTACGATGCCCGACAGCAGAATAAATACACGGAAACTTTCGCAATAGGGAATAAAATGACAAGGCCTGCACCCACGTCCATATCCAGAAAGAGCCAGAAGTGATAAAATCAATACATCAGGAAAATGAAACCGAGAGTATCTTGAACTCACTGCCCAAAAGACCAATAATGAACATGGACTTAAGAACACCTGGAAATTTTTGTGAAAAAGCAACGTTTCAAGGGACTGTTTATGCGAGATGACTTACCAGCCAACGATTTACCACCTATACCCAAACTCAAGGAATGCTCTATAATCAATTTGAGCTTAGTTAAGGGCCCCATGCTGCACCAGGTAAAATATTCGTATGTAAAATGAGGAAAATATGTAGACTAGGACACTTTTGACAATTTAATTTCTCTGGTTGAATTGCAGCAATGATTACTCTGAACAATTTTATTGACCTACAAGTACACTGGCATACTAAAATTATGTTTGAGATAGGTCTTCATATGTGATGTCGTGCAGAAGTAGGCACAAAGCATTGCATCATCGAGATGTAAGATTATTGGAAAGGTAAACAACACTGACCAGAAAAATAAACCAAAGGATGCAGATTACCTTGATTTAAAAGGGTGTTTGAAGTACACCAGGACATAAGACATAAATGTCCATGTCACACTTGGCATGTATGAAACGTGTAGTCCTCAGTAGGGGATATGATCACCCCTGACTGCAAAACAGGATGTGCATCATTTGTTAATGCTCAATATGATGTCGACAAGCTCTTGATGCATAAAGATTCATTCCTCTTGTAGCACCAATCCTATCTACTGATTCGTTTCTGGTGACCGGTGACATGCTGCCAGGCATCTCCCGACAACATCCCGCATGTTTTCGATTGGATTTAGTTCTAGCAAGTGTGTTGGCCAATCCATGCAACGAATATCTTCACTCTCCAAAAGCTCAGCAACAGCTTCTGTATGATGCGGTGTAGCATTGTATTCAATGAGGAGAATCCCAGGGCCAACAGCACCCCAGAAATGATGCACAAGAGGAAGGACAACCTTATTACAATGAAAGTAGACCATAACCGAATCTCCTTGGAAGATGTGAAGCTCTATATGACCACTTGTGCCTCCCCAAATGAAAATGCCACCACCTGCAAACATATGCATTTCGAAAATGTTGTAGTGATGATGTATTTCACACTGTCTACAAGTGTATAGACTTTCGGAATCGCTTGTGAGACTTAGTCGGCTCTCATCTATAAAGAGAACTCTACCCCATTACTGAGCTCCCCAATCTTCCTGGCACCACAGTAAATGCCATCTCTGATAGGTAGACATCAATGTCAGACCCTGTACTGCTCGCCGAGCTAACAAAGCACCTCTGTGCAGTTTACCGGCTGTAAAAAATGCAATATCGTCAGTTCAGTGTTGCATTGCACGTTTCTTGCGATTTCACATACTGTATGCTTTCGCTTACCACCCATTTGTAGGACAATATACCAGCCTTCTGCTGCTATAGTTGTTCGTGATCGACCACAACTAAACCTTCCTACAGCGTTTCGTGTCGTTCGAAATGCAGTTCAAGCTTGTGAGACGATTCCGTGTGCGATGACGAATTCCTCAGCCACACCAACCACAATTCGACCCTCTTCTAAAGTTCCAATTGATACGACCTCTGGTAAAGTCATCCAGATGTTGTCTACAGGACTGTCTGTTGGTCATATAAGACATCAGAGAGCAACTCAATGTTTTCATCCCGATGTGCACTATGCAACAGCTTCTGCTGCAGTACTGAGTATGTACTGCACTCAGGCTTCATACACTTTTTACATGCACACAGTAAGTCATGCTTCATATTTGCGATTGTCCAATTCTATTAGACCCTAGGTGATCTACTGGTTGGTCTTTTGGTCAGTTCAGCTAGTTCATTCTTCTGTTATGTTAATTTCGTCATTTCGACCTTAATTACTGCAAATCAGTTTAAGAAATGGAACAGGCTGCCTATATGTGGAATTGGGGTCATTTGTACCATCGCTTCCCTTGCTTCAATTGAACAAGGGAATGAATAAAACACGAACTGGAAACCATCAGTCAGGTTGAAAATGCTTACACTGACAGGCAATAGCTTTTAGCTGTGTGCAGTAAATTTCCCACCAGTAGACCTGTAGAAAGATTGTTACGAGGGCCTTGTCGATTTTAAAATGTACAGTGAGATACTTATCATCGACGAGAAAAACTACAATCGTTACCTCATGGAAAGCTTTAAAAGCGACCACGAAATAACAATGCATATGAACTCTTACAAAAAGAAAAGGTGACAAATAAGTTACATTGGGTAATCACTATCTTTCAAAACAAAGTTTGAACTAGATGGGAATCCTAGCATTCAGACGAGCCTCGTCTAGTGCAACAAAAATATCGATCTTACTAAACCTGATACAATCGGTCTGATGCTGGGTTTCGAGCCACGAATGAACAAAGCTAACAAAACTCAGACATCACGACCAGTACACGTCTTCCCAGTTGATTTCATATGTCTAAATTGTAATGCTTGTATTTTTTTATAGTAAACATATTATTGGGGCGCTTCCACTCTTTCTATACTTCATGGCACTACAGTATTTGACTGAATAACCAAACAACCATTCCCATTCGTCACACTTCCTCGTCTGACATTCCCGTATCAGCAACAGAAACATTGTGGATCTGTGATTCATGCCTCTCATTTGTCAGCAGTGTTACAAAACATATTTTTATCCAACCCAAGTAAAAAATTGCAGAGTGAATAAAGTGATCATCGTTAATCAGGTGGAAAACATATTTTACTTAATGCAGACAGAATTTTAGCGTGGGGATAGTGATGCTATGATCAAAATGGTCAGGTGTTAATTTTGCTGGATAACGATGAATTGGGCTCCAAGTGAAGAGTGTGATATGTTAGTCAGGAACTCTTAATTTTTTCAGGTAGCTGTGACGAGGAACGATGACGTTCGTGGTCAGCTTTTGAGATCAAGTGTTGCATACCTTGACATCACAAGCAAGAACCATACTCTGGCTACACAACTCCTATCTTAAATAATATTTTTCATAGTTATACGTCTATATCTCTTTGGCAAAATTATAATCATGCGAACAGTTCAGGCAAAAGCGTGAGAAATAATATTTTAGCAATAATTTAACTCCAACTAGGCTTGGAAAACCCTTTTTGAAATAATATATAATTATTATCATTTATTATATATATATCTTAACACAGCCTGCCTTTCTCGCAAAAAAAAAAAAGGCACAAGATGTCCGAAATTGTGCGTATAGTGTTTAAGTTTATTACATCGTAATAAGGGATAAAATTGTATATTATTAGCCTGCTTTCCTTGGAAAGATAGACTTGTGCAATCATGCGAATGTCTGTCTGGGATCTAAGGCGCCTCTCTCTATCTCTCTCTCTCCTCAAAAAAAAAATTTGAATCTGTAAACCGAATTTATTATTATGTGTGCTTCTTTTTTCAAAATGGTGGACATTTTTATATTTATCACACCCTTTCATATTTTCGGAACCATTTAATCAATTGTTGATCAAATTTTGTATTTCGACAAGGCACGTATTTTTAACAGGGTGGCCATATAAAAAAGTATGTTAATTTTGAATATGCCATACCGTTCAACCAATTTCGATCAACCTTCGTACGCTGAAACTGTCAACTACGAGCATAAAATATGCTAATTAATAGTCTCTTATTTTCATCATTTTGTAAGAAAGCACCACATGAAAAAATTGTTTTTGTATAATATCTCTGGAAACAATCAACAGATTACGTACCAAATTTGGCAAACAAAAATACTATGGAACATCATGGAAGCAGATTTTTTTAAAGTTGGTAAGGTAATTACTTTTAAAATGGGGCCATATAAAAATTTTGATTACTGTGCTACATCTATGAAATTATGTAACCAATGTGTACCAAACTTTGTTTGCTGGCAGGTATCTAATACTATGGTATAGCATGTTAACATATACGATTTAAATGGACAATAAACTTATTTTCAACATTGCGGCCATGTAAATATTTTAAGTTTATTTAGTATATATACCATACTGTTTGAGCAATGTCGACCAAAGTAGATGTGCTGAAAGTTTCGACCTCAAACATAAAATATTATAAAATAGACTAGCTTCCCGCCATTTTATATGATAGTGCCATTTGAAATAAAGTTTTTCTTGTCATATTTCGTGAAACACTCAACCGATTCTTCAAAAATTTGATCAACAAGAAATACTACAATGTTCCATTTGAAGTGATGCTTTAAGTTGTTTAGAAACTGATTTTTAAAATGGTGACCATATGAATATTTATTTATTCCTATACTATATCTCCGAAACCATGTTTCCAAATTCAACCAAAATTTGTATGTTGGCAGTAGCCAATATTACATCTATCAAATGTGTCTTCACATATTTTTTTATACCATTTTGTAAGATAGCTCCAATTGTATGCTATTTAAAACACTGGCTTCGGATTGACACCAAGCTGATGCAATTTGAAATTTGCTCTTTTAAGAATGTTTAAATACTGATGTGCTTTCATGAAATGTTGCATCGCGACGAACGTTTATGGCATCTTATGCCTTCAAAACTTAATTAGTTACATTCTGTCCAGTGAATATTAAGTTATGAAGAAATATGTTATAAGAAATAAGGAAACTAACATGAAAATACGTTGTTTTTTTACTTTTAACATAAATGACACGACAGATAATTCTAGTCAGCGTGTAAACTGAATTATAGCTCCAAGAAAATATTTGTAGGTCAAAATTACTTACACTTCAATTTCTAAGCAAAACGCGCATGGGTATTTTCGTGTTTTTTTCGTCGATGCATGCCATCATCTATTGTTCAACCCAAAACACATTGCCAATTCTTGTCCACATCTGTTCTGTGAATATTTGTCTTAGCAAAATTTGCACGCTTCATGTATTCTTTCAATTGTAAATGAACAGATGGCATTATCTGTGTCGACCATCCCTTTTTCGCCCTAATATTGATCTCTAAATGACTACCGCAATGTCTCACATTCTAATTTTGGGAACTCTTTTATTGTAACCCTTGTCATTATATTTTTTACAGCTTTCTCAGCAGAGTATAGTTTGTATTTGTCTATATATTCCTAGAATAACAACTATCATTACATAATTTATTATCAAGTAGCCATTTTTCTTTGTATTTCTCTTGTCAACTGAAGTGCACTGCATTGATACTTTGACTGAGATATGAACTGTAGTGATGTCCTGCTGCTCGTAATGTTTTCATGAAGTACAAATTTAACTTTGTTTGTTTCTAGGTGATTTTGGCCGCTATCAGCTGCGTCAGTACCTGCTGCATCTGTTGGCAGCAATGACTGCGGGTCTGCACATGCTGTCGTTAGTCACTGTAGCAGCTGTGCCTCAACACAGGTATGATCAACAATTCATTGTAATTTACGAAGTGAGCTTTGAACTTTACAATTGTTTATTTATAGTAGGCAATACTAAAATGTGCAAATAAATGAAACCGATTTGTGCTTTTTTAAAAATCTAAAACACATGGACAAGCATTCTTGTATAAACGATATTATCGACTAGTCTTCCGATGATAATGACAGAAAATCAAGTGAAAAGGTAATTGTAGCTCTTCCTTAAAACTTATGTCTACCACAAAAGCGGTGATGAAGATCCCTAGCATATTTTGCCATTCAAAGTTAGCAATACTCTTGGTAGTTATGTATGTTTAAAATGAAAACTTAAAATTCATAATATTTTATGGCTACAGGAGCTTATTCATGAATACAAACATTTTTTGATAAGAATTACTTAATCCAATTCGTTTTTACACAGTGACCTAACAGAATGTTTACTTTTTCAAAATAATTCATTAATTATACTGTAAGAGAATGGCAGCGGCCAAGTAATTTATCGTCCAAGGATCGCACGAAAGTAGTTTTTTAAAGGTGTGTGTAAATAGTTGATTCACAGACGCGAATGGAATAATGAGGATCAAGAACGCGATGGGATACAGTAGTAATGTATTTCGACCGATTTGAGAATAATGTACATTAAATGGGGTGATGCAGCTTGCTGCACTAGCCCGCTTCGGGTATGCTTGGCAGTGCTGCATGATCCCGAAAGGTAGTCGGCAGTTACTACCTCGAGGTCTATGAGCTTATTCTTGTGTTTTCTGTAATCGGTAGAAACAAACAGCTGTGGAACATCATAGAGATGTTTTCTCCTGATAGTGGAAGGTTATCATGATTGACATCACATTCAACATGGTTTTAAAGAAGAAGCTTGTGAGGTGTGTCTTTGCATTTCAGAAAGGCATGTGAAGTTACGATTTTCATGAATCCCAACAAAACATCAAATGTACGACAGCAGTGTGGCCATCGAAATAATCTGAATGGGCATGGTCAGTATTGGGTATAATGACTCATTTTAAGCGCCAGGCTTATAACAAAGTAGTTAAAAATAGAATTTAACAAGGTGGGGCTCTCGAAGAATATTAACGCTAGGATTTCCATAAGACCTCAGCTTCAACGGAGAAGAAGCTGAAGATGGAGGCGTCGCCTCCATGTTCACACATGACGTTTTATGTTTTTTGTGGTGGAAAAGTTATTTGCCCATTGGCCGGCCGGCCCAGCCTCGTCACGCATTCCTTAATGATGTGGCTCACGACATGCCTTTAGACACTCGCCTCCATCTGCATCCCCTTAGGTCTCATGGTTTCCAGGTTAGCAAACAGATAAGTGACTTGTTTCGAAATTGGTCATCGTATTTGTTATGGATGGATCATATATTTGAGTTGTATGTTTGGTTCCTATGTATGGTTGGTATGGTTGGTTCATATAGTCGGCTGGTACGGAATATTTGTAAGGTTTGTGTGTATGGTTGCTTGGTCCGTCAGTGTTGGTTGGTCTTATCACTCAGATTGGTCGTTTGGTATGGTGGAGTTGTATGGCTGGCTGGTATGGATGGTTCGTATGTATAACTTATTTAGTTTGTATGACTGCCTGGTGTGAAATTATAAACTATTCGGGCTGTATGGTTGGTTTATATAGATGGGTGGTATGTTTGTTCATATAGTCAGCTGGTTTAGATGGCTGGTCTGGATCGTTCTTATGGCTGGCCGGTATAGGTGGTAGGTCTGATGGCACAGAAGGGTTGATTGGTAAGGCTGGCTGGTAAGGATGGATAGTATGCTTATTTTGTAAAGTTCGCATGGCTGACTGGAATTGTTAGTCCATTAAGTTCAACGGGTATACATGGTTCGTGTGTCTTGCTGGTATGTCTATCTGTCTGGTATGACTGGTTCATATATTTGGCTGGTATGGTCGGAGTGTTTGGCTCGCTGGTGTAGGTGGTTCGTATGGGTGATCGATATGCTTGGTACGGATGGTTCATATGGGTGGCTGCTATGGAGTATTGGTATGGTTCATTAACCTGGCTAGTCCATGTGTTTAACTTGTATGGATGGTTCGTATGTTTGGTTTTGCTACTGTGTATCATCCTGAAGGTGCTGGGTCATTCGTGGAGAAAACTCAGTTTCTATGGTATAGTCGTGGGGACCAGAAGATGTGTGTGAAGCCACAGCCTTGGCCGAGTCGATCGTGGGTCGGGCTCGTGGCATTGGTTGAATCTTCTGCTGAGGAGGAGACCTGGAGGTGGGTTTTTGGTAGGAAGGCATTTTTCCGCTAAAAATTCCAAAAAAATCGCAATAAATTCATAAAAGTCAACAAGCACGTTATTTTACGTAATACTGCCACCATATTGGATGAATGTGACCTTGACCTTCACCCCATGTACTTAAATGACCTATAAACAAAAACAAGAGAAAAAATTCATAAAAGTAAGCAAGCATACTACATTACTAACTACCATCGCCATAATGAGTGCTGGTGACCTTGACCCCATGACCTTAAATGTCCTTGAATCCAAAAAATCGAATAAATTCATAAAAGTCAGCAACCATATTATGTCACTGACTACTACCACCATATTGGATGCAGGTTACCTTGACCCCATGACCTTAAATGACCTTGAAAACAAAAATCGAGAAAAACGCATAAAAATCAGCAAGCATATTATGTCACTTATAATTCCACCATATTGGATGCAGGTGGCCTTTATCTTGACCCCATGACATTGAATGAACTTGTTAACGTTAACAAAAACTCAAATTAAAATTCATTAAATTCAGCAAGTAGTATGTTACTGGCTACTACCTTCATATTGGAAGCAGCTGACCTTAACCTTGACCCCATAACCTCGAATAACTTTGAAAACAAAAACCCCGAGAAAAATTCATAAAAGTCAGCAAACATGTTATGTTATTGACTACTGCCACCATACTGGATGCAGGTGACCTTGACCCCGTGACTTTGAATAACCTTGTAAATGAAAACTTAAGGAAAAATTCATAAGTCAGCAAGCATATTTGCTTACTGTCTACTACCACCGTATTGGAAGCAGCTGGCCTCGACCTTGACCCATGACCTTAAATGACCTCAACCTCCTGACCTTTTTTGACCTTGAAAACAAAATCTCAAGAAAAAATGGAGAAAATTTTATAAATTCATTAAAAAAACTAGCGAGCATATTACGTCATGACTACTGCCACTAATTCCATTCTGGAAAATTAGGTAAACATGAATTAAAACACACTTTTTTCACATGCAGTTTATATTCATTTATTTATTACAAACGATCATACCCTCAAAAAATTACAATATTTTTCGATATATATGCATCTCAATATGTATTGCGCTGGTACACTGTGCAGGGTAGGTTATGTAGGTAACTACACTTTTAAGGACATGTCCCGAAGTCACAAGAGACCTGCTTACAGCAATCCTGGTTCTGATGAGAAATGCACTTCACTTTTGCAGGTTTGCATGTCTAAGTAAACTATCGGTACGGCTGATCTGCTTACCCCACCTGGCACACAAATATAACATGCGACAGGGAGTTTTGGCACAATGAAAGCTTTCATGGCGTCGTACATTACAGTCGAAAGTAAATATCTTATCACAAATGTGACGCTGATGACGTCGTAGTGGTTCAGGCAAAAATTCGGGCAGACCTGTTGGAGAAGTGAGTACTGGAGCTAAAGAAGCAGGTAACGCCGGGAATGGTGTTCTAGGACCCTTACCCAAATAGGCCGATGGCAATGCTACTTTACGATTGCCGATCGAAGAAATCAATGGCACTGCCGGTACCACTCCCTAAGAAGCCGATGCCACTCTCATAGCTACAATTAACTTTGGAGCGCTCGAAAATATCGCAGATGTATAATAAGACTTAGATGCGAATATGCAGAAGCCGGTGGAACTGGCATGTAAAATGCTTTTGCGCCCCAAATTTTCAAGATACGAGACAGAGAAAGAATTAAATAAATGAAAGAACGAACCCCTAGGAGACCACCACGTACTGCCGCAGGAATCTTAGGACCATAACATCAGCACCGCCTTCTCATAGGGGTTGCAGTCTTCTCGTCAGATACTGAGCCATATCTCATATATATCGATAAAGAAACTCACATTTCATTAACATTATTACGACTTAGGTATAACTGTTGTCTAAAACATGTAACAGTTTGTCAAAAATCGACTAGTCATGAAACATGTTATTTTAAAAAGAATAAACAGTAATTAGTAACTCGGATGTCGTTACCTTAGTTCCATATGCAATTGTTCTCCTGCTCTGTTATTGTGATCATGTGTATTACTCAACTGTATCACTACGTCTATAAAGTTTCATTGCCATAAGATGCATCATTCTGTGGGGGCTATTTTTATTTCTCGGCTGTGTATATATTCTATGTTTGGGAGCCTCGTCACCATTTCGCATAAGTAAATATTAGCACACTACCCGACAGGTTTGCAAATGGTAGATGCTTAAAACTTGAGTTACCAGTACACTCTTGTGGATAGTACTGAACACGCGAATAAACCACACAGTAGGTATAGGGGATAAATGTTGACACAATGCGGGTAATTGATTTAGGCAGGAGGTGGAGAGGGATCATATGTAATGTAAAGCCAATAATTCTGGTTGGGGGAGGGGGGAAGGATTAGTTGTGTGGGATGCTGGCAGATTGACTGACTATATAGCCAATGATTAATTGGTATGGGGATATCGGGGAACTATACTATTCCAATATGGTGTTCCTATAAGTAGGATCTGTGTGCTCTTCTATTTTTACGAGAATCGAACCTTGTATTTTATGGAGCGACGAGCGACTAAAAGAGTGATTGGATGACAAACAAGACATGTATTTTTAATTTCCAAATTTAATTTTGAAATAACAATTATTTGCAATATGAAAATTTTTATGTGTTTATGTAATTATCTACGAAAGCTCCTTTTAATTATTTTCAGAACTTTTAAATAATATTTAGATTTTACAAAAATTTCTAACATTATTTTCCGTATATTTTATAATTTTTTCGGGATAAAGTTTATTAGTGTCAGGATCAAGGATACCCATATACAACAAGGCTGTCGGATATCAAATAATATTAACAAACATGGTTGCTATTTCTCCTTATTCTCAGGGCCTATCTCGGAGTCTTGTAGTCCGCCTTGCTGTTTTGAAGACTATATGGCTCATACATCGAATCATGTCTCGAATCCGCTTTGCTTGCCACTATGAACACTTTTTGGGTCACGTATCGAGGAATGTTGAATTCGTTTTGCACAAATAGGGACTCGAGCGGAAATTAACAAAAGCAAAAACAATTCGGTCGGAACCTTTCTTTATTATTTTGGGATTTTTTGGGTTGGATACTATTTTGGTGTAAAAATCATTAATTTCTGAAGTGATTTGAGGGTAAAATAGGTTGATAACATGACCGCCCCAGGCCATCGAGCGCTACCCGCGGCTGTGATATCATCTAAGAGGCGAACAGCTTCTGACTCCGGCCTGATCCTGATACCTGTGTCCAAACATACCACACCTTACTGCTTATGTATGTGTGTATATGTATATATATAGTTACATCCGTAATCCTATACTGGGGAGGGGGCTGACCTGTCCACCCGCCTCTCCTCCCAGGAAAATCGGCTCACTGCTTCATCGCTCGGCAGTCGGGGAATGATTGACAGCCGACCTGGCTGACGTCACACACCCTCCTACCACTTCTGGAGGAACCAACGACTTAAGGTATGAGCAAGAATATTCTTGTAGCCATAACTCTCGGCGCAGTGCGGTATTTTGAGAAAATTATATGCTATGGCTGACGACACTATAAATACCACCTCAGCTGGAGGGTCGGGAGTCTTTGCGGTAGCCATCTGGTTGAAGTACGGAAACCGAGCGAAGTCTCTTGCAGCGAGGGACGTCGGCAAAGAGAGTGGACGACGGCGAAGATTGCGAGACGACGGTGGACTAGGTGTTTGTGGTGTGAACGGACGAGAAGTCATGAAACCCGACGAGTAGAGAGCTACTGTGTACGAGGGCGCTCAGAATATCTAGAACATTCCGGACTGCTGGAATGTGGACTGAACTAAGGTGGGGCTGTATAGACGTGTGATACGGACTTTATTGTAAATATTGGAAATGACAAATACGAATATATAGTTTATAAAATAAATCAGTAGAGTTTGATACATTATTTGTTGGGAAAGATTCTTTAAGGTGAATGTAAATTGCATTGAATGAATTTATTAATTGTAAGAAGCCAAAGATAGCAACTAATTTTGAGCTATTGAGTCAACAGTATTTTCTTTGTAGTTATTGTAAATAAATGAGTAAATTTTAATTAACTCTCTTATTTAATTAAGAACACTATCCTTTAAAGAACATGGTTAAATCCACAGACTTTGATAAATCGTAACTATATATATATATATATATATATATATATATATATATATATATATATATAGACGATAGCTGCTTCCCCAAGCCCGTTTGCCCGCTGTCGCCGGCGACTGCTGCAGGGATCAGAGCACTCCACCAGGCGCTGGTGCGCCCCGGTGCAGTAGTGCGCCGCAATGCAACCGGAATATGCTACTCCACGAGTGATGTGAACATGGTCATTTGAGCACTTGTGAAGAGAGCGCAAGTGCGGTGCAAGATGCAGAACAACCACGTGCGCCCGCGCGCACTTGTTTGTAGAAGTAGATCCTGCAAACGCAGGATAAATGTAACTTAAGCATTAATTATGGAACGCTCATAGACGCCATGCAAAGCAACGCATTTAAGAACAGCCGTGTTAAGTTGTAAGTGTACCCGCGGGCCTAAGTGTAACACTTGTTATTTTTCTGTTATTTTCATTCTTCACATGTTCCATCCCCATCTCACCTCATACAGTTTGTTACATTTATTAAAAGGTTATTGTTTCTTGTAGAATTGTTTATGCAGTAATTATGAATATGTAATCAACGGGTTTATGTATTTGTAAGAGATAGAAGTGTAAGAAAGTAGTCCGCGCGGCCTGCTTGCCAACCTGGCTAGCATGCCGCGAGGGAGAGTTTAGTCATTATTCGGTGTCTCAAGGAGTTGGACGCGCGGACCGACGGGGTCGCGTTTCGAGCTCTTGGGCTGCACAGCAAAACTTGAACTAATCATTTCTCATCAACCGGAACAGTGTGTATTTTCGCCGCCCAAGACTTCTCCACTCCTTCCTTCCCCCAGATTAGCATTACCGGGGGAGGCATTATTTTCAACGTAGTTATTTGTGGCCACATGCCTTTTGTAATCAGTATTACCTAGCCGGCAGGTTAAGCCTGGCGCAACGTGTAAGTTGTTCCCTAGGGGAACGTATTGAATAAACTCCTTTTGAATTAACGTGTGGGGTATGCGTATTCATTTGAGTGCCTACAGGCTATAGGGGCGCGGGTCCCCACCTTTCCCAGTGAGCCGCCCAGAGATCTCACTGTGTAGAACGCACAGTAAAGGTGACGTATTTTCTTTCATTACGACGGTTGGAGCACTGGGAAGACCCTGTCCATTGGCCGTCGGCACACGACCCGGAGGACAGGAGTCTGCTCTACTGCAGCTAGTTGGTATTGCCCTTACAATACCTGGCGCCCACAATCCATCAGCTGAAGGATTGGTAATGAAACTATGCAACATTACCTGTCCCGCACCCAACCTTAAAACAACACCATTTTGCTCCACTAACTTGCCGTCAAATGTTCGCCCGAACGTGTGGCAATATCCTAACAGCTCCCCGAACATTCGATTACAGTCAAAATATATACATTTATGTGTGTGTGTGTGTTTGTGTATGAATGAGTATGAAAAATTTTTAATTGATTACTTCCTAACATTTAAATAATATCAAATTATATTAATTTAGTGTCCAGCAACCTATAGTGCTATATCAGAAGTGAAATTCTCAAAATTTATTTTTAGATTTTTGGGAATAATTAGAAAAACCATGTAATTTAGGGAATAATTTAGTTCTTCCTTTTTCATAATTATGGAAATATCGGTTTAAAGAACCCTTCATGCAATTTAACAGTATACGGCAATATGCTCTATGACTAATTAAATATAGCGATACATGCTTTATTGAAACAAACATAACAATGAAAATAGATCAGTATAGGTATAACAAAAGTGTATTAATTTGGATAAGAAACACAAGGTGTCCCAGCGTTCACCTACCATTGTGAAACAGTTTGTTCAGCCATATAAAATATTTATCGACTATACAGGAAACAGAAAGATACATGTCTGCCATTTGTGAGAACACACAAAACAGAAAGATTACATGTCTACCATTAGTGACAACACATACAATATAATTATTTCTGAATATTACTTCCAGTGTCCGTCCTGGTTCACACATTCGCGCACTCGATGCAGCACGTTTTCCATAACTCGCAACAATGTTGCTGCCGATATAGCTTTAATTTCCTCGAAAATCCTCTGTTTGAGTGTGTTCAGATCTGGTGATCGTGTTTGAAACACCTGACTTTTGAAGAATCCCCAAAGGAAAAACTCGCAAGTCGACATATTGGGTGACCGAGCAGGCCGAGGAATGTCTCCAAAGGGCGAAATAATTCGATGCTAGAACATTGTTCGTAAAGTGTTCATTGACAGGCGAGCGGTGTGAGCTGTGGCTCCATCTTGTTGGAGCCACAATGCTGGGAACACGATCTCAGTTAGCATCTACACATATCGTTGCGATGTCACGGTTAGTGCAACACCATTGTTGTCCCCAATAAGGACCAATAACACTTAAGGCTGAAATTCCACACCATACCATAACTCTGCGACTGTGATGTTGTTTCTCATGCAGCTGGTGAGGATTATCGTAGCTCCTATAGCGCATGTTCTGCTTGTTCACACTGCTCGATAATTAAAATTGAGCCTCATCTAACATTATCGGTCTATAAGAATATCTGGTCCCTCATGCACTTGAGCACTAAATCGCTCACAGAAGGCTCTCCTTGACACAAAATCACCGTCGGACAACACCTGCACCAGTTGCAGTTTGTAAGGATGAACTCTTTGGCAGATTAAGTACCGCTGCCTGTTTACACACTGAACGCCTTGGGCTTCGAAGGACAGCTGCCCTTACACGGTCGATGTTCTCCTGTGATCGCTCAGATTTCATCCTACCACCCGGTTTCTTGTCTGCAACAGACACCATATCGCGAAACTTGCCTCACCCAGTTCGTGATGGTGTGACGTTCGGGTGCCTTCTCGTGTCTTGCAATATTGAAATGTTGCCTAAACAATCGCTGTGTGATGACAACAGAATAGTTTTGATTGAAATACGCTTCTACTGCGAACGCGCGGTGTGCAGACCATCGCTCCATGCTTACTGACAATAGCATCACTCGCCGGGCAGGTCTGGCCGTGTCACGCCATCCCTACCCTAGGGGCACACGAACACTAGGCGCGTCAAATTAGTAGGTAAACGCTGGAACATCCAGTATTAGTTAGTTCGACTCTTCTTCGATTTTTCAGTAGATAATATTCCAATTCCCCAATTGTTTCAGACATTAATAGTCAGATAATGAAAAGAAAATTAACTGGTTTCAGCTGTTGGACTTCATATACAATTAAATTATTTCATGCTCAAAAATGTTTGAGTAAATATTTCGTAACATAAATTATTTGCAGAATTTCCTATTTGTTTACGTGAATTTCTCGTTGAATGTTGGCAAAGACTTTTATGAAGTGAGTAGTTTTCTATATTTTATTTACTATTTTAACTAATGGTATTATGTTTGTTTTCATATTAGTTTTCGTAAGCAAAGCATTGCATGCGCTAGAAGATTGTTGTTTTTTTACAATTGCTTCCATTTCCCAATCGATTTCTATCAAATGTTGACATAAAATATAAGCTGTCCCTAAAATGTTATGATGTGACATTTTAAAATGGTTTGTAGAATGTAAAAATGTCTGTTAGATTTTATGAAGTTCTAATTTGTACAGACCATAAACTGTTTTTGACAAAGTCATGATAATTTTTGTCACCTTTTCCGCAGACGTGTCGTAGTTCTTGTGAACTCTGGTATTTAAAACTTTCTCTGCCTTTCTGTGACGAATTTACTTTAGATTAATATACATATAATACTATTCTGTTAGTCTCAAACAACTTTTCCTAGAATGTTATTATTTTCCCTCTATTTTAGTCTAATATTTTCTACGTTATCTTAATACTATCACCATTCATCATTTCAGTGGTATTGTATCCATTTTATACTTTATTTTTTGGCCTTTTTACATAATATAAACTAAGTCATTCTAACACCTTCACACAGCATCAATATTGGTTTGGCTCAATGCTAATCGCAACCAGACAAGATTAATTAGGTGGTTAGCGTAACTAGAGGGGAGAGAAAGAGCTAATTTAAAACGTAACATCTGGCACCTTTTATTGACGTAATTACTTTACATTAAAACATCAATTAGTCAGGAAATACAAACAGTTGAATCAAGCGTATTAGTTTCTCTACTCTACATCTTCTTCTCGCCGTTCAATTTACCACCACTTTCAGTATCCTCTATTCTCTGAATACAGTATTAAGGCTAACTCTAGATACTGCAATTCTCGCTGTCCTAGCTATGCGTAACGGTCCCATCTGCGCCTACACAGCCCTATGCTTACAACTGTGATTCGACGGCGCAGTCGCACTGCTTGGACCTCGAACGATTGTGCTAACGCTGGCCTCGTGGCAACGTCGTGCGGCCCTCGTCTGGTGTTGGTCGACCCTGGAAGCAGCTCGGCAGCACTCTTGACGGCCTGGCCGCAGTCTCTGAACAGTCCGGGGCGGGGCGGGAGGGGATGGGCGTGAGTGCCCACTATTTATACCGCGGGGTATCCCTGACCTCTTTTTTTCATGCCACCCTGTTTACCATACACAAGGTGGAGCCCACAACAGATCCTAGCAGCCCCCAACGCCGGGTCTGGCCGGCTCGCTCAATGTCGCGCTTTGCTCGCAACAATATGAACTAGACTCTCATGTGTGCCGGCAATTTCTTATAAAAAATTCTGAAAAACATACAAATATAGTATTTTATACGTATAGTAATTCGTAAGTGCAGTGTGTTTGTGTGTGAAATTGAAAATGGCGCTAAATCACTGGTATACTACAGACGTAAGCTGTACAAATTAATTTTTTTTTAGCTTACTATCGTATTTGAGTTTTTGATACCAATTTCCCAATGAATATGCGAAATTTAAGAACATTTTCTCCATGTATATTGACTTAAAACCGACTCTAAAATGCACGTATTCCCAGGGGAACTGAACCAATGAGAAAGTGCTGCTGAGGAATGCTTTATCTAACGACAAATCCAAAACAATTGTAAATGTTTAAATGGAACTATATAATGTTTGATTTTCATGTATGGAGAAGCGCGAATGCTGAAAAAAAAAGTCTTTTCAAAACTCATAACTCTCTCTCTCTCTCTCTCTCTCTCTCTCTCTCTCTCTCTCTCTCTCTCTATATATATATATATATATATATATATATATATATATATATATATATATATATATATATATATATATATAATGATTCAGTTTTAATTCGGGCAGAAAATGTGCTTTCTCAGAGTATTAAAGGTAAATTTATAACAGCTTGACAATACAAATTTCCTTAATACGGCCAATAAAAAATACTCGCATTACTGTGGCCTCTCTGCCAAACCGCTTGCAAGAAAACTTCATAAAAATTAAGAGAGACTTTTGCAATACCGGATGTCACACAATACAGTTTGAACTTGTGACAGAAAAAAAATAACAATGCGAATATAGTGGCCCCATTTACCGCCGAAACACATGTGTGACATTAGCAGTTAGAACTGGTCAGTTGTGCTCATGTGCACACCGTAGGTCAACGCTATGAGGCGTGTCAACGGACAAACTTGCAGACAGGTGATTCGTAGAAGGTACCACGCAATCATGAACTAATTAACTTGTTGGTAGCAGTATATTTATTTAGTAATATACAGTCACGAACCATGTTTTTTTCTTTTAGGGGAGAATCTTATAACAATAATTTGTCCGATCCCTGAATGTTTATAAATATTATGACGAGATACATGCATAACGTTCAACCTTCAGATGTTTTATATTTCAAGTAAAGTATGTCATTTATCAACAACAAACCACAAACCCAAATAAACTCTTCCACCTTGCACACTGCGGCAGTTGTATAAAGTGTTTTGCGTGTTGCTTACCTGCAAAGCATTGTAATAGTTTTTTTTTTTTTAAATTAACGTGTGAAAGTGTGAAATCTTCGAAAAAGACAGGGTTAAGAGTGGTAGCTTATGGAGGTTTTACTGCTTCTGTTGACGTGCTGATTAGAAGTCTAATTATAATTCTACGTCACGACACTTAATACAGATGCAACCGCAATTATTCCAATGAAATAATATGACAGCAAAAGGTTTTGCAACAAGTTCCAATATTTTGTCCAGTCGCATGTTATACCGACACCTGGTGTTCCATTTATAATAATTAATGTTATTTACGCAAATAAATGATAGTTACATTTGTAAAGGAGTATTCTACGTCTTAGGAAACACTTTAGGTCATAAGTTATTAATTTTATGTTATGTTTCAATTTTTATGCCGTATAGCCTAAGTCTTTCGGTAGCGTGTTTATGTATATATACAAATAGTGTATTTATAGTGGTACAAAGAACAATATGCACGTCTTAAACTAGCATAAGTTTTAAGACCAGTGTCTGTATTCTCATTATTTTCATTTGGTTTTTCATATGACTTAAAAACAATTCAAAAATTTTTCTTTGAATAATCTTTTGGTATAGCTAATATGCCAACAATCTGTATGCTATTATTTTAAGTGGTTTTATTATCATACTTCATAGCTCAGAGAATGACGGCAAGTTTCAAAATTAACACTGTATATTTTATTATATATGGCAAAATTAACTATATGGAATGATTATGAACTAATGGTACAAACGTACAATGTACAAGGTGATTTCCTTTGCAAAATGAGATATAAAATAGTGTAATACTTGCTTCTTACAGTAATTTGTAATGGATGTAAGTGCTTTTAAAAATAAACATTTCAAATTGTTTAATTCGAAATATTATACCCTAGTTTAGCTGAAATAACAATTCAGTCAATGCTGTTGTCTTAAATTGAGACCTGAAATCTGCGAATGGTTGTTGGGTAATATCATCCCATTCATTGATAAAGGATGTTGACAATAAAGTGAGAACTTTTGAAATCAACCTGTGAAAATGTCATTGCCCCTGTCTGCATATATTTTAACAAGCACACTGAGTTACATGCACCCCGTAAAGTTAGTAACGATGGATGGAATGTAGTTCCATATGTCAACGTCGAATAAAAAGTATTAGGTAACCATTTGTGATAATTGAAATTATTTTTTATGCTTTCTGATTTTCTTAACGTATCAGTGTGTAAAAATTAGCAGATTTATAAAATGTTTACTTTTCTAATAGTTTCACTTGAGAGACGCATGGATAAAGTGATGAGGCCCATAGCAATGCTAATTTTACATAAGGCGAAAGAATACACAATGTACAGGACTTTCAAAAGTGCTAATTTTACCGTGAACAGCCTATTGCATAGGGGGTTCCATGCTATTATCCAACAAATGTGTTACCCCTGGATTCTTATCACTTTTAATTACGCAATAATACTGTTTACTTAAATGTATGAAAAATGTTGCCTCGGTTTAACGCTCTCAGTTGAACGGTAAAAGAGAATCAAAGTTTGTAAAGGTACCTGGCAGGCAACCACCTGCACGCCATTAAAAGCGATAAACACACCAATGGAGATGATATTACCCAACAACCGTCCGAAGGTTTCAGATCCCGACTCATGACAACAGTATTCTCGAAATTGTTCTTTCATCTCAAGTAGGTTTTACTATTTTGAATTTAATCCTTTTGAAGCACCGATTTTCAAGGGCGCCTACCTCCCTCACGAATCACTGTAGATTATAGGTAGTATGTATAGGCTATTCATGGTAAAAACAGCACTTTTGAAATTCCTGCTTAAGACCTACTTATATGCACGTTGTGTAGTCTTCCGCCTTATGTGAAATTAACTTTTGGCATGGGCCTCATCGCTTTATTCATGTGTCGGTCAAGTGAAACTGTGAAATTATTATTAAAGTAAATATCTTACAAATCGGCTCATTTTTACACTACGGCGCATTAAAAAACTGAAAGCAAAAGAAATAATTTAGTAGGCACAAATGGTTACCTAACACTCTTTTTTTCAACGGTAAGATATGGAATTACTTTCCCTCTATCGTTACCAACTTAACTAGGTGCGTGCCACTCAGGGCGCCCGTTAAAATATATGCAGGTAGGGGCTGTGACTTTTTTGTTATGTTGATTTAAAAATTGCTTACTTTATTGTGAACAGCCTATATGAAGTTATCTATATCATTTTACATAGGTAATCACCTCGCAGTTTTTGTACCTGTAGCTCAGGATCGTCCTGTAGGCTATATGTCTTGGTTAAAGAAAAGTGTTTAACTGCCAAATACTCTTGAATGAAATTTACGTTTTTTCACAATATAAGGCAAAGTGCTCATATTTGCTTTCCGTGTAAATTTATTAATTACAGTGGCATTAAAATATATATTAGGTTCAATACGTCTAGCGGTTGAACTCATCCAAAATTGTTTCAAGAAAAAGTAGTTACTGTTGTACATCAGATAGAGAAACTCGTGCGCTGTGAACTATTTCTGATACAAATGTTTCCTTAGTTATTCTGAGCAAAATAATTCAAACCTTAAGTAAAATGCTAGTGTTTGTCAATCATTTTGATACAAGATTCGTCTTTGTTTACAAATATCGCAAACCTGATAAAACGACTGTAGAAATAATATTTTAATGGGAACACTTTTCAAAATCGAACAAATTACTTTAGCCCCAAAATAGTTGTTTAATGAAAATGCTGTAGCCCCCCAAAACAAAAATTCTGTCAAATATTTTTTTTATCTACTTCGTTTCGATATATTTTGACTTGGTTATTTAGGGTCCATGTCGCATTTTAAGTGGTAAATATTAAAAACTCTTAAATTCCAAAATTAATTCAAGTAAATAGACGTAGTTGAATAACACATTTTATTCAATTAACTTTAGGTTTCAGAATACCGTGTAGTACATCCAGAGAATCAAAAAGTAATATGTGGTATAAACATATGCTAGAATGCATATTTTCGGAGTTAATTCAGTTTTTATAAGGCAAAAATAAAATGTTTTTTAATGAGCACTGAAGATTATTTTCAGCGATAAAATATTATTAAATTATTAAATATTTAATTGTATACAAATCTCCTAATGGAGATTGTTAATATACCTATTTCATTCATTAAATTGTATTATGAGATTAAAATTCTCAATAAATAATTTATATGATTCTTAGAAAGTAACCAGTGACATTTTTACTTAAAATGTTGATTACTATATTATTAAGATGATATATTATGTAGCATGCAAAAGCTGAATTTAACTGTGCGTATCCACTTAGCTTCGTGTGGCTCGTCATACAAAGATAAATCACACTCTTTTACAATTACTGCCAGAATAAATATCATCTGAAGTACGGTATATTGGGATTCTTACATATTTCTGTCTTCTTTATATTTAAATTATTGTAGTATATTACACTTATGATGGTAACAAATATAAATTAAATACTGTGCAAGTTTACAATGTAAAGATATTCTGTACTTAAAAAGTTTTGTTCTTATTTTCAGGTGCAGAATTCCAGAAATAGGGGAAAATGACACTTTTGCATTGAACGCCAGCATAGTGGACATTTACATTCCAAAAAAGTTGAATGAATTTGACTCCTGCAACTTATTGAATCCAGAAACTAATGCAACCTATCCATGTGACAGCTGGGTTTATGACACTTCTTTCTATCAAAATACGAGAACCACAGAGGTAATCACTTTGTCTTCGAGCATTTTAAAATTAAAATATTTATTACACTTACAAAGTGATAAAAAAATTTATTGAGTAAATTTAAACTAATGGCCAATTGTTCATTTCAGCGGTTAAAATACTTTTGGAGTTACGTCAGGATTACAAAACGTATTGTGACGATTCCAGGCATTCGGCCGGTACCAAGTTCACACATGATGCAATGAGAAAAAGGTTTTACTGAGTCAATAAAGTTTGTCTGGTGCAACCAAATTACTTTTACAACATGGGTACCCTCATGACAACAAAACAATGCGCACATCAGCTTATAAGCAAACATTTATAATTATTATCTTATAACGTATCTTGCAGTGAACAGGAGGCCATTGGCGAACTACATATTTGGTACTGATTTCTGGCCTCAAAACTACAACTACCTCAAAATGCTTCAGATGCTTATTACAAGTTACAAGTGCAGTGAAACTCAGTTCCCAACATTATATTATTGAGTGAAGAGGCACAATGGTAAACCACTGAACTCGCATTCAGGAGGAAAAGTGTTCGTTTTCCGATTTTGCCATCCAGATTGTTGTTTTCCATCGTTTCCAAAAATCACTCCAGATGAATGTTGAGATAATTCGTCGTACTCATTCCACTCCAATAATTTAAACCCCACTAAGAACTTAAACATTAAAACATATTGTTTACGTTTATTTAATAATTCGTATTACACGCTTCTAGGGGTTGTAGAAGGAACGTAGAAAATAAAGCTTCGTTGAGGAACCCATGTCCGGAAATGTACCATTTTGGCGTTACACAAATGACACAATCACTAATTCAAATCTCCTCGTCACATAGATCAACGAGCTCTGACCTGCGAGCACTATACTGAATATTGCAATATTGCATGTCAATAATTTGGGGAAACATTTCTCACGTCTGGAGGAAAAAAAAATGTTATATGAACATGGTCCGCAAACGCTTCGTTTCTGTTCTACAGCCCGTAATACATAGCGTACAGTGTATGGTCCGCAGGCTGGATCATGTTACTGTGGAATGTCATCGCATCTGTAATTACGGCCCCATACCAGCCCCCAAGGAGCCATGATTTGAATCCACTAGACTTTTATTTGTGGGTACATTTAATGGTAATCGTATTTTAGGCGGGTTGCGAAACAATAAGGAATTCTCCAGGGATTCATCAATGCATCAGCGTGTCCATGCAATGGTGGGATTAATGTCGTAGTACGTTATGTATTACGGGCTGTAGAGAAGAAACGATGCGTTTGGAGACCTATGTTCGTATAACACTTTTTCATCCTGCAGATGCGAGGAACATTTCCCCGAACTATTGACATACAATTTTGCAACACTCTGTATACTGCTCGATGAGGTGGCCATGTCGTTCGTTGCACGCAGTGTACCCGTGAAGCAGGTTCCTTTGCACACGCCCAATAAAACCTGGAGACCTATTCTCTTAATTTGAGCTTACTTAAAGATATTCAACGTGATCGTCTTTATCATAAAGACGGCAATGTCGGAGAGATATTAAATCCTAATTTGAGAGTGCGGTGCTTACGTTGAACACCACAGTCGTCCCTGTTACTTTTTAAGGTACCTGTTTCCCCGCAGGCGCTGTTCTAATATGGGGAAAATTGTATTTGGTGGTGCCATGCTTTCCTGCTACGTCGAACTTCACCATAAATTAACATTTGTACGTTCTCAGTAAATGTTAGTCGGCCATACTGTACTGCACCGCGTTCTTCGCGACTGAATGGCAAGTGGAGTGGCGGTCAAACAGATTGGACACAGATGACAGACGCATGCCATCAGGTGATTTCAGCCCCCCCTCCCCCTCCCCGCCACGGTTTTCATTAGGGTTGCATAAAGTGTAACGGGAATTTATCAAAATGTTGAGTCGTGTCATCCGCGTAGCGCCGATAACGGTACATTTTCGGACATGTGCTCCTTATTAAAACTTTACCTACTATGTGTCCTGTTCAGCCTCTAGAAGTGTGCAATAGGAATTATGAAACATAATGTACAACTACTAGTTAATACATAGACAAAATCAGTTTTGCACGATCTTCAAAAGTCGTAAGTACGCAACGAGTGTACACAAAAATCCGAGAAACATGTAAATTAAAGGAAACAGGCTTGAAATGATTCCTTTATGAACCCTGGATAAAACCTTAGTGTAATTGTTTTTAAGCAGAGAAATTTTAACAAATTCTGGTAAATAACATCTAGTTATATATATTTAATGGATGTTCGATATCATATATCACCTAACCATAAAAATAATTTTCTTGCGCTTTTATATGCAATCTTTTGTTTTAGTTTGGAATTTAAAATCAGTAATTTTATTACTTGTACATCTGCTTATTTTTATGTAATATGTTTTCATAAGTTCATAATATTTTATTTAACCAGTTTTTATATGTTCATAATATTTTATTTAACCAGTGTTATTGTGTGTTTTTTTAAATTACTGTGTCTGTTTTTCTAGGCCCGAGGCATTTAGTAGGCAAATAAAGTTTTATAAACAAATAAAGATAAATATTTTTTAATCTACCATTGAAAACATGTGAAATAGTTCTACCAAGTTCTGTATGGAAAATTTGATAATTTTAAGGATTCTATACGTAATTCAAATCCATGAAGTTCCTTAAATGGATTCGTATTAATGCCTTTGCCTTTAATGCTAACCTTTTATTTGTTAATCACATAGTAAAAAAATTCAAATACAAGGTAACATATGTAAAAAATTAAAGAGAATTAAAATTGTCTTATTTCTATATGCATTTCATATAAATGGACTACAATTAAACAAAGAAATGTTAGATAAGTGAGGAAGGAAATGGTTGGAAACATGTATATAAATTTATTGTTATATATTATAGGGGAAATAAGTGAAAACTTGTTACCGATTTCAACGTAAGTATGAACCCATAATAGTAATAATTCTCAGCTTTCAATTAATTTAGTAATGAGACATTTTTATAATTTATATAGTTAAGTTTATTTAAAATTCAATATTATTCCCATTAATACAAAAAATTAGACTTTTAAATACTTTTCTAAAAAATACGGTCATTTTGTTATAATTAAATTCAAAACATTTATATTGATGTTAACCTTTTAAAAATAATACACATACTAATGTAAATTTTCTTAAAATAGAAACATTTGGCTTTTTTTTTTTTTTTTTCGAATCTCGTATTGATATTCTCAAACAATAACAATTATATTACTTCTACTCAGTTTAAAAAATTTGTACATGGATCCTGCTTCAAAAGATTTATTCAGAAAAAACTTATTTTAGTATTTATTATCTTTTAGAAGCATTTAATCTCTACATCAATGAAAAGCTACATATTTTTGCAAAGAATAAATAATAATAATAAATTGTGTAACCGTGTGTGTTTCTTACCGGGTTGTAAACAGTATTATCGTTTCTATAAAAATATCTCAGTGTTGTTTTGATTAACATATAATACAATTTGGCATATTTATCATTACAGTGTTAGAAATATTTGTGTAAAGTAATGGAAAATTAAATCTTTCGATTATGAAATTGAAATATGATAAGACATCAAAACAATAACGTATTGATTATTATTTTTTAAAACTATTATATGTGTAACGAGATCGGTGAAATTTGGTACACGTGTTAAAAAGGGACACACAGATACACCCAGAGAGACAGACAGGAAAGTTGTCTCATATGCCTATCTTTCTTTCGGAAAGTTATTTAAAAGTTATATATAAAATTTAAAATATTCAACATGATCGAAATACTGCTTAACGCATTGATTTACCGTTTTATAAATCTTTTTGACTGGCGTTTTTTATGTAACACTATTTACTGATATTTTAAAACACCCAATATAATTTATTTTCGGTCATATGTCAGATAAATTACAATTTCATAATATACATTACAATTACAATTTCATAATCGAAATACAAGTGTTTGTAAAACAAAATAATTTATTTGTTGTAAAGTAATAAGATATTTCGTAAATTGTACTCTTAACTTTTAAATTCAGGAAAGCACTTTTTTTTTTTTTTTTTAGTTTTTACAATACACAAATGGCAATTTTCTAGAAAAGGGGCTTTCTCGAAAATCGGGAATATAATATCTGGATATGTTAAATATGATTATAAATAATCACACTTTAAAGGAATTTTAGTGCGGCGTATTATGCTGTATAAAAATTGAAATACGATAGTGCCGATGCCTATGAAGATCGCGTGGTTTATGCAGTAAAACCCATATAAATTACGTCCAATATATTTATATCGGGTCGCTAAATTGTATTGCATGTAAAATACCGTAGTAGTATGATTATGGGAAGTCTGGCATAACGGGATCCGGGATCGGAGCCGCTCGGCCACCATCTTGTGACGTAACCCGTCCGCCATCTTTCTTCCCTTTTTTTCACTCAAAATTTCCCTTTTTTTTTACAGCAAGGTTTTGCGATAACCTGCAAATAGCCAGGTGAAATATTTACGATTTTCACAAAATCATCAAAAAGATTACACCATTACAACAACATATACAACATCACTCAGTAAATTCGTGGACTGACTGGTGCCCTGAGTATACAAACACGCACCACAGCGTCCACGAAATTATTTTCCGTAGTAAGTGTATACACTATATCTATACATAGTATGAAACAAAGTCGACCGGCAGCGGTGTGTCTGTGCATTCGGCTAAGGCTTCTTTCTAACTACTTGGATTTTGATGCGGGTTTTCACCATCATTTAGAGAATATCTTGAGGAAGGTTTAGGCATATAATACATTAATATTTAATGGAAGGATAGTGGAAAAATGTCGACGTTTCATGATCAATTCGGAACAAGCCGCTTTTCGGGCGCTTACATGCCTTACGCTGATTAAACCACCACAGAATTGTAGATCTCAAAAAGGTCTACAAAAAGTCCACGACAGCACACGTTTATCGTTTAAGGATGACCCACAGTAACCATTTTGTCTTTAGGGGTTCACTTACGAAGACTTTGTGAACAACACAGTATTAATCCTAAGTTAGTTAACTTAAGCATTTAGTGTATATATTTGCTCTAGACCTAAACAACGCCATATATGTAAATCGCAATCTAGCGAGGCCGGGGCGGGTCGGTAGTAATTTATATTCAGGAAATATCATTACATTTTTGATGAATTTTTCTGGGACAACTTTATATCCTATTCTAATCCCAGCACCTAGGTGAACCGGGTTCAGTTCCCGGCGGGGTCGCTCCCAAATTTCCGCATGTGGGAATCGTGCCGGACAATGCCGTTGGTCGGCGGGTTTTCTCGGGGATATCCCGTCCCCCCCGTCCTTGCATTCCGGCGCTGCTCCATACTCACATCACTTCACTCTCATCAGCTTGATGTTAAGAGCCGCCCAAATCTCTCAATTCTAACACCGTACATGAGAGATAAAGTAGGAAAAAAATTGAACATTTCCTTCCTGTTTGTGGGGAAATTGGTATCTTACGTCGACAAGGCATGATCAGATGTCGCATTCACTTTAAAAAAAAAAAAAAGCCGTTGTTAGGTTCACTAAACCAACAAAAAAAATTTAAAATTGTTAGGCATCCAGGTGTTTCTTGTCTGCATATAGGCCTATTAGTGTGCAATTCTCTGGTCTTATTTCTTTACGAAGTGCATATATTCAAGAATATTACATATCACCACACACGTGTTAACACATTTATACATATATGATGGACATCATACACATATCTTAGTATAATGATAGATAATATATGTATTAGTTAACTTAACACAGAATAGCATGGATGATACTCAGGATGTGTTCCAGTTGGTAGTTTTTTTTTTTTACAAACCTGTCACGTAGACCATTTTCTCTATAAAAACGATTACGCATTTCTGTAATTATCGTTTTCTGGTTTTTTAACTTTGGAGCTTACAATATACCGATTACTAATTACCACATCCCCGCCATTAAATTAAGTTCTACTGGCTTCAAAGATAAATACGTATACTGTTTGAGTAATCAAAATAGACTAATATTATTGGCTATATTAGGCTAATAATAAATATTTCGTAAGATATTTTACCTAAAAATTCATGGAATATAATTTTCCCATACATGAATCTTATTTAGTAATATGGCATAGTTGACAGTACATCATAATTATACATCCATTAGTATTGTATTTCTAGTTTTAAAATTTTGATTCCATCCTGGTATCAGCGGCAATAAATACATGCTGAGCAGTAATATAATTTTGTAGTTTTATTTACTTTAAAACCATAGGAAATGCAAAACCCAAATCAACAATACACGAAAACCGAACTACGTGGAACATGATCTCAGTACTCATTACTAAACTTTCTCTTAAACGAACGTCTTCTTTTTGGCCATTTTCCAGCCTCCAAAATAAAACCGTGATTATTTACGAATGTCGGCCTAGTAAAAGAATGTGCAATGCAGCCCGAAGAGCAGAACCTCAATAATTCCGCATCAAATATCAGGGGTTATGGTAGAGTGAACAGTAAATTTCATATCAACCAGTGTTAATTTATAATGCTATATCTTGTTTCACTAGAAGATAACTGGCAGTTAACACTTTAAAACACCATTCTATGATATTGACTTAGCTTTCTTTAGTAGCGTAGCTGGTAAACTCTTAATTTAAAACTTATGAAAATGATCTCTGAAAGAGTTCCTGTTTACAATTATACGTATTTTGATTTAAACACTGATAAAAGAACTTGCGATAATGTTGGCCGTGAAAAAATAAAAGTATTTATAGGTCTTTGACGTTGGAACTAATGTGTAATGTTTAGCACTCTTTTACATTATAATTAATTTCTTCTTGTTTTACATGCGTCGAAAAGGGAACTGGTTGAATAATAAAATATTTTCGTTTGAAAAACAGTTATTGTCACATTACCTTCACACCTAAACGAACAATTTTAATTTTTGCATGTTGCAGAAGTAGGTATAGAAAAAAAAAAGGCTTTAAATTGATTAAACCGTGTACGAACTGTAGAACATACGTTCCGTAAATTTACGTGTATAGCTTTGTGCACGTCGCAGTCGAAAGGTTGCAATGCTGCAGTACATTACATTGGTCTTCGTTGTGTATTATCATGGCGGACGGATATACACAGACTGCTTAAGGAAACTAAAACAGCAGATCGAGGATTACTCCGAATCACCCTGGTACCAAATTAACGCTCATATTCTGAGTCATACAGAGGGTAAATCTCAATACGTTGTCAGTTCAGAGACCTGTCCATATAGTCAGTTGTCAAAAAAAATTGCTCTTGTTAACACGAGACACGCTTTTTAAAAACTGAGGTTAACATTTTGATTTTTTTTTTTGTTAACTCGAACTTTAGGTGGTCTTTTTTCCGCTTAATTTTTTTTTGCTGGTCCTGTTTAATAATCAAGCTGAGGCAAACCACATAAAAACATCATGTTAAATACATCAGAATATATTCGAAATATCTCCAGTATAAAATGGTGCAATTATAAAGAAATACTTAGATTTTTTATTCTTTATTTATACGCCAGTCACAGTATTGAGAACATGTCATACATGTAACGGCTGGTTAATATTAGGTTTATTTAGTGTTGCCTAAGTGTTACGAGGTAGATTATCAGATACAGGTATTAATTTTTTTTAATGAACGCTATTTTACCTTACTTTGTAGATAACATCAAAATCCAGTTGTACTTTCATTTGTCAGGTCCCATTTGTCGGCTATAAAGATCTCGGCTATTCTAATTGAGAGAATGTCTGGAATGGGGCCTGCTGGTCATTTAACAGCACTGTTTTAGTGAATAGGCAGTTGTACTTTCCAATGCACAATATCTACGATAGTACGTGACGACTGCGGTGAATACGCCCAGTTTTTGTACACGTTGTCTAACTTAGAATGATAATTCATTGAATTGGTGAGGATAAAACTGTTCCAAAAAAAGCGCATGGTGGTACGTATTGCAGGCCCTGCTGTACATTAGTTACGTTTCCGTGTGGAATAATTAAACAATATTCCGCTGTAAAGAACATGCGCCTATTGCCACAGAAAGAGAAAACAAAAGCGTAATTTTTATGAACGGGATTTTTCCAGTATTCGACAGATAAAATTCTGCGAAGCGTTATAATAAAGTACTTAGGGTAATTAATGTATGTTAAGAGGGTATTATTGACGTAACTCGGAACAACATTATTCACTTTCCTTGCTTTCTATAATATTTCATAAACGATACCAAAAATTAATTAAATTATTTGTACTAAAATAATGAAGGATGAAAATTTAATTTTCAATCATTTTAAAATCAAAGGGAAATTAAAATTAATTATTCACAAAAACCAATACCAATCTCAAATTACTAAAAAAAATTAAATTAATACAATTTTTTATTTTAAAAATTTGGCAACAGATTTTAAAATTGGTTAAACACTCTTTCAGAATACTATATTCCTTATTTTTTTTATTAAACAGCCATAAAATAAATTTGTGTGGTAAAATTCTAGAATAGGGGCTTTTTTTTTATTTCGGAAAGTGGTACAATTCCCCTCTGCTAATTACACATAACACGAATTTACTACTGGCATCAAGATATAACCAATACAAACCCAAACAACGATAGTGGGGAGGGCTATGCAGATCAGTAAAATTGTGGAGTAAAACAAATAAAAATATATGTACGTTTTCATTATAAATTTTACCCCTCAATTTCCCTCCAGTTCAAAGCCCTCCCCACTATCGTACTTGTAAATTGTATTGGTAATGTTGTCAATTTAGGTAATGTTCAGTTCGATCTTTTTGCGATTAAACGTGTTTTCATGATACAATATTACGATAGTTTCCAAATACCACGAAAATATATTAAATTGCAAAACTACCTAACCAAAGTATACCTAAATTCGCAATATTACCGATACACACTCTCTCTCACGCACAATTTTCCAGTGAGAATGGGCCACGCTTAACATTCATTTCTGGGGAAACGCCAAACTTCACTGCTGCGTGATACTTTGCGTCACTACCTAAAGAAGAAAGCCGGCGAGGTTGAAGCACTGTTTTGGGCATTTACTCCCCTGCTGGCTCTGAAACTCTGGCTCGGTGCGTCATGTTTGGCTACGCTTGTACAGTATTTTTAAGTGCGAGGGGGCTACGCCTAACAATAATTTCTGGGGAAACTCCAAGCCATGCTGATGCGCCGGGACTCTGGCTCGGTGCATAATGTATGCCTACGCTTGAACAGTATTTGTCATCGCAAGGGGGCTATGCTTGAATATCAGCCATTACAGCAGTAACATTTGGGTATTTGTGTGTGTGCTTTGATATTATTGTGAACTTAGGTATTGTTTGGTTAGATCGTTTTGCAATTTAAAGTTTTTTCGTAATATAATCGTTATATTTTATCACGAAACACGTTTAATTACACACAGATCTAACCGAACAATACCTAGATTGACAATATTACCAATATAAGCTACAAATTCGATAGTGGGGAAGGCTATGAACTAGAGGTAATTTGTGGGGTTAAATTTTATCACCAAAAAGTAAATATTTTACACTCGTTGCACCCCGCAATTTTTCTGATGTTCATAGCCGTTCCCACTATCGTATTTGTAACTTGTACTGGTAAAATTGTCAATTTAGTTAGGTGTTTTTTGCAATTTAAGATATTTAAATCATTTAAATATTACGATTCCGTACATATTCTTCACTCGTTTAAGCACGCAATTATCACTCTCACACACACAATACTACACAGTTAAAATCAATAGGGCCTATAATAAATTTCAATTGTTACTCACCCATTCAATCGTCAATCGTACGTCTATTACGCACACTTTAACCCATATTCAATTGTCGAAACTCTATAGACACAATACCGCATAAATATTATTTTTTAACATTTACCGTGCATATAATACCACAGAAACACTCGTATTATCGCACAATTATTTGAATTACTACTTTAAACACAATTAATTGCAATAAAACACGCATAAAAGCATTGCTACATCACACATGTCTGGAGAGCCAAATCGCAGTAGTGAAAATGAAGCGTGAAAAGTTTCCGCAATACAACTGTGACATAAACCAATTACGATGCGCATTTGTTTCCTTTGTCTGTGCATCATTGGTCACAGAATGCATTGTAATGTATTATGGCGATGAAGGTTTACTGTTTATAAACACCATCTCTGAATGCTTTTATGAAATTATTATACTAGTAATACATTACGTAGTATAATCCTCGGAGATATAAAGGTAAGCCTTGGGTAATTAACCAGAATTAATTTATGTTCCGACACTGATTACTGTTTGTTGCCTGTCTAACATACACGTCTCGGCATAAATATACACTGTAAATTAAGTTTTATACATTAAATATTTATTTCAAACGGTAAGTAGTATGATTATGGAAGTCTGGCGTTATGCCTGACTTCCATAATCCGGAATCGGAGGCGCAGCAGCCCGGCCGCCATCTTGTTATGTCACCCGTCCGCCATATTTTTTCCCTTTCTTCCCTCAAAATTTCCCTCTTTTCCTTCAAAATCGACCAAAACACCCTAAAATTTTCCCTTTTTCCTTAAAAAAAAATCCCCACTTTTCCCGGAACAGGCGAGAGGGATTAATAACCCCAGGGTCAGGGATCAGCGACCCAGGTGCCAGAAATCAGTGATCCAGGGTCAGACCCACGTGACCAGGAGACAGGGATCAGTACCTATGAACTCTGACCTTGACCTTTGACCCAAAAATTCCAAATCATTAAAGAACGAAAAATTCACAAAAAATTGCAAAAATCTATTATTAAAAATTATTAGAAAATTATTATTAAAATTAATTTAAAAAAGTATTTCAAAATACTTAAATTTATCAGAGGTCACCTTTAGCCCATTATCATTACGTCATCTTGGTAGGCGACCACTATCTTGGTATACATCACCCATCTGCCACATCGGAAGCCAATGACCACGACCTTGACCCCATGACAGTGAATGACCTTGAATATAAAAAAACTCGAGAAAATGCATATAAGTCAGAAAGCATAATACATTTCAGACTACTGCCGCCATTTTAGATGCAGGCTACCTCAAACTTGGCCCCATGACATTGAATGACCTTGAATATACCAAACTTGAGAAAAATCCATAAAAGTCAGTAAGTATAATACATTACAGACTACTGCTACCATGTTAAATGCAGACTACCTCGACCGTGACCCCATGATCTTCAATGACCTTGAAAACAGAAAATTAAAAAAAAAAAAAATCCTTTAAAATCCGAAAATTTATAAAAAAGAAATATTTTTAAAATTATTAAAAATGAATTTAAAAAAACTTACATTTCCGAAGGTCCCCACCCCCCCCCCCCCCCCCAACACTGCTGTTAGTTACATTCGTTCCATCAAGTACTAACTTTAGTTCGACTCCCAGCAGATGACTGACTCCCTCGCCTCTACTCCCCCCACTAATACTCATTCCGCCATCTTGATTTTATTTTTGGTTCATCATTTGTTTACATGCTACTGGAGGCAGCCATAATCGTTTATATGTTACTGTCTCTCTCACATTCATTCGACTGCCATATTTGATTTTTCGTTCCTCATATATGTATATGTTACTTTAGACGGCCATATTTGTTTGTTTTTCGTACATAATCTGTTTATATATGTTACTGGAGGCTGCCATGTTGGGAGGCAGCCATCTTGATAAGTGCAGTCCTCCATGCTTTTATTGTAATCTGTTTTATAGTTTGTGTCTCACCTTCGTGCGACAACAGTATTATATTTCATATGTTTACATCACCTATGTATGACCAGGTGACAGCCATATTTGTGTATGTGTTTAAAGTATAGGTTGCGCTAATTAGTTGCTTTCACTCCATCAATTACTCACTTTAGTAAGACTCCATCCATATTGGATTCTATTCTCAACACATATGTAGTATCGATTATGCCACACACTATAAACTTGTACCGAATGGTGGCATTGTCCAAGTAAACTGCCAAATTGAATTGTTGTATTCTTAAATGCAAGTATTTTGTTATTTGAAATAATTTTTATATATAAAGCGGAAGGGGGGGGGGATTTATAAAAATAAAATAGATCATATTAAAAAAATATTTTCTTTATTTGCAAAATTTTACATAAAAATATTTCTTTACGATGATATCTTCAAAGGCAAGAGGAGGGAATCACATTATTTCGTAAGAGGTTGGTATCCACTCGTTATTATCTCCAGATGATTAACCGAATCGAGTGTCCAGCCCAAACCCTTCATCATCATTTCTTCTTCCTCGTGACATGCCTTTTATATTATCTTCTACACTCTTTTCTATGTCGTATACATTATAGAGAGGTACATTAGAAGTCTTGAATGCCCTCTTGTTGATACCTTCGTCTATCGGTTCCGGTTTTGTACAATTGCATTCTCCGCATGTATTATATTTTTAGAGGCCTCTGTTTTTCAATCTCTTCTGCAAGTTGGTTTATTAAATTTTGTTCCATACTTGCCAAGAATGAACAGACAACTTTCGACGAAACTTCCAGATTCGGAGCTATGTAATCTTTCAACATACCCTGAATACAGATTTCTTCATAAGAAATCCATTGGCATTAGGTTTACCTAGAACATGAACAGGTTCCCGGACACGAGTTTTACACAGTTTGGCAAGTTTGTCATACGATTCATAACATTGTGTTCTCTAACTGTCATGTATTTCAAGTCGCACATTGTCTGGAACACCTTTTACTCCATAAGACATTAACCCAGTCCACATTTGTAACAGCTAATAGTCAAATATGGCAATCGTGTCTTCTTCGTACATTTGCCACTCTTCTCGTGCCTACACACATTGCTACTTTTACTGTACGTATTACCACAGTAGCGGCACGATCGACCCTATAGCGACATCGAACGGTCTGTACCATCCACATGCACATCTTCACTTACTGCACAAGGTAGCGATGACATGTTTACATCGTGATTGCACAAAGCAGTACGTGTAAGTCCATCACAGGTTTGCGACGGCGACAATACGTCTTTTTGTTGTGCTGGCAGAGGAATAAATACGTTACATATTTTCGAATGTTGGTGTAATTTGTCAGTACGAGCAAACAGGCGAAGGTACTTCTCACACTTATATGCCATGAGGTGCAGGTTCATCTTACATTGTTGTTTTTCGTGTTGCCTAACATTGCTGCTTGTCGCAAAGGTTTCATCACAGTACATGCATTGAAGTCTTAACACTTGTATTGGGTCGCGATGCTGATGGCTGCACTGCTGTAGGTTGCCCACACGAAGAAGTCGCTGGTGCTGTCGGCTTCATGCCTGAATAAGCCGATGGCACTGATTGTACCACTCCCGAAGAAGTCGATGGCACTGACGTAGCTACCATTAACTCTTTCCCACACCCAAACACATCTACACACACCCGAAACAAACCCACACACACACATACAGGCAAACACACGTACAAACACCCAAACACATTTATACACCCAAACACAACCTACACACCCAAGCACATATACATGCACCCAAACACATCTAAACACACCCCAAACATACCCACACACACCCAAACCCAACCTACACATACAAGCACATATACATACTTCCAAATACATATATACACACCCCAAACACATATACATGCACCCAAACGCATATACATATACCCCAAACACATATACAAGCACCCCTCCCCCAAACACATATACATGCCTCCAAGCACATAAACACACACCCCAAACAAATATACAAGCGCCCCTCCTCCAAGCAAATATACAGGCCTCCAAATACATATACATGCCTCCAAACACGTATACACACACCCCAAACACATATACACACACCCCAAACACATACACATGAACCCCAAACACATACACATGAACCCCAAAAACATATACACCACAAACACAACCTACTCACATACACCAACCCAAAGAGTTCGAAATATTTCAATTTGTCTACTGTCACCAAAATCACACCACCACCACCACCACCACCAAAACCACCACCAAAACCACCTCCTCCTCCTCCTCAGAACCCAGAGACTGCCACATGCACGTGATGTCTCAGTGTTTGCACGTGATCGGCCAGCTGCAATCTCGTGACAACTTTATGATTAGCTGGTCGGTGATTGGTTAATTGATGTTTGCAATACAATTGGTTCAATGCCAATATGACGTCATTGGTCTTGCATACTCGTATATGAGCAGCAGGGAGTTCAGCTAAGAATCTTAGTTTGACAGCAGCTCCCGTGAAAGGTGGATCGCCTTGGCTAGCTTGTGCCCCTTCGCATCAAAGTCGTATTCTACATCTGCGATGACTTCGGGTACTCCAGAGTTAATGGTAGCTACGACAGTGCCATCGACTTCTTCGGGAGTGGTACCAGCAGTGCCATCGACTTCTTCAGGCATGATGGCGACAGCAGCAACAACTTCTTCGGGTGGGTCACCTACAGCAGTGCAGCCATCGACAACATCAGACATAACGTCTACAGTGCCATCGACCTCTTCGGGTGGGCCGCCTACAGCAGTTCAACCATCGGCATCGCGTCTCAAGCTGACAGTGTCAAGACTTCAATGCATGTACGGTGATGAAGCCTTTACAAATAGCAGCAATGTTAGACGACACGAAAAGAATCAATGTCGGATGAACCCGCTCCTCATTGCATATAAGTGTGAGAAGTGCCTTCGTCTGTTTGCTCTTACTGACAAACTGGCCCAATATTTGAAAATATGTAAAGGACTTGTTCCTCCGCCAGCAAAACAAAAAGACATATTGTCGCCACCACAAACCTGTGATGAACTTACAAGTACTGCTTTGTGCAATGATGATGTAAACATGTCATCGCTACCTTGTGCAGTAAGTGAGGATGTGCATGCGGATGGTACGGACAATTCGCTGTCGATATCGGATCGATCGTGTCGCTACTGTGGTAAGATGTACAGTAAAAGCTGTCATGCGCGTAGGAACGAGAAGAGTGGTAAATGTAGGAAGAAAACATAATGGCCTCATCTGACTTTAAGCTGTCACAAATGTGGATGTAAGTTCATATGTTATAGAGTACAATATGTTTCACAAAATGTGCGACTTGAAATACATGACCTTCAGAGAAAACAATGTTATGAATCATATAACAAGCATGCCAAAGAGAGTAAAACTCGTGTCCGGAACCTGTTCATGTTCTAGGCAAACTTAATGCCAATGGATTTCTTCTGAAGCAATCTGCATTCAGTGGTATGTTGAAAGATTACATCGCTCCGAATCCGACAGTTTCGTCGAAATATGTTTGTTCGTTCTTGGCAATTATTAAACAAAATTTAATAAACCATCTTACAGAAGGTATTGAAAAACATAGGCCTCTAAAATATAATATATGCGGAGAATGCAATTACACAAAACCTGAACCGATGGACAAAGGTATCAACATAAGGGCATTCAAGATTTCTGATGTACCTCTCTATAATGTATACGACATCGAAAAGAGTGTAGAAGATAATATAAAAAAGGTATGTTCCGAGGAAGAAGAAATGATGAAGGGTTCGGGCTGGACACTCGATTCGGTAAATCATTTGGAGCTAAGAACAAGTACATAACAACCTCTTACGAAATAATGTAATTTCCTCCTCTTGCCTTTGAAGAAATCAAAGAAAAGAAATGTTTGTATGTAAAATTTTATAAATAAAAATATATTATTAATATATGTTGTATTTTTTTTATAAAAAACCTACCGCTTTAAATAAAAAATAATCCAAATAAATACATACGTGCATTTAAGAATAAAACAAATAAACAATTAAATATGGTAGTTTACGTGCTTCTTATGAATGGTCAATGTAACCATTCGGTACAGACAGATAGATAGGTGGCATAGTCGATACTACATATGTGTTGAGAATAGAATCCAATATGGAGGGAGTCGAACTAAAGTGCGTAATTGATGGAGCGAATGCGGTTAATTAGCGCAACCTATAATTTAAATACATACACAAATATGGCTGTCACCTGGTCATACATAGGTGATGTAAACATATGAAATCTAATATGGCTGTCGCACGAAGGTGACACGCAATCTATAAAACAAATGACAGTAAACACATGGAGGACTGCACCTAACAAGATGGCTGCCTCAACAAGGCTAATCCTCCAAAGTCAAGACATTATACATCCTCGAGATGCTTGCCCTATTCGAACACCACCTTTTTTATTGTCACGTATAAATTCAATTTTCGCACACCACACCCACCTAGTCTGCATGTGTGTGATCAGAATTGTTATCGCACATTTCACAGCCTGCTCGTTTTTAATTACTTGTGCTTGAATTTCTCTCGATTGCAGTGGAACCTCGTATGTGATCGCCGATGGATGGGCGCGCTCGCACAGACTGTCTACATGCTGGGAGTTTTCACTGGAGCTGTATCGCTTGGAAGTTTGGCCGACAAGTAAGACAACGCACATTTTTGTTAATTTTCACACCTTCAAGTTGGACACGTGCAACACGCCGACATGCATGACAGTGTATTTTTTTATTTACTTAGGACAGTGTCGGTGACTCTCCAAAGCTGGACTTGAGCATCACGCTGTATGTTTAGGGGCCTCGGTGGCTGAGCGGTTATCCAGCTCGCCTCGCGCCAAAGCGATCCGGGTTCAATCCCCGGCCGGGTCACTCCGGATTTTCGCATGTAGGAATCGTGTTGGACGATGCTGCTTGTCGGCGGGTTTTCTCGGGGATTTCCCGTTTCCCCCACCCCTTCACTCCGGCGCTGCTCCATACTCACTTCAATCACCCTCATCGGCTCTGTAGACCTCGATGTTAAGAACCGCTCAAATCTCTCCACTCCACGCTGTGTGTTTGATTGTGTATTGCAAAATATACATGTACATAATTTGAGTTTTTAATGCACGCTTGTAACTGTAAAAATATTACAACCACTGAAAAACTTGTCATCAGTCCTGAAACCGTTCCATGGAAATAATTAGTAGGATCTTTTGTTTTGCCTGAAGTTTCTTGACGCGGTAGCCTAGTCGGTCTTTAAATGGCGCACTACATGCTTAACATGATGGAAAATTTAACAAAAGTTTTAGACTTCTCTTATCACCGTAAACCAGAACTTTTTCGTGGGACTAACGAAAAATGCTCTCAACCAAGCATTGAAATGTTGGTAAATAGGCAACGCTCGCGGTTTCTTGTTGCAGCGTGTTGTAATTGACGACATACTAATCACGTCGAGCGTAGTGAGAGTTGCCGAGCAGTCAGGCTTTCCACTGTTTCGTAAAAGTAAAGGTCAAGCATGAATCCCTCGAATACGGATTTGTTTTTAGTTAATATCACATGACAAACTTTCCGTATTAATTTTGAAGTATACATAAATAGTTTGTTGATGAAAAAACAATGTATTGCAAATTAAAAGTGACTACCGCAATTGCGTCAATGGATAGGTTGATTGCAACGAAAGGTTTTACAGAGGCTGCGAATGTTTGAAAATTTAAAACTTAAATCAGAATATTTAAAACATTACTCAGGCATGCATTAATATAAGAAAGGTGTTAGTAGCGTACGTAACCAACAAATTGCTCATATCCTCCATTTAATGTATTTAGAAATCTCTTTAAACCATAAGCAGCAATATGCATTAACTAAGTAGTTATACAGGATGTCAGCCTATTTTTCGTGACCAACCTGCAGGTAATTCTAAAGTTAATTAAGGTTGTTATATATATATATGCTGTTCGCAGTAAATTGGGCACTTTCTAAAGCTGTGCTTGGAGTATTCTTATTTTAAATCCTTCCGCCATATCTATAATTTTAATTGCCATGGGCCTAATTAGTCAGTCAAGCGAAAACGTGAAATTATCAGGTACGCAAATGTGTTTCAATATGTTTATTCGTACTCTAACACGAACTTGATTTGCAATAGTATTAAACATCACACTCGCGATACAATATTAAAGGTTTCACCTGCCTGGCGCTGCGTTGCAGTGTGTTTGAAATTTTTTTTTTTTTACGCAGCTCGTAAACGTACTCCCAATATGTTTTTACCAACAAAAATACATTATACCCCAGATGAGGATGGAATGGTACTTTAAAATCATCATGCATGTTGCAAATATTATTTTGGAGCCCTTCAATATTGATAAAAAAAACTGTATTTTCAGACTGCCGTATCTTAAACAGAGCGAGGTGGCGCAGTGGTAACTCACTGGACTCGCATTCGGGATGACCCGGGTTCGATTTTCGGTTTGGCCATCACTCAAGACGAATGCTGGGATGGGTCCCTAACAAAGGCCATGGCCGATTCCTTCCCCAATCCCTATTCCGTGTGCAACTTGCACCGTCTCTAATGACCACGCTTTCGATGAGACGTTAAGCCCAACTCCTACCGTGTATTAAAACATGCTTGCCGGACACGAGTCAAACTACGACAGGAGCTTCTATTGAACTTTGCTGCAGATTTTTCATCAATAAAATGATAGGGTCGCCGCTGGAAGTCCTATAGGTACACTCAACACTACGAGAACTCTGCACGCCAGTTCATAGCCCTGTGCGTAGCGGCCGTCGCGCTCTTGTAGAGCGTGCAAATTCAACCCTTATAGACCCCACGTTTCTGGGCCAAAAAAGAAAAGAAAAAAACCATGCAGCAGGCGGGGCCCCTTTTAAGGCTTCGAACTATTTTTCTTATCACTTGTGTTAGCCCGTCGCGCTAACGTACACCGAAACAAGTAACTTGATACCAGTTATCAGACTAGTCTCTTTCTAAGGCAGCGTTCCAAATAACCAGCATATGCACTCGCACTACCTCCCACAATTCCCTGCATGCTCTTCGTTTCGAACAGATCCACATTGGCTATTTACGAGTATTATTATTGCGCGTTGTTTATTGTTTTCAATCACTTTAAGTAAACAAATCATCTTAATCCTTATAATATTTTCGCTGCTAGTATGTTTTATACCATTTAAATAACACTTTTCTTGCGCTGCATGTTGAACATTATATAAATAGCAAACTCATTATATATCATGAAGAAGTATTTTTTTTTTTTTTCACTATTGCAAACATTTACTTACAGTGAAAAATGGTTTGTTCGGTATTGTATGGATCACGACAGTGTTCAAACGTAAATAAACAAACAATATCCCGAGAGCATGCATGGAGCATGCATCAACACACACTCGCAACACGCACTCTTGCACTCGCTCTTGTGCACTTGCACCCTGTCGTAGGGAACAGCACTCTATTATGTCACTTCCGAGTGAGAGTGCGCGAGGGGAAGACATTCTGACTATTTGGAACACTGCCTAAGAGTGTCAGATATACGCTCCATAATGGCGTGTGAAGTGGAAGGGAGGACCGGCTTCGTGGTTGCAACACGAGATTAAATATGTTTGTTAGATTCTGTTACTATTTTCCAGTGAATAATTTCTTTAAAGTTTGTCTTAAATTAAAAAATAATAAGTCGTGTGTATAAGATTTTTGGTGTTATTGGACACATCAGCGACAAAGTTTTTACGCCGTAAACATAACAAGGAAAAATGGGAACGGGAATATACTAATTAAAAGTAACATGCATATACTAATTGGCCTACTTTCCTCTACACAACTAAATTTCCTTAATTAGAACAAGTTATAGACTGTAGGATCGTGGGTTTTAAAAACTGCCTAAAACAGAAGACAGAGTGAAAAAAAAAATTTTTGTGACAGCCACAAAATATTTTTTTTCAGTGCACTGTCTACAATATTTGTTAATATCTTCTGAGATATGGCGTTAGCCTAAAACAAGTTTTTTGGAGGAAGTGCAATCAAAACTGTATTTTCGAACCTGTAATATTACTGCGTTCATGTAAAATACCATATTTCTAGTACCAAATAATTAATTTTACTCCATATTTGTGGGCGGAATTAAAATACTTTAAAACCTTCAGGTGGCCTTACATATTACTGTTTGTATATGCTATGTGGTAGGAGTTGTTCTATTATTTAGTAAGATGTTGTGTTTAAATTTCAGACATGATATAAACACGCAATATTTGAGACATTAATTTGTGTATTTACTGCCTTTAAATAAACAAAAACTGCTCTAAAATATAGCCATCTATGCGCAAATTACATTCGCATAATGAAAAATAAATATATTTATGTAATTTACGAGGGAAATCGCCAATTTCGTTTGGAAATTTATATTCGTTGTTAAGGCACCACTTCTTGTCATGGGTTGAGGTAGCTAAGTGGTTAGCATGTCTAACTTCTAATACCCTTGACGTGGGCTAGAATCCTGTCCGAGCATGAGAAGTTTTTCTTTTGTTTTATTTTACTAGCTGCTATGGGAAAGTGTGAAATTTACCAAATTTAAATTGATTAAACTGAATTTACATTACAAATACATTAAAAATACATTTTGCTTTATTTTCAAAGATTTTTTAAATATTTTTAAAATGATAAATAAAATTAATTTAAATAGTTCTAACTATAGCATATTAAACTTTGATATACTCAGAATGTGTACTATTTGTTTTTTTTTTTATTTGGCGAATTCTGCTTCGCAATTATAGGAAAAGAATACATCTAATGATAAAAAATCGACGTCGCTATGAACGCTTGGCCGCCACAAGCTAGTTATCCCAGTGGTAACTTTTCTGATACCTCTTGCTGGGAACGTATAAAGCCGAAATGATCTGTAGGCAGTTCTTTCGCAGTCCCTACACATACTGGGTGTCAGGATAAAGTCAGCTTTTGTCGTTTTGCTCCACGTGAGGTTTCTGCCCTCGTTGAACTGGCCTTAGGTCACTTGCGTTATCATTTGACTGGTGTACAGCCCCAGTCAAACTCCCTGCCTAATACTGCCCTTGGATTGGATTATGTCTAGGTACATGCAACCCGAGCACACGCCATGACGTCACAAGGAATGGAATGAGAGGTTTCCGAGATATGACGTAATAGTTTAACTTTTTCAAGTGGCGTTGAATCGCTTTTTACCGCCCGAATATGCCATAGGAGATGAAGAGCATAAACCAGTTTAGTTCATGTCTTTTGAGGTGAATGTTGTAAACCGACAAAATGGATTCCTATGGCCAGCAGTCGCAGACATGTAACTTGTGTAGATGTGTGGGTGGAACGGCTGCTATTGTCTGTGTGGTTCTCTTGCAAGCTGCGCGGCATGGCTGAGAATGTTCCTTGAAGGCGAGCATTGTTGCAAGTTGTAATACGAAGAAAAAACAATGAAACTATCATAAAATAAATTATTGTTATTATTTCTTTGGACAGTACATTTACAGTAAAATAAAGTCGGTGACCCTTCCTTTAGTAATGTTGTTTGCTAATAGTCGAAATCTGTTCAGCACACACGAGTCTCCATACAGTAAACTGCCATACAAACAAATATAACTTCATATATGACTGTTATATACTTAATTTAAACTAAACAATTATCAACTACACTTTCACTTGGATACATATTCCCTTAGGTATATGTTACCCATGATTATCGCAGTTACTTTCAGTTTTGCGTGAGTTACCCACCAGACAGATAAGGCAAAAATAAAACTCTGTTTTTAACGTGAAGCATATAGTCCTCGAAAACGGCGGCGCATATTTTCAGAATGAAGTTTGAATGAATGGGCTCAAATTGTGGTACTGCGTATTGTAGCCGCATGACCAAGTAGTTGTTCGTGATGATCGTTTGCTTTTGATAAAATAAGGGTCCCTTAACCTGGCCATGCATTACAACATACGAAATATCAACTTTTGGGCTACCGCATGGGTACATCCTTACATCAGGTTTTCGGTGCCCCATGTTCTCAAATAAAACCCGTTGACTTAACTTGATACACAAAATGGTGTTTCATCGGTGAGAGTTTTTTTTTTTTCAAGGACTACACATTTTTATAAATTCGGGACAGTATTTCTGCTGCAAATTGTTGGGTGCGACATGGTCACCAGATTTCAACTCTTTCACTGACTGGGTTTTATTTTCATACCAACCTAACCTCTAATTCAACACACTTTGTATGGTGGCACGTGAAATTCCTAACTCTCGTGAATATCTTTGTGTGGATTTTGTTGCGTTTCACGCAATCTGATTCTTTCAATATATTCGTTACTTACACGTGGTCGGTCACTTCTTTTAATATCATTTACGCTAGCGGTTCTAGGAATGGCAGTATAAAATATTCTAATGCATAGTCTTCCGGAAGTTACTCAAAGTGTGCCCGGTAATCTAGTTTAGTATGGGTGACTGATTTTGTCTCAGGAGGCAATTTAAGTGGTTTAGGTTATTATTCTCAAAATGACCGCCATACTAATATTTTAGGTTTATTTGCTGTATATACATCATTTGGCCAATTTCAACCGAATTATGTGTGTTGAAAGTGTCTATGACAAGCATCATATGCCAACAAATAACCACTTTGGTCCGCCATTTTGAAAGATAGCACTACATAAAGGAAATAAGTTTTTTCAAACCTCGTGAAACAGTTGACTTATTCCTACAAAATTTGGCAAACAAGTATTACTGTCGCAGTTGATGTAAACTAGTATGTTTTAAATATATCACACACTTATTTTGAAAATGGCGCCCATAAAGTCATTTCAGCTTAGTATGCTATATCGTCAAAACCATTTAATAAATTACAACTTAACTTTTTATGTGTGTAATATACCTATATTACAACTATCAAATGTGTTCATACAGGGCCTCATTACTCCGCCATATTGTAAGATAGCCCCATATGAAAAAATTAGTTTTCTATGTCATATCTTGGGAAGCAACCGAATCCTACCCAATTTGGCGAAGAAATTGTACTGCAGTATGCTATATTAAGTTATGTGAAGTGGGCCAGACATTTGCTTCCAATATGGCGCGTATATAGACATTTTAACTTAGTATGCTATGTCTACGAAACTGTGTCACTGATTATAACTTAACTCTGTGTACTGGCAATATGTATGACTACCATTGAGTTTGCTAATACCTAACCTTCTTGTCCTTTATGACGATTGTGAATTCTACACTCAAGTAGTGCTACAGTAAAGATTGTAAACTGACATGTGTGCCGCAGGCCTTTTATTAATAGTGTTTATATAATTAATTTTGATAAGAATGTTCTATCATTTTAACAATTCAACAAAATTCAACCAAATTTTGTATTCTAAGCGTATTCGTTATAAGCGTCAATTATGTATACAGAGATCCTGTTTTGCAGGTATTTTTGTGACAGGTGAGAAAATGGAACATTTTTGTCATATTTTTGCAACCATTCAAATAAATTCCGCCAAATTCCGCACATCAGTAATGGCACAGAAGGGCATGTAAACTTACATGAATTAAGTGGGGTCAGACACTGATCTTCAAAAAGGCGTTCATAAGATAAGTTTTGTCATATTTATTAAACAGTTCAAGGAAAGTCAACCAAACTTTGTATGCTGACACTTTCTATTAGAATCATCATATGCAGAACCTCATTTGTAGGAAATTTTGTAAGACAGCACCAAATATGAAAATAAAGTTTTTATGGCGTATATCGGGAACCAATGAAACGATCTCCACCACTTTATTCACACAAGTAGCGCAACAGTAGCCATGTAAAGCGTACGTGTTTTAAGTGGTTCAGATACTTATTTCAACATGATGGACCTGTGAGTATTTCAATTTTAGTAACCCCTATCATTCACGACATAGGCTAATTACGTCCGAAATTCATGCTCTTAATCTGACTTCCGTAATGCAGTTGATTGCATGCTAGCATGAACAGAATCTCACCAAACTCGGTACATATACACCTACAGTACTTCGTAAGGACATGTCACTTAATTTTTAACCACGCCGGGTTCTTACATTCGAAATGGTGGTCATTGCAGCATTTAGGATCATATGTTATATCTCGGGAACCATTCATCCGGTTTAAACCAAATGTTGTATTTTGACAATACATCATATAAATATTGAATCTAGAGTTGTGCACATGTATTTTGTTAGTCCGCCATTTTGGAAGAAAGCACGACATGAGAAATAAACCTTTTACATTATATCTCGAAAAATTCTCAAACCATTCTCATTAAATTCGGCGCGTGGGTATTGCTATGATAGGCCATGCAAACATAAGGGGTTAAAATCGATAAGGCTCTTAGTTTCAAAAGGCGCCTATACAAATTTTTTAGGTATACTAGAGATTTCTACGATTCCGTTTGGCCAATTTCGACCAAATGTTGTATGCTAAATGTATTTATTACACATGTCATATATGCTAACATGTAGTACTGCGGTGGGTGACGTGAAATTGTATGTTTTAAGCGGGCCAGAGGCTTATTTTTTAAATGGCGTTCACGTTGACATTTTAGCTCAATGTGCCATATCGTCGAAACCATGTTATAAATTCTAAACTAACAACTTAACTTTGCATGCTGGCAGTATAAAACGTGTTCGGAAACTACCGGTCGAAAATCAAACCACAGCATCTGTGGGGGAAAATAAACAAGAAACTCTTATCACAAAATGTTCGGAAAGGCCATTTAGTATGTTTGAATTGAAGTTGAATTTCGAAAAATGACGTCGGCGGACCTGCAAATGACGCCGGTTGTCCGCAGCCGTATTTACCTGCATGCACGTGACATTGCATTGCACGGAAGGCGAACTGATCCCCGGGCAGTGCTGCACGCGGCACTCTGCGCTGCCTGTCGGTCGGATGGGTTGCCACTGTCCCGCACACAGGCGTCACCGCAGTGGCAGGTGAGCTCGCGTACGTAATGGTTGCTTATACATTTGCGCTGGCCGCATATCTCGCCACCGTCGTTCGCCTTCGTGTCACGCAACTTGTTGTGCATGCAGGTAAATACGCGTTTGCCGAAATTCAACTTCATTTTAAACATACTAAATGGCCTTTCCGAAAATATTGCGACTAGAGTTCCTTGTTTCTATTCGCCCACAGATGCTGTGGTTTGAATTTCAACAGGTAGTTTCAGAACACGTTGTAAATTGCAAACCATAGTCTCTTTTTCTGCCATTTTGTTAGCTAGCATCTCATGATAAAATAAAACTTTTATGTTATAACTCCGTAAAAAACAACAGATTCCTTCCAAATTTGGCGAAATTGTAGCACTATGGCTGACCACGTAAACTGACATGTATTGAGTGTTCAGTCGCTAATTTTAAAAATTATGGCCATATAAATGTTTTAATTTAGTATGCTATAACTATGAATTTATAAACTCAGTTTCTTCTTAACTTTGTACGCTGGCAAGAACATGTGTGTATATAGAGACTCATTTCTTCGCCATTTTTTAAGATAGCCCCATATGAAAATACAAAGTTTTTATGTCAGATCTCAAGAAACAATGAACAGATTCCTACCGAATTTGGCAAAAAAATCGTACTGTAATAAGCTATATAAATGTGTGTGTTTTAAGTAGGCCAGACTCATTTGCTGCTCTATATACATTTTCGCTTACTATGCTATATCTACGAAACTGTAAAAGTGATTAAAACTTAGCTTTGTATACTGGTAGTTTATATGCAAGTATCAAATGAGCTCAACTCCTTTCTCCTTCATTAAAAAAAACAACCACATGCAAAACGAAGTTTTTATGTACTATCTCGGCAAACAATTATATAACTCCTCTTAATTATATAACTCTTCTTAATTTATGCGACAAGATATACTTTTCTATTCCATCAAAAAGGAAAATGGCTCAAGGAGGTAGACCTCTATTTTGAAAATAACAGCCTTGAAAAAATTTTTGTTTCGTATGTCATATGTCTCCCGAACATTATATGCTGGTAGTATCTATGAGAAACATTCAAGATACTATTGCATAGCAAATTTTCATATTATCCTATTTCATTTTGAGAATCACAAGGTAGCAGTACTAAACCCGTGACTGAGTCCGTTGTCTGCATAGAAAAGCGATAATATAGAATGGCAAGTGCAACGTTAGCAAATAATGTTGTTTTATAGCGCTCCTAGCTGAAGCGCCTGGGAGCAGCGTTTGAACAAGCGCGCTAGACCACACGCAGAAGTAAATATTTACGCTCGGCTATGTTTACATTCTGCTGGCAGGTCTTTTGGCACTCTTCAGTCTTAACACAAGAACTTGCAAATAACCATACGCACTTTTTGGCCGTGTGCGAACAAAACACGCTCTTTTCATAGCTGAGGATGTATATTTAAACGGATATTTACCAAAAAAATAAAAAATATATACAACACTTCACAGTTTTGTGTGCCAAAACTATAAATATATATTACATAACACTTAAATCAACATGACGAAATATAATCGGAGAAATATAGTGTAATGCCAACCTCCTACTGTAAAACAGCCGTTTTGAAATGCCTAAATAAGCTGAATTATTAGCAAAAATTACAATTGACAATTTTATTTCAAAAGTTATAGTTTCCCATCTACCTAAGGACATAGCCTGCAGGATTTTGCTGCACAATTTGGAAAATCGCTGTACAACTTTACATGAAATATAATTATAAAAATGTTGCTACACCGTTAAATCAGGGAAAATATATTTGCATACAACACGTTCTTTTATATTCATTGTTTAAACCGCAGTGACATTCAATTACAAGACATTATAAAAATTATTTTTTTTAAATTGTACATGAGGCATGTTAACTTATTGAAACTTAGATGCAAATGAACTTGGCACCAAAATCCACTTTATCCTCTCTTCTGTTCGTCGTGTCTGTCTGAATCTGATCATTCTAGTAGATTAGATTGTCACATCTGCTAGGTGTATATTATTGTAAGGAGAGGTGTGGGGAGAAACATCTAGTCTTTGTTTTGTAGGCTGCACTCACAACCATTATACACAACTGTAAAGACATTCTCCTTATCTTCTTCCATGAGAAACTTTGTCGCCAGTATACAGGAAGATTAACAGTGAATATATTAAATTTCCATATATAATTCCAATATCAATACATTAGTAAAATACGAAATACATGTAAACTACACACAGTAAAACTATTTTTTTTACAAAAGAATCTTTCTATCCATCTATGAAACTGTACAACAAAGTAACACCCAACCTCAAACTGTAATATTTGCAAAAATTTTGAAATGGGGACTGAAAACCATTTAAATAAGCCACTCATTTTATTATATGCAAGAATTTCATAAGTATATATTCTAGCTGCAACTTTTAGCCGACAACGCTATATTAAAGTTAGAAGTTTTCAAGACAGTTTTGAAAGATCAAGTGCATACTGTTTATTAATTCTTTTTTACTCCGTAGACTATGACTGTACATTTCAATAATTTAAGTTTTGTCTGTAACAGTATCTAATATTGCGGTGGTGGATCCAGGGGGAGGGCTACCTCTCCCCTCCCTGGCTTTGTCTTTTAAGAAAATTTTGCATTTTTTTGTGGTGTTTATAAATGCATTACACTTAAATTAACCAAGCGAACATCTCACAGCATATAGAATCATCACTTCCAAGTTACTTTCAATCAATTCTAGCATGGAAATTACAGATTAATGATTGCTTTTAGGTATTCATAGTGTCAGCGGTGTCGATAGGGTTTTCTTGCAACCAACGACTGAGCAGTCCCTCCCGGTCAGCCTTTTCGCCTCGAGTCGCATGGATACTACCTTCTCGTTTGTTTAGTAGCAAGTGCAAGTCAGGTGTTACACGTACTTGATGACAGGTACTGTTGTTTCCAAGACTAAGTGCTGATGTTTGTGTATGGTATGAAGAAGGCATATAATGGTAAGGTAAAACCATTTATTTAATTTACGACTTTATGTCTCATCGAGGCCAAGGCGAATAGAGGTAGAGGCATTAAACAGTACAACAATCCAGTGGAATTAGGAAAGGACGCAGCCACGGGCGATGATATTATTTAAGGAAAAGTGATAATCGAAAACATGAGATTCAGACCATGTGCTGCCCTCCCGAATACAAATCCAGTATTTGAACTTTGCGCCACCATTCTAGGTGCTAAAACAAGTTGTTTGGAAATTGTGTATCACTTTAGTATTTAGATTACACCTAAGTGTATATGCATAAATAATTGGGAGAGTTAAATATTGTATAGAATATTTAAACTTCTAATATAATTTTCTCTAGTCAAAAAAAAAATTGTAGGCCTATGTTTCTATAATTTACAGATACTGAACAACCAAGACTGCTTTATTTGTATTACTTCCTTCGGGACATCTCGCATACTAAGTTACTTTACGATTCTATTTAAATCTCCATAAAATTTTCAAAATAAATTTTTTGCATAATCTTTATGCAGAGTCCATTTGTAGTATATTTACTTACATACGAACTGAGAAATCATTCTACAAAGGATATACCATTGTATTTGAGAACATCTTGAACTAGTATTCCTATTGTTACAGATCAGCTACGTGGCATTGTTAAATAGGGAACACTTTTGATCTACAAAAATCTCAATCTCCTTTGTCTACAATAATTAATTTATAAAACTAAGAACCTGTTCCATCATAAACTATAATTAACTTCTTGCATTTCAGTTTGTGCGCTATTCAGTAAGCGAACAACGTGATACACCTTGCCCATTTAGCCCCGAAATTCGACCAAAATCCAGCTGTAACTGTAAAAGTACCATATAATATATTATGCTCTTGGCCTTGAGCAATGTTTTAAGCCGGGAAACAGTTGCCTGGTGTAACTGTCGCTGAGTGTTACTGATATTTTATACCCTCCACGCACTTTTGCACTAGAGCATGTGTCTCCCTATCCCCAGTGCATTATTTACCATTATACAGCAGTTTTTTCTTTGAGCCTGTGTTTATCCTCTGCAACGGTACTTTCAGGGTAGGGGAGTAAAGGAGATAAAACCGTGCGCAAGTAGCTACTTACATTTTCCCTCCTTCGCCTAGCTATGACATTTGTGCATTTTCAGTTCCCAGGTTAGTTTTGCCTTGTTTCTGTTGACAAAGTTTGTATTGAGCTTAATAAGTAGCCATTCTGTCACTCATGGCAGAATTGTGACAATGCGGAACTGTGCAGAAATATAAAGGGATAAATATAAATCATTTTTAGTTTCCTTAACGGCAAAGCACCAAGAATGTAGAGCTAGGTGGGTTACTTAATTGAAGACAATGTTTATTGGCTAGTTATATAAACTGCATGGTAAACATAGAATGCATGTCATATTTAGCCACTGTTTCATTATTATAATTATTACCAAAATCGGTTTCACAAATATTTATTTTAACGTTTATAACATTTTTATACAAAGCACTGAGCATGAGATGTGAAGAAGTGCCGAGATATAATTGTATTGAAGTTTTTGTAATTTTCTTAAATAAACGCATGCATTCTTTTGCATGCTATTAAGTTGTGACTTTTTCTATTATTATTTTATTTTAATACATTTAATGTTTTTTATATTATTAAACTGTCCATACAGAACCATGAGTATAACATGTAGAATGGTCATTAATTTGTGTGTTTATTTTAATTCATTAATCATTATATTCTTTCTTTCTACTTGAGAGAACGTGTGTGTATTACATACAGGATGGTCTGCCTAACGTGAACACCCCCAAAATTCCCGGAACGGTTGAAAATCACGAAATGTGGTTTTCGCTAGATGAATTTACGAACGGAGGCAAGTAATTTGCCGCAAAGTGACTATTCGTAACACGTGTATGAATAGAAATTATTAAACCACATATAATTTTCCTCTGGATAAATGTATTTATTTCAACGGCATCTGAAAGTACGTGCAAAGAGAAATTCAGTGATAAAGCATATGCAATAGAAAGTAACACAGAAACGCCAAGAAATAATGTACAAATATGATTTAGTAAGTGGGCTGGTAGCATGGGGTAGTGGACCTGTACAACTATAATTTTGGAGGTGTCCACGTTAGGTGGATCTTCCTGTATATGTGTGTGAACGCACACGTGTGTATCTACTACATATGCACATAAACAACCACCAACGTACGAGTAAGCCTGACTTAGGAAAGTTCCCCCCGCCCCTCTTTCCAGCAATTAATAAATATCTGGATTAGCCTCTGCCAATATGTGCATGCATCATCTAACTTAGTGGATTCGAACTGCAACAATAGATAAATGTTAATATAATTATTATGTGTGTACAATGAAACGTAAAATCTAACTTAGGCTAAGTTGGCCTACTTGAATTCCAACACTACATGTACACTATCCACCAAAAAGTAATTGGGCACCCGTGAAGATAGGTAATTCAGTACGTCAGTTGACTTGTGTGGCCGCCATACGCTGCAGGCCGGTGTAGAACCAGTTGACAAGTAGATTGCACGAGGTAGAGAGCTATCGAACTTCGATAAGGGCATGATTGTAGGCTGCTATCTCAGTGGGCTGTCTGACCTGGCTGTTTCACGGAAGGTAAACAGGCCCACATCAGCGATCGCATTCGTCCTGCGTAAGTGGAAGGTCGATGGGCATTGTGCCAATGCTCCACGTTCTGGGCAAACTCCAATCTTGACCGACAGATATCGCAGAACCCTGAAACATGAAATTGTCGAAAATAGGGCACAACCCACGGCTACCATGCGACAGGAGTTCCATACATCAACAGGAGTATCGGTTTCCATTGGAACATTGCGTACAGAAGCCCACCGACTTGGATATTTCGGAAGAGCAGCTGCGCATAAACCCCATATCACGACAAGCAATAAAGCTCGGCGGCTCAGGTGGTGTTTGGACCGTCGCAACAGGACACTGGAGCAGTGGCAATCGGTTCTCTGGAGTGATGAGTCGAGGTTTACATTATTCCGGTCCGATGGAAGTGTAAGGGTGTGGTATCTACCCGGGTAACGGCTTCTGCCGGAGTGTATAGTGTGAACTAGGAAATTCGTTGGTGGTAGAGTGATGGTGTGGGGCTGTTTCACGGCCTTCGGCGTAGGACCGCTCGTGTTTGTCCGTGGTAGCATGAACACAGAGGCCTATTGTAACATTCTGGATAATTAAATACTCCCAACATTGTGACGTTTTAACGGAATGGACCCGTGTTACTTCCAGGATGACAATGTCAGGTGCCATGTTTCAAGGGCTACTATGCAAGGGTAAGCCGACAACAATGTTCGCCAATTAGACTGGTCTATTCAGAGCCCCGACCTCAACCCTATAGAACATATTTAGGACGAAATGGATTGCCGGGTGAGGGCTCGTCAGGCGCGGCCAAAATTCATTGCTCAATTCATGGAATGGTTGCAAGAGGAATGGCGACGAATCCCCGTGGATGTACTTCAAACACTCGTAGAGAGCATGCCAGACAGGGTGGCTGCTGTTATAGCCGCAAGTGGTGGCCCTACGAGATTCAAACGGGGTGACAACCACCGAGCCAACATTGTGGACAAGTGCCCAATTACTTTTTTGGTATATAGTGTATAATGTACATATGTTGTAGTCTAATGGAACAATATAATTAAAACATTTGAATTAAAAATACTTGCCAATGCTGCACTGGTCAAGTAGAGGGTGGATTATTATTGGTAAGTACATACTTATAACCAGATAACTTTCACCGCCTTACCTTGTCAGAGTTTACTCTCTTCAGCTGAACATGAGATCTCCAATACGTCACATGTAGCTTTTACGATACAAAATGCAGTCCATTACAGTATCAATAAATAAGGCCAGGAAAGTTTTGTAGGATCAGTAGCCTGTCGGATAGGTTAGATGGTGTTATGTACAATTATTCAGATATCAACAGCTTATTTTTTCTGTCTGCCGCAGTGGAAGGCGACGATTGGATCTGCATTTTGCTGCAGGTTTCTTAATAACTGAGGCATCTCGAGGAGTGCCAACGCATGTCTCTATTGCAAAAGAAAGAGAAACGTACAAGTTTTTCAAGTCTAGCTTATCCTGAAATGAAATCTTGATTTTGTCAGTTTTATATAACAATAAATGATGTACACTCAAAATATTTCCTATAAAAAATTTCATATAAACACAAATATCCTAAAACGAAAAAAAAAATTTTTTAAAAAGTCCCCGACCATGTTCCCAGACTACTGTATATGAAATCAAAACAAAAAACAGCTTTACAAATAGTTCAAAGTTATTTACTAACGACAACGCGAGCCACTGAACTGACGAAAATAAACACTATAACATACTATAAATTATTCATTTCATTGGTAAATAGAATATTGTATTTTTTTCAATATTTGTGTGGCAATATAGTTACTATTTTTTATACCCCGTGGCTGTGGTGTTAAAGTGAGATAACACAAAACATGACTAGGACTAGGTAGGGAATTAAAGTGATGCTTGTAAAGTAATATAACATACATGTTCACGTCTCCTGTTGAGAAAGTACCATAAACCACAGAGCAGTCTTTATCACATTTCTGTTTTTGACTCCTTCAAAGATGTGAACCATGCCCGCTATTAGCATATAGTTGATACGAGACATAGGCTTAACCACTTAGATTTGCAAATTCATATACAGTACATCATCAACAAATATGTTCTTTAAATTGGCATTTATAATTGCATGAAGTCTTCGCAACGTTTTTCGTTACAAGATTTATACATTCAGAAAAAAGAATAAAAATCATAGAAAATTAAATTAAACACGATGATTGCACATATCCATAAATTTATTAGCAAGAGGCACACATATTTCTTACAAATTAAACATACCACCAAAACTAATTTCCTCAATTAAAAAACACACAAGTGCACTAAAATACTCTACTTGATATTATCTTCCATCAGCTCACAATTATTTTTAAAATGTTACTATATAATATTGTTGCCTGTTATAGATCAATGAAACTTATGTCTGAAAATAATATGCACACAACACATACATTTTACTGAAAAAAAAAAAAAAAACCTTTTTGCTAAGCCTTATCAACACATTCAAGAAACTGCATTCGACACAGTCGAAAGGAACATACAAGTAAATAATACAGGAGATTTTTTCATTAATGCGGATATTAACACATACGTATCACCAGTACTGAAATACAAAACTTCCACTTTAATTCCTCTCGTTCCAACACAACTACTTAATTGGTTTTATAAACTTTCTGTTTTTCGTTTATCAGATGTATACAACTTGTAAAGATAATTTATGCGAAATCTGTACCACTCTGCTTCCTGGAGCTTACGCGATAGCGAGAGAGGAGGGATTGCAAACTATCCAGTTCCATACATTTTGATCTGTTTAGCATGTATCTAGTAAAAATATACCAAACAGGTAAATATGAGTGCCGAACGCGCTCACTATCGCTCGCGCTCCGGGAAGCAGAGTGGCGCGGATTTTATGTGAATCAAATTTTGTGGAACCATTTTCGGGTGTTAATGTATGAGTATACCTGTTCGTGCACAATAAATCCTGAGGGAATCGTGACGAGAAGGTCACTTACATAATGCCACAGCCAAGAATCTCGTCAAAATATGCTTCTTTTAACATTTAAATTTCCCTTTTCCCTTAAAATGCATCATTTTCTTTCAAAAGTTTTTGTATTCCCTCTTAAATTTTCCCTTTTCCCCATCAGAATTACCCGCACATAATACGTCATATCATTCGAAGTCTCAAAAATCTACCGAAGTCGCGACACCTACAAATGCTCTCAGAAAACCAGTAAATTGACATTTGTGGACGGTTGACTCTAACCCTGGGCGACGGCCAAGTAATTAATCATAACCGCCTTTTTTCTTTCAAATTTTCAAGTAAATCAAAATTTAAAAAAAAATTAGCTTTATATTATGCTGGACCTCCCCTCCCAATAACCCCTCTCATATACCACCACTAACGTCCATTCGCTCTGCATTTGTCGATTAGACTGTGCTAATAATTTGTATTTTCAGTATCTACTACTAGAGAGCATCTATGTCGCCCCATTTACAAACCTGTCGGTTAGAGTGGGGTAATTCTAACCTATGCTGAATGGTGGTGAGACCCGAACTATTCCAAGTTTCTTTCAACACACAAATTTTGCAATTTGATATAATGACTTATTCCCTATTTATTCATATTAATTAAATAGTATTTGTGAAAAAATAATTGATTTTTTTATTAGAATTTTATTTATTTACAGAAATTTTACAAATCTGAGTGTATATGAAGCAGGTAATTGTTATTAATCGGTTTAAAAAAATGTAATAAAGCAAAATTTGTTTTTGAAAAGTCATTATTTGACATACAACAGATTACAAGCATAAAAGAGGAACAGAATCCCTTCAGCCTCCATACCCTCCAAGTAGTATCTTTACAGTAATAGGCTCACTTTTCATGAAATGAATACAATTTGTTTATACACAGATCAAGATAGTCTATGCTAGCACACACCCAAACAGAACACACAGAAATATATAATCTTCCTCATAACAGTTTTTTTAAGTCCCCCATAGCCTATGTGACACCATCAGTATTGTACAATTGTACATTCGCAGTCTTGAATGCTCATCAACTCATACCTTCATCCAAATTTTGAGTATATTTGTAGGTAAACTGTAACTAAACATTATATTTTATGGGGCTTTCTTCATCTTTCTCTGCTAATTGATTGGTTATTCTTTACTTAATATTGTCTAGGTAGATAGATATTTATTTTGTACCCACAGTTATTTCCATTCACATTGAGTTTTAAAATAACCTTGAAAGCTGATTTTCAAAGTATAATCAATTTGATATTATGACACAAGCATTTAGTACTGGTTGTTTCTTGGCTGCAGAAACTCTATACTTGCAAATCTTGATATCTCTCTTCAGATTATCACTATGTTTAAACTGGCATTTGCACTTGTCGCACATCTACATAACACAGCAATGGTCTTTCACACGAGTAGTTCAACTCACTTCTGCCGAGAATGTTTCCTGCTGAGACTTCACTCGTTTGCTGGTAGAATAACAACTAACTTCTATGGCATCATTATATTCAATGTTATATATGCGTGTGTGTGTTTATGCAGGTAACTCATCATGCCCATTGCGAGCCATGTCGGGTATTGACCATTTGATGTCTCTGTAGCTATGTTTCTATCATATGTCATGTGTCTGATACTGTTAGGCAAGCTTTGCCCAGTAGTGTCTCGAGTCAGATGTTCAAATACTGGAAAACACGTCATCGATTCTGTACATACATGATCATGCCCACGACCTGCGATATCGGACTCTCATATCGGGCTCGAACTGACAACACACGAAAATCGTCGATGTTCAGCAACATGACTTCAATTTGCTAGCGAAGCACTTCGTAAACTCATCGCGAACGATTCATCTAGTTGGCAAAATATTTCTGGTTCTGTTTATGTAAGGACCCCAGCTTGTACTCACAGATTTTAAAGTAAGTATATGATGTAAATTCACAAAACCAGTTCGTGTGCTTTTCCTCAAAGTGATCTTTGAGTGGGTTGCGTAAAGTAGCACCGTTTTCGACGTCAAGCACGGCACCATTGGAATCATCGTCGGCTTCGTCAAGCCATCAGTGCTGTTATTGTGACAATAAAGTAGTAGTGTTAGGAGACAAAATGTACAAGTTTATGAAAGACCCTTGTTGTACTATGCAGCGGTGAGACAAGTGCAAAATCCAGTTTAAACATGACGATCATTTGAAGAGACATACCAAGATATGCACAATTAGCATTTATGCAGCTAATAAACAACCAGTACTAACAGTTGGTGACATAACGTTAAATATGTTATACATTAAATATAAGCATTTAAGTTTTTAAAATATTATGTGAATGGAAATAACTTTGTGGGTACAAAATACATGAGTAGTCCAGTTTCAAAACTGATCATATGATATTTTACTGATTTTACATCAGAGGCAAAAGCTGGTCCACAGTTTAAAAAATATGCTATGGTAGCTAGTAGTACTTGTAAAGTTGTATGATGACTTGTCGTCCCAAATAACTTCTGAAAATGTGTCAACTTAAATAAAAAATTTGAAATAGGTCAAATTTGTAAATTAATTACGTAGATGATTAATTTTGTAATATCATGCGGTAGTTGCTTAGTTATGAAACATCATAATGTGCACCATGGCCGCATCTTACTGAAATACTATTTAATGTAAACTTATTTTGTGTTATAAATCACAATCCTGATAGCACTATTTCCTTGAAATAATATAATAAAATAGTCACAATTACATTTGTTAAGTTAAACAGGGAAACTAACTTAAAACCTTTTGAGATATTTCTCCTCGTCATTAGCATTGTCTGTTAGAGGGAGATCTTGTGCTGTTCTTCCCAAGCATCCTTGTAGAATGAGAGAGTATTCATTCCCCTCCAGTTGTTGCCATAATGATCTACCAGCAAATTTCCCACATCCTTAATTTTGTTGTTGTTCTGTTGATACCCTAAAGTATATTTCTTAGACTTTATGTCAGCAATGCTCTTGGATGGTTTGCAGACAATTCTTGCAATATTAAAGTATACATTGTATGCCTGTTTTCCTCTTATTAGAACTTTGCCCTTGGATTTTGTTAAGCTGAAACGCTTAGTTTCTGAAGATCTGAAGTGCCAAAGTTTCGGTGGCCTCATTACATCTCTCACAGTGGTTTTACAGACGTACTATACATGATTTGCTTTGGTATCTTGCCCATATTCTTCAAATGTGCTGATGTATTTATTCCATAGGTTCAGCAACAATATTTCTTTTTCTTATGATTTTTCTAGGTGCACAAATATTTTGTCTGGCGGCATGTAAGCATGACCTGGGACAAGGAAAATAAATTCGACATCTAATTGTTTGGGTCGTCATGTAAAAGCCATGTAGCAGCCATTCTTAGGACTGAAGAAGTTTACTTTTGTCCGGTGCAGCTGTCAGCAAACATACGTACATTTCCTACATTTGTATCAAAAGTAGTATTCTATGAGCGATGATATAGGAAAGCGGCTACCTGATTTTGATCCCTTCCTGCTATCTAGTTCAGTCCAGTTATAAATGTATGTGTTCTATTTGTTCTGAGAAGACTTCGAATAACCCTGGCATATGGTAAATTAAAAAAGGTATAATGCCCTACTTAGTAAGCATTTGATCTGGGATTTTGGGCAGATTGAGTTTTTCTCACAGTAAAGAGAAAATGTAACCATGTTCTCTAATTTGATAATTTAATTTGAAGTAACACACAAATAAGGAATTTGCATGATTTTTATGAATTTATAATTCTTATTTTAAATCATTTTTTTTTTTTTTTTTTTTTTTTTTTTTCACTTTCAGTATTTCCGGCAACCCAGTACTTTTAGGACATCCGTCAGCTGATAGTGAAATAAAACTGATATAGTATTCTAAAAAAAATATTGACCGATAGTAATCTTGCTCAGTTTTGTCGGAAGTCTTATAGAATGCCTGCATCTTGCATCGTCAGACTCTTGCATTCAAAACTGTTCTTGCAACCATGAGCAAATGAACAAGTTTAGGTAGAAAGCTTGTGGAGTGTCTGAATCAAGGAAGGAATATTTGCATTAATTCCTTAAAACTAGAACCATTGGACATTCGTAATAACGAATACATAGAATCATTAATATGTTAAGTTTTATTCCCACGGCAAATGTGAGGTTATGGTATCACTATTTTACGCAAAAACAATATTGTAAAAGACTTGATTTATTCTCTTTTTCTTATTTATAAGTCACTCCTTTTGAGTAAGGAATTTTATTTCTCCTTTTCTTATTGTCTGCAAGTCGTATACAATATAAGGATTGATGTATGTCTACTTCTCCATCCATCTCCATTGTGTGATCAAAAAAGTTTTCAATAGAAAATGATGTGATACGTTGCGTCCAAACTTATCAGCACTACCAAAAGCTTTCCTAAAATATCCCCCTTAAAGATATTTACAAGACACGTTTACCGTTGTTGATAACTTTTGATTCCGTAGATTGATGTTTTAATGCTACAACATTGCAGACGGTCGCTTTTGAAACCAACCTCCAGTAAAGCATACAATTAGTTTTGAAGCCGAATGTGCAGTATAGATGATAAGTTTTGTAACTAACTCGATATTCCAATGCCTTATTTATGGTGGCAAATGATAGTATATGCTGCCGACTTTTTCACAAACTATAGATATAGGTCTCATATGGCAATTACCACAGCTAACTCATTTTCTCTAAAATATGTATATGACCAGTTTTTAAAGTTCACTACTCACATTTGCATTTTACCGGGATTGCATTAAGCAAAGAATATCCAATCAGTCTACAGAGGAAGTTGAAGAAGGTTCCATAAATTGTAACATTTGGTTGAAGTGTACCTACAAAATGCCTCAAATTTGAATGATAAATCCCTTAGCAACATTCAAAACTGCGAATTTACCAAATATAAAATGCGTATAGCATCCCATAGAATTTAGATTACTTGAAAAAAATAACTGTTTTGAGAGTAGTATATGGCTAAGGGTTCTGTTTGGGCACTTGTTAATATAGACTGCCTTGAGGTGCATATAAACACATTATTTTAATTACGTGAAATGTGAGCCTGTTGCTGAAAACATACTACATAAATGGCATCGAAATGAAGGGATTCTGTTTTTGGTTATGTTTGCAGTCAAATGTCAGTAAAATATATGATTTCTACTAAAGTATATTTTAGTCAATTTTTAACTGAGAATTTCCTGCTACTAGCCTATATAAAATTTAATTCGTAAAAATGTTCTAATGTGCATAACATTCTGGTGTGAAAAATCAATTATTTTAAAAAATACAATGAAAGCACTATAATGAAAAAGACAGAATATTTAATTATATCAATTTGCACACTTTGTGAGTTGAAAGAAACTTGGAGTAGTTTGGGTCCCGTCGCCATTCAGCACATATTGGAATTACGACACTCTAGCTGACCGGTTTGAAAATGGGGCAACATGAGTGCTTCCTGGTGGTAGATACTGATAACTTTAGTGGACTTTAGTTAGAGTATAGGAAAGGGGGTAGTTGGGTTGGGTGGGGGGAATCCAGTATGATGTAAAGGTAATTACTAAATGTGGGGAAAGAGAGTGCAGGGGAGCCGATTGATTGGTTGACTAAATAACCAATAAAATATAGTGGTGTGGGATAGTCGTCTGCTGTTCGCCATACTGGGAAGAGCTGGATGTGCGTACTCAGTCAAGAATCGAACACTGAGTAGAGTGCAAGCGACAAACACTATATGCAAGTCTTTTTATATCAATTTTTCAGGTTTTAAAAGAAATTTTTTAATAATATTTGTGGAAAATCTAAAAACGCTTTTTATGTTTGATAAAAATGTATGGATTTTCCCTAGTTTTTACGGTTTATTATGATTTTTAGCTATCTACTATTCCCGATTTTTATGTAATTTCACCCGGAGTCAAGGCCACCATTATGGATAAACAAAAAGGTGGTCGGGGTCAATACTGTATTTTCCTGCGATTTTTTCCAATTTTTAGTTTTTTCTTGATTTTTTCGACTTCAAAGTTAAACCCAATGTCATCGCTGGTCATAGTCCAGGTCATGGGAATTCAAGATGGCTGTTGGTGCCAATAATGTAAACACACATGACAGCAGTCACCCTGACCCACCTTGATGCTTTGAGGACTTTTGATTTAAACAACGAAGAGCATCGAATCTGCGTTGCTGATTTGCGGCCTTTTTTTTTATGCGTCTTGAGCCCGCCTTACTAACATGTGGACTTACAAGAGAAAAAAAAAATGTAAACGATATATCTGAATTTTTTTATTTGTTTGCAAATTTTAAAAGGAAACAAAACGAGAATTTTGACCAACTACTGGCCGTCGCCTGGGTTAGTGTCAACAGTGCACAATCCTAAATTTACTGTGCTTTTGAGAGCTTTTGTGGACCATGAAGCTTTGGGTAATTTTTCGAGCTTTTGAGTGATTTGGCTAGTTATTGGCGTAATATTTGTGTGTGTGTGGGGGGGGGGGGGGTGTAAATTACAAGGGAGAAAATATAGCTTCTGAAGAGAATTGTGCATTTTTAAGAAAGAACGAGCCGTCGCCCAAGTTTAATGGCCCGCTCCACACTTCTCTTTTATGGTATAGTGCGCCGGGACCAACATAATCTTTCTATTTACGTTTTTAACATTATAATGCATTTCGGCATATCTTGCAATACTATTTTTCCCGTTCTTCACATTCGTTCGTCAATTTCCCTATTTTCACAGCTCTCACCATCGTCGTCTTTCTTAGTATGTCGTAAGACATTAATTTCACGTTTTTTCTTATTTTAAATAAGTATATTTTATAACACAGAGAGTAACCCTGCACATATGAAAACGACAGACTCTCAATCCAAAATTAAAAATTCTTGTGTTAAACGTATACTACACAGTGTGCAAACTGTTCTGAGAATCTTGCAGAGAAAATGTATTTTATATACTGTTTCAAATACATGTTTCTATTACTCAATTACAGTCAAGACTAAACTTCAGTCTTCTATAATTTGTCATAACGCTGAAGATAATATACCTTGAAAACACAAAACTAACGCTTAAAAAATTCACTCAGAGAGAACTTCCATATTTAATTATGTATATAACTACTTAAATTACCTTGACGTAATTGAGCTGGTATATACACTCACCACTTGAAACCCAGCGCTTCTAGTGATACTATCCCAAAATTAAACAATTAATGCTGAAAAGTTGCTGTTGATAAGAATTTCTTATTTTCCAATATGTTGAGTACTGACTTTTATAGGTTTCTATTATTATTACAAACACCTGTTAATACAATCCTTATTGGTACACACTGCAGATTCTTTAGTGTGTGTATATACATATATATATAAGATATTGCACTTTACTTATATTGAATTAAATCTGTAGGACGCTGTCCTGTGTTTTTTTTTTAATAATTTATCTTTTCATTTTAAAATTATAATTTTACATATAATGCAAACATTTAAAGAAATTTTACATGACATACGAGCCGTGTATTTTTTAATTGTAGCTTATTAAACATGACGTGTTTCTGTTTGTCCTACAGTTACCTCAGTGCTTGCCAAGTACAAGCGTATTTTGCAAAATATCACAAGACTACCACTTACTCTTAATTGCTATAAAAGTAAACATTTTCTAAATATATATACTTTAAAATTTACACGAAGTATTCTTAATTAATTCTTTTATTATGTTTTTTTACATATTGCGCGGTTTTCATATGAAACTAAACATCAGTAACTTAAAATCTCGGCCATTGTACAATAGTAGTTACATGCAATGAATCTTAGGTGACTAGATCATGCATTCTTCCATTCATAAATGAAATGCGTACTTCCTGTTCACTTTCTCCTTCTCCCTTTCAGATATTTTATCGTTTCGCATTCGCCTCAATACTCGTCGTGAATAATATACAATGCCGAAACGAAAGTGTCCGAACAATCGGGTACACATAATTGGTTTTTGATCACTTCTAATATTCATAAACAGGTTATTACAGCACAGTATAAATATGCTACATATCACGTAATAACATATATTTTTGCTAATAGAATGAAATCAAAATATACAAATGACCACATGTAAACCAAAGATTAAGCTACCATTTGAAAATCAATATGGCGGTAGTGCACTCCCAAAGTAAACGGAGCAAAAAATAACAGCTATATGATCGCTCCACAAGGAAGCGCTGTAAAACTTATATGGTTTTTGATTGTTTATATAAAGTCTCCACAGCCTGGTGGTCTATATCGTGGTTACGACAGAGCGAAATGCTAAATTATCACTAGCGAAAAATAAAATAGAAAAATAACGTTTTAAATATAATCCATACCGTATTTGTACAGCTATGTATTATGTCTACTTTTCGTGGAATTTAAATACGTTTTTTTCTTTGGAATTAATCTCCTTGAATTGAATTAACCTCCATACGCTGGCCATTTTATTTCCACTATCGTTCATAAAGACACCTTGTTGGCCTGTATTTATATAAAGACATTAGCGAGACAAAAGAAAGACCGCCATGACGACATTTTGAAATAAAGAATATCATTGTGCCTCGTCGGGGTAATTGTCTCTACATATTGACAGAAACATTTGTGGAACAGAGAAATTGGTGTAATGTCAGGTGTTGGTGCCTGCTAGATCTGCAACCAGCAAAGCTATCGAATGCAATGGTTGCCTATTGACAAGCACTCCGCGACACATTTTCGGCACACACAGAAAGTGAACGTCAGTGTATTTCATTTGGATATGGATTTATTAATAAAATATTTTTACCTTTGTCACAGTGCCACTCTGCACTTAATTTAGAAATCCCTTGCAGATTATATGTATACATATGTATATTATATTGAAGTCATTTTTCCAAATTCCTTAACAAAATCAAAATGGAACTAAAACAAAGCACACTCTTAAAAATATAATTTAAACAAATCATACATAAGAATAGTAATATGTAATCTATAAAATTATAAATAACACCCTTATAATTATTTTAAAGGTGAATTAAGTCAACTTAGATAAAAATTGTAATAATTCTAAAAATATAATCTATTAATACCTTAATATTAATACACATTACATTATGTATGTTTGTTTATAAATACATACAGAGCCGTTAATTGCGAAATGATGATACGAAATTGAATCTTAAAATATGAAAAATAGAAAAAAGTTTCTTATAAGTAAAGGCGGGTCTGAAAATGAAATGTTTCAAAATATCTGCACTTGTCAAGGACATGTGTGTTTATATCAACATACCTCGTGCACATTCCACTTAACGTTTATAAACGAAGCATAAATATCAGAAGGCATATTTGTAATTATTTTGCAGCGTACATGGTCTGAGACGCAATAGCAGGCATATCACTTGGTTAGAGGATTTTGCGTATTGCTGTTGTCAAACGGAAACAGTAAAGAGTGGTTTACGGACGTACATTGGAAGCTGCAGGACTGTACTCGTACTAAAATACTCTACGCATTGAAGGCAGCTAACAGTCGCTCGTACACTGCACATCAAATATTCAGAAACCATAGGAGTGTAATGTAGTTCAAGCAGGTGGACCCGCAAGCATAAAGATTGATGTTGATGGATGCGTGTAGCGAATAGTATAACAAGCTCCAGGGCCTTCAAAGAGGTGAATCATTGCACAGAAGCATGTTGCGAGACAGAATAGATTAGGTCGAATTTTACATGACCAGTTCTTGTACTTGTACCAACTTCCATATTATATATTAAAAGGGTATTCTAAACCACAATTTCTCAACTTTAAATAATAATTAAACTACAGTTTTTGTTACGAGCAATTTAATTTTTTTCTATTATATCCATTTTATATTTACCATAAGTTCGTTAGCTATTATAATTACAGCAAAATTTTCACAAAAGTAATTAAAACAACCAATACTACCAATTTTGTATGAAAACCCAAGAGAATTCAACAGTTGAAGAACAGGTCTGAATACTGAGTGAACCCTGAACACTCATTTGTATGAAAAATTAACATTTTAGAAATATTTTAAATTTAAAAATAATGAATTATTTAATTATATAACATTTTATAACGAAATAGTATTCACGAAAACACTATTATGCAAGCTTTGGGCATTTTTATTTCTTTCCATCCTTTACATGTCATATAAACAATTTTTATTCACAACTTTTAAATAAAGCACAAATAAAGGAAATTTAATGCTTGGAATACAAGGAAAATATTTTAACCTAAATTTGTAAGCACGGTTTCAAAACGTTAGGTTATACGATTTTTGTTACTATCAAGTTCATTTAGTTTTTATGTCCCAGTCGAGTTAATTAACTTTGCAATAAATTAATCCATTATTTCAAGAAGAATAATTTTAAAAAATAAAAATAACATTTACATTTTTATCGGGCAGATATCCTTAGGAGTACCTTCATACATCTCAGAAAATTTGACATGCCCAAGACCCATGCATCCACTCTGCTATCTCCAATCCCTGCGTAGAAAGACTGAAGTATAACAATTCACAAACAATTAAGTGGGTTAAAAGAAAAAGCCATAAAGAAAAAAATGCTTCCAAATGAGAAACCCCATGCTTTGATGTGGCAGGTGTAATCTTCTTTGTCCTTATATTCAAATTCTTGGTTGGCTTTACAATCCCACCAAATTTTCTGTAGAAAATTGTGTAATTTTTGCTTTCGACATTTTAAATTAAATCTTTACAACATGAATTTTTTTTTATAAACGCCTATTAAAACAGAACATTTTTAATTTTTTTATCGGCAGTAGAAATTTTATAATTCTCATAAAAAAATTGGATACCAGTGTTAAAACAAATGATTTCACAAAACTCGGAAAAATTCCATTCGGTACATCCACAAATATTATAATGATGACTAGCTTATAACATATTTGTTTCTAAAAAATATATTTTTCAGCATCCTCGTACTACTGCTTGCAATTTGGGCTAGGCTGATGCCAATATGGCGATACGCAATCTAACAACAGCAAGCTTGACTAGAAAAAAATTAAAATCCATAACTACACAAAATAAAATTTTTAGCTACACAGAACTCCAGACATTAAAAATCGACCACATTTAAATCAGAGATGCGCCTAGCATGCGGTGTAAAAATCTAGTGCCCTCTACTAATTCTGTTTACAACATGTATTAGAGTTTCGTAGACGAGTTGTATCAAGTGGACGATACTTATCAGAGGGTGAGTGGGGGTATCAACATCCATCAAAGCACCCCGGGACACAATTCACAGACAACCCGTGCTCCTTTTCTTCCTCCGTGAACAGTCTTCATTGTAGTCAAGAACTCTGGCTAACCAAGTACTGGTTATTGCGAGGAATCACTTCCGATGTCCAGCACAAATAGCTAGCTTATTACGTAGGCAGTGACGTATATTGAAGGAGTGGGAAAGAGGTTTCAATCTCCGACCGGTTCACTCAGGATTTTCGCAAGTGCGAATCGTGACAGGCGATGCCGCTGGTCGGCGGGTTTTCTCTGTGATATCCCGTTTCCCCCGGCCCTTTCATTCCGGCGTTGCTCCATACTCACCTCACCCTCATCGGCTCTCAATACCTCGCTGTTAGGAGCCATCCAAATCTCTTCACTCACTCACTTCCGTCGGAACATGAGAGTTTTGTAACGCAGCGGGAGGTTCGCCACACGTCGTGCAAGGGACTGGGGACAAACGAAGACTTGCTTTGTATAGGCTGTTCATGGTAAACGGAGCACTTTTGGAAGCCCTGCCCAAGATATACTTGTATGTGCGCTTCGTATTCTTCCACCACGTGAAAAATTAATATTGCCATGGGCCTGATCACTTTATCCATGCATCGGTCAAATGAAAATGTGAAATTATTATCAAAGTAAATGTGTTACATATATGCTAATTCTCACATTTACGTGCCTACAAAAGAACAGTACAGAAAGTAAATCATTTCAGCATTCACAAATGTTTACCCAACAATTCTTATTCCACGTTAAGAAACGGGTCATATTTATAACAAGCATTATCAAAAGTATATAACATTAAATTGTACAGAAAACAATATATGTGTTTAAACAATGCCAAATGACTATAGGCTGTTCACTGTAAAATGAGCATTTTTGAAAGCCCTGCTTAAGATCTACTTGTATGCACGCTGTGTACTCTTTCGCCTTATGTAAAATTACCATTGCCACGGACCTCAGCCCTTCATATTTGCGTAGGTCAAGTGAAACTGTAAAATTATTAGGAGAGTAAATATTATAAACATTTTTTCTAATTTTTACACTTCTATGAATTAAAATATCAGAAAGGGAAATAAGTAATTCAATTTACCACAAATAGTTACCTAACACTTGTTATTCGACATTAAGATCTGGAACTACTTTCCATCCTTCGTTACTAACTTTACCGGGTGCATGTCACTCAGTGCGCCCGTTTAAATATTTGCAGGCAGGGTTGATTTCGAAAGTGCTCATTTTACCGCGAACGGCCAATAGCTGATTTTAAAGCAATTCTAAATTTAAAAAAAGTTTAATTTTTTTAAATTGCAATTTTAATATTATTTGGTTTTTTCATAACTTGATTTAAGATTATTTAATTTCAAAAGACAATTAAAAAACCATATTTTTAATTTTAAAAACAGTTTATAAAAATATTTTTACTGAAATCAAGATTTTTTAATTAGATCTAGTAATTTGTTTAAGAATATTTACTCATAATCTCATGTACTCATAATGTATGAAAAATACAAAAATTCGTTAACAAATTCAAAATTTAAATATGGTTTTACTATCTTATGATAATGCTAAAGAAAAAAATGTGAAGATGAAAAGGAATAAACAAGATGTTATCGATATACTTAATCAACCTACTTTCTTCTACGTGGATACAAGTAATTTTGATCAAGTTCTTAAAAAGTTAGTTACTAGGTGTGGTGGTCTTGACATCTAGTTGATAGCAGTGTCATTAGAGATGCAACCAGAAACAGACTTAATACTAGTGAGACAATTACAAATAAACATGGATTCGAACACAGAACATCTGTTACCGTAAGCTGGTGTGCAATCAACTTCATTACGGAGGTATGATTCGGGGCATCAACTTCGGTAATAGGAATCAGTGTAAAGTTTTGGTAGCCTGGGCTTCTTCAAATGGTTACACGTACATAATTTCGAAGACAACTGCGTGAGTCACTTAAATCATGTAATTTTACATGGCCTACCATAGTACTGATTCGGGTATAATTTGGTCGAATATGTTGAGTGGTTCCCGAGGAATTGTATAAAATCTTCAGTTTCTAATTTGGCGCTATCGTACAAAAGTACCTAGAAACATGCTCTGTGTAGGATACCTGATGTGCCTAATAGATAATGACAGTATACAATATTGGTTGAAATTTGTCACTTTATTTAATACTTCTGGTAAACTTATTTAAATATGTTTATTGCACGATTTTTTAAAAATATGCCAGGCCCACTTAAATTATGTAAGGTAACATGTCCTAATGCAGCACAACTTGTGTGAAAAATTTGGTCGTAATTAGATTATTGGTTTCAGAGATATGGCATAAATGTTTTATTTTATATAATCAATTTGATGCTTCTCATTGATACCCTCAGCGTGCAAAGTTTTTAATTGAAATTGGTTTAAATATTTAGTAGATATGACAAACTTATCTCAACGATTTATATGGTAGCCGTATTGTAAAAAAAGCCAAATACACTTGAAACACGGCCTACTGTAGCACTAATTGTGTGCAAAGTTTGGTCCGGATATGTTGATTGGTCCCAGATATATGTCAATAAAAGCTCCATGTTCTTTGTAGCGCTGTCTTCATTGCTGGAGAACAAAACGTTTATGCATTCACACAGTTACGTATACTGTTTTTGTTACAAATTAAAAGTCCGTTGAAGATATTTGGAACGTATCTCATACTAACCTAAAATATTTAAATGGCTGTTATTTTTTAAAATATGCAACTGCTTCCTTAACTCATATACATTTAGATGGACTATAAAAGTATAGCTTGGCCCATGAATTTGGTGGGCATCAGTTAATTGTTTCCGGAGATCAGGTAAAAAATAATAATTTTTCATGTGGTGCTATTTTCCAAAAAGCTGACAAATGAATTTATATATTTACGTATAAAGTTAAGTTGACATTTGTTGCATTGTATCGTAGATACACGTGCTAAACTAGATAGTATGCTGAATTATTTATATGTTTATCAAACTATGCTAAAATGTTCCTATATCCACTATTTTTAAAATAAGTGCCTGCCGGCTTTTTAATACAGCCTATAAATTTACATGGCCTACCACTGTACTAGTTGCTTACCTACTCTAATGGGAATCGGTTGATCGTCTCCCCAGATATAACATTAAAACTTTATATTTAGTGTAGCTCTGTCTTACAAAATGGCGAAAAAAAGGCTATGTTTTGACACATTTGATGCTTGTTAAATTTACTTTCAGCATACCAAGTTTGGTCGAAACAGGTTAAGCGGTGTTGTAGATATTGTAAATGAACCTAAACTACTTATATAACCATTTTGTAAATAAGTGCCTTATCCTTTTGAATTTCATCTATACTAATGGCCTGCAACAGTATTAGGTGTATACAAAATATGGCATGAATCGGTTGCGTAGTTACCAAGATATAACATAAAAGCTTTATTTTTCATGCTGCACTAGCTTCCAAAATTACGTATGAATCAAATTATCGGTTTTTAAATTGAATACTTACATCACGCACTGTCAACTTACCTATTTTGGTTTAAATCTGTTAAATAGTCCCTCATATATATATAACAGAATTCTTTTTTTTTTTCTTTTCTTTCAAATTGCACTATCTTCCAAAATAGTAGACCAAAAACCTTCATGACTTTCTAAATTAAGTTCTTATAAAATCACGCACTGTCAACGTACAGAATTGGGATCAAATCGGTTAAAATATTCCCGAGATATGTCATAGTGCCCTGAACTTTATAAACGCCACTATTTCGAAAATAAGTACCTGCCGTGACCGAAAACTATAAAATTCAAATGTCCTTACTAAACTCTATACGTGTACTTAGTTTGTCGAAATTCTGTTGTCGGGTTTAAAAGTTTGTAGGGGGAGAGGGTATACATTCCAAACAGACACCCGGGTGATTGCATAATCCTTACTCTCCTTCGAATGAAGGGTAATAAAAATCACGAGGAGCCACCAAAACACACATTCAGACTGTTCGAATACTCATCCGAAATATTTCGGGAGGTGTTCCCTTGCGGCAAATGAAGTAAACATAAACAATACAATTTATAACATAGGCCTAACTCAATACATAAGGAAGGTAAACAACCTTGAAAATAGAGTTCAGAATTAATTTTTGGCAAAATATCGTAAACGGCGTGTAATTAAGCTACGATTCTATGGTTAGTTTTTTATTTTTTTTTACACATAATCAACGTATAAAAAAACGATGTTAAGACCTTCCGCCTTCATAAGAATAATATAAGTGGCCACGCTATAATTGCATGCAACTGGTTTGCCTTCAAGTTTTATGGAATTTTGATGGTGTAATATTGAGCAGTACGTCTTATTTAACATTAGAGGCCTTCTTTTAGTAGGTGTCTAGGACCCGCCTTTTCTTTTTAAAACACACACAAATTATTCAGCGGCGAAGATACAGTGCCTTGAACGTAGGCATTACGTTACCCACGCAGAGATAAACACATCGTAAGCAACCGATATTGGGCTGAATATTCCCGAAAGTACAAGTAAAACGATGTAGACGGTGCGTGCTGGGCTTGCATGTGTGTAAGACTGCCGTGTAGATAGCATGCCGTGGTTTACGTTGGTAGAATTGGCCGACATGCATTTAATGTACGGTGCAGCATGCAGCAGTGATCTGAGAGCACGTAATTTGTACCAGCAGAAATACGTACCCCTTATCATGGGGAATTTGTCGTACTTAAACAACGCATGAGGGAAACGGGTACAATGACCATCATATTAATTATTATTGTACTGTGAAGTCGTCTCGTACTTACTGATTCGTTTGAACCTTTATGTGGGTTTAAGCGAGGTCACAGTGACAAGGCATTTAAGTATGTATGCACAGCATATTCCACAAGGAATTACCTCACGAAATATTTCGGATGAGTTCCGAACAGCGTGTGCGTAAGTGAAAACTGGAGTTATGTTTATGGTAAGTTTGTAATTGACGATAACAATAACTATCAAAACTATTTCCAGTTGATTTTATAATTAAAAAAAACAACTAACATTAGAGATATGTCATAATATAAAAATAATTCTTGACAATGAAGAAGTACTTCCTTGTATCTTTACAGCAAAATTGAGTAAATAACTAAAAAAAATTGTTAGTTTTCTTGAACGTTTTCAAAAACATATTTTCTTTATTGACAAAAGCAGCTCATAAAATCATTATCATAAAAATAGATGTTACTGGCAGTTTGTTTTTAAAATTAAAATGATACATTTGAAACAAAATAGAAAATATTGTAAATCCAGTTGCTTATAGGAGGCAGTAAATGTAAATTATTTTTATTGAAATAGAGGTGAAATCATAAATTTAGTTGGTAATTTAAAGCTAGAAAACTATATATTTTAATTCATCAGTCTTGTTTATTTATATACGTTTGTTTCTTTTAAATGCAACTCTTTTTAAAACTAATACAGACATCCATGATTCATATGTTTAAAGAATTACCAGAAGTGGACATTATATTGATTTTACAAAGCCTTTTATTGTCTAAAATAAGTTAACTTGATTTAAATTGAATGGTCGAATTTAAATAGCAAAAATATTTTCAATTAACTTAACTGTATTTATTTTTGATATATATATATATATATATATATATATATATATATATATATATATATATATATATATATATATATATATATATGTGTGGTGTGTGTGTGTGTGTGTGTGTGTGTGTGTGTGTGTGTGTGTGTGTTTTCTAACATGTTTCTTAAATGTATAATTGTGTAAATTTGGGATGTTATTCAAATTAAGTTTTTTGTTTGCAGAATAAAAATTTACATCTAAAAAACTATATTAACGAAGACAAAAATGACGAATTATATAAAACTAGTAGAAAATATTTCCTTGAAGAAAATAATTTCACTTTCATTGATAATTTGTAGCAAGTTTATTTAGCTGAAATGAATTAGGGTATTTAAAAAGATTTATCAAAATTTATGTTTTTTAATGTGGTTCCAGGATCATTTATGTTTCTTCAAAATATGCACAGACTACTATTCCGTGTAGGGGTAAATGAATTATTAAAAATTACTTTTGCATATCATCGCCTGATTTCCATTTTCTGTATCGTTTTATTTCCATGTTGCATTTTTCACACCCATTAAAGTATTCACGAATTTACTACCTGAATGCCAATCTTTTGGGATAACATGTCTTGGTACTGGGTTAATCGTATCTCAGGAACCACATAGGCGATTTAAACTAAACATAGTGTGCTGTCAATTGAAGTTATCAGTACCCAATTAGAGAACGAAGTTTAATCCATTCTATTTAGGTTATAATGTCTCCATTAAAAAATTGTCTTACATATTTTATCTCAATATATAGATGACTCCAATAAATGTAGTACACGAAAAAGTGCTGCAGAATTCCATTAACATTCATGGAACATTCATACGCGATTCTTAATTTTCATAATTGTGTCATTACGAAATTTGAGTGTGATATGTTATACTTCTGGAAATGTTAGACCTATTGGGTTGTGCCGAAGGAGAAAATAAAACTCCATAATTAACGTATTTCATAATTCATTTTAAAGTGACCCTAATTATTGATGCATATATTATATTTGTTTTAATAATGACAGTACTTTAATTTTCAGCTTGAATAATTCAGGTAGCGCATGATGTCTAGTCGACAGCGAGGTTACTACAGAGCTTAATTAAGTTTAACTCTTGCACCAATGAATCAATTTAATCCAAACTTATTAGATTAGAAGTAACTATGGAGAGAATTGGCTGCTGCCAATAACACGGGGCACAAACTCATTTTTATTGGCTCCAATGTACGACATAGTGTTAAACTTTTACTAGTATAGTTCCAGCCAATAGTTTGTTCGTTGCAACACTTTAAAGGATATATATATATAGTTGTGATTGAAATGGTTAAATGTAAAGTTTTCTCTTTTATCATCGTGGTAGTACCAACAAGAAATATAATGTCGGCATATCAGGAGCTACCAGAAATTATCTCACAAATGTTGGCTAATTAAGTAGTGAAATAAGACTCAAAAGAAATTTTGTATTTGTAATTATACTGCAAACTGCTTTCCAAAATGGTTGTCGATGAATATTAATGGGCTGTTATCAATACTTACACACTATATGATCAAAAGTATCGAGAAACCCAAGTGAAACTCTCCTATAAGTGTTGCTCAAATATACGGCTCAGCAGCGGACATTAATTAGGGGTGGGCATACATTTGGCCTTTATTGGTTGTTGGATTCTGGCGCGGATTCGCAGCTCGAGTTTTTTTCCAGTGGTGTTTGATGGGATTGAGGTCGGGGCTCTGGGCTGGCTAGTCCATTTCCGGAACTGTATTGCCCCCAAACCACTCACTATGAGACTGTGCTTTATGGCAGCGAGCACTAACATGCTGAAACACAGTCATCATCCGAACTGGTCTTCTATCGTTGACAATAACAGCGTGTCGAAATGCCCTTCCGTCTTTAACATGTCACACAGTATTACGAGAGGCCGAAGTACCTTCCATGAAAAATCACCTCATGCTGTCACACCACCATAGCCAAATTTCACCGTGGGCACTATACAGGCCGGTATGTAGTATTCATCTCGTAATTGCAACACCTAAACCATCCCTCGAACTGCCACATAGTAAGGCCGTTATTGATCACTCAAAAATCAAGGTTTAAACTTTAAAACGCGCCAAGTCACAGTAATACTATGTTATCTGACGCTTGGCAGAAATATTCTAAGTCCATTACCTTGAAAACAAAATCGCCCATAAAATCCGAACCACAGAACCGAATTCAGTCAAACAAACAGCAATGTCATCACAATTACGCTAGCAGTACAATTATGACAAATAAATGCAGATATGAAACAAGAATAATAATGTTACAGTCGTCACAAACAACAACCAAATACAGAATTGCTATCCTGTATATTGGATCAGAAATCAACTATCAAACTACAACCTTAATACACCGCAAGGGTGTATTCCTCCTAATAAGTTCCCTTCATAAACTCTAATTTCACTGTCAACTGTCAGTCACATATGTGTGTATTTATTGGTGTAGGTGCAAATTCATTTTTCTGGTTCGTTTGGTGCAAGGGTAATGGCAGGTAAGTTAGTCAGGCTTTCCTTATGGCAAAAACGATATATACTTTATAATACCACCAACATCCTACTACGAATAAATGTTATCTATGGACCAATTAACAAAAAAGGAAGCACAGAAAAAACAAAACATAACATATAATAAATCTTTTTTGCCGTAATAATCGGTTTAAACCGATTTAAACGATATCGAGCATGAATTGCAAAGCATAAGGTATAATATTTCTAATTCCCATTTTAGAAGCAGCGAGTACTATGCTAACTGATAGTACTTGAGGCTGTTTTTTTTTCATGTCTGTTCCATCGTAAATACAGGTAGAATTTTGGTGCAGTTACTTAATATAATAATGATCACCCCCGACCCTATTATGTTACGTTACTTTTTAGCCCCTGTGCAAAAGAGTAAATAATTGTTATTAATATTATTACTGTTGTCACCGTCATTTATCTGGATTGAGCCGCATATTCTATGTAGATGTTATCTAACTTGTGCCTACCATTTTTTAAGCTGTGTAAGGTGTTCTTTCTTCCGCCAATATAGGGTGCAGTGTCGCTTTAATAGAATATAGTATGTGTCAGAGATCAAACTAAATATTAAACTTAACATCGTATAGTTTGATGTACTCTACAGTGTTGGGGTTTGCGACCAGTATTTCCTAGTGGACGATATGCCGTTTTCCAAAATGGTCATCTTCAAAAATTATTATCTGGTATACTTTCTCTGGAATCATTTCGTAAACTTGAGTAAAACTTTAATGCGAATGGTATTTATTTTTCATATCTTTTGCTTGTTTGTAATTTTGACATCCACTTTTATGAACATAACATCTATATAATGCACTTCTCAATCACATCCACATTTATACTAGTGGCAGATAAAAAATATCATACTTCTACACAGAACTTCTTGGTTATTTAATGAAAATAATTTCGAAGTAAACTGTTGTGCTATAAAATACTGGAATAGACGAACCACTGCGTACTACATAGCAGTGTCTGATTGAGCGTGTATTACCAGCTCCACCAAGTACGTGTATAAATCGACTGACAACAGTGGAACTCCCAGAGCCTCTTGGGCTCCCAAGTTGGTAGGTTATCATGATTTAAGCGACTTCCTACGCGGTGCTCGAGAGATAGGTAATTAGATTTATGCGATATAGGCGAAGTTTGAATTTTCGTCTTTGATCACTTTAAGGCTCAGGACGAGTGTGTCCTGCGTCGATTGACTCAACAGGTTTCAAGCGATCAAGCTTGCGACTCTGCAAAAGGTAACATCTGAGTTCAGTCCTGAGGCCTCGGTAATCATTGGAGTGGGGACTGCAATGTATCCTGCGCTGTATGGGCTTCTGGGGCCGAATCTCAAGACAAGCAGCAATGCTAACTGCGCCACACAGAGTTATGTGCTTCGTCTGGACCCGGGAACACCATCACTGGACATCTGGCGCCTGGAATGTCCATACCCTCTTCTAACGAGCCGCGCTTCCTGCTGCAAATGTCTGTGACTGATGGATGTTATGTACACACACTTCAGATGTTTTGCACTCATTCATCCCACGTTCACCCTGGCAGATTTGATTCCTTTCAGCGAGACAATGTGCCGACACACACGTCCAGAGCGACCAAATTATGGTTGGAAAAGCAATAATCCGAGTTTGGTTTATGTTATGGTCACCTAGTTTACTTGATGTGAAGGTTATCCAGCACATCTGGCATGTCCTTAAACGCGTTGTTAAAACAGAAATACATCACTTCATAACAATACAAAGATGTAAGCTGTTTTAGAGCGGGCACTGTGTTCATTTTCTCCAGACCACTTAATATAGCTGCTGGCGTCCATGCACCATCTCGTTTATGCTGTTCTACGATCCAGGTGCTGGCCTAGACCTACGTGGTATTTGTCGGGTATCCTAATTTTTCTGGATTTTTTGTGTGTTGCTGTAATAATGCTTAATTTACTCTTGAGACTGTTTTGATGTTCCTGTAGCTGTAACTGTTCGTATAGATGTGTATGTTTATATAGGCGTAGTTATCCATATGAGTTTATGCTGTTCTACGATCCAGGTGCTGGCCTAGACCTACGTGGTATTTGTCGGGTATCCTAATTTTTCTGGATTTTTTGTGTGTTCCTGTAATAATGCTTAATTTTCTCTTGAGACTGTTTTGATGTTCCTGTAGCTGTAGCTGTTCGTATAGATGTGTATGTTTATATAGGCGTAGTTATCCATATGAGTTTATGCGTGGATAGGTGTGAGTGGAGGCCCTGATTGGCTTGCGTTCATACTCTTAGGTGTAGGAACGTGTCGGAGATTTCCATTATTTAAATTGTATTCTTATAATAATTATCTATTACATTTTTAATAAGAGGTTTTATGCATAGTTTCGGATATATTTGTCTATTTAGTATAAGTTTAATGAGTGAAGAGAACAAGTTCCTACGTAAATAGTAAGTTATAGGTATATTCTAATATTTGAAATTTAAATGTATTGCATTTCAATGTTTGACGAGGTACAATGACAAAATTTCACATGTAGGTAAATGAATAAAGATATCAGATGGTAATGAGATAATTAATACGAATTAAAAATACATATCAAGTAACCGAAATCAATATTTGTTTGTACTTTTCCTTGTTTCAGGTACGGTCGCAAAACAATATTTGTTATTTCTGCTGTGCTTCAAGTTATACTGGGAATTGGTGTTGCTTTTGTCCAAGAATATTATTCACTTCTTATCTTCCGCTTTTTATATGGCATGTTTGGCTCTGCTGGTGCCTATATTACAGGATTCGTTCTCAGTGAGTACATGGAATTTTAAACAAAATATTTAATTTTTGCTAATATGTACGATGTGTTATTGACTGCAGACTAAAAAATTAATGTTCAGCAAAGTGATTGTAATTCATTTTTGTGTGTAACGTTGTGTTAAAATTCGTTATATGTTTTAATTTTTTTTATATGTATAATTGTCTATATCTCTAGCACGTGTACCGAAAATAACATTACACTATAACGTTTTAGAACTAAAGTTTAATTCTCTCATGGTCTTAGCATGGTTTTACAGTTTATCTGAAACTTATCTTCTTAGGAGATAGAAAATTAATATATATTACCTTTCTTACAAATATATGTATTTCTGAATGAATAATACTCGCTTTGTCATCGGATGGTATCAGGTAAGTCACGAAGAAAAAAAAATTAAACCGACGAAGAACATTTTTCATTTACATACAACAGCTGCAGCTAAAGAATAATATTTGTGGACTTCTTTCATTTTTATTTTAGCAGTTAACAAAGGCATAAAGTAACTTACAACAGAAAAATATATTTTTCTATCGTGTGTGTAATGAGAAAATTTGAAGGCACCCATTTCCCTAGATCTTTTTTTTTTTTGTGCTGAGAGTGTCAATAGAACTCAGGATGATCCAGATAATAATAAGTAATGAAAACATGAGCACAATTAAAAGTCACCCATAAGAAAACTTGTATCTGCACTGCTAATTTAATATTACGAGGGCATGCATCAATTTAGGGTACCTACATCTTCTCACCAGTCAACAGTCTTACTTTCATTTTGGTCGAGACAATTTACGGCCAGAGGGAATAATTAGGTCGTTCAGGTGTAAAGGTCTTACCCCAAGATGGAATCCCCTTTCAAAATTCTATGGTTTGGTTCGGATAACTGTGATTCAGAGTTAGGTGTCAGAATTTAATTAGTTTTTCTTTATGGATGCCTGTCGTGGCTCCAAATTAACAACTTATTTTTAATATCCTTTATTTTGATATGTTTTATTCTTGTTTATCTAATATTAAGAACATTTCGGAGACTTTCTTTGTCATTCGGAGAAAATGCCTTATTTTTGCAAGAATTAGTAAAAAAAAAATATATTTTTTTTAATATCTACAAGTTTTCTACTAAGGATCTTACAACATACTTCTCCATTAGGGATTACTTTGGCCGTTGTAATAGATGCGCACGGAAAAGTGCACAGTAAGAAATTTGCATAGAAACATCGCCGAAAAATTCTAAAATCGCGTATTATGTATTCTAACCGCGAACCTCAAATCGCACCCTGACTTCTACATTCACTGACTAAATTTGTATTTTGTCTTTATTCTGTGTTCCAGAAACTATTTACTTAATACGAATTTCATTTCGGCGTTTTTTTTTTTTTCAATATGTCTCAGCAGTGGTTTATCCACAGAGGATCAGTAGTATGAACATTTGTGTTCTGGGAAAGGTCAAGGCCGACAAGCTACTGACTCTGGCTCAAAGTGACCTTGAGTTTGGCGATGGCTACATTGCTACATTGGGTAGCATAACCATTGAGTAAAGATATACACTAGAATGGCCATGGGATAAGAAAACGTGTGACCAGTTTAATGTGTTAGTTCCGTTGTTGATCCAGAGGAGCGCTAGTGTTCTCGACGACTTCATCCGCTCGGTGTTGCCAATTCCGCAGGCGGTAAAAGTATGTTATAACCCTGGCCTCGGCTCAACCACATGTCCATTCAAGTTCTGCCAGAGGCAAGCCTGTCATATGCGAGTTGCCAGCATTCGTTGCAGCTGTGAATACCCAACTAATGATTTACTAGTGGCGGCCATGGCATGTGTTTAGTCTCTGTTGTAGAATTATGTGATTGCGGAAATATGCAGCGGCATCAACTACTGTTTGGTTTTATTTACCTCTGCGAAAATAAACTATTATAATTTAATAACGGTCATTGTTTTTAATTATAATCTTTTATTTTACTATAGTTTAGGTGTTCATGATAAAATACGAGTACTGTTAGCACTTACAATAAAAAACGTCATATTAATCATGAATGATGTCATACATCATAGTAAACTTTTCGTTCCGTTCTTATGTGAAAGAAATGGATAGGAAATAATTGTTCAATAATGGAGAACTATATGTTAGACGCACAGCGGTCTACAATTGAACACAATGTTTACAGTTTGGGGTTGTGATCTACTACATAGGTGACTGTTCGTACAAATAATCATTACGTTCAATATGTCTATTCTAATGTCATTAAGGCTGTGTCCGAACCTAGGAATGAACATATGTATATAAGCATACTCCACTCGGCTCTATACGTGATACATTCCGATAAACATACTTATTTGCATCCTTTACAGCAACTAGTTGACTGATAAGATTCTGAACTAGCATTTTGACGTAAAAAACATACTGAATATGGGCTGTGACGTAGGCGCATAGCTTTAGAATTATCAATCCATTAGGAGCTGTAGCTGGAAACCGCATGACAATGAAAGTGTTCCTTTTAACCAATAATATCCTTTTTACAAGAGAGGAATGTATACATATTTGAGTCAGTATACGCAGTTATCGATAATGTATCATTAAAACTGGTAGCAACTAAAAGTGAATTTCCTTTTAACACTAATATTGGTATTAATGAAAATTAAATGTCTGATTAAATGCATGTCTTGCCTTGTAAAAACATTGGCGTTGTTCTCATTGCTCTGCTCCTCTGCATATTAAGTGTACATTCTATGTCACATCCGGTATATAACAAATCACGACGAAAACTGGCTATATACATCCCGGCTCTTCTAGATCATTAAAGGTTAGAGTGTATACATTGTTAAGAACGTTTCTCAGTGGCGCTTCTCAAAAGGCATTGCCTCCATTCCACTCTTTATAAGAAGAAACATTTGGATTAACAATTATGAACTGCATATAAATCAATATTCAAAATAGTAGCTTATGGGCTGTAAGGACGCGAGACGTACACACATTTGTTTCCCCGTGTACGTGCGTATGTCATTTCCCGAAACATGTAAAATATTTACGTACGTAGACGAATGCGAACGCTGTATGAGCGTGCATCTCATTAAGTAGAAAAACTTATGCACACTGCGGGAAAAGGGCATTAATGATAACGTTTATGGCTCAACTCTAAAAGATGTTTGTTTTAAAGCGACAATACAACTGTCGTCTTCCTAAGATCTAAATTTACATTAATGATGTTCATAAGTGGATATTGTCTGAAAAGTTGGCAGCTGAGAGTGCTTAAATTTACATGAGTGCAACACAGTACACCATTGTATAGTGTACACTGAAACCTCGGACACATAATGCGAAAAACGTTGACACTGTAGTGTTTATCAGTAATGTTAACACTAACGAACTCATGAGAACTAGACATAACAAAGAGAGTCGCAATATGCTACTTCAGACTACGTACATTACAAAATACAACTATTTCTGCACTAAACATCGGTTGAACGCAATGACTCGGTGCCAATCACTAATAGTCAAGCTAAGGCAGTGTCCCTAAGAACAAGTTCGTTCTTTCGTACTTCGCCATTTCGTAGGTTTCAATTCGGACGTTGTCGACAGTCACTTGTTTAGCACTCGCGGCAACATATTCTTACATTAACAGTGAAAATATGTTTTATATAAATTAAATTCTTAAAATGCACGTAATATTTCTATGTTCATTACTGGAATGCTGCGAATATGTTAATAAACAAGACAATAATAAAATATCAAATAACAACTTAAAATAAAACATGTGTTGCGAAATATATTAACTAAGCACAACACTTACTTGCTTTTTAAAACATGAATAATGTATTTTATGAACGTTTTAAGTACGCATTCGCGCATGTGTTTTGAATGTCAAAACCAACCTGGCGCTGATTTTGTCATTTTGTATTTTTGTTAACATCCGCTATATACAAGATACGAAATATCAATTTACCAAATACGTCACAATGTTTGTATAGAATATCGGATCACATGATAATGTTGTCAACACAATCTGCCATTTCGGACACGGCCTACATTTACAATACAAAACCTAATGCATTTAGAATTATGCGGTAGGTGCTTCTCTTTCATACAGAAAGGCGTCTTCTGTATTTGCAGTCTTCGATTCATGTTTTAATTCTTAATTCCAGTGAATTTAAACAGGCAGCAAGCCTGTCATGTTTACTTTTGTTCCTAACAACACCTTGTAAGAAATAACCATATTGAAGCTGATCATACTTCAAAGCCGACACTTGCTATTAGAGAAGAATATTATTTGTGAACAAATATATACGTCAACATGTGCACATACACGCCTTTGTCATATTATTTTATACTTACATTACTGTAAATAACAGTTTCCTCCAATAACACCGAATACTCTGTACTGATTGATCGTAGCCTCAAAATTCTTTTTAAAGATATAAAATACACATATTTATTCCAATGCTTAAGGAAATCCCACCAACGCACACGACATGATAAGGTTTCACTGGGAACCAAAACATAAGAGGACACACATTTGTTTCTTCTACACACATCTTAACTCTTAATATAAGGCTTAACTATTACTATTTTTAATCCAGCTTTACTTCAGACGTCTCAGCATACGCTGTATTACGGTGTGCAGGTATGTATAAACGCAGTCGAATCAATAATTTCTCTTTTCATAGTGTACAGTTGTTACCTAGAATAACAGAAATATTATTAAATATCTTGACTGCGCCAAACGTTTTTCTTGTATACTGGACGTTTGTCGTCTCCTAGCATACAAATGGATAATTACAACAATATACGAACACTATGTACAAATTGGAATGATTTGTGACAGTAGGGCATTCTTGTGTGTTAACTTTGTGGCATATTTACATAATTATGATTTACTTTTCCTAAAGTAGTTATGTTCGGAGTGCCCTATGTTTTGTTGAATGAATGAATATTTTTTTCATTAACGACCACTAATTTTGTTTGCACGATTACACTATACTAACGAAATATGTTTTACAACATGTACGATCATCTTAACAAGGAGTGTTAGTTCATACAGCAAGTGTAGATTCGATTCGTTTATCGTGAGTATTTTCTCCTTTTTACTAGCAATCACCTACCACTTAACAATGTTAGTTGTAATATGTTAGCATAATACTAAATGTATGTAGTGTATCATATTTGCAAAACAGTTTTTCTTCCGATATTTAAAAATGATGTAAGAAATTTATGGTACCAAAATTATGCGCGAGAGTCATGAGTCGTTTAAGCCGTACTTACACGATGCCCGATTTCTGCTAATTTTTGTTATACTCATGGGCACAACAGAAGGCACACAATTTTCCATAGCAGAAGGGAAGAAAGATTGCATCCGTTCATACCCACACGTTATCTAAAGTGCTAATAGAAACTTGTAAATGGTAGGAAAAACAACTCGCAGGAGACAGGGGTACAAATGCAATCAAATTTTATATGTAAGTGCTTTGTGGTGCATCCAAAAAGTACGAAGATTATTTCTTTTTTCCCCTGAAGACTGCATTGGTTTGGATTTTAACGAACGAGTACTATTAATGTATGGAAAATGATATGAGTAACGGCACTGCTTATGTATGGAAAACAAGGTACTGTATTAAAATGTATGTACGACGGACATTTATGCCACTCATTAAAACATTGGCATATTATTTGAACAATGGCGTAGCTAGGAACTTACTCTAGGTTTGAAAAGGGGGGGTGGGGGAGATTTATTATGTCTATTTTGAACAAAATGCAAAACCTGTATTATTACAAATTTATTATAATCAACGGCTTCATGTACAGATATGGAACCAGTTCACAATGCTATAAACATTCTTCATGTTCAAAGCAGATCACATATTCCTTGAATTAACATATAATAATATTTGTCAATTTGTTTTGAAATTTTATTTTATTTTCGATAATGGGGCGGGAGGGGGGTATATATCCCAATATATCACCCCCCCCCCCCCATCATAGCTATGCTCCTGTTTTTAAATGTGTATCTTTAATGAGCATAATAACCAATCTTGTGGTCTCCTTGATTAAACACGCTTTACCGTTATATGGCCAAAAGAAGACAGAACTGCTACGATATTAAACTTAAGGCTTTCATGTGTACCTGTTAACATTACTCACGCTATACAGCTAAAATTATATACTCTCGAAAACAATCAATTTGATTAGCAAACAACCACTGCTCGTAGACTGTACTGTTCTGTTACTTCCGTATTATTACTTTTAGACAAAGATATTCTGGAAATAAACATTTTCTAACAATAAACTATGTTATTAACAGCCATAATGTATCACATCAAAAACTCGATACCCGTCAGAAAGTCGAACTCTAAAACTACAATTACGTGGCACAGACCTGCGCACCAACTCACTGAGCTACACAAAACACTTACAGTGCATTTGTGTTATAAGATATTTTATAGAACATAAATCCACAGTTCTGGGGTATTTTATAAAGTGGTGTTTATTCTTTTATTATGACCGTATGAGAAATATGCAACGTTTCACGTTACGTATGCGTACATTATGTTTAATATATTTCATTCAAATGTTTTACAGAACTTGTAATCTTTTCGTAAACGGATATATACGACGTGAGAAAGGAACTTGTGTGTCCGCCTGGGGGGGGGGGGGGACAGAGATGGAGTATGAGTGAGAGAGAGGGTGGATTTCAATGTGGCAAAGCCACCGACATTCCCCACGCTCACGCCACGAAAATGGACCAGCGCGACGTGGTGTTCATCCCTCGAACGACAGCTGGAGTGGTCAGAAAATTTAACCTGGGGAAGTCCACTCTAGGTATATCTTTAGTCAATGGCATAACTTAAACTTTGACCTCGGCACGACTTTCGGGCGATCTGTATACCAAAAATTACGGGACATGAAAAAAAAATTTCAAAGATTACAAACACTCAAAAATTAAAATATATGACTCGTAACAATACAAAATACAACTAAAGTTCCGAAGCTTGTAAAAATTAATTAAAAAAACCTTAAATAAAAAACCACAAATAAAAAATAAAAAACAGTGAAAACAAGCTAGTCAACTGCTAACATTGGGTCATTCTATGTTTCCCATTCATGCACTTGCTGTTTAAGTCACCATTTCCAACCACCTCTAGCATCTTTCCTTTATAACCATCCAATTTTTGCTTGCAAAACCATCAAATAGCTTGACACTTAGTTGTCAGTGACATATTTGCCATTATTCAGTCCTCAATGCATAACACAATTTCCATACACATGTTTAGCCTGTAATTATCAATAGAGTTTAGTGGGAATGCTACAATTTTTTTTACATTACTAGCTTGGGCACCATATCAACAATACTGGCTATACTGACGATGAAGATCATACCGACAATACTGAACATACCAACTCTACCTTACAGCCTAGCATACAGATCATGTCAACCATACCGACAGTACTGACTTGACAGACCATACAGATTACGTACAATTTACTGATAGTTCCCACGATACCGATCATACTGACACGAGCCATACTGTTCACACCGAACACGCCGACAATCCAAACCATACCAGTCATACTGACCATACCAAACATGCTGACCGTACCATCGTTACAAACTATACTGACCATACCACTGACGTACTACAAACACGTCTCACTATTTGAATAGTTTTGAAGTTTATCTGCTGTCACCTCTAAGAGTTAGTTGTCCAGACATATTTCCTGCACATTCGTTGTTTACGCTGTTACGTGTAGGCCTGTCGCAGTAAATAAACCTTCTGTAAATACGACTTTTTGCCAGAAAAATTATAACCTATTTTCTAAGCCCATACGGTTTTTTTTATTAAATTATGCTTATTCGAAGAGGAAAATAAGGTGAATACGGTAAAAAAAAATCACATAATTAGAGCTTGCAGGGCATGTTTCTTTAAGATGTAAAAAAAAAGTACAACCATACAGGTGTAGTTACGTCTGTGGACTTTCATAGTTTGTAAGTCTCACTGGCGCAGATCTAAATTGCACTTAAGAGCGTGACGACGGAAGCACTGCACGCTGGTTCAGTGTTTTGAGCGTACGGCTGATTGGGCGCTGTGCACGCTTGTTATTGTTACCCCTATCGCTGTGTCTCAAACGCGAAAAACATCTCGAGCCAATGTACTTTAAACACTTGTTCGCGTATTTTTGAATACGTTTTCATTGTCGTTTGCACGTGTCTTTGCAAGCAAGGTTGTTGGAATAGCAGTAAGATATGTTGCAATAAAGAAAACACACTTTATGTATTATAAATACAAATGTGTTTTTCACCTGCTCCATACATTAGAAGGTTGCATTTCTCAGCCTTTGTAGCTTACGGGCAAAACCTAGTCGACTCACTTGATATAGTCCCCCAATTTAATTGTTTGATTATTGAATGTATTTAGTTCATGTACGAGTAATCTACGCCTCTTTGCGAGCTTATTAAATGCCTAAATCTATAAAAAAAATTCGTTAGGATCGTCAGGAAACGCAAAACGAAGGTTTTCACCATCTTAAATATTCTTCAAACCACTGGTCGTTGCATGCTCGTTGGAGAGATCCATTAGCGTTTCATTAAAATTACCATCGCCTTCATTGTCATTGTCTTTAGTATGAGTCTTCATTGCCTTCTTCTCTGGTAGATGCGTCATAACGATTAATTTTCTTATCATTTGGATTTTTTTTGCCAACTTAAGTACTAAACAGCTAATATAATACATATTTTTCTCAACTTTATACTTTTCATGTGTAGATTTCTTTCATTGTCTGAAGTCCCCTTGTGCCTTGTGAAGATGAAAAATCTCTGTTAAATGATGGCAAATATCATGCTCGTTTCAAGGTCGCTATTCAATCACTTTCACTGTTCAAATGCTAAAATTTTAAATTTTAATATTTTCTTATTCCGAAACATATATCGTAAGCATCGATGACTTGGGACAAGTGGGGTGACTTTGTGACACAGGATTATTTTTTTTACTGTTACTTAACTTTTCTTCCATTTCAAAGATGTTATTTTTAAGGTTTAGTGGTTCAATTGGCACCACTGAATATATGAAACATCCCACTGAAACAAGGAGACATTTTAAAGTGTTTTATGTGTCACAAAGTGACCCCGCTAACGATAATTAACACTTTCACGATGTGGACGGATAGAAGTATGGTACTAAAAATGTCAACTTAATTAAATGCCTTTGTGTCAGTGCTGTAGATCATATGGTATAACATATTACATTTTGTGTTTATTTCTCAGTCGAAGTATACACACATTTTAACAGAGCATTCATTCGTTACATGTAGTTTCAATACAACTTGCAGAACATGTCGGGATACACGACGTTAATCGGCACATTGTTTTCAAACTTTTAAACAAGAAAAACGGAATCCTGGCATCAATAAAAGAGATTACTTCAGGAGGATACGTAGCTGGGGCGCAGAGAATCTCCTGTTCATTTGGTGGTTTACATGTAGGCCAAAATGGCAGTACATTCATCGCCATGATTAAGGAACATATTGGCGACTACAAACATGACAATCTTTAATCAGCCATAGCAGAACAGTCCGTTCCAACTGCTAACGACATTGACTTCGACAAGTTTAACAATGTAGACTATATCTCCAACTACAATAATATCAACTACTATGATATTAATAATCTGGGAATAACTCTTTGCAAAAATCCAATATAAAGAAGTGTTAGCGAATAACAGAGGAGATATATTGCATGATTGGTCAAACAGCGCAGCCAGCAAAAAGGCAAGAAGAGAACGACTGGCCGACAACCTTAGCGAGTGAGGAAGCACACGAATTCCAGCCTACGTTAAATAAAAACAAGATAGGTCTTTACAAACTTCATAGTGACCTAACTTATTACCCGAATATTGCTATTATAATGTTCGGTGTGAATTCGGCGAACTCTTAGGCAGGATTTTCAACGACCCGTCGTGTCCGTTGGTCATCCATACATCAATCACCTGACCAACAGCCAATCAGAGGTGGCCATTAATTCTATCCGTCTGTCAGTCAAAACCTTGGCATGGCTTAACTTTTGACGGACGAACAGATGAAATTACAGCCTTCTAAACTTGCACGTTTTGTTACGCGTTCATCCTAAGTTCTTTACGAGGCTGTGTAGTGCGTGCAGTGTTTTGTTTTGACTGTCTTTTGTTTTCATATGTTTGTTTATGTAAATGTAAAATGAAATTAAGTTACATTTTTTCCTGATGATTAATTGAAACGTTTGGAAACACGAGCTCCTTTTGCGCAGTAATAAAAATAATAAAATAATTCTTTATATGCTATTTAAACATTTTTATATACATTAATTGCCGTTACGTACGTGTAAGATTGTTTTGGCTACTTAGAAACACAATACTGTAAAAAAAATTCACTTTTTATGGAGAATTTTTTTTACTATTTGTAAACAGTTTTATTTTTATTAGTTTGCAGCAATGAACTATGACGGACGGACGAAGTTTGGTTGTAAAAAAATTCTGTTAAGAGACGGACGAACGTATGACGGAAGGACGAATGACGGTAGGACGCGACGGGTTGTTGTGAATCCTGCTTTAGAATTAAATGCGATTAAAGACCAAAGCAGTTTTGTTTGTTAATATTTTTAAAGGTTGTCTGTTACAGTCGTTAACCACAATTTTTGAATGAGGAGCAGTTCTTGGTTATTAACTGCATATCTTCTGACAACATAGTGTTTTGCACAATACAATTTTGTGTCTTTAATGGTATTGTGAAGGACAGTAACCAAATGTGTGTGAAAGTTTGAGTACGTTATTTGTTGATAGTCTTAGGAGAATAAGAGGGTGAAATAAACATTGATATTAAAACCGCCAATTACTAATCTATAAACATCGTTTTTTCATTCGCTAATTTCCTGCAATAACTGACTATAAATCTTTTTGAACTGGAACTCTTTAATACTCTCTTACTGTTCTACGTTTATCAGTTTTTGTCGTTCTTCCTAGTTGTTCACAGCTAATTGGCATGCACATTTCTTACAGCAATGGAGGTAGTCGGCCGCTCTAAACGCACCATGTGTGGAATAATGACACAAGTCTCCTTCGCATTTGGAACTATGTTGGTGGCATTTTGGGGATACCTCATTTCTGACAGGCAAATTCTTCAAGTGGTGTATGGACTGCACGGACTTCTGTTATTCCCGCACTACTGGTGAGTAACTGTGAATTGGTTCAACTGTATCATTGGGTGGAGTATTTTTATCCATTCAAAAATTATTGATTTCTAAATATTCTATTTCCCATATATATGCATATGTGTATAAAAGTATTACTTTTACTAGAACAGTCGCACCGTTAACAACATGCAATAACAAAGCGAGATGCATGCCTGCAGTTGAATGACAGCTTACTTAATTAAGAAGACATTTTCTGAAACCAATCAATGGTTCCACAACAAAATTTGGATTTTGATCTCGCATGGTTTTACACAGTAATGTCAAGCACCTTGTGAATGGGCTTTATTAAACCACAAGTGTTTTTTAGTGGGTGCTCATTTTTCGTGTTTCTCTTAAGTTACTTGAATCGAACCATTATTATTTGAGCATTCCCGACATATTAGCGTAACACCTCAACTATCACAGCTACCGTTTACCCTATAGGATGTGTGTGTGTGTGTGCGCGCGTGTGCGTGCGTGCGCGTGCGTGTGTGTGCGTGCGCGTGCGTGTGTGTGTGTGCGCGCGCGTGTGTGTGTAACAGACCAAAGCCCTTGAATGGTGGCCATATTGTATGAGTGGGACCTTGACCTGACCATGGTCAACCTTGAGATGATATTAAAGCTGAAAATACAAGAAGAATTGCGAAAAAAAGGAAAAATTCCAAATTGAATAAAGTTTTTAATAATTCAAACACAAAATAAAAAAAAATACAATTGAAAACCAAATACAAATAAATTAAATGTAATTAAGCAACAACAACATTTAATATAACACAGCAATAAAATAATAAACTTCGAAAACCCAAATTTTATTTTAGAAATACATTTAAAAATAGATTTTGAAAACTAACATTACTCGAAACTTTATAATTTTACGGATAAAAATCCTTTACAATGACTTATACAGTTTGGAGATTCGGGGTTTAGCTTTTAAATATTGCGGAGCTCCCTCTCCCAGAACCACAGACAGCAGGCAGCTTGCGCCCCACCAATGATCAGTGGATTTTGCATCACACCTCCTTTCCACTGACCACCACCAATTCCCTTCTCCCATCTGTGCTAAATGTTACCTTCATTCCAAAGGCCATTACCCCTTTCCCTACTACTTCCTCGCATATACTAATTTCAGCATTGCACAGTAGGGTGCACTTATACGTCATGTTTTCAGCATCAAACTGCCAGCCCTGTCGGTGCTGATACGTGCAGAATAACGACGAGGTCCAAATTACTCCAAGTTCGATTCAACTTCGAAAGTATGCACATGACATATTTAATTATTTTCTCTGTATTCAATATTTTATTTCAAATTCTGAAATTTGAAACTTTTTCATTATTAATTAATTTGCATTGCAGTGTTATAAACATCACATAAGTTTTGGAAGATGGTTAACAAGAAATAAAACATACCATAAATATATGTATATGTATATGCATATATATACACATATACATACGGGATGAGTCACGAGGAGTTTACGCCACTCACAGGGCTTATATGGGGCAAAATATGTCATATAAATGTGGGTCCTATTCCCAATATTTTCAGAGTAATTCGATATTCAGCATAACCACCGTACAGCGGAAAGAAGTTTTTAACACCGTTTCAGCACCAATGTGTGGTGTGGTGTCCTACGCGATCAGCTGATTCGACCATTCATTTTCCCGGGACGCTTGACTGGTGTGATGTATCTGCACTTTTTGCTTGAGGAACTGCCACTGTTACTTGAGGATATTCCGTTAGCAGTGAGACGTCCAGCATGATGATGAACCTCCTCACTTCCACTGTGCTGTGGTTGAACACATACATGTGCATTTCCCTGTGATATGGATAGGACGAGGCGGTTTTCACTCCTGCCCTCCTCGAACGCCAGATCGATCACCATTAGATTATTGCATATGGGATGGATGAATAATATTGTTTATCAAAGGACTGCACAAACACGTGTGAAACTACTTGCGCGTTTCATGCATGCCGCTACAGAAAGCAAAGACACACACACTTTTATTCAATAAAGTCGATATACTACAACAGCGTAAGAAAACAGACATGCCCAAAAAAAAATGCTAATATACATTTATATCCTGCGAAACTGTTGCTCTTTCTTTACCATGTACACTTTTCGACGTACGATCGGTGACCTAAGAATGGTTAGCGAGTCACGAGAAGAGCCTGCCTACAGTTATTATATTGATGATAGTCACGAATCGGCTTCAACAAATACTGGTACGACACAGGTTTCTTGGTATATCTGGTGTAAGTAAATTTAATGTATTAAGTACTAAATTTTTTGTCTTCTTTCTAAGTTCTAATTTTTACATGATGCGTGATAAGCAAATTATTAATTTTCTTGCCTGCTCTCCACTTGCTTGACTCTAATACATGGAGAGTATACTACTCTGATATTTAAAAGAAGTTTGGCACGTGCATGTGAACAATACAGTAAGCGATAACCCTGCCTTAAGTTATGTTACAACCATAGTATGACCTCCAGCATCGATCGAATTAAAATCGTAGTCACCTTTAATTCAGTGCCCCTTATGAGTAGGCCCTTAAAACTTGGAAATTATCACAAAAGCACAAGTTCTAAGATATATATATGCGTGTGTGTATGTGTGTGTATACACACACACACATAGTAAGCATATATGGCCACCATTTCACAAGCATTAGATATTAAGACTCCAAATTCACATTGTAGGAAACTTCGCGACCCAGAACAAGATGATATGTCATAGTAGGCCTCAAGCCATTTTATAAGTGTAGTTGGCCACCATTCTCAAACTATAGATGGCATAACAACAACAATCAGATCTTAGATAACACTCCTAAGCCCGATCAAGATGATACGCCACCATAGGACCTGGGTCCTTTTTTAAGCAAAGTAGACTGTCATATACATATCACTGTAGATAACACTTCCCAATTAAGAATATTATTAACACTCTGCGTCCCGAACAGACCGAAGCGACAAACTGTGCCATTGACTCTATTGTAAGTATAGCCACCAAAATAGGTTATCAGCTTACATTAGCAGCTCTGTACAAGAATACACACTCATCTTCGAAGAAAGTTGCACCCACAAGGAAGTGTCGGATACAAGTGCTATTCGAAAGTATGGCAACAGTCACCAAGAACAAGAAATGATCGCAAATTGGGACTGGTATGAACACTCTTTATTGTAATAAGTCTCTCACTATGATGTCGGGCTGCCATGTTTGCGAACACATTCCACCAGATATCGCGGCATGGTTTTGGAGATACGTCCCCAACAGCGATTTGAAACAATCCATCTCATGCAGATTTTGCGGTAGGGGTGGAGTCACGATAGAGTGACCAATAGCATCTTGCACATTTTTAATTTCGGATAGGTATGGCGATGCGGTTTGCCATAATAGAGTCTCCATGGTTTCAAGACAGGCTATTGAAATGGCGGCATAATGAGGACGAGCATTATCCTTCTGAAATAGAGCATTGGCATGGGCATTCACAGATATTAAAGCCACTGGATACAGGAATTCATGAATGTACCTTTATGCTGTCGAAGTGCCCACAATGAAGAACAATGTTGATCGAGCATCGTACACATGTGGCTTGTGGCAACAAACCATTCATCTTGGTATTGACCACATTGCCTCCACACACCAACAAAAAAGTGGGAATCATCAATGAAGATTACCACCTGGCATTCTGCATGGCTCCATGACAGTAGGTTCACGACAACATTGCAGTCTGTAGTGATGCTTACGTGGCGTTAAAAGTGGTTGTCGTAGCTGTCTGTGTTCATGAAGTACTGCACAGTGCAGCTGTCTGCCAATGGTATTGGAGCTCACAGGATGTTGAATGTCCACAATTGTGGTGGTTGTGGAACTCCGCACTCGTCAGACACTCCATCGGTTTTCTCTTGGTGTAATTCGTGGGGGTTTCCTAGATCGTACATGACATATGTGCCTGTCTTCCCAATATGACACCTCTCTAAAACATCCAACTGTTCAAAGTGCTGTAGAACTCGTCTCCGAGACATGATGTACGTTTAAGGATGCTGCCAACACAAAAGAAAGCATCAGAATGAAAATAATGCATGCTGGGACAATCTTATATAGTCCGACAGGTACAGCGATACGGCACGACATTATTGACATCACTTGTGTGGCCAAGTATGAAATGTGAATCATCTGTATGTCTCACATTGTCAAACATACCCATCGCGTTTCTTCCCTGTGGGTTGCTTCCTTGCGGGTGTAACTATATTTTCGTCAATAAATGTATGTAATGTTAGCATTTATGAACTTTTATAATTACAACTGGTGTAAAATACTGTCAGTACAGTAACTTATCAGTAAACTTAGTATATCATTGCCAATTCAGTTAAGTAAATATACATCATCTGTGCTGCTAAACATAGGCACCATTGTGAGTAGCGCACTCACAGCAATAACACAAACTATATGAATATACGAAAATACAGACATACCAACCTACCAGACGACTAAGCCGACCATACCTGAAGATTATACCAACCAATCATACCAGTCGACCGGACCAACAGATTAGACCAACTGACGAAGTCGTCCAACTACACTGGCTGAATATACCAACCGACACACTGTTCGACCTAATCAACTGGATATAGTGGATTTCTCAAATGTACTTCAGGCCTCAAACATACCTCAAAACCTGAAAACTACCTTAGACATATGTCAAACACGAAATAAAAATATAAATAATCTCAAATATATGAGCCACCTTTGGTCCCACGAACCACATACCAGGAATATTAATGACTCTAGCAACACAATTCACCAGACCGAATGCGACCAACGTATGGAGTGAATCCAGCTGTACCTGTGTATGTGTTTGAGAACAAAGTTAAAAAAAAAACACACAAGGCCGAGTCTTGGGAAATCATCCTTAAAACTGGTCACTGTTAACCATCAGCCATCATAATATGCTAATAAAACTGTATGCCAAAGTATGGTTATAATAAAAGGAAACGAATTAAAATTGAATAACAATTGGTTTATGCTAAATGATAAATAAGCCAGGAGAATCTCATAAATATATTGATTCTTTATTTGGGAATTTTATCACACATTTTCTTCATATTTTTATAACTGCTGCAAAAAATTTAAGTATCTTTGTGGTTAGTAGGATGACCAACGATAAAATATATTAGAACATGCAGGCTTTACTTTTCAGAAAGGCGCTGCCGCAAGCCAGATCCACTGCCATCAGGCTGGAGGAGGAAAAGTTACATCGTTTCTTTGTAACAAAGAAGTCTGCTCGAGAAGTCAGCTAGTACGTCATGGCTGGAATCTTGGCCGACTTGTACATCACTAAACATAGAATTTTAAGAGCAAACAAAGTTAGTAATCCCGAAAAAATACACCGAAACATAAGTGGGAAAATAAAGTTTCTTTTAAGACTTACCAAAAGTGGTACATGAAGTTTGTTACCATATAATTGAAAAATTAATCACAGTTCTCAAGAAGCTGAGAGTCAACTGCATGGCGTGATTTTAAAGAAGAAAGAAGGTCGTGTCAGCACCAAAGAGCAAGGCACAGCACAAGCAAAACCACAGTGTGCAGGTTCGGCTGAAGAACCGTTACTCGTGGTCACAATAAGCATTTAAATCACAAGTATAATTTGATTACTATACAAAGTTACATAAATAATTTAACTATGATTTTCTGGAGAGCAGACAGTAGATAATAATAAAGTTAATGAAATCAAATATTACATTATACTAAAGGATGCCCACAATCAAGGTTAAGTTTATACAACACAGTACAATACGCGTGTTGCCATTTCGACACAGTAAAACAAAATACAAAGCAGCAGAGGCTTAAAAATATTAATAACTCGAAAATCAGAGAAATTTCGAAAACTCATAGCTGACGAGTTGACAGCACAGTTTGTTATTATTTCGCAAGAAAAGAAAAACCTCAATGTGGGTACTATTTTTATGAAACAATTTTACATAAACATGAAAATGACAATTTTAACCACTTACAAGATATACCAAAATAAATTTTTAGTATTTTTTTTTGCAAAATTATATTTTAAGTTTGAAAACGAAACATATAATTTTCTAGCAGATAGTTAACACGAGAAAATTAAGGAGACGATGCTTTGCAAACAAAAGCAAACTTTACACGAATATGGGCAAAGGTAACAAAAAAAAGCATAAGAAAACCCCAATGGGTCCACAAATGCCACCGATACCTCAAATATATCTCAAACTGACCTTAGTCTTCTTTAAATGGCACTAGAAATAGATAATACCTTAAACGGAATCATAGCTCTTTTTGCACACTTGTGCCCTGAATGCTCAGTCATAGTTCACGACCGAGCGTGTGCACCACTATTTTAAGAAGCTTCTCAAAAATACAGTGAATTGTACAAGAAATAAAAACACGCACATAGGACCTAAATTTAATATTTACTTATTTTATTTGATAAGTTCGAACTTTTTTTTTTCAGCTGCTTGCAGATCGTGGAGAGTGTCTCAAGGTCTCAATCGATTAACGCCTGTCCTACAATTATATCTGGGATTGAAGATGTCTCATTAATGTGCAACAAATTCTCCAACTCTTTGCAAAGTGATCCAAATTCTGAGTCTAAGTTCATTAGGGTCTTCGGGATATATTTAACCAGTGTTCTTGCCATCTTTCAGGAACATCACCTCCTTCTTCATCGTTAATATGACATCAGTTTAATCACTTTTCTCTTTTTCAGCCCTTATATTGAGTTTCCTTTTATTGCGTTTGAATTCTCGCTGGTGACATTAGTATCAACAGTGCATTTCACATGCCAGCATAGCAAGTATATATTTCGCATGAACCGACTGTTTCGTCCACTGCACATCACTTGTATTGCCAGTAGCCCCCTCTCCTTCTGCGGATGTAGTGAGCAGCATAGTCGCAGGAATGACCAGTGTCATTTGGCAACTGATGAAGAATACACTATCAATACAGCATGCCCGTCAGCATGTCCCCGGCCGTTGATGTCGCACCCTCTCATCGAGTCTGAACTGCCGACACTTCCACTGACGTTGTGGATGTCAAGCGGCATATCTCTCTTTCGCGAAGCACTTCGCGAAATATGTTACGGATCATACATATATTGTACGAGCTCCCTTCATGGAGAACTCCACGAAAGACACTGCAAGTCTTCAAAATAGTTTATTAAATATATTTCTGGTATTGCTCCAGTAAGATGCCTAGCTTACGATCATGGAAAACTTCGCATGCATTTTCAGGGGAAAATTGCTGAAAACATCTGAGGAAAGTCGTGTACTTGGTGTCCATAGACAGGGTCCCAGATAAATATAATAAACAAAAACACTCAGATACCGACACCTACATTCAAAAGTTTTTGTATGGTCATATAATAGGCGTATGGTCATAAAAATACGCATGTAAGCATGTCATATATGCATAGAAAAAATACTTTCAAGTTTATTTTATATGTGAAGAGTACAAGGCCAAAAGAGGAGTGTTAGATTTCAAAAAATGAGTTTACGCCACGAAAGTGGGCTGTAGTAATAGCAGAATATTATATTATAAAGTACTCTGCAATGAGGGGAATAGTCAGGTCATTATTAAGGTTTGAATAAATTGTATAGTCTAAATAAAATAAGGAGGCATGTCGACATAAAACGTTGCAATAGAAGGGAATACCAATTACAATGAACTTTAAAATGTGTGGTTAAAGTGTACAGCAGTATCGAGAGAATGTAAACGATCAATTAAAAATAACATACGATACTTAGGCACAGAGAACGATGTAAACAAAACAAAGACGGAAGTTTTTTCACGACAGAAGAAAGAAGGAAAGAGTAAGAAGCAAGAAAAGCGTAACAAAAGTATCTACAGGTATTTACCCTAGATTTTCAAATAAAACATACCAATTCCTAATATTGCCACAAATGATGTGTTATCGACGACAGTAGCCTATTTATATTTTAACATGTACATTTCTTCTTCTATATATTCTGTGTACTACTGTTACTCAGAAACTGTTGGGAGCAAGGCTTCTGAGGGTGAACCATCAGTGATTCGTCTTTCATGTGCCAAATTTTGGATCCTGCTGTACTAAACCTGGTGATTATCTGCTACTCATGTGCTGGACGAAATAAGTCTGGATAGTTTCATATATCTTCGTTATCTTGCATACATAACAAAAAGACTGAGAACTATTAAAATTACATTTCCTGTACATGATACACATTTGGAGAGTGATCGTAATATGACACTTTTAAAAGCAAATGCCGTACTGGAGCACCTGATGATTGGATTGCGGAATTCGAAAAAGCTTGCAGTAAACATTTTCCATTTTACGAATATTCGCAGTTGATCAGCCTCTACTGATAAACTGGCCATTTTTTTTGACCGAACGAGGGCCATGGTTGGCGCAGCAGGCAGAGTGCTTACCTTCGCACGTGGGAATTGGGCCGGACGATGCCGCTGGTCGGTGTTTGTCTCGGGGATCTCCCGTTTACCTCATCCTTGCATCCTGGAGCTGTCCCATACTCACCTAGCTTTACCCTCGTCGGCTTTACATATTTTTTGACCCCACTATACCGAAGAACATGCACTTTCGCTACAAATTTCGTACGATGTATTGTTTTTAAGCAAGAGGATTCTCGACTTGTGAAACATAGGGTTACTTCCAATGGTTGGTGGATATCCGATGTCATAGTACCAGTCAACATCCCACAGCATTTACATGAGTCACTACAGAAAGGCGAATTCTAGATGCCAGACTACAGTCATGAAGATAATAAATTTCGTTTAGTTGTAGCTGTTGGTATGTGTGTACACATATGCTTGCTTGAATATTGTAAAATCAAATAACACTACTGGATACATTGAAACTCTTATAATATTTCTGCGATAGTTTGGATACCAATATATTGGAGAAATTAATGACTTCCAACATCTGAAAGTTCTGTAACTCAGAAGGGAAGAATTTTACCTTGGCAACATGTCATACAAGACTACTGTAGCACCAAACAACAACAACAAGAACAAACCAAAATTGCGTAATTTTAATTCCTCTATATAGGTGCTGCTTTTTGGAACTGTATTTGTGTATATTTTGAGGGTGTGTAGAAGGTGAGGTACACAGGTAAGAAGTCGTAATATGCAAGGAGTCCATGCATGCCGAAGTGGAGGAATCCTGATCTGAGCAGGAATCATGCTTGGATGTCGAACGCCTTTAGTTCGTACTGAGGGTAAAATGACAGCTCGGCGGTACATCACAGATGTCCTTCTGACTATTGAGCACTCTTCTGGCAGGCATTTGGTTAAATGTTTCTGCTGGCGAAAGGTAATGCCCGCGCACACCCTGCAAGAGTCGTTAAACAATACTGTCAACAAACCAGTATTCAAAGAATGAATTTGCCAGCAGTAAGTCAAGAAATGAACTGCCTAGAGCATGCCTGGGACGTTCTGAAAAGTGCCTTCCAAGCACTCCATCAACAACCCAACAATGTACAGGAGCTAATATTGGCCGTGCAGACAGAATGGTACAACTTGCCAGAAGACTCACTCGATAAACTCATTCTCAGTACGCCTCGGCCAGTCAGGGATCTTGTAAGTTCTCAAGGAGGTCACAAGAAATATTGATCCATCTGGAGAATGAAAATAAAACAGGAGAGAACAATGGTGCTTCCCAAACAAACAGACAGTTAGTGAATTTTGTATATTTTTATGAGAAAAATGAAACTTTTTGCAATATGTGTGTTGTTTTATAACACATGTTTTTGCAACATGCTGCACAAAGGAAAATGTTGTGTTATGGGATTTTCCGTACAATGAATCTCTGATGCAAAACTTTTTGAGCAGTTTATTTGTAAACGGGTAAATACATTTATGGCAAATATAATTATTTGATGCCCAGTTTATTATTCCTTTACAGTGATGTTCAGAGTTCCAAAAAGAAAAAGGAACATAATATAAAACACTTATTGAATATCGAATTCGTTTAGGATTATTAATAACAAATTAAGATAATGCATTAGTTATTGTATTCATTATACTAACATTTTCATTTCAATATTTTTTATTTCGAGAATTTTCATCAAAATGATTAACTAATGATCCATCAATTAATTCTCTTACATCATCCACCAAAATATTTTATTTTGGTAAATTATATTCGTTAATTCCTTCACCATAATTTAGACATTCTTGGTAACAAAATTTACTCTCGGGTTTTTGGTTCATGGTTCAGATATTGGTTCATTTTTTTGTTCCTTCATGCCATATTTTTTATATTATATTCTTATAATGTTCCTCACTTGATAATCTTGGATATATATAAATATTAATACTACTTTAGAATCTTCATTATAATTTTTAGGATTAAAATTTATTTCAAATAAAGTCTCAGCACATTATTATAATCATCATTATCATAATCATATAAATGAATATATTTAAAGTAAGCAGTTTTAAAAGTCCAACTGTTATATATATTTTTTTCAAGTCTATCTGTACGTTTATATTTGATAATAATATTAACATCGTCGAAATCAACATCAGAATTTCCAATTTAATTTTTATTTCTAATTCCTTTTATTTCAGATTTTTTATTATTATTCTTGTTTAACTAACATCATAAATTTTTACCCAGTTTAAGGGTTTTATATGATTTTAAAGGATTAATTCCAGCCATAGGACTGTGCACAAATTGTTAATTAAAATCTCTTTATAATGGTTCGTAATGAATATTATTATCATTAAATAATTTATTTTTCATTAGCTGTTTTTGTAGGTGTTTTTGCTTAATCTATATTAACTAAAAATCTTCTATTTCTTTCATCAATAATTTCTAAAACATCAATTAAAAGTTGATCTCGTTTTTCAAATTTTTCATTGTCTGTTTTTTAATTGTTTATATTTCCATATTTATCATTTTTATTTGTTATATAGTTGTAATTAATTTTTTATAGATTTATTCGTAATTGTTCATTTCTATAGTATTGTTGTTTTTATAAAAATTGTTATATTTAAAAAAAAACTATATAATTTTTTCCATATATATATTGGTTAAAACATTTTCCGCACTTTGGTTTTTTGTTTATTTACATGTTTGTATTACACATTTTAATTTTATAATTTTTATATTTTAAATTTTATAATTGTATATAAAATATTATATCTTTTTAAAAAATTATATTTAAAAAAAATTTAAGTTTGTCTGGACACTTGTTTTTACCAACTGTTCAAATTAAAGGAAATTACATATTTATAATTCAAATATTGAATTTGATATATGTATATATAATTCATCGCCTATATATATATATATATATATATATATATATATATATATATATATATATATATAGGCGATGAATTATATGTATATATATCAAATTCAATATTTATATTGCCTATATGTATAGGCGATGAATTTTCTTTTCATAATGATTCTAATGTTTATGAACGATACAGAATTTAAAATAGATGATTCCAAAATATAATTTGTAAAAATCCTATTACTTCTTCCACTAAGTATTGCCGTAATATCAAACTTGTTTGCAAAGGAATCTGCTGATTGAGTTAACATAGAATTTGATAAAATCAAATATCGTATGAAAGCAGTTGAACCTAGCAAAATCAAACTGACGAAATAAACATGTTTATAATGCCGGACTTGATATTTTGCATGACAGATTGTAAAATTTGATATATCGTGTCATCATGTTCATCCACCCAGTCGTGTTACCTGTGCTGGTCAAAGCCCAGTGAATTAAATTATATGAGGGTAATTTCAAGAAAGGAATTAAAAAGTGAATTCGTTTCCTTTGGTATATTATCATTTTATTCGTGTGTGGGGATCGCTACGTCCTGCGAAGCAGGACGACACGAGAAACGCCACGTAACCAAGAAAACTACAGGCAAATAAAACTTTGAAAACAGCTTAGGCACACAGTATTTCTAGAAAACAGACACACGCACTCTGTATGGGAAAATCTTTGTATATTTTCAAAACACGTTACAAACCTCATACAAGTGCCAAAATAAAAAACACTACTTCCAATTTACTGAATAGAGTTTTATATATTTATACATTTAAAATTACGTATCCATCCGACTACATAACATATCTTTCACATTAAAACTCTCAATTTGAGTTTATTTTAGCTATGCATGAAAATTTAACTTGACATTCAGATACGTTTTAACTTTACTCAACTTGTGTTCTTTTAAAACTTTTGTAAGATTTCTCTCTATTTTCCCTTTCATTGTAACCTTTTTAAGTATTCCCTACACTTAAAAATATCTTATGTTACTTTCTTCCAAATATGTTCAAAACTAGGAAATACAAAATTAATTTTTCAATTCAACTACGTAACATCGGTTACTGAAAACTCCAGGCAAAAACATTTTTTTAAACTAACAGCCTTTTCTCAATAGACTTTTAAAGTGCATAACCATCCCAAACCATGTCGAGGCCTACCAGACAACATTTCTACTGTCTATATGGACAAGCAAGAAAGTCAATTTCTTAATTTAACTGGCCTTATAGGCCCTACATACATGTTAGGATTTTACTTCACTTTTATGATGTCATAATCCCAGTAGCCAAGTTTCTGGAGACCAGTTGTCTACGGGGTTAATTTATAAAACATTTTGGGCTTAGGAAACCACCCCACTACTTTAGGGACAAACAATCATATTCTGAGTCCACGAATCGGGAGCAGTGGCACGTTCCAGAGAAATTTAAATTCCACGAAATTAAGTCCTTATGGTGCCACCTATAACGCGCATAGCGCGCTGGTACCTACCCTTACTGCTACACTAGTGCCCAAGGTGGCAAGTCAGTGAACCATGTTTTCCGGGCCGCTCAGATTAACAGCAGCCTTACAACACGATGGTCTGCCGCGGCTCGGGCTCCGATGTGAACGTATATTTTTCCTCGTGTACAGCACAGTTCCAAGTAATGGTAGAGTTTATGATATCTTATTTCGTCCCACAGTTGCACACAGGTCATTGCGTATTTCCGAGTCTATAAAAAAAGAAGTTTGCTGGAATACTTCGCCGTGCAGTGTAGGTAAGACAAGCAGGAGGTCAAACTAGCACACGGGACTTCGGTTGTAGCGCCGCTCGCAGTCAAGTTGGGGGCGTAGTTGGTAATTTTTCACTGTACATGAGACTCACGGCCTCACGTAGATAATGCTGCTTGAATGCAAACTTCACATTTAATACCGACTAGACATAAAAACACTGCACGTTAGGGGCACAGACAGAAACAATATTTAAAAAATAAAATAATTTTCAGGAGAAGTTTGGAAGTGAGTTGGGACTTTTAGATGATGTGCCTAAGCAGCAAATTGACAACACAAATGACGGTAACTCAGCCCGAAAGTGCGTTAAGAACCCCGAGTAGGCTGCAGAAATAACTGGAGAAAATTGGGAGTTAATTAAGCATTTAGGAGTATACTAGAATGTATAAATTGTGAAAAAAATAACTAATTTAGAGATGTTTGAACGATTTTGTAAAGAAACCCAGCAGCTATACCTCCAAAATTACAGTTGGTATCCAATGCATCTAAGCCTCCCCAATATTTTATTTCATAGGAGTCGCATAAGTGAAGCATGTATCATGCCTATCTGGCAGTAATATGAAGAAGCCCAAGAAGCGAGAAATAAGCATAATAAGCAGAGAAGAAAATTCCGAAAACTCATTCTACGGCTCATCAGATGGTGACAGTATCTTGGGCGATAGGGACAAATTGTTGAATTTAATACATAAACTTTACCATTACGATAAATACCTCAGCTTCCATATATATTAATTATTTTGTAGCATATGTACAAATGTCTTAATACATTTGTTTTCACAATATCAATTGAAGTATAAACACAATAATTGTGAAGTGATATTGCCAGATGTGTCTTAAACATTCATTTAACCTGAATGCAAAATATATTGCTTTGAATTTACATATTTACTTGTTTTAGTCAAATATGGCCCAAAATGTTCACCCAGTATTATTACACAATCAATGAGGATTTTCTCCTCCTAAATTGCCGGAATTGCACACTTCGCTGTACGACGCAACCAAGTGAATGGTTCAACGCCATCTGTTGACCGATCCTTTAAACATTCATCAGTTTAACTACACTCCTTCAGCATGCAAATTTTGTACCTACGTTTTATTGGGCAGCACTCCTTACGGTGTTGTGAATTTTTCTTCCATCAGTGTTCAATAAAAATTGTTGTCATAAAGTTTACGATCATTAAATTCACTAATTTGCAGATATTTTTGCTTGCCATTTTGTAAAATACTGCTACTAAAATAAATATAGCATTTGTGACATATCTCAGAAACTACTAAAACGAATTTTTTAAATGTATACTTGTCCCCATGAACCTAAGAAATTTCGAATGGGTGGGTTCTTCAGTTTTTAAAACCACAGACATATTATACTTTGTGTCCAGTGCAATATGTTTAGGACCATTTAAGCAGTTTTAACCCAGCTAGATATGCTGGCAGTATTTTTGTCCACTAAAGACACCAACTGATAATTTTTTCAGTACACCGTTTAGGAAGAAAGCTTCGTCTGAATAATTAATCTTACGTTAGAAATATTAGTAGCCCATCAACCGATTCACAAAAAGTTTGCATACAGATACCGTTATGGAAGGCCCCATAAAATGTTCTCTTGTTGTCAAAACGGAGGCCCTAATCGTTGAGTTTTTTGTCATGTCTCTTGAGCCATTTAACTAAATTAAATACAACATTGTATGTGATGAAATACATACTGTGTGCATTAAATCTAGTAAGTAACTTATTAAGAGGTCCGATGTTTTTGAAGGTTGCGTCATACAAAAGTAATATTGTATTGTATCACATCAAGAAGTACTTTAACGATTACCACTATATTTGATGGTGAACTCCCTCTACTTAGTCGAATCACTGTTCCTGCTAAGTCTTTGTAAACTTCAAAACAATCGTTCGTTTATTCGTGTAAATAAAAGTAGGATAACTAATTATATGTATTACTTCCAGTTCAATATTTTTAAGTAAAATATATTATTGTGCTTTAGTAACGTGATATTTATTCCATTACCAAAAGTTAATTCTTCTCAAAACCCTGATAGTTTTGGTTTTTTGTTTGCATTGTGAATACAGCTACATGACATCTTCCCCACTGTCTTTATATTGTGGATTTGTTTTTAAAGTTCCATTTTTTTTTTTGCTTGATTGAGGAGTTTATGAAACATTTGTATGCCCATCAGGTTGATGGACGAATCGCCACGTTGGCTGTGGTCCCAAGGCAAGGCCCACAAAGCTGTGACGATTGTTGAACGCGGGTTGTGCGTCAACGAGTTCCCTGATCAACTGGACGTGGCATATTACGTGTCGAAAGGCCAGGCTGCAGCTAGGAAGAGAGGTGATCGTACATACACCATTGCCGACCTTTTCCGCACCCCCAACATGCGCTGTAGGGCTCTCAATGTCTGCCTCAACTGGTAAGTTATTCATTACTTAAAACTTTTTTATATTACTTAAAGATTCTATACAGTATGGAGGAATTTAGTGTTGAATAATAAACGTGCAGCTGTTACGGAAATGGCCAGAGATCAGAGATCTACTTCTGCCTCTGTTGCTTGCTTGAATAATGCCCGTAAAATGGTTGAATGATTTGAAGGATTCACTTCTGTATGAACGTTCTCCATTTTATAGTTTACTAGAAAAGAAGGCCGTCAGGCAATCTAATTAAAAAGGCCACATATTTACTTTTGTTTGTACCCTGAAACTTTTTAGGGTTTATTGAAAACGTTGAACTAAATATTTTTCATATACTTATTAGATTACGGTCACGTCACAAACTAATATAATAGTTTTAACTTTGAAAACTATTTAAAAACATTTTTTTTTTACATATCTTATTGGAAATGTAACATTTGAGACAAAATGGGAAATTTATTCCCACCCGAAAAAAAAATTCAATTTTTTATTTTAGGGTTTATTGAAAACGTTGATCTAAATATTTTTCTAATTTTTATTATATTATGGTCACGTCACAAACTAATATGATAGTTTCAACTTTGAAAACTATTAAAAAAAAATTTTTTTTACATATCTTATTGGAAAGGTAACATTTGAGACAAAATTGGAAATTTATTTCCACCCGAAAAAAAAAAATTGTACACAATTGTAATGAACTAATTATGTGATTTTGTTATTTCATTTTCATACACACCGATTGTCAATTTTTGTAAATTGCGTGCTTTGAAGTTGTTAACGCTGTCATATATTTTTGTGTCATATAGCCTAAATGGTATACATGCGTACGGTGAGTTTGACGACGTGTTTGAAGTTTACAACGTGAGGTAAGTGGGTAAAGATAAATTCCGGTAATTTAAATGCCTTTCAGAATTTACAAAAAGTAACCACGCAGTTGGTGGTTGTATACCCAGCAGTTGGAGTTGGATCAGTTGCGAAAATTTTCAGACTGGAAAGGCGAAATACGGCTTGTATTTCTTCGGCAGTATCGTTCCAAAATAATCAGACGTACATCGAAGTACGGAATGTATTAGAATATTTCAAGAACGTAAAGAAATTAGGCTTTTTCAGTTTTAATTACTTTTATTATTTTTCAATTAATTCACCATATATGTAAAGACATGTTATTGAATTCAAATAACAAATATTTTACAAAAAATTTCCCTGATATTAACAATACATTTCTGAGGAGAGTGAAAAAACCTGCCACCTTATTCAGTATGTTGGACAATATTAAAGGAATATTATATTATGTCTATACTACATGTTTGATGTGTCAGTAGCAACACATTTGAGATACAACTCACCATACATAATTTAAAATATGCCATGGTTCTTTATTTATGAAATACTATTAACAAAGAACCGCTGAACATTAACTAACACATTAATACTTTCTCACGTATTACAGTTATTTAAGTTGTTTTTGGTTATTTTGATTTTTATGTTAAAATGAGTAACAGTTTTCACACATTCACCATACCTGGAGAAAAGGATTTCAGTAAACAACAATTTCATTGCTTTATACTCTTTTCTTTTCCTGAGATCAATAGTTCTTTCGTATAGTTCCTTAAATGAGAGATTATAAGGTACATCCATTCTGCTCCATATGTTTTTCTTTGATGCTGAGTATTTGTAACTTACCTTGTTTACAAGAAATGTGTGTGGTCGTTTATCCAGCACATTTCGAATAATGACTGAAGTTTTACTGAATTATTTACTGATTTACTAAATAGAGTGGTGACATTTATCTCCTTTATATGGAAGAAATCTTCGCTACATACATCTACTGCTCGTGTTTGGTGCTATGATCGGCATGATTTCAGGGTGTTTCTTTTACTGGAGAAGGTTTTAACTTATGCTTTCCAGATACAGAAAATAATTTATCATTGGCAAAAAAATTATTGAACTCGAACATAAGAAAAACGTAATGCACTTAAATTACTTAAAAATCTGCACTAACAAACAAGGAAAGTAAACCGTGACAGAGTTATTTTTCTAACTGGAAAAACTGTAGTAAATTAAGACGTGTTAGTATTTCAATTGCAGACCTTCACGTAATGTAAAAGCGGTGATGATAGTGCATTTTGTCATTTTCTTCCGATGCCTTTATGATACGCACAAGTACAACGTAACGTAGTCATGTCATCACAGTAAAACATTTCGAACCCGTATTACAGGATATGTTGGAGAGTGAAATAATACGCGCTGAGAAATGAAGGTTTATGCGTTTGACATTTAGTGCGATTTTGTCAATATACTGATAGTAAATGTTGAAAATTGTGCTTAAGTTTTGTTTCATACAGAAACAACACTTGACAGTTAATGAGAAAGGCGATTGCCATTTGCTATTTCCTTAGAATTGTGTAACATTCTGTACGGTATGATTTCCAACGGAAGTTGCGTTTATCAACAATCATAAACTAGAAAATTACGGGATTTCATGGCCATTGCCTGGATTACTCTTTGCTCCAGGGCTGGTGCGTCGTCTTGTGATTGCAAGAACCGACGTTTCGCTGTATTTTCCAGTGGGCATCTTCAGGGCCCCTCAGAATTCCACTACTGAAGGCAATTTTTTGAATATAGTGAGGCCTCAAATCTCGTTACCCCATCGTGAGTCCCTTCACAGTTTTGTGCCCCCCCCCCCCCCCCCCCCCCCCAATGCATGCAAAGTTCGGTAGGAAAATAAGGTGCGTCTCAGGGCAAGCCCTATACGCTTTAGGTCGTGTTTATTATGTTAAAAGGACACACGTTTCCTGGCTTGAGCAGGAATTTCTATTACCATTACCGCATTTGGAGCCGTAGACACATCCCGTACGAGGAAACGTGTAGATGGGTAGGGCACAGCAAACCACCGAAACGGAGAGAGCGCTGGAGATACGTATCTGTGTACGACAGTTTCGAAGGTTAAAAGTGCATATTCTTATAGACTGTTCACGGTAAAGTGAGCAATTTTTAAGGTCCTTCTGAATTTTTCCTTTCATCCAATTTCCACCTTCCTGCTGCTTTTTAATATAAACATTGCAATGTGACAAATAAACACATTGTATATATTTCACCATCTTCAAAATTTAATTCCTGAGGCTGCAATAAGATATATTTATTAGTGGTTAATGCATTTTTGGGAGGGCCTTGAAAAGTGTCCACTTTACTGTGAACAGCCTATAACGCATATTAGACAGGATAAGAGTTATCGTTGGTTTACGAAAATAGACTCGTGATTATGATGATGAGGGATAAAATTAAATGATTAATATCACTACTGGAATGTAACCAAGGTTTCGCGTGACCTTGGTGGTGGGAGATAGAACTGAGCCTACTACCTGTCAGATGCCAGTCATCTCTGTAACACTGGGAAAATATGTTAATGAAGCATGTATAACGGAGAGAGGCATTGGGGTGTAATTAATTAAATACTACACAGTTCGTTAAAACACTTGCAGTTTTAGTGAAGTGATATAAGTTTGATAATAGGCATCTAATGTGTAAATGTGACTATACCCATCGTTCCAACAGCTGTGGCAGAGAGAGCTTTCACCTGTCATCTTAAAATCGGCTGTCGGTCGGTACTCCATGCTTATTCACAGCTGTCATATGAGAGCTGTAGTTCAGCACGTGGGTGTGATGCAGTATAATATGTAATTCTAATTCAAAAATTGTCTAGATTTTTTTTAAAGTGGCGCCCAGGTTTTACTAAGTTTGTACCCATCACCCCGTTAATATTTTCAGGGGATTCAAGAACTCTTTAGCGTCTCGTGTTGTTCTGGTCCTGAAGTGGTTGACAGTGTCTGTGATCTCGAATTGGTTAATATATACTGTATGTTTTGTAATGGAAGAATGTTCTGCTCTTACTGGCCTGCGGTTTTCCTGTTTGTAATCATGGATGTGTTCTTTGGTCCTTGTGACTATCCTTCTTCCCGCCTGTCCAATGTAAACTAAACCACAGGAATACGGAACTTTGTCGACACCTACCAGTTGTTCGGGTAAAGATTTATCGTTAACTGAGGGAAAATAGTTTCCAGTTTCCTTAAATGCTTTTATGTATAATCAACATTTTCCAACAGTCTGCGTATGCGGTCAGACACTCTTTAATTTAAACATACGGAATAAATGCAAAGTTTTTGAGTTTTTCTTTTCCCAAGGATTTTGGTGGTTTTATGAAGACCTGCTCTATATCTTTACTCTTGTATCCGTTGGCCTGTAAGATTGTGGTAAGGTGATTGAACTCCTCATGAAGATTGGGTTGTTGATTTCACTAGGCTTGCTCGGTGTACCAAGGGGTAAACAATTGTTCTTTCCTGTGCAGGTAGATAATGTTAATTAGCATTCAAATATCTGCTGGTGTGAGTTGTTTTGTGATAAACACTGTGTCTTAGCAAACTATTTGGTCACCTGATTACAACATCTAAAATTTATAGTTTTCTTTTATTTTAGTTTTATTCCATTCATTGTGAAGGTGATGGTTGCGTGTATGTTGTTAAGGTGCTCTAGGAAAAGTCTGAGTTTGTCTTCACAATGGCTTCAGATGACAAATTTGTTGTCCACATACCATACAACTCTTACCATTAAAAAAAAAATCCACAAAATTAAAAAAAAAAACCAAATATTTTTTTAAAAATCTAAAGTTAGACTCAAAATTTCATATATATATATATCTGTGTGTGTGCATGTGAGTGTGTGCGTATGTGAGTGTGTGCGTGGGTGTATGTGTGTGTGTTTTGTGTTTTCTGTTAATAAAACACGTTCAACACATTTCTTCCTTTGCATAGTCCAGGGAGTCCAAGGTGCTCGTGGTAACCACAAAATATACAATAGCTTCCCAATGTACACAATATCAGAGATAAAACCATATGCAAATATAAACATATATGTAGAATACTTTACTATTCTGTATTATTCAACCTGTTACACTATTCGCCAGCCATGGCAACGTTCGTAACATCATTAACCACACACCCGTGGGTGTAAAAAATGTCTTAATGATCTGCATGCAATGGATGTAAGAATTAGCATTGGATTCATGAACAAGTAGCCATATTTTATTTTGTTTTAAGATATGCCACATATAAACTTTATTTTCATCGGAGTTCAACATTTATTTATTCGGTAAATTTAAAATTGCTCTAATAAAATGACAAATATACATATATTGTTTCCGCTTCTTGTTCGTTGTGTTATTAAATCATTATTTTTATCGCACTTAAGAACAGTGTTATAGTGTAATATTGCGAAATTTATATACAATGCATATTTTCATTTATTTCACCTATAAATTGTGCATATAGCTTTATTTTTAAAAATTTCGACTTAATTTTATTTCATCTATTTACTGCGGGGTATTTTTATAACTACATGGAATAAAACATAGACTTATTTTAAAGCAGGCAGATTTAATTCTGTATGAACTATCGATATTAAACACACCTGCGTATTAACTTTTTGAACGTACATAAAAACATACATATGTAAATACTTACAACATATACTTCCTTCTGATACTCACAGTTCATTTTTCTCGTCACATTAAGTTTCCCATCTCTTGTTCACATACTGACAATACATTTTCCAACATTTCATAACTTCATTATTTGCAGTGAACTGTATACAACATGCACAATAAATTCTTATTGTCGCAACAATACAATAAATTCTTATTGTCGCAACAATCCTACCAATGGAAAACTAAATGTCCCTTGAGGAGGTGCACTTTACAATTCTCTATAAGTGACAATAGTAAACTAGATATGTCACACGCGAAGTATGACAGATACTCAGCTGCGAGCTGTGTCACATCTTACGATGCTGAACACTAATGCTATAAGCGAACCCTGTGCTGCAGTGTCATAATTGATGTCCAAATCAGCAAGATACCAGAGTTTTGCTGCAATTTCATCGAAGCCGCGACAGTTTATGATGATAGTAGTATCATTTTGTATGTTCTAGCATAAGGGGATGAAGAACATGGGCCAGGCGCCGACAGGCCGCCATGTTGTGATAACACCCGACCAACATATTGGATCTGAGTGACCTTGACCCAAACCTTGATTTTGTCCCCGTGACCTTAGATGACAATGAACCCAAAATATTATTAAGATTTCTAAAATATTCCAAAAAATGTTTTTTTTTTTTTTTAATTATTACAAAAATTAAAAAAAAAATTGAAAATTTATTCAAAACTAACATTTCCGAGGCCCTCCAGCACCACATACAGCAGAAGAATTACCCACTCCAATCAATCACATTATCTTAACATTTCCCCTCCCACCCATGCTGTGCCCAACCCCTTACCAACCCCCACCCACCGCAATCATAAAAATCCAGGATAAGTGCAAAAAAAATTGAAAAAAAAAATTCTAAAATTCTAGGAAAATATCTTGATAAACTTACACTCCCCCTGCCTACCATAAACAACACCTCTACCCCTCACCACCACCCACTGATCAAAAAATCTAGAAAAATTGCCAAAATCGAAAAAGAATTCTAACAAGAAGCTACTGATAACTAATGAGCCTACTTCACTTTGGTGAAAATAAATTTTATTGGCGTTCTTGGAAGCTTATATGATAGGAAGGTGTTGACTTTTCATTGACAGAAATAGCATTAGAGATGAAGAAACCAGAAACATTTGAAACAGTACAAAGGCAATAAAAATACACGACTGAGTTACCCGGTCTTCTAATTAAGAAAAAAATCGTAAAATTAAGCTAACTTGCAATTAACTCCATCACGTAGGTAATATTCGTAGCATTAATTTCGGATGTTATCAGTGTAATGTTTTGAATGATATGGTTCAGTAACCTGAACATATGCACTAGGCCATCATTTTGAAAATAAATGCCTGAGCCACTTAAAACACATAAGTTTACATAGCATACCATAGCGCTACTTGTATGAAAAATTTGATGTAAATAGGTTGATTGGTGTCCCAGATATGGGGAAAAAAAACCTTATTTTCTTAAATGGGGATACATTACAAATTTGCTTAAAAAGAGGCACTGAACATGATGTTTGTAAAAGATAATGTCAGTATAAATGGTTTCACTGAAATGGTTAAATTGTTAAATATATATGCCAAACATATGAAAATATTTTTATGCCCACCATTTTTAAAATCATTATCCAACCCCATTTAAATCATGTAACTTTAATGGGTCGTCTGTAGGTGTGCAAAATTTTGTGGGAATTAGTCGAATTACTCTGCAATTATGACAAAATACTCAGTTTACTCGCCTGACGCTATTTTACAAAAAAATACAGCAAAGATTATCTCTATGCATATCGGTTGATTGGCCTGCGAGATATGGTATGAAACCTCCATTGAGCATGTGAAGTTCGTCATAAATAGAGGGCAAAACGTTTATATATAAGCACATCCGATTATTGCCATAGATATAATATACAAAATTAAATTTAAATCTGTTACGTATTTTCGTAGATATAGCACACTAAGCTAAAATGTATATGCGCCATTCAGAAAATAAGAGACTTGCTTACTTAAAGCATATATAAGCTGTTCACGGTAAAGTGAGCACTTCTGATGACTTAGTAACGTTTTTCTTTTAGCAATTTCTTTACCTTAAACCACCATTTTACAAAAATATTGCCATGTAAGCAATAGGGACGGCGTATATATTCCACCGCACTCGGATGTTTACGTCTTAGGCTAAAATAAAATGTATTTATTAAATATTATTACAAATGAGAGGGCTTTCAAAAGTGCTCACTTTACCGTGAATGGTTTATATATTAATATAGCCTACTACAGTACAGCTTTTTTGCAAATTTTAAAGAAATCGATTGATTGTTTCCCGAGATACGACATAAAAACTATATTATTTCATGTGGGGCTATCTTACAAAATGAAATGAGGCCATGCATAGACAGTTTTGATGGATACAACTGATACTGTCAGAATACAAAGTTAAGTTGAAATTTGTTTAGCAGTTTCGTAGGTTAAAAATTTGGAGCTAAAATATTAATATGGACGCCATTAAAAAAATATGCCTGTCTGACCGTCTCAAACCTAATCAGTTTACATAGCCCGCCATAGTGCTAATTGTTTGCCAAATTTGTTAGAAATCGGTTGTTTTTCCAGATATCACATAAGTTTAGTTTGTCAAGCTATGCAATGGCGGATAAAAGAGCTTTTGTGTGTACACATTTAATTGTTGTAATATATACATCCATCAAACAAAGTTTCATTGGAATTAATTACATGGTTTTGATGACATAACACACAAAACTAAAATAGCTATATCATCGCCATTTTGAAAATTAACGTCTGGCATACCTAAAACATATCAGTTAACATTACATACCGCAGTACTACTTGTTTGCCATATTTGGAAGGAACCGGCCAATTGTTTCCCGATATATCACATTTAAAAAATATTTATTCGGGTGGCACTATCTTACGAAATGGAGGACAAATGAGGCTCCATGTAGAATTATTTTATGTTTGTTATATATACTCCCAACATACAAAGTTAAGTCAGAATTCATTAAATGATTTCGAAGATATAGCATACCATGCTAAATTAACCAGATGGCCACCATTTTGAAAATAAGTGTCTGACACACTTGAACCATATTTGTACTTATAAAATGCGGCAGTACTACTTGATTGCCAAATTTGGAAGGAATCTGACAATTGTTTCCCGAGAAATTACACAAAAAGTTGATTATTTACATAGTGCTAGCTTACAAAATGGCAAAAAAATGGTTGTTGTTTGGTTTATATGATGCTGTTAATAGATACTGTCAGCGTACAAAATGTTATATTTTTTTATTAAAAGGTAGGGCTACAGTAGTAATACGAAATAAACTTAAACATATTTTAGATTCACCATTTTGAATATATGTGTCTAATTAACTTCAATTACTTACAGTTACCTGGCCAATTGTAGTATTACTTACGTGCCAAATTGTGTGAAAATAGGTTGAGTAGTTTTCGAGATATTATGTCAATGCTTTATTTTTTCATATGGTGCTATCTTACAAAATGGCAGACTAACAACATTCACCTCTGAATTTTATGCTTACAACTAGCGCTGTCAGCTTACAAAATTTGGTTAAAATCGGTTAAATTGTTTCCAAGATATGACATATTGCCTAAGTGTTTAAATTGTCGCCATTTTGAAAGCAAGTGACTGGCGTGTTATAAAACCATAAAAGTCATTTTTCTTTACCTAGTACTATATATGTACCGAGTTTGGTGAAATTCGGTTCACGCGTTCAAAAATTTAAAGGGGGACACACACATGCCCAGGCACACTCAGAAACACACCAACGCACTTACACACACACAGGCACACAGACAGGAAAGTGATCTCATAAGCCTTTCTTTCTTTTCTAAAAGTAGGCTCAAAATCGAGGAACATGCAATCATACCTTACCCTCACCCTGCTCGTCTCATAGGCTTGTTGGTCTGTATGAGTCATAGTACGGAATATGGAAACTGATTTGTCCATTCTGCTGGGCTGTTTACAGGTGTCCGTCAAGTGCCCCTCAGTCTCCAATGTAGCAGCTTTCACAGGCTGACTGTTGGTAGTAGAGATGGGCAATGAGCGAGTTTGACCACCTAATGTATACCATTTCATGATGTGGACACGAATGGGCGGTAATATTAAGCGATTTAGAGCACCCGAAAATGGCATTTTTCGCTCAAACCGCATTTGATCATTCTAGTACTCCAAAACGCGGACTGCCCGAAGTGCTATAAGCACCAAACGAGCGGATTGTCTTGTCGACCTCTCACTCACTCTCTTCCTGAGTGCGGCAGTGTTGCAGCACAGCATCGGCACCACAAATATACAACAAATGCACGCGAGTATTGTGTACTCACTACAGTTGTAGGTGAATAATTTTTTACATGTTGACGTGACTGTAAGCAATGGCTTCCGAGAATAGTGAAGACGTTTCCAGAAATATAACGGAAAGAAAGCATGAAGTATATGCGACCAGAAAAATTTTATTCGAATGCTACGTCGAAACACTTTGTTGGTTTTGTTCAGTGTCGCAATTATAGGGCTGTGCGTCGATTCAAAATGGGTTCTGGGACAACACATTTAAAGATCACTTTGGCCATGAACAAAACGCAGCAGGTTATGCCTCTGCTCGTGTACCTATTTCTGCGAAGTGCACTATAATGGAGAAATATTTTATGTGTGGAATAGACTTATTAACCATTTTCATTTGTTGACGGTGACAGTTTTAGGGAACTTGCACAGGAATTTATAGGCGTAGGGAAACTTATGGACACTTTTCCGCAGCAAACGTATTGTCCCATCACAGTACTGTCGCGCGGCATGTTGGGGACATTTAAAGGCACTTAAAAGGCGAGATAATTCTCAATGTACGATCTGTTGCGGAATAGAGGGCTTGTGCAATGATAATGGACTTGTAGACCGGTGATTTTAAGAAAATACATTACTCTACATTTACTGCCCATTATATTGATAAAGAATGGCGGCTAATAAACAATGTACGTTTGATGACAAGATTCCCAGATATTCGGAAGAGTGGAGATAATATCCGCGATGAACTTCAAAACCATTTGACGGAACTTGGGATCGCTGCAGCAGTGTTGCAGAACATGACATTTGTAACCGACCAAGGACTAAACATATCGTAGGCTTCGTAATGCAAAGTAATGGTTATTTATAGTAAGTTTTAAATGTCATCCACCATTGTTTGTACATGGGGAAGAGCAGCTTACCATACATGCATGTTAGGCGTATTGCCTACGTACGAGGCATTGTATCGCGGTAGCGGAATCTTGCGTAATCTTTGTGTGCGTTTTTAACGGAAACGGTGAATCCTAGGCAGTTGCAACAAGGGGACCATTTTTGTTTCGTTGGTCATACTGCTCAATAAACAAGAATCAAACTTTCATAATTCCCTATAAATACGAAGTTGCCACCAATAAGAGGGTGGCTACCCCTGTTATTTTCATAACAGGAAGTGTTATTATTATTATGAATTTGCTCTTAGGTTGAAGATCCCGATAACATAAAACAATGTTCCTCAAATCGTTTTTTCATCTCACCTGGTTTCCGATATTTAGAAAAAATATATTCCACATTCTCCATTTTCGGGGACTTACTTCAACATTAATATTTAGTTAAGGTTCAAAATGTCCTACATATTTGCGACTTGATTTTTCATAAGAAATCACCTCATGAAGTTTGTCGGTCGAATTAAGCCTCACGCTGTATACCTCGCGCAAAGCAATGTCGGAAATGATGACAACATTTTGACGTAGTGGCAAGAACGAGAGAGTATATTTCTCCACCTCTCTTAGAAGATATGCAGATTGTTTTGCATACCTGCCACCAGTGTAACAAATAAACATGATTTTAACACTATCGCTATCACTACCAACAGACAGTGCCGCATATTGCCTGAGCGTGTAGACGATTTGGTTTTCATACATGACAATATACACATGTTTCGAGATATACAGTTTGCAATGTAACCGGCATTAAGACACACTATAACAGTGCTGAATGTGTTTATATTGATTTTTTTCGATATTTCCATCTACCTTTAAGGATAAATAAATATTACTGTAGAAAATATTTATTTGCTAATTAACCATGTGATATGTTCACTGTTATCGCCTAAAAACGTGGTATTTATATGACGTCTCAATAGGAATATACAAGACCTGTAATTCTTTTTGTGTGTTTACATGCAGGAACGTTGTTTCGTGAACACCACGTGGAATTGTGAATGTCGTGGAAACGTTGCGCCAGCAGGAAGAATGGTTGTCTGGGCGAACGAACGAGTTAAACATACCGAGTCTCATTCTGTCCAATCCGTGAAAGTGCGCTGGGGACAATCATGAGCCTCGGATGTTCGGGCCGACGTTGCGCACGAGTTAGGCTTATATGGATGAACGAGTCCCGTTTCGTACCACACAAACCAGCTAGTAAATTTGTAACATTGAACATCTCTGCTAGGTAGGATCTGCTACCAAAAAATTGGCAGCCAGTGGCTGTCAGGCAAGCGATCGGTTGCAGACTTCAAGGGGCTTCGATTATGCTTGTAACTGGTTACCTATATCCTCTAATGGGCTCTCATGCTGACCGTTACCATTTTTCTATTGAATGTGATTATCATGTGTTTTTGCAGTGACACTCTCTGGGTGGTATTGTTTAACCACAGAGCTAGTCGGCAGAAAAAAATGCCCGCTCTTTTCGAAGTAGAACCACAGGATTGTGAAATGTGGTCTTCTTATAATATTGTATGTGGGAAAAATTTAGTAACCCCCAGCCCTCACTGATCATCACCCAATCATTAAAAAATCAAGAAAAAAGAAAAATAATTATAAAAATATAGGATAAAAGTATACAGCACAAAAAATGTAACACAATTATTTTATTTTAGGAAAGTTATGCTTATTCTACACATTACAATATCAGAAGGTAGCAGTTCATTACATTATGCGATATAACCCCTTTACTTCAGTTTACTAATGATGAAGATATATAATTTATGTGTGAGAAATCTCCACCTTGTTTCAAAGAGATCAAATGTCTTTGTTTATCAACAAGTTCATTCGGGTCTTCCGGAAATATGTAGCCAGTGTTCTCAGCATCTTCTGCCTTCTTGATGTCGCTCGTTGCAGCAAATGTGGAGGAGGGGTGTATCAGAACAACGAGAAAATCGCCAACGTCTTCAACACCATCACTGTCTTCCTGTTCATTTTCATCAATGCTGTCTTCATGGACATCTTCACATCCTGTTTTGTATTCTATATCAAATTTACTTTCATTTGTAGCAGGAGTTTATGGTCATCAGTATTTAGACCTGAGGGCAGTTAATTCTGAACTTTATCGAAAAAACGCGAAAGCCTTGAAAAGTATTTTTTTAAGGGAACCAATTTTACTGCACTGTTTCAATCTCTAACATTTACTGTCTCATCACAAATCGCCTGTGGAATCAGTGCCCATCCATGCAGGAAGAGGTATAGGTAGCAACACTAGCTGGCTCTCAAAAGACGAATACTTGCAGCTCTTGCAGTCGTTCTTCAAAGTATTACTTTGCATAAACTGCATGTGTCCATTGACGTAATGTTTCCTCATGAGAAAATGACACTTCATTCGTACATAACAATGTATTATTTAAATATGCTTGCAGATATATCTATTTTTTAAGTATATACACATAGAAAAACATTATTATTTTGAATTTATTCTATAGAAAACTATGTTTATTCCTATCTGATGTACATACATTCATGCATGCATACACACATACATACACATACATACATACATACATACATACATACATACAGATATATAGAATTTTCACGGTAAAGTGAGCACTTTTGAGGCACTAGTTACTTTTACATTTGTAATTTTTTTCCTTTAACCACCGTTTAAAATATTGCAATGTAAGTAATAAACACAGTGTGTATATTCCATCATACTCGGAAGTTAACGTCTATGGCTACAATAAAAATATTTATTGACTAATATTCCAAATGAGAGGGCTTTCAAAATTGCTCAATTTACCATAAATAGCTTATACATACGCAAATAGATACACACGTTCATACACCCATACTTACATACATATATGAATACACATATTTACATACACACATTCAAATATACATACACATAAACAGATACATACATACACACATTAATACACACATACATACATACACACATAGATAAATACATTATTGTGACCACCCCCGTACCAAAGCTCCAAATGAAAAAGTGTTTCACACAAAGGTTTTATAACTTGAACGGAGAAATAATACTGCTAGAAAGTCAGCCTTATAGCGTTACTTATTAGTGAGATACAAGTACTAACTTCAGATTTTTAAAGGGCACCATGAATCTATTTGGCAAAAGTTCAGTGAAGCTCGTCAAGACCTATTTAAACATGTAGCACAATGTAAACTTTCATAACATGAATATTAAATAGGACACAGAAATCGGATCCTCTACTTCATGTTTGTAGTACTATACTTATGAGTATATCAAGGGGTAGAGTGGTCACATTAGATGTTCGAAGCGGTGACCCTTGGAGCGATAAACAAGTTCAGTCTGCACCACATACTTGAGAAGACGCCTAGACACAGCCTCAAAGAACATACTTTGTGGTGTTCCCAAATGAACGCTCAAGGGCATGGTGCTGCATTGTGTGGATCTGGTTTTGTTTAACCAAGGTTATGATAGAACACAATAGCAACAGGAGGCCGAGCTGCATTCCCACAAACCCTTCATTCATGCAACAAATAATTGTTAATTTATAGTTTTTTAAATTATGTATGTGTAAAATAATAAAGGTCTTTAAATAGTTAAATAAAAATGATGAAATAATCTTACTCTGTGTTCAGAAACATATATTTGATTTCTCTTATATATATATATATATAATCCTTTTAACAAGAGCATTGATTTGGAGATGTTACATGAGTATTATCTTGTTATATATATATATATATATATATATATATATATATATATATATATATATATATATATATATATATATATATATATATATATATAGGATAATAATGTAACGTATTGAAAATGCGTACTGGGTATAGCCAAAATATTAAATACTGAACATACAAAGAGAAAGAGGTGCATCCTACACGAAACGGCCAAAGTATGTTAAGTTATTGAGACAAATAAATTAATAGTAATTTGGTAAAAAATTTAACTAGGAAGGTTCTCGTAATTTTTTCCTCTGTTTTATTTAATGTTTTTAAGTTCGTAGTATACCTTTGTTCCAAAAACATCTCCATTGAAATCTTTCGTTGATAGAAGATTCCAGTCAGAACATTAAGTTATGTGTTCGCTCATGCAGAGAAGGAAATATGTGTTTAGCAGTGCAATGAAAAAGAAGAAAGCCAACCGCGCAAAAGTGCCGGAGCAGGACACGTCAACATGGATGCTCACGAGAAGTAGTTACAATCGTAATGGCAACATCCCACAGAAGCGGGCACAGCTTCGCACCGCTAACTATAATCAACAAAATACGGAATAAAACGTAATGAAAAGTGTGACAAAAATGTGCATTAGGTAACCGGGAAAATATAACATAAAATAGTTGTACTTAACCGCTGTAAATAAAAAATTTAATACACAATGATAAACGATATAAGAAGAGCAGTACAAAATACCGTGCTTCAAGCCACGTTGAAGAACTCAAGAACAAAGAAGAGCATGTTCTAAACCAGTGCGATCGAACACACAGCAAGTACGTATCGATAGTATCGATGTGACAAACGATAGGTGGTAGATATTTCATTTTGCAAACAGTCACAATTAATGTTTACAATATAATGAAATAGCATATTCACTAAACTAAAATGAAAATACAAAGCTTTAAATTATAACCCACTACAAAATATAAACTTTATATACCAAATTAAATTCTGTTAAATACATACACAAAATAAAGTGCCAATTACACTGTCAAAACAATGACAGGAAAACATTTGTTTAACAAAGTTAAGAAAAGTTTTATAAGTATAAATAATAATAATAAAAAAAGAATGAAGGAGCTCGGGAAAACCAGGCTTTTCCATAAAATATCCGAAAGGAAGATGAACGGTAAAATACACATGGTGCCATTAAAAGAAAAAATGGTACTTGTCGCTGGATGAATGACAACACTGATTCATCCAGTGTTGCCTGCTTAAGAGCATCACAAACACATACAACACGTTTCTGCATGTTCTCTGAAGTTATTGGAATATCTCGATATAAAGCACCTTTGAGGTATCCCCGAAAAAATGTCCAGGTCGTTAAGGTCAGGAGACCGAGCAGGCCAGTGAACTGGTCCTTCACAACCAATCCACCTACCAGGATAATATCGGTGTAGAACACAACATACATACACGGCATTATGTGCTGGGCATCCATCGTGCTGGTACAACATTACCATTCTGTACCTTAGAGGTATCTCTTCCAGAAGGCCAGGAAGAATTGTTTGTATCGTGGCCACGAGAAAACCCGCTTGTACTCTTCCTTGAAAACAGGGCTAATTCTACCAATAATCACATGCAATGTCAAAGCCAGCACCTTAGACTGCCGGCAATTATTAATTCCAACAACCATCATAAGATTTACTATCCACTTCTCTTCACTAAGAGAACTGCTATTCAAAAAGACGAACTGGCAAACTTCGAGGTAAGATGTTATATGGGGCACATGAACATATGTGCACCCTGTGGAAAGAAACAAAACATTGTTTCATGTAACTTTATATATAAATTTACTTTAATGATTACAAAACTTATTAGAAAATTTCTTTTTAAAATGTTACAATGGCAAGATTAATTCTCTACATTGAGCACAAATAAAAATTATTGTAAAGCATACATTTTATATATAGAGCATACAATAATAACAGTTACTATCTAAACCCCCATACTTTTCCTGATCCAGAAATTAGTTTTCTTCTAAAAGTCCAAAACAATTTCTCTACAACATTGAGTGTAAAATTCTCTCTTTAATGTGACTTCGTAAACTCGCATAAAATTTCACTCAAATGTGAGCACAAAAATGTTTAAAGTAATTGCTGACAAAAAACGAAACAAGCTTTTTAAACTTTAAACTTATTTTCATTTAGCTAAATCCTATCATTTTTTTAAAGACTTAAGGGGTCTTGGACATACTTATCTTTATTGTGTCCATCACCATTGACGGGAGCCGATTCACCTCGTGCTCGGTCCCAGTCAGGGTTTATATAAACCCCTTCCACACATGTGGAAGGCTATCTCTAGATGTATAGATTGCTAGAGAAATACAAATAAAAAACATCACAGGTTCAGAATTTCCAGCCACGTTGTGTCATCTTCAAACATTTATGATTTGTCTACCAATGGAGCCAATAAGTAAGTAGTGACGTCACAAGGCAAGTAGCGCCCCACATCACCGGAGCTAAGGTCAGTCTTCATTCTACAAATGGACGGCGTGCTCATGCTGCTGTACTCGTGGTCGGTGTTCATGTGTCAGTCCTTATCGGACCTCGAAGTCAACCGTCGCCGGACATCAGCTACGCCGGGCAATCCACATATTCGCCCTGGCCAGCCAGCACAGGTGAACAGCGATGAAAATTATCATCCAAGGTATGTTTGGAAACTCTTGTAAATATTTCTGGGGTAGGCAGGTATGAATACATAGTTTTCGATGCAGGTAAAATTGTTGGTGGCAGATATGAGACGGACAGGCGTCTCAGTATGAAGGTAGCATACTCCCTGCCGTTTTAGTTATCATTCACGAAATGATCCGCTATAACCTTATTGCCAACCATCCCACACCAAATGTTAACTTTACATTTATGCTGATGGTCCACATGTCGAAAACATCGCGGGTTTTCGATGGCCCAATAATGCATGCTACTTGTATTTAATTGGCCTGACTTGGAGATCGACGATTCATCGGTAAAATGATCATCCGAAAAAAAGTTCGGGTTGGCGATAATTTGATGTTGTGCCCATTGACAGAACTCTACACGATTCTTGAAATTATTTCCGTGCAATTCGTGGTGTAAGTGTGCATGACAGGGATGTAATATATGATGCTTAAGAATGCGATGTGCACTCGTTTTCGGAATGCCAAACTTGGTTTCAAGTTGGCGTGTGCAGATGTGCGTATTAACTGTTACAGCAGCAAGAACAACACTATCAGCAGCTTCATCTGTGCGAGTTCCATGACGATTGTATTGCTGTGGTTCCAAATTGCCCGTTTCGCACAGCTTCACAACTAAAGGGAAAAACATCCATCTGGATGGTGGGATATTGTCAGGGTATTACTCTCTGTGGAGTTGCTCCGCCTGACTAGCATTATGCCGACATTCAACAAAATGAACAATGTGTGAGCAAACCAAGCTTTTGATAATAGTAATAACAACTCTGTTTGTGTGTGTCTCAGTACAACTCACTTGAATATACAACCCTGTACTGTAAAATAATACAAACACATTCATCTGGTAACTTACATTCTCTATAGATGAGCAGTATTTCTACCTTCTCGTTGTTGGGACTACATATCTGGTATGCCAACTCTTACCCTGCAGTGAACTGTATTAGACTGCACATGGATGACTGATTGAATAATCGTCTTGTCATGTGTGTGCTTTTGTTTCCTCTAAGCACAGCCTCTATGGAATGGGGTATGCAACTCTGGGTACCAGCACTGTTTACATCACCTCTATGTCAAATTCAGAGTATCAACATAATACTGCAATTTACCATACAGCGCAATCTTGCCGCAAGGCACCACGTAAAAGGTTTTCATGAACTCTTATGAGTCCCAATGTCTGTGGTTGTTTTTAAAAATCTGTTTATTAGACTGGTACATTGTAATATATATTTGAATAGGTATTGACGAGCTTCATCGAGCTATCGAAGAATATATACATGGCGCCAATTAAAAAACTGAGTTTAGTACTCGTGTTTCACTAATAGTAATACGTAATGCTATAAGACTGACTCCACGGCAGTATTTGTTCCCTCCTACAGTTATGCAACCTTTTTGTGAAACACTTTTTTATTTAGAGCCCCTGTACAGATCTATTGTGGGCAGTAAAGATAAATGAGGCACCCTGAATACATATTCATATTTATCTGTTTTTTTTTTCAATCATTTTTTACATCTGATGCGAACGAGTATGTGGTTTTTCTAATTTTTGTAGATTTTAAAAAATTATGTATTACAGAAAGTCTTCTGTGGATTCAAACTAGGCTCTTTACTGTAAAAAGAATCTCTTTTATGTAGAAAAATGGCAGTTGTTGTTCTGACACCATGAGTTAAATATGAATTAGGAATTCATCTCTCTCGTCATACTATAACATTTGAACTTTGAATATGAAGGCCTACCTTTGACCTCGACGAATATGGAGCCACGAACTGCATCATTGCTGCCTGATTGTTGTTGGTGTTGATTCTGGAGTCAAGTTTTCACCTTTAATCAAAGTTCTCGGTGACGTTAGAGAACCATCTGTACGAAGTTATTTTCTCAAGAGAAAACTTTATGACAGTGAACATGTGCAGTTTATGCAAGGTGATACATTGAAGAACGGCATCAAGAGCTGCAGGGATTCGTATTTTGAGAGCCAGCTAGTGTGTTGCCACCAATACCACTTGCTGCATTGATGGCTACTGATCCTACAGGCGACTATGATGAGGTAGTTAATGTTAAAGATGGAATTATTGCAGTAAAATCGGTTCACATGAAAAATACACTTGCAAGACTTTCGCGTGAAATCGATAACCTTCCATATCAACTACCATCAGCTCTAAATACTAAGACCATAAACTCCTGCTACGAGTAAAAGTCAATTTAATATAGAATAAAAAACTGAGGTGAAGATGCCCATGAAGACAGCATTGATGTACATGAACAGTAAGACAGTGATGGTGCTGAAGACGATGGCGATTTACTCGATGTTCTGACACACCCTTCCACCACATTTGTTGCAACGATCGACATGAATAAGGCAGATGATGCTGGGAACACTGGCTACAGATTTCCCGAATGCCCGAATGAACTTGTTGATAGACTCAGACATTTGATCGCTTTGTAACAAGGTGGAGATTTCTCGCACATTAATGTTATATCTTAAATTATAAGTGAACTGAAGGAAAGGGGTTATATCGCATAATGCGATGAACTGCTTTATTCCATTATTGTAATATATAAAATAAGCATAACATTTTAAAAATAAAATAATTATGTTTTAGTTTTTTTTTGTGCAGCATACTTTTATTTCTAACAACATAAAACTGGTGCTATGAGCACTCGACTATTAAAGTAATAATCCGTATACAGAACAATAATGACATTAAGTATAAAAATGCACAGTTAGTGGACTGGATATAAAATATTAATTCTGTCGACATGTACAAATTTTGAGACAGTTGGCAAACGAATGTAATTTCCATACATACGGGTGGGGAAAAACCGAAGGATTAATTGAAGGATCGATCGAGGGATTTGGATTGATGAGGATTACTGAGGAATGCTGCGGAGGATTGCTGATTATTGGTGAGGATTGTGAAGGAGAGTTTCCGAGGATTGCAGAGGATGATTGTGTAGGATAAATTCTTACGATTGTAGAGGATGATTTCTGACGATTGCAGAGGAGGAATGCTGAGGATTGCGGAGGAGTAATGCGAAGGGGGATTGCAGATGAGAGTTGTGGAGGAGGAGAAAGAGGATTGAGGACGAGGAGTCAGTCTGCAGGAGCCAGTCTGCAGGGGTCAGTCGTTGGTTAGTATGGATGGTTGGCATGGTTTGTCTGCCTGCTTGGTTGGCGTGGTCGGCTGGTATGGTTTTTCGGTACGGACCATAGTTATGGTGTACTAGGAATGGCCAATGTGTGTGACTGGTCGGCTGGTCGGCATTAGCATTTGTTATGGTTGACTTAACTTGATGGTTGTTATACTGGACAGTTGGGATGTCTGTGTGGTATGGGTGGTTCGAATGGTTTGGAGGTGTTGTTGACTGATATGACCTGTTTGTATTTAAAGCTGGTATTGTTTGCTTATAATGGTTGGAGGCTTGTGGACTCAACATCCAATAAAAACCGGTGAGGGTTTGTCACTTGCTGATTTTTAAATCAGGAAGTGACTGTGCTCTGCCATCTTTATGAGAATCGAACCCTCGGGGTAACGTACATCTAAATTTGTTTATAACATTAGGTATGTAATTTTTTTAATGATTTTTTTGCAATATTTTTGTTTTTATAGTTGAAGATAATTGGAGTCAATGTCGAGGTTGATGACAACCAACTTGGTGGTCAGTCATCAATGTAACATTTCCCTCAATTTTTAGAATTATTTTTCGATGTTTTGTGATATTTCTTCATTATTTATGATTGGTGGTAGTCGGTGAGGGGTGGGGGCGGTAGTTAGGGTTGTGGGGGACGAGTGGGGTGAGGGTAGGGTATTAAATGTTCCTCGATTTTTAAAATTTGATCGATTGTTTGCAATATTTATCGATTTTTAATTAGGTGGTTGGTTGTGAGAGATGAAGGTGTTTATGGTAAGAAGGGGGAGTGTGAGGTTAATATTACATGTTCATCGAATTTTAGAATTTTATTAGATTTTTTTTGCAATTTTTCTCGTTTTTTTATGATTGTGGTGGGGTGGGGAGTGTTGAGCATGGCATGAGGTATGAGGCGGGAATGTTAAGACACTGTGATTATTTAGAGGCGTGTCAGTCTTCTGCTGAATGTGATGCTTGGAGGACTTCGAAAATGTAAGTTTATTGATAAATCTTTATAAATTTTTTTACAACTTTTAAAAATTTTTTTAGAATTTTTTATAAAGTTATTTTTTTAAATTTTGTTATTTGTAAAAGAAAAATTGGGTTAAAGTTTATGTACGGTCATAAGCATCGGGTGAAGGTCATGGTTCAATATCAAGGTCACCCATATTCAATAAAGTGGTCGGGTGACGTCACAACATAGCGGCCGTTTATCGCCTGGCATCTCTCCACGCCCCTTTATGCCAGAACATACAAAATTATTCTACTAGTGATATTTGACCGTTAAAAAATCTCACCAATTACGTTTTAAAATAAATGAATGGGGAGTTGTTTGAGAGGCTCATGACAGCAAGGTCTTGAAAGCCGATGAAAGTGGAGTGAGATGGATTTGAAGCAGCACCGGAATGCAAAGGCGGGGGAACCGGGAGATTCCCGAGAAAGCCCGCCAACCAGCGGAAACCCCAGCACAAACCTCACATGCCTTAAATATATAAATGGCCCCGCCTGGAATCAAGCTTGTTTCGCTTTTGTGGGAGGCGAGCTGTCTAGCCACTACGCCAACCGCAGTCCCTTTCAAAAGAAATTATTACTCTAGATCGGTTATACTAAATAGGAGCTTGTTATTGCCGTATTTTTTAAATATAAATTGATACGTCGTATACTGTGTTATTGATTTAATTATTTAAAATGCATAACAAGATTTGTTATAAGAATATTTACTGTAGAAAGAAATATTTTATCATAATAACAATAACATAAATCTTAAAACATGTCTTACTTATAAGTATTTACTCAGTTCATGTTCAGTTTTTCTTCTCTAAAGTGATAATCATGAATTCAGATAACTAATATTTCGAAAATAATCATAGTTTTCGTGCTTTCACCTCTTAATTAGTCTATGTTCATTTTAAGTAAATGTGGAAACCATTTAACTTATAAACCAATTCCATATTATGACTATAAAATTTAACTTTAGAAACGCATTTAATAAGCAACTTTTATTCGTGTAGTGACCACATGTTTAATATAAATATCCTTTTGCTTGTCTAATAATAGTACGCGGGTTTAATGAAAACATTCGTTTTACTTGTATAGCAAGTCACATTTTGGAACGTAAATATTAGAACAAATAAGTTCCAACCTTCTTATTCAGTGCTTACTGGTGTACTGACTTCTGTGGAACAACTTTGGCATAGATCCAGTCACTTCGCTAAAAATAAACTCGTCTTCAGAGTCAGCTACCTGGCTTCGGCTCATCTGGGAGAATATAGCGACATCTCTTTTCAGGATTCTGAAATACTTACAGCATTTGATTTATTTTATAAGTTTGAAATAAACTAGGTCATTGCATGTTTCCTCAACTGAAATTGAGCAATCATGTACGATAAAAATGACATACACAGTTATTACTTCGAGTAAAAGTTACTTCACAATGAAAGAAAGCCAACATTTCTGAACAGCTCTGTGCACAACATATTTTCCTTGTTCACGGGGCCACGGTGGATCTCCGGCTAGATCGCTCGCCACCCACCAAGGCGTACTGGATTCGATTCCAGGTGGAGTCATTCCTAGTTTGCGCACATGGGAATCGTGACGGACGATGTCGCTGGTTGTGGGTTTTCACGGGATCTCTTGTTTCCTCCGCCCTTTGCATTCCTGCGCTGCTACATCATACTCACCTTACTTCACCCTCATCATCTCTCAGGAGCTCGCTGTTAAAAGCCGCCCAAACTTCTGCACTCCACACACGTTCATTGTTCACTTCAAAAAATATGTATTTGTATTTCTTGTATGGGGTTTCTGGAAACACCTTGGAAGAAACGATCTTATTTAAAGATTTCCGAATGTGAAGATTGAGTTTTCCCAAAACGTCATTTTAAAAGAAGTACGAGTGTAATATTTTGCAAAATAGTATAACTTATGTGACGTATAGGCATACATCAGGACTTAAGAATATCGACTATCGTAAATTACTTCCCCCCTTCGTGTGTGATATTTTTAATAAATATTTGCAAAAATTGGCATTTTTTTTTCATTTTTCTTAAATGGAGCTGATTGTAATAGTTTTTATGTCCCCGTGAAATTCTACGCTTGATGATTTTTGAGCTGAAATTTTTTTCGGAGAGGAAGACTTACATTATTTGTGATGGAATACTCTTGTCTATTAATCTACAACTCAATAAACGAATAAAATGCAGTACAGAACTATACAAAATTGATTGAAAATTAGTGTTTTTATAGTACTCGAATTCAATAATTTATAGTTTTCATAGTTTTTCCATGTTCCGTTGTTTCATTTCATTTGATTATAAATAACGTTTTGCGATTATATGAATAATTGAGTTCATTTCACAGGTTCGCCAACAGCTTGGTATTCTACGGTTTGTCGCTGAACACTGGCAAGTTGAATGGGAATCCATTCCTTATTCTGTTTCTTATTTGCTTGGTGGAGATACCCAGCTATGCCATCGTGATCATGGTTATGGACCGCACTGGACGTCGAAGCCTCATCAGCTCGTTCCTCGTGCTGGGAGGGCTTGCCTGCTTCGTCTCGACCTACATACCACAAGGTTTGATGTTTATAATTGTGATGAACACTGTGCTTGCACGCTAATCAAACTAAGTCATAAGTTAAGCTTCAATACTTGACGTAGGCCGAGCACCTAGCCACAAGGCAATGATGTTAATTTCAGAAAAGTGGAACATACATGTATAATTCTGTTCCATATGCTGTCTCATAACACTTGGATGGTGCACATTTTAGAATTGCGTTCATATTAATTATCTATCGTGCAAATTTTGACCAAACAGTGCCACGTCAACTTGTATTTTGTTATTATTTCCAAAACTCTGACTTAAAACATCTAAGTGTTCGGTAGTTCCTCCAACAAAATGTATTATTAAATATGTTTTTTTTTTTTTTTTTAATAAACAAAACTTTTCGTTCGTTTTATACTGGTGGCGCTATCAGAAAGAACATACTTATAATTATCAACAAACGTTTAAAAGTTGCTGCAATTACCACTTGGCCCAGCTAATTCAAGATGTATGATATTTTTAGTAATGTGTTTCTCTTTTTTATTAATTAAAAAATACATGTATGAGTATATAATAAAACGTTTCCTAAAAAAATTGTTCAGACGAAGCAGGAATATTAAATTTTACTTTTTAGTAGAGCCATATACTAAACATTCAAACGCAACTACATCACTCACGATAATACTCATCAATGATATCTAAGCAAGATTAGTCCTGTGACGTTTCTGAAAAAAAAAAATAAACTGAATTAAAAATTTGCCCAAAAATAAACAATTATTATTCATGTCTCAAGTTTTAAGAATGGGCCAATTGGTAGCAGTAATGAGTTCGAAATGTATATCATATCTATTTTGAGGGGTGTTGAAAGAATGAAATATATGTTTGCTTATCCTGAGGTCCTGGCTTCATCTTAGATGAATCCAGCTAGAATGATCAAAGTTCCCCAAACTTGGTTGTTCATGACCACGGATTTGTGTTGGACCCATGTATAATGTCGAGCAAAAACTGCTACTCAAACATCGCATTTTAATACATTTACAGGAAAATGTATTGTTGCATATAATATTACTATGTATTTACTGTAAGTAACAACACTCAGCTTTCAAACTATAAATTCTTTGACAACCTCACCAAGTAACCTACAACTTGCGTGCTGTAATTACAACTGGGGGAGTGTAAAAACAAAATATTAACTGATAAATGAAATGGTAAATTAAATTTTCTTTTTTGTGATTTTGCATTTTGTTTTTAATTAACTTCTATTTCTCTTTTCTTTAATTTGTTACCGCTTCATTTTAAGGCGCTAGCTTCGCTTGTAATTTCTTCGTCAGTTGTGGGTAAGATGCTCTTACTATTTTCATATATATGGTTTCAGTCGATATTTTTTGCTTGACTTTTTGTCCTTTACCTTTGTGTGTACTATAACAAATATTAATGTCAGCTGTAGTTTAAATGTGTCTCGAAAGTAATCATCTTTAATCGGATACAGTAGTCTCGTGGTTGCTAAAACACATTTTATACTACTTCAGCATAAGTTTATTGGGATGCAATACAACTTCAGCATTGTGCTGCTTGTTGACACCTTTCTAGTTTGCACTGCAATGCTGGCTACAGGAAAGACTCTTCACAGACATCCCAATTGTGCACAATGTTTGTTAACTAAACAACTAATCTATGTAGTTAACCAAACCGGTTACACAGATATGCTAATAATGAAAAGGCATATCTTAATATTGTGAACATTATAGCAGCTCAGCTGTTTGTTACCTTAAATGTTATATACAATAGATATCTACAGTACGCATTTGTCGCAGTTCTATCAACTACATGCATAAAGGTTTATTATCTTTACGTTTTTCTAATCACAAATCCCTGTTGCCCTTTGGACATCCTAGTATACTTCTTCCCCTACGTCGTTGACTCTTTAGACGAATATTTCTTCGGTGTTTGATGGACTTATCAGTCACACACATTCACAACAGTTAGTGAGCCACCCTGGCCACAAACAGCCAAGATGTAAAGGTTGAAATAAAACAACTGCCTATGGAGAACTGCACCTGGCAATACAACGTGGAGAACTCATAAAAAAGGAGTACATACGCCATAAAAATTGAAAGAAAAGTGCGATTTATGCTGTATATGAAAAAATAATGTATATTCTTAGCAACATTGTAATATATTTGAATAAAATATATTTTTTAAATGTAAAAATAATAATGGACGAAAATTATCTGTATTTTTAACAAAATTTAAGAATATTTCTATTCTGGATGCTTCAGAAAGCAGAATTTGCAAGAGCATCTTCGTCATGGATAATTGTTATAATGTTTACTACTTTTGTGTGTAAAAAAATTGTAATAATAATGTAGGTAATAATTTTTATAATTGATTTTAAGTGCGTCCATTTGTCACAATATTTAATGGCTGAAACTGACGTAAATAAAGTTAATTATAAAATCGATATGATACATTATTACTATTATTTTACTACACATGATCACAGTAAATATTATGACGATATTTCTTGAAGAAGATTTTCTTGTAAATTCTGCTTTCCGAAGTATCCAAAACGGAAAACGCTAAAATTTTGTTAAACATGCGGACTCTAAATATCGATTTATTTTTTTACGTTTAAAAAGTATACTTTAGTAACATATTTTATAATGTTGCAAAATGTATACAGTCTCCTTTCATATAAATAATAAAGCGCCCTTTTCTGACAATTTTTATGGTGTCTATGAATTTGTTATGAGTTCTTCAAATTACAGTCAGGTGCAGTGCTCTATAGGCAGTTGCTTTACTTCAACAAGGGGTCCGCCTTACTGGAGTTTGTATTCCGCGTTTGAGGCCGAGAAGTGCGGAAGCGGTAACGACAGCACTGCCCATGCGCTACGCTCGCGAAAGAGCTCCATCGCAGCTACGCGTACGTACTTGTCTGAAATGGCATGCAGCGTTCTCGTTCTCGCCGTGCTGCGTGTGCTTGACGAATTTTAAGAGGCAATCCTATCATTCAATTGGTGCAAAGTCTGTGGCAAAGTTTAGTGCATGGCCTCATTCTAGTTTCCCAAGAATTTAGCCAGAACATTGTAAGCCGTATCAATACGAATAAGTCGTTTTGAGTCACTTTGAAGAGCTTCAGAATAGTGCACTCAATGAGCGTGTTTCGTTAAAAGATATATTCCGCTGTAGTCTAAAGCGTTATTTCTTTTCCCACGCAAACAGATCGCGCACACGCGCACTGAGAAAATTGTTTCGTTGAATCAAAGTTTGTTTCGCGCAACCAAATTAAATGTTTGTAGAGGGGCAGTGAAATATGTTGTTATTGAAAAAAAATGATTTTGTTGTTCTTATGTGGTTGACCCAAACTAAGGTTTGGTTAGTACTGCTGAAGATTTCTTCGGCTCTATGTACAATAAACACTTTTGGTTAATATGAAAGAAATGGAAAACCCCATCGAGATTCGAACCTACATCGTTTACGCCCTAGCGACCTCAGCTAAAGTGACTAAAGGATGTTCACGATAAAGTGAGCACTTTTAAAATCAACCTTAGAAAAAAGTTACTGCTCCTAACTTCAAATATTTTAACGAGTGCTCTGAGTGACATGCGCCCAGTAAAGTTTGCAATTATGGATGGAAAGTAGCTCCATTATCTTAATGTCGAATAAAAAGTGCAAGGTAACCATTTGTGATAACTTAAAATAATACTTTCGCTTTCCGTTATTTTTATTCATCGAAGAAAAAAAATTACCATATTTGTAAAATATTTACTTTTCTAATATTTCCACAGTGTCACCTGACCGACGCATGAATAAAGTGATGAGGTCCATGACAATGTTAATTTTACATTAGGCAGAAAAATACACAACGTACCTGCAAGTAGATCTTAAGCAGGGCTTTCAAAAATGCTCATTTTTACCGTGAACAGCCTAGAATGATGAAATGAGAATTATTTAAATAGATACATTTCAAATACTGAACAACATGCGTAAATAGATATTTACTTTTAGGAGATTTTTTTTTTTTTTAGTTTCCTGTTGAATTTGTTTTGTAAGAACGTTTACATAATTGTTAAGCTTCAATAAACTCACTAACAAACACTGTTACTATACTAATTGTCACGAAAATAAAAACAAACTTTAGATGCGTATTTTAGAACGAACCTAAACGAGTAGTTGATTTAACAAACTACTTAGTTGACAGTCTAATTTCTTTTGGACCAAAACATATGTTTCTTTATTTAAGCATGTATTATGTTACATGTACAAATTGATTTGATTTTCAAGTTTACTAAACAAAAAATTTTTTTTGGGACAACTACTTTTTGGTCCTATACAAAAAAAAACATTTTGTTGACTGTAGCAAACTATTCAGTATTGAATATGTGGTTTGTTTTACAAACGTGTATTACAAACGTGTATTACAAACACATTACGATCAATTTCGTGCACCTTAAGTACACCTATGCCTTTCCAGAACTTCCTTTTACAAAAGAAATGAATTAAACAACTATGCTAACACATAATCCCTGGCAGTAGGTGTAAAACTCGTTAGCGACTGTATGCAAACACACCAGCAATAATTTTACTACACAGGCAAAGAAAATACGAATACCAATAAACAGTGAGTAGGCCCATATTCTCCGATCTGAATAGTTAACTAACTTCCTTTAGAAAATTACATTAATTGCGTAAAAGGTTGGCATGCTCATTAGTTTTTTTATTCTATAAATTTGATAAAATGGTGTATCAAAATAATGGAATCTAGAATTGCAGTGGATTTTGAAAATAGTATTTTTGGTCTAAAGTTTGTCACTCTCAAACACAGTTCAGACACAAAATATGTTCTCTTTCTTCTGCATGCTCCGTAACAGAAATCCATCTGGACATCGTCCGAAGCAGTTTTGGGATCATTCAATTTTTATTAGGAACTGCAACACCACCCCGAAGACTAAATAATTTTATATTACTAGACACAATGAAAAATCGAAAGTATAAGGATAGATGGGTGTGTGTGTATATATATATATATATATATATATATATATATATATATATATATATATTTCTATTTCACATATTTGTATTAAGAACTGAATAAATATATTTTTCTAACAAATAATTTCGAAGTTATGATTTTCCTTTTATGCGAGGTATCTGACTGTGTGACTTGGCTGGGCCTGTAAATACCTGTGCTCAGCGAATGAGGCTGGCCCACCACACCGGTGCCTTACGCCTCTGAACACTGCCTATGTCATCATTCGACCACCTGGTCCTTCGATGAATGGGCTGTGTGCATATGTTGTGACATGCTCGCATTGAAGCCGACTCTCCTACCCTACCCGCGAACAAACTTTATTCTTGCTGAAGACGTCGTTAGAGGTAGATACATTCCGTGCTCTGCTGGAGTAATAAAATCATATGTTTGATGACTGTTTGGGGTACCTGCCAGTTTCCAGCAGGGACCATGGCACAAGGCTGCTGAAATGTGTACCTCCTCTGCCACCAGTCATTCCAGCAGTATAGTGTTGTGAGCACAACAGGTCACCTGTTTTACAGCAGACACCTAAACCTTGCTCAAAATCGACTTCGCGACCGATATCACAGAGGCATGGACACCGCCACCTTCAGCATTTGTCGCCTCCTCTCCTACACTGTCCATGGCAGATACAACAATCACCTCGATGGCTGTAGCTATCAACGTACATGTATTCACTCCAATTCCCTGAAATAAGTATACCCCATGCTTACTTTCTGCCTCCAGCGATCGTCTTGCTGACCTGGACGAGGTGGATGAAGAGGAAGAGGAGGTGACTGCAGGATGTCTATGCAGATGTTCATTTCTTCCAGAAGGAGGCTGCAGCGGCTACCCACACAATTTATATCTAAGTGATAGGAACTGCAGCATCCTGCTGTAGGAGGTGTGCACCATGCATGCGATCCTTCACAGTGTGTGCGATTACATCCTGCCACCTTCTGTGTGACAGCATATTTTTTGAATATGTTTTCTCATAATTAATGTATATAGTATAAATATATTAATTTTCTTTAAATATAATTTACATCTGTGTTATGAAACATTATTTCATCATCAATGTTGCTTCGTTTAACTTTAAGTAGAAATTCCTACCTTCATATAGTATTTTGAATTTCTCGGTTCTTTTCAGAAATACTGTTCCACGTTCGTATCTGATTTGCATTTGCTTATATCTTAGAAAATAGGAATATGCAAAATATGTTGCACGCGACAAATTGTTTGTATTACCTCGTAATTAAATTATCATACACTTGTAATATGCACTACAAATTATTTGATGCTCAAAAAATCCACACAGACCTCACATATGTGAAGTATTACATAATGAAAGAAATATTTTTAAATAATACAAATAATATATATGGCAAAGAAATTCTTCAGAAAACTTTAATAATAAGCATAAGAAAAATATGAATGTGATATAGTAAATTAACTAAAAAATAATAACTATATAATTGTAACATATACATCCTATAATGTGATCCCATTTCTGAATTGGTTATATGTATATCACATCAATTAAACCTTTGTCTGCCTCGCACACATGTTGCAATGTGTATGCAACATTAAAAACCCTATTCTTCAGACTGTTCTGATACGAAACCCTTTTTACCATAATTTGCATATGCAAATTACATGTAAAAATTCAATGTGTTGGTGTCAGATTTATTTAGCAACTTAATTTGGATTGTGTCTATAGCTATCTTCGTTAGTCTGTTGCTTATCTGAATGTGTAACTGATACACCTGGCATTATTTTAAAGCAATCATAAGTTTTACTGCACCCTTCTCTCACAGACTTAGAGAGTGGCAGTATATGTCTGGAGGTGGACGAGTTCATTCTCACCCCGGGAGGGATGTGGGTAGCGATGCTCGATTCGGCTAAACACAAAGCTAGTTTTACAGGTGCTGTAAATTAGCATGTTTAGAGACTTATTTTACACTCCCTACATTTAACGTGTCGATGACACACTCACACATCGCGCATATAACATGCACAGGGACGAAAATATGCAATTAAGGGTGGGGACACATGGGGGGGGGGGGGGGTTGTTGGAACACTGTAATCATTGCGACCCCCTCACTACATTCATTCCCCCGGCGGTATTCGTACTGGGGACTCATTTTGGAGGTGTTAGTCGGCCCGAATTATCATGCACTCAAAATATGTCTCTTGAGGGCATGAAAAAGGGATGGCCACCTGACTTCGGTTGTGCTTGAAGAGTCGTGAAGAACGGATGACCGCCATGTTAGGGTTGACTTGTCCCCAGTAATGGGCATATTGTAGCTGCGTTGGTGTAGTCGGACGAATTGGCTAAGGGAGGAGGGACTTGGCAAATGTCAAAGTGGCACTGTCCTAAAAATTTCAGTGGAAAGAGCTTTTGTGTAGGTCAATGGCATATGCATGGTTGTATTTTTGGAGGAGAGGGTCCTTCATTTATAAAACAGCACCTAGAAAATATTTTTGACCTAAAAAACTTATTTTTACTGTCTGATTATACAGCTTAATTCACCTAATTTCTCATTTCACTTATAACTTATTATACATTTTCTTTTTTAAAGTCATCCATCACATTTATATGGGCGAGTGTTGGTACACAGTGGAGGTCATTAGGATCAGATTTAGGTCCAAATTTTTAAAGTTCTAGTAAACATGGAATCTCTCAAAATCACTATCTTATATTCAATGTACACATATAGGTAATAAATTTGATCCAGTTATGTCACCTTTGTGCTGCCAACATATTTACAGTATAATTTTCTTTCAATTTTCAAAGCGAGCTATTAAAGTGGCCTGTATACAGCTACAAGGAAATACAGTGTAGATGCCGAGAGCAAAATAAATTGCGAATAACTCATAAGTCATGAGACTTACTTTTTAATTTTTACATTAGAGGTTACTATTTGCATATTTTGAATTACAATTTTTATTTACTTGTTTTATTGTGTGAACTATGCTCTTTGTTTCAGAATCTGAACTTGGCAATATGTTTCGTATATCTATTGTGATGGTTGGCAAGTTTTTCATAGCGGGCTCATTCTCCATAATCTTCAACTACACTGCTGAATTATTTCCTACAGTGGTGCGCAACACTTCCATCGGTGTGGGCAGTATGTGTGCTCGTCTCAGTGGTGCCATGACTCCACTCATCACATTGCTGGTTTGTGTCACTATTACATTTTTCTCGAAGCATTTAAATAGTGTCATTATTTTTTTAGTTATCTTGGAAATAATATATTAAACTGTTTTGCTGTAATCTGCAATTTATCTGCTGTAATGACAGTATATCCACAAAATTATAAATTATGAAAATGATTCTATTACAAAATGTGTGCCAATCAATGCACCATCTCAGATTAAAACACTGCTATGCTGCGATGCACAATCAAAGATATAGTGGGGATTAGTGCATATGCGAACATGTGTATTTTGTTCCCATGTCCATGTGTGTCTTCATGCATTTGTACAAATATATGTTCAGGTGTCTGCATACATGTGAGTACAATGTATGGTCGAATTGTGTGTTCCTGTGTGCAAACATGTACATGGATGTGCGATCACCCCAGGTTACTGAAAACCTTGAGTTTTGCCAATCATTCGACATTTCTTTCGACCTCGCACCAGATGCAAACAACGGGCATTGTGCGAAGGTATTTTTGCTGGAAACCAGTTTCGTGTAAGACCTACCACCTTCGAAGTACTGAGTGACCAGAACTGTTGGTCAGCAATGGGTAGACTACATCGTTTTGTCCACAGCCAACCACAGCAGCAGGCGTAATTCAGGTCGTGGTATTTCAAATGTTATGGCATTATAGTTATCTTATGGTGTCAAGGGAAATGGCTGGTTGAAGTCTTTTACCTTCTGGGTTAGGAGTCATTCACATATATTTATGGTCGACTGCATTTCACTGCTTAACTTGGGCTTTCAATGTTTGTTTAGGAGTCGGCACATCCTACTTTCAGGTGATCTACAAACACAGCCCTTGTGGTGTCAGTCTCCCTCCAGATGTGAGTACTGCCTTGGAGTTGAGCTGCAATGCACTTTGCCCACTGTTAGCATCATGAAAATAAACATGCTGGTTTCTGTTAATGAATTTTGATAAATAGTTGTAGGTTCCCATGGTTCATACTACAAAAAAAAAAGGATGGCAAGGTGTGAATATGTATGAGGGACATTGTGTACTGTAGCATTATTGAGGATCTAAACTGGATTTCGAATGCCTCATCCAAGGGTGCTGGACTTGTGAAACCATAATATAAGAAAATATGCTGTCATCGGCTGTTATTAAATTCAATTATGTGGCAAATATGGGATGCGAATCTGTTTGGGCGGACATTTTAATAAATTATATGCTTTAGAGTTTCTGTTTTAGATCTGCAGTAGTCTGTTTTACAGTTCTTGGTTGGCGATAATGCTTACCTAACACATTTCTCAATCTGGGGCATATTTTGCACATAACATGCCAGTTAATGTGTATAGGAACTCTTGACTTTGTGATGTCCCACAGTCAAGAAATTAGCCCACATTTTAAAGGTCCAAAATATGGCATTTCTCACACATACACATGAGTGGGTGGCTAACATGTGTGCAGTTTTGTGCAGAAGTATACTGCACATGCGCTAAACTTTCAGACCACAATGGTGTCGTGGTCAGTGTATTTACCTCCTATCTCGCGAATAGGTGTGAACATTGCAGATATTTTTCAGTGTCCACTTGGTTATCTCAATGTGCTATTCTTTTTGCCATTATTGTATTCTTTTACTGCTAAATCTGTGCTTCATTTTATTTCCATCATTACTGAAGAAAACTGTTATGTACTGCCCAAATCTCTCACCCAATGACTCTCTGAACTTTTCACAGCCTTGTTAGACCTTATCACTGATTTTAGTCTGCAGACCCTGGCCCCAAGATGGCAGCACAGCTATGGTGCATGTGGTTATACCGAATCGTAAATATATCTGGTCGTTCACATCTTCTGCATGAAGAGAAATTACATGTACTCGTGCACACTGTTAAAAGTGTTTCAGCTCTGAATGTATGGTTACACTCTTTTACAAGTCCTCTATATATTAAGATGATTTAAGTGGGAATTGTATATTTATTTTGATTTGTTTGGATAAATTTTTGTTTAGTATTGGTGTATAGATGCTTGAAAAGTAAATCAGCAAAGATATTGCTCAGCTCACAATAGACTGAGTTTCATGGGATTTCATCTAGCTACTGAGCTGGAGAGAGATAATATAATAGGTGTCAAATCAACACAAGAATTACACTCAAATGATACAAGTTTCAGGGACATCAATACTTATGGTCTATGCATTGCTACACAATATGGGTCACTGTGACAAGAGTGATTGTTATGTGGTATGTTTTGTCTCAGTTAAATAATCAGTGGCCAGAAGAAAATTTTTGCCATAATTTCGTATTTTAACGAGACACGAAATGTATTTGCCCACTGACTCTATTTGTAGATGTCCTCATAGTATTGGAAGGTTTCTGATTACTAAAGTTAAATTACGAATATTAAAGTATCTAGAATTAAAATGAACCTTTATTGGACATAATTATATCCTCATATCATATTGTAAGGTTAATGGTGGTTTAACTGCTGAAAAATCCTCATGTCTTTTAGAACAAAGACGATGTTATAATATAATGCTAATGACTATGCTTTTGGGCATTTCAGGATAGTCTAGATAAGACACTGCCGTCTATCATCTTCGCAAGTACAGCTATTCTTTCTGGCCTGTTATCGCTCTTGCTACCAGAGACGGTCAATCAGGCAATGCCACAAACACTGGAAGATGGAGAAAAATTTGGTGTTGGTGACACAGCCTGCACTACTTGCTGCAAGCATAGAAAGCTGGCATATGAAGTACAGGACATCCAGCTTGCAAATACTGAAGAGGGATGCAACCTTCAAAACAATGAATGTGTGTAAATTTATTGAGTGAACTTGAACTTTTTATATTTTGTTATCATATAGAAAGGCATAAGAAGTGCCGTTTTAATTTAATTGTCATAAATAATTATGTCATTATTAATACGACAGTCCAGAAACAAAAAACTGTTTTAGTGATGTAATTAGGAATGTGTAGATAACATTGTGTATCGAGAAAACTTATTTTACCATCGATTTTTTAGTGTGATACAAGAGAGATGTTCAATTTAGTAATGCAGGTAGCCTGCAAAAATATGTATTTTTTTAAATAAAATGTGACTAATTTTTATTGCAAAGTTTATAAAACTGGGCTTAATAATATCTTGCCACTTGGTTTAGGTATGTAAAATTGTTTATACAGATATGTTCCTTGAGGAAATTAACTGTAATAATTATTTTTTTTTAAAGAATTATTTTTAACACAATAGTTTCATAAAATTTACATTTTTGATACGAGTAAAGATATTTGTAAGTGATCCTGTTAATTAAATTGTAGCATTAGTAATTTGTAAAATGGTGTAACGATGAGGTAATTATTATATCAAGTTGAATTTAATTAGGAGAAACATGTTTTGAGACTACATGTAACAGGAAAAACAGAAAGCAATAAATGTTTTTAATTTTTCGGCATGTGATATTGTAAGTTATTAGTCAAATTAACTAAATATAATTGATGATTGTACTTGTCTATAATTCTACATAGAATTAAGTAAAATCATAATCTATGAAATTGATTATGTTAAAAATAAATGAAAGGGGAAATTCATTGACAGTAAAATATTTCATGATGGCAATGATAAGGTAGGAAAGCTGGAAACATGCCACAAAATTATTGCAATATTTTTTTAGTTGTCCTAAAATGGTAAACTATGCTGGATCAGGAATAAAATTAGTATGCTGTGTGATTCCATAGAGGTCTTTCGCCATTTTGGTATAGGCGAAAAAACATTTCCAGTTCCCCTTCCTAAACAGATTTTCGTCATAATATAATATGAAATAAGTTGTTTATTAAAGTCATGACCCACATTAAGTTTTCAGGTGACTACTCGGGGAAGGACATTTAATTTAAACTTAATGCCCACAATCGTGTTCTTTGTTTTGAACTAACCAATTTTTTTATTCTTACAGTAAAATATTATTGTGTCTTCTGTACTTAAAGGACATTCATGTGTTAATTTATAATGTATTTTTGGGCCAAGTGACAAACATGTAGGCCTACATATGTGACCATGCAGTAAATGTAGTCAAGAGCAATCCAAGTTTTGTGCACGAATGCCTCTGAGTAATATGTCAATGCACTAAGTTGTTACAAGTAATGCATGTTTTATTAACATTAGTAGTTATATATAAATATAAACAAAAATGCCTCAGGGAATAAGGCATACACTGATTATCTTATTTTAGAATTGATGTGGGGCGGGGTAAGTAGACAGGACAGGATGAAATGGCATTGCAGGTGTACAGTATTTCGTGCATGTTTCTGGCGAGTAAAATACTCACTGGCCCAAATACACCTTGCAGACAATACTTCAGCAGTTTCTCAGATGTTGTGTGTGGTGCTCGACCACACACAACTTTTGTCCTTCACATGTTTGATGGAAAATTTGCTGTAGTGTAACATAAGGTTGCTAACCTTGGGCGATTCAAAACAAGCCCAATACTACCATGATTGCATGTTGTGATGTGAAATATTAAATGCTACATTAACCAACACTGAAAAATACACACGAAATCCTGAATACGCTGGTTGGTGAGGCTAGTTCCCTAAATGCCCTTAGCGGCGAAGTAGAGCAATGGAACACAGGTTGCACTGTTTTTATTCACCTTATTAGACAATTTACACTAAGCACAGATTAAATAAGACCTGTATCGAATAGAACCCGACGCCTTGAGCTTGTCGGCGGCTTTGATAAGAAAAAAAAAAAAAAAGGAATGTTAATGAAATTTAGTTCCTATGTCATAAGAATTTACAGGAGTGGAAGAGGCACCATTCCCAGGCTAATTAAGTTGCTTATCTAAATGTTCGAGTTCCAAAAAATAAATATTGTCCGTGGTGATTGGTATACTGAAGTCTTTGTAGAGCACTTGGAATGCTAAAACACATGCTTCATGCTTCAGAAAATACCCCCTTCAGATTAACAATGGCATTGCCTGCCCACTGTCACCAGATCAGGAGTAGCACCACTGCTGTATAACAGTGTTCCAGCACTATGATTATAAAACTTTTTTTGGGATAAAATCCCTTAACTAAGATAGAGTTTATGTTCCCTACATGAAAGTACACAAACTTTCGATGGCATAATATAATAAAAATGACATAATTCTATGTTGTTAAGTTTATAGTGTTCAAAAATTCCATTGACTGTCTTTCCAAGTTTGAAAACAATGCATGCTGAAATAACTTACATGGTAAACACTCATAAACCATAAATAAAGACATAAACGCTGACCAAAGAAAATATCCCTAGACGTGTTACTTCATTGAAGTCTTTGAGTAAGTTGGCATGGATGAAGCCCATAATCATGTCAAAAGTCGTTGACATAATTATAATTACATTGATGAAGCACTGAGTGCTTGATGTATTCATGGGGGGGGGGGGATGTGTTAAGATTTTGACTCTGATTCTGTGGCTCACTAACACACACTAACCCTGGTAACATAAATGGTGCTGGCTTTTCGTAGGCAGCCTTATCGAGGGCATTATGAGTCCTGGGGATGCCTTCATTTGTGCTATGTCCTTATAGCATAGTGTTGTGTTGGAGCACATGTGCCAGTCGTTTGGATCCAAGCCACGGGGCTGTCTACGTGTCACCTGTATGGTTGTATCAAAGTGGGATCGTTAGTTGACTTGCGTGGTGTTGGGGGAAGCAGGTGTATTGCCAAACACCGAGAAGATGCTGTTGCTGACAACAACTCCTAATATGCTTGCCATTGGTACAGTGCTCGGCTAGGACTACTGCTTTTGTGAATGTGCAACAAATAGTCGCGAGGATACATAAGATTGAGCTCATATCGAATGCCCCTCTCTGGGTGACCATTCTTACAATGTGCCGCCATATTCTGGGATAATACAACAAGTATAGCATGTCAGAGTCAATGGGAGGCCACTGTGATGTCACAGGTTGCAGCAAGGCGCTGCTAAGGCTGTTCGATGACTTCAATGGTGTGGGGTACCAGTTCCTACCATTCATGGGTTAGCCTGATCATGGTAGCATAGTGTTCGGCCGCTCTGATTACTGATACATGGCCCTGTTCGCCCCCACAATCCCAAGGGGCATCTGGATGCCAGGCATTGTGTGGCATAACAAGTTCTGCATTGGGCGACTGTTGGATGATTTCACTGCAGGTGTTGCCAGATCATCTTGTGGTGGTTGTTGCTCAGCATCGGTTTGATCTCCTTGTGTTTACCGACGTGCAGCTAGCCAGATGCCATCCCTGCGGATGCATATGGTACTCTGGCAGTTGACCTTGATTAGGTATTTTGTCACCCCCAAAGCTTTGGTGATGGCAGCAGGCTGCTCCACTTCGCACCTATGCCTGCCCAAAAGTTGTAGCATAATAAGGACATTTGGTGCTCTCTGGCAAACACTCTTTGTCCTGGTCTTAGCTGCTTTGCTGGCTGCATAGTGAGGGGCACCTGTCTGGTGATATGTGCATATTGGTGTACACAGATGGTTTCCAGTTACCATTGTCTCCATTGCTGGTGGGCAGTGCAGTGCTGCTGTCGAGCTCGCTTGCTCTTTCTACTGGCAGGTATTTGTATTCGCCTGGGAGTGTCAATTCTTTGCCCTGTAAAGTGGCAATAGGTTACATGCCTATTGCTTTGGTATGGTGGTACGAGTGTAAAGAGTGCACTGGGCAGATGTTCGGGCCAGGATGTGTGGTCCTTACCCACATGGTGATGCAGTTGGGTTTTGAGATCCTTGTTTCTGTGCTCTGCGGGATCGGCATGTAGATGGTAGATTGTCAATGTGCAATGCATTACTCACTACTTGGTCCATAGGTCGTACTGTTTTATTCGCATTATTAGAACATTTACACTATGCACAAATCCAATACGAAATATATTGAAGTTGACTAAACACCTTTAGCAATTCGGTGGCTTATGCGGGTAAACAAGCAAGCGATTTAAAAATAAAATTAATGAAATTAAGCTCCTGGGACGTATGAATCTACCAGAGTGTAAACGGCGCAACTTCTTGGGCCAACGATGTTACCAACTCAAATGTTCCAGTTCCAAAATGAAAACAATTTATTATCCATGATGATTGCTACAAAGTAGTCCTTGCATAGTACAGGAGTTGCTAACACACATGCGGCCTACTCCCGAAAACACTACACCATTAGGGCATAACACAAATGAAGGTATCCCCAGGCATCGCAGTGCCCTTGATCAGGTCACCTACGAAGAGCTAATACCATTTGTGTCACCTGGGTATAGTGTGTTTTAGTGAGCCCCAAACATGTATGACCAGACATCACATTTTTCATTGTCATTCGTGTGTCAACAAGTCGCTTCGGGTTCCTGCTAGACTGCATAGTGAACTCATTTATGTATCACCCAGTACCTCTGTGTGCTCGCTGCACGGATGAACACCAGTGGAAAAATACCAGGAACAGTTGAGGTGAAATTAAAATATGTTACCATATTTGACTTTTTGGCGAAACCTGAGTGGCACTCTATGGCGAGAGACAAGCCTGTAATGGGTCATGCGCTAAAGCCTGGTTGGAATAAATCTCACTACAGGAAGTCTATGCCTAGACCAGCCCTGCTCCCGGCGGATTTCGTTGGGATTATTAATGCCTGGTGAGAGTCTTGTTGACCTAAAGGGGCATTTTGTCCCTCTTTCCGCTCTTGCAGTCTGACCCTTGCCTGTGGGACGTGATAGAGGCATCTGATCTGAGAAGTGTCAGAGCTATTGCCAGTTCAAGTAACGTAGAGGAAGCTGATGTGTAAAACTGGAAAGGGCTAGTGATGCTTCTCTTATAGCCTCTCCTAGCCTAAGTGAACCCACTACCCCTCATCTCCTCATGTTACCACTGGGTAACCTCTTAAATTGAGGTTAGCAAAAGTGGGAAACTCCCGGGCATACCCTATGCCTGGTTTGAAGGTGTATAGCATAGGTCCCTCTTGATGAAGATTCCAGGATGCAGAATTGTAGATTTTCACCGTCATCTTGAATTCTGCCAATTCGGAATTTTACTTTCAAAATTGTTTGGTTTTACCCAAAATCACTTGTTTTGTCCAAAAATAACTTCAGAAATCGATTATATTGCCCAAAAATCACTTTCTTCCCCTAAGAATTGCCAGTTTTGCCCAACTACAAAAAAGAACTCCTCCAGAAATTGACTTCAGGGGGCTCTGGCCACCAACTAGGAGTTTCCCTTTTTCCTTAAAAAAATCAGTCTTTTTCACTCAGTATTTTCATTTATACTTAAAAATGGGTCTTTTTCCAAAACATTAGACCTTTTTCCAAAAATCTATTTTTAAAAATTCTAAAAACTTTACAAAAGTCTAAAAAAAAAAAAATTAACAAAATACGTAAAACCTTAAATAAATGCATTTCAATACATCGGATCTTTATTGACTTCCCTAGAAAAATCTCCATCTGTCAAAGTTTAAAAAAAGATCTGTGCTTGCATGGTAAGAGCAGTGTTAGCAGGTCTGCACCTGCATGGTGTCAGGTAACTGGATGCATACATGCTTCCATATCATTTCCTCACATCTGCACAGTGCCGGATAGCATTTTCACAGGCTTGCACCTGCATAGTATCATATAATTGGAGTCAACATGATGAACATCTTTAGCTTGTATTTGCTATTATAGCGTAATGCTGTTGTTTTGAAAGAAAGGCCATGGCAGGAAACAGAAAAAAAATGTTGTGGGCAGGGATCATTAATTATCATGGCTCTCCGACTGACTGGTGTAAAAAAATATATATTAAAAGAAATTTTAACGCCACATTACATACAGATGTGAGCTAAAGGTTTTTTAATTCAGGCTACGACAGCGACGGGTACAGCAGCGATGCTTCTGGCACAGTGAGCTGGTGTACCTTGTAGAAAATTCTGTAACGAACTGTTCCCAGGTCATCTAATTCTATTCAATGGCTCTCCACCCAACACTTGCATCACCTGTCAGCTGTCCTACCACACTCGGCCATTCTTCAAATGCTACACCATACAGTTGCAATTGCTGAGCACACTCCTCTATGAACGCCCTTGGGTCCTCTGTGCCATGTCGTGCAAAGATAGGAAGAATTTGGAATTTTGTACAGGATAACGTAGGGATATTGAAGTGGATGTGTTTAAAGTGGTGAGAATGTTGCAGCAGGTTGTTGGATTGGCAGGCATAACACGTTAGGAATAGGTGGTGGTAAGGTTATGGTCTGCGGTAGCCTGGTTGGCTCGAACACTGTCGTCTGCACTAGTGGTTGTTCAACTACATCAGTCAGTCCATTCAGCGGTCTCGTACAAGTCTGACACTGAGAGGGTTGTTTCGGTGTTCTCCCCCAAATCACAAGTAGCATTTACCTGACGTGCTTGACACTAATGGCATTCATCCTGGTTGTTAGTGGCTCCGTTGGTCAACTCACACATACCTTGTGTTGTATAGTCCCATGCAATGTCATTATCCACTGGTGTTGAGCAGTTACTGCGGTTTCTTCCTTGGGCTAGACAACACTGGTAGCACACAAACTGTTCCAAATGTTCACTTAGTCTCTCTGTTATGTTAAGTGTCCTCTCCCACTCTCTGTTATGGCAACGTGTAGAGGACGTCAGATCTCACTCTGGTCCCTCACATCGCGGTCGAAATTCGTGTTCGGCGCACGAGTGTCCCACTGGTTTGTTGCACTGGTTTGTGGTGTATACCATCAAGACGTGTCTTGGTGGGTATTTGCAAATATTTTCCTAAGGCTCCTACTTGACGAGAAGACCACTGTCTGTTATTTTCTTGCAATTTCTGCACGTCACTGCTCGCCAACACTCCATCGCGAAAACATGCATGCATACATAGTTGACCGCCGCTGTTGCACGGTTGTGCGGGGATTTTCATGGGTGCTACATCCCTCCCACTCATGTATTTCTCCCATGCACATGGACAATGTTTTCTGCGAAGTTGGTCGCGGTTGTTGTGAGGGGTCAGGCGAACATGTGCTCAGCGTTCCCAGTGTACGACGTGGACGACTGAGGATGGTTCGTGGATCAGTTGATGGAGGGAACAAGAACCGTTACTGTTCCCAGAATGCCAGTGGTGGCTGTTTCCTTGCTTTCCACATCCGCCTACATCGTAAAATGGTGGTTCCATGCTTGGTTACCCATGTGGCCACGGCATTTAGCCACACGCTTGGGCAAGCCTATTGACGCACAGGGAATAGGCATTCGCAATGCCAGTTCGTTATTAACCACACTGTGAGATGCCTCTTGGTGCCTCATCAATTGGCATCCACAAACAGGTTCGTCTTTAGCCACATGCTTGGGCGACACTTGACGCAAAAGAAATTAGCATTCCCAAACAGGTTCGTCTTTAGCCACACACTTGATGGACACTTGAGCCTAGCGGTAATCGGCATGCATGAAACCCAAGTATGGATGTGCCGATAAAGCGCTAACGGGTTCGACACAGGGTCTAGAGTACAATCAGCATTATTTTATGGATGCCAGATAACCTCTGTGGTGATGTAGCGAGATTCCTCAGGGAAAACCCGGAATAAAATAAGTGGATATATGAGCCGGAATCCCTGAGAGCATCTGGGTTCCCCGAGGCGATTAAGTTGCATACTGGTCCGATGGACAACAAGGTCACTCTGGCCAGGTACAAGAGAGATGGGGTCCAGTACAGAAGGTGCAGCGGCGTGCCTAAGACGACAGGCCACATTTTAGGTGCCCCTCCATATACTTAAGGTACACAAATAAACACACATAATGAAGTGTGTAGGATTTTGACCAAGGAATGGACTGAGCAAAGGAAAGATGGTGTAGTAGTGGAGGAACCCACCCTCGAAGTGGCTGGGAAAACTTATAAAACAGATTTGGTCTTAGCAACTAGTAGGGATATTTTTGTGGTCGAGGTGACAGTAAGGCATGAGAAGGTGAATAGTCTGGTAGATGCTGACCAGGAGAATATTGAAAAGTGCAAGGTGTAGGAGAATGAGGTAGGGAAAATATTCGATGGAAAAAGGTATAGAGGTGTGATCCCGATCACTTTGGTGGTGATGGGAGTTGTCCCTAGAGAAGTAATGAAGAGATTATAAGAATTAGGAATAGGGTCCAAGTGTTTATACAGAAGGTTAAGTGTGAGTGTGTTAAGGAGTTCCTTAGAGATCTATGCTGGATTCATGGATGGGAAAGTAAGAAACAAAGAGGTTTTTAGTTGAGTGTTTGCATGGTCCAGTACAGGTCAATTTTAAGTGTTAGTTTTTAAGTCTTTTGTTGACGAGTTATTTTAATGATTGTAATTGCTAACTTTTAATATGTTTTAATGAAGATTTTATATTAATGATTCTAAAGTGTTTTAACTATTCTGTATATTTTAATGGTTATTTTAATGTCTTGTAACACTTATGAATAATTTTATTAGTTTTGATTATAAGGTAGTTGTTTCTCTTTTTGGTTTCTGACGAATTTATTTGAAATCATTATAATATGTTTTGTATACCATGTGGATATTTTAATGATAAAATTTTAATAAATTGAGATATTTATCATTTGATAGACTGGGAATAAGCATCTTAATTCTTATACATATGTAATGGTTTTATCATTTTAATACGTGGAGAACATAAAATATTATTTTTACTGTCCCATTATTTTAAAGATCAATAGTTTTTTATTGAGTAATAGATCAGTTTTTTTTTACTAACTCTTAAGTTTATTTTACTGTGTTAGGGTTAAGGTTTAATGTGCATTATTGGTAAATTTTTAAAAACAATTGCTATTTGACAACAGGCCCTCCAATCTAGTGTTTTAATTGTGTATATGTAGTAAATGTAATAATGCACGACGCATGTCGGAATGGAACATTATCCCCTTGTGGACCGTGGTCGAAAAGCCCGGGCTAAAGACCCTGTGCTCCCTAGCATCTACCTTCAGTAGTAACTGTAAGCTGCGAAAACCATTAAATACATTTAAGTTGCTCTTAGACTGTGATATTCTGGCTCCCCAGCACATCCTTATTTAACACACCGAATACTTTCAACTTACATGGGTTGCACATACACTGGGGTATCTAGGCTCCTCAGCATGCCTTACCAATACAGAAGAACACATGACATCATAGACATACCTAAGAATACTTTGAGCATGTGGTCTGCAACACACTGGCTGAAGCTGCAAAGTGCCATAAGCATGAAAACATTTTAAAGCGAAAATAAATCGAAGGGGCGGCGAGTCTACTCCGGAGGGTCGTTTACTCGAGGGGTGCACGAAATAACTTGAAAATGATCCATATTATTAAGGTATTGTGGTTAAATGATTAGTTATTAAGTTGCTTCACCTCCGAGCTGCATCGTAGCGACCTATCCTGATGTCCGTTGAACCATGACTAAAGATGGTGGTGTAGTGTCGGTGACGCATTGTAACTGACGCCGTACCAGCATAAAAATCCCTTGCGGGAAAAAATTAAATTATGTCTTAGTAATTTATAAAAAATCCATTTAATGTTATGTGAGCTTTTGAAAGACCGTGAAGGCATAATTACAATTTAAATTAAATAAGAAATGCCCAGTACTAATTCTAATCACAATGAATGCACATTAATATTATAATAAAATATAAAAGCAATGTTGTTCTGCTCGGTTCGAGTGTGCCTCTTCGCACTAACAGTGTCAACATGTCAATATTAACTGATGTGTGCCGCGTCTCCCGCCTCACAGCTCATAGACCGTTCGCTCGGCCTTGCATCGAGACCCACACTACAAGGAAACACACAGTGTAAGTGATGCGTGTGCAGTGATAGCCCATGCCCATGGTGCAACGAGTGAAAGTTAGGGCAACGAGTGAAAGGTGCAGAGGAGTGCAGCACTAGGCACGTCAATGCAAATGAAAATAAGGCCATTTGAAAGGGCTAAATGGCAGGTGCTGTGAAGCATTCCTGAAAGAATACGTAGAAACTTATGCTCTAGTGAAAACCGCATTAATTTAAAGCCATTAATAGCAAGATTTATTAATTTCCATATTTAATTTCTTTTGTTTTCACCACTCACATCATCCATTGCAAGTGTTATGTGTTTTGTTTTGTAGCTGGAAATGTCTCGTCAATTTATTATAATTTATATTGAGCAGGTAAGCCATAATTCATTAAAACCAGAGTGTTATAATGTGTACAGTAGTAAATAGTTTCCGCATGGTGCGCCCCCCCTTCCCCCCAACAGCCGTTTGGTGATGGCACCAAGCTGGCCATGTTAGTAGCTTCTGAGACTCGTGAGGGCAAGTCTGCCTTGTGCGCATCCGGCGGCATTCAACTTTGTAACTAGTAATATTCACTGCAATAGACCTATTTATCATCGGAACTGTTTTCTTTTAGCCGCTGCAACACCTGCTCTCTCCCCCTGTGGTATACATTGCCCAGGGGGACTTAAGAACCACTATAAACCTTGTTGATTGTATGTAATTTTGTGTCTGTATAGCCTTACTGGCAAGCAAACCCAGTGAAATGTAAGTTTTCTCCAACAGGGAAGTTGATAAACGGCACTGATATAAGTGTGGAACAGTAATTCAGCGTATTATTATTTGTCTAACTGCAAGGTTCTTAAGAGAACAGGCCCTCAGAATACCTGCTCGTTATTACACAAGTGTTAGGTGTGTTAAATATGTATTTTCGTTAATATTGCCAGGTATAGTGTGTTGGCGTGTGTTCAGCCGATATTCCACCCAGCAGTGCTGGTAAATATCACGTAAATTGGCGTGGCACCCGCCGAGAGGTTGCCGAAGGGAAATTCAGTACAAGTAATGCTCTTAATTAGCTACATCAGGAAAGCAGAGGATCAGCGTCGATTTTTACATCCTGGGTGAACGACCCGCATCGCAGAGAACAGAAGGGTCAGCTCTACCAACATTGACACTGCTGGGACAGTGTCTGGCACCCTGGGTAACAACGTCAACATCCTAACCTCAACTTTGCCGCTGGCCAAATTTCCCTTCACCCGTCCATGGTACTACACCAAGGGCATCATAACATTTTATTGTTTTATTGAAATAAATTAGCTCGTATATGGCTTTTAACTAATGTAAATATGCTGAGCACGATGTGCTATACAGTTTCTCACGATATTGTAGGATTGCTGAGTTCTGAACAACAACGTGTGTCGACTTTGTCACACATGTTATTATTTTATTTTAAGTAGAATTTTCTCACGTCCATTTTCAGTGTGCTCTTTATTAATGGGTTAATTTCAAACATAGTAGCACTGAAAACAAAGCTTTAATAAAAACGATACCCCTTGCACACTTCACAAACGTTGAATTGATTTACGTACACTCTCTGGTGTTGATGGACTTCGGCAGTATGCTGCACGGCCTGCGCTCTACCCCGCCATGCTGTTTACCTTCCTCAAGAGATAGCACATGGGTCAACGATGGCTGTTGTCTCACGAGCTGCAGATGGTGTTATCTATATGATAGTTCTTTTCTGCACTAGGCACTCGGAGAGAGAAATATTATCGTTTTCATAAATGTAGTAAATATTTACCAATCTTCCTGAGTTTTGTTTAGATTGATTACCACTTTCTTAGCCTTGATGGATGTGATGGCACCATGTTACTGTACCAGGGAGGAATTGGATGATGTGGAAATGAAAGGTGCTGCTTGATGAATTACCAGGGTAGGGTGCCAGCTCGCAGTGTGAGCACGAGGATACTGTTAATATAAAGACTCTCAGGGTCGTGTCGCCAATGGCTGTTGGCTATTTCCTCCTGTCTGCCATCTCTGACAATACCACCAGTCTTGATGAAAATACTCCCCCATAATAACACTACACCCAGAAAGCCTAGGCTAGTGAGTGATGTTGGCCTCCCTCAAACACCAACTCACTCCCGTTGGGTTGTTATGGCCAACCAATGCTATGATACAGAATACACGATAATTAGTAAATAGTCATGAATGAGGTTATGTAGCCGAGAAGAGGCTTATGCAATAAAAATGGCTGTCTTTCCATCACGTTGTTTTATTACATGATTATTCCCAACTGGACACTGAAGTGTTACAAACCATCATGTAAGCCAGGCGGGCTCTTAAGCAGACAAAATTACCAATGGCCTACATGATTATACTATAAGTTACGTCTCGGTCGTATAAAAGACTGGCCGAGAAGTGGCTTGATGCGTACTCCGGGGTAGCAAAAATACATGGTTTCGGTAAACTAAATTTGTTTTAATTTAGTTTCCTGTGATATTCTTTTTACTAATTGATTTGGCTGGCAAATTTAGAGTAAATTTAGCCTTTTTTGACCTAAATTTGGCTTCATTCACTCCCAGGAAGAACACTGCTCAAAGAGTGAACGAAGCATGTTTTAAAAAAAAGTGTGCTTTATTTAGATTACAGATTTGGGTCAAATTAACTTGATTTTAGGGGTGAAATTGAAGAGATGAATCATGTTTTCAGAAGAATTTGAAAAAAGTTGCTTGAAAGTGAGAAATTTGCTTGAATTTTTGTCAAATTATTGAGTTGCGCTAGGATCTGCAATAGACATCTGCTGAACTTATGAAATATGTTTACATATAAACACAATTAAACTTTTCAAAAAAAGCTCAAATAAAATTGGTGCAAATAAAGTTGACACAAACAAAAATGTTATGCTCGAAGTTCTACTAACTTTTTAAAAATTTCTTCTATCTTCTCAACATCGTCACCTATTAAACGAAGTATAAATTCATCGTTACTGTTTTCGTAGAGTGTTAATTGTAAACTTTGTAGATTTCGATGAAATTTGTAAAAAAAAGTCTTCGATTTCCTTAGAGGCATTATCTATTTTATAGGAAGGCGTACTTTTACAACCATCTTTAAAAAAATTTGGTATGCTGCAAGGCAACACATGCATCTTAATTTATAAATGAAAAAAATATTTAAAGAAAGAAGAAAGCTCATTCAGGATTAATAAAAAGATTTTTTATTTGATCAAACAACTTAACAATACATCTAAAAATTGTATTAAAATGTCAAAACAGTTTCTTGTTTCTGTAAAACTGTTTACATCCTCCATTTAATAAAATTAATGATTTACAGCTATTCAGTTATTCGTTCTTTCATATAATCATAAGTTAAATTCAATTAGCTAATTAAAACAACATTACAAATGGTATCTGCTTTAACATCTTAATAAAAATCAACACTAATTTTTATATTGGTTTTTTCTTTAAGTACGGTTGTTTTTCTATACTAGAAATCAATTATATACAAAGGTCTTCAACCCCAAAATGAATAATAATTGGTTTTACCATCAAAGTTTTGAGTCAGCTTATAATAAGGTCCATTATTTTTATATATTTTATCTAGTTTTGTTTTTGATTTTCGAAAATCGTTATAAACAAGCAACTCTTTATCACCAAACTTATTGCCAATATCTAGATTCCAATTTTCCTTCGGAAAAATTTCATTTCTTCTATTTTTAACATAAATTTTTTTTACACTGCAGTGATCAAACATAGAAATATGCAAATCCTCTTGAGCATTATTTTTTATATTAGTTTAATAATTACAAAATCGGGCATGTCAAATTGTAAATTAGTAAACTGACCCTTTATATCAAAATTAAAGACTTTTGTTCCAGTAGTAGCTTCGTTTTCCAAAAATTGCCAATTATATAAATTTATAAGCATTTTAGGGTTTTTGTATATTATTTCTTTAATTGCAGTGGCTGTTAGCTTCGTATTCAACAATAGGCCACAAAATTTCTAATTTTTGAATAACAATTTTACCAGGATTAGCAGAATCTTTGGGAGTATCAGCAGGAGCATTCTTATTCTCATAAATAAAAAAACAATTGTTATCAGATGAATTACGAATAAAAGTAATTTTATAGCAACCATTCCAGTAAATTACATTGTTATCTCGAATAAAACCAAACAGATATCTCAGTGGATAGATAATTTAATTTGGTTTGTGACTATGAGTAACCTTTACTCGATAATAATCATCAACACAAGATAATTCTAAATAATTTTGTACAGATGGTGATCTTAACAAAGTATTCATCACTGTTGATGTTATTCCTGGATTATCGATAGCTTCAATAATATTTCCATGTTTTGACATTTCTACCTTAAAAAACTGAAAAGGAAAAAAGTTATAACAAACATCAATGTTATCTAACTAATCATAGTTTGCTGCATCTCCAACTTTATCACTATTTTGTAATCTAAATCGTTCGTAAACATAAGCATAATTTGGAAAAGAAAAGCCAATTCCTATATGAATACCAAATTCAATTCTATTATTGTAAACATTTAAATTCCCCTTCGTTTGGTCAGTTGGGGGAAAAGTTTGCCTCTCAAAACTCTCAATATTTTTATAACTCATTTAAAAGAAAACAATTATATATAAATATTTCTCGAGTTATAACTCATCGAGAGGTTCAAAGATGATAAAAAAGACCAAGAAGTGTACTATGAAAGAAATAAGTAAAAGAGCTGCCATTGATTGACGAATTACGAAATATTGGCAAAAAAGTAGAACAAGTAAGTGAAGAAAACATAAATTTAATAAACACACTAGTTCCTGTTGCAGCAAAAAATTTATGTTATCTGCCAACTCCAGAATAAACGTCATTTGAAGGAGAATTATTCCCGAAATCACCTGATTTGGATGTTAATCCATTATAAGATTTGCCACCTATAGCAGGTGTTTCAACTATAAATCTCGGAATAGAAATTGCAAAAAGAATTAATGTTATTAATGAAAAATAAGGATTGCGTGCAGTTTGGGAAGATTTTTACATTGGTGATACAAAAGTAACGCTAATTAAAGATACACTATTTGTTAAGGATAAAGAATATAATTTAACACCAGGACTTTTTAATTTGTTAACAAAAACAAACACAATCAGATCTTGAGGGTAAATACACTACCAATGACCTTGAAAATGATACAGAAATTGTTTTATTAACCAATGCTGAATTTCAAAATCATATTCCTAATGAGAAAAGGAATAATTCAAGTTCAAGTATTGGTTGGAAAAGGGAATAATATAATTAGTCAAATTTATAATAACTGTGTAAAACATAAATCATCACCAAGCACAGATGGATATGAGGATTTTACAAATGATTTTAAATTTGGAGATGGCATGAAAATACAATAGTTTGCCAAAGAATATATTTATATTGATTATGTTAGAAAATTAATTGATACATTCTTAGTTATTCATGGTGAAGTAACTGCAGGAAATAAAAATTATCACAATTAAAGAGTGAACATTATGAATATGTTGAACAATAAATTTTCTGATTTTGTTGTTATTAATCCGAATGGAATTCTATATCTAATATGAGTTTTAAATGTAATTCCGCATTCATTTTGGAATTCTGAACACCATGGCAAAGGTGTGATAAATTGGGCATCAAATTATTTGAATTTGCCCGAAATGCATTTGCCTGGTTATAATTATTGTGGTCAATTTACAAAATTAAACGAAAGATTACAAAGCGGAGACTCTGTAATAAATAAATTAGGCGAAGCTTGCAAATATCACGATATTGGTTACATAGATCATAAAGATTTAGAATCTAGGCATGATGCTGATAAAATTTTACAAAAAGACACTAAAGAAATTATGTAAGATAAAAATACTTCAATTGGAGAAAAAATTGCATCTGCTACTGTTTCTTCAACAACGTTTACAAAGAGAAAATTAGGTTGGGGTATTAAAATGTGTTATTGAATATATATATATATATATATATATATATATATATATATATATATATATATATATATATATATATATATATATATATACATATACACACACACACACACACTTACTTATATAAATGAAGATAACGAAAATAACATTTGATATTCTCTTCGAGGAATTAAAAAATTTGGGTATAGATAAATTTTTAACAAATGATCAAATTGTGAGAAAAATTAAAAATTGAAAGAAGGTGAAATGTTAAAATTAACTTTAGCATTTCCAACAGTCAAAATGATGGCCAAAGAAACAACTGGCTAAGGTTTACATCATGGAGGATTTCTAACCATTTTATTTTCTCCTTTAGGAGCACTTCGTGCAATAGCTGGTGGAGTAAGTGTAGTTTGTAATTCTGTTGAACATATTAAAAATAAAAATATAAAAGAATTAGAAGAACTACAGAGACACAATTTGGCATTGGAAAATAAAGCAGGAGTGGTGTAGTTGCTAAAAAATGAGGAAGGCAAAAAAAATTAGATTATATACCCACTATCTAACATCGATATTGAAAAATATGTAGAAATAATAAATATAAAAATTTTTAGAAATGTTTTTATGGCTGACAAATTACCCAAAAGTATGCTAAGAAATGAATGTGTCGCGGTTTATTTCGATATTACAACAAATCCTGGCACACATTGGGTTCGCTATTTTAAAGAAAATGATTATGTTTACTATTCTGATTCATTTGGAGGCAATATTCTTACTAATTAAATTAATTATTTTGAAAACAGAAACGTTTATTACAATAATGACAGAATTCAGAATTTTAATTCATTTATTTGTGGACATCTATGTTTAATTGTTTACACCTATTTTCGAAAGAATTTAAGTAAAATTGTACAATTTCTTTGTTATTATATGACAGATATATTTGGGAAACCATTAATAAAATCTTTAAATAAAATTTTTGACACTAGCGCTTATACTTCAAAATCATATGTAGATTCACAATGCAATTCCAGTGTTTCTTCTTTACAAGGTGAATTATCCAACTGGTTTGATTATACAAAATCTTATATTTCTTCTCTAGGACGTGGATTTGTTAATATAGGAGAACCTGTAGATAATAAAGACATGACCAATAAAAGATATATATATATATAAAAGGATGTAGATTCGAAATATAAAACTATTCTTTCTGATTATGCTCTGAAAGAAGATGCAAATTTACAATTCAGTAATACTATTGCTGAATAATGTGAAACCGACCTTAAAAATGGATGTAGATACAAAATATGAAACTATTGTTTCTGATTATGCATTAAAAACCGATGTCGAACCAAATTACAACACTAGTGTTTCTGATTTAAAAACATGCATAGATTCTAAATATAATACCATTGTTTCTGCTTTACGAGATAAATTTAGTAAAATTTATGTTTATACAACAGACTATGTTTCTATTCAAAATCGTAGAATTAATTATATGTCTGATCCTGTAGATGACAAAGATGCTGGCAAAAAAAAATATTTCGATAAATTAATAGCAAATAAATTACAAAATTTAAACAAATCAGTTTTGAATTATTGCGATACACTTGTTAACTTGAAAGTTGATGAAAAATCTCACATTTTATTTACCTGCAAAGTGGAATAAAAAAACTGATAACTTCATTATGATAATCTATTTTTCTTTTCTTTTTATGTATTGTAGTGTTTATAAAATAATTTCTGATAATTTACCTCATGATACTCTAACTGTTATTAAGGATTCCAAAAAAATAGATAACAGTAAACCATTTGATATTAATGAGGTGTTAAATTGGTTTTTAAAATAAAAAAAACCAAAATATCAGAATATGCTGTTGAGGTAAGGAATATTCGTAAAATATAAAGATTAACTATATATAGTTAATCTATATATATATATATATATATATATATATATATATATAATTAACTGGAGAACACTTGGTGTTTGAAGTGCAAGAAGGTAACCAAAAATAATAATATAAAAACTGAAAATACAAATAATGGACGATTAGTTCAGAAAAGTAAATGTTAAAAACATGCCCGAAGTAAGAGAAGGCATAATAAATTAATTATACAAACCTGCTCGAAAAAACTTTCCAAGAAGAAAAGTAATATCATATGGAGTAAATGATTTATGGCAAATTGATGTGGATACTAGCAAATTGAAAGGCATATGGCATATAAATAATGGTTGCAAATATTTTATGACAATTATTGATGTTTTTTTCAAAATATTCATTTGCAATTCCAATTAAAGATAAAACAGCCAAGAATGTAGCAATTGCTTTAGAATCTATATTAGTTTAAAAAATCAAATAATATGCAAAGCAACAATGACTTAGAATTTTATAATAAAATATTTAGTTAACTTATGCAAAAATATAACATCAATCATCATTCTACATTCAGTGAAATAAAAGCCAGTTGGGTGGAAAGATTTAATCATACAATGAAGAATAAAATGTGGGAGAAATTTGCTTTGAATGGCAATTACAAATGGGTAAATAAATAAATATATTAGATAATTTAGTTAAAGAATACAACAACACAAAGCACAGTACCATTGGTGTGAAACCAATTGAAGTCGACGAAAAAAATGAAAAAAATTTAAGACAACAAGATTTTGTAAACATGATTACTAAACCGAAATACAAAGTTGGCGATATTGTCCGCATGGGCAAGAGTAAGCGATTTTTTAAAAAAGGTTTATACAGCTAATTGGACAACAGAATTATTTACCATTATTGAAGTTTTAAATTTTGATGTGCCAATTTACAAACTGAAAGATGACGAAAGAGAAGAAATAAAGGGCAGTTTTTATGAATGCGAAATTATGAAAACAAATTATCCTGATGAATATTTGGTCGAAAAAGATTTTAAAACAAAAGGCGATAAAATTTATGTATAAGGGTTAGGTTTTGATAACTCTCATGATTCCTAAATTTATAAAACAGATGTTTTGTGAATTTCTCTTATTATAAACTATTTGTTCAGCCGGTATACTTATACCGGCTGAATTGAAAAAATTTTCCTTAAGGGCGCCTGGCAGACACAATTTATATTCTACTTAAATGCACAACATAATTAACCACATCGACTATATCTAAATCTATTTCATTAGGATTAAATCTGATAAATTTTCAATTTAATTGGGTCTCTATATACTTTTGTCTTTCTATTTCATAACTAAGATTTCTATCTCTGTGGTTAATTTCGTCACACTCAATAGCTAATTTTATATCTGGAAAATGTAAATCTATTCTACAATTGTCTATACTATATTCTTGTTTATAATTTAAATGTTTAAAACATTTAATAATGTGGGATATACATCTTGTTTATTTTTTCTCCAAAACGTTTATGTTTAAATTTAGCTGCTTAGAAATTTGTTTTACAAATGATTTATTCGCTGTTCTACATTTTGTCAGTAGTTGCATTAATCTTTTTTTTATTGATTATATGCTGTAGCACCATTATTATATTTACTAATGTTTTTAAGAAATGTTTTATCGTCATTACCAGCATCTTCATTTTCCTTTATGTTTTATTAGCATTTTTATGGTTTGCGCAAACATGGTCTATAATATCTTTTGTTATGTTTCTATATTGAAAAATTCCAGCAACATCTTTTCCTCTAAACCAAGGCTCATTGTTAACATCTAGCACAACAGTTTTCTTTTTATTGTTGAAAATTAAATTATTTAAATCAAATAATATGGCATTTCCATTTTTATCTTCTAGTTGTAGGTTCTCTAGTTTGTCAAGATATTGTAAGTAGGAAATCTGTTTTTTAAAATATATTAATTTTCATAAGAAAATGAAAAAAATAAAGAAATTAAATTAAAGACTATAGACCAAATTCATTTATAAATATAACATAGCTTCTTACTCAATTTGATGATGATTATTCATATCATTAATCAATTGTTGCTGAGTATAATTATTTACAAAAAGATTAAAATAGTTACGAAAACACTAAATCTGGTCATTCAATGTTTCTTTCATTCTTTGATATAAATTGATAGAATTTGGAATATAATCAAATCGCAAAAATTCTTCACAATTTGGATGTCTCTTCAAATCTATAAAATTGTCTTTGAACATTGTGTCTTTGAAAATTGTGTTTTCTTCCAGTTCTAATGACATAGTAATCATTATCGAAATTATCATCAAATAATTTTAAAGAACAAAAGTTGGATTAAATTTTGATCTTTTGTTTGTTGTACAACATGGGGAGACATTACAGTGATTTTTTCATTTCTGCGAGTTATTACATCAAAAGCCATATCAACAGTCCCTCTTAAATTTTCAATATGATCATCTTTTATTTTATTTGTATCTTTTAAATGATTAACTTAAATTTTGTTCATTTTTATATGTTCTTTTTGGCCTTTGTATAAATGCATTACATCTTTTTGAATCTTATATTCATCATGTTTTCTAATCGATGGTAAAACATCTTCATATGACCAGTCTTGAAAATTTTCCGCTATTTCCATTTTAGATGTCGCTGGGTATTGAAAAAGACCAAGTTCATTAACAAATTAAGTATTATTTTTTTATATTCTCAACCAGTGCAGTTTCGGTACTAGTCAAATCTTCATAATTTTCTAAAATATTTCTTAGATATATGATCTTCAACAGCATCTCTAGGTCGTTTATAGACCAGTAATTGAGCAATATAATTAGCATAAAACCAAGTATTATTATTCATATCAATAATCACAGAAACTCATTTACCATTGTAAACAAGTTTGTTGTTTTTTATGTCTAGAATTGAGTCCATTTTTTATATGCGAGATTATGCACAAGTGGAATTGGGCGAGCTGTAATAAGTGTTTATATATATATTTTTTTATAAAGAAAATGAAAAATTTAAGAATATAATTTTATAAAATATAGGCCAAATTCATTGATAAATTTAATAATATTTTGTATATTTTCTGGTAGTGGTACTTTACCGCTACCCAGATCTTTATATGTTTTGCTATATTTTTCTGTAATTATATAGCTCTAAAGGAGTTAAATTTTCTAAATCATTAACATAATATTTCATTTTATTTATAATTTAGTTATAATATTCACACTTTATACCAAACAAGGAAATGTTAATTTTGCCAACTCTAGTCAATTTCTTTGTAAATTCGTTATATTTAATTATAGTTTCGTTGCTAAAGAAATACAGTAAACCATTTATATGTCTAGAAGCAGACTCTATCATATGTGGTAAATGAGGAAATTTCTTGCTAATTAGACCAGTCTCTTTTACCCGAAAACTACATTTGTGTATTACACCCTAATGCTCCTTTTCAAAGAAGATAGAAGTTTTCCCTGAATATGAATTAAAAACAGAATTTATTTTATACTCATTTCTTAATCCAAATGAAGAAAATCCTTTTGGATGACCACTAATAAGATTATAACTAGGATAATCAACCATATAAATTTCGTCATCTACAAACACAAATTGCTCGCTTTGAATTCGGTGTTCCACTAAGCCATATTTGTAATGATATCTCCAAAACAGTATGGTTTCCGGACAGACTCAAATGGACTATGGTAACACCATTGTTAAAGAAAGGAAACAAGACCAATCTAAACAGTTACAGGCCCATATTACTTCTTACATCCTTTTCAACAGTAATTGAAAAACTAATTTACAGGAGGTTGCTGCAACATTTTGAGAATCGCAAAATCTTATCAAATTTATAGTTTGGCTTTAGGAAAGACATGTCAGCTAATGATGCAATTTTCAAAATAATAAATAGCATTCTTGATGTAAACAATTATATGCCCATTTTACTTCTTGCATCCTTTTCAGCAGTAATTGGAAAACTAATTTACAGGAGTTTGCTGCAACATTTTGGGAATCACAAAATCTTATCAAATATCCAGTTTGGCTTTAGGAAAGACATGTCAAATAATGATGCAATTTTCAAACTAATAAATAGCATTCTTAATGCCCTTGTAAAAAGATGCCTGCTAATGGAATATTTTGCGACCTCACTAAAGAATTTGGCTGTGTAAATCACAACATACTTATAGAAAAAATTAAAGTTTTATGGAGTCTCAGGTACACAAAATAAACTAATAAGCTCATAATTTCAACAGACAACAACAAGAGGGGATCACAGTAAAAACTACTTCATTCTACTCTGAATTAGGAAAAATCAAGCATGGGGTCCCACAAGGATCAATACAAGGCCCCCTACTCTTCCTAGTTTATATAAATGACCTTCCATATACCTTAACCCTAGAAACTATTCCAATTTTATTTGCACATGATACTAGTATTTTAGTCTCTGGAGACTCAGTAAATGATCTTACACAAAAAAATGGATACAACATTTACAGAGCTAAATGCATGGTTTACCGCAAACAAATTAAATCTCAACCTAAATAAAACATATCTTAGGAATTTCCTCACAAAGAATAGAAAAAAATTATTCATGTGCTAGCAGTAACAGAGACAAAATTAATGTAACTAATGATTAAGTTTCTTGGCTTTAAAGTAGACAATTAACTTAAATGGAAATTTCACATTGTGTATATTTTACCTAAACTACATTCAGCATGTTTCGCCCTGCGGAGTGTTGCAGAAGTCTTGAACAAAAATACAGCAAAAATGGTATATTTTGCATATTTTCATTCCATCATGTGTTATGGTATAACTTTTTGGGGTAATTCCACTGAAAGCAAAAAACATACTGCGAGCATTCGGGGGCACCATCGGCCCCATACAGAAGCACACCTGCAAATGTATATACGAGAGTAACCTACAAATGAATTTCGGCAGTGAACCTGATCAAAATTATTTGCAATGGACAGTGCGAAAAACAAATACTGTGTTCCGACACAGGCAAAGGCGAAATGGAATGTGCAAATTGTAGAAAGGATTTTCATGCAGGGTACCTGGCACAAGATGAGCATGCAACAAAAGACCAGCAGGGACGAACACTATGTAATGGTTGCACGAGTACACTCGTCCCAAACCTCTTCAGACATTTAGACTTCATCACAGGGAGTGAGATACTGCCACACACGTGTCATCAAGATATATGCACAAAGGAACAGGGCGAAACAGCTGCATGTGAGTGATGAATAAAATTGTCACATTGGCAGTGCACTACCGAGCATGACATTGTCAACTCAATTACCCGATGTTTTCGCTGCGAGTAATGTGTCCATAAGTCGAAGGAGCAATTGCAATGGGCATTTCCGGAGTATAGAGAAGTCCGCTATGAAGCATCCAACACGATTATCAGCCCAGTAGGTGTTGAAGTAGTAGAGCCGGACCAAGGGGAACGATGTCAGGAGGATGATAGGCGACCTTTGGTAATACAACCAGCCATGGTCATTTATCAGCCTTAGATATCTCACGTACCTCAGATACGTCACCTAACCTCAAACAAATTTCAGACATTACCAACGTTCTCAGGGTTAAGCAACTAAGACCCTCAAGCAGTTTTGAGAGATTGCACTGGCCACTTAGCATAGTACATAGTTTGTTGTGAAGAATGGGTGCAATGCATTGGTGAGCAAATGCAAGGGGAAGCACACACATGGTGGAGGTCCATCAAGCATTACGACATGGCATGGGAGGAGTTCCTAGCAGCATTCAATTGTTGCTTTGCAAATAACTTTTCTTCACTACAGGCGTAAAGTAGGGCAGTTTTGGATGCCCAAAGTCCAGAGAAGATCTTAACAGCATTTGCCATGCACAAAGTTAACATGATCTGGCAATTTCATCCACACATGAGTGACACAGAGATTCTGTAGGTAGTGGCCTCCACTGTACAGCCAGTATGCAAACCAGCAATGACACCACTGATACATGGCAGTGTGGAAGCCTTCATATGGTCAGCAACATTATTGGACCAAGGCAACAAGGAGTACCGGGCAGCAAGAAAAGGAAGGGAGAATGAACCGGCCAACCATGGCCAAGTTCCAGTGTAAGGCAACGGATCCAGGTATCAACCGGCACTCTCTGGCAATGGAAAGGGAAGTAACTTCCAATGTCACAGGGACCAGGGATGGGGGCCAGACATTGGCCCTCCACTAGGATGGAATGGACCAACAGAAGGAGCACCAAGAGAAGTCGCAGTAAGGGAAGAGAGGAGAGGGCAAAACCTCACACTTTAATGCTGCTACTGTCCTGAAAAACACTGGCATAATAAGTGCCCAGTCCTGAAGGCCAGAATTGGGCAGAACATCTAAGAGAAACAGATGGGAAACTAGCAACTGGGGTGGGAGGACAAGATGCCAACTACCCCACTAAATCACCGAGCATCCAAGCAGCAGAGAAAACCCAGACAACCAAAAAGACCACAGAAGCATCGCAACAGATAATGTTCCAACAGATTGAAGAGGCAACACATTTGATGTTGAGAATTCCTGTGCTTATTAATTTCATTAGGTGTTTGGCATTAGTAAACAAAGCGGCATCCCACAATTTCGTCAGGAGAGACATCATGAAGGGTTAGAGGCTGAACCCAACTCGCCAGATGGTACACCTCGCCACACATCCCCAAACAGGATAGACGATTGGAGAAGCAGCATTGACAATCCACATTTGGAACATCGAAACAAAAACGACAGTCCTAATATCCGAAGACCTGCGGGAAGATGCTATTCTTGATATTATGTGGCTCACTGTGCAACAGGCGATTGAGGAACCTGCAGCCTGCAGAATCCATTTTGGATGCAAAAAGCAGTGCACAGTGCACGAACTGGATCCTCGCATCAACAACCATGCACCAGATGTTAGCCTTGATGAACTAGACCATGAAGTACCGCAAGAGTACCGAGATGCAGTGCAGAGAATACTCCACGAGCGAAGAGAGATATTTGTGGCCGCCGACCCGCTACAAAGAACAACAATTGCAGAACATACTATACCATTGGAACACGACTAACAGTTATTTGCTGGACATCGTAGTTACCAACCACACCAGAGCACGATTTTCAAGGAGCAGTTCAGAGACATGTTGGCATATGAAGTAATAGAACCTACAAACAGCCACTACAATAGCACCATTATGCTCGCGCCGAAGGACGGCACATGGAATATTTGTGTGGACTTCAGGCCTCTAAACAAAATATGCAGAATGCACCCCCACCCTATATAAGTGTGAAGGACGCCTTACACACTCTGGGGAAGGCAACAGTCACGACTTCACTAGATTTACACAGTAGGTACTGGCAGGTACCAATTTGACCAGAGAACAGACACAAGATGGCCTTCACCATCCCTGATGGGCGTAGGTACCAATTTTGTACAATTCTCTTTTGGGTGATGTCTGTGCCAGCGACGTTCCAGGCCATGATGGTCCGAGTGCTCGATGGATACATTGGTGACTTCATGCTTGTTTATCTGAATGGTGTGATCATCTGGTCTGAGAACTGGGAATAACATCTGTACCACTTTTTGTTACTCTTAAAGATACTCACAATCAACGAAATGACATGTGTGAACAGAAAGTGTGACATCGACAAGAGATGCATCGAATTCCTTGGGCACCTGATGGATGAGCAAAGCAGTCAACCAACACCGGAACAGATTGGACTGATTTACCGGCATGAACCTCCGAAAACTCGCAAGCAGCTGAGAAAGTTTTTCGATTTGGTCAATTGGTTCAGGGACAACATTCCCGGATTTGCAACAATTGCAGTGCCGCTAGCAGACCTACTCTCACCCGCACACCAGTTTGTATGGTCTGTAGACCAGGATGCAAGCTTTTGGGAATGGATGCAGCAATTCCGGTTACAGACGGGTGCTAGCGAGTAGGGCCTGGGCTTGGTAATGTACCAAACTTGGAGAGAACAACGAGAGGTAAGTCATTGAGTAGGGAAGCACCAAGTTTGGTCCAACCAAATCTCAATATGACGTAAACAACAGCGAGTGCCCAGCAGTCGTGTGAGCAGTAAAGCACTACCACGCATACTTAGAGTACCCACGTTTTACACTGAAGACAGAAAATCGGTGCCTGCTCTGGCTCCACACAATGCATGAAGCCAAAAGCAAACTCGAGTGCTGGGCCATGCTGCTGCAAGAATATGACTTTGAAGTCCAGCATATCCCAGGCACTGAGAACCAGCCTGCAAATGAGCTCTCACGGGCTCCAGATCCTATGGTAGCTGTAGATGAGGCAAAGTGAGAAGTTCTGCTAACTCCATACACAGAACACCAGAGGAGGACGATGTAGGAGTCGCAAGGTAATTTGCACTCGAGAAGGAGAGCTGCATAGATGAAGTTCAAGAGTTAGTAGCAGCCACATAGATGGAGTGAGAACACGCAATGGCAAGGAGAGAGGAGCTAGCACAAAGACACTACGAATGGTGGCAGGTGTGGAATGGCCAGATATAGTGTAGACTCCACTATTCATTGGCGAAGTGAAGGACATTCGTCCCCAAGATGGCACGAGAGCAAGTACTGCAACACGTACACACCAACAGATTGGCAGGACATCCAAGGGCCGCACAGACGGTGTGGAACCCAGGGAAATTTTTCCGCTGGCGAGGGACCACTAGAGATGTGAGGAAGTTTGTGAAGCAATGCATCACCTGCATTCGATACAAGAGCAGACGAGGAGGTGGAGGTCACCCAACAGCAGCCTAGGGTACCTAAAGAACCCTTAAAATCAGTTTCCATGGATTTAATGGGCCCATGCCCCTCACACCCAATGGAAAATATTTCATACTGGTGGTGAGCGACACATTCTCTCAGTGGACAAAAGCGTATCCAGTTTCCAGCGCACATAAACGCATAATTACATGGATGCTGGAGACTGAGTTCTTCCCACGCTGGGGATATCCGAAGAATGTGCTGAACTATATCGGGTCGCAGTTCACAGGTCGATTGTGAAGGGACATGTGCACTCGGTGGCAAATATCTCACCTCACCACAGCCGTATACCATCCAAGTGCAAACCCGATAGAGAGAGGCAACCATGATCCCAAGACCATATTGCGTCTCCAAGTCGGGGATAATCATGTATCATGGGCAGAATATTTGCCCGCCACACTCGTCATAATCAAGCGGCAGGTATATTTGGCAAAAGGGCAGACACCAGCTGCAATACAAGGTAGAGAGTTGCCTGCCCCAGGAGAATTCGAGAGCCGACATGAGGTGGAAGTCATTGGGCAGGAGGACAGAGCAGAGAGGAGGCAGTGCAGAGTAGCCGAACTGGCAGCAGCTCGAGAGGTGCAGAAGCGGTACATCGCCTCATGGGTACCCGTTACTAAACAGGCCCTACACAGGCTGACATCAGGACAATTAGTATATGTGAAGGAACACCGGCTTTCCAAGAGTGCCAAGTAGTTCTGTGAAGGGTTTGTGCCGAAAAGGAGTGGGCCACACACCATCATCAAACCATTAGGGTACACAACGTACCTCATGAGATTTAGCAGCAGGCAAAGAGTGGCTGTTCATCGCGACGACCTCCGACTGGCAGTAGAGGTCCCCCAGCCAAGGCACAAACACCAACAAGAAGTAATGAGAGCATGCACAGCATAGAAAATAAGGGAGGTGCGATGAGATGGTGGTTCCCGCCCACGACGCCCAGCATAGACACTCCCGACAGGAAACATGGAGGTCTAAGTGCAGTATGAGGTGGATACGCATTTGTCGATACAGGCAAAAGTCAGTGCCGACAGTGCACAGGAGCAGGCAGAGACTAATTGCAGCACAATGGCCAGGGTGGCTGAAGAGCTGCGAGGCAGGGAAATCGCCATAGGTACGGTGACAGTGGCAACTGTGAGGCTGATCTCCCCACAGGGAAGAATACTGACCACCCCACCCTCGACAACCGCAGCAACGCAAACAGCAGCAATAGAGATGGGGGATGATGGCCACAGCGATGGGGGAGGGGGGAGTGCGACTTGCTTGCACAATCTCTCATCAGGACCGCCACCTCCTTCCCCCTTGTCCGCATCCGAAGTGCGGCAACAGCAGCAAATAAGCAGAATCATGGGAGAGAGCAGCAGTAGGAGCATTAGAAGGAGAATCGGAAGAGTATCAGTGGGAGTATTGGAAGGAGCACCAGGAGGAGCATCAGCAGGAGCAGCAGTAGTAGCATGAGCATCAGCAGGAGTAGCAGCAGTAGCAGTGACAGCAGGAGGAGCATCAGCAGCAGTGGATATGAGTCGTCAGCAGGAAGGGTAGCGAACCCTCCACGATGATCCAGGCAGCTGCGGTGCTTGGCCATCATAATGTACATGTCACCAGTACTGGTTGGGCAAGTGATTCAGACTTTGTGGACTGGCCTTCGAGTAGGCTTTCCGGTTTCATACGAAAACCGAAATGATTGTATCATTAGGTAAGAGGGTGTTTATGCAAATGTTTTAATGGATATATCTAATTGTGTTAGGTTTGGTTAACAGCATTTTGGTAGTGTGTGTTTATTTGAATGGTAGATCCATTATATATGTAAAGAAAGATTCTAATGTTTTCAATGAAATGTATTTGTAATGATGTTTAATGAAAAGATAATAACCACTTTTACTAACCCAGTGTTGTTGTTGGTTATTTCAATTAGATGTAAAATGCTAAACATTAACAGAAAGTCCGGTAGACTTGTATTATCGGTTGAGTAAATGAGTCAAAGATGAGAGACAGTTTATATATCATAAATGGAAGGAATACACGAACAAAATTTCAGAAAGTTATGCACTGTCAGATCCTAATGGAGAATAACAATTACATAACATCTAAAATATATAAACTTGATGAATGTGCAATGCTGGTGGAAATGAAATCAAGTTTTTACCTAGAACAATTAGATTTGCTTACTGGTACTACATTGCTAGAAGTACTGATATTGAGACAAGATAAATATTCAGACTACAGTACCATTAAAATACAAATAGGTTTAAATCCTAGTAACATTTTGGCTCACAAGTTCTGGTTTCATTCAATATTGATGTTTTGTAACAACTATTATAAAAGTAATCAATTGAAATGGTATGAAGTTGAGAGTTTGTTCAAATACTTATCTGTTGGTGGTGATAGTGGTCATAATAGGATAAATAAAAGAACATATTTCGATGTATCTCAAATAAAGGTTTTAACATTAAATGGCACACCACAGTTTTCATATTCCGAACTCCCCAGATTGTACATAACTTTTGCTATGTTTTCCCAGTGAACTGGGTCCCCTTTATCAGTGAGTAACTCCCAGGGATAGCCCCAGCGGGCAAAGCACTCCACATGCAATGCTTTTGCGATTGGTCCTGTGGGTGTGCTGCTTAATGCATAGGCCTCTATCCAGCATGAAAATTTGTCAGTTACTACGAGTATGAAGCGCTTGCTACCGACTAATTTATGGTAGGGCCCCATTGAATCGAGACTGACTGTCTTAAACTGCTTTTTAGTTGCTTTTTAGGTTGTCTAAGCTGCTGTTGTTGCGTGCTGTCAATCACGTGGGCCTTGAAATGGTTGCATTCTTCACATTGCCTTACCCACTTCCTTACACAATGTGTTACCCAAGGCCAAAAAATTCGAATTAATATTGTGTATAATTTGCTCTGCATCTGGGTGCCCTGCCATTGCACTTGCATACGCATGTACAAACACCTTTTCCCTGTACGTAGGTGGTACATATAAGTGCCATGTTGTTTTGTCACGTGGGGACTTTTTTTTACGCGATTTTCAAACTCGAACCAGCCCTCTACATTTTCCTGTGCACACCTTGCTTTCATGTTCTGGCAAATGTGCATTTTTCCTGCACAGCTATCACTTTGACGTCTTCTATGCCCCAGGCACGTTTGCCCGCCATGAAGTAATCTGCAGCAGGCAAAAGCAAATCTACTGAGTGCTCGTGCGCTTCTTGTGTAACAGTACGCCGCTACACAATTATTAAGATGCCGCCCATAGCGCAACCCGAAGGGGTCCCGTGCAGCGATAGTGTAAATCAGAGCAGAGAGTGTACGAACCAGTGTGACATGATCGGAAACCACTTGCACTCAAGCACACTAATATAAAAGTAGACCTAAGTAAAAGGGCTTGTAGTGACATAGCATAATTACAAATGCTCATGAACGCCAAGCAATGATATGCAAGGATGCCCTATATTGTTTTTACCCCAGCATTGGCTTTTTCAAGGGCATTTTATGTCATGTTGTGTTTCCCATTTTCACATGTTTCATCCCCATTTCATTCCAGAGTTTATTTATTCACGTGTTAAAGTAAGCAATGTAAGAAGAGCAAGTGTTTTATGTTTTGATGAGCAGTGTAATAAAGTAGTTCCCGTGGCTGGCCTGCACGCCTTCGCCGGTCGTAAGCCTGCAGTAATAACCCCCACTGGGTGAGCTTGCTCCTTGCTTCCCTCATGCTGTTTAGCCACATTAAACACTGGTTATCTGTATGATACGTGAACCTTCTGTACCCCAGTTATGGACCGTACTTTTCTATGGTCCAAATAACTGACATACATTCTTTCTTTGCTTATACTCTCTTTGCGTTCTGTATTGCAGTGTTTTGTGCATGCAAAATCCATTACCTGTTTCACAACTGTGTCACCGTACTGGTAAAGGACCGCTCCCATCCCTCTTGGCTTGCGTCTGTCTGTAGGTACAAGTGGGAAAATGGGTCATACCTTGCTAGTGTGGGGCACATTCGAATTTTTTCCTTTATTTCCGAAAAAACATTTTCCTGTGCATCTCCCCACACGTACCGCTTTTGCGGGGACAACAGGTCCGTGAGGGGTGCTATTATGACTGCAATGTCTTTAATGTGTTAGCGCAATCAATTTACTAAGCTGAAAAGTTTACGCAATTCTTTGTGTGTGTGTATGGTGCTTGTTGGTTCTCTATCAGCCCAGCTGTTCGGGGTTCGGCCAGTTGCCTGACTCATTAACAATGTGTCCCAGGAATTTCAAATCTGTTTGTTCCAGTCAGCACTTGCTCACTCCAAATGTCAGTCCATTTATAGCTAGATGTTATAGTATTAACAAGAGGTGAGGCAGGTATTCTTCCCATGTTTCCGACCATATCAACAGGTCGTCCAGGTATACTAGGGTAAATTATCTTATGAGACCACCTAACATCCTGACCATGATGGATTGGAAAGTGGCAGGAGCACACTTAAGCCCTAAGAGCATCGCACAATATTGATATCTCCGATGATCGGGAACAGTAAAAGCTGTCTTCTCCCGGTATTCTTGGCATACTGGAATCTGCTAGTAGCCACTGTGCAAAGCTAGCAAAGATATAATTTTGGCTCTCCCCAATTAACTTAGGGCATCCTTCACATTGATGTATGGTGGCAATGCGTTACACGTCATCTGATTGGAGGGCCTGAAGTCGACACAACGCCTCCAGGTCCTATCCTTTTTTTTGTGCTAGGGTTATTGCGGAATAAAACCGGCTCCTTGTCGGTTGAATTACCCTGTCTGCTAACTTTTCCGCTATCTGTTCTTGAATTATTTTAGCTTCGTGGGGAAGGTAACTTCGCGGGCTCGAGTAGATCGGCCCTTCCTGTGTTAACAGGATCGCAGTTTTCTTCTCATAGAGCAGACATTTAAAAGCAGGCTGATGCTTTACCATGATGGAATGTTCAAACTCCATTAACAGAACTTGAGGTGTTTCTTCGGCCACACGATTGTCAATGTTGATTACTGTGTTCTCTTTTCCTTAACTCTGAAATGAATGTGTCCTTCAGGGGGGTCTACAATGGTGTTTTGCTCAGTGAGTCATGGTACTCCTAATATAGCATCTTCTGTAATATCTGCTGTTACTAATGTGGTTGTTATCATCTCCAAATCACGAATTATGAATTTGAAATGTGCATCCTCTATGGTTGCTCGTTCCACTTCTGTTTGACATGGCACATGGGTGGTTGTTGCAAAGTATGTGGCATTTTTGTATTTATCCACGCGTTCCTCTCATATATTCTCTACAATTGCATGTATTTATACTTTGAAATTTGTTGATGAATGAGTCCTAATTATACTATGCTCCGTTTTTAATTTCCAGCTGTATGTTACACTGCCTAAATTGAAAGATGATCCATTTACAAGTTCTTGCTCTCATGTGTTTATGTTCTCTATGTGACACTGTTTGTTGCACTGTGGGCAGTTCAGAAGTAATGTGCCTTGACCTGTGCACAATAGGTCATGATGTACTGTATCAAATGACCATGGGGGGAATTAGGGGTGTCGGATAGGCTTGCCAGGGTTAAAGGGAGCCAGCCTGCGGTGCGAGCAATGTGATGAACTTACTGAAGACTCTATCTCGGGTCGTGATGGCCGACGACCGGTTACCTTCCCCCATGTCTGCCTTCTTGAAGAATGTAGTATTGATGATATTGCAGCCAATGAAACTAAATTCCAGATTGCATTGCCTAGTCAGGGATGTTGGCCTGCCTGAACTGCCAGTTCGCTCCCGAATGGTTCTTTTGGTTACCCAATGCCATTATTCGACACGTGAAATATACATGAGTGAAAAGAGGTTAAGTAATAGATAGGCAGTTATGCATAATAAAAACTTAGGTACTTTACATCACATGTTTTATTATACTTCTTTGCCCAATGGGGGACATACATTTACACTACCGCCGTTCAAGCCAGGTGGGCTCTTAAGCTGTAAAACATGGCTGTATGGCCTACAAGGTTAGGTTGTACATTACGCCTCGGCCATATAAAATACGGACGGAGGTGTGAGCGATCAAGTACTCCAGGCTAAAATTGAAAAAAAGATCCTGGTAAACTATGTTAAATATAGAGAATTACATTATGATTGAAAGAACAAAGTTGAAGTGCCCAGAGAAACACGATGTGGCGATCAGCTCACGAGGTGTATGGCACTACTTCTCTCCTTGTTGGCGCGGAGCCCGTTCAATGGCTGATTCTCCCGCCAAATTCTTCATGAGAAATCATTTACATAAAATGTATTAAATGGAATGAGATGAGATGAATCCTTCAATGCCAATAGGATTAACAATAAAACAAAACCTTATCAACAAAGTACAATTATACACAACATAAATATAACAATAAATATTACAGTTCGACCGGACTGCATTGCAGTGACAATTTACCTCACTTGCTTTACTGGTAAACACGCACCACTATCTTTATCATGCCTCTACCTAATAAAGTTTATTGTGGCTACCTGTATTCTACCTCTGTTAAAGTCCTTGAGCACATATTTGATTGACCATAAACAATGTTAAAATAGATTTGAATTTTTAGCTGCGCTTTGGCCACGTGTCTGTCCGGATTGGTCCACCTCAGTGCCCGGTTGTGGAATGTAACTGGTAGGGTCAGTATTCTAATACTGGTCAGTACTGTTTCCACTGGAGAACAGAATTTAAAATAAATACAAATATATAAAATATCAACAACTCCTATCATGCATTACAACTGACATGATTAAATAGGAATAGTATTATTGAGCATAATACTGTCCACAGCTGCTTTGTGTGTAGCCGTTTCAAGAACTATACAAGATGGTGTTTCTTGCGCCCAAACTGTCGACACATTAAAAAAATAAATACAACACTTCATGACATAAGAAAAGCATTGAATAATAATATAAGTAAAATGAGAGTCTATTTATCTCGTACTTATGTGTGGTGCAAGGTAACATGGGAATAATAAAACATAACTCTGACATAACACATGGCAAAATACGCTTAACCCTGAAAACTTAATATTTTAAACATCAACATTGGCACATGGCCATCAGCTTTGACATGCGTGACATTTAGAAGTTAGAAAAGTATGTACCTGTATTTATACACATATTGAATATTGTGACGTGCACATTAATGCACGATACGAAACATTCAACTGTAGATGACATTAAATACTTTTCACGAAGATACACTAAAGAACACTGAGAAACTGACAAGGTGGCATTGCAGGAGAAAAATACACCGACATAAAATAAACATACACTCACACACTCCCTAACATATTTTAGAAGCCCATAAATAGACTCTCTACATGAATGCTGCATTGACACTGAAACACACGTAACACTGGTTCGAAGATGCAGGTGCTGCTCCATGGTGCTGTGTTGCATTTGTGACGTCCCAGATGACACGGCAGGGGGAATGGCCTGAAGTCAAGGCGCTGTCGACGTCAAATGCCCTCCCCTTCGGAGGCTATTCACTCGCTGTGTCCTCTTCAAACTACATCGCAGCATATCACCGGCAGCTGAAGCTTCTCCCGTGTTCGCAGTCCGTAGACACATAGCTCTTGTTGTTGTTGCAAATCTCCGAACCAATGTGGTCGCGGACTGTCAACACACGCTCCCTCGTGTAGTTTTCTTCCTATGAGCGCATGTGGACACATATTGTAAACCTTGTACGTACCATGTTCTTATTTTAATCTGACCTGCTCACATGGTCGTGAAACATCAAACCTCTCTTCCTCTCATTGTGGTGTTTGTGGTTGCTGTTCTGCTACGGGCGCACCTGGTCGCAGAAAATCAACACATTGGAGTGTTTTGTTGTTCTGCAGGACCACGTGGCCGTACTCCCATGCTGTCAGCGATGTCGTGCTGGCTGTGGCTGTCTCACAGGTGTGGCTGCAGGCTACGCAGGTGACATTCTGGTGTGTTTTGTATGTTTGGAGCAGCAGGGAGGGGTAGAGAGTCCCCTTATTCCCGATTCGTCGCTACTGCTGTCCTCTGCTATGTACGGGTGGCTTCGGCTTGAGGGGGGGAGGGTGTCCTCGTCACGTGCTCTTCGCTTCTGCTCCTTTCCCTTTACTGTTTATGTGTTCGCTGGTGTGGTGGGCTGCTGACATCTCTTGGGCATGTTTACTTCCAGCACAACCTAGAGTGTCTTGCGATTCACTCTACGTTACCATGATGATGGGAGCAGCTATTTCCCATGTGTACAATATCTCGTAGGATGTGGCAGCTGTCCGTGGGCTCGAAGGTAAAGCGAATAATTTGTCAACACTTGTTACATCTGCTAGTGGTGTTCAGGCCCTCTCACTTCCTCCTCGTTCACTTTGTTGTGTCGCTTTGCTGACGTGTGTGTTGGTCAGCCTGAGGGTGTCACAGAGGAATGCCGCTTTTCTGACTGTGCCCAGCTGTACATCATAACACGTATCTCCCAATGGTCTCGTGTTTATGTGAGATCCACTCCATTTCTCTGCTAGTCCAGCTCAAAACCCCTTCTGTCCTACCACCTAGTGATGTGCCTTAACATAGACATGTCCCGGCTGGAGTTATGGTGGGGGTCTGAATGATACGGGCTTCCACTGCGCTATGTAGCACATTTGATTTTCACGGTCGTCTGTCAGGGTGTATGCACATCTCTCTCCCCTTGTCTCGTCTCCTTATTCCCTGCTGGCGTGATCTCTGGCTCCGCCTGCAAACTCGCCCAGGGGGATAGGTCGCGACCTTGCAACAACTATGCAGGCGTCGTCCCTGTGGCTTGATTTACCTGTGTTCTGAGTGTAAAGAGGGCAGCGAGGAGTTGCTGCGCCCACGAGGCATGGTTCTCATCCACGCGCAGACACAGCTGAGTTTTTAGTTCTTGATTGTGCTGTTCAGTCGGATTTGAATGTAGATGGTAGATCACCGTTGTAATGTGGTGAACACCCCATTTCTCACACATGTTTCGCCATGTATGGCTGGTGAATTGGGTCCCGTTATCACTCAGCATGGCGTGTGGGTACCCCCAGAGTGCGAAGAACTCACTTTCAACAACCTTCCCCATGGTTCAGGCAAGTACACTTGACACTGGGTACGCTTCGATCTACCTGGAAAATATATCCGTGATGACAACAATGAACCGTTTCCCATCGAGGTCAAGTCTAGTGCCATAATCAGGAATGGTTCTTGAGGGGCGCAGGGCTGCTGTTGTTGCACACCATCCGTATGTCGACTCTTGCATCTGTTGCAGGTTGTACAATCCTGTACAAAAGTATGTACATCGATGTATACTCCCGGCCAGTGAAAGTGTTTCAGTATGTTTTGGTGTGTTTGTTCAGCACTGGGATGTCCTGCAAGGTTACTGGAATGTGCATAATGTAGGACCACGCTGCAGGCAGCAGTTGGCAAATACATTTTCCAGGTGTCGGTGTTGGTGTTCGCACATTATTCCAAGGCGCCATTCAACACACACCAACAATCACTGACATGTTGCTCGCATTCGGCAATCCGCTGTTGTGCGAGGGGTCAGTCGGCTTGTTTGTTTAACACGTGAGTTCTAACAGTGACAAATGATGGTACTTGGGGTAACACTGTCATGTTAGCGCAGTACGAGTGGAGAGATGTGTTTCCTAGTATCAGACCAGGAGGGGAGGGGTAAGATATTTTCCCACTCCTCCTCATTGCATGCGACTTCTGTCCCTGGTGTTCGGGAAAGATGGTCGGTGAGCTCGTTCTCTTCGCCTACTACATGCTGTATATCGAAATCATACGCTTGCATTAGAAGGGCCCAGTGTGTGAGTTTGCTCCTGCTCTCTTTCATGTAGTGTAACCACAGTAGGCAATGGCTGTTGGTTCGCAAGGTGAAGTATTGGTACTCAAACAGATATCTGTAGTTCTTCAAGCGCCACACCACGGCTAGACACTATAATTCATTTACGTCATACCGCCGCTCTAAGGGGTCGAACTTCGAACTTCCGAAGTCCAGGATATGTCGTTCGTTGTCGTCCTACAGTTGAAAAACCATAACACCTAGTCTATTTTCACTCGCATCCGTTTGGACATACAAGTGCCACCTTGGGCAAGAACTGTGAATTCGTGGAAACTTCGATTCATCTCCACGAAGCTTCGCTGCTGTGCAGGTTGCCATTTGAAGCATACGTTTGGCGACATCAGTCCTGTTGCCAGGGCAGTAATGATGGGGAAATGCTCGATGTATTCTCGGAGTCAATTAAACAACAATAAAAATTTTCTCAACTGTTTGCAGGTGGTAAGCACAGAATACTCTTCGGTGAGGTTGAGCTGCTCTGGTACTGGTCTCCGTCCATTCTCACTAATGAGGTGGCCAACGAACTAAATGTTTTCCTTTCCTATGTGGCACTTCTTGTTGGCACAGGCTAAACCATTTATTGCCAAACGCTCGAACACTAGTGACAGGTAGTGCAGATGTTCTGGTCATGATTCACTCCACACAGTCACATCGTCGAGGTATGCTAGCACGCAGACACCAATCAAATCATCCAGGATGCGACCCATCATCTCCTGGAAGGTGGAACGGGTGCATTTCTGGCCGAATGGCATGGCACAAAATTGAAAGCAGTGTCCATCAGGGGCGGTGAATGCTGTATGTGCGGATTGGTTGGTTTCACAGGTACCTGCCAATAACCACTGTCGAGGTCAGTAGCTGTAGGCACCTTTGCTCCCAGTGTATTCAAGGCATCTTGGATGTGGATGTAATGAGGGGGAACACTGCAGGAAGCGGAAGTCCACACAAAAACACCATTTGCCATCTTTTTTAGCCGCCAGAGTAGTTGTGGAGTTGAAGGCATTTTCCGACAGTTCAATAATGCCTTCGGCTAACATCTCTGATATTTGTTCCTGTATTGTTTCTTGTTGGTGCGGGCATTAGTGATGTTGGCTGTCATACAGTGGTGTGTTAGTGGTTAATGGAATAGCATGCTCTGCAATGGTAGTTCGGTGTAATGGGTCGGCGATGGCGAGCACATCCCTTCGTTCATTCAATAGCTCTTGCACATCTTCACGATACTCTGGGGGCACTGCATGGTCGAAATCATCCAAGGTAACAGTGGGTGAGTCATCCTCAGCTCGCGGTTCTAAGTTGTACACTATCTGGCATTCCTTAAACCCGAAATGTGTCTGTTGTGCAGCGTGTTTGATGACTGCATTTTGTTCTACTAACCACGGAGTTCCAGAAAGACATCCTCCCTGATGTCGTATGAAACAAATGCCGTGGTGGTTGTCGAAATGTCTCGGATGTTGATTGTGACTGTCACTTCACCGATCACTTCACCTGTATGCTGCCGCATTGCCAGATGTATTGCCTGCTTGTTCTGTTTAACCACATCTAGATACACGTAGCTACCATGCACAAAATTATGCGATGCAGCCGTGTCTACTTATGCTCTGCAGGGGGTGTTATCAATTTCAAGTGGAATGTGTATGAAATTATCTGTTTTGCTCGTAATTTGACCTAGAGTGATGCTGGATGTATTTTGTTGTTGTTCTGGTAAAAGCCAGGGTGGGTGGCATCAGGTGGCCCTACCCCCGCAGTCCGTTCCACGACTGTGACCTATGCTGTTGTAGTCATGGGGTCCACGTGGGAAGTCTGCCCACGTCGGACAATTGTCCCAATGTTCTCTGTTGTACCATTTACAGGGACGCTGTTCCAGTCTGCTCCACCTGCATGCCTTGGTGTAGGTGTTTTGTTATGACTTGACTCAGTCGCACTAGGCCTTGAAGTAGTGCCCTTGCCTGGAACTGTAGCTGTTTTAGTTATTCCATTTGCTGTTTCTCCTGCGGGCTGTTTTTTTCGGTTTGTTGGTACTCGCCTCGCGGCGTGGCTGTGGGTTTTCCCGGTCATGACCGGATTGCGATGTGCTATTGGCGTCCAGCAGGAGTACCGTTAGTAGAAATTCTTACTCCATCGTATGAATAGCAGATGCTAATTCAGGGCGGTGTTACCTGCTGGCCGAGGTGGCAACTAATTACAGGACGTCCCGTAGTGACAGCTCCAGGTGGTAGGTGTATGAAACTATTCTTGCTGGTAGCAAAATCATACAGTGACTCGTCGGCTTGTTCTCGCATGATCGTCTGGCTGCGGGATCATAAAGACGTGAATGTAGTAGCAAACCTACACTGGAATTTTGTCAGAACTCTTCCCACGTCAGTCCATAGCGGTCAATACTGCGGAACATGGTCTTGGCATCTACGAAGAAACTTTCCCCTATGCAATTACGCCAATCCTCTTGATCAACTCTGTATCTGCTTAACCGCTTCTTGCAGTCTTTTATGAACACTCCGGGATCCTCGCTGGGTGTACCTGCATAGGTCAGCAGCGACTGAAATCTGGCTGTGGTTGCAAGGTGTTGTTGGTAACACTGATGCCTGCTCACATTCTCTGTTGCGGATGTTGGCAGTGCATATGAGTTTGCCATCAGCACTTCTCTTAGGAGTGGGGTTGAGTGTGAAGGAAGACAGGGTAGTCCCAGCTGTGGGGCATGAAACAGATGATCATCCACTATATCTCCCTGCACCTCGTATTGATCTTCAGATCAGTACTGCATCGATGTGAGGAATGTTTGGCCTATGCTTTCCCCATTTCATACACAGACTTGTTGTACTGGCTCCCGACTGGGTTGCTCGAGTATGCAGAGGCACAGTCGATGTTGTGTGTGTTCCTTAGTGTAATTCTCCTCCATGGCGTAATGCATCCCTCATGGTAGACATGTTTACACTTAGTACAGGCGAGGGTGGCAGTAACATTTCCATTGTACCAATCATCGTGTGCACATTTCCTCAGGGTTATTCATAACTGCGATCTCTCCAATCCCGTGTCTAGGGTTATCAGCGGACATGGACACAAGACTGGCGGGCAAGCAGGGGTTGATAAAAACTTTGGCCTGTTGAGGTTTCAGGCAGCGGTTGCACACCTCCTCTGCTTCCCCCATACCGATGTGAGAGCACGCATTATTACTAAGTTCCTGGTTCACTGTCTTAGTCTCTTGCCGCATGCATTGCATTGCGGCCGGGTTTTGACAAATGCATGTATTGTCGCTATCCCATCCCATTGAGAATGGATTGGATGGCACAGTGGCTCGCAGGCAGCAAACACACAAGGAATCTGGTTTCCCCTTTGTGTTCCGGAGATCGAAACATCTTTTGTCAGACACGTGGCGCAGTTGATGTGTTGACAACATCTTGTTTCATCCAGCAGACCACATGTCCACGGCTTGTTACTGACACCCACATGCGCAAGACAGTAGAGGTGGTCCTGCCGGATCGATGCTGTGCAGATGGATGGGGTGGCATGTTGTAACTTCTCCTCACACTGCTTGTCCAAGATGGCCAACCTGCATCACCAAACCAGTTGCACGATGACGAGGCTGGCTTCTTCAAGATGGCAGATGACAATTACCATTTTGGTGCAATTTTTCATTTTATGTTTTCCTGGATTCCTTGTAACTTTTCCCATGTTGCTTTGCATCATCTTGCTTGTTGAAATATACCATGGGGGGAATTTGGTATGGTGGATAGGAATATCAACATGCCAGGTTTAAAGGGTGCCAGCCCATGGTGCAAGCACTGTTATGATATTACTGAAAACTCTATTTCGGATTGTGATGGCCAACGACCAATGTCCATCCCCCATTTCCACCGTCTTCATGAATGCAGTATTGATGATACCGCCGACAATTAAACTAAATACCAGATTGCCCTGCCTAGTCAGGGATGTCGGCCCCCTCCCCCCTCTGAACAGCTAGCTCGCTACCGAATGGTTATTTTGGCTACCCAATGCCATTTTTCAACACATGAAAAATACATAAGTGAAAAGACGTTAAATGACCGATAGGAACTTGTGCATAATAAAAAATTGATTTACTTTACCATCATATGTTTTATTACACTTCTTTCCCCAAGGGGCATATACATTTACACTACCGCCATTCAAGCCAGGTGGGCTCTTAAGCTGTATAACATGGCTGTATGCCCTACAAGGTTAGTTTATACATTATGTCTCGGCCGTGTAAAATACGGACCGAAGTAAGAGCGATCGAGTACTCTAGGTTAAAAATGAGAAAAGTTTCCGGTAAACTACGTTAAATATACAGAATCACATCATGATTGATGGAACAATGTTGAAGTGCCCGGAGCACCACAATGTGGTGGTCAGCTCATGAGGTGTAGGACACTACTACTTTGCTCGTTGGCACGGAGACTGCTCACTGCCTGACGCTCCTGTTAAAGTCCTCATGTGACATAATATACATAAAATGAATTAAATGGAATGACACGAGATAAATCCTACAATGCCAATGGGATGAACTATAAAACAAAACGTTATTAACAAAGTACAATTATACACAACAGAATTATAACAGTAAATATTCCAGGTCGACCGGACTGCATTGCCTTGGCGAATTAACCTCACTTGCTTTACTGGTAAACATGCCCCACTCTCATTATCGGGCCTCTCCCTCATAAAGTTTGCTGTGGCTACCTGTATTCTACCCCTGTTAAAGTCCTTCAGTTAACCTTTGGTGACTATAAGCCATGTTAAAATAGATTTGTATCTATTAGGGGCATTTTGGCCATGTGTCTGTGTGAATCGGTCCACCTCAGTGCATGGTTGTGGATCCTAATTGGTAAGGTCAGTATTCTAATACTGGTTAGTACTGTTTCCACTGGAGAACACAATTTAAAATAAATGAAAAAATATAAAATATCTGATAACTCCTATTATACACCACAACTGACGTGATTAAATAGGAATAATATTATTGAGCATAATACCGGCCCCAGCGGCCTTGTGTGGGGCCGTTTCAAGAACTATACAAGATGGTGGAGAAGCACTGAATAATAATATAAATAAAAGGAGAGACTATTTATCTAGTACTTACATGCGGTACAAGGTAACATGGGAATAATAAAACAACACTCTTATATAACAATTGGCAAAATACGCTTAACCCAGAAAACTTAATATTGTAAACATCAACATTGGCACGTGGCCATCAGCTTTCACATGTGTGACATTTAGAAGTTAGAAAAGTGCGTACCTGTACTTATACGCATATTGAATATTGTGACGTACACATTAATGCGTGATACGGAACATCCAACTGTAGATGCCATTAAACAATTTTCACGAAGTTTCACTAAAGAACACTGAGACACTGACAAGGTGGCCTTGCAGGAGAAAAATACACAGACATAAAATAAACAAACACTCACACACTTACTAATATATTAAAAAATTAAATTAATTAACCTTTTACACGAATGCGGCATTAATACTGAAACACACGTGACACTGGTTCAAATACGCAGGTACTACTCCATGGTGCTGTGTTACATTTGTGACATCCCAGAAGGCAAGGCATGGGGAATGGCATGAAGCCAAGTTGCTGTTGATGTCAGTTGAATAATGTAGGCTAAATTTATTATTGGAGATTGTTCTGAAGTTCCTGTTCGACTCACTCTCGCGATTGTCCATGGTGTGGTTGTTTGAGGGGGTAGTCTTAAGCTCGCATTGGCAGTAATGAGTGTCTTGCTCGCATTATGCAGAGACACTGCGGGCACATCGGTGATGGTGTGCTGTCAAGTGTCCGGCCAGCCATTGTCTGTGTGTCATCAGATGCCTGTTGTCACGGCGCAGAAGAAGCGGGTCGTGGGAACACGAGTCAGGGATGGGGTCAACGACCCGCTCAGCTGATCGGTAGTGGGGTCGGGAGCGTGGTAGGGTGGACTTTGGTTTCTAATTCCTTTTGATTCTTTTTCTCCTCCTCGCGGCGCAGCACGAAACAGGTATACAAAGAAGACACGGATTAGACTATGGTTATTAACATGATTGATGCAAAAGTGCAGGGCCAACACAGGCATGCAGGAAATGCGAAAATGTTTGTCTGCACATCCACACTCTCTCGACACATATAACTGACTCCTTGCGCCTCTAATTGTGCCGGCAGGAAAAGGAGGCCTAAATAGCCACTGGAACTACTTTCTTACACTGCTCAACAAAACATAAAATACATGCTCTGCTTACATTGCTAATTTTAACACGTGAATAAATAAACTATGGCAGACCATTTTTCATGCATAACACAAACACTGCATAGAATGGAATAGGGATGAATACGTAAAATGGGTAACATAACATGATATCAAACACCCTTGTAAATGCCAGCAGGGGCATGCATACACTATAGGGCTTCCCAAAATATCATTGCTTGGCTTGCCGTTCATGTGCACTGTGTATTTAGGCTATGCCGTTGCATATCTTTTTAACCTGGGTCTACTTTCATATCAGTGGCCGAAGGGCACGTGGTTTTTGATCACTTGGCACTGGTTCGCACACACTCTGCTCTGCCTTGCACAATCATTACACTGGATCCCTACAGGTTGTTCTGGTGGGCGGCATCTTGAATACTTGCATAGCATTGTTACACACGATGTGCACGAGTGCATGGTAGAGATCTGATGTGTACTGTGGAGCACTTACGGCAGGCAAACCGGCCTGGGGGCACGGGCGACGTCAAATATCACAGTGCAGGTCGACGAGTGTGGCAATTCACACCACCTTGCCGACCTGTATTGCGTGAATCAAGTGGCTGTATTGCTTAATTTTTTCCCAAGGGTCAACTCGGAATAATTTAGCATGTAGTCCAGAATTGCATCTCCACAAAAGCCACGACTGGCAGACACACCAGCATTTTAAGTGAATGTCAAATCTGTTCGCACCACATGCCCTATGCCACTCTAATGTGCATGACATCGACTGTCCTGCTGGCCTTCTACACAGTGTGACACTAGGCTGGGTGTCTCCATGGCATGGAGAAATGAAAAAGGAGCATTTAAGTGGAAATATGGTTTTTATATGCACATCTCTCCCAGTCTAGTCTCGCAATATGTCTGAGTATTGCATGAGCCATTAATTACATATTTTAAATTTTGAATCACTATTGGTACTCATTACATATCACTCTGCCATGTAGAGCAGCTGGCTGGTTGACCACACACTAGCACTCCTACACTAATATGCCCCCGGTACACCTGGATTGTCCTACTCTACACTTGCACTGCCTTGAAACACTCGCCGGACACTGCACACTGCTGCGCTCCAAGTAGAGCAAGCGTCCTGTCGGTGCCGGAACCTCGCTGCAGATGGCGAACAATCTAGGGAGAATCTGTCGTCAGCGTCAAGTGCTATGTGGCCGCAGGGGTCTTGTATTTACAAGTAATACGTTTCCTTCAGTGTTTATCTTTGTTTGATGTAATTATATCAAACCAGTGAGTTTCTTTTGTAGTCAGTGCAAACAAGCTGACACTTAGTGGGGATCGGTGTGTGTGAAGCCCATATACAAGTGTGCCAATTCAGCACTATAAAGGTTTGTTACAGGGCCTCGAGTATGAATGTTAATATTTTATGGGCGCCATCTAACATCCGAGGGGAATCTGCTCAGGTTAACACAACACTTTTGAGGTGGTCTATTGTCGAAAAGCCTTGGCTAAATGACCTTGTGCTGCTCCCCAGTGTCTACTTGTCATAGTAGTTGGTAGCGAATCAAATGAACAAATACATATAAGTTACTCTTGAACTGGGATAACACCTTTCTCTGAGAGAACTTTACACTAAACACACTCAGCTATTCTGACCGGTCGTGCAGTGAAATGGAAAAATGTCTTACAACAATCAATAGTTTACTTGCATGTTAAGCTCCCCGGGGTGATGCTAACCCACCGGAGAGTGAAGGTGGCTTACCGGAAGATGGGATAAACAAAGGTTCCGGTTGCAAAAAGTTGATTGTCGTCTCGCATGCCCGGGAAAGACTGGAGCCTAACACGCGCACTCCACTTCTGTGACTTGCTTCTAGCCGATTGACTTCCTGCTCGGCGATGTAGGTTCGCCGCGGCTTACCCTCGCACCGAAACGGTACTACTTTATGGCATGACTTGCAAAAACTAAATTAGTAACTTGTTAACAACAAATAAAACTCTCAAAAATAATACAAACACACTTGCAACATTAACCCTTAATGAAATGATATGGAGAAAGCACTTTGTGGAAAAATGAAATAAATACATAAACATTACCTTGTACAAATGGGATAAAACACTGAATATCAAACAATCATAAATGCTTTAATTAATTAAACATAACAATGTCTTTAGTAAGGCCTGATACGTTCCATTTCACTAGAGCTGGCCTAACTATCCTTCCAACACGCCCTGCATTGCTATGGCAACCACCAGCTGCACTTGCACCATCGTGCCCTGCCCTTGCGCTGCGCCTGATCGCTCCGGGAACTGGCCGCACACTACACACCCAGAAGTGTGCACAACCCTGATGCGGGTGGCTCAGGCTACGGCTGGTCAAACTATCTTAGGCTGGAAGACGCACACACATCAGGTATCACTCTGCATCTCCCTGACCATTTGCACCGCACAGTCAATAATCGCAACTTAAGCATGCCGAGTGTCGACAAAAACAGCCGAGAGTATGCTGGTGTAAGTTGATGAGAACAAGCAAGTCACTTTTCTCTGGGATCTGGATCGCATATCTCAGGAAGGTCGATTTAATAATTTTCCTTCAAGAGGTAAATTGTGGGGAAAATTGGTTAATGATCTGTCACGGCATCTCTGCGAAACCACGACAGCCAGGTACAACATATTGATGCGTTGCGCCTCCAGAGGTGCTGGGATGTGTTCGTGTCCCGCCTGGTAGCACGTGGAGAGCAGGAACTGGCGATGTGCCCAGCGCCACATTCGGTAGAGAGAACGATGTTAAATGGGGTCGTACACCCGATGGTGTCTCTGGATACACAGTCAATATGAAGGAGAGCTAATTTAATTGTCAGTTAAATTTATGTTGAATGTAAAATATTTCCTTTGGGGCGAAGCTGTCGGCCACTTCGCACACATATATTATCACTGAATTTACTCTGCTTAAGGGAGGCAGACCCGTAAACACAAAACATACACTGAAAGACACTTTAAAGTTGATACTGCTATGAGGGTGCAGTACCCAATGAACTCTGAAGAGTAAATAAAATAAAGCACATCTAACTATGGTATGACTTTTAATACCACAAAGGTACAATGAAATATTGCTGCACGTGAAAATGTGTACCCTTGGTTAAACGGACCCAGCACTCTGAACCTGCCGGTGGCCACTACTGTGGAATGTAATGCGAAGGCCTTAAGTTAGTTACGTAAAAACACGTCTTGCACGTGAATTCCTGGTATGCTACTACAGGATGCAAGGAGACCCCCAGCCTTCGGCTAACTAAAAGTACTTAAATATTCCTGAATTACGTTAACTATTGAGATGAAAGAAAATGCAGCCTAGATTGAATTGCCAAGGGGGGTACGCAGAGCTTACCATCTACCCTGCCAGTTGTCTGGAGTGCTGAATTCTGACTAACAACATGGCATTGGCTTCGCCGCACGTCCAGCGAATCCGGCGCCAAAATGAAAAAATAAAAAACTGAACTTAATAACTAACATGATAAATGAAACTGACATTGTACACAATTATGATTACTAAACTAAAACACATTGGTGACATACCCGTGAATGCCGGAGCCCCAGACATAGCTAAGAATATGACGTCACGAGTATGTCACCACACTTGAAGGGTGATATTAAATTTAATTATGCATCAGATGGGTGATGCTCGATAGATTATTACATGTTGACTCTTATAATTAACATATTAAAATCGGTGTGTGTCGTAATGATTATAATTACAGGAATGCATATGGATGTGACGACACACAGATTTCATAACTAGGGGCGCAGCTACGCCCTGGCTTCAGTGGTATGTTATCTACTCTCTATCCTGGAGCGGGTGGTTTCCCTAGTTAATCACAGCTAATTATGCCTGAAAATGATCCTATTAATTAATGCGGCTTGGGAGCCACTAGCCACTTTACACTTCTTGCGGGAATGCGATTCTCCGTATTTTGACACTACTTGGAGCCACATCGCATTCCGGATTCGGCCATGGGCATCAACATCGCGCACATGGGAAAGCTGTGGGAATAAGCTGCACAGCTTATCCCAGTGTTCCCTCCAATGGCTGTTACATCTAAATGGTTGTGAGTTCACGGGACACACTTATTTAGGCCACATATCAATTCATTACGAGAGTTACCTCTTGTGACGAATGTTAAATGTCAGACCCACGGCCACGAGTTAGAGGGTGGCAAGGAAAGTGTAAACGTCTTTCTTGTCGACCTACACTGATCGAGACCATGACATAATGCCGATCGGTCGAGTGTTGCTGTGTGGTTAATGCGTCTGTGATGGAAAAAATTGACACAAGGTATACATGGACATCAGGGACACATCAATACATTGGTAGGAGCGAGTGAGCTGCCCGTGCAGTAGTGTAATAATCTCCTACCATGCGTGTTACTCAGGCGGGCATGTAGGTCTTTGAGAAGTTCTTTTGCAGCTCTTACACGGCCCAAATAGGCAGGGAATAGTTTTGTTAAGGGTTCTTAAATAGCAGCAAAAGTCTTAGGGGGGTTGTCTGCTCGAAAAGGACATAGGCTAAGTTTTGTGGATTGATGAATGTAATTTGGAATTTTGTGGAAATATTACCCAGGGCACCAGACACTGTCAGGCCGACAATATTGTGACTCATGTGGATTTATGATATTTTAGATGGCAGTTCCATTTTCCAAAGGGTTTTCTCATAATAATAGGTTATATATCATATTCTCTTTACAAAACATCAATACTAGAATTAAAGCAATGCATAAAGTTTTAAGCCTTTATTGTGACTTAAGTTTATATTTTACAACAGTAAATGACAACAAAATCCATTTCAAAACAATTTAAATATCACAAAGGTTTTTCTGGTTAAAAAAATATTTAATAATATTTTTAGGCACTACTCCGATTTTGGATCATGTTTGTGCCCCATCATTTGCGGATAGAATCCATGGACCTGTTAGCGTCGGTGGCCATTTTGTTTCGAATTTTTGCGCGTCTTTGGTTCGATTCTCTGTGTTAAGTTAGTACTGATACAAGGAATTACTTCATAATATTATAAGAAGCGCAGTATACAGGTAACAGACCCCAATTGTGAAATTTATAAGTCAACAATTTAAAAAAAAAAGTCTTACCTAACGTATGTTATTAATCCTTCATGTGGAGATATGTAAGGTCAGATTCGTAGATTTGATTATCTAGTGCTCCTGTTTCTTTCGGAATTATTTTTCATAGGATGTGTGTGCCTATAGTTATGCAATAATACTTACATGTATATACCACAATTAAATAATTTTCGAAAACTCGTTTTTGTGTGTAGTAGCGTGTAATAGTTCAGCATAGCCCAATAAATCCTATAGTGGATGAATATAGTAATATTAAGTTTGTTTGTTAAATTTTTTATATATTTTCTTAACACCTATGAGTTTTCCTTTCCATATAGGCCTGCTAGCTTTTCATACAACATAAGTTTAACAATATGACGAATACCAAATCACACCTACAAGACAAAATTTACACCTGCATATCCTAAATGTAGGCATACTGTGTTCTGTAAAGTTTTAATCTTAAAGCCATACCAGTTGCAATATTCCAAATGTAATTGTTCTAAATCAGTATTTCATGCAAGATGAAAGAACATAAGAAAATTACTTTACTATGCTATTTAAAGGTATCACTTGAGATATGGTATAGGTATTACAGTTACTTGTTTTTAGATATATTATATGTTATTTGGATATTAGTGTACTTTCTGTAGGTATCTGATCTTTTCTGAGTTTATTATCGAACAGTAAGTTGCAAGGTGAAATGTGCTACTTATGTTTGTTAGTGATTATACTCATAAATACTATTTTATCATTGTATTATTGATGTTTAAAATTAAACATAGGAGGATCAGAGTTTTGTTTCAAAATAGTTTACAAAATTTTTAATTAGTAATACTTTACTTACCTGTGTTGGGACAAAAGATTGTCTACTCAGTCGCCTCTACAAGTCCTAGAAGTTTGTAAGGGAAATTTCCGAGTATTTTGTATATGCAAAATTAAGTGGGGAAAAAACATACAGCACTTTCTGCCTAAACTAAATAGTAAGGGAGATAAGGGCTACTGAAAATCTAATTTTTTTAACTGTATTTACAAAATATTGGAGAAAAAGTGAAATTAAATTACAATCCTTCGAATATTGTTTAATGTTATCTGGATCTCGATCAATCACTCTAGTTAATACCTCCCAACATAATGAAAATAATAAGGGTTGGCAACAAAAATGGGTTTCTTATTGCAACTGTCCACAACTCATCATTTTTGAGTAACATGCAAACAAAATTTACTCTCAAGTGTTACAGTACCTAGCATGAAAGCAATACTACCTATATGAGTGTATGGTATGCTGTTGTGCCCATTGCACAAACTATGATGCATTTTTAATACTTACTGTAAACTACATGTACCATACATTAATACGCTTCCAGTACTAAAGATAACTTTTCATTTCTGGTGATGGTGTGTGTGTCCTGCAGAAAGTATTTTGTGCATGTTACATGAAAATGGCAAGTCCTGCACAGTTGCAACAAGATGCCCTTTTTTGTTAATTACATCATAAAGCTCAATAAACCAGCATCAATTGTTCATAAATCCTGATGGTAAAAAAAAGCTGTAACTTATGCCTATGCCATAAGAGTGGCCAGCCCTGTTATTTTCATTATGGTGGGAGGTTTAATGAGTGTTAGCTCTTAGGTTGAAGATCATAACATAAACAATGTTTGGAGAATTGTAATTTAATTTCACTTCATTTCTGATACTTTACAAAAATACAGTTAAAAATTTTGATTTCCAAGGGTTCATATCTCCCTTAATATTGCGTTTTTGGTAGAAAGTGTCCCAAATGTTTTACACTTAATTTTGGCTAAGAAATAAATTCACTGAGTTTGTCAGTCAAATTCAGCCCTGTCCTATATACAGGGGCTGTATTCTGTTTTTGTTGCTCATACTGGTGTCTAAACTATTTACAATCAAGCAACTTTTCTGTTTGTGACCTCCATAAATTTCATGCTAGTTATTGTCTATATTACCGATTACTGCATATAAAATAAAAATGCTTATGGTATTTTAATATAAATGTATTTAAGTTTCTTTTTCATAATAAGTACCATCAATGGCTGGTTATATTTCACTTGTTATAAAAATTGAAACATTCAGCAGTGATGCTGATTCATACCCACTTTAATATTCATAATATATAAATGAAATGCTTTAATAGCCACCAATAAATGCTTTAGGTCTAGGCCTACTCCTTAAACAAGAAGTCACCCTAGTTTTCTGCCACTATAACTGTAAGTTTGAAAGAAAATTTCCCCTTCCAGTGCAGGCATTTATCAAGGAGGGTTATTTTTATACTCATTATTATTGGCTGATTAAAAATTGTTCATATGATTGCTGGTGCACTATATAAAAAAATATGAGTAACTATCCAATATGAATATTTTAACCATTTTTCCTATGCCCTTAATTTTCCTTGTCATGAAACCTGTAGAAAATGTCTGTAATAGTACTTTGTCATTTATGCGAAACACCACATGCTGTCCCAGGGTGAAGGTAGTCTGGAATATACAGATACGTAACCCCCCTGCCTTTTTTCCACCACCCACAATGATAGCTTGCTCCCAACCCCATGCTTTGGCATGAGTATACAAAAATATAGCTACAATATACCTACATACTCAAGGAGGATTACGGCAGTACAAGAGGTATGAACATACAAAGATAGTCTGGTACCTGAATGTGTGGGATTTTCCAATGTTAAAAAAAGGCCAGTTAACAGTTTACAAAAATTTACTACTGTGCGTTACAAAATTTTGTTTGAATGAGTTGAGTGGAGAGATTTGGGCTTCTCTTAACATTGGATTCTTCAGAGCCAATGAGGGTGAGGCAAGTTCAGTATAGAGCAGTGCCAGATTGCAAGGGTGGGGGAAACTAGAGATCCCAGAGATAACGTGCTGAGCAGCATCGTCTGGCATGATTCCCACATGCAAAAATCTGGGCGTGACCCCACCAGAAATTGAACCCAGTTTGCATAGGTGGGTGGCGAGTAGTCTAACCACTAAGCCACTGTGGTCCTAATATTTGAATTAAGATTTCTATTTGTGCACAAATAATTACTTATTGAACTAATAAATGGCATGATAGGAGTATATGTTTGAGGGGTACATATACTAAACTGCAACTCACCCACAAAATTTTGGGGGTAAAATGTAGGTGAGATATGGGCACGTGTGGACACTTACCTTTCAATGTAATGAAAACTTGTAAAAGATTTGTTTAAAAAAATCTACAAATGTTCCTGTTTAATCTCAAACAACTCTACTTTATTATTACCTGATTGAAAAAATGCAAAACGAAATATTAAAATAATATACTTATTTCATTTAATAGACATAATGAGATGCATTTTGTCCACACTAAACCCTGGTTGGGGTTACAGTAAACCCTTTTAGGGGTATGTGTGGACACAACAAATATTTTATTTATAAATGTAAATTGCAGTAAGGTTACTTAAATGTTTTATCTAAATTTGGCATTAACAAGAAGAGTACTAAGCAGACAAGGTAAAAAAAAAATGAATAGCCTCTTTTATAGCACATGACAGGTCAACTTCAAAGGACATATAACCAGCTGTGAGTTTTGCTCCTGCAGTAAAGTTTGGAGTCTGTAGTTTACAAACTACATCTTTTCTGTCAATGACAGCAATGTCATCAACTGCAGGAAAAGTGAATCTTTCTTATTTCTTTCTCAAGTACTTGACACCATATTCTTCAGTACTGTCATATGTTTCAGTCACTAGAGCAGCATAACACAGTATCTTGTTTTTTGCTTCAAACTGGACCAGAACAAAATCATTAACATTAATATTGTTATCATCACACAATTTTCTGGTTTAGGGAGTTATAAAGAATCACTTAATTACACTGATGAAGTTCAAGAACTTCATCAGTCTTGGAACTTTATGACTCTTTATGTGCACCCTTCTTGAACAAATCACGTTTCAAATTGTTTGGACATTGGTTCCCATATCCTTAGCTGTTTTCTTCGTGTTGGTTCTGTTTTTTTAACATGGCTTTATCTTTAGTCTCTTCTTTTCTGGAGTGTCTTTGTAAATACATGATTTTATTTCTTCCCTTTCGGCTGTTCGCGCACCATTGGCTGGTACTTCGTGATGTCTCCGGGAGGAAAGTCGAGGCAGGAGAAGCAGGAGGGACGCAGTAGCTGCATGCGCTGTGACGTGCGTGACATAACTAAACGAATGTTCTGTAGTGCCACGGGTACTCCGCCAGCTTTCCAGTTTAGAGAGAGAACATTTTAATGAAGTATTTTTGCAACTTATCAGGTTCTGCGGTGCCTGCGACAGGAAGCTGTATCCACTCTAATACTGCCTGCGGTGATTTCAGCACCACGTGACTGCGATTGCTAACCACTTTTAATAGGAAATATGTCCTGTTTTTCACGACGTTTTAGTTCCATGACTCCTGGAATCACCGACTGTATCACACGCTATTTTCCCATCATGATTTCGATACCACACTTTGGGGCCATGTGCAAAGTTCCAATTCATTGGCTGATGCCCTAACATGGCTCTCTCATTGGTTGGCGACTCTTCTCCGCCTGACTTCTCATTGGTGAGAGACTGCTCATGCGTGACTTCTTGGTGGAGGGAAACTTCTCCCCATTACACTCATGTTGCTTTATTATGCCATGCATGGCCTGAGGACGCTGGACTTCAGCAGATTAATTAAAAGTGTAATCATTTCAGTGCTTGATTTTATTAAATGTGTAAAAATGGACTTAGATTATATCTTATTGAGTGTTTGTGCTCAGCACTAGACCGCTCGGGCATCACAAACTGGTGGCAGCGTTTTGGATAGTTACTCCAGATGGCTGTAACTGAACCCACTTCGAAGGGTTATAGGTTGTAGGTGGTAGGTGATAGATGTTAGGTTGTTGAAAACAGTGTTAGGTATTCCTCCGACGAATTGAAATTCAGTTGTTTTATTTTATTTGCATGTTGTGTTATGAATGCAAATCGTGAAGTAGTAATTGAGCTGACCAGTGTTGCTGAGTGGGACTTTTTAACGTGTCCTGAAGTGTTTAGGATCATGCGCATTTCAGTTGATGAATCTAATACAATAGTTCATAAAAGAGGAGATTTGCAGGATTATAACAAACACTTGTACTGCAGAAAATCATATCGTTTTAATGTTGAGTATGTCCACGGACCTATGAATAACAGAGTAACTGGTAGTGTTGATTGTCATGTAGATTTGTAAGATATAACACCGCACACTTGGGTTGGAGTTGAATAGTGCAGAAATTATCTGGATTCAGCCCCACTTCTTTGCTGTATTTTGCAAAAGCACTAAAGCGTTATGCTAAGATGCTTATTATTTTTTCAGAGGCAAGAAGTGAAGGTAGTAGAGTTTACAGTTTTGACAATCTACATAATTTTAACTAGTAGTACTGAGGCATTGAAGGGTTTAGAAGAGTAGTCATATAAATTGATACAGAAATTTTTTTCAAAAGCACACATCTTTTGACTTGTCTCAATGAGAGCCATTTCATGCTAAGTTGAATACATTAACTACAGGTTCAGGATTTGAAATAGCTTTCAAGGGAAAACCAAGGCATTCTTTTCTGACTCCCGCATATAAAGTATACGAGTATGAAAATTCTTCTGGACAAGTAGTGTTGGAAATTGAAATTCGTATAATGAAGATGTTCATACCTTGAGGTCGTGTTTATCCAGAATTTGAGATAGGAAGGCTTGACGTAGTTGCGAATACAGAGCCTTCGACTTTGCAAGACACAAACGTAAAATGCGAGCAAGCAACTACTAGTTCTTCACGTGCGGAACATATTGCAGTTCCTAAGAGAGAAAATTTGAACACGATTCATTAAACTAAACCTACAAGTAGTAGTACTCATTATGATACTTCGAAGAAATGGACAAACAATTGTAAAACTTGGATTCCTTTTTCGAAATTGAATGAATAAAATTTAATAAGTTATAGTAGCACCTTTCTAGTTGACATGGAGGACGAAAGACGTCGTCAACTAACCCACACAATACCAGCACAAGCTCAAGTACCAGCTCAAGTTAAAGATTTGGTGGTTATTTCATTAGTAGAAAAACGGACTGGCGAAAAGGCTCATTACAGATACACGACTTTGTAGAAAGCATAGAAAGCACAGTAAGTCTAGGAAATCTTTCAGATAAGGACAAAGCAAAATTATCGAGAATGAAATTGAAAGGTTTAGTGTCGCATTTTGTTGCGACATGTCCTAGATTAAGAGGGGACATAACATTTAAAATGTTGAAAGATGAGTTGAATGACAGATTCAAGGAAAACCAGCTGTTGCAATTTCATTATTACATGCTGCACAATTTTAGGCAGAAACATAATGAGGATGTGCAGACATTTGCAGATAGGTGTCGTAAATTATGTGAGAAAACAGTTCAGCATTTAGATGATCCAAAGAAACAGGAAATTTTGAATCAGGAAGCCTAAAAGAGGTTATTAGCATCTTTCTTTGACGGGTTACAAGGTAACGTAGGTCAGCAATTGAGATATAAGATACCACAAACCATGGACGAAGCTGAATGCATGGATATAGCGTTATAGGTTACAGAGGCGCATCATGAACGCAAAACAAAATTTGATGGTCCTCAGAGGAGGATAAAGGTGTATAACATAATCTCCCAGCAAACAAGTGTGGCACGGGGTAATGCGAGAAGTGGCAAAAATACTTCCATTAACAGAGGTTTTGGAAGAGGTTATAACTCATGTTACCGTGGTTCGAATGATAGCAGTAACAGTAGAAAGAGTTTATCGGGAGCAGGTTTTTCTCCAAGAACATGAGTTACAGACAAGAACAAGGTAATAATTGTAATATTAGATGTTTTAACTGCAGATGTTTTGGGTACATGATCAGAGAATGCTGAAGTTTGGGAACCCCACAACGAGCCCAAGTACCTAGGGACGTAGGGCACTGTATTAGAGAAACTGGCGATAATGTAGGTAGTAACCACCCAAATGCGAGAAGCCAAGTGTCAGCCCCGGGCACCACACTGCGGTAATTACAGTTGTAGGGGAAAAAGAGACCATAGTATCAGTTCTTGTCGAGGGCCAGTTTCACTCGTTCTTAATTGACACAGGGCCCAATATATCTCTTGTTCGACCTAGAATCAGCGGGAATATTATAAATGAATCTCAGGAGTGAAAGGCGTAACTGGAGACTTTCTCCAGATCGCAGGTACCCAGTATGTAGAGTTGTGGGTAAATGGTCAATGTTACCCATAATGGTTCCTTTCGAGGGAATACTTGGAACCAATTTTTTCTTTATTATGATGCTAGAATCGACTTGAAAGAACAGACATTGTATCTCAAAACTACATTAGATTTAGATACATATAATTCAATTACTTGCATAATTGAGGAAGAGCAGCAAAAACAAGCTGAGAGCCTGGCCAACTCTGAACTTGGATCCGGATCTGTGAATGGGAATCAATATAATGAAGTGAAAATGATACAGCACACAATTCTGCCACCAAAATCGGAGACAGTGATAGATGTTTTGCACATGGCGGGTTGGGGCGCTGACTCAAAATTGCTTCTTATCGAACTGACATTAAAAAATGTACCGGGCATCCGGTGGCAAGGGCAATATGCAACTTAATTCTTACTGGTAAGAGCCTCCCAGAAACGAGGTGTATTATAGGAGGAGTATGGCTAAAAACTCTATAGTGACATGCAATAGATTCAGTGAGATGAATCAGGAGGACGGGGTGAACGACCGTCAGGGTACCTGTGTTGTTGAAAAGAAGGCACTTATGAGGGTGAGTGACCAGTATGTTATCCCCTTTGTTTCGGGTCCAAGGAATGCGTCCCAGTGTTTCTTTCCTCATTGCGATCACGTCAAAGCGGGCAAGAGGACATGGTGTCCTAGTCACGCGGAAGATGCAGGAGCGACATGTGAAGTAGGCAGTCATATCGAGAGGACTACTGACAGGGTAGGTCAAGTTGAGGGTTCAAGGAAACCTCACAGTGAAGGTTCAAGGAAACCTCACAGAGCGTTAGTAAAATCAGTAAAGGCAGTGACAAAAATCGTGAACATTACTAATGAGACTCTCGTCGTGCCAAAGGGTATGGTAATAGGATTTGCCACTCTTGTCAGTGACGTTGCTGGAGTACTCTGTGTAAATAGCGTACTCCGAATATCCAAGAGAAGTTGTATAAGTCTTGGGTCAGAACAAAGTAATTTAGTGTCGTCACAAATAGAACCACGGGAGAAAATCCTCGCAGATGTCCCTAGAAACAAAGATAACAAGTGTTCGCTTCCATGCGCCGAAGCAGTAATTCCCTCGAGTTGTGTTAGCCATAAAGTGAGTGAATTAGTTAGCGAGGTCATGGAACAGGGTAGATTTTGTCGTGTCCCCAAAATCCGCAGATATAGAGTATGCCGAGCAGAGGCAGTTCCGATTCCAAATGAAAACCCAGAGTCCTGTCGTAATAAAAGCTTGATACGTGATAAAAAGTTGAAGTGTCAAGATGATTTGAGATGTCAGAGTAATGTGAAAATTAGTAGAAATAGAGAAGTTAACTTTGAAAATACGCACCTAAATTAAAAATCGGTACTGATGTTACATTGTTCATATAAAATGAGAATAAATGAGCCGAATTATGTACATACTCAAGGTAGTCAGAGTTGTGAAACTCGCACGGAGAATACATGTAAATTGTTTAGTGACTCAAGGCAGTCAGAGTTTTGACACTCACATGGCAAATAGTAATAAATCAGTGAAGTATAAGGGTAAAATCTTACCAGAACTACCGAATGATGAATTTATGAAGGTAGAAAAAATAGTTAGAAATAAACTGAAACATTTGAGTAAGAGTGATTTTAATATAATGTTCCCAATGTTAATGAAGTTTGCGTATATATTTCAAGTGGAAGACAGTTCGAATTTCTGGTGCACGAATTTGCTGAAACATAAGATAGATACAGGAGAGGCCAGACCAATAAAGCAGAATCCATACAGAGTATCGCCTGCATTGAAACCAGTAATTGCAGAGCAAATAAATAACATGCTTGATAAAAATATTATTGCAGAGAGTAAATCACCTTGGCAGTTTCCCATAGTGATGGTGAAACAGAAAAATAAAGGCAGTTCTTTTAAGATGAGATTTTGTATTGATTTCCGTCAGTTAAACAAAGTTACGAAGCAGAGACGTTAGATTCCTTGCATGGGTCGAAATATTTTTCAACATTGGACTTAGCATGTGGCAACTTCCAAATTGAGTTAAAAGAAAGTGATAGGGAGAAAACAAGTTTTGCTACATTCATGGGGAAATATGAATTTAATAGACTCCCGTTTGGACTGTGTAATGCCCCAACTACATTTGAGAGGTTAATGGAGAATTATGTTCTAACAGGTTTGTTTGGTGATTAGTGTTTAGTATACCTTGATGACATAATATTTAGTAGTACTGAGAGAGAACATGCCGAGTGCATGAGTAAAGTTTTGGAAAGACTAGACGAAGCTAATCTGCGAATCCAGCCTAGTAAGTGTTAATTTGTACAAGATAGTGTAGAATACTTAGGGCATGTTGTAAGTTCAAAAGGCATATAACGAAATCAGAAAAATCTACAAGCAATTAAAGAACTCCCCAGACCTAAAAATGTCACCGAAGTTCGCTCAGTAGTAGGTTTATTTCAGTATTATAGGAAATTTGTACCAAATTTGGCGGATATAGGGAGCAGAACCAGAGGAAGCATTTAAAATGTTAACAAAAAAATTAATTTCATATCTGATTCTTGAATATCCAGATTTTTCACAACCATTTATTGCGAGTACAAATGCTAGTAATTATGCCATAGGCGCTGTCCTGTCTCGGATGAGGAACGGACACGAAAAACCAATCACCTATGCCAGTAGACAAACTCAGCAGAAAGGAATTACAGTACAACAGAAAAAGAATTGTGAGCTTTAGCTTTTGCCACAAAACAATTCAGAGCATATTTGCACAGACGTAGATTTACCATTATTACTGATCATGCTGCATTGAGATGGTTATTGAATTTGAAAGACCCTAGTTAGAGACTCACTCGATGGGCACTTTGTTTAGCAGAGTTTGATTTTGAAGTAGTCCATAAACCGGGCAAGAAACATGAAAATGCAGATTGTTTGTCGTGAATGGTAAATGCGATAAATTCAGGAGATTTAACTAGAAAAATAATTAAGAAAGAACAGAGGGAATACAAAACATGTCAAAGTATGATTAATAAGGCAGATAAGAGAAATTTCTTTATTGATAGGGAAGGCATCCTATATAAAAGCGACGAAGATAACATTTTAGTAGTTGTTCCAAAGTCGCTCGTGACAAGAGTAATTAGTCATCACCATGTCACTCAATTTTCTGCTCACCAAGGCGTGAAGCAAACTCAGAACCTCCTCAAATCTTTGTATTGGTGGCCAACACTGAATAAAGATGTAGATGAATATATTGTGAGGTGTGATGATTGTCTCAGGAGAAAAAGTACGAAAATGATGAAAGCGGCATTAGGTTCTTTACTACAAGTAAATTCCCCATTTAAGTTGTTATCTCTAGATATATTAGGTCCCTTACCGATAAATGAGAAAGGGAATAAATATGTGTTGACATTTATTGTTTATTTCACAAGGTACTGTGAAGCGATACCAATTCCCGATCAAACTGCAGAAACAGTAGCGAAGTATTTTGTACAGCAGATTATTTTAAGGCATGGTTGTCCTCAAAGCCTGCTGACAGAGCAAGGGAGAAATTTTGTGTCTAGATTGATGTTAGAGACGTGCAAAGTGTTAAAAATTAAGAAGTTACAGATGATGCCTTTCAGACCACAATGTAATGGACGTGTTGAGAGACTTCATCGAACCTTAGCGGACATGATATCTCATTACGTAGATGAATACGGCAGTAATTGGGAAGAATATTAGCCATATGCAGTGCACGCATATAGGGTGGTTCCTCATTCAGTGATGGGTTATAGCCCACATTATCTGTTGTATGGGAAAGAAGTTAGGCTACCCTCTTTAGGTGAATTGAGTAGTCTACGTAATGTGTTAGAGGGAGGTATGACAGCCAAAGAACACATAGAAATTTTAAGTAACAAGTTAAAAGAAGCACATCAAGTAGCTAGCGAAAGGAATAAAGTAGCTTTTGAGAGACAAAAAAAGTACTATGATAAGAAATCAAAATCACCAGATACTGAGGTAGGCAATTACGTGTATCTACACATGTCAAGTGTTAAGAAAGGCAGAGTATCTAAGTTTCATAAGTTTTGGCCTGGACCTCATAGAATTTTGAGAAAACTAAGCTCAGTTACATTCAAAGTATTATTAGACAAGAGAAAAGTTATTATGCACAGTGATAGATTAAACTTGTCTAAAATTTCTACAGAGCCAAGGAGCTCGTATCTAGGTAGAGACACAACGTGTAGGGAAAAAGCCCCACAGATTATTGATGAAGTAGAATCAGTTGAGAAATTTTGTAATAGTGAAAGTGATAAAGAATTAAGTGAGGAAAATATTGATGAAAATATAGGCTCAAAGTCACGCCCAATTATAGCAGGGATAACAGAGTTAGCAGAAATAGGTGAAGTAGAGGAAATATGTATTGAATGTCTAGGGACAACAGCACCCTCGATGATAGTGAGTGTTATGATAATGTAGACACTGACAACGTTTGGGAACCGTCACGTTATTTAAAAGGGAAAATTCATGAGAAAATAGGTGAACCCAGCATCAGGTATAATTTGCATTCAAGTGTAAGAAACCCCTCAGTGGAAGAGGAGGAAGCAGAAATAATTGATGCATAGCCTCAGAGTATAATGTAACCTAGATTTTAATGATAATTATGAGTTCAATGCAAAAAACTAAATAAGAGGAAGTATATTGGTTTGCATTGCAGATCACACCATAGGTGCTGGCGTAATTCTGATCCAAGAAATAGACATTGTGTTAACAGGCGACAGATGGACAATAGTGCTAGACATACCCATAAGAAAATTGGAGAGTATTAATCAGGAATTTAGGAACCAACTGCACATAATTAAAGGGATAAAGTTTTCTGGAAACCAAGAGATTGAAAAACCACGTTCAGAGATAGATGTTCTTGATAGACTAATTGCAGAATTAGAGGAGGAAGTAATGAAGTAACTTTGATATTACCCAGGAAATTGTCTCGTGAAAAGAATGGTTTGATAGATGCAGGTGGTAGTATTCTGAAATTTTTATTTGGTACACTTATGAATGATGATATGTCCGTATTCAACAAGTCACTAGTGAGGTGGGGACGAGACAAGAAAAATTGATTCATATAGTAGAGAAACAATTAACTTTCGTGAAAGGGATGAATGCCAGAGTAGAGAAAAACTCGAAGGACGTAGACATTTTAGCAAAAGAGTTAGCAAAAGTAATAAAAACTTTGAACCACATGACTGCTTGGCATACAATAACAGCCTATTGAAAGAAATCACAGATTAACGATTAGCAATTTAGGGGAAGCACTTAAATACAGTAGTTTGCTGAGAGAATTAGAATTAACTCTTCAGTCTTATAAACAAGAGGTTACAAAAATAAAAGTGGCATTGGATATCATAGCGACTGGTAAGTTACCCACTTCGTTATTGAATCCAGGAAATTTGTCAGAAATTATTTGAGATATTGCTCTTAAATTACCTGCAGACAAGACTTTGATAGCAGGAACTGATTTAGATCAAGTTTACAATTACTATAAAGTAACGACGGTACATGCACTTACTACAACTGATAGTATACAGTTGATAATTGAGTTTCCTTTGTGATCTGCGAATAGGTATTTCACAATTTATAGAGCTCACCCTTTTCCCGTGTTTGAGAAAAATTTAGAGAGATACGTTCAGATAGTGCTAGATGCACCTTATATCGTGCTGTCAGAGAACAGGCAGTTTTATGCGTTAATGTCTGAAGCAGGCATGAGTCAATGTAAAGGTGGGAATAATATAGTTTGTCCAGCTAATGTCCCGACGTTCTCCATAAAGGTTCCGCATTGTCTAGTGAATGTAATATTGTCACAACCAGGTTACGATTATAAGATTTGTAAGAGAGAAGTTCTAGGTAACTCATTCATACCAGTGTTTATTAGATCAGTAGATGGTGATAGTTGGATTTATTCATTACCCGGAAAGATGAAAGTTACTAAAATGTGTCATGAAAAGAGCAAAGCATGCATGGTGGAGGAGTGGATCTCGGCGGAGGGAGTCATGTTCCAGGTAAGCAATTGTCTAATAACTAATGAGAGAATTCAGTTACCACACAGTAACAAAGCAACACATTTCTAATACAATGTTAATGACAGTAAGTTCTCTCCAGTTCATTCCTTATAAACAAATAGTGAACAAGTGTTCATTGCATCCATGAAAACCGACTTCAATATTAGTCTGTCAGAGTTAAATACAGAAGAAGATATAGAGTTGAATCATCTCATGTCAGACATTCATGATTTAAAACATAGAAAGGTTCTGAGTCAACACATCGAACACCACAGTGGTGTTCGTTATGATGGGCTGTCTGGTCCCTGAAATGGCGCCTGTATGAGACACTGGCCAGGTGTTCACGCGCCTGCCTCCCATGTCGGAAGGTAGCTAAGACCACAGAGCCTGCCCAACTTCCCTCAAGCAGATGCCATAGAGATGTGTGCTGGTTCGAGCACAGTTCCAGCCCCGCACCCGACATTGAGGATAACAGCCACTACTTGCTTTAAGAATTCCATAATACGTCAAAGTGATTGAGTGTTTATGCCCAAAGGCATAATTAAAGTAGAGTCAGTGAAAAGCAGAGTATAGTGTGTGGAATTTTGAAAATTTAAATCTACAGGAAGTAATATTACACTAGAAATCTGATATTCCAGACAGCAACAAACATAAAATGTCCCAATGTGTTTATTCAATTGTTTTATTGTAATATAATTATTTATATTTCTTTTTGCCTTCTATCATCAAGATAACTTAACTCAAGTATGAAAACATTTTTAACTATTGTGTTATGAACATATATATTTTACAATAATAAAATTATGATTGAACTATTAAACGAAAAGTAATAGTCTTGATATGCAAGATGGCGCTGTAACAAGTATTTGTAATGAAACATCATTTCTGGGTTTTCCTGTTAATGCCAATCATAACACAACAAATCAGAGTAATTTCAAGGCATTTCCGTGTGTACAGGAAGACAGTGGTACCAAAAGTGCACACATAATTTAAACACAACCAGTGCCAGTGAAATAAGTTTTAAGGGGTTTCCCAAGGCACAGCTGAATTTTGTGAACATAGTGAAAATGTAAATTTTGAAACCACAAGTTAAGGCATGGCGTCTTTCAGAGGCTTTTTAGATGCCGCAGAGGAGAGCCTAGTAGGGCAAGAGAGTTTTAAAGGGTTTGGGGAGGTTAGTAGGGCAGTGAGTGTGATGTCAAGTGTCAACAAACCACAACGCAGCACTCGCAAGAGGTGAGGCGAGTCTTCACCATGTACCCACAACATTGTTCCTGCATACACCCCACCCCCTGCAAACGCCACATAAACAGAAGACCTCCAAGGTCATGTTTTCTTTGCCCTCGACTGGTGGTCCAGGTTCACAGCCGGGCAGAGCCTGCCAGAGTAATGTTGAGTTGATCGCACCATCTTGGCCTTCTGGGGAGGGGTCGTTTGACGGCAGCTAACAACCAGCGGCGCTAGAGCCCATGACGGTGCTCACCAAGCATGTGTCACGTGTGCAAAGAGGCTCACATATGAACTTTCCTAATGGAGTATTATTTTTTCAGTGTAAAATGTGTCTTGTTATTTTCAAGGTTTAAAATGCCTTAAAATGTTTTAAATTGTTTGTTGTCAATTTGAAAATGTTTGGCTATGAATTCAAAGTGCACGCTCCATGGAGATTAACAACAGAAATATTCCGGCGTGAACACCATCATAAAGAGACACTAAAATAATACAGAAAACTAACAAGAAAATTCTAAAATGCAAAACAATATTTAAATTATTTGTGCCACTTTTATTTTTCAATAATAAAATATTTTACTCTGCGTGCATAGCACTTCCGCTTATGTGAACCCCGTAGGCAGTCATGGTAGGTCCGTGCGACGCTTGCCTCTGTGCAGTCTGTCTAGGAGAGCTGGCGAGGTAAGACACTGTCACATATGCACTACAACTTTTGAGCAGTGATGTAGATTTAAATTGCACTTTTAGTATACCGGTTAACCTTTGCTTGCATACATTTTGCCAGACATTTCCATAAACATTATGCTTCCGCTTAACTAATTTATTTCGCCCTTGTGTCATTTTCAACTTAATCGAGAAGGAGGAGAAATATGTAGGAGAGGTCGTGCAACCTGCAAAACTTGAATCAGGCACCATCCGCTTCTGTTAAAGGCGTTCCATTGTAATTTCTGTATTATTTCTGCATGCAATTTTAAGGGATTTGTTTTCATGTATGTATTTAAGGGTGTTTTTCATGTTTGAATATTTTAAGGCAGCATCACCTACAACCACGTGGTTAACTGACACCAAGTCTATGTCTGTGCCATCATTGGGTTTTGAGAGCTTGTTTATGTAATATCATATGTGAAATATTTTATTCAGTTTTCATTATTGTTAAATGTTATCAGTGTTCCGTGTAATTGTCACGTAAATGGATGCTTTTGTGTTTGGCCACGCGGTCACTTTAATGTTTGTTTTTTCCACCATTAGGCATGCTACAAGCCTGTGACCACTTCAATCGTAAAGAAAATAATTTTATCAACAAGAATAATAATTTGTCAGAAGTTAATTGCCGTTTCCACACAGAATTATTGCAATTTTACCTGCACTACGTAGTCCGCTACGAACTTTATCCAGCGGCATCCACGCCACCTAAACTTGTTTTCACTCATGTGCATGTTTATTGTGAATTCTCATCTTGTGCCCCATCATCTTCTAAGGGTATTTATGTAATTTGTGTAATTTTGTATTTTGTGTATGGTGACATTACCTCCGTCCTAGCCGGCTATGTGTATAGGCCGTCACCATACTACTCACATGCTGAAGGGCGAGCCCAGATGAGTTTGCATTATTGATACCAAGGAATCACACGTGTTAATGTATCATTTTGTAATTCGTAGTGTCCTACCTTCAGGGAAAAATCGTCAGTCCACCCTAGTGGCTGTCGACTCTCTTCCCTTGTGAAGATTGTGTTTTCATACACCATGGTGAGATCATTCATCTAGGTGTGCGCTAGAGTAATTGCAGGCTGGGAAGCACCCAAGCGGAGTTAGCTAGATATGACCGAGTGAATCATAAAATTTCATGGCACGTTGATTTTTACGCATGGTATAAATAAAACAAGTGTCACAGTGACTCATTCTTTTATTTTGTAGTGACAGTGTCCTTCCCATCTGTGTTTTTCAAGTTTTAAAATGTTTAGTATTGCAAACGTGTATCATAATTATGCTCGGGTGAGACAGACACACAGAACCCACAGCGTCTCTGAGAACCCTGAGTCTCAACAGTGCGGTGATTAGGAAGCACCGCTGGCGCCCATATCATCAGTAAGTAATTTGTGTTATCATTTGTCTCGTGTCTCACCTGACGGCATCAGTGTGTATCAAAAAGATATCCTATTTCACAAGCCTGAAACTTTTACATGCATGCTTATAAAACCTTTGGGTGAATTAAAAAATACGCATAAGAACATAAAATTTTCATTTAACTTTTCACAAATGTTCAATGTGCCCTCTACGGGACGCATGGCGTACGTCTAAACGATAGTCAAACTTGTCCCATATTCATGTGAACATGTCAGGCATTGCCGCAGACACTGCTGTTGCTATGCAGCATTGCAGTTCGCCCACAGTTTTTGGAAGGGGAGGCATCTAGATGAAGTCTTTCACTAACCCCCAAAGAAAAAATCACATATGCTGAGATCAGGTGGCTTTGGAGGCCAATGGTGCAATGCACAATCTGTAAGCCCCTTATGGCAGATCCATCGTTAAGGAAGTTCATTGTTGAAAAATTCTCTGACATGCAGGTACCAGTGTGGTGGTGCTCTGTCCTGTTGAAAAATGAAAATATTGGAGTGTTCTCATAATTGTGGAAACAGCCAGATCTCCAACATATCCAGATGTGACATTCTCATAACTGGTTTAATGCAAAAATTATTGGACCATACACCTGCTCTCAGGTTACAGTGCAAAATACATTCAGCTTTGGAGAGAGTCTCTCACACTCAACTATGGTATCTGGCCACTGTGTTCCCCATATTCGTACTTTGTGGTGGTGTACTTTTCCACTCAAATGGAATGTGGCCTCATTGCTGAACACCAAAAGGTGAACAAAAGTTTTCACTGTCCATTTCTGTTATGTCCAGAATGAATTCACAACCATCACGAAGAGCTCGTAGCACTTGAATCATGATGGCCTATGGTTTGAAGAAAAAAAAATTATCGCAAAACATGCCAGACAGTCATATGGTCATATGGGAGATAGCCAGCTCTTGGCTGCACGATGAGTGGACTTATGTGGACTCCATACAAAACTTTGCCGGATGCACTCTACATCTTGTTTAGGCACACGGGGCGATCTGTGGTCTTCCCCTTACATAAACCACCAGTCTCTTGAAACTGCTCGTTCCACAATCGGATGCTCTATGCAATAGGAGGTGTAGTGTCATACTGTCAACCATCACGCTATACAATTATAACTGACTCACACTTGTTAAAATAAAGAACACAAAATGCTTTTTGTTGCTGTGTTACGCCATCACAACGTGTACTGAACAAGCATGCTAGCAGCACCAGCTGTAGTGTCACCAGGGTGACATCAACTAGCATCCAATTGAACCAGCAACATGCAACATGTGCCAAGGGAAACTTTCCATTTTGATGTATATCTTACAATTTTCTGCGAGGCCCTATCTTCATTCATTTAAAAGTTATAGCCTTGTGAAATTGGATGTTTCTTTTAGTTACACACTGTATTACAGTTCAGATTCAAGTCTATTATTGCAGCCGCGTTAATATGCTACAGTATAATTTCTGATGTAATTCTGTTTTACAAGCAATTTGTAAGCACAATTTTTATGGTCAGAAAATACAAATTTTCAAAACAAGTGTGTTATAAAAAATAAACATTTTGAAAATAAAGAGAGCTTGATGCAGATTTCCCAGTGTCGCAGAAAAAGGCTATGCATTCAGGCTTTAGACAAGGATTCGTCCCACGCCTGGGCAAGACCATTGACGAGGGTTGATTGTTGCATAGCTGGGTCACACTAATATGCCAGGACAGTGATTGAGGACAGGAGAAATTACGCATACGAAAGGACATGGCTTACCCAACTAGGTGCCAGCCACCACTTGCAGGTGGGTGGTGACAAGAGATGAGACTCTGTATTGCAGGGTCATGTGGTCGACCACCCAGGTATAATAGCTGCACCCTGATGCTGGTAAAAACAAGTGATTCTTGAATTTGAAATATTATGTCTCCTCCATGCCGAAAATGTATTGTACTGATGGAAACTAAACATCCCTATTTAATGCTGACCTGCATGCCGGACATGGTGATGAAATTGGTGAGTTAGTGGAGTTCCATCCGCTAAGTGCTGACAGACAAGTACACTGAATAAGATACAATGTCAGAAAACACATGCATATTTTCAGCCCACACTTACTTTAATCATGCACACTAGTTGCAGATCTCTAGTTTAGTGGATCCAGGTCCTAAGCTTGCTTGATAGGCTATGCGGCAAAGCATCAGCACGTGGCCCCACAAAAAATTAATTAAATTAAGATTTAAGTTTTCCTAGAAACTGCAAACCTTGGATAAGTGTGGTAACAAACACCAGGCACTAAAAGTAAAGTGTACTAGAGAGATTATATGCTATTAAAAACTACAAGGTTGTTGCAAATGATGAATGTGAGCAGAGCAACAAATTCTGTACCTGCCTCTCACATGCTGAGTCTCAGACTACTAGCTTTGTTGCATGGGTGGGTAAGCTCACCAGATCATGCACCAAAATTTAACTGGAATTTTCAAAACACTGTGATCATAAAACCCTTGTACAAAAAAAACCACTTGGAAATTCAATCTGCATGCATTGCCCTTGCAAAAATTAACAATTAAACATAAATTGAGCTTGGTGACATAAATTTTGGAACATCCGTTAACGTGGCATGGCTGTTAGCGAGGGGCTTTTACTTTGGTTGTTGCACTTGCTTGTGTTAGACGGGGAACATCACTCAATTATACCTCTGCAGCATTACCTAAGTATTGGCAGTTTTGTTTTTCACTCACGTTCTCTTGAATCACAGGTGAATGTGGTTCATCAGTGTTGTCGGGAATGGACGTGGTGTGATTATCATCCTTGTGGACCTTGCACATTTTTCTTGGTCCAATCTGTATCAGATACGATGGTTGATTGATTTTCTCCATGACCCTGTGTGGTGCGGTCCACTTGAATGTAAGTCCCTCACAAAATTTCTATTTGATTGTTGACAGGAGATGTGCACGGGCGTAAACAAAATCACTTGGTAACAAAGGCCTGGCTGGTTGCCTGGTCTCGAGCAGCAGTTTCTGAACATATCACTTCTGTTTTTCGCACGCTTCATGATGATGCAGTCTTCTCTCACATTCTCTTAACTCAGAGATTGCAACTTCTGGGTTCGAGTCAGGTGCACGGCAGGCAAACTCCCCAGGACGTGCTAGGCCTGCGCCATACAACAACTCAGCAGGAGATTTCCTGGTGGCTTCATTGGTGCAGTTATGTAAACAAAAGGCTATGTCTGGTATGTGCTGCGCCTACGTTGTATGGTCTACGCTGACTTTAAGACGCAGTTGCACCTTCACTTGCTGATTTTGTTGTTCGGTCGGGTTGGCACATGCGTGATAAGTGTCAGTTGTGTGGTGTTCAACATGCCATTCAGTGCACAAACCTCTCCACCACGGTATAGAAAACTGGGTGGCATTGTCACTAAGAAGTGTTTTGAGGTAATCCCAGTGGAGAAAAAACTCCTTTCTTAGGATGGCAGCAATGTGTCTTATGCACGCACTTGGTAAATTGTACAGTTCACACCAATGTGTAAACAGGTCGGGCACTACCAGAATGAAGCATTTTCCAACCGACGACAGTGGATAGAGACCCATGAGATCTAGGGCAATAGCTTTGAAAGGCAGTTGCGGTAGTCTGGCAATAGTTGTGTGGTTCTGTCTGATCTACGTGTTTTGTATACATTAAACGCATGTCACTTCCACACATATTCTCTAACCGTTTTTGTGAGGCCGGGCCACAAATATGATGAAGTGATGTTGCGTACAGGCTGTTATTATGAGCAACATGAATTACCGTAGTGCACGCCCTTGGCAGAACATAGAGGCACCACCATCCTCTTGACTGGCTGTTGTTATGCGTCTCCAAATGGTTGTCAATCACTCACCACACTTCTAACACTTCCTGTTCACACTGTGCTTTTATTTCTTTTACTTTGGTGCAAAACTGTTGTTGATTTAATACGCACACGTATAGGTCATCTGTGCACGTTTCCGCTAGCAGGCTTTGTTTTGGTTAACTTGCCGCAATTTGTTGTAGCACTATTGGAGTTGTTTTGTTATTCTCCAGAGGTGAGACTGTGTCCCACTCCTCATAGCCTACCGCTACTGCTCGTTCATTCAGGGAACGAGACAAGGCATCTGCTAACTGACTATTCTTACCAGGCATGTATTCGACAACAAAGTCAAAATTTTGTAGCAACATGGACCATATCGTTAATTTGTTATGGACTTTGCACATTTTGTGTAGCCACAACAAACAACGTTTATTTTTTTTCAGCATGAACCGCCTGTACTCCAGATGAACGCAGTACCTTTTTATGGCCCAGATGATCGCCAAACATTCATGTTCATTGACAGCATAGTTCTTTTCAGTGCTGCCATGTTTGGCACTGAAATAGTCAATAACACAACATTGTTGACTGTCGCTGAATTGGAATAACATTGCACCGATGCCTTCTTGGCTGGCGTTGGTTTGTAAATACAGATGGCATGTCGTGTCAATACGAGCGAGGGCGTGGCACTGTGAGAAACTGTACTTTACTTTCTCGAACGCATTCTGCATGTTGACATCCCACCTGTACTTTTTAGCTGGTGAGAGCATTTCAGTGAGCAGGGCTGTGATAACTGCAAAATATTGAACGTGTTGTCTGAGAGCTAGTTTATTAGGCCAAAGAACCCTCACAGCCTTTCCCCACATGGTCAATTGTTCTGGAGTGCGGCGGTTTCCTTCCCTGTCAACAAGGTGACCAAGGTACTTAATGCTGAATTTCCCTATGCTGCACTTGTGATTGGTACAGTTTATGCCATTGATTGCTAGTCATTCCAAAACAATAGTGAGATGGTGTAGGTGGTCTTCCCGTGTGTCTGACCACACGACCACGTTGTCTAATTAGGCCATTGCAAAATCACCAATTATTCTGTCACGAACTTTCACCATCATGCTCTGGAAGGTGAATGGGGCGCATTTAAGCCCAAAGGGCATAGCACAGAATTGATATAGGCAACCGTCTGGTGCCGCAAAAGCAGTTTTGTGCCTGCCTGCCAGTTTTACTGGAATGGACCAAAATCCACTTTTCAGGTCAAAAAGATGGTAGAATTTCCGCTTTGCTGAGGATGTTGAGGGCAGTGTTTACACTGATAAATGAGGGTGGGGCACTCTTTGTGATTTGATCAATGGGCCTAAAATCAATACAAAACCACCACCCTGCACCATTTTCAATGCTAAGGTGATAACTGAATTGTATCTGCTCTCTGACGGTTTGATTACTCTGTCACATATAATTTCCGCAATTTGGTGGTTGACGTTCACATGGTGTACATTGTAATCTGTAGGAAAAGACCAGAGTGGATCGTTATGGATTATTTTGATCTCATATTTGGCAAAAGTGGTACATTTAAGCATTTCAGACAGTGCAAACACATCTTTTATCTCATGTAAGATGTTTTTAAAGGCAGTGTGATACTCGGCTGGAACACTGTGGGCTACTGGCTGTAAGTTAACCGCTACGTGTCTGCCTAGGTTATAAACAGTGCAGCTGACTTGTTTATAGGTTGTTCCTGGCACTGTGTTGGCAATTCTATATGTACTCATAGTTGTCTTGGCCGTGGGATGGGTGGTTTGAGTGGTTGGGAGTTGTACCATGCCCCCCTCTGCAGTAGCTGCATGATGTCACAGACATTTACATCCACGTGTGCACTGTTATTGCTGACAAGGACTGGCACACTCTCTTCACAGCGGAATGTTCCTTCGCGAAATTGTTTCAATCACTGTCCATTACACACTTAGGATGATATTTACTGTCACACAAGTTACACATGACAAAATGATGCCCTGTTCCACGGCATAGTAGAGTATTGCATTTAATTGTATTCCGTTCCTATGGTGGCAGGAATTCGCTGGGTACTACCTGCTTTGCTGCTGCAGGCTGGCTGGTCTGGTTGGTTATGTTATTTTGGCTGGAATTGCAGTTCTGGCCCTGGAAAACATTGTGTCGTACTGATGGCCACTCTTCTGCTAACAGGCAGGCTAAGTGTGTTCCTAGTTGGCACAGCTCACACCACACTGTGTCGTTGCTAGTGTTATCGCATGTAGTGCATGAGCAGCATGCTACCCTGTTTTTTGACATCACTGTCTGGGCAAACAACACAATTCTCCCTTCTGGATGCAACGGCAGATGTTGGCTTGAAGGTTAGGTTTCCAGTGAAACAGTCTTTCCACACTATACACATATATCTGTTGTGTCCCGCATGTTGGTGGGAAATTCCATGCCGCTGATGTTCACGGTAGTCACTATCGTGGTTGAACGCAAACCCACACACATGAGGGGTTCTTTTGGGACCGAACCCAGCAGATCTGACCTGTTGGGGTGTGGTGGTCAGCATGTGGCCAGACTGGACCACGCACACATGGCAGGCTGCAGGCATGCAGTAACGTCATGGGTAAATGCATGGTGCATAGTGACGTCATGGGTATCTCCGCCCTCCAGACACAAGGGGGTTTGATATGCGTACAAGATGGCGGCCGACTCACTGTTCCACATAGTTTCCTGAACAGTGACGGAAATCGGGAACACAAAATTTTCCGCCATGTGCTCATTTTCCACAATGCGCGTTTTCACGTCACACAAGTTGCAGCACCATATAACGTGGTTTGGCTGCTAATGAGGGGCAGAGTACGCAAGGTTTGAGAGAAATCCTGATGCATGGCTCAAAATTAATAAATTATGTTGAAATGTCCGTAGGGCACCAGCTCACCTAAAATATGGGTGAGCACGTGGAGATGGTATCTCAGGATGCAAGCTGGTCGACAACCAAGTGGTGGCCCCCTTGCAAAATATGTTAATGAAAGAAATTAGGGCAAGTGTTCAGTAGTTAACACATTTACACAGTCCATAAGTTGAGCACATAGGGTTTCTGGAGTGGGCCAGATCCCGAAGGTACGTTACATACAAATGCAACAAAATAAGACGAGGTCCATATGAAAGTGTATATTGACTAAACGAGTTTATATACACACAACAATACACTGCATCCTTAGAATAAAGCGGGCATGGTATACCAGGCCTGCCATAGGCTGACACGCCAAAAAGGACTGTTAAGCGTGAGTAGAAATTACGGTGTGAAAATTTCCGGTGCCGTGAGTCTGACGGAGATAAGAATGTATGCGCAGGGGGAGCAAAATTTATCAAAAGGTTCCAGAATAAATAAATTTACTATTTCAGCTAAGTGTCCACACAAAAGAAGTTGAAGGACCCCACGGCATGAAGTACGTACACTCTCATTGGCCCACTGGTCTAGACTGAAGATGGTGGCACAGAGATCCCGTTACCTAATGGAGATCTCCCGCCAGCACCACAAGGGAAATACAAAATACATACACTTGGACAAGTATATATAAGAAAGCAACCAAAGCACTAAATAACATTTGGAGGAATTAAAGAAATAATTCCAACATCTAAAATGTATTAATTAATGTCCACAGTCTCTATTGCTATGCGTGTCGGAGAATTAACAATTATGTGAAAAAGCCGGAACAGACTTCAAAGCAAATAGAAAATCATATGAAAATAATACAAAACACTTGACATACACATAAGCCCTCAAAAATTCAATATTAAATTAAAACCATATTTTAATATCAGGTTGGAGAATTTAAGTATGGGCGCTTGGCATGGTGGATGCCGGAACTGCCGAGATCATTGACTTTATATTTTAACGGAAAAAGGAAAACTGAAATTGGCCCTTTTTAAACAAAATAAGGATGACACAAACACTGCAAAAATTTACTATGAATTTAGAGCATCTCAAGTCATTGGTTAGCATTATTATGTCAACCCCGTGGCATTTCACTCTTTATTAAATTACACATCACTCATTGGGAGCAAGCGGGTGATAACACTTTCCCTTGTATAAATTAGTCTCTGCTTTCAGGGTAACAGCTCACTTTAACACAGTAAACACAAAGAGATGAGTTAACTCTAAGAGGTGCGGGTCATTGGGTCACGTAGCGGTTCACTGACCCGTTCGTGTATGAACAACTTTGATGACCCGTACACTGCACTCACGATCGTGCATGGCTGATGCACGGTTGGAGCAGCAGTGGGCTGCATCCTGAGTAGGACAGTGAGGGAGAAGACATCATGAACACAATAAAAACATTACAAAATATATAACGATAAATTAAACAATTACACAGTAAATTAAAATTTTCTCTGCATCTGTTTTTACAATAGCTTGGGTTCCTGTGCCATGTTTATGATCATGCCTTACATTTTACATGATAATTTTTCATACTTGCATTCCAAACTGTCAGGTGACATTTTCATTCTTCCTTGATGGTCAGGTCCAACCGGCTGGCTGGGAGGGGAGTAGTATGGAATGAGCACTATGTCACATGCAGTCGCACACAATCACACACACATACTTGCACTTACTTCACCCTCTCTTGCACTAATATGCACCAGTGGTGGCATTTTTGTTTGAGACTTCTTACTGTGCGTGGCCCTGTACGGCAGACCAACTGTAACTTACTGCTGCGAAAATATCAGCAGCAAGCTAATGGGCCATTTATGGCATGCCAACTGTTGTTTACTGCTGGGGATATATAAGCAGCAAACTTGTGGGCCACTCATGGCATGCCAACCTGTTTCTAACTGCCACAGATGTATTAGTAGCATGCTAATGGGCCACTTATAACATGCCAATTGTTGCTTACTGCTGGGGCCATAATAGCAGCATGCTTAAGAGTCTTTTGTGGTGTGCCAATGATTGCTTATTACTGAAGAAATATTATCAGCAAGCTCATGGTCCTTTTTGCGCATGCGAGTATACATTGTTGTGAAATAGCAAATAGTATGTGTAAATTCACATGATTATTTATTTTATGCATATATGAAGTAAAATTATCAAGTGACATTAATAGTACCTAATAAGAAAAAAATTGTTTCTAGACTGGAAACCTGCAAAGCATAACATGTAAAACATTTTTTTATTTTGCATTTTAAATACCACCTGAAAGTAGCCAAAACGAAAATAGGTTCTACTAATCTTTTAAACAAATTACATAAATCCTAGGGGTTTTGATACAAACATAAATTGTGTCTATAGCAAAACTAATAATGCAACTTTTATATGTACAAAGTATTCAGATTTACTTAAAAGATTGTAAATGAATACACAGTAGAGCAGTTGTAAGACTTCTAGATTATGAACGAAAGGGTTATGAGTTCAATTCCAGGTTCTTACAAACAAAATTACTAATTGTAAAATAATGCTGAAGATAACATAAATGAAGACAGAAAATAAATAAATTTTATTTGGATGAAACTTTTTATTTTCTGACTTTGAAAATGTATGGCAAGCTGGTTTCAAGGGGGCCACAAGTGGCCAATAGCTTGGCTACAAATGGTCAATAGCTGGGCCACAAATGTCTTGCCAACAGTTGGCTGATGACATTTGGTTAACTTATGGCAGGCAAGAAGCAGTAAGCCAGTGGGCCACACTGCTGCCACCCATGGTCCACTGATGTATTAGACTCTACTTACAAGGCAGGGATGTAGCTGGGGTGGGTCTGAATCTTGCAGGTACATGTTTTTTGTACTATTAATAAATAATGTTAATCTAAAGCACATATTATTCACACATATATATATATATATATATATATATATATATATATATATATATATATATAGACACACACACACACACAAGACACCTAAGGGGTGTATCCGAGTTGTTAGGGATGGAGGTCTTAATACAAATAAAAGAATTAAATTTGATTTTAATGTATTCACACAGCTAATATTATCAGCATTAATCTATCTCCACTATTACACTTTTTATTTCTCGGTGACCACACTATTTAATGTCTATTTTAACTCTAATTAGAATCTAATTCATACTCATTATTGACACACTTTCAGTCTGTCTGTTGCCATAATTTATAATGTCTTTCACTCATGCATCCAGTCCAATAGTCCAGCCTGCCAGTCACACTATTCACTGGGCCAATGCTCACAGTCGCAGACTTTCCTCCCGCTCTTCAATTCTCTTACCTCTCGTTTCTCTACTCGCTCATCTATTGCTAAAAATCTAGCTACTCATCCACTCATCAACTTCATCTTAGAGGCCGATCACACTTTTATACTTCCTGGCCTTGACCTGGAAAGTTTGATGCACCCCAAGTTATGCTAAGAGAAACTATGGCAGTAAACCCCTAAAAAATTTGTCATATAAATGTGGAAATTCAATCAGCTGAAGGTCAGGAGCGCATTCCGTAAAAGCATTATTGTGGTGGCTTGCTTTTTTAAAAGAAATACACGCTTCTTGGATTATCGCTTGCCTGACCTTCAAAATACGTGCACCTTGGATTATCGCTTGCCCCCACCTTCATTCCTCTGTTCTCACCGCCCAATATTATATCACTATTCTGTCCTTCACACACTCTTCGCTTGCTTGCACAATGAAAAAGGAGCAACACATAACAGTATATAAGTACAATTGATAAATTATTCAAGAGCGAGAAGCCATAAACATTCAACATATCTGCATATTATTCATGTGAATAAATGTATGGCAAACAATTACTCATTCAAGACGGATGAATGTACCACTTTGGCATGATACAATACTCAAACAACAAATGACAATCAAACCACGCAGTGTGATGTTGCATGGTGGAGAGAGTGAAGAGATTTGGCCAGCTCTTAACATCGAGGTCTTCAAAGCCAATGAGGGTGATGTAAGGTGAGCATGGAGCAGTACCGGAACGTAGGGGAAAACAGGAGATCCCTGATAAAACAAGCTGCATCATCTGGTATGATACTTGCAAAAATCTTGAGTGAACTGGTCAAGGATTGAACCCACATCGCCTTAGTGGGACACAAGTAGTCTAACCGCTCAGCCACTGTGGCCTCACGGTAGAGGGGAGTGAAGTAGTGACGGCTGGGATAGACAGACAGAATTGTACGCCAATTTCAAAACATATATACATTAAAGTAGCTTTATTTTGGAAACCATTTTATATAGGGCACATATGTAAATGAACTTTTCCGCTTAGAATTACCTCTCTGTTCACTTACCTGAATAATAACAATTTCTTTTGGGGTCTCCTGTATGTGTTATATTTATATGTTTGTATTGTTGTACGGTGTCTGCTTAGCATTGCTTCCCGTGACCCGGCCCATGCAAGCGAGAGAGTGTTTGAAGGTCACACAATTAACATTAGAAACCAGCTGCATTTTTTGGTGGCCTGCCTTCCCGCATACCACTGCGTGCCACCATGATAAATGGATTGTAACTTGTGCACTCTTGACCGCAGGCTAATTAAATTTCTGCAGTTATCTGAAGGAATATTTTGGTTCATTGTGCTTGCCTCTCTCAGCAAGACTCTGGGTGTGAGGAAACATCCAGAATTTCGAGGTTTGTGTGACCTTAAGTGACATCTGTACAAAGACAGTTAAATGACGAGCCAGCAGAGCATCGAGTAATGGCAAGAGTGACCAGTAGGAGTGAAGTTAGCAGATACTGAGCATCAGTGCAGTGGAGAGAGACTGACAGGCGAGACTACTGAATTGTATGCATGAGTGTAGGGCATTTCAAATGATGGCAACATACATAATGTATGAGTGTTAAATACCTATAACCAATATAGATACATTGAGAAGGACTTTAATTAGAATTGAGATACACATTAAATATTGAACTCACTGAAAATTACAAAAGTAATAGTGGAGATAGATATTTCAATAATTTAAATAATAGCCATGTGAATAAATTAATAATCAAGTTTATTTATTTTATTTTTATTAAGACCTCCATACCTCACGCACTTAGATACACCTCTCTGGCATCTTGTAACAGTGTGTTGTATGTATACTGCATATGTGTGTGTGTGTGTGTCTATATATATATATATATATATATATATATATATATATATATATATATAGACACACACACACACACATATATATATATATATATAGTGGATGGGGAATAGCGAATCAGCTCGTCGCCTATGGTAGCCAGGCCAAAAATAAGAAGAATGAGTATAAGAATCACACCTTTATCCCCCATGGAAGTGGAGCTGAGAAACATGATAGGTGACAATAAAGCAAAAAATATTTGAGATGGAACATTCAACTTCTGGATTACATTCACGTGCATGGAGATACACGCATGGTGAACAAATTTTGACTGTCATCCAAACCTATCATTGGAAAACTAGGGTTTTCCACCCTTATTATGCATGGAATATGGAATTATGTGACTAGGCCGTATGTTACATATCAAGACAAATTAATTATTGGCATGTCATAATTAACAATAAAGGTTCTATTGTCTAAACTCATTAAGGCTAACTGTTTCTGTGATAAAAGCACACAATGTGTTAGCGCCATATCTACCCACAGACAGGCAACCCTTTCAACATGTGCATCACAACACACACGGCCGGGGACCACTAGAGGTAATTTCTGATATGTAGTTCACATTCTACATACAGTACTGTAGGACTACACTGTAAAAAATGTCCACATATTCACGGAAAATTTAATGGAAATGTACAGTAAATACACGGAAACACAATCGATAATGACAAAAAAATGACAGTCCGTAAATGCGAAATACGGAAAGTCTCCATGTTTCCTATAGCAACACTAAGATCTCTTCAGTCAAACATCACAAAGTAGCATCAGGCATCTGTAACAGCTAGCAACACTTAAACTTCACTAACTTCAATAGAAACTGTCAAGGTTTCTTATGTGACTTCAATACACCAACATTACATCATAAGACTTCATGTGAAGGTTGTAGATCAGTGGTTAGAGTTATAGACTACTATTGTTTTAAATAGTGTTAAAATCTCGATCAGGTATAAATATTTAAACTTTTTAAAATATTTTCTTTATACACAGTAGAACACCCAAATAACAAAAACTAATTAATAGTTCTATTGTCTTTTTTTTTTTTCGTTTTAAAACTCACAGCACCAGAAACTAACCAGGAAATTAAATAAGAGGTATTACAAATTTACTGAAAGTTCTGTAAAATTTATGGAAAGTCCATTTTTGAACAGGTACACGTAAATACAATCTCATAATACACATCTCCAACACTTGGTTTATTTATATGTTCTATTATTTGTCATGCATTTCATAGGAACATGTTACTGACAGTGTAATATATGCATAATATTTACTTTAATAGTTTCATAGCATAAGATTTTCAAACTGCCCGTTCTCCATCTCAATTCAGGCTCACACACATTGTGGAACAACCACCTGCACACAAGTAATCATTGGTTACATGTACCACAGCAGCATGCAATATAGCAATGCAATCTGTGATGCTGTCCACACTTTCACGGTACACTAGTTCATTCAGGAATAGCCACAACAAAAGTCCATGGGATTGTGTTCCAGCAACCTTGGTGGCCTGGATACAGGTCTACCCCTATCAATCCACTGCTGTGGATAGATGTGATCAAGTTTCCGGCGAGCTGCTGCGCTGTAATGAGGTGGTGCCCTGTCATGTGTAACCCGTAACTCTTCGTACGACCAGTGGAATCTTGTCCAACAACTCTGGCAGAATCTCACGGAGAAACATCACATAAATTCTTCGGGTGAGGGTGTCCGACAACAGATACAGTCCCACTAACCAGGTGCCTAGAATACCGCACCACACATTTATGCTCCATCGTGCCTGAAGTCTTCTGGAACATGTTACATGCAGATTGCTGTGATGCCCTTACCTGCAGAGGAGAGACAAGCACTTGTGTCAGCTTTTGTGATGTGCCCTTTCACATGTTGTTCAAAGTAAACATGTCTGAGAAGGTGGTGGCAATGGGAAAAATGGACAAGACAGTGACAGTGCCTCGAAACAATTAAGCGCATCGTGCCAATGGTTAAATGGCCTGGGTGTCCAGCCTGCCCACACAGCTGATCTCATGCAGGGAGACCGGTCTGCGCTGGGGAAAAGTGAAATATGTGCCCCATCCACTCAGCCGCTGAGCGCTGCCAACGCTGAGATCCAGTGCCAGGTGCCACAGTGTCCCATATGCCGTAACGAACAGTATCACTGGCATAGAGTGTGCACCAACAGAGTAACTACAGCTATGGGAAATGCACCAATGCGGTAGGACCACAGCAGGAGCCTTCCTACTCCACCAGCATGTCAACAACTTGTAGCAGCACCATGAAGAGGGCCTTAACAAATTGTCATGTATGCCATAATATGAAAATAACCTTAGACTTCAAAAAATCCAGGACACCAGGGATTGCATCAAAAGACTGCAACACGACAACACCCCCCACCACTGAAACTGTAAGGAGGCCAGTTGGTTAACACAAAACATGGGATTGATGAGGGTCGGGGCCTTTTTCCACGACAGCGGCTAAAGATGTCGGAAGGAGCTTCCACATCGGGATGTCAGGCAGCAAGGAGCTTGCTGCCTTGGGTGTGTCACACGTTGTGATCCGAACGAGCCAGATACAGCATCCGGCCTCAATATTCAGGAGGGGACTGTCCTTATTAGCTTGAGTCAAGAAGGTGTAATTGCTAGCCAATGAAATATAAATATAATATCATTCAGTAGCGCCCTGCGTCAATTAAAGTCACAATATCAATTGGAATATTGTATGTTATTGTTTTACAACACAGATTAAATCAGTGTCTTTTACGACTTGCCTACAAGTTAATATTAGCATAGCAGCTACACCCCTAAACTACATGTATGGTGTATTGTGGAGCATAATAGTAACCATTACAAACTGCACCCCCTGAAAATGTAAACGACCAACCAGCTGCCTACTTGAGACAAGTGAGTACAAACGTTGATCAACTTTTAAGGGCACCTGTATGTGCAGCAAGTGTTTCCACTGTCACCTGAATAGACACAGCTGCATCTCGCAACTTTGTTCATGCGGAACTTGTAAGATTTTAGGACATCCAGGCTACTAACTTGACCGCAGAGCTCGCCACACTAAATTACACAATTAATAGCATTGGTGTTACTCAACTTGACATAAAAATTACGGATGTTGAAATGTGTATTCCTGCCTTAGTATCAAGGGAAATTTGCGAAAATATTATTTTTTGAGTATCTTGGCTTATCGATCAGGAAGTAATCATGGAAGTTCCTAGAGATAGAATCCACTTCGGCAAGCAAGTCAGATGCACTGTTTACAATCTAGGCAGATGTGTAGAAGTTAACATACAAACCGTAATTCTAGATGACTTTGATCATGGCATTCCAGCCGAATACTAAGCTGCTTTTGAGAGTATTCTAAATGAGAGAAAAGACTTTTTGCACCATCTGACCCTCTCAAACTAACAACTGTTGCCGAGCACAATACCAAAACAATACACAATGATCCACTCTGGGCTTCTCCAACAGATTACAATATACATCACCTGAACGTCATAAACCATCAAATTGGGGAAATGATACGTGACGGAGTAATCAAGCCATCAGAAAGTAGGTACAATTTGGCTATCCCGTTAGCACTGAAAAATTATGGAGGGAGGCGATTTTACATTGATTTCAGACTGATAAATCAAATCACAGAGAGCTCCCCACCCCATTTATCAGTGTAAACACTGCACTTAACATCCTTGGTAACGCAAAAATTCTTTCATCTTTTGACTTGAAAAGCGGGTTTTGGCAGATACCAGTGAAATGTGAAGACAGACACAAAACATCTTTCACTGCGTCAGGCGAGCGATAATCCAAGAAGCGTGTATTTCTTTTAAAAAAGCAAGCCACCACGATAATCCTTTTACAGAATGCGCTCCTGACCTTCAGCTCATTGAATTTCCACATTAATATGACAAATTTTTTAGGGGTTTGCGCCATAGTTTCTCTTAGCATAACTTGGGGTGCATCAAACTTTCCAGGTCAAGGCCAGGGAGTATAAAAATGTGGTCTAAAACCTAGGAAGAACCCCTATGACACATGACAATTGTGTTGGAACAACTAGCAATCAGTGACCTAACCTGTGCCAATCACAAGTGCAGAATAGGGAAGACTAGTATTAAGTACCTTGTCAGTAGGAAAGGGAACCACCCCATGCACGAACAATTGAATATCATTCAAGAATACAGAGTTCCAACCAAACAAAAATGCTTGTGAAAATTCTTTGGCCTAATAAACTGGCTCAGAGAGTATCTGCAGAATTCTGCAGTGATTACAGCACCACCCACTGAAAAGCTCTCGCCCACCAAGAAATACAAATGGGATGTTACCATGCAGAATGTGTTTGAGAAAGTCAAGTATCGTTTCTCACAGCGTCATGCACTTGCAGGTATTGACATTACACGCCACCTATACTTGCAGGTTGACACCAGTCAAGAAGGCATTGGTGCAGTGCTGTGTCAGAATGATGACAATTAGAAGCTGTGTGTCATTGACTATTCCTGTGCCAAACTTGGCAACACTAAAAAATGTTACAACATTAACAAACGAGAATGCTTGGTGATCATCTGGGCCATAAAACGGTATCATGTTCATCTGGAATATAGATGTTTCATGTTAAGAACATACAACATAACCACTTCTTGTTGTGGCTACATAAAATGTGCGAGGTCCATAGCAAATTCAATTGTTGATCAATGTTACTACAAAACTTTAACTTTGTTGTCGAACATGTACCCGGCAAAGACAACCAGTTAGCCAACGCCTTGGCATGTTCCCAGAATGAACTGGAAACAGCTGTTGATGAAGAGGAGTGGGAGACCACCCTACCACCGGAAAGTAACACATTTACCCCAGTATAATTTAACAAATTGCTGTAAAACAACAACAAAACCCACTAGTAGAAATGTGCACAGGTTACTTATATGTGTTCGTGCTAAACCAACAACAAATGTCCGCAGAGGTGAAAAAGATAAAGGCTCAGTGCGAACATGAAGCGATCAAAGGGTGGTGAGTGATATACAACCGCCTCAAGACACACAACAACAGCCGGTCAGGAGGTAGTTGGTGCCTTTATGTGCCGCCAGGTAAGAGCTCTACCATCATTCAAGTTGCCCATAGCAACTACTTGTCCGGACACCCAGGAGCAGCACAAACAGTACAGAACATCACATTGTCATATTTGTGGCCCGGCCTCACTAAGCAGGTGAGAGAATACATGCACAAATATCATCCATGCATTGTTTACAAAACACATAGGTTAGATGGGAGCACCCAACAACAGCCAAGGCTGACCAAATGTCCATTTGAAGCCATAGCTCTGGACTTCATGTGACGGCAAACGTTTTCTATTTGTGATGACCAATTAGTTTAGATGTTGGTGCGAGCTGTACGCTCTACCGAGCGTAAACATACAACACATTACTGCCACACTGAAAAAGGTGATTTTTCCCCGCTGGGGCTACCCGAAAACACTCCTAAGGGGCGATGCCACCCAGTTCTCCAGACCACGTTCGAGAGGTTTGTACACAGAATGTCATGTTGAACACCACACTACAGACATTTATCATGCACTTGCAAACCAAACTGAATGCCAGAACCAGGAAATAAAGGCACAACTGCGCCTAAGATTCTGTGAAGTTAACAAGACATGGGCAAACACATTCTGGAAATAGTTTTTTGTTTATGCAACAGCACTAACGAGGCCACAGGAAAATCTCCTGCCAAGTTATTGTATGGTAACCGCCTAGCAGGTCCAGGGGAGTTTACCTGCCATGCACTGGACTCAAACCCAGATGCTGCAAACTCTAAGGTAAGGAAAGGGGAAAGGAGGCACCGCCATCAAGAAGCGTATGAAAACCAAAAATGCTGCATCCACAAATGACTACCAGAGACCAAAAGACTTCCTAAGATGCTCTTACCACCTGACTATGGATACGTGCATGCGCACCACCTGTTGACAACAAAGCAAAACTTCAGTGCGAGACTCGCCCCCAAATAGACTGGGCCACACAGGATACTAGAATGAATCAGCCCAATGTCGTACCTAGTACAGATCGGGCCGAGAAAGAGGTTTAGAGTCCACAGGTAAGAAATTTGGGCCGCTTCCTATCCCGATGACATTGACGACCCACGTCCACTTGACAACTAAGAGGAGTAAATGCAAACGTGACGTCAACCTAGATATCCGACGGTAAAAATTGTGACCGATCAATCACTCAGTGCGGTCAGAGTGACGGCACATCTTCTGACTGAAACCTAGGATGTGCCACCAAGATGAAAATGATTGCCATTATGTCATCTAATTTGAACCAAGACAGTGCCCATGGTAGAAGTTTGACGCCATCGCGAGGGCAGTCACCCCTCAATATTGGTTGCTTTCCAGCTGCCACGCCGCCTACTGCTGCACACAGTGGTCGGCGGCAAATGACATCAGTGATGTGTGGGGGAAAGGAACATCACTCCTTGACTTCTGCGGCTTTCCAGCTGCTACGCAGCCTACTGCCGTGCTCGACACCACTGCAGCTAAGTGGACAGTGGCAGAGCACATCAATGACATGTGGGGGGAGCTGCCACCCCTTGCACCCAGCAACAACGAGCATCAATAAACAACAAAGGGAAACGGGAGAACTTCTTCGGCCGCCTCCACCAGTTCATAGACGTATCACCGTCTGGCCCACTCACAGCAACGCCGTGGGTGACCGCCCTGCTTCAGGCACCAAGCTCGTTCCAACCAGAGATCAGAAATGCTACCTCATGCTACCAGCAAGCACCCTCTTGCAGGCCCTACGAAGGGGGCACCTGTTCCGGACATCCCACATCCTCTACGTCATTGGCGACTGCCTGATATGTTTCAACATGGGGTAAGGAACAGGCCACTCCTTACTTACAGGCTGAGGCAGCGCCCATTGCGTCACCCCATCTCCTCCTGCACTTCAGCGTAGCCAGCACTAAGAGAGAGTTCACCGCAACACATCAATGGTCTCCCTGAGGGGGGGGGGGGAATTTGACGTTGCCCTCACTGTCCAGCTCAGAAGGCAACCCACTACCACTCTGCTTGTGTACCAGGCACGCATGTCCGTGCGCCTCATGTGTAGATCACCGTCATCATTCATGCAGGAATGGGTCTCTGAACCGGGTTACAACCTGCCAGACACCTTGATCCAAGAGTAAACATAGTGCTGTGTGTGTGTAGTGCAATTATGAGCTGTGCCCCGAAAGCAGAGTCTAAACTTCACAAAGGAAATTGTTATCTCACGTTTGCTCACCTTAAGTGAGGCGTAAACAGCCTGCGAGTGTGAAGCCACGTGGGTTCCAATTTAATACAGAACACAAACTAAAGACACTCATAAATATTCATATAATTTTCCGGTGTTAATGTCATGTTTTGTTTGTTTAAAGAGGGCAGTTTGGGTATTTTGAAATGTATTAAAATGTCACGTAAAATATCTTGGCAGTTCCGGCGCACGCCATGAATTTGTCCAAAGTTAAAATTCATTGCTTTGTATTAAACTATTTTCATAATTCAATTACGTATTCTAAAGTGTCAACGTACATATTAAATGCCATGTTAATTATTTTGATAGCCTCCATGTACCTTGCTGGCCCATTCCGGCTTGTTTTTTTAATTATTCTTTTCTAACTCAAAATACAGATAAAGACTCTGGGACTCTATTTAACAGATATTTCTTGTCAGAAATATTGCATAATTTATTCCAGTGTTTCTTATGTATTTTTCAAAGATTATTTATGTACTTTTTATCAATTGTAGTTTTTATGAATTTCCCTCTCTGTGTTGATAGGAGATTTCTGACGAGGTAGCCAGATGTCGCAGCCACCATCTTCAGTCTGATTCTGGTGGGCCTAGAGGATACATGTGTGTTGTGTAGCAGGAGCCTACATCTTTATTGTCTACTCATTTAGCTGCAATAGTAAATCTTATTATACTGGAACCTTTTCACTTTTGTTAGCTCCTCCCGTACTTGTATTTTCTTCTGCGTCAGACTTGTGGCCCGAAGATATTCAATACTTGGATTTTCACCACGTGCATAACAGTGCTTTCACCGCTTCGGCCAATGGCAGGCCCAATTGCCATGCCCGCTTCAGGCAAGGGTCAGTGTATGATGTGTAACAAGTGTACTGCCACTTTTGCCAATATATATATATATATATATATATATATCTATATATCCCCCCTTGAGAACTTTGAGAACTCTATAGTTTTATTTATTTTTTGTACGTAAGTACCTTCAGGATCTGGACCACCCTAGATAACCACGTGTTCAAGTGTACTGACTACATAGTATCTGAACTTTATTTCTAATTAACATGACTAGTGAGGGGATCGCCACAGGGCTATCTACCTGCTACTGCCCTAAGAACAAGAGTCCCCGCACTCACCCGTGCAGAGATGAGTTGGGCCTACCGGACATTATTAATATATTTTCTAAATTTTCCAGCCATGAGCCATAGTTTATCGGAAATCTGACGTATCTCGCCCTTCACCAGTGTCCATGCCACGTTATTTTACTAGGTGTTCTTCAATTCATTTATTATATTTATACTTATATCTATGGTTTTTACTGTAAAATTTACGTGTTAAAGAGGAAAATATTATGTGGAATTTTTCACATGTCTTTAATTAATATTTGGTCCAAAACAATGTGTCATACAACAACATTCTTACAGTGTAAATTGTTTGACTATAGTAAAAATTAGTTTATTGCAAAAAATGTACAATGTTTAAGTTAAATACATTCAGGCCATGAATAACTTTGCAGGAAAACAATTTTATAGCAGTACTTATTGTACTTCGGTTTTAAAAGCACTGTTCAACGTAAATATGTTAAGAACAATTTCACAGTTGAAAACCTTTCACAAATAAAATTCAGTTCACGTCCTTGAAATGTCTTGAAAACCATAGCAGTATGGTTGTTGGTGTGGTCTTGCAAGAGAAATGCTGTACAGAAAACCAACACTTGCCCCTCATTTAATTGACTAGAGCATCATTTGTTACCTCACCTGAAACAAATTTTAATTTTTATATAACCCATTAACAGTGTTAAACATCCTATAAGTAAAAATTTTATTTTTTTGCTTTTAACAATGTCAAAATGGCTATTTTTGTGGAAATGTCATATTTATGCCATGCCATTTGTAGGGGCAAGGTTGTATTGTGAACACTGATAAAACCAAAATAATATAAAAATGATTGTCAGTACACCACACACTATTTAAATGCAAATTTAAATATAAAATATTATCCCTGGATACATAAACTGTAATAATAATGCATACTGGTACAAAGGATATAAGTATTTATTAACTTGTGACGCCCTTCCAAAGGGCGTGGCAAGTGAGACGTATACACAGCCCTTCAAGAACCAATCCACTAGAGGATAAGAAAAAGATCAAATCTATTTAAAGATTTCTGGTTAAAAAGCCAGACAAACACATGACTTCTTTGGCATAATATGTATGATTTATTTGTATAAATGTTTCAAAGTTTAGACAGGATTATGGAAAATATTCATAATTTATTATTTATCTATATTCCCAGTCTTCCAAAAATATTTGACACTTATTAAATATTAGATGGGCTCAGAAATTTATACAATGATACCATTTTCAAATATAAAATACAAATGCCCATTAAAAACTGTGCTAGAATTCCATATACAAGTGGTGCTTGAAACAATCCTAAGTTAAATCTTATGTCTCTCTTGTGTCCCTTGACACAAATCCATGTCATGTCACTACTGTACTCCTACTCCAGGTTTAAGGGTATTATCATAAAATATTAAAGATAAAAAACATGCCTGGGTGATATGTTGCTTTCAGAACAAATAGAAAAACATGCTCTCAACTCCTTTTAAATGTCCACAGAGCTATATTTTCATGTTTAGCAATTTTCTTAACACTTAAACATTTTTCTTTAATACGGGCTAGATACAAAATCTAAACTTGGAGTATTTCCTGACTCCTAATGTAAGCGTACTCTTTTAGTACTGTACTCACAATACTGACATTGACAATAGAGTCAATATTTTAATAAAGTCCAACAAAGACACAAATTACTCTAATTTTTCCATTTTATTACACTTTAAGAATTTTAGGCTGTCTTTAAAAACATGAATGATAACTTTAATCAGCCGATAGTTCATACAGAAATTTTCTATCTTGGAATACGGAAATTCCTAAGTTTTTTCTACCTGCCATGATGCAAAAGTCGTCATCCTGACAATGGCCAGAGGGCCCAGAAATATTATTTCTGTTACATTATTTTTGTACATAACTGTGAGCTGAACATCCAGGAGTGCTGGTCTCTGCCTACACGTCAAACTCCTGGCGTTATATACAAAACTTTTACCCCTCCCAGGGAGGGAGCAACGAGAGTCCAATAATTCAGAGCCCAAGAAACTCTCGGAAAGCTATAAAATTCCAAATTATTAGTGAACAGCCACTTCTGGCACCACAGTTCCACGCCACGTGGTTAACCACCCGGCCATGCAACCACCGTGACAGCAGCACGGTCTGGCAAGGGCAGATCAAACTATCCCTTACACTCAGCGGCCAGTCTACCTCGGGTGCGCGTCACAGCTGGAAGCTATGTCTTATTGATGGGCGACACCTTGCTGTCGCACGTACGTAGGCCTAATGGAGCAGGCTTTTTGTCGCAGACCATCACGTGCGTGTATAATTTGAGTAAGTAAAATCACTAAGTAAATTTTTTAAAATAATTGTGGATAGATAGCAACACATATTTTTAATGTAAAAAGTTTGTTTTATGCTGGCTATAGGTCCCGCTCTGCACATATTGTCTTCTTCGTCGCGCTGGTGTCAAAGTGGGCAGGCATAACGGGAGTGGAGGAATGTAGTTTTATGAGGCCCGTGCCTCTAACTAACTGGAATTTTCAGTGGTGGATGTAATGTGGGAAAAATAAGTGAATCACTCACTTGACTAGTTAGAAGGTGGGATGGTTTTTTTCAGAAAAGTTACTTTGAGAATCATATACTTCAGGAGAGGGAAAATGGTGAAAGTCTTTATTTACTGAAAATATTTATTTAATTTTGTGTACCTTGGCATAAAAGTACACCCAGATATAGAAGCAAACCTATACCACCATCAAGAAACTGGTGAAGAGAACACAGAGTGTGGAGAAATATAGCCCAGTGTTTAAGGTAGAAACAAGGTTCCTGTTGCTACCAGATGCTAAAGATGTTGGGCATAAGCCCCAACCTAATTCAACCAAACAGACATCATCTGCCAAAAACCCCACCTTTCTAAGGAAGGGATGAGCAGAGCATAATTGTTGGGAATGCAATTGTGCAGAAACATAACAAGTCTCTCACTTAATGTTTTCAGGTACTTCCACTTGAAGTAGGCTATGTTATACTATACGGTACTTCGTAATATAGAATTTCTAAAATTTAAAACATATAACATGCCAAATTAATTACAAATTTTATTCTGAGTCAAAACCCTAATCAGTGTTAGCTTCACTTGTCCTTTTGCTAAAATATGCATAAAAGTCCAAGCAGTAAAAGTTAAAAATAATCAACAATTAACAAATATTTCAGCTACTTAGTGGGGAAGAACAGGCAAATGAGTTTTTACAATACGAGTGCACAGAAAACACCTGTAAAATTATTTGTAACTTACACTGGTCTTTATAATTACAGAAAATTGGTCAGCTGCAAACTCTAGGAGCTCTTTTCAGAATCTTTTCAAGCAGAAGTAATAGACTTTAACATTTCATGAGTAAAACTTGATAGTTCTGGCAATTTCAGATTGAGGTATTACCATAGGTAAAATAATCACAGAAACCAACTTGAAGTGAACCATGCTTAATGAAAGGAATATTACTTAAACAGATCAGAGTTTCGACATATCCAACGAGGTATGACTTGCTACTGGCAAATAGGCGGACATTTACAATGACATCTTTAAGATCTTCAGAGCTGTGGTGTAGCTTGACTATGACATGGAATTACAGAACCCCACTGAATACTGCCCTGACTTAGAAACAATTAATGATAATCCAGGAAGACCTTAATATAAAACCCCTTTAAACACAAGGGATCAATGAGTCAAGAAGTCTACCAAGACAGGTAAGAAATGAAGGTACTGGGCATGTAAGGTAGTCTGACCCAGAAAAAGGCAATGAGAAAATACCCCAAAAGAAATAAAGGAAATGGTGGTTCAAAGTCTTTTCTATTAAGTGAAAGAAATACATACCCAAAAATGGTACATGTAGGCCTTGACTTCCATACATAAGATATTATCACCTTTAAATTGACTTTTGTACTATTTACCTGACCTTTTGTATATCTAACAATCTACTGACACATGGATATACCACTGTTTTTTGCTAGCAAACACTGCCATGTCAAGCCTTCACGCGTCATTTGTTTTGAATGTTTCTGTATGTTGCAGTTAGACACCTGTCAGTCATACTGACACAATACAAATGAGTATTTTGTGAAAATAATGTATGTGAATATATATGAAAATTGTAAGTTTGATAAAGTACAAAATATAATGTTACTTTTGCACAATATCTTTACAGAAAATAGGTTGCATATTTAATAACTGTATTTCCACACAATGCCTGCACTTAATTAACCAGATTTTTGCCCAAAAATAATGTGCGGGGATTGTGTTATGTCGTTCGAGAAAAAAAACAAATCTTAGATATACTTTCTTACATACTCAAATATCACAACCAAATAGACATCAAAAGACCACCTACTTAGCATGAAAATTAGTATTGTCACAAAACATATTACCGACAATGAAGCACCATATAAAGCAATTTGTATGTTATAATACATTTGCAATAGCATTATAGTATTATAACCAATATGAATACAAAATAGGTATGTATGTACTGTCCATTTTCATACATAGCAGGTTTGGTTTTCACTTACCGCAATGTAGGATATTGTGAAATAAAGTAATGCGCATCACTGAGAACTACCCAGCTTGGGTAAGTAAAATGGCAGCCGGTGGCAAGACAGCTGGCACACAAACTGGCAACTATGTACATCATGTAATCTTGTAACAGTGCAGTGACATCACACCAAGTAGAAATATACACTATATATTTGGAGAGGCCCCTGCTGCTATGCTACATGTCGCACCATGATATAGCCTGGAGCAGGAGAAGGGGGGGGGGGGGGAAATTATTCCCTGACTCAGTACTGAAAGAAAGCAGGTGAGAGGAAAATGACTGTCGAAGTGTGTTAAAAACCTAAAAACTTATACACCGTTTCTCCGACAGAGCTCATTCAAACAGTTTCGTATTTTGGGAATCGACACACATTATTGACTGGTTATTTTTTTTAGAAACAATGTACAGCAATTAAAGAAAAACATATATACTAAATGTTCGTACAAATTTCCAGAAAAGTTGCAGCATGAAAAGTTAAATTTTTTGTTTGAAGAGATAGACCGGGAATGAAAGAATATGAAATGCAGAGAAAGGAACAACATTTTATGTGAAGGTTGCAGAATTGTTATGAGTGGCCTGGTTTCCACATAGTAGGCTGATACGATTAGAGGATTTTATGGTCAACGTGAATTTCCAGGTATTGAGTTTAAACAGTACATGAGTGTTGGAAATTATGTTTGTTTCATGTTGATAATCTAATGTTTCTCGTCAGATGTGAGTTGTGTTAAGTTGGCAATTGTATTTGTTTACCTTGTTTTGCTTTTTTTTTATTTACTGTCTCATTTGTTCGCACGCCCTTAGGTTGCATGTATGTTGATATAATCATGCAATATAGGAAATGTGCAACATCTGATGCTGAATTCAGTCAATGAATTATAACAGGTTATGGGCCCAGGACAATGCGAAGTTTAGTTCATAGTGAGTTGGAGCACTGCGCGCAGCATGTCAACATGCTTGCTGCCCATGAAGGTTAGGTGCATCACGTCGCAGTGTTATGCTGTACCTGTTAATAGTATGAACTTCTGTTTTCTAATAGTGTAAAGATGTCCAACACATCGTCAGCAAGTACAGGCAGCCTGCCGAGTGTGGAAAAGCTTGACGGCAGCAGCAACTATAATGATTGGAAGTTTGTCATGCAGCTTTATTTGATACACAAAGATTTATGGGACTGTGTTGAAACAAAAGGAGAGGAAGTTGACTTGAAGAAAAATCAAAAGGCAAGGGCAAAAATATGTTTACCCATCAAGCCAAACTGTTTTGTTCATGTACGGTCGGCAACCACAGTAAAGGAGGCATGGGAAAATCTCAGGAAAGTATATGAGGATAAAGGACTGCTATGAAGACAAGGGTTTCTAAGAACACTATTCAGTGTTAAACTATGTGATCACAGAAACATGGAAGAGTACGTAACCCAGATTATGTCGCTAGCACAAAAACTTGCTGACATCATTGCTCTTGTAGAAGATAAATTTGTCGGCATTATCATGCTCACTGGTCTTTCATCAGAATATGATCCAATGGTAATGGTGTTGGAAAGTTCTGGTGCAGTTACTACAACTGACTTTGTGAAGAACAAACTTCTATACGAAGATGTCAAGCGGGAAATGAATGATAAGTAAACTACAGATTCAGCTCTCCTCTTGGGCGGCTATAAAAATAAGAAGCCATCAGCGTCTTGTGCTTATGAAGAGAAATCATATCCTAGCAGAGAAAATGTGTTTAGATGCTACGCTTAGAATAAGATTAGCTATAATAAAGCTTAATGTAGTGATGCTGTCAGGTGAGACACGAGACGAACGGAGACAAAATAAACTTACTGTAGGAGGTCAACAGCTGTGTTTCCCAGTCACCGCACTTTTGAGACTCAGGGTTCTCAGGGATGCTGTGGGTTCTGTGTGTCCGTCTCACCCGAGCATACTTACAAAACACGTTTCATTACTAAACTTTTATCACTTGCAAAATTTGGTGAGGGATTGCTGCCACTACTTAGAGCACTGTGTACTTGCTTTTATTCTGTTAACTATACAAGATTGTGCCAACATTACTCTTATGAAAACTCGGACGTGGCTAGCTAACTCCGTTCAGGTGCTCCCCAGCCCGCAATTAATCTAGCGCACTCCTAGATGGATGCCTTCTCTGTGGTGTTAGAAAACACAATCTTCACAAGGGAAGAGGGTCGACAGCTGCTAGGGTGGACTGATGATTATCCCTGAAGATAGGGTGCAGAGAATTACAAAATGAAACAACATGTGTGCTTATTTGGCATCACTAACATGGACTCGTCGTGGCTCGTCTTGCCGCACGTGGTTAGTGAGGTGACGGCCTATACACATAGCTGGCTCGGACGGAAAAAATATCACTGTACCCTTTACATAAATGACATAAATACACTGGAAATATTATGGGACACAGCATGAATGGTCACAATAAATACACACATGCGTGAAAGCAAACTTAGATGGCGCGGATGCCGCTGGATATGCTTCGTAGCGGATCACGTAGTGCAGATGAATTTTCAGTCTCCCTCCGTTAAAATGGCAAATTCTATGCAGATAATTATTCTTGTGAATAAGAAAAATATTTTCCTGCAAACTACAATATTTGAAGGCTTTTAGCATAACTGATGGCGGGAAAATCAATCTTGAGATAGACAGCGTGGCCATACATACAAAGCATTGATTACGTGCAAATTACATGAAACCTAAATAAAAATTACATAGAACCCTGAAACAAATTACGGTGCACATGATTTTACACAAATAAACTCTCAAAGCGCATGGATGGCACAGACATTGACTTGGCGGCTATTAACCACGTGGTCGTGAGTGATGTGGCCGTAAAACAATTAAACATGAAAACTACCATGAAATACACACATGAAAATAAAGCCCTTAAAATTGCATGCAAAAATGATACAGAAATTACAATGAAACGTCTTTAACATAGGCGGGTGGCGCCTAATTCAAGTTGAGCGCTGCATGGCCTCTCCGACATCTTTCTCCTCTTTCTCCTTAATTAAGTTCAAGAAGCCACAAGGGCACAAATTATTAGGTTAAGTGGAAGCATAATGCTGGGAAATGTCTGGCAAAACATACGCAAAGCAAAGGTTAACCGGTACACTAAAGCGAAACTATTTTGATCTACATCAGAGCAAAAAGTATGTAGTGCGTATGTAACAGCGTCTTACCTCGCCAGCTCTCCTCGATGGACTGCCCAGAGGCAGGGGTCGCATGGACCTACCATGGCTGCCCACAGGGTTCACACAAGCCGAAGTGTCATGCACGCCAAGGAAACCCTATATCTTTTAAAATAAATTACACATAATCAATTTAAATATTGATTTACATTTTGGATTTGCTTATGAATTTTCTGTATTCTTTGAATGCCTTTTTATGACTGCATTCATACTGTAATAATAATGTTCTTAATCTTCGTGCAGCGCACATGTTGAATTCATACCCAAACATTATGCAATATTGTAAAACATACATTTTAAACATTTAGACAAACCTGAAAATAAACAAGAGAAATAATTTTACATTTCAAATAAATATTCCGTTATGGAAAGTTCAGGTTACGGCCTTCTTGCGCATGTGCATGCCCACGTTTCACTTGCGTGGTGAGCGCCATCATGGTCTTAACGCAGCTGGCTGTCAGCCGGCATCAGCAGGTTCACCCAGAACAAGGGAGCAAGGCAGATTAGAACTGATGCGCCTGATTGCTCATTATTTACAGCTTTGACAGCGAGCATGAGCTCAAATGATTGTATGTGGACTCTGGTGCAACGACACACATAACAAACAGAAAGGACTGGTTAAATAACTACAAGAATACTGTTGATAAGGGGGTCGCTATTGCAAACAACAATGTTTTACTAGGTGTAGGTTGTGGAGACTTTGTAGCACAGCAGACCAAAAGGGATGGTACTATTAAAATCAGTGACATTGTATATGTTCCACAAATTTATACAAACCTTCTGTCTGTCAATACAATGGTGGCTAGAGGTATTGTTGTTGCTTTTTGGGATTCAGGCTGTACATTGTATCACAAAAGGGACTTTAGTATTCAAGGTGAGGTTATGACCACAGCAGCAAATATTGGTGGTCTCTATAAGCTAAACTTACCCACTGAGGTGGCCAACACAGCAGTAATTAAGCCTACACGAGAGCTGTGGCACAAAAAACTTGCTCATCTTGCTAAAGAGGGACTGAAACAGCTCAAAGAAGGCATGGTCACAGGTGTAAGCTATTCAGACGCAAATGAGTTACCTTGCATTGCCTGTGCATGAAGGGTAAGCAGAGTAGGAAGCCATTTAAAAAGATTGGTGGTACTTGTGCCTCAGAGAAGTAGAAACGTGTTCACTCTGATATTTGTGGCACAATGTCTGAAGAGAGTTTTGGCCGTGCTCGATACTTCTTAACATTCATTGATGACACAACAAGAAAGACCTTTGAGCACTTCCTCCAATCCAAAAGTGAAGTCTGTGAAAGTTTCAAGTAATTTAAAGGAGCTGTTGAGAGAGAAACTGGCATGTAAGTGAAATGCTTGCACTCTGATAATGGTAAGGAATATCTGAACTATAAAATGAAGCAGTTTCTCAACGACAATAGAATTAACACCAGGCAACAGTAGTGTGGCTGGAGTGGCTGAGAGAGCCAACCGAACTATTGTTGAAAAGGCCAGGGCAATTCTTCAAGAAGCTGGTTTGGAAAAACGCTTTTGGGGTGAAGCGGTGAATACTGCAATTTACCTGAAGAATAGGTCACCAATAAAGGCACTCAAATGTGTAACCCCAGAAGAAGCCTGGACTGGACAGAAAGTCGATTTAAGTCACTTACAGGTTTTTGGCTATGAGGCATTTGTTCATGTCCTTAAACAACTATGAGGAAAGTGGGATGCAAAGAGCAATAAAATGGTGTTTGTAGGATACTCAAATTTGACCAAGGGCTACAGACTCATTGATCCAAAGTCACCCACTAGGATTATGAAAGACAGAGATGTGCTGTTTATTGAAGAGACTAAGAATATTAAAGAACAGGTGGAGGGGAGCACAACTGCTACAGAGATTCTACACATGACTGATACCCCTACATCAGATTATGTGGCTCGACCAGAACAACCGGAGGTATTGATAGAAGATGGTTAGTGAGGCTGGCCAGAGGAAGTGGACACACAGCTACAGGTACTTGCTGGACCAGATGTGGAACTGGAAATGGAAGATTATGAGCCTGAGCAGAGCGTGACAGAAGAAGACGTATCCAGACTTTGTAACATGTGCTTCCAGCAGTGAGCCTCTGAGTGATCTAAGTGCGTTCCAGAAGCACTCTCCAGTAGTCAAGGAGAGATGTGGAAATGTGCAATGGAAGAGTAATATAAATCACTGCTGAAAAACAACACGTGGGAACTTGTTGACAGACCAAATAGCAACATAGTACAGTGTAAATGGGTTTTCAAAGTCAAAAAGGGAACAAATGGAGATGTGGAGAGGTATAAGGTTAGGTTAGTGGCCAAAGGATTCAGTCACAAGTATGGCGTCAACTACGAAGAAACCTTTGCCCCTGTTGTGAGACATTCAATGATTATATTACTGTTTTCTTTGGCTGTTGAATTGGACCTGAATGAATGTTTACCACCTTGATGTGGCAACTGCTTTTCTTCATGCTGAATTGAATGAGCAAGTCTTCATGGAACAGCCAGAGGTTTTCATCAGTGAGGCAGATAAAGGAAATGTGTGCAAGTTGAATAAGGCAATTCATGGCTTAAAGCAAGCATCAAGAGCCTTCAACAAACAGATTCACCACAACATAATAGAGCTACATTTTTCAAGGTCTGAACATGAGCCATGTGTGTACCAGAGATGAAGTGGAGAGTCAATAATGATTGTTGCTCTAAATATGTATGATTGTTTTGAGTTTTACAGTGATACAGCCATGAAATCAAGACTAGTGAAAGAGCTCAACAAAAAATTTGAAATCAAGGATCTTGGTGAAGTACAAGAATGTCTCGGAATAAGAATTGTCAGGGACAAAGAGGGAATGGTGATCAGACTGGACCAAAAGTGATATACAGAACAAGTAGTGGAGCATTTTGGAATGCTAGACTGTAAGCTTGTGGGAACACCGATTGAGATCAATCACAAACTGACTAGGTCAACAGATGATGAAGTAAGTGCATCAAACCATCCATATCAACTATTGGTGGGCGCCATAATGTACCTGGCCAACTGTACCAGGCCAGGCATTGCTCATGCAGCCAATGTACTAGGTCAGTTTAGCAATGGTCATGATGACAAGTATTGGAGTATAGCCAAGAGAGTGTTAAGGTATTTGAAGGGCACCTTCGACTACACCCTAATGTTTCAAAAGACTGGTGAAGACATCACAGGCTACGTGGATGCAGATTGGGTGGGATACGAATTGGATCACAAGTCATACAGTGGTTATGTGCTCAAGATGAGTGGTGCAGCTGTGAGTTGGGAATTTAGAAAGCAAAAAATTGTGGTCCTCTGTAGTGCCGAGGGCGAGTATATGGCCATGAGTGAGGCTTTAAAGGAGGCTATCCATCTCAAAAGGGTTGTTAAGTGAATTGCGTGGTAGAGATAAACCAATTGCCATGTTCAAAGATGGTCAGAGTGTGCAGAAACTACTGCACAACCCAGTGTTTCATAGGCGCACAAAGCACATAGACATCATTTTATCCAGGAAGCAGCAGAAAATGATCAGATTGTTGTTCAATATTTACCAAGTGACAGAATGGTTGCAGATGTGTTAACAAAGTCTCTACCATGCCATAAACACTCGTATTGTGTCAATGAGTTGGGTTTGAAGACATTCTTGCAGTTTGTCCATGAGTGAATGCAATTTGTTGGAACCATTAGATTAAGGGGGAGTGTTGGAAATTATGTTTGTTTCATGTTGATAATTTAATGTTTCTCGCCGGATGTGAGCTGTGTTAAGTTGGCAATTGTATTTGTTTCCCTTGTTTTTCTTTGTTTACTGTCTCGTTTGTTCTCGCATCCTTAGGTCGCATGTATGTTGATGTAGTCATGCAATAAAGGAAATGTGCAACTTCTGATGCTAAATTCAGTCAATTAATTATAACAGTATGACTCAATATAAACCAACATAAGGCATAAAAGAAAGAAAATTAATGCTTTAATCCTCTTTTTGTTTATAAATTACTAGCTTAACAATACTGTACACTATCACAATCAGTTGGCATTGGTTCAATTCTCTGCAAAGATATTAGTTTTAAAAGTTTCTCATCAACTGGACTGAATATTTTAGTGCCCTACCTGTATCGTAAGTTTGTAAGAATGCATTTTGAGACATGCAGTATTTAGAGTAGTTAAATCTAAAATGGTTACATTTTGCATCATTTACCTTGCGCTGTCCTGCTCGAGCATGTAAAGGAGTGGGTCAAGGGCATTATTACTGGTAATCCGAGGAATGCACAGATATTTACAAAGGTTTGCTGCTACTGTAGAGCTAAGCCTATTGTGACTCATGGGTTTCCATCCTTGAGCAGATTGCATTTCTGGGGTTATCGTTGAAAGAGTGTTCTGGACAATGCCTTTGCCTCTCTTAACACATTGGGCACTACGGATCCATATGTTCCAGTACGCAGTGGAACATGATGCTGAGACAAACAACCAACTAACACATAAGCTATCAAGAAATCTGGAAACTTAGGAGTTTGTGGTGGACAAAGAAGGGTGGTATGAGCTACTGTTTCCTCTATTCCCCTCAAATGCTTGCACTCGAACAGGGACCAGAACCCGGAGACAACACTGTGGTATTCTTAGAAAGGTCAGGGAAGAAAATCCAAACCCATCTGAGTCCCAGCTAGATGAATTGTTGGTGAAAGTGTTGGCAGCACAAAAAAAATACAAGATCGTGGCTAATTGGGGAATGGAATGTGCCCAGGCAGGTTCACTAATGTTTGTGAGGCAATGAACTCCAGGCAATATTCTACTATCTTTCACAAGAGGCCCTTAACTGGAGGCAAACTGGCAATATTCACAACAAAGGTAAGGTGAGGAATTGTATGCCAATTCCACCCCCATGCCTTAGCCTTGGCTTTCTATAACTGGGCTTCAGTCAGAGGACTGGAAAATATTTATTTTTAGTATCAAAATGATTCTTTGGTTTGTTTTGCATTTTATTAGAGGTCCCTATTATATAATACATTTAGGTAACACATTGTATCAACATCTAAATTTTTGCCTTCTTGATGTATAAGTGTCAATGGCCAAAACAATACTAAATTTAATTTTACTTGAAAATAATTCCTTTCAAAAATATATTTATTGTAAATATATTCATGTTTTTAATGACAACATTATTTTAAGAAATTCTAGGTCTAAGCAATATTTTAACATGTACAATGAAAATAATTCCTAAATTTACAGGCTCAATACAAGTTCTTGTACACTGTTATTTTGTAGGTCCTGATTTGCATGGGCCTTCAAAAGTAAATGACCCAAAACAAGAACAATTTCTTAATTACCAAGACCACATTGTGAGGAAAATGGAATCACTCTCATCTAATGGTGAAAAGAAAGATGAAGCTATTTTGGTAAGAAACAAAACATGCATTTATGGTGTTTCATTTCTGAAGTGTTTTAAGAATACAGTGACTGACTGTCCCTGAGTTTCATTTCTATTTAATTAATTTATCATTCATTGAGCATCTACAGCTATAGAACAAATACTTTTTTGTTGAATTACTTTTTTACTCATATCAAGACTCTGTGTGCAATTTCAAGAAAATGCAGAATGTGCTTATAATTACAAAGAAACTGAGCTTGGTACAAAAAGTCACTTTTTTTTAAGGAGAATCAGTACCCATCATCTTGGATACATGAAATTTTTTGCCATAGCCTGCATTACACATTTTGCATAATGTTTCACTGAGCATCGGGACATGTTGCTGTCACCAGCGTCACTGGCTGACAAAGTGGCAGGCAAGCCACCGGGTTCTGTACCGAGGAGTAAACTGGAGATTATGATGTTACTAATTGCACTCGTGGGCACCACATAGTGTATCCTGTCTAGGGCGGGAAGCAGAGTTCTCAGAGTGGATGGTCGCTATACCAAATCCCCTCTGCTGCAATACATTAATGTACACATGATATAAAAAAGATGGGTTATCAGGAGCTACCCAACAAACTACTGCCATTGTTCAGGCCATGGAGTACACCTTCTTCCCCCATGCTGTGATGCAGTGCTGCTTAGCAACAGTACTACCTGAATATACAATACGTGGATCATTGTAAATGGCATTTACTGAGACCAAAGTTACTCTGTTCGTGCAGCAGCACAAATACAAACACTGATACACAATAACATTCTCTCCCAACTGGCTCTGAGCTCTATTAAAACAGAAATTACATTACCTTTAATAAAACATTAGTAAACAAAGTTGTAGTGGCTTTCCACATGGTAGGGGCAATCATGATACCACGGAGTCAGCTGCACCCATATATAACAAGTTTAAACTCCCTTGCACCAAGCTGTGCAAGGGACTGCACCACAGTATAAACAAGAGGCTAAATGAGCAAGGTTCCAGTATACTAAACATGCTGATGGTAAACTAACAAGAGTTGAATACAAGGGTGAAGGACTCTAGCTGTGGTACACAACTTAATACGGCAGAGCTCCGCATGAGACTGAGGAATGGTGGATGTGCGGAGCCAACCACTCTTATACACAATTACACAATATGTACAAATAAAACAAGACCCTCCTGACAGTTAAATGTAATTTTTTTAAATTTTCTGTTACCACATTAATACTATGTTAACATCTTTCCAAGCAGATTTTCTAAACATTTAGGGGCATTTCACAAGTGGTAATAGCTGTGTGTTCAAAGTAGCAGCTTGTACTCCAGCATCAGTTCATGTTTTTTTCATAAACACAGCCTGAAAACCAACTGGATCTGCAACTTGCATGATTGTGCTGGAAAGTCATTATTTGATTTTATAAGATATATGCCGCTTACAGTAAGATTATTCTAACTACTTTAATTTTTGCACTTCACATAGATTTTGTGCGGCTACTATCGTACACACAGCCAAAAGACAGTTACTAGCACTCCTGCACATCACACTCTCCACAACACCATGTTAGTTATATTGTTGTCGGTAGAGATGGGCATATGGTTCACAAATCACTCAGTTGAACTGATTCACACTGCAGAACTCTTGGGAACTGGTTCGTAAAAAATAACTGTGGCTCACTAGCTCAGCGGACAGAGGAGTCTGGATATGTCCGTTCTTTGTTCCCTCTCTATTCCCACCATCCATTGTGGCTACAGTTCACAGTTCCATTCCTCTGCTTCCAGCTCTCTCTCTCCTCTTTGCTTCACAACAGTTTTAAAATCTCATGACTATTGACCAATCGACTGAACTAACATGAACAGTAACTGCTCATCTCCTTTCAAGAGTGCTCTTAAGAGATTCTGTGTATACAGAAAATTCCAGCATCACAAACTACTGTCAGTTTCAATTTTGTGTATTAATCAAAAATAATTCTCACTTTGTGCAATAATGATGAATATGTATAAATTTATATTGTCTGCCTAAAGTAGAGTTACATTAACTCAGCTTTCAATAAGCAATGTTTTCTGAAATGTTTAAACCATAACATAATAGTCAGTTTTGGAAACTTATATTTCGCTATTAGTTTATACTGTAAATAAATAAAGTCAAAATATGAAGATATTTGTTTCTGAAAGGGCTGGTGCAAAAAGAGAACAGCTTATGTTGAAATAATACCAAATATTAATTAAAAAACTGAATTTGATTTATGAATCTTCTTCCAAAAGAGATATTTCATATCTTTTTAATGCCAATTATTTATTCTGTGATAATATATTATTTTCTTGCATCAAATTGTAAAAGCAAAACATGTTAAATTTTGGCAAATTGAATTGAACAGATATCATGTTTGCAGTAGGGGTTTCCATGCAAAATTTACAAATGGAACAACTGTTTACATATACATATTTTTATATTTATACAGAAAGTCTCAGAATGCATGGAAGAACCACACCATGTGAATACTAAGAGAATTTGGAGACAAAAATTTTAATGGCAAAATGTTGTATGATGACATTTTTCGTGCACAATTTGACAACACATTGTGTAGTTAAGTCCCCTCATTTGTACAATGTTCAATACGTTATGTAAACTATACATTGAACAAATGTTAGGACTGGGCAGGACTTGAACCTACACCCATAACATGATGGCCAGGCCAGTGGTAGTAAAATATCAGTTGAGTATATACAGAGTGTCCCATTTATTTTGACCATCCATAATAACTCTGTACCAGGGTTCCAAATTGACGCCGTCAAGTGAGACATGAGATGAACAATGACACAAATACTTACTGGCAATTTAGATGCCAGCTGTGCTTCCCAATCACTGCACTTTTGAACTCAGGGTTCTCAGGGATGCTGTGGGTTCTGTGTGTCCGTCTCACCCGTGCGTTCTTACCAACACGTAGGCAATACTAAACGTTTTACTAAACATCACTTGAAATAAACACTTAATAAAATATATGTGACTAGGATACTGTCACTACTGAATAAAAGAATTAAGTTCACTGTAGACTTGTTTTTAATGTTATTATGCATACACATCCACATGCCAATAAAGTGATTATCTCAGTCATGACTAGCCAATTCCACTTGGGTGCTCCCCAGCCCGCAATTACTCTAGCACACGCCTAGATGGATGATCTCACCAAGGTGCATTAAAGCACAGCCTTCACAAGGGAAGAGGGCTGACAGTCGCTAGGGTGGATTGATGGTTTTTCCCTGAAGACAGGGCACGGTGAATTACAAATGAAACCTTTAATACATATTAACACGTGTGATTACTCACCATCACTAATGCAAACTTGTCGGGGCTTGCCCTCCAGCACGTGGGTAGTGTGGTGATGGCCTATACACAGAGCCGGCTAGACGGGAATAATTGCACCGTACACTAATTACAAAATTACATAAACCCTTGAAAGATATATGAAACAAGATGGGACACGAGACGAATATTGACAATTAACACACACATGTGTAAAAACAAGCTTTGATGGCGCGGATGCCTCTGGATGAAGTTCATAGCGGACCACGTGGTGCAGGTGAAATTGCAATATTTCTGCTCAGAAACGGCAAATTAAAGTCAGACAAAAGATTATTCTTGCTGAGAAAATTATTCCCTTTACTATTGTAGTGGTTACAGATGTGTAATATGCCTGATGGCAGTAAAATCAAACATTACTGTGACCGCGTGGTCAAGTACAAAAAGCATCAATTTACGTGAAAAATACATTGAACCCTGAATAAAATTGACATATAACCCTGAGATAAATATTGCACATACAATGTTACATAAATAAGCTCTCAAACGCAATGATGGCATATACAAAGATTTGGCGTTGGTCGGCCACGTGGTTATACATGATGTTGCCGTAAAATATTCAAACACGAAAGATTACCCTTAAATACATACATAAAATAAAGCCCTTAAAATTGTGTATAGCAATAATGCAGAAGTTACAATGAAATGCCATAAACATAGGTGGATGGTGCCTGATTCAAATTGCGCGGGTCGCGTGACCTCTTCGACATTCTTCTCCTCCTTCTCCTCGATTACGTTAAAAATGCCGCAAGGGCGCAATAAATTAATAAAACAGAAGCATAAACCTAAATCAGTGAACAAAAGTTATAGTGCGTATGTGACAGTGTCTTACCTCGCCAGCTCTCCTCGACAGACTGTCCAGATACAAGCGCCGCACAGACCTACTATGGCCACCTATGGGGTTCACATAAGTGAAAGTGCTATGCACGCAAAGTAAAATATTTAATTATTGAAAATAAAATGGCACAAATTATAATAAATATTGTTTTACATTTCTATAATTTTGGTATGAATTTCAATATTATTTTAGTGTCTCTTTATGACTGTGTTCATGCCGGAATATTAAGTGTTCTTAATCTCGGTGCCGCGGGCACTTTCAATTTTATAACCAAACAATTTCAAATTAGTACAAACACTTTAAAACATTTTAAGCCATATTAAACACTGCATATAGACACATTTGACATTGAAATAACATTTATAAAAAAGTTCAAAATTATTGGCCTCTTTGCACACGTGTGGGACACATGACACGTGTGTGGTGAGTGCTATCATGGGCTCTAGCGCCACTGGCTGTTAGCCGGCGTCAAAATGAATAAGTATTTCATACAAAAATTGTGTAACTGGAAGGGGGGAATAATACTGCTGGTGAATCAACCTTATAGCATTATTTATTAGTGAGATAGAAATAATAACATCAGTTTTTTAAATAGCATCTTGTATCTATTTGTAAACATTTAAGTGAATCTCATCAACACCTTTTTAAACATATAGCACAATGTAAACTTTCATATCATAAACATAAAATACAAAACAGAAAGTGGAATCTCTACTGCCTGTTTGTAGTACTATCTATATGGGTACTGTGAGGGGTAGGACATTCACATTAGATGTTAAAAGTGGTGACCATTAGCTGCGATACACAAGTTCAGTCACTAGACGAATGACAATGCTGATTCCTCCAGTGTTGCATGCTGAACAACGTTACAAGCAGGCACAATATGTACATGCATGTTCACTGGAGTTGTTGGGATATTTCGATAGACAGTGCCTTTGATGTAACCCCAAAGAAAAAAGACCAGGAGGTTATGGTCAGTAGACTGAGCAGGCCACTGAACTGGTCCTCCATGACCAATCCACCTACCGGATATTTTTGGTCCAGAACACAACATGCATATACGGCAGTATGTGTTGGGCATCCATTGTGCTGGTGCCACATTATCATTCTGTTCCCAAGCGGTATCTCCACAAGAACATCAGGAAGAATTGTTTGTATGAAGGTGGCTTACTCCATGCCGTTTCGGTTACCATTCATGAAATAATGCCCTATAACCTTATTGCCAGTCATCCCACACCAAGCGTTAACCCTCCATTGATGCTGATGGTCCACCTACCGAAGTCATAGTGGGTTCTCGATGGACCGATAATACATGTTCCTCATATTCATTTGGCATGAGTTGGAAAATGAAAATTCATTGGTATAAAGAACATCCGAAAAATGTTTGGGTTGGCGATAAGTTGATGCTGTGCCCATTGAGAGAACGCTACACGAATCTAGTAGAAATCATTCCATCGCAATAACTGGTGTAAGTGTACATGATAAAGATGGAATGTATGACGCTTAAGAATGTGATGTGTACTTGTTTTTGGAACGCCAATTTTGGTTTCAAGTTGGTGTGTGTGGACGTGTGGATTAACTGCTGCAGCAGTGAGAACAGCAACCTCAGCAGCTTCATCTATGCAAGATCTACAACAATTGCATTGCTGTGGGTTCAAATTGCCAGTTTCATAAAGCTTCACAATGAGACGAGAAAACTTCTATCTGGACAGTGGGGTCATGTTGGGTATTGCTCTCTGTAGGGTTGCTCTGCCTGACTATCATTAAGCTGACTTTCAACAGAATGAACGACGAGTGAGCAAATTAAACTATTGATAACGGTAATAACAGAAGAGTGCATGTGTTTCAGTACAACTCACTTGAATGTACTACATTGTACTGTAAAATAATACAAACACATTCATCTGCTAACTTACATTCTCCATAGATGAGCAGCATTTCAACCTTCTGATTGTTGGAGTACATTTTCGTTACTGCAACTCTCACCTAGCAGTGTACTACATTCGACTGCACACGGATGACTGATTAAGTAGTTGTCATATCATATCTGTTCTTTTGTTTCCTCTAAGCACAAACACTGTGATATGGGACATACAATTCTGGGTACCAGCAATGTTTACATCACCTCTACATCAAATGCAGAGTGTCAACGTCATACCATGCAGCACAATCATGCCACAAGGCATCATATAACAGGTCTTTATGAACCCTTATCAGTCACAATGTCTGTGGTGGTTTTTAACAACCTGTTTATTACACTTGTACACTGTGATAAATTTATGAATATATCTTGATGAGCTTCATTCAATGTTTGACTAATAGATACATATTGCCATATAAACAACTGATGTTAGTACGCCTATCTCAATAATAAATAATGCTATAATGCAGACTCCTCAGCAGTATTATTTCCCACATCCAGTTGTAAAATTTTTGTATGAAGAACTTTTTCATTTGGAGCCCCAGTATGGAATTATCGTGGGTGGGAACAATAAAAGGGGCATCATGTATGTATATATGTGTGTGTATGTTTATATATACATATGTATATATGTGTGTGTGTGTGTGTATATATATATATATATATATATATATATATATATATATATATATATATATATATATATATATATATATATATATATATATATATATATATATATATATATATATATATATATATATATATATACACACACACACACACACACACATACACATATATACATGTGTTGTTTGGAATCACGTTGTATATATGAGTATTTATATGTGTGTATACACATTAATAGGTATACATATATATGTATGTATGTGTGTATATATACATGTAAATATATATGTGTATATACCCTAAAGTGATTATCAAAGGAGCTACGCTGCCCTAAAATCCACAGTTTGGAATGTAATTTAGTCAAAAATAATAGTAACCACCCACGAGTAAGCAACAAATCGATGAATAGTGTTGTGTAGAACAAAGATCCTATACCTGTGACAATGCAGTTGATAATATCATCCCCTGTCTTCACGAAAATAGGGGTTACCCCTTGTGTTTGCACGCAAATTGTGAACAGTGCATTGTAAGTGATTTATTAAGATGGCTTAAGGATCAGCACATCGTAACCAACACAAATGGTCGTCTTGTCAGAATACTCTCAGGTGAACCATTATTGCGAAATCCATCCAGAAAATGCATATGCAAAACAGAAGGTGAAAGGCCTGCAAGGGCGGCAACACACAAAACATGGGGCGGTGTAACACCATGTGGCATTTGACATCACAATGTACTGGTGTCAGCCTGATAAGTAGTCAGTGTAAATAACGGCGCCGATTCAGTTGTGTGCTAGCGTTGGATGTGTTACTGACTTGGTTGCAGTAAGAAATCACGATGGAGCGTTACATGTGGGCAGAATGTACAGACATGGTACTGGTGTATGGGTGCAGCGATTATAATGGATGAGCTGCCCAGCATCTTTACGCAGAGCAATTTCCCGGCATGCATGTCCCACACCATACAATGTTTGAGGCAGTTACCAGGCAGTTCTGTGAAACAGGGACTGTACAGGTAAGGGCAAGGTAATGTGTGTGGCAATACATCGTTTGTCATATGTTGTACTCAGCCATAACATATGGGGTATAGTTGAAGGAGGAGAAACTGGTGCAATTTGAGATGCAGCCCTCAACAGACACATATCAGGTAGCAGGTGAGATGGGGTGCGGCCAAAAAACAGTCTGCAGTGTTTGCAGAGAGCAATTATTGCACCCATTTCATCTCCATAAAGTGCAAGCGTTGCATGGAGATGATTTACACCATTGCGTTACATTTACATATTGGTATCTGCAGCAGTGCATCTCCGTTCCTGGTTTTGCATTGCACATATTATTCACTGATGAATGCACGTTCACACGCGAGGGTATTCACAACATGCACAACATATATGTCTCGGCCAGTGAGAATCCACATGCCACCCACATTTCCGGCCACCAAGTACATTATGTGTCAATGTAGGTGCGGTGTAGTTGGTGAAACGTTGCTCAGGCCATACGTCTTGCTCCAGTGACTAACTGGGGCAGTTTATATGGAGTTTCTCACCAATACTTCACCCAATCTTCTGGATGATGTTCCCATTAATATTCAGTATGGTATGTGGTACCAACATGATGTTGCCCCTGCCCACTTTGCAAGAGATGTTCATGTGTACCTGTCAGATACATTTGGTGCTCGCTGGATAGGCCATGGAGGTCGTGTGTCATGGCCTGCAAGATCACCGGATGTGTCACCACTGAATTTCTTCATGTTGGGACACATGAAATCTGTTGTGTATGCCTTCCCGGTAGAGTCAAGGGACAATCTGGTTCACTGGATACAAGCAAGTGCCAACAGCATACGTGCAATGCCCGGTGTTTCAAAATGTGTGCATTAGTCAGTGTCACGACGATGCAATGCCTGCCTTGATGCCCGTGGTAGGACCTTTGAGCAGTTCCTGTAAACAGTATGAATAGTGATTTTACATTTGTAAACGTTGGTATTGTGTACTGTTTCAATACAATAAATTAGTATGTATCTGCAGTGTGATCATTCCACTACTTTACTTTCGTAAATGCAACCCACCTGGAATCGCACCCAGCACCTGACCATTACTCTTTTCACTTTACGAGTGCTATCACATAGTCACTAGCGCATTGTGCAGTTAATTTGCACATGGTGATGCACCACCCCATGTTTAGTGTGTTGCCTACCTCGCAGCCACTCACATTATGTTTTGCATACACGCTTTCCGGACTGATTTTGCGACAACGGTTCAATTGAGAGTATTCCAACAAGATGACCATTTTTGTTGGTTATGATGTGCTGATTCTTAAGTCATCTCAACAAATTGCTTACAGCTTACTGTTCACAATTTTCATGCAAACACAGAGGGGGCAAACCCTATTTTCATGATGATGGGGGATGATATTACCAAGTGCATTGTCACAGGTGTAGGATCTCCATTCTAAACAACACTATTCACCGATTTGTTGCTTACTTGTGGGTGGTTGCCATTATTTTTGACTAAATTACATTCAAAACCATGGATTTTAGGGCTGCATAGCTCCCTTGATAATCATTTTAGAGTAAAAATGGTACAGACATTTTCATCTTATATTTACATCAGGAATAACCTGCTGCAGTTTGTCTGTGTTGTTCAGAATCACGTTGTACACACATATATGATGTGTATATATACACACACACTCACACACACAAAAAACACACACACACACACACACACACACACACACACACACACACACACACACACACACACACACACACACACACATATATATATATATATATATATATATGTATATATATATATGCACACATGTACACAGAGAGAGAGAGAGAGATATATGTGCATTTGATATAGCCTAAATCATTATTACATTATTATAACTTTGTCTAGAGGTTTTGATAACTACATAGTCTAAAACTTCAACACCAATGGCAAATGTTTTTTAATGAACCGATGAACCATGGCAAAGTTCTAGTTCACTTTGAAGAACGAATAAATTTTGAACCACTCATCTGAGTGAACCATTTTACTCATTTCTAGTTGTCAGTGGTACGTATTCTCTTCCAGTGGTGGTGGCAGTAGCCCCAATGGCTGTTGTTAGACAGGCTGGTGTGTTCAGGTCACCTGCTGCTCCTCTGCCGTTGTGCACTCATGAAGCACTATGCACCTTGGTGGTCCGCTGCAGCATGTGTTGACATATGGGAAAGTGTTTGGTTTGGGCTTAGGGAATGAGAAGGGGTAACTGTCCTGACGGTGATTGGTGAACTGGCATTGGCTTTGTTGACTTCATTAATTACGCCAAAGGAATTGGTCAACATCAGTTAAGAAGAGTTAATACAAGTGCTGGATAGCCATTTTGATCCTAAGAAGAATGAGATTGCGTCATGTTTTGTTTTTGCAAATTGCAAGCAACAGTCGACCGAGACTATAGCAGAGTTTGTGGCAGAATTGAAACGATTGTCAAGAGGATGTAACTTTCAAGATCTAGAGAAGCAGTTGTTAATATGTATTGTGTGTGGCGTTAAGTATGAGCGACTCCAACATCAGTTGCTACCGGATTCAACCCTAACCTTTAATACGGCTGTCAAGATCTCTGCTGCTTTTGAGGCGGCAAACATGGATGTGGAGACTATTTTAGCTGCACAGAATGAGGTTAAACATATTTGCGAAAGAAGTTATAGCAAACTGGAGAACGTGAAGGGAGAGTGTGGGTATGTGAGCAGCAAGAAAAAATGCAAAATGCCAGGTTATTACTGCAAGGAATGATGCAGCTATCACATATTTCCGGTGTGGTGTGGTGGCGCATAAAGCGCCAGAATGCAGGCACAGAAATACTATTTGTTCACGTTATCATAAGGTTATCATATTAAGAGGGTATGCCGCAGTAGCAGCAGTACTCAGGGCACTAAGGCAGAGAAATCAGAAGTGTATTACACAGATTCTGGGCAGATCAGAAGAGAGCACATGCATGTAAATGAAGACCATTATGGTACCTTATTTAATGACAATCTTAGTATTGATCAGGTACAGGAATACAAGGTGAGCCTGCAGTTGAATGGGAAATCTCATGAATTTGAAGTTGATTCAGGTGATGCGTTAACTATTGTTAACCATGATGTGTTTATAAAACTCTGGACAGATGTTAAAAATAGACCTGTGTTGCAACCTAGTAAGGTTCGTTTAGAAGGGGGGGGGGGGGGGGGGTGATGGCAAATGCGTGCGAGTGTATGGTGAAGTTTCTGTTAAGGTCAGTTTCAAAGGCAAATGTTCTGTTCAGAAGTTAATTGTGGCTGACTCTGCTGGAAAAAGCTTGCTAGGTAGAAATTAGATCGAAGACCTAGGCATATCCGTACACAAGGCATCCATAGAATTGAAGATGATAGCATCTTGAAGGAATATGAACCGTTGTTCCATGAAGAAGGGTTACCACCCTTAAAGGTACCACCTGTTCATATTAACTTGAAGGTGGATGCAGAGCCCAAATTTTTGAAAGCTAGATCAGTAGCAATACTGTTACGTATGCGTGTGTATGAAGCTTTGGACATACTAGTTAGGGAAGGGGTACTGGAACCCACAACATTTTCAAGCTGGGCAACACCTGTTGTACCAGCGTTAAAAAAAATGGAAGCATATGTATATGTACTGATTATAGTAATACAGTGAATACATGTGTGCAGAAAAATGTGTTTCCCCTTCCCACCATCAAGGAACTGTTGGTTAACCTAGGATGTAGCGAAGTGTCCTCACAACTTGATGTGAAGCAAGCCTACTTTCAGTTGCCGGTAAACGATACTACTGCTGAAATATTGACATTAAGCACATCAAAGGCATGTGCAGTGGTTACCACAAGGGCTGTCGGCAGCTCCGGTATATTTCAGCATTTTATGGAGCAGCTATTGTCAGGACTTCAAGGGGTTGCAGTGTTCCTGGATAACATTGTGATTGCAGGGTCAAGTGTCCAGGAACATGATGAAAGATTAAAGGATGTGTTGCACAAGATGACTGAAGTGGGAATGACCTTAAATAATGGGAAGTGTAAATTTAGAGTGCCACAAGTGCGTTTTCTTGAATTTATTGTGAACAAAGCTGGAGTTCAGCCAGACTGTGAAAAGGTCCGTGCTATTCATGAGGCACCTAAGTCGAAGAACAAAACTGAATTGAAAACTTTCTTAGGGCTTTTGAATTTTTATGAGAGTTTGTTAAAAGTCAAAACTTACATTGCAGATCCCCTGCACAGATTTCTGAAGGGGAATACGACATGGAATTTTGGACATACTGAGAGGGAAGCCTTTAAGAACTGCAAGACATTGTTGCAGGCAACATCCGTGTTAGCTCATTATGATGAAAATAAACCTTTAGTACTAACATGTGATGCAAGCCCATATGGGTTGGGGGCAGTGTTGGCAATGAAGGAAAAGAATGGGCAGGAACGGCCACTGGTGTTTGCTTCCAGGACTTTGTCGGACACAGAACGTAACTATGGTCAATTCGATAAGGAAGGTCTTGCCTTGGTGTATGGGGTGAACAAATTCCAAAAGTACCTATTGAGCCGGACTTTCACAAATTTTTCTGATCACAAGCCATTGTTGGGGGTTTTTGACCAGGGCAAGCCCATGTCAAGTATGTTATCACCTCGTATGATACAGTGGTGACTGTTTCTCTCCTCTTTCTCCTATTCTCTCAAGTACAGGCCAGGGGAGCAGTTAGGAAATGCGGATGCTTCAAGTAGACTGCCATTACCAGACATGGTGGAAGACCCCCCTTATCTTGCTGATGTACTGTTCCTTGAATCAGAGGATGCTCCATATGATGCTATTGAGATTGCTGCAGCTACAGAGGCTGATAGTAGTTTGCGGACGGTCAAGACTTGGATCAAGAATGGGAGGGTGAATTTCAAGGACTGTCAGACCTTGCCAGTGGTGGGAATGCTCAAACCCCGGTTTAATGAACTATCCTTATCACGTGGGTGTATCTTATGGTCCATTCGAGTGGTAATTCCTCAGCATCTGCAATAGCTTATACTTGAAGAACTACATGCACATCACCCAGGCATTGTGGCAATGAAGGAGTTAGCAAGATGTTATTTTTGGTGGCCGGGACTGGGAGACGACATTAAGCAGGTGCCAGCAAACAAGGCACAGTAGACCAGCTGTATGAAGTTCATTTTGGAACAGACCTACCTATAAATGGCAACGGTTGTAGATAGATTTCCTAGGACCGTTGCAGGAACGAAATTTTCTGATTGTGGTGGATGCCTACGCTAAGTGGTTAGAAATTATTCCGACCCAATTAATGACTTCAGAAGTGGTAGTATAAATCCTGCAAAATATATTTGCTATGCATGGCTTACCTGAATATGTCGTTTTGGATAATGGTACCAGTTTTACTTCATGGGAATTTACTGCGTTCTTAAGGAAAAATGGCATTCAGCACGTGCGAACACCTCTATACCATCCGGCAAGTGATGGCATGGCGGAAAGAGGGGTCCAAATGGCTAAGAATGCACTGCGATGGATGTCAGGCCAGAATGTGGATTGTGAATTACCTAGATACCTGCTAATGCAAAGAAACACACCAAGGTTATCCACAGGAAAATCACCAACAGAGCTGCTTGTTGGAAGATGTCTGCGAACAGTATTTGATAATATGCATCCCAACCATCAGGCATGCAAATTGCAGCAAATGCCACCTTTCCGGAAGTTTGACCCAGAGCAACACGTGTGGGAACGAAGACTAACAGGTGATTAATTGAAGCATGCAGTAGTTTTGACTACAGAAGGGCAGATGTGCTACAAGATCTTGCAGAAGAATGGTGTGGTAGCAATGCGACATATGGATCAGCTGCATGACCCGGGTAAGGATGATGGCAAGTTGGATCCTCCTCCACACAGGCTGCTACTGCCACTATCACCAGCGGCTCAGGCTGGCAATGATTGTCCTCTTGCGATGGAAGAGGGAACGGACGGAGAGGACGAGGATCAGAGCCCTTTTCTTGGGTTCCCAGAGGAACGCAGTGAATATAACACATATATGAAAGAGCAGCAGAAGGGAACCACAAGGGGAGAGCTACTTGAATCAGGGTCAAAAGAGCTGCCTTTTGATGGTGCTCTATCTCCGATCCTGAGACGTTCCCAGCAGACAGGAGCAGGGACCAACAGCAGATATGATGACTTTGTATATGTTTAGCATTAATATATGCTTCTATTGTTCCTAGTACTGGGGGGAGGAGTTGTAGTGTATTTATAATGCTGTACGAAGTTTGTGTATAGGTGGTTGGCATTAGTAGGAAGTTTGTGTATAGTAGGTTGGCATGAGTGTGTGTGTGGAAGATGACAATTGTATTATTGTTAGTATATTGAGGTGGTTGTTAAATAAATAAGATGTAACAAGTATCGAGCTACGGACTTAGCCGGATTTTCGTACTAATTCACACTTAGAAAAATTTCAAGAAGTTGTGTGTGTGGGCTTTAAAATTTTGCGAGAGCAGGTTTTGAACATTGATGATTATTTTACAAGTAAGAAGGGGACTTAGAAAATTTTTGCTCGAAAATGAACTTAGGGCTTTTTTGTGACTGGATTGGGACTTAACAGTTTTTCCTGCTCATAAGAGGACTTAAAAAGCTAAATGTTTGGCCGAGCTTGGACTTTGATGAATTCTAGTGATGCGTTTACTCAGGATTGTTTTGAGCTGCATGCAGACTTGGAGTTAAGTTTGGTTGATGTGGGAACTTGGACCTTGACTCTTGGGCAGGTTGTTTGTACTTTTACTAGGTGTTGGGCGATGTTGAGAGAGGGGTCACCAATAATGTGAAATCGGAACTTAAGAAAATTCACAGCCTCATGTGGAAAAGTGTAATTTGCCATGCTGGAGTACAGTAGAGCCGGGATTTCTGGAACTCGTGATATGGCAGCCTTTTGGGCAGTGTTGGGAGTAGTCACCAAGAGTGAATGTTCGGGACTAGGAATTTCACTGCCAAAGTGGGCGAAGAGGAGAATTTGGTCGTGTTACGAGTGGAGTAGTTATGAATCTTAGTTTCTCGGCGTTGGAGTACCAAAGAGCATGTGCAGGACTAGTTGGATGAAGAAGGGGTGTTGGGATGGGGGAAGCCACAAAGATTATGAGACTGTTCTGTCCAGACACTCTGGACAGAGCAGCAATACAATAACAATACCTATCTCTGATTATAGTGTTTTAATACTTGGGTATGTTGAGGGTTATGTTCTTCCTTTCCTTCCCTTTCTTTATGGTGACAGGTTTAGGCAGAGAGTTGAGAAGGAGGTTGCGTTGGTGATAAGTCACTATTATATGGCACACATACTTGTCATCTTTAAAGAAATCAGTCACCCTTTTTCACAGCCTCCTCTGAAATTCCATTGCCTCTACTTAGGGAAAATACCTTACTCTTTGACTAATTGTGTGGTTAGTTTAACAAAACTATCAAAAACACTGAATTATGATGTAATCTTTTTGCAACATCATGAGCAAGGAAGTAGGCTGATGAATTTTACTTTCTTGTTTTTCACTGTCACTTATTTTTTTGTTTATCAGTTAGTTCATTGTATTCATTAACCTTTTTTTACATGGCCAGCCATAGGTTGAACCACATGTGTAACTTTCCAACCATACAAGTGTACATTTTCTGGGAAATGCAGGGGTATTCGTTATTCTTTGCTTATTTCCTTAACGTGGTTCTGACACTGGTTAGGGGCAAGATGTGCTAGATTCTATACAAACGCTGGCTCATGGCTAGAAAATTTTTGAAATAAGTTGTCAAATTCCAGTAGAGCACCAGCTCATCTACGCATGGATGAGCACGTGGACTCTGTTTCTCAGGGCTGTAGCAGGTCGACAGCCATGTGGAAATTCCCTCACTAGTACACGTTTAGTTAGAGAGAGAAAGTCAGGTTCACAGTCAGTAAAACACTTATTACACATAGAGTGCCTGGATGGGGCCAGGTCCCAAAGGTACTAACGTACAATAAATAATGACCAAGGCTTGAGTCATTAGTTGACATATTGGCAAAAGTGGCGGTACACTCATTACACAATACATATAACCTAGCTTGAGGTGAGCATGGCAATTTGGCCTACCATCAGCCAAAGCGGCAAAAGTACTCTTCAGCACATAGAATGAATTTACGGTAATTAAATCTCCTGGGCAGAGAGTCTGACGGAGATAGGAACATGAGCGTGGGAGGAGCAAACAAAAGTGAAAAGGTTCCAGTATACATATGAACTTACACTATTGCAGCTAAATGAGTAGACAAAATGTTGAAGGCTCCCGCGATGTGACATGCATGCATTTCCTAGGCCTGCAGGATCATGACTAAAAATGGTGGATGAGACACCTGTCTACCTTGCCAGATATCTCCCGCCAACTCTGAGAGAGAAATTTAATAACTGCACAGTTTGCAACACACACACAAGACATTGCTGTAAAACACACAAGAAACAATGGAACAAATTACAAAAGTTACTCGACAAGTCAGATTTGATAACTAGAGTCTCAGAGTCTTTATAATTGTTTTCTGTCAGTAAATGATAATTACGAAAACAAGCCAAAATGGGCCAGCAAAGCACGTGGAGGCGATATAAAGAGTTAACAGAGCATTTAGAATTTACATTAACACTTTAGAACAAGTAAATCTGACTGTGAAAATAAAATATTACACTCAAAAGAATTTAGTTTAGGGCAATTGGCATTGCGGAAGCCGGAACTGCCAGGATATTTACGTGTTACTATTAATATTACTCAAAGAATTAAATATTGCCCTTTTAAACTAAGAAAACACATTATCAACACTGGAAAATTATACAATAAATTATGAGTGTCTTTAGCTCGTGTTCTGTAATGATACCAAACCCACGTGGCTTCACACTTGCAGGCTAATTATGCCTCACTTAAGGGGAGTAAAAGGGAGATAACACTTCTCCTTGAGAATTTTAGACTCTGCTTTATAGGGCACAGATCAAAATTGCACTGCACACACATAACATTGAGTCTCTTGGAAACAGGGGTTCAGGCGGGTCGTGACCTGGTTCAGTGGCCCATTCTTGCACGAATGGTAGTGACGACCTGCACGAGGTGCACAGATGTGCGTAACCGGTGCATGAGCAGTGCAGCAGTGGTCTGCCTCCCAAGCAGGACAGTGAGGGTGACATCAAATCCCCCCCCCCCCCCCCCCCCCCAACCTAGCAGACCTCTGATGCGATGCGACAACCTCAATTGTAGCTCTGGCTATGCTGAAGTGCAGCAGGAGGTTGGGTGGTGCAAGGGGTTCTACCTCAGTCTGTAGGTATAGAATAGCCAGTTCCTTACCTGATGCTGGGATGTATCGGGCGGCCGCCGATGACGCAAGGATGAAGGGCGTCCAGAGTTGATGCAGGTGCCCCCGCAGCGGGGCCTGCAAGTGGATACATGCCAACAGCGCAAATGGGCACACTGGTGGTACACCAACATACAGGTGGAGGTGGTGGAAAAGCTGTTCCCGTCCCCCTTAGGTTGTCTGTTGCAGCTCATTGTTTCTGGGCACGGGGGTGGCACCTCCCCCCACATGTCGTCAATGTCCTCTACTGCCGACCACTGAGTTGCAGTGGCACTGGGCATGGCAGTAGACTGGAAAGCCATGGAAGTCGAGGGGTGTTGTTTCCCCCCACACATCACTGATGTCTTCTGCCGCCAACTGTTGTGTTGTAGTAGTGCTGTGCGTGGCGGCTGGAGAGCCGCTTTAGTCGAGGGCTGACTGTCCTCGTGATGGCATCGGACTCCTACCTTGGGCATTACCTTGGTTCAAATTAGAGGGCAGAACATCTGTCTTTCACCTCGGTGGTGCTGCACAGGTATCGGTCAGAAACTGTCCTGTCACTCTGACCGCACTGAGTGATTGATCGGCCGCAATTTATACCGTCAGACATCCCGGTCAACATCACATTGGTGTTAAGACGCGCAATCACATTTGATGCGGCAGGGTCGGCATTTTGTGTGACACTTGCATCCTCTTGGTTGTCACGTAGATGTTGACATGTATTGTCAATTTTGTTGGGATTAGAAGCAGAGCGAATGTCGTCCCTGTGGACCTTACACCTCTTCCTCGTCCCGGTCTGTACCAAATATGATGTTGAGATGATTTGTTCCAGTATCCTGTGTGGTCCGGTCCATTTGGAGGCAAGTCCCGCACAGAAGTTTTAATTTGCCGTTGACAGGTGGTGTGCAAGAACATAAACGTAATCTCCTGGTAGCAGGGGCTTAGATGGTCTTTTGGTCTCTGCTAGCCACTTGCAAATTTAACAATTTTGATTGTCACGTGCTTCCTGATGGTGTCTCCTTTCCTCTTCTCTTACCTCAGAGATTGCAGCATCTGGGTTCAAGTCCCTCTGCATGGCAGGCAAACTCCCCCGGGCGTGCAAGGCCGGTGTCATACAATAACTTGGCAGGAGATTTTCCAGTGGTCTTGTTTGTGCGCGTAAACGAAAAGCTATTTCCGGAATGTGCATTGCCCATGTAGTGTGATTTTTGCAGACTCTCAGGTGAAGTTGCGTCCTGATTTCTTGATTCCGCCATTCAGTTGGATTCACACTAGTGTGATAGATGTCGTTAGTGTGGTGTTCAACATGCCATTCTGTGCACAAACTTCTCCAACATGGTCTGGAGAACTGGGTGGCATTGTCAGTTAGGAGTTGTTTTCGGATAGCCCCAGTGGAGGAAAAACTCCTTTTTTCAGTGTGGCAGCTATGTGACCTATGCTTGTGCTTGGCAGAGCATACAGCTCACACCAATGTGTAAACAAATCTGTCACGACTAGCAGGAAACATTTGCTATCTGACGAGCGTGGGTATGGTCCCATTAGGTCCAGGGCTATAGATTCAAATGGACATTTGGACAACCTTAGTTGTTGTTGGGCATTCCCATCTGACCTACAGGTTTTGTACACATTGCACATGTCATTTGCACACATATTCCCTCACCTGTTTAGTGAGCCCAGGCCACAAATATGTCATGGCAATGTTACGTATTGTTTGCGCTGCTCCCACGTGTCCTGATAGGCTGTTACTATGAGCGACGTGAATGATGGCATCACTCTCCCTGGTGGCGGGTAGATGCACCAAACACTATACTGATCGTTCTTGCATGTGATGTCTTAAGGCTGTTATCGTTCACTTGCCACTCTTTGATGTATTCCTTTTCGCACTGGGCCTTGATCTCTTTTACCTCCACGGACATTAGTTGTTGGTTCAACACAAATACATATAGGTCATCTGTGCATGCTTCTGCTAGCGGGTCTAGTTGTTGTGCTACTGAGATTTGTTGTAGTACTACTGGAGTAACTGCATTGTTTTCCGAGGGTAGGATGGTCTCCCACTCCTCGTCAACAGCTCTCTTGTGTTCGTTTGGGGATCATGACTGGGCATCGGTTAACTGTTCGTCTTTTCTTGGGCACGTGTTCAACTAAAAAGTCAAAATTTTGCAGCAACATTGACCCGAGTCAGTTTAGTGCAGAACTTGGGGAATTTGGAATTTGTGCAGCCATAACAAGCAATGGTTATCTGTTCATAACATGAAACGTGGGTATTCCAGATGAATATTATACCGTTTTATGGACCAGATGATCCCCAAGCATTATCTTTAGTTAACATTGTACAATTTTCAGTGTTGCCAAGTTTGGCACTGGAGTAGTCATTGACACAACTTTCCTGATTGTCACTATACTGAAATAACACAGCACTGATTCCTTCTTGACAAGTGTCAGTCAGTAAGTACAAGTGGTTTATAGTGTCAATACGTGAGAGTGTGTGTCAGTTGCCCACATATGACGTTTAGCCACTATTCAACACCAATGCCATAGCATTGCAGACGGCTGGTACACTCTGTCAGAAATGCTCTCTAATCCTCTGCTCCCTGGCCAGAGAACGTAGGGAGTGTCTGCAAACAAGTTGGAGTACTGACTGCTGGTTGTTCTGGATGCAGATCTGGCAACTCCTCATGCACATGTGGTGGTCTCTGCAGCGGGGTAGGCGGTATGAGCGGCAATGTGGTACAACATGTTCCCATCTGTGGCGGTTGCGTGACATCATGGGTTGTGTTTACATTTACATTCACATTGTTGTTGTGGACATAGATTGGCATGCACGCTTCACAGTGGAATGTTCCTTCGCAAAAACTGTTCCAGTCACTGTCCGACACACACTTAGGATGGCATGTGACAACAACACATCCTGTTCCACTGCATAGTCTGGTGTACAATTGCTTGTTGAGCGTCCTTCTGGTGGCAAGAACTATGGGTGCTTTCAGCTGTACTGAAATAGATTGACTGGTCTGGTTGTAGATGCAGTCCTGGTATTGAAAAGTGTCGTTTTCCACAGATGGCCACTCTCCCTCTGATAAACAGATGAAGTGCGCTCCCACCTCACACAGCTTGCGATGCACAGTATCATTGCTTTTAATGTTGTACAGAGGGCATGAACAACGTGTTACCCTGTTTGTTGGCATTACTGTCGGAGCGAACAGCACACTTCTACCTTGGGGATAACAGTGGGAGATGTCTGCTTGAAGGTCGAACTTCGCAAACAGGTCCAATGACAGAGTCTTTCCATACACTTCGCACATCTTGTTAGCATCACACATGGGTAGTGTAAATTCCATGTTGTGGTTGTTCACAGGCCCATGCATATGAGGGCTTCTGGGACCGGACTAGGTCACCTGGGCTGGGGGAGTGGTGGTCGTTAACATGCACCCAAACCAGAACACGTATGCCAGGCAGCAGGCACACGGTGACGTCATGGGTAATTCCAGCCCTTCAGACAAAGGGGGTTGTTACGCACACAAGATGGCGACCGTTTCACTGTTACAGCATGATTTTCCAGTAAAATGGTAATTTTTCCAAACACAATTTTTCGCTATGTGCACTTTTCGTGTGACACACATATTTAAGCCACATAAATTGTGGCGCCATATAACGTGGTCTGGATACTGGTGAGAAGCGAGATGCACCAGATTTCAGAAAAACCATGGTTCATGGCTGGAAAGTTTAGAAAATAAGTTAATATGTTCAAGTAGGGTGCCAGCTCATCTACGCACGGATGAGAACATGGACTCTGTTTATCAGGACCGTAGCAGGTCAACAGCCACGTGGCAATCTCCTCACAAGTGCACATTTAGTTAGAGAGACAAAAGTCAGGTTCACACAGTCAGTAAACTACTTATTACACGTAGATTGCCTGGAGTGGGCCAGGTCCCAAAGGTACTAACGTACGAGAAATAATGAACAAGGCTAGAGTCACTAGCTGATATATTGGCAAAAGTGGAGGTTACTTTTTACATAAAACATACACCTGAGCCTCAAGCGTGCATGGCAATTTGGCCTGCCATCGCCCGAAGCGGCAAAAGTATTGTTCAGCATGTGGAATTAATTTATGGTAATTAAATCTACGAGGCAGCGAGTCTGATGGAGACAGGAACACGAGCACGAGAGGAGCAAACAAAAGTAAAAAGGCTTCAGAATGTATATGAACTTACACTATTGCAGCTAAAAGAGTAGACAAAATGTTGAAGGATCCCACAAGCGACATGCATGCGTTCCCTAACCTCGTAGGAACAAGATTAAAGATGGTGGATGAGACACCTGCCTACCTCACCAAATATCTCCCGCCAACTCTGAGGGAGAAATTTAATAACTGCACAGTTTGCAACACACACACAAGACATTGCTGTAAAACACACAAGAAACAATGGAACAAATTACAAAAGTTACTCGACAAGTCAGATTTGATAACTAGAGTCCCAGAGTCTTTATATATGTTTTCTGTCAGTAAATTATAATTAAGAAAACAAGCCAGCATGGGCCTGCAAGACACACAGAAGCAATATAAAGTGTTAGAAACTACATTAACACTTTGGAACAAGTAAATCAGATTATGAAAATAAAATAGTACACTCAAAAGAATTTGTCTTTGGGCATTTAGCATGGCGGAAGACGTTAGTGCCAGGAAATTTACGTGAAATTATTAATATTATTCTAATTATTAAATATTACTCTTTTAAACAAACCAAGCTCAACATCAACACTGGAAAATTATGCAATCAATTATGAGTGTTTTTAGCACATGTTCTGTAATGATACTAAACCCATGAGGCTTCACACTCGCAGGCTCATTATGCCTCACTTAAGGGGAGCAAAAGGGAGATAACACTTCCCATTGTGAATTTTAGATTGCTTCAGGGGGCACAGATCAGAATTACACTGCACACACATAACAACAAGTTTACCTTGGAAATAGCGGTCAGGCAAGTCGTGACTGGGTTCAGTGACCCGTTCTTGCACGAACAGCAGCAATGACCCATGCACAAGGTGCACAGATGTGCGTGCCTGGTGCATGAACAGTGCAGCAGTCGTCTGCCTCCCAAGCAGGATAGTGAGGGCAATGTCAAAACATAGTTTTTAAGAGTTATGTTAACACTTTGAGATATGTAAATCAAATTACTAAAACAACATATTATTAGCAATAGAATTTGGTATTAGGCTATTGGTATGGTGGCAAGAGGAATTGCCAGGATATTTATATGTTGCATTTGAAGCTGACTAACAGCCAGCGGTGCTAGAGCCCATCACGGCTCTTACTGTGCACGTGTCCCGCAATGCGCAGAGGCCAATAATTTTGAACTTTCGTATAAATGTTATTTTCAGTGTAAAATGTGTTCTATTGTATTTGCAGTGTTTAATATGTCTTAAAATGTTTTAAAGTGTTTGCACTAATTTAAAATTACTTGGTTATAAAATTGAAAGTGCCCATGGCACTGAGATTAATAACACATAATATTCCGACGTGAATGCCATCATAAAGAGACACTAAAATTATGTTGGTGTTCATAAGAAAATTATAGAAATGTAAAACAATACTTAATTTAATTTGTGCCATTTTATTTTCAATAATTAAATATTTTACTCGCCATGCATAGCATTTCCGCTTATGTGAATCCCATAGGCGGCCATGGTAGGTCCGTGCGACGCTTGTCTCTGGACAGTCTGTTGAGGACAGCTGGTGAGGTAAGACAATGTCACGTACGCACAACTTTTGTTCACTGATTTAGGTTTCCATAGTTAATTTAGTTTACCGGTTAATCTTTGCTTACGTACGATTTACCAGAAATTTTCCCCCAGCATTATGCTTTCGCTGTATTAATTTCTTGTGCCCTTGTGGCATTTTTAACTTAATCAAGGAGGAGGAGAAAGATGTCGGAGAGGTCATGTGACCGGCACAACTTGAATCAGGCGCCATCTGCCTATGTTTATGGCATTTCATTGTAACTTCTGCATTATTGTTACATGCAATTTTAAGTGCTTTATTTTTATGTATGTATTTGAGCTTAACTTTTGTGTTTGAATATTTTATGGCAACATCACGTATAACCACGTGGCCAATAGACGCCAAGACTTTGTATACACCATCGTTGCGTTTGAGAGCTTATATATGTAACATCATATGTGCAATCATTTATTTAAGGGTTCTATGTCAATTTTATTCTGGGTTCAATGTATTTTTCACGTAAATTGATGCTTTTTGTTCTTGACTACGCAGTCACAGTAATGTTTGATTTTACCGCCATCCGGCATGTTACACGTCTGTAACCATTGCAATTGTAAAGGAAATAATTTTCTCAGCACGAATAACATTTTGTATGACTTTAGTTTGCCATTTCCATGCAGAAATATTGCAATTTCACCTGCACCATGTGGTCTGCTACAAACTTCATCCAGCGGCATCCGCACCATATAAGCTTGTTTTCACACATGTGTGTGTTTATTGTCAATATTCATCTCGTGTCCCATCTTGTTTCATGTATCATTCTAGGGTTTACGTAATTTTGTAATTAGTGTATGGTGCAATTATTCCCGTCCTAGCCGGCTCTGTGTATAGGCCGTCACCACACTACCTACGTGATGGAGGGCAAGCCCTGACAAGTTAACATTGGTGATGCAGAGTAATCACACGTGTTAATATGTATTAAGGGTTTCATTTGTAATTCTCTGTGTCCTGTCTTCAGGAAAAAACTGTCAGTCCACCCTAGTGGCTGTCGGCCCTCTTCTCTTGTGATGGCTGTGCTTTCACGCACCTCGGTGAGATCATCTAGGCGTGTGCCAGAGTAATTCCTGAATGGGAGCACCCAAGTGGAATTGGTTAGTCATGACCGAGATAATCATACTTTCATTGACACATTGATGTGTATGCATAATAACAATAAAAGCAAGTCTACAGCGAACTTATACCTTTTATTCAGTAGTGACAGTGTCCTAGCCACATATATTTCATTAAGTGTTTATTTCCAGTAATGTTTAGTAAAAAGTTTAGTATTGCCTACGTGTTTGTAAGTATGCACGGGTGAGATGAACACACAGAACCCACAGCATCCCTGAGAACCCTGAGTCTCAATATTGTGGTGATTGGGAAGCACCGCTGGCGCCCAAATTACCAGTAAGTATTTGTCATTGTTTGTCTCGTGTCGCATCCGACGGCGTCAATTGGCGTTCCCAAGTGGGGCCAAGTGTGTTCATCCACATTGTGTCATCCACATCAACCGCAAGAAGATGGCAGACACCATGCCTGAACAACCGCAAGAAGCCCTCAAGACATCCGTGTCAGCAACTGTGACACCCACGAACGTGAGCGTGAGTTACTTAGACATGCCGATCGATCAATCAATGCGTGCATTGTGGGAGATTGAGTGAAATTAACTTTTTTGAGGGAATTATGTGGGAGCAACCTTTGTGTCAATGCACGTCCGACGTCTCTACGTCGTCAGAGCAATGCCTGTGCACGTGCACCGTATGTGACAGGGGGGGACCGAAGTGGGTGCAGTGCCAACAGTGTAGGAAAGATTCGCATTTACCATGCGTAGCGTCTGTGGAGTTTACCACCTACCATGACTGTGTTATAAACTGTGACGAGTGCCATAAGACGTACTGTGCAGAGATCGCGCCATGGCCAACACCAGAGGTGAAACCCATGCCGCCAGTAGTTGTTATGTACACGCCACAGGGCTTAACTGGGCCAGATTTCAAAGTATTACTGCCAACTTTTGCAGGACACAACTCAGAAGACCCAGGTACTTTCCTAGCAGTTTGTGAGGCAAAATTGCATAGGAATCGTGTGCATAGAGACAATTGGACTGAGGTAACTGCCAACAGGTTAAGGGGAAACGCTGCCACATGGTGGAACTTGGTCAGGGACTATTAAGTTATGTGGGAAGAGTTTTGTGAGAGAGTGCTAGGTCGGTTTGATGCTGACACAGATGGTATACAGGCACAAGTGCGACTGTATCACGAACAACAGAGAAAGCACGAGGGAATTGAAGAGTTCATACAATGCAAATTAGGCTTGTATAAGCATTTGCACCTGGGACAGGCAACCAGCGGGGTATTAGAGATAATTGTGGCATTATCAACACCTGACATTAGGCCGTATCTACGGAGGGCGACACGTGCCAGTGTAAAACAGTTCTCAAGAGAAGCATTTTTGTATGAGAGGGACGTATGCGCAAATCAAGAATATCAGTCATACAGGCGAAACTACCACCCGTCAACACCTACATTGGTGTCAGATGTTACGCGACTGCCGCCAATGTTTACACCCGTGAGGCAGAACTGCGGACACAAAACAAATTTTCGCAATGGTCACCGTGAAAACTACTACCAGGGCAATAGGTTGGGAAACTAAGTAGGGAGGTTGGCGAAACAGCAACTGCACCAATCTCACTGCCATGTCATAACAATCCGCCTACTGAAGGAGCCAAAGTGTTTCAAGTGACTGACAATATCGTGAAAGCATTATGGATCTGTGTTGAACTTGAAGGGAAAAATCACAGCTGTTATTGACACTGCCAGTAGTCACGATTTTGTGCGTGAGGGTTTGATACAAGTGATCACAACTAGGGTGCCACCGAGACGTTTGCAATTCGCTACCACACACCAACAGGGAGAAGCAAAAAGTGTTATGCATGTAACGGTAGGAATCAGAGAACTGCATACCAAGTGCAACGTCTAGATTGTGCTGGACTTGAGCGAGGAAGTGATTGTGGGACTGCCATGGCTTATTGACAACCAAGCCGTAATAGAACCGCACCTGAATCGTCTCCACATGGGGATATGTGGCCGATGGGCCGTTTACGCTGTAGGAACACCAACAACATCTGCTGTGCCGCTTGCTGACTTTGAGCACGAGGTTTCCGCCACACATCAGCAATGTCTGCAACATCTGCTGGACCAGTATGCCAGTGTGTTCCACACTGTAGGAAAGCTGCAGCGCACTGACATCATGGAGCATGCAATTGTCACAATGCACGAGGACCCGGTGTACTCGAAGCCACGAGACCCAGGTATTTTCTTTCACAGTGTCATCAACCAGCAGGTATGTGAGATACTCAATGATAACGAAAGATGGTGAATGGCGATTCTGTATCAACTTCCAACCCCAGAATATGATTACAGTAAACATGCAGCCACCAGTCATAAACACGAAAGACACTTTGTCAACATTAGGACCAACTTCTGTATTCACATCACTTGATTTAAAGTCTGGATATTGGCAAGTGCCTATCTGCCTGCAGAACAGAAAGAAAATAGCATTTTCTACCCCAGATGGAAGTAGATTTCAGTTTGTAGCCATGTCATTTGATTTAATGTGTGCCCCTACAACGTTTCAGAACTTAATGGTTCATGTATTGGATGGATTTATTGGAGACATTGTGATGGCATATTTGGGTGATGTACTTGTTTGATCTAACAGCTGGGAACAGCACTTGCACCATTTGAGCCTTGTGTTTGAACGTCTCCAATGTAATAAATTTACCTGCAAAGTGGAAAAGTGTAAGTTGGGTATGAGTAGAATGGAGTTTCTAGGACATTATGTAACAGCAAATGGACACGAACTAGAACAGCACATACAGGACATTCAAAACAATCCCACACCCAGATCACGTAAACAAGTCAGGAGGTTCTTTGGCTTAATTAATTGTTTAAGGGAATTTGTCATAAGTTTTTCCGTAATCACTTCTTCGTTATCTGCTTTGTTGTGTGAGAATCGTAAAGCTGTCTGGACACTGCAAGACGATCAAGCATTTAAAGACATTAAAATTACATTTCAGAACTGTAATCCGCTGTCTAGATTCAACCCAGAGTTACCCATAATTGTACAAACAGATGCCAGTCAAGAAGGCATTGGGGCCATGTTGTATCAGGAGGGAACACACGGGGTAAACATATCATCCGTGACCACAGTGCCAAGATCAGGGACGCAGAACATTAATATCACGTAAATGAACAAGAACGTTTGGTCATTGTACATGCGTTGCGGAAGTACTGGCCGTACTTGCTAGGAATGCAGTTTACACTCAAAACTGACAACCGATGCCTTGTATGGTTAGAGGGAATGCATAACGGGAAAAGCAAACTCGGCCGCTGGGTGCTACTACTGCAAGAATACAATTTCATGGTAGAATACATGGCGGGGCAAACCAACGAGCTCGCGGATACCTTCTCTAGGAATCCTTATCCGAATCTAACGCTAACTGACGATGCGGAGTGGGAAGAAGCACTACCACCTTGCCATGCAATACAAACTGCAGAAACACAAACTCTCGTTGTAGAAAACATGTTGCCACACCACCTGGCGAACTTGTTTCCTTGAATGTACGTGACATGTTAAAAGAGGTACACACAGCACAAGAAAATTTCCCAGATGCCGTGCAACTCCGACAACACTGTACCACACGTTACACAGAACACTGGAGGGTAGTGGACAAAGAAATACAAACCAAAGCACCTGGTAATTGTGCACAATGGCGGATGTATGTACCGAAAGAGAAACGGGAACTTGTGTTAAAGTATGCACACTACAGTTTTGAGCATGGACACCCAGGAATCGAGCAAACCAGAAGGAACGTGCAGAAATTTTTTCACTGGCCAGGGATTCAGTGAGATATCAGGAAATATGTACAGAGCTGCATCACGTGTAACACCCATAAGTCACGGAGAGCAGATGGCGATGTTCCACAACAGCCAAGGCTGCCAACCAAATCATTCAAAACAGTAGCTATTGACATCATATGCCTTACCTGCATAAGAAAACTGGGAAAAGATTTCTTGTTGTTGCCACAGATTTGTTTACCTGTTGGACCGAGGCATTTTCTGACAGCAATGTTCGTGCACACACAGTTGCACAGGTAATGCAGAACGAGTTTTTCCCGAAGTGGTGACACCCAGAGTATTTGTTGACAGACAATGGAACACAGTTTGTAGGGCAAAAATGGAGGGAGTACTGTACCAGTTGGGGAACAGAACACCGTACCATCCCAGCCTACAATTCCAGGGCTAACCCAACCAAGAGACGTAACCAAGACAACAAAAACAATTACGTGTCTGGTTAGGCGAAGATCACACTAGGTGGGCCAAATCGATCCCGGAGGTAATGTTTTGCCTATGGAATAGAGTGAATGGGCAACCGGGAAAACACCTGTCGAGATGGTACAAGGTCACGAACTCCGTGCCCCCCCGGAGCACCCCGCAAAAACCCGTCCAAACCACCTGAACAAATTGTTTAATACAACGCACAGATACATGACGAAGCTAGGGCTAACCAGATCAGTTAGTGAAATGTGTGGGTACCAGATAGCAAGAGGTTGCCACCCGAACTTGTACCGAGGATATATGTGTACATAAGAGAGAACCCGTTATCAGCCGGGGCAAAGAAGTACTGTGCTGGCCTGGCACCTTGATGAACAGGGCCACTGAGAGTGGTGGAAAAGATGGGAAATTCCACGTATCTAGTGAAGTTGAGACCCAGACGTGTCACAAAATGGCACCGTGATGACCTGTGTATAGCCCGACCGCCTGCAGGGAAGAGAGTCAAGGAGAAGACGTTATGCCCAGTACCACAGCGAGTTCGAATATTTTCACCAGGGAGTGCACAGGGAAACATCAACACGGACACTGAAGAGAACAACAAAACTAACACAGGAACACCCACCCAAAGTAATAAACTGTCATTTAAGGGTTTTGCACAGATTGAACACTCAACACCTAGTAGTGAGGAGATGGAAACAAGAAGTACTGCAACACCATTTCTGGGTTTTTCTGTTAATGCCTGTAAGAACACAACAAATCAGAGTGAATGTAAGGGATTCCCAAGTGTACACGAAGAAAGTGCTAACATAAGTGCACACGTAAATGTCAACACAACCATCACCAATGAATTGAGTTTTAAGGGGTTTCCCCATGGCAGAGCTGAATTTGGTTGCAACCAAAATGCAAATGTAAATCTTGATACCACTTGTGAAGGCGAGACATCCATTAGAAGCTTTCCGTTTCCCACAGGGGAGATCCTAGTAGGGCAGGACAGTTTGAAAGGTTTTGGGGAGAATAGTAGGACAGTGAGTGTGACATCAAGTGTCAATAAATCACAACAAAGCACTCGCATGAGGCGGGCTGAGTCACAATCATGTACCCACATTGTTGTTCCTGCTTACACCCCCACCCTCTGCAAACGCAGCAGAAACCAACAACCTCTGAGGCCATGTTTTCTTTGCCCTCAAATGGCAACCAGCCGGGCAGAAGCTGCCAGAGCAATATTGCATTGTTCGCACAGTCTTGGCCTTCGAGGGAGGAGTCATTTGACGCCGGCTAACAGCCAGTGGCGCTAGAGCCCATGACGGTGCTCATCATGCACGTGTCACGTGTCCTGCACCTGCGCAGAGGCCAATAATTTTGAACTTTCGTATAAATGTTATTTTCAGTGTAAAATGTGTTCTATTGTATTTGCAGTGTTTAATATGTCTTAAAATGTTTTAAAGTGTTTGCACTAATTTAAAATTACTTGGTTATAAAATTGAAAGTGCCCATGGCACTGAGATTAATAACACATAATATTCCGACGTGAATGCCATCATAAAGAGACACTAAAATTATGTTGGTGTTCATAAGAAAATTATAGAAATGTAAAACAATACTTAATTTAATTTGTGCCATTTTATTTTCAATAATTAAATATTTTACTCGCCATGCATAGCATTTCCGCTTATGTGAATCCCATAGGCGGCCATGGTAGGTCCGTGCGACGCTTGTCTCTGGACAGTCTGTCGAGGACAGCTGGTGAGGTAAGACACTGTCACGTACGCACAACTTTTGTTCACTGATTTAGGTTTCCATAGTTAATTTAGTTTACCGGTTAACCTTTGCTTACGTACGATTTACCAGAAATTTTCCCCCAGCATTATGCTTTCGCTGTATTAATTTCTTGTGCCCTTGTGGCATTTTTAACTTAATCGAGGAGAAGGAGGAGAAAGATGTCGGAGAGGTCACGCGACCGGCACAACTTGAATCAGGCGCCATCTGCCTGTGTTTATGGCATTTCATTGTAACTTCTGCAGTATTGTTACACACAATTTTAAGTGCTTTATTTTTATGTATGTATTTGATGGTAATTTTTGTGTGCTCGAATATTTTAGGGCAACATCACGTACAACCATGTGGCTAAACGATGATAAGTCTATGTCTATGCCATCATTGAGTTTGAGAGCTTATTTATGTAATATTGAATGTGCAATATTTTATTCATGGTTATATGTTCAATTATTGTCAGGGTCCCATGTAATTTTCATGTAAATTGATGCTTTTTGTGTTTGACCACGCTGTCACTTTCATATTTGATTTTACCGGCATAAGGCATGTTACACGCCTGTAACGACTGCAATCATAAGAAGAATAATTTTCTCAGCAAGTATAATATTTTGTCTAACTTTAGTTTGCCGTTTCCTTGCAGAAATACTGTAATTTCACCTGCACCATGTGGTCTGCTACAAACTTCATCCAGCGGCATCCGCACCATATAAGCTTGTTTTCACACATGTGTGTGTTTATTGTCAATATTCATCTTGTGTCCCATCTTGTTTCATGTATCATTCTAGGGTTTATGTAATTTTGTAATTAGTGTACGGTGCAATTATTCTCGTGCTAGCCGGCTCTGTGTATACGCAGTTACCACACTACCCACGTGCTGGAGGGCGAACCCCGACGAGTTTGTGTTGGTGATGCAGAGTAATCACACGTGTTAATATGTATTAAGAGTTTCATTTGTAATTCACCGTGTCCTGTCTTCAGGGAAAAACCGTCAGTCCACCCTAGCAGTTGTCGGCCCTCTTCCCTTGAGAAGGCTGTGCTTTCACGCACCTAGGTGACTTCATCCATCTAGGCGTGCGCTAGAGTAATTGCGGGTTGGGGAGCACCCAAGCAGAATTGACTAGTCATGACTGAGATAATCATACTTTCGTTGGCATGTTGATTTGTATGCATAATAACAATAAAGGCAAGTCTACAGTGAAAGTATATCTTTTATTCAGTAGTGACAGTGTCCTAGCCACATATATTTTATCAAGTGTTTATTTCCAGTGATTTTTCACAAAAAGTTTAGTATTGCCTACATATTTGTAAGTACGCATGGGTGAGATGGACATACAGAACCCACAGCATTCCTGAGAACCCTGTTTCTGGCTACGTTGAAGTGCAGCAGAAAGTGGGGCAGCGCAAGGAGAGCTGTCTCAACAAGTATCGGGCGCCCACTGATGATGCCGGGGACGAGGGGCATATTTAGTTGGTGCAGGTGCCATTGCCATGGGGCCTGCAGTTAGGCAAATGCCTGCAGCATGAGCGGGCACACTGGAGCTTTGACTGGCATTGTTAGGGTGCCAGTAGCAGAGTGGTCACCCACGGCACCACTGTGAGCGGGCCATGTGGCATCCTGACGAACAGGTGAAGGCGGCAGAAGAGTTGCTCCTGTCTACCTTAGGTTTCTGTCGCCGCACGTTGATGCTGCTGGTTGCAGGGGGTGGCACCTACCCCACACATTTCTGAAGTGCCCTGCCACGACCACTGTTTTGCAGCAGCATCGGGCATGGCGGTGGACTGGGTGCCAGCTGGGAACCCGTGGAAGTTGCAGGTTGATGTTTCCCCCACACGTCACTGATGTCTCCTGCTGCTGACCACTGGTCTGCAGTGGCGATGGGTATAGCAGTAGGCATAATATCGGCAGGAAAGCAGCAGAAATCGAGGGGTGACTACCCTCATGTTGGCGTTTTACTCTCACCTCCGGTGCTGTCTTGGTGCAAATTGCAAAATGTCTTGTCACTTTTTCCTGCAGCACTGAGCAGGTTTCGGTTGGAAGATGTTGCATTCATTCCCAGACTACTACGACATGAGATCTTGCAACGCATTCACAACGGGTACATGGGGGTCACGAAATGTCGCAGGCGAGCAGCGGACTGTGTTGTGGCCCAATGTATCTCGAGAAATAAAACCAATGGTAGAAGACTGTCATCAGTGCTTAGAACAGAGACATCAGAGGGCAGAACCGATGAAAATGACAGAACTTCCAAGTGGACCATGGTTATTTCTAGGAATGGACATCTTTGAATTGGGAAAGCAAAAGTATATCATAATATGTACACAAAAACCCTCAAAAATACATACCAATACATTTTATACTGAAACAATTGATATCCCATTACGAGAAAGTCCGTGGCCTGTAATGGTACTTAAACACGTGCTTACTACCATGTGTACCTTTAGCTGCGAGTGCCTTCATGGGCTGACTGTGGCTGGCGTCAATACACAAAATGTTATTCAGTTCATGCAGCTATTGGTGAAGTAAATGGTAACACCAAGTTTACTTTCCTCGTTTATTTGACAAACATGAGACACCACACTATTCACCAATGAAACAACCACATTTGATGCAAGATGAAACATGGTGCCAATACACAAAACATAGACATCCATATTTCAACACAAAACAAATGTTGCCAACTCATAACACCTCCCCTTGTTGAATTTTGATTGGACAATCACAACAGAGCAGTTAGCCATACATTACGAGACTTCTCTCATGTTTTAACACCATTCAATGCCTTAGTGAACATGTCTGCTAGGTTGAGCTTAGTAGAAACACAATCAAATTTAATTACATTTTGCATTATACATTCTCTCACATATTGGAACTTTACATCAACATGTTTAACCCTTTCAGACATAAAGTGAATTCGTGTTTGACCAATAGCCCCTGCAACATCATACAGTACATGTTGTCTCAATGAATCATGTCTGACCTAGCTCACCCAACAGATCTTTCATCCACGCTATCTTCTTCATGACCTCTGCCATGGACACAAACTCTGCTTCAACCGTGGATTGTGCAACAACACCTAGTTTCTTGGAACACCATTATACTGCTCCTCCTGCTAACAAAATTATATAACCACTGCATGACTTTCGGTCAACTTTGTCATTGGCGAAGTCATCATCGCAAAATATATTTACTTGGCTGTCAGTTTTGTAACAGCAGATTTTAAAATCACCAGTCTTTCTTAAGTACCTAAAGAAGTGCTCAACATCATGTCAGTCACTCAACCTTGGTTTATTACACACATGACTGAGTTTGCTTACAGCAAATGCTATATCCAGTCTTGTAACACCTGAAAGATAGAATAACCAACCAACTGCTCGTCTATAAACATTTTCATCGAAATAACTTATGTTTAATCGACACTTAAAGAACACATGAGGAAACTTTAATTTTTATATTACCTATTATAAATAATTATTATATATTGCCTGTTTTAAATATATGTATATATTATATATTACTTACATTATTAATATAATATATGTATTAAATATTATTTTCTCTGTAAGCCTACTTTATTTTAATTTGTAGGTGCTAATGGAGATATGCATTTTACAAACTGGATTCAAAAAATCCTCTCAAAATTTTAATTTATAAGAGTCAATTAGTTTTCACAAGCATAATGTTTGAAGCAGTCTGAATATTGGAATTGTATTAAAAAATATATTTCCCATTTCTAAATGAACATTTTTATTTCACAAGCATCTTCAGGTAGGTACTTTATTCAAGAAATACTCATAGCCACTGAGAGAAATTATATTTATAATATATGAATATCTTCCTTGAATGATCAGAATCTTAATATAGCTTAAAATATCACGTGATGTAATGATAGCAAATGATCCAAGATCTTCTACATCACAGGGCGAATATAAAAAAAAGAGACCGAAATACACGTATATGGGGCTGACATGGAACATGGGACAATGAAACATGACCCATGGCTTTCTAAAGCACGAGGCATTAAATTTTAAGTGTATGTTTCAATGCCTGGAAAAGTCCTTCAATCAAGCTGGGCCTTAAAAAACCCTTGGATTTTCTGATTATAAAGAATTCATAACATTATAGTTGTCTTATGAACTGTTCTCTGTTGGGTTATGTTAAGTGATATGTAAAAATGCCAGCACAATAGAGAGTTGCAGATTTGGGTGGCTCTTAACAACCAGGTCTTTAGGTGAGGGTGTAATGAGGTGAGAATAGAGCAGTGCTGGAATGCATGGTTGGTGGGAAAGGTGATATCCCAGATAAAGCAGGCAACAAACTGCATTGTCCAGCATGATTCCCACTAGCAAAAATCTGGGTGTGACCTGGCTGGGAATTTAACCCGTATTGCCTTGGTGGGAGGCAAACAGTCTACCTGCTCACCACTGTGGTCCCTGCAAGCAGAGCATCTGTCAAAGGTTGCAGAGCAATATTGATCATCTCTTATTTTTCAGGTCAAAACATGGTGTTCATAACATGTAAAATGTCTGGCAAACTAATACTAGCTAGATGCTTTAGCCATTTCAATATTGTGAAAAGCTGGAGCCAGAATGGCATGCAAGCTGCCAGATTATGCTGAACCTTTGCAATGATAATGCAAATCCTAAGCTAATGCTAGAAAATTTATCAAATTTTACCAATGAAATTATAACAGTAAAAATTCTTGTAGGTTTTTAATTCTTTCCAATTATTCTGCATTTTTTGAAGTGGTTTGTTAGTATTCTTGCCTGTGAAAATTTTTTAACAGGTGGAATACAAATGTGTTGTGTTACACCCTTGTAAGAAGAAGTGGGAGTAGTAATGTTTATTAAATAACTGTGAATTAAGATAATTCAGTCCTAGCACTTGAACTTTTCAATACTTGGGAATCCCTTGAATTTACATATTAAATATATGTAAGGGCCCTGGTAAAAGTAATTTTTCTGTGTGATTGTCCCACAATGGATGTTGTAAAGTTACAAAATTCAATATTATGATCATCATAGCTATTATGGGCTGTTCATGCTCTGCAAGTCTGTCATAAAACTTTTCATAATAAGTGGTTGTGCAGAAGAACTTTCTATTCTTCTGTATCTGGGCTTGCTTGTTGGGGAAGAGGGAAGGTGCGCTAACAATGACACTGTTGGCACTAACTGTACTTGCAGTGCACTATTTCACGGCTCTCACGAGACTACTCTGAGGGTGCTGAAGTATGTGTTGCAGTCAGTGAATTTGAGTATGCATAATAGGACAGAGGGTATAGGGATAGGCATGACACAGTCCTGTGTCAACTCCCAGCTTGCACCACAACCAGGGCTGGTCCTAGACTTTTTTATGTGTAAGCAAACATTAATTTTGGCGCCAACATTCCCTCCCCTTGCATGATAAAAATATTAAACTATTTTGCAATATTGTAACCAACTATGTTATATTCTTTCTAACAAGTAATCAACTATTTTTTATTCTTTCTAACATCATACATTTGTTTTATTACAATTTTAACAATATTTACTATTATAAAATATATTTAGTGCCTATGGTAACAATGTGATTATAAAAATACCTTTAACCAAAATTATACTTTGAATTAATATTAACTTTACAGTACTTTTTAAGTTTGAAATTCATGTGTCTAAAGCAAAGCAAACACATTTAACTGTGAAGAATCTCCTGTCTGTCATTCCTGCAAATTCCTTAAGAACTGAATCTGTGTCAATTTAATTAAAAATTTCGCATTCAGTTGCCATTGTTGCAAGTCCACACAATTGCCTTTCTGATATCATCATTTCAATTTATAAAGGCTTTTTTTTGCCATTTATTTCAGGCAGTGAACATTTTTTAGAAAAAGAATTTACAAAAAAGCTGGTTTTTGTTAGAGACATTTCTGATGACCTCCTGAAGAAAATACATATATCCCCATCAATCCAAGTTGAGCTAACGTCACCACCTTGAAAAAATTGTGCCCAAAATGTGTTTTTTGTGAATAACTCATTATTAACAGTTGGTAATAGAGCAAAATATGACAAATTGAAATTAATCCATACAAAATAATTTGCAAAAATATCCTATGTACTTTCTTCATCTGATGCATATTTTCGGCGCTAAAGTGAAAAATAATTTGATAATAACCTCACCCCCTCCTCAGTGCCACTTATTTATGTTAAAGAATTTGTTTGTTTTGTTATATATATATATATATATATATATATATACACACACACACACACACACACACACACACACACACACACACACACACACACACACACACATACACAGGGTGAGGCACCTAAGTCAGGCCACCTGAATAACTCTGGCAATTTCAGAGGTAGAAGAAAATACTTTTGACAAAAGTTGCTTGGGTTCAAAGCGCTAATGATGGGATAGTGTTACTTCCCTTGTAAGTGGAAGGTTAAGAAGTTATAAAGGTCAACTTCATTAATGTAAATGGAATGATAATTGTTTTTAAACACTTTGAAAGTACGTATGAAGATGTAATAAATACAATAACATTTGCCGGTCATTCAGGATTGCTAAAGGTCAATGGCAAAGCAAACTGCGCTTCCACACAGAACAATGGGTCAACGTAGCGCCGTCTTGTAGTGACTGTAGCCGTTCTGCAGCTAGCTTTTGTTTAAACAAATGCCAGCATCAGACTATGCTTCTTATGTTGTTTTATTATGATATCAGGTGTTCAAATTGGTGAACCTGTGCATTGATACATACTGTAAAGTGATTCTGAGCATATAATACTGCACCTTGAATTTCATCCAAACTTATCGAAGAACAAGCTCACGTTATAAGGCCTTTCATGTCTCCGGGAATCATTGTTGGGTCTTTGTAGACCTGTTGCTTTAATCATCTCCATAGATAAAAGTCCATATGTGTTAAGTCTGAGGAGCATGCAGGCCATTTCGTGTTTCCAAACTGCCAATCCAACGACCACCGAAAGTTGAGTTAAGAACATTTGTAATTCTCTGTACAGAATGAGCAGGACATCCATCATGTTGGTACCACATAGACTACCCTATGTACAGTGGGATGTCTTCCAATAATTGTGCAGCACTTCTGTTAGGAATGGAAAACTACTGATGTGAACCCAAACTTACGAGGACTTGTGTGTGTTTGCTGCACCACAGTACAACAGCAGCCCCAGCCGAGCACTGTGCTGATTAAAAGAGCAACGGGCGAGGCTGTCAGCAACAGTTTTTTGACAGTATATAAGAAAGCACCCACTTCGCCCAATACCGCGCGAGTCAGCTGGCTGTCACAATTTGATCGGACCACGTGGGCGTACCCAGGACAGTCTCACGATTCGGATCCCTACCGACCGCAACTTGTTGTTATGGGCAACAAATGCCCATATCTGAGCAGTTGAGCGAGCCACTCAAGGCCCCAGAAGTGTAACTTCATCACATAAAACCGGAGAGCACACACTCATTTTCCTGCGTTAGCCCCCGTTTGGCTTAGTGCGTCAGGTCCGCGTAATGACGTGAGCATCGTCAACTCGTTTGTATTGTCAGAACGTCAATAAATGACTTCAACCCAGAGCCAAGCATTTTGACTGCAGGCCTTGCCTCTTAAAGGCATTTCAGGAGCTAGACCCATCAACCAGCCATTCTTAGTGTTTTAAATGTTTTCAGTGTAATATGTCCATTTATAAATGTTTAATTGGTGTGTGGAGAGGCCTTACAACTCTGCATTTAGCTAACTTCATACCAGCATAACTGCCCACCTCACAACAGGCACCTGCGGCGGTATTGGGCTGATTGTGACTGCCTATGGCTAGCAGCATATCGCACAGCAATTAATACATCTTTAATTGAGATGTAGAAGATCGGGAAAATATCCTAGCTACCTGGGTGACTTGGCCACGACCCACAATAGCAGAGTATCCGGTATGAAATCAGCAAGACATCTCTGGTGAGTGTTTCCCGCCAGAACTTTGCACGAGTAACAGTGCATCTACGATGTCACTACCATTCTCCGACCCCGCACTGACGTCAATACTTGATGCTATTTAGTGTCCCATCAATAATATAGGGACCAATTAGAAAATTATGTACAACACATTTACAGACCTTTGTCTCTGTTTACCCACTTCTCTTAGCCAGTATGGGTTGAAAGCTGACCAGTAGTGCATGTTGCAAAGGTTTATCTTCCCATGGTTTGTAAATGATGCTTTATTGGTAAACAAAATCTTGGACAGGAATGTGTGATCGATTTGTAGTTTTCGTAGACACCATTTGGAGAGCTGTACTCGATCTCAAAAGTCATATTCATGTAGCTGTTGAAGAAGTGAAATGTGGAAAGGATTATATTTGTTGCTATGTAATATTCTGTTGACTCCGTTGACTGATCCCACACTACAGTTCAAATTGCTTCGTGCTGACATGTGGATTGTATGCTACTGCAACTAAGATTATAATTGCATTTACTTCATCATTTGCTGTTTTTCGTCATTTGAGTATCTTCTTTTCCACACTTCCATTTTTTAAAATGATATTTCAGTTTACACTTAATTCAGAGAATGGAGTCTCATCAGCCCCTTCCATATTTGTTTCCTTGCAACACTTTGGTGTTATAAATATGTTTGTCACTAAATTTGACCCTCAGTATTTTTGAATGATTTTAGTTTAAGAATCAAATACATTGCACAGTGGCTAACTCTGAAAAATTTTTAGTCTGGTATTAACACTGCCCTTGAGGTAGCAAATTTGGCACTTTTTTATAGCAGTATCTCCAGTTCATCCATTTCACTTTTTTGCACTGAGTGAAAATGGAGAGTATGAGAAAATGCTATTATTATTATTATTATTATTATTATTATTATTATTATTATTATTACTATTACTATTACTTCTGCTACAGTAAAAGCCCAATGTAACATGGCTGTTGTGGGACATAACTCAGACCCACGTTATAGCTTTCCACGCTATTCCGGGAGTGGCCGAATACAGTAGCAAAAAAAAGCTAGTGTTCTAATGGGGAGTGGCACCTATCTGTCAAACATGGCACAAGTGTTGTTATTTACCACCGTGACTCGTGAAACGTTTAGCCCCTTGCTATCTGGATTTTATTTTTTTATCTGCATCACTGGACTTGAGAGCACCCAAGGGAGGGAAACAGAAGAAGAGAAACGTGGTTTGATGAAGAGGGTCACATGCAGTCAAACAAGAATAGCTAAAAAAAATACCGCATTTTCCAGGCAAAGGATGTACTTATTCCACCAAGGGCGGTGTTTGCAGCGAGTTGTTTGTCCCATGGATTGGAGAAGGGATTTTGCGCCCCCTTCACGGTTCACTGATGGGCTTGGTTGGGAGGAAGTGAGAAGGAGAAAGGAAGCTCACGTCCAAATGAAACTTAATAAAGGTTGAATACACGCTTGCACTGCAGATGGGATCTATCAGCACCTCACGTGTTGTGAAACATGTGGCTTGCTCGTCTGATTTGCATTTTACAAAGAAAAACTAAACTAAAAACAAAAGAAAATTTTTTGTGGCATGCAAAGAAAGGATGTGCATTTCTTCAGGACAATAAAACAGTCCACCTCAAATTTATGAATTTGTTTTTTCGAAAACGGGAAGGCATACCAAATAGCATATATATACTGATGCCATCGGGTGAGACACGAGACCAACGGTGACACAATAAACTTACTGTAGGTGGGCGCCAGCAGTGTTTCCCAGTCCCGCACTGTTGAGACTCACGGTTCTCAGGGATGCTGTAGGTTCTGTGTGTCCGTCTCACCCGAGCGTACTTACAAAACACTTTTCATTACTAAACGTCATTATTAAACTTTTTTATTACTTGCAAAATTTGATGATGGGTTGCTGCCACTACAAAGGAAAGACTTAGAGCACTGTGTACTTGCTTTTATTCAGTTAACTATACAAGAGCGTGCCAACATTACTCTTATGAAAACTCGCTAGCTAACTCCGTTCAGGTGCTCCCCAGCCCGCAATTAATCTAGCACACTCCTAGATGGATCACTTCTCTGTGGTGTTAGAAAACACAATCTTCACAAGGGAAGAAGGTCAACAGCCGCTAGGGTGGACTGATGATTTTCCCTGAAGATAGGTCGTAGAGACTCACCAAATAAAACAAAACGTGTGATTATTTGGCATCACTAACGCTGATTCGTCGAGGCTCGTCTTACCACACGTGGTTAGTGAGGTGATGGGCTATACAAATAGCCGACTAGGATGGAAATAATATCACCGTACCCTTTACATAAATGACATAAATACACTGGCAGTATTATGGGACACTGCATGAATGGTCACAATAAATACACAGATGCGTGAAAGCAAACTTAGATGGCGCAGATTCTGCTGGATATGCTTCGTAGCGGATCACATAGTGCAGATGAATTTTCAGTCTCCCTCTGTTAAAATGGCAAATTCTATGCAGATAAATTATTCTCGTGAATAGGAAAAATATATTCTCTGGCAAACTGTGACATTTGAAGGCTTTTAGCACGCCTGATGCCAGAAAAATCAATCTTGAGATCAACCGCGTGGTCATACATACAAAGTATCAATTACGTGAAAATTACATGAGCCCTGAAGAAAATTACATAGAACTCTGAAATAAATTGAGGCACCCATGATTTTACACAAACAAACTCTCAAAGTGCATGGATGGCGCAGACATTTACTTGGCAGCTATTAACCAAGTGGTCTTGAGTGATGTGCCTGTTAAACAATTAAACGTGAAAATTACCCTGAAATACACACATGAAAATAAAGCCCTTAAAATTGCATGCAGTAATGATACAGAAATTACAATGAAACGCCTTTAACATAGGCGGATGGCGCCTGATTCAAGTTGCATGGGCCGCGTGGCCTCTCAGACATCTTTCTCCTCCTTCTCCTATATTAAGTTCAAAAAGCCACAAGGGCACAAATTATTAGGTTAAGCGGAAGCATAATGCTAGGGAATGTCTGGCAAAATATACGCAAAGCAAAGGTTAACCGGTATACTAAAGTGAAACTATTGTAATCTACATCAGTGCAAAAAGTTTGTAGTGCATACGTGACAGCGTCTTACCTTCCCAGCTCTCCTCAACTGACTGCCCAGAGGCAGGGGTCGCATGGCCTACCATGGCTGCCTATGGGGTTCACACAAGTGGAAGTGTTATACATGCCAAGTAAACCCTATATCTTTTAAAATAAATGGCATATACGCAATTTAAATATTGATTTACATTTTGGATTTGCTTATGAATTTTCTGTATTCTTTCAATGTCTTATTATGATGGCGTTCCTGCCGGAATAGTAATGTTCTTAATATTCGCACAGCATGCACTTGGAATTCATAACCAAACATTGTGCAATATTATAAAAGATACATTTTAAACATTTAGACACTTGAAAAACCTGAAAATAAACAGGAGACATAATTTTACACTTCAAATAAATATTCCGTTGTGGAAAGTTCAGGTTATGGCCTCTTTGCGCACGTGCATGCCCATGTGTCATGTGAGTGGTGAGTGCCGTCATGGTCTTAACGCATCTGGCTGTTAGCTGGCGTCAAACAACCCCTCCCTCGAAGGCCAAGATGGTGCGAGCAACTCAACTTTGCCCAGCTCTGAACCGGAACCACCGGTTGAGGGCATAAGAAGCATGGCCTTGGGAGTCTCCTGATTCTGTGGCATTTGCAGGGGGTGGGGGTGTAGGTTGGAACCATGTTGTGGGGGTGTAGGGGTGACTCGCCTTGCCTCTTGCGAGTGTTGTGTTGTGGTGTGCTCACTTTTGACGTAACACTTTACTTCACACTCACTCGCCTACTATTTTCCCCAAACCCTTTAAAACTCTCTTGCCCTACTAGGTTAAACCCTGTGTGACCCGAAAAACCTTTGAAAGGTGTGACATTTTCACTTGTGGTGTCCATGTTTCCATTTTCACTTATGTTACAACGATTCATATTGGCGCCGTGGGGAAGCCCCTTAAAACTAATATCACTGGCACTGGTTGTGTTACAATTTATGTGTACACCGTTGTTACAACAATTAACCCTTTAAAATTACTTTGCTCTACGAGGCTATTGCTTGCCTCCCCTGGAAAGCCCCAAAATGGAGTTTCACTACTACTTTCTTCCCTCACTTCCGGGAGTGCACTTCTATCATGTTCTCCCTCCCTGTACGGTATGGATTGTTCTGATGGCACAAAGCCCCTAACTGACGTAGTGTTCCCAGTGTTCTCGTGTACGTTCCCCATGTGTGGGTTTCGCGAGGCTGGTGTTGCTGTTTTCCCTGTGCTACTCTTATCATCACTCATACTTCCTGGTATGCAACGTCATGCTTGCTGCGGTATTGGGCTTTCCCGCCGCTCCTTGCCCCTCTTCCCTGCAGGTGTGCGGGCTATACACAGGTCAACACGGTGGCATTTTGTTACTCGTCTCGGACCCAGCTTTATGAAAAACATGGAATTTCCCATTTTTGCTGTTACCCTGACCAGCCCAATCCATTTGGGTCCGCGTAACAGTTCTTCGCTCCTGCCGATAACTGGTTTTCCTTCACGTATACATACATCTCTGCTACTAGTTCCGGCGGTGACCTCCTATTTCTGTTACCCAAACATTGCAATAATTTTCTTCGTTCACCCTTGCTTCTTCATGAATCTGCATTTTGTGTGCGGCGATCCCTTCTGGTGGAATGGGTGGGTTTTCACGGTGTTCTCCTGGCCCACATAGTTTGCCACCCTGTGCCATTTTTACGGATGTTGTCCCGGTTGCTGCATTTACCCTTATTTTCAAACAAAACATGATCTCTGGGATCAATTCTGCCCATCGGGAATGGTCCTCGTCTAACCTGATGCGTAACTGAATTTTTACGTCCTGGTTACAGTTTGGATTGGCCCTGGGGTGATAGACCGGGGTGGTACGGTGTTCAGTTCCCCTTATGGTATATGGCCCTGGGGTGATAGGCCGGGGTGGTACGGTGTTCAGTCCCCCTAATGGTACAGTAATATCTCCACTTTCTCCCTACGAACTGTGTCCCATTGTCGGTCAGTAAATACTCAGGATGTCCCCACCTTGGGAAAAATTCTGTTTGCATTACCTGTGAAACCGTGTGCACTGGAACATTACTGGTGGGGAAGCGCCTTGGTCCATTGGGTAAACAAATCTATGGTGACAATGAGAAACCTCTTACCACTTTTTGTGCATGGGTATGGGCCCATGATATAAAGCGCTACAGTTTAAAATGGTTCAGTTGGTAGCATTGGTGTTTGTGGAGCATCGCAGTCTGTTCTCCGCGGCTTCCGGGTGTTGCACGTGACACAACTTTGCACATGTTTACATACATCCTCTTGAACTCCTGCCAATGAAAATACTTTTGCAAATTTCTATGTGTTTGTTCCGAACCCCGATGCCCATGCTCTAAACTATCATGTGCATATCTGAGTACAAGTTCCAGTTTTTCTTTCGGCAAGTACGTTCACCACTTTGCGCACTTCCCGGGGGGCTTGGCTTGAATTTCCCGGTCTACTACTCTTCAGTGTTCCGAGTACCTTGTGGTACAGTGTTGTCAGCATTGCACAGCATCTTGGGAGTTTTCTTGTGCGGTGTGCACCTCTCTTAACATGTCACAGACATTGAATGAAACAAGTTCACGGGGTGGTGTGGCGACAATGTTCTGCAAAACAAAAGTTGGCGTGTCTGTTATCTGTGTGGCGTGGCAAGGTGGTAGCGCCTGTTCCCACTCAGCGTCGTATTTTACCGTTACATTCAGACAGGGGTTTCTGGACAGTGCATCGGTGAGCTTGTTGGCTTTCCCCGCCACGTGTTCTACTTTGAAATCGAACTCCTGGAGCAGTAAGGCCCAGTGGGCAAGTTTACTTTTCCCATTATGCATGCCTTCTAACCAAACTAGACAGCGGTTATCTGTTTTCAACATAAACTGTCTCCCTAACAGGTACGACCTGTACTTTCTTAGCATATGGATGATCAATAGACACTCATGCTCGTTCACATGGTACTTGTGTTCTGCCTCGCCAAACTTGGCACTTTTGTAGTTAATGATATGCTTCACCCCGTGTTCTCCCATCTGATACAACACCGCTCCGATGCCCTCCTGGCTCGCATCGGTCTGTACAACAATAGGTAACCATGGAATGAATCTGGCTAGCAGCTTACAATTTTTAAAAGCAAGTTTGATTTCTTTGAATGCTTGATCAGCTTGAGGTGTTCATCCAAATTTACGTTTTTCGCATAGCAGTTCAGTCAATGGTGCAGTTATCATGGAAAAATTGGGAAAGAATTCTCTTAGCCAGTTTATTAAGCTGAAAAATTTCCTAACTTGTTTACGTGACCTCGGTGTGGGTTTATGTTGTATTTCTTGTACGTGCTGTTGTTCAGGTTACCCTGTTACATAGTGTCCCAGAAACCCTATTTGGCTCATTCCTAACTTACACTTATCAACCTTACATGTGAGTTTATTATGTTCGTGCCTCTCGAACACAAAACTCAGGTGGTGCAGATGTTCCTCCCAACTGTTTGATCATACAAGTACATCATCCAGGTAAGCTATCGTAAAGTCTCCAATGTAACCATCTAATACATTCATGATGAGGTTCTGAAAAGTGGCAGGGGCACATTTTATCCAAATGGCATGCCAACAAACTGAAATCTATGCCCGTCTGTCGTGGTGAAGGCTGTCTTTTTACGGTCTTGTGGACGGATGGGTACTTGCCAATACCCTGATTTCAGGTCAAGTGATTGATGTGAATACAGTAAGTGGCCCTAATGTTGACAAAGTGTCTTTGATGTTAATGACTGGAGGTGACATGTTTACAGTTATCTTGTTAAGGAGGCGAAAGTCTACACAAAACCTTCATTTGCAGTCCTTTTTAGGAGCTAGTATAATGCCTGAACTGTAGAGACTCTGCATAGGTTCAATCACATTATCATTGAGCATCTCACATACCTGCTGATTGATGATGCGCCGGAAGAAAATACTTGGATCTCGTGGCTTGGAGTACACCAGGTCCTCGTGCGTCGTGATGATGGTGTGCCAGGTGACGTTGGTGCGCTGCAGCTTCCCATCAGAGTGAAACACACGGGCATACTGGTCAAGCAGTTGTTGCAGGCATTGTTGTTGTTGCTTGGGCACCTCGTGCTCGAAATCGTTGAGCAGCATGGTAGTTATTGTCGCCGGTGGTGTTGCTCCTACTGCATACAACGTCCACCTTCCAAGTGTCGCCATGCGCAGATGGTTGAGATGTGGTTCAATCACGGCCTGGTTGTCAATCAACTACGGTAACCCCAATATCATCTCCTCGCACAAGTCCGCAACAATGTAGACATCACACTTTGTACAGAGTTCACGGATTCCCACTGTCACGTGCATCACACTACTTGCTTCACACTGTTGGTTTGTGGTAGCAAACTGTGGGCAACGTGGCAGCACTCTCGTTGTTATTGCCTAACATACAAAGTTATGACTCGCGGCAGTGTCAATTACAGCGATCACATTTTTTCCTTCAAGTTCGACATTGACCCTTAACGCACGTACGGTACTGTCACAGACCTGGAAGACTTTAGCACCTTCATTAGGTGGATTCCTATGGCCTAGCGGTGAGATTGGAACAGGTGCTGTTTTGCCAACCTCCCTACTCAGTTTCCCGACAGATTTTGCTGGTAATAGTTCTCCTTGTTGGTGTGGTAGAAGTTCTTTTGACCACGGTTGGGTCTCATGGGCTCACACTTGCCCTTCTTGCTCACACTGTTGCTTGTAGTACAGTTGCACTTGTGCCTGGATGGCATCGCCATCTGTGTCGAACCATCCCAGCAGCCTATTACAGAATTATTTCCACGTTACACGATAGTCTATCACTAGATTCCACCACATGGCAGCCGTTCCCCTTAATCTGTTTGCGATGACCTCTGTCCAATCTTCACAGTGTATGTGGTGTCTATGTAATTTATTCTCACATACCGCCAGGAACGTGCCCAGGTCTTCTGCGTGAAGTCCCGCAAAAGTTGATAGCAATACATTATGGTCTGGTCTCGTTAAGCCCTGTGGCGTGTACGAATTGACTACTTGCGGTGATGTGGGCTTTACCTCTGGTGTTGTCAGTGGCACGATCTCAGCACAGATCATCTTACTGCACTCAACACAGTTTATGACATCATCACAGAAGGTTAGATACTCATCAGGCCCTATATCGCAAATGTAAGTCCCGTTTGCATTGCTGGCGCTGTGCCCACTTCGTTCCTGCCCCATCACATCCAGTGTGTGCGCATAGGCATGGTTCTAATGCCATGTATACGGTGTTGGACGTGCATTGCTGTTGATTCTACAAGTTCTCGTCAAACAGATTTATCTAGCTTACCCTTTCAGAATGCACGCATCTGTCAATTGGCATGTCCAGGTAGTTTGTTGTTGCGGTCGCGGGGATCATGTTTGCTGACGCGGAAGTCTTGAGGCCTTCTCGCGAATGATCAGGTGTGGTGCCCGCCTTTTTAACATGGTTGATTCGGATGACACGATGCGTATGAACACATTGGCCCCACTTGGGAACGCCAATTGATGCCGTCGGGTGAGGCACATGATGAACAGTGACACAATAAACTTACTGTAGGTGGGTGCCAACGGTGTTTCCCAGTCACCACACTGTTTAGACTCATGGTTCTCAGGGATGCTGTGGGTTCTGTGTGTCCGTCTCACACAAGCATACTTAAAAAACACTTTTTATCACTAAACGTAATTACTAAACTTTTATCACTTGCAAAATTTGGCGAGGGGTTGCTGCCACTACAAAGGAAAGACTTAGAGCACTGTCAACTTGCTTTTATTCTGTTAACCATACAAGATCATGCCATCATTACTCTTATGAAAACTCGCTAGCTAACTCCATTAAGGTGCTCACAGCCCACAATTAATCTAGCACACTCCTACATCAATCATTTCTCTGTGGTGTTACAAAACACAATCTTCACAAGGGAATGGGGTCGACAGCCGCTAGGGTGGACTAATGATTTCCCCTGAAGATAGGGCACAGAGAATTACAAAATGAATTAACACGTGTGATTATTTGGTATCACTGATGCGGACTCATCGAGGCTCGTCTTGCAGCACGTGGTTAATGAGGTGATGGGCTATACAAATAGCCAACTAAGTCCGAAACAATTTCATCGTACTATTTACATAAATGACATAAATACACTGGAAACATTATGGGACATGACATGAATGGTCACAATAAACATGCAGATGAACGAAAGCAAACTTAGATGGTGCTGATGCCGTTGGATATGCTTTATAGCAGATCACGTGGTGCCAATGAATTTTCAGTCTCCCTCCATTAAAATGGCATATTCTGTGCAGATAAATTATTCTCGTGAATAGGAAAAATATTCTCCAGCAAACTGTGACATTTGAAGGCTTTTAGCATGCCTGATGTCGGAAAAATCAATCTTGAGATTGACAGCATGGTCATACATACAAAGTATCAATTACGTGAAAATTACATGAGCCCTGAAGAAAATTACATAGAACCCTGAAATAAATTGTGGCACACATGATTTTACACAAACAAACTTTCAAAGTGCATGGATGGCGTGGACATTGACTTGGCTGTTATTAACCACATGGTTGCGAGTGATGTGGGTGTAAAACAAACATGAAAATTACTCTGAAATACATACATTAAAATAAAGCCCTTAATATTGCATACAGCAATGATACAGAAATTACAATGAAACACCCTTAACATAGGTGGATGGGCCTGTTTCAAGTTGCGCAGACTGTGCGGCCTCTCCGACATCTCTCCCCTCCTCCTTGATTAAATTCAAAATGCCACAAGGGCACAAATTACTAGGTTATGCGGAAGCATAATGCTGGGGAATGTCTGGCAAAACGTACGCAAAGCAAAGGTTAAACTGTATACTAGAGTGAAACTATTGCAATATACATCAGAGCAAAAATTTGTAGTGCGTATGTGACAGCATTTTACCTCGCCAGCTCTCCTCGACGGACTGCCCAGAGGCAGGGGTCACGTGGACCTGGACCTACCATGGCCTACGGGGTTCACACAAATGGAACTGCTATGTACACAGAGTAAAACTTTTATCTTCTAAAATAAATGGCACATAAGCTATTTAAATATTGATTTACGTTTTAGATTTTCTTATGAATTTTCTGTATTCTTTGAATGTCTTTTTATGACAGCATTTACGCCGGAATAGTAATGTTCTTAATCTTCGCACAGCAAACATTTTGAATTCATAACCAAACATTGTGCAATATTATAAAACATATATTTTAAACATTTAGACACTTGAAAAACCTGAAAATAAACAAGAGACATAATTTTACACTTCAAATAAATATTCCATTATGGAAAGTTCAGATTACGGCCTCCTTGCGCACGTGTTACGTGAGTGGTGAGCTCAACAATGGGTTTAACATGGTTGGCGGTTTGCCGGCATCAATACATATTATAATCAAAGTGTATACATCATTATTATAATGATTACATAGAGCTATACCCTGTAGGTGATTAATTATATGCCTGTAAATGACTTACAAGCACCAATTTCATAGCCTGCCTCAAATTTTTGAATTTTTTTTAAACGAAAAGACGTACCATATAACCACTACATACACATTATAACCGCAGTGTCTACATCATAATTATAATGATTACATAGAGCTATACCCCATAGGCAATAAATTATAGGCTTGTTAATGCTTAGAAGCATGAATTTTGAGGCCCACCTCAAATTTAGGATTTTTTTTTTTTTTTTTTTTTCAGAAAATGGGATGACATGCTAAATAGCCGCTAAATATTCATTATAATCAAAGTGTCTACATCATAATTATAATGATTATGTAGTGCTATATCCTGTAGGAGATTAATTATGCGTAGCGCTATATCCCGTAGGAGATTAATTATAGGCTTGTATGTGACTTAGTCCCTATCTTACCCAGAGTCTGAACCTAGAGCCCCTTGCATTGATTGCAAGCCAGCTTTATACAGAATGTGCCACAGAAGTCAGCATCCCTTTAATGACAGTATTCCAGCATATTTTAACTTACTTTAGTTAAATATTTTGGCATTGAATAATTGTAATTGCTTAAATGTGTTACGCTATATAACTCACGCACATTTCATGTTAACTTGTAAGTCCTAGTAAAACTTGGAATGAGACCGTGCCATCCCCACACTGATCCAATGCCCTGATAAGATAAAAAGGTTGCTACAGTAACAATTTTTTTGGCCTGTTTACAACCAAAACAGCAGAACAGGTATAATAGGGTCACATGAAAAACCAGCCACTAGGAATTCTTCCGTCTAAGACATCGCACCACACTAAGGAAACTGAATATGGAAAAACATACAATATTGGCTGTAATGAATTAGTAAAATTAATCTCAGCGTTGAAAGGAGGAAGAACGCGTGCCCGCTCCCACCCCCCTCCCCCCTTAACATTCGACCACGTCAGCGACCCATAAACACCTGCGGACAGATCACACCTGACGGCATGCGTTCCACTTATTTATTCATTCAGGCCAGGGGCGACATAAATTGCCCCGTGGTATAATCGAATCAGCAGTATAACAGGTCGCGGTATTCCGGGCTTCCACTGTAGTATTTTTATTACTGCATTTTCAATTGGTATGACATCTTAGACACTATATTCATCGGCACTTAGGCTGCTTGTATATGCAATGTCATCTCGTTCATTGTCAAATTCAAATGATGGTATGTTTGTGCATGAAATTCCAAGACAAGAACTGCAAACATCTGAACATTTCATCCCTGCCTTTTTGCACCCCCAACATTGGTCTCAAACTTGGCTACAACTGCAAGAAATTAAGTTTAAAAGTTTCTCTGGAGCAGAGAGTTGTTATGTGGTTATTGGCTCAAGAACCCTTTGTGTTCTTTCCCAAACATACTGAGTTAGTGGAAGTCTGTGAACAAGCCAAGTTTTTACTTGATGGTATACTCCAAGAGGATGCTGAAGATAACAGCAGTAGTAGGAGGAATACTGGTTAGCATTATCTCTTTGTTGCTAAGCGTTCTTATAGCACTTGCATCTGCAACAATCTAATTATGTTTCAGTTTTGTGTGTTTTATGCAATGGAAATGTTAAATTACTCCATACTTGGACAATTGATTCTTTGTCCCATTTCCATGAATTGATGCAATCTCCTTTAGTTTTCATGCAGTATAAGTAATTTGAAAGATGTTATTTTGCCTTTGCAAAGAAAAATGTGGCTGTAGTGTCACAACCAGAACACAGAACACGCATGCAGAAGTAGAATAGCATCTCTTAAAATAGAAGAAGACGTTTGCAAAGTTTCTATTGGATATTAGAAGGTTTTCAACCCTTTCTTTACCACATTTCACAAATGTAATCCATTTATTTTATGCTGAAATATGTAACATTAACAAAAAAAAGATCTATATCATCGCCACAATGAAAAACTGAGCTTTCTTATCTTCACAAAACTCCAGTGCTGTTTGAATTATCATTAAGTCCACATCGCCATGTGCCTATTTAATAGCAATCTCAGCACTCAAGACTGCTTTAAAAATTGAGAATATAAAGTGCGCTTTGATTTTACAGTTTGTAAATGTGCATCTTGTCCCACTGTGTCATCCATTATTTCTTCAAATTCTATTTCTGAAAATTTTGGGGTTACATGCTGCCTGTTAAGTTGAAATATTTTGTAGTCATCATTTTCAATTTAACCATCAAATAGAATCACAACTTGAAGGCCATAATGTTTCGTAACGTAAGTAAGATAAGTTTTTAACAATTTCATGATACAGTGAAACCCTGTTAAGAAGTTTTCCTGCTTAATAAGTTGAATAATTGTGCATCTTGTCTATCTGCACATTTGTAATTTAACCCTTTTAAAAAGTTTTACTGGTTAATAAGTATTATTTTTTCAGACCCTCCATTCAACACATATAATCTATTTAGCACAGAAATTGTATTCATGCTGTCAGGTTTCAAAAATTTAAAAAGAGCAAATTTACTAGTTTTACGCATGCCTTCATCATCAAACAAAGATAAGTATTGTGGAAATATCTTAAGTATTCTTCAAGTTCAGGTTCTATGATTTCTATGCACAAACAAAGCTGAAAGGGAAGGGTGGTGTTTACTGAGAATATATTGTCTCTAATTTTTACAGAACTATTAATATCTGCTAAAGTGTAGATCCTATTCTCACTCTTGAGTTTAACTTACTGCAAAATTGCTGCCAACAATTTATTTTACAAATATTATACCCACTATAAAAACATTATGACAGTTCACATTACTATCACCTTTCCATCCTGTTGCAATAGACACGATTTTCTCTGTTTTTGGAAAAAAATATATGTGCATCAAACTTGTTCAAATCTTTGGCTGTGTCTGCATCGTCTCTAGAAATGCTTGAACTTCTCAGTTCAACATGTTGTTCACCTGTGTATGCATACGCAAAAGCATAATCCTCCATAGCAGAGAAAATTTCTAAAGTTTTCTGGCATTTCTAGTATCTACTGGTCTAGTACACTTTCCTTCATGCTGTGACCTCAGGTAAGACAACCTCTGATATTTCTCATATTTGCGAGTGTCAATTGATTGTTAAATCTGTCCACAAAACAGACTAGTGCATCTCTGATATTTTGATAGTGAAAAATTCCCTTCTTGTAAAATTTTAGTACTCCTCTGTAAGCATGCGGTGCAAAAGTCCATATATGTCTTGGATTTACAAATTACAGCATTTAAATATTCAGTATACCTAGCTGTAGGGATCATGGAATGAACTGTTTTGAGATGTATTACTCCCAGTCACCTGAATTTGATCAAAATGGTTTAACTAGTTTCACCAAGTGAAAGTACTGTATCCACAATGAAGATGAAGGCCTTTTCCTTCTGATTCTTAACACACAGTTCTCAATTTTACTTTCCACACATGTTCATGTGAAATTTGTATGTTCTCAGGAAGAGAATGTTCTTCACTAAAGTTTTTCACAAGCCCATTTTCATGCCTTCTCTTTCTTCAGAAATGTCTCATTCATGTAAAATGATTAAAGCAATAGCTAGGTGTAATATAATGTGTCCCCGGAGAGCTCTCAAATAGTTGTGTCCACTCATAATTTTTTCAGCAACATTTTGGGCATAAATTACACTCCCATTGCCCATCATTATGTTTCCAATAATCCAGTGAAGGACATAGGGTAATGGAAAACACCAAGTTGAACTACTGAATTTGATAAATCACTATCATAAGCACAATTATATGTAATTGCTCAAGCTTCTGAATAGAGTGGCTGATCAAAGTTAATGAGGCAACTCCTTTGTTGAGACTTTTCAATTTCATCAACTTCAAACTTAAAGACTATCCATAGCATCATGACTGAATGGATGAAGATTCACAATGGGTAAACACAAGACATAGGAAACTTCAACAGAATTAACTTTTATAGATTCACGCATAAAACTGTTCCAAAATGGGAGTTATTGAACATTAAACATTTTGCCTGGCATTTCATGAATGTCTATAGATGACGGCATGGGTTTTCATTCACATCTGTATTGCTGTTTCAATTCATCTTTCAATTTAGCTAAATCATATATTACAAAACACTGCATTCTAGGACTACCTGTGTGTGCAAATTGAAAGGGGTGAGGAGACAGGAAGGAGTGAGTGAAGAGATTTGGGCGGTTCTTAACAGCGAGGTCTTGAGAGCCACTGAGGGTGATTGAGGTGAGGATGGAGCTGTGCTGGAATGAAGGGATGGGGGAAACGGGAGATCCGCAAGAAAACCCACTGACCAGCGGCATTGTCCAACACAATTACCACATGGTAAATCCGGGAGTGAAACGGCCAGGAACTAAACCCGGTTTACCTTGGTGGAAGGCGAGCAGGCTAACTACTTAGGCACTACAGCCTCTGGCAGGAAGGCGACAATAACATTCAAACCTTATTAATTTTGTAGAAACTCGGTAACCTCAGAACAAAAATACTTCTTTTTTAATAAGAATGCAAAGAAACATAGCTTGTTTTTAGAGGCACTAAGGAGGCATGGGGTTATTGTGAAATAAGTTTTCTGCTGTAGTGCCCAAACTATGTGTCCATAGGACGAAAAAACTAATCATAACCATTTTGTAGATTATTTTGTATAGATTCATTTTTATTTATCATATTTTCCACTACAACTAACTGTTACCAAGTTATTCACAAAAAAATTCATTTCTGATGTTTTTTAAGATGAGGGCATTTTCTCAATTTCATCAATGGGGACTTTCGTATTTTCTTCAGGTGACCATTGTAAAATGTTTCTACAAAAATTAACTTTTACATGATTTTATTTTTACTTAGCATCATTTCCGCTAAAATTACTGAACTGACCACTGAAACGGGGAGAGTCAGAAATGTTTTCAAACTAACAATAACATTCAGAAATGTGTCCACATAATCATTTTTTGTTGTGAAAGATAGTGCCTTAAGTGGAGGGTTCCCAGTGGGCAACATGGATGCTTGTCAAAGAGATCATTCTTATCTACATCACATTCTTCTCCATCAGTTAGTACAATCTGAAGTCCTGCACATGCTTTCTTCAAGTGTTCTTCATTCCAAGTCTGCAGATTACCAATGTCATAGAGTAATTTGAAGCTGTTGCTATGTTTTTCCATGAGATCAGACTTTTTTTTTTAGAGTATTGATTGCTGTGTCAAACACTGCATAAAATTAATTCACACTAAATGATCTTCTCACCTCAATAGGTTCATCTTCACTTTCATAGGAAACTTTTCTTGGTCAAACTGGATTTCCTTCTCTAACTAGGGCGTATCACCAATTTTGTCAGCAAACTATTTAGTGTCTGTAATGATGCTGTTGGTCCCTTCATCAGAACTGATTTTATCTAGAAAACTTTGAATACTTTTAATGAGGTTCATGACAATTTTGAAGTTTAATGTGACTTTTTACAGTACTTTACTAACCATGTTTACTTTGAATAATATTTTGTACCATGTGAGGAGACAGCAGAGAGATGTGAAATTCTGATGTGTTCTTGTAATTCCCAAAGTAGTGTTGACGCCATCGGGTGAGACACGAGACGAACTATGACACAAATTACTTACTGATGAGGGCACAAGCTGGGTTTCCCAGTCACCGCACTGTTGAGACTCAGGGTTCTCAGGGATGCTGTGGGTTCTGTGTGTCCATCTCACCCAAGCGAACATACGATATACTTAACAATACTAAACATGTACTAAACATTTTATCATTGAAAATGGTGTAATGAGGATACTGTTACTACAAAAGAAAAGACTGAAACACTGTGAGACTTCCTTTTTGTTTCTACTGCTCATACAAATAACATGACAAGCAATTTAATGATGATAAACTCAGACGTGTCTAGCTAACTCCGTTTGGGTGCTCCCCAGCCCACAATTACTCTAGCGCACTCCTATGCAGATGACTTCACAGAGGTGTTTGAAAACACAATCGTCATAGGGACGAGGGTCGACAGCCGCTAGGGTGGACTGACGATTTTCCCTGAAGACAAGACGAATCAATTCATGAACATTTGTGATTATTTAACATCACTAGTGCAGACTCTGTCGGGGCTCGCCCTCCAGCACGTGGTTAGTGTGGTGACGGCCTATACATATGGCCGGCTGGGATGGAAATAATAAAACCATACAAAATTACAAAAATTACACAAATATCAAGGAAACAAGAGGGTGCGGGTGCTGCTGGATAAAGTTTGTAGCTGACCACGTGGTACAGGTGAAATTGCAATATTTCTCCGCAAAAACAGCAAAATAACTTCAGAAAAATTGGTATTTAATTTGGGAAAATTATTCCCCTGATGATTGAAACATTTACAGGCTTGTAGCATGCCTGATGGCAGAAAAAGCAAACATGAAAATGACCACGTGGTCATACATAAAAGCATCAATTTACATGAAAATTACAGGGAACCCTGAACAAAAATACATAGAACCCTGAAATAGATTATGGCATACATGATATTACACAAATAAGCCCTGAAAATGCATTGATCACGCAGATACTTACTTGGTGATATCTGACCATGTAGTCATATGTGATGTGGCCGTAAAATGATTAAACATGAAAAATACCCTCAAATACATACATAGAATTAAAGCCCTTAAAATTACATGCAGCAATAATACAGAAATTACAATGAAATGCTTTCAGCAAGGGCGGATGGTGCCTGATTCAACTTGCGTAGACCACATGGCCTCTCTGACATCTTTCTCCCTTTCTCCTTGTTTAAGTTTCAAAAAGCTGCAAGGGCGCAAATTATTATTTAAGTGGAAGCGTAATGCTGAGGAAATGTCTGGCTAACGTACGCAAAGCAATGGTTGACTGGTATACTAAATGAAACTATGGTAATCTACATCAGTGCTCAAAAGTTGTAGTGCATGACAGCATCTTATCTCGCCAGTTCTCCTCGACGGACTGCTCAGAGGCATGAATCGCGCGGACCTACCATGGCCGCCTACGGGGTTCACATAAGCGGAAGTGCTATGCATGCCGGCGTCACTGTCTCTACCATAACATTCAAGTCTTTGGTCTTGGGAGGCTTTGTATACAGTACTGTACACTTCTTCAATATTATATCTGAGCGGGAATAAAACATCTGTTCAACTCTCTCAGTGTGTTGCTAAGGGGTTTCACAGATCGAGCAGATACATGCTGAGTTAAGATACTCCAACGATAAGTTGATGAGTAAAAGAAATTGTATATTTATTGAACATAACCAAGAATATGCATGTCACCAGCAGTACCAACTAATTTCCTATACAACCAAATCTGATCACTAAGTTCCATCTTCATCTTCTTACGTGAATACATAGACGCATTACCAAAAGCACTAATTAAAGCAATATTGTCTGCCTTGCCCTCATGAACTGGAAAAGTCTTCCAACAGATTATCCTGTTTGGATCAATCTCACTAATATCATTTGGTGCAGGTTCCTTCTCGACATGAGACCTTCTGAAGAAACACATTTCCAACAAACCACTACCAGCTTTAGTATCATTCCTTGAAGACCAAAACGGTAAAAAAAAGACAACAAAATATAACTCTCTTCTATATCAAGGATCTTAACTCTCCAAGACCTATCATCTTTACTGGCATCCTTAGTAAAAGACACAATATTACAATAAATCTTTCTCGGTTAATAACCAGAAGAAAAAATTCGCCTCCGATTCATGTCAGGATAAAATCTGCAAAAACACATAATCAATGCTGTTAATAATCATAAAAATTAATATAATATGCAAAAAGGAATTAAACTATTAATACAACACAGATACATACCTCAAAACAAGGTAAGAACACAAAAAAATTGAAAACAGAAAAGTCCAGGATCAGCCCTCACCTACTACTTTAACCTACTTGCTTGGCATTTAACATGTGAATAGGAAACTCCATGGCAGCTCTCCGTACCTCTATTCGCTGCCACTATGTGTTGGGACCTTATCACCGGATGTACTTCCGGGCCCCACCAAGTGTGTTGCATGTAACAGAATGTTGTTATCAGTTGTGATAGTGCATTGTACTTGGTTGTAACCGGAACTCGTTTATCGCCTGGAAGTGGCATTTGTTTATTGCCCAGAAGTGGCGGCTTGGTGGGGCCAGGAAGTACATCCGGTGATAAGGTCCCAGCACATAGTGGCAGTGAATAGAGATACAGAGAGCTGCTGCTAGGTTCCCATTCGCATGTTAAATGCCGAGTGAGTAGGTCAAAGTAGTAGGTGCAGACTGATCCTAGACTTTTCTGTTTTTTTTTTTTGTGTTCTTACCTTGTTTTGAACTGTGGTGGAGAAACTTGCTGCATTTGGACATGATAAGGCTGCACAATTTATAACAATATTTAGGGAGTGGTTTCCACGTGGCACAAAATGTGCCCAGGGATTTTGGGAAAGTATTCTTTTCTGAACTCCATTAGTCTTCCCTTTCATTTTGTAGCCATTATCATATCTTCGGCCATGTATGTTCTTTAAAAGGATATTCTGTTTTGACAGCTCATTCAGCAGACAGTCGATGTGACCTTCACCTGAAGAATTTGGGATTGGTACAAAACTAAGAAACATTCTTGAATTGTCATTTTCTCATGTTCTGCAACTTTTAAAAACCTCACCATAACCATAATCTCCTCTGTGTGGCTCATGTTGGGAGTACAGTAAAGTACAATTGAATAATATTTTGCTTTATTGACCTATTTCTAACTGTATTGAATCAGAGTAGATACAAGTTTGATAAACTCATGTTAGATCCATTTGCTTAAATAGTGTAAATGTGTTTCTTGAAAAGACACTATTTTCAAATACTCTGCCCTTACTATGTAAAATCTAGCTATTTATTCAACCAGTTTCAAAAAATTTCCATCATTACTTTTGAAGAGATTATCTGTGTTCCTCAGAGTTCCAACCCTTGTTTGTCAAGAAACTGTATAACACAAAGTAAGCATTTCAAAACTTGAATCCAATGCTCTGTTTCAGCTTGGATAAATTTTTTTTTTTTATCTATGGTTTTATTTGTATGCAAACACAAAGACAGTTCACACCATGGTTGGAACGTTTTTACACAAGATGGGGTTCTTTTGTTACTAGACAAAATTATAGGCAAGTTCTGCCAATCTGAGTAACTCTTTAATTTGTACCAAAAAGTCTAATGCAAAACAAATGAACAGAATTTTTTACATGTGAGTAAATAAGTTAAATCCTTTGAACTTGCTCTCGACTACACAGTTTTATTACATAGTGATTCAGTGAAGATTTTATACCTTTATCATAAAGAGGATATTTGAAATTGTTGACTTGAACATGGCCACATTCAACAAGAAATTGCTTGAGATTGTGTGTAATTTTAGTAAACTACTCTCCAAAGTCATTTGATAGTGCTGGTGATTTGTTTCTGTTCAATTCCTGCATTAAAAATCAAGACATATCTTAACCTATTCTGGCGACAAGTTACTAAATAATAAACAGTGGAAATAATAGGAAACTAAACATAAATACTGAAATGGAAAAACTGATTTTTCACTTTTAGCAAAGTTTATTCATTTCAAATGCAGTGTTTGCTTTAACTGATCTGTATTTTCTTTACTGAACAACAACATTTTTTTAGCACAGTATACTTTTGTTTATCACTGCTCTGCTGAGCTGGTTGTCGTTATCATGTACTTCGAATCTGTAACTTGCACTGTGTTAGCATATATATTGCTGATGTACTGCAACTTGCATGCTTTGTACATTATCACAGTGATTGTAAGCATGTTTCTATCACTTCAATGGACCATGTGTGTTATACATTATCACGTGCACTTGTGCTGTCTTTGCACACTTCATGCCAACCAGGGCATGGATAGTGTGTGGTAGACTTTCCGTCCCACCTGTGACCGGGTTCAACATTTCTGACAGGGGCGCTCTGGTATGTATGGGGAATTCTACTCGACTAGGCCCGGGTCATTTTTCTCGTGGTCCTCCTTTTTTTTTGGATTGTACTTCTATGCTGTCCGTCTCTAGATCTCCTGTTTCCTTCCCCATTTTCGATTCAATGTGTAAGACTCCCACTCTTCACTCCAGCTCCTCATAAACCCCACCTCACTATCACTGACTAAGTACTTAACAACCATCCCTTAATCCCTCCTAACATTTCATTTATAATATAAAAATTTGTTCTGTGTACAGATGTGTTTTTGTTTCAAATGTATGTATGCTGGGCTATGTTGTAGAAATCTAGATCTAGGTATCCCCAACCTATTGTGAGTGAAAAAGAAAGCAGCTGATTGTGAGTGCTTAAGATTTTGTAAGATTCATTATAGTGGGTCAATAGCCTACATTGAAATGAATGTCTACCAGTATTTAAAGTAACTTCTTGAGGCATTTGTATGGTGAAGGTTTTTCTTTCTTGCAAATATTTTACACTATTACTATGTGATCGATTACTACAGTCAAAGTCTCCTAATTATCCTTACAATATTGCATTCCAACCCAACCTGCTATGCCATGTGCCATCTAAAGGCCCGACAGCATGCATGTATACTGCTTACATTCTTACTTTAATTATTGCATAAACTGATAAACAAAGCCATGTGGTACAATTGTCTGTCACTGGTTGACCGACCTAAGCACTGTATGTAAATACAACTGAACGAAATGCCCTTTTTAAAGGAAAACATTGAGAGATTATACTGTTATTAATGAAGCACATTTCAATGATATAAATAAATGCATAAATGGAATTAGTACATTTTTGGAGAATTCAGTGGATTTTGTTCTAAGTCCACAAACACTTAGGCAATAGATTAGATCTTTATAGATTGTCTGTGGTACCATCACCTAGTTGACTAGTGAGCCACCCCTTGGTGCTCAAGACTGGAACCAACAGGTAGAGAAATCTCCAGAAAAGTGTTTGCCAACCAAATTGGTTCCCAACCTGACCACCAAGGTACCCCAGAGGAGAACAAGGAACGACATCCGCTACATACCTGTTCCTTTTGTTAGACTTATTAATATACATAGTTAACACTAGAGCAGTACACAATAACAACATCCATCTTTAGGTTACATGCTCAACTGGCTGTTTATAAACGTTAGTGCACCCTAGTGGCATGAAGCCAAACTAGGTGTGTTGTTTACAATCTCGTGACACCCCCTGTCAATTTAAAGTCTATAGTATGTAACATTTAAGTAGTATGATCACACTAATACTTCTACACTAGCAACACAGCAGACACTGGATTTAAAATTGGACAAAAATAATCAGAGCATGCTATTTTAACACAAAACGCTAGAGTACAATAGTTGTCACACACACACATCATCTCAAACATAGCATCTCTCTGTACATGTAGAATTTAGTAGAGCTCAATGGTTTTTTAAATATGTCTGCAACATTTTTGCTTGACTCAACATACTCAACCTTTATCGGTTGTTTATCAACAATGTCCTTCAGAAAGTGAAATTTTATGTCTATGTGCTTTGAACGCTTAGTGTTTTCATAATTTTTTATCATGTGGATTGCTCCCTGATTGTCAACCATTAGACAGCACTTCACTCCCCTTGTTTTACCCACAAACTTTGACAGAAGTTCTTTCAAATACAGTAGATCTGATGCTGCCACACTGCACTAGGTGTACTCCGCCTCAGCTGAGCTCAGAGCAACAATTGGCTGTTTCTTTGAGCTCCAGAACACCAAGTTGCCGCAGTGGAATGATGCCATTCCGCTAACACTCTTGCGGTCTGTTTTGTCATTTCCCCAGTTTGCATCTGCAAATGTAATTACCTGAGAGCACTCGTTTGGAAATTTCTGGTACACTAATTTATTGTCACTGGTACTCTTCACATACTGAAGCACTCATTTTGATGCGTTCCACAATACCACAGTCCAGAAAACGACTCAAATATGATGTGGCAAATGCTACATCAGGCCTGCTAACTTGGGACAAGTACGTCAAGCTACCGACCAGTTCACAATATGGCACGTCTATCATGGCATCTGCTTCGCTGAGACCAGGTCTGTCTTCTATTGGAATTCTAGATCCTTTACATTCCTGTAGGTTTAATCTCTTCAACATCTTGTCAATAAGCTTATGCTGGGACAGTTCAATTCTGTCTTCTGCTATCATTAGCTCTATCCCAATGAAGCACTGCAGTTCTCCCAAATATTTTGCATAGAATTCTTCCGTTAGTTTTGCTGAGAGTTGTTCAATTTTTACTTTCTCACCCATCAACAGAATGTTATCTACCCATATAACTAACCACAAATTATCTCCAACAAAAAACAGACATCAAAACTTGACATTCTCAAATTGTTTTTGGTTGCGAACTGGTTGAACCTTTGGTTCCATCTTGGGGACTCACGAAGTCCATAGGAGGCACGTTGAAGCTTCAGAACTTTCTCACTTTTTTAAATTCCCGTTAGCTGAAAAATGTACACATCAGTGTCAAGTGTCCCATTCAAAAATGCTGTTGGTACATCCATCTGCTTAACACACCAATCCTTCTGTAGTGAATATGACAAGGCTAGTCTGACTGTGGGCAATTTGGCAACAGGTGCATACACTTGTTCACTTCTGTCTGCTTGAAACCCTTTGGCCACTAACCTGGCCTTCTTAGTTCTATCTGGTTTGGTGTGAAACACCCATTTAGTCTCAATTGGTTTAACGTTCTCAGGTGGATCTGCTATTATCCAAGTTTGGAATTTATTGTATGCTTCCAGTTCCTTTTTGATTGCTTCTCTCCATTGTTCACTTTCTTCTACTGCTTCTTCATAGGTTTGTGGATCACTTTCACTCACTAGGCCGTAGGCCATAGGCAACATAAAGTTCATGGTTTTCCAGATGTTTTGATTTAACTAATTTCCTCTTTGGTCTCATAGGTGAGAACACTCATTCTCATTTCTAAATCCATAAAACACCTCATCACTGTCTGCATCTGTAGTTGTTGGTTCCATGTTGGCTACTTCTTCACCTTCCCTGGAGCCATTGAACTTGCTATCACTTTTGGCAGTTGTAGGTGTTTGTTATGTGTTGACCACTTCTTCACCTTCCTTGGTGCGGCCATCACTGAACTTAATTTTTGGTATGAGGTTTTTCTGCCCTTCATAATGCACCTCAGTCTCATCAAATGTCACGTCTCTTGACACTTATACGTTGCCTGTTATTGGGTCCCGTACCCTATAACCATTGGGACTGTAACCAACTATCCTTGTTGGTTTGGCTCCGATGTCCAGCTTGTATTTCTGGGGCAATTTCATCGCCCATGCTTTGGTTCCAAAAATCTTTACTTTTGAAAGGTTAACTTTTCCAAAAAAAAAAAAAAGCTTGGCAGGAATTTTCCCCTCAAGTGCTGCAGTCGGAGACAGATTAAGCTGGTATGCTGCAGTGCGAATTGCTTCCCCCCATAAGTATTTTGGCAGATTTGTTTCTGCAAACATGGTTCTCACTTTATTGAGCAAAGTCTGGTTAAGCCTTTCACTAACCCCATTCATCTGTGTTGAGTACGGAGCTGTATATTCCAGTTGGATGCCGTTCTCAGTGCAAAACATCTTCAGTTTTTTTGAAGAGAACTCCCCCCATTGTCGCACCTCACACGACTTGTACACCTTGTTCCAAATTGGGATTCTAAACATTTTATATAGTCTATTAGATTTCCCTCAGCATCGGCTTTGGTTTTGAGCAAGTACACAACACAGAAATGTGCGTGGTCATCTGTTATGGTCTAATAGAACCACTCACCATTGTTGGTAGGAGTGGTGACAGGACCCCCTATATCTGTGTGTAGTTCTCCAATATTGAGAGATCTGGGTGAGATACTCCTTGGAAATGGTAGTCGATTGGCTTTTCCTTGCTGGCAAGAGTCGCACATCTTTTTGGAAGTTGGCAACCTCTTCAACCTCAAGCTGTGACGATTCAGGTGGCCAAGTCGCCTGTGCCATAAGTCTTCCATGTTCACTGAACAACAATGTTCTACTTCACTCACTGAAAAAACTGCCACATATAGCTTTCCCGATCCATAACATACACCATTTAGGCCACTCTCATAACTATTTCTGCTTTGTTGTTACTGAAAGTATCTTGTTTGTGAGTTGATCACGTTTTTCACAGATAACAGGTTGAATGTAAGATTAGGTACAATAAGGGCTTCCAGTTTTATTTTCACTTCACCTTTAAAAAGTCTTAGTGTCCCCCTTTGTTTTTGCAATTAGCTCTTCCCCATTTGCAACTTTTATCTTGACAGGGTTTTGCAATCTCTTCAATATTCATCATGCAAGACATCAAACTTGGATAATTAGATGGTCTGTACAACCTGAGCCTAAAACAAACTTAATTTCTTTCACACTTCCTTCATCCCAACTAGTACTGTTTCTTCCTTATATTTAGTGGCGACAAAGGTAACTTCCGCCTCTTTGGAACACAAATAACTTGAGTTGTGTCCACCGCTACCACGACTACTGTATCTTCTATTCCTGCCCCAAAAATTTATGTTCCCTCGATCACAGAAAACATCTCTGTTGTGGCTATTTTCCGCTTTCGGGTAGTCTGCAATTAAGTGACGAATATCCCCACTTCCAAAACATTTTCTCATTGGTCTTGATGTGATAAAAGATGATTATTTGCCTTTGTCTTCTACTTGCATATGATTAAGTTTGAATCCTGCATCTAGTAACCTTGATTTTACGAAGGCCAATGTTAAGTTCGTATAAATATTTTCGAGCACTGTGATAACATTTTCAAAGCATTCAGACATGGTTAGCAATAAATGACAGACTTTGTCATCTTGATCTAGAGTACATCCGATTCCCTCTAAATCTGGTATCAAGCTGTCGAATTTGTTAAAGTGCTCTTGTAAAGACGTGTTACACTTCAATGTTAATAATTCCTTTTTTTATTAACAGCTTTGACATGGTGATTTTCCTCTCAAATATTTTGCTTAGTACGGACATCATATCTGCGGCTGTTTTGGCGTCCCCCACATAGTCAATGTGGCGATCGGTCACACAATTTATAATAAGATTCTTACTTGACCTTCTTATCTGCAGTGTTTGTCTTCTCCAAATCATTACCAGCCAATTCCTTTATTTTTACTCACCCATCTACTACCCATCTCACCTCTTTTTCATTCAATAGTGACAAAACATGAAACTTCCAATTTCTGAAGTTTGTATCAGATATCTACATGTAGGGTGTAGATGTACCGGTCACCATGTTCTCGTTCTCGAACCTGACAATCTCAAATTTTTCATTTTGCATGGCTTAAATTCACTTTCACAATCACGTCGCGCATACTACTTACGAACAAACTCTTACTTGATAACAGGGACACATCGCTTGGGCCCATAACCTGTTAGAACTATTGATATACATATTTAACACTAGAGCAGTACAAAATAACAACATCCCTCTTTAGGTTACATGCTCAACTGGCCGTTTATATACATAAATGCACCCTAGCGGCATGAAGCCAAGCTAGGTGTGTTGTTTGCAATCTCGTGACACCTTTATGCTAACAAATGATTAAAACACAGGGCCAAGCCACCACCAAATTGTTGTACCTTTCACATCATCATGACGACGCCGGCTAACAGCCAGCAGCATTGAGCCTATGACGGCGCTCACCATCCACATGACATGTGAGAAGCACGTGCGCAAAGAGGCCTTAATCTGGACTTTCCCATACCGGGAATAATATGTTTTCAAGTGTACAATATGTCTTTTTTTTATTTCAGGGCTCAGTGTTATAAAATGATTAATATTTTTGTTTGATAATGTTGCACCATGTTTGGTTATGAATTATAAACGTGCGCTGCATGAAGAACATGAAATATATTATTCCGATGAATGCCGTAGTAAAAGACATTGATAGAAGACAGAAAATTTCAGATTAAAAAGTACAATGTTAATCTATATTTTAATCACGTAAGTGCCTTTTCATTTTGAATGTAAAACGTTTTAATTGGCGTGCATAGCACTTCCGCTTGTGTGAACCCCATAGGCGGCCATGGTAGGTCCGCGCGACACTTGCCTCTGGGCAGTCCGTCGAGGAGAGCTGGCGAGGTAAGATGCTGTCATGTATGCACTACAACCTTCTAACAATGATGTAGATTTCAATAGTTAATTTTAGTATACTGGTCAACCTTTGCTTTGCGTACGTTAACCAGACATTTCCCCAGCATCATGCTTCCAATTAACTTAATAATATGCGCCCTTGTGGCTTTTTGAATTTAATCGAGGAGGAGGAGAAAGATGTAGGAGAGGCCACGTGGCACACACAACTTTGAATCAGGCGCCATCCGCCTATGTTAAAGGCATTTCAGTGTAACTTCTGTTTCATTGCCACACACAATATTAAGGCCTATATTTCTATATATTTATTTGAGGGTATTTCATGTTTTATTGTGTTGAGGCCACATTGCCCATGGCTACGTGGTCAAATATCGCTAAGTCTGTATCTGCGCCATCCATGCGCTTTTAAGGTATGTTTGTGTAATATCATATGCACTTTATTTAATGTCAGGGTTTATGTATTTTTCATTCTTGTGTTCCATGTCATTTTCACGTAAATTGATGCTTTGTATGTATGACCACGCGGTCACTTTCATGACTGATTCTCGCGTCATCAGGCGAACCACAAGCCTGTATCTGCTTAAATCTTCAGAGGAATATTTTTCTCAACCGCAATAACCATTTGTCTAATAATAATTTGCATTTTTACAGAGAAATTATGCACTTTCACCTGCACCACGTGGTCCGCTATGAACTGTATCCAGCGTCATTTGTGCCATCTAAGCTTGCTTTCACACATCCGCGTGTTTACTGTGACTACACATATCGTACCCCATTTTATTTCATCTATATTTGTGTAATTGTGTAATTTTGTACAGTGATATTATTTCCGAATTTGCCGGCTATGTGTATAGGCCATCACCACACTAACCACGTGCTGGGAGGCGCGTCCCGACGAGTCCGCGCTAGTGATGCCAAATAATCACACGTGTTCATGTTCAGATTCATCTTTGTAATTCTCCATTCCCTGTCTTCAAAACACCTACAGTTCACCCTATATGCTGTAGACCTCTGTCCTTACGAAGGCTGTGATATCTAACACCATGGTAGAAGTCATCCATCTAGGAGTGTGCTAGAGTAATTGGGAGCTGGGGAGCATCCGAACGGAGTTAACTAGACACGTCTGAGTTGTATCACAGGTAAAAGTCCTGGCATGTTATTGTATGAGCAGTAAAATATAAAAAAAGTCTCACAGTGTTTTAAGTCTTTTTTTTTGGTAGTGGCAGTATCCTTGCCACCTATATTTTTCAGTGTTCAAAAGTTTATTAAAGATGTTTAGTATTGCAAAGTGTTTCATAAGTACACTCGGGTGAGACAGACACACAGAACCCACAGCATCCCTGAGAACCCTGAGTCTCAACAGTGAGGTGACTGGGAAGCACCGCTGGCACCCATCATCAGTAAGTAATTTGTGTCTTCATTTGTCTCATCTCTCTCCGGACGATGTCAATTGGCATTCCCAAGTGGGGCCAGTGTGTTCATGCGTGTCAACCGCGAGAAAATTGTGGGCACCAAGTCTGATCATCCGCGAGAAGGCCTCAAGACTTCTGCGTCGGCAACCGTGACACTCACGAACGCGAACTACTTGAACGTGCCGTTCGAACGTTGTGTTTAATTTGGCAGATCAAGCGAGGTAAATTTGTTTGTAGAAAATTCATGGGACCAAACGTTATGCCTATGTACGTCTGATACCACATTATGCCATCAGAACAATGCATGTGCACGTGCACAGGATGTGGCTGGGTGGGTAGTAAAGTGGGCGCAGTGACAACAGTGCAAAAGGGACTCACATTTACGATGCATAGGGCCTGAGGAATTTACCACCTTCTGCGTAGGTGTTATAAACTGTGACAAGTACTGTATGATGAAATGTGTTGAGATCGCGCCACCGCCAATACCAGTGGTGAAACCCACGCCACCGCCAGTAGCCATTACGTACACGCCACGGGGCTTAACCGGGCCAGACGGCAATGTACTGTTACCAACTTTTGTGGGCCACAACTCAGAGGATCTGAGTAAGTTTCTCGCTGTTTGTGAAGAAAAGTTGAACAGACACCGCGTTCATAGGGAAGATTGGACCGAGGTCACTGCCAACTGACAAAGACGAAATGCTGCCACGTGGTGGAATTTAGTCAGAGACTATCGTGTGACACGGGAGGAGTTTTGCAACTGACTATTGGACAGGTTTGATATGGATGGAGATGCCATCTAAGCCCAAGCGCGGTTATACTATGAACAGCAACGGGAACGTGAAGGGGTAGAAGAGTTCATCCAGCGTAAGCTAAGCTGTTCAAACGCCTGAATCCAGGGTAGCCTAAATGCGGAGTACTGGAAATAGTTGTCGCTCTATCATCACCAGACATTAGACTGTATCTGCGGAGAGCAACAAGAGTGAGTGTAGAACAATTTATGCGAGAGGCGTGGTTCTATGAACAGGATGTGTGAGTGGGGCAGGCATACCAATGCCCAGGGCAGAATTTCCACACATCAACACCCACCGCCGATGTTTGCACCTGCCAGACACAACCATGGCCAACGGAACTTACACCACAACAAGCGGGAAAATCACTACCAGGGTAATCGGTCGGGAAACTAAGTCGGGAGGTTGGCGAAACAGCACCTGCACCAATCTCACCGCCAGGTCATAGCAATCCGCTTACTGAAGGTGCAAAAGTGTTACATGTCAGTGACAGTACCGTAAGAGCTTTAAGGGTCAATGTTGAACTTGAGGGAAAGAATATGATTGCCATAATAGACACTGCTGCTAGCCACAACTTTGTACGTGAAGGATTACTCCAGGCAATAACTACTAGGATGCCGCCACATCGCCTGTAGTTCGCCACCACGAATCAACAGGGTGAGGTGAGAAGTGTAATGCACGTGACAGTGGGGATACGTGAACTCTGTACGAAGTGTGATGTTTATACTGTGCCCGGACTTGTGCAAGGAGATGATTCTGGGATTGCCATGGCTAATTGATAACCAAGCCATAATTGAACCACATCTCGACTGTCTGCACATAGGGGCACATGGCAGGTGGACACTGTACGATGTGAGAGCTAAGCCGCAGACAACAACAGCTGCCATGCCGCTTGCCGAGTTCGCACACGAGGTGCCGGAACAACGCCAACAATGGCTGCAACATCTGTTAGACCAGTATGCCAGTGTGTTCTACACTGAGGGGAAGCTGCATCGCACCGATGTCACTGAGCACGTCATCATCACGACGCACAAGGACCTGGAGTACTCCAAGCCACAAGATCCAGGTATTTTATTTCGCCGCGTCATCAATCAGCAAGTATGTGTGATGCTAAATGATAATGTGATTGAACCTATGCAGTCTCTCTACAATTCAGGCATTACACTAGCCCCTAAAAAGGATGGTGAATGGAGGTTTTTGCGTTGATTTTTGTCCGCTTAACAAGATAACTGTAAACATGCCACCTCCCGTAATCAATATCACAGACAAGTTGTCAACACTAGTGCCAGCGGCTGTATTCATGTCACTAGATCTTAAGTCAGGGTATTGGCAGGTATCCATTTGCCCACAAGATCATAAAGAGACAGCCTTTACCACACCAGATGGGCATAGATTTCAATTTGTCGCAATGCCATTTGGCCTAAAATGTGCCCCTGCAACATTTCAGAATTTTATGGTTAATGTGCTGGACTTTTACATAGGAGACTTTGTGATAACGTACCCTTGATGCTGTATTTTTATGGTTGAACAGCTGGGAAGAATATCTGCACCACCTGAGCCTTATGTTCGAAAGGTACGAACGCAACAAGCTCACGTGCATAGTCGACAAGAATAAGTTGGGTATGAGTAAGATGGAGTTCTTGGGACACTATGTAACAGGGAATGGACACGAACCGGAACAACAACATGTACAAGAAAAACAAAACAAACCCACACCCAGATAACGTAAACAGGTTCAAAAATTTTTTAGTTTATTCAAGTGGTTGAGGGAATGTCCCAAATTTTTCTGTGATAACTGCACCAATGACTGAATTGCTATGTGAGAAACGTAAATTTGTGTTGAAACCTCAAGCCGACCAGGCATTCCGAGAAATCAAGCTTGCTTTCAAAAATTGTAAACTGCTAGCCAGATTTAGCCCGGAGTTACCTGTTGTATTACAAACGGATGCTATATAGGAAGGTATCGGGGCAGTCTTGTACCATGTGAGAACACACGGGGAAAAACACATCATAAACTACCACAGCACCAAATTTGGCGAGACAGAATGCAAGCACCATGTGAACGAGCAAGAGTGTTTAGCGATTGTACACGCGCTGAGAAAGTACTGGCAGTACCTGTTAGGGAGACAGTTTACCTTGAAAACTGACCACCGGTTGTCTAGTTTGGTTGGATAGGATGCACAACGGGAAAAGTAAACTTGCCCGCTGGGCTCTATTGCTCCAGGAGTTTGACTTCAAGGTAGAACACGTGGCGGGAAAAAGCAACAATCTCGCCGACGCGGAGTGCGAAGAGGCACTACCACCTTGCCGTGCTATACAAACAGCAGACACACAAGCTTTTGTTTTGCAAAACATTGTCGCCACACCACCCCGCGAACTTGTCTCGTTAAATGTCAGTGACATGTTGAGAGAGGTACACACAGCGCAAGAAAATTCTCCAGATGCTGCGCAATGCTGGCAACACTGTACCATGCGGTACTCAGAGCATTGGAGAGTAGTGGACCGGGAAATTCAAACCAAACCCCCCAGTAATTGCACGCGATGGAGAATGTATATGCTGAAGGAAACACGGGAACTTGTACACACGTATGCACATGACAGTTTAGAACATTGACACCCAGGTTCCGAACAGACACGTAGGAAAGCGCAAAAGTTTTTCCGCTAGCCAGGGGTTCAAGGGGATGTAAGAAAACATGTGCAGAGTTGTATCACGTGCAATACTCGGAAGATGTGGAGAACATACGTGCTGCTCTACAAAAACACCGAGGCTACCAACTGAGCCGTTCAAAACCATAGCGATTGACATCATGGGCCCGTACCCGTGCACCAATAACGGTAAGAGATTTGTCATTGTCACCACAGATTTGTTTACCAGATGGACCGAGGCATTTCCGGTCAGTAATGACAGTGCGCACACTAATGCACAGGTGATGCAAACAGAGTTTTTCCACGATGGGGGCATCCCGAGTACTTACTAACTGAAAATGGTACACAATTTATAGGGCGGAAGTGGTGAGAGTATTGTATGAGGTGTGGAACAGAAAACCATACCACCCCAGCCTACCATCCAAGGGCGAACCCAACCAAACATCGTAACCAGGATGTGAAAATCCAGTTACGCGTCAGGTTAGGGGTAGATCATACCCAGTGGGTGGAGTTAATTCCGGGGGTAATGTTTTGTTTGAGAAACAGGGTAAATGCGGCAACCGGGAAAACACCTGCAGAAATGGTACAGGGTCGCGAACTACGTGCGCCCAGAGAACCCCGCGAAAACTCACCAATACCACCTGAGGTAATTGTTGAACATCAAATACAAATCCACAAGGAGGTGAGAGTAAACCAAGTGAATTATTGCAATATTTGGGTACCAGAGAGCAAGAGCCCGCCACCCGATCTTGTGCCTAGTATGTATGTTTATGTCGGAGAAAACCCACTATCTGCGGAAGCGAAGAACTGCTTGTGCCAGGCTATCACCCAAGTGGATTGGACCGGTGAGAGCGACAGCCAAGCTGGTTAATTTCACATTTCTCGTGAAGTAGGTACAGAGACGAGTTACGAAATGTTACAATGATGACCTGCGTACAGTACCTCAGCGAGTGCGACATTGCGTAAAAGGTGGTACGAGGAATGACAACAATAACACATGGCATAACAACAACACAACTGGGGACATTATGTCATTTAGAGGTTTCACACTAACAGAGCATTCCACCCCAGACAATGAAGGAGAAGGCAACATACGTGTACACATACCAGTGATGGAAATGAGTAGTAGTGGAACATCGTTTTGGGGTTTTTCTGTTGAGGTCAATGAAAGCATAGCAGATCAATGTAGCTTCAGGGGCTTCGCAAGTGTGAATGAAGAAAGTGGTAACCAAAGTGCACACATAAATCAAAACACAACCAGGGCAGTGATATAGGTTTTAAGGGGTTTTCTCAAGGCACAGCTCAATATGGTTGTAAGACCAGTGAATATGTAAATAATGATACCACCAGCGAAGGCTAGACGTCTTTTCCGAGGTTTCTCAGCTTTCGCAGAGGAGAGCCTAGTAGGGCAAGAGAGTTTTAAAGGATTTGGGGAGGTTAGTATAGCAGTGAGTGTGACAGCACATGTCAACAAACTACAACACAGAGCTCGCAAGAGGCAAGGTGAGTCACCACGACGTCTCCATAACGTTGTTCCAGCCTACACCCCTACCATTTACAAATGTTGCAGAATAAGGAGACTCCCGAGGCCATGCTTTTTATGTCCTCCATCGGTGGTCCTGGTTCACCGCCGGGCAGAGTCCGCCAGAACAGTGTTAAGTTGCTTGCACCGTCTTGGTCTTCGAGGGAGGGGTCGTTTGATGCCGGCTAACAGCCAGCAGCGTTGAGCTCATGATGGCACTCAGCACCTACGTGACACGTGAGAAGCATGCATGTAAAGAGGCCTTAAACTGGACTTTCCCATAATGGGAATATAATTATTTTCAAGTGTACAATATGTGTTTTTTTTAATTTCAGGGCTCAGTGTTATAAAATGTTTAATATTTTTATGTTTGATAATGTTGCACCATGTTTGGTTATGAGTTTGAAATGTGTGCTGCACAAAGAACATGAACAGTTTTATTCCGACGAATGCCATAATAAAAGATATTGAAAGAAGACAGGAAATTTCAGATTAAAATGTACAATGTTAATCTATATTTTAATAACTTAAGTGCCTTTTCATTTTGAATGTAAAAAGGTTTAATCGGCGTGCATAGCACTTCTGCTTGTGTGAACCCCGTAGGCGGCCATGGTAGGTCTGCATGACGCTTGCCTCTGGGCAGTCTGTCGAGGAGAGCTGGCGAGGTAAGACGCTGTCAAGTACGCACTACAACCTTTTAACACCAATGTAGATTTCAATAGTTCATTTTAGTATACCGGTCAACCTCTGCTTTGCGTACGTTGCCCAGACATTCCCCCAGCATTATGCTTCCAATTAACTTATTAATTTGTGCCCTTGTGGCTTTTCGAATTTAATCGAGAAGGAGGAGAAAGATGTCAGAGAGGCCATGCAGCCTGCGCAACTTTGTATCAGGCACCATCCGCATATGTTAAAGGCATTTCAGCGTAACTTCTGTTTCATTGCCACGCGCAATATTAAGACCTATATTGATATGTATTTATTTGAGGGTATTTTCATGTTTTATTGTGTTGAGGCCACATTGCCCATGGCCACGTGGTCAGATATCGCTAAGTCCGTATCTACGCTATCCATGCGCTTTCAAGGTATGTTTGTGTAATATCATATGCGCTTTACGTAATGTTAGCGTTTTATGTATTTTTCATTTAAGGTTCTGTGTAATTTTCACGTAAATTGATGCTTTGTATGGTTGACAACACTGACACTTTTATCACTGATTCTCCCACCATCAGGCGAACCACAAGCCTGTATCTGCTTAAAACGTCAGAGGAATATTTTTCTCAACTGCAATAACCATTTGTCTAATAATAATTTGCATTTTTACGGAGTAATGATGCAATTTCACCTGCACCACGTGGTCCGCTACGAACTGTATCCAGCGTCATTTGTGCCATCTGAGCTTGCTTTCACACATTTGCATGTTTGTGACTACTCATATCGTACCACATTTTGATTCATCTATATTTGTGTAGTTGTGTAATTTTGTACGGTGATATTATTTCCATCTTAGCCAGCTAGGTGTATAGGCCATCACCACACTAACCACGTGCTGGGAGGCGCGCCCCAACGAGTCTGCACTAGTGATGCCAAATAATCACACGTGTTCATGTTCAGATTCATCTTTGTAATTCTCCATTCCCTGTCTTCGAAACACCTACAGTTCACCCTAGCGGTTGTAGACCCCTTTCCTTGTGCTGTATTATCTAACACTACGATAGAAGTCATCCATCTAGGAGTGTGCTAGAGTAATTGGGAGCTGGGGAGCATCCGAACGGAGTTAGCTAGACACGTCTGAGTTGTATCACAATTAAAAATCCTGGCACGTAATTGTACGAACGGTAAAATAAAAAGTAAGTCTCACAGTATTTTAAGTTTTTCTTTGTCGTAACAGTATCCTTGCCACCTATATGTTCAAAAGTTTATTAAAGATGTTTAGTATTGCAAAGTGTTTCATAAGTACGCTCGGGTGAGACAGACACACAGAACCCACAGCATCCCTGAGAACCCCGAGTCTCAACATTGCGATGACTGGGAAGCTCCACTGGCTCCCATCATCAGTAAGTAATTTGTGTCTTCGTTCCTCTCATGTCTCATTTGACAGCATCAATGGGAATACTCCAAAGACTAAAAATCAGACTTAAAGCACATGTATGCACAATATAAATGAGGAACTGTAACATCAAATATTAGTAAGCTTTGACATAGTTCACAGAAAGTTACTAGGGTAAGTTTTTTACACGCATTTAATTCTTTAGCTATAAAGTTTCTCAACTCTCACAATAAAATTTAGGTAACAGTTTAGTTTTTAACATGTCTCAGTAGGTAAAATATCAGAATTAAATCTTTGCCGCAGTTTCCAGCAAGTCACTAGGGTAAATTTTTTGAAATCTGACAATTTTCTTTTGGTAAAAGATAAGAATATTTTTTTTTTACTTTTTATTATATATTTCCTTTTTGATACTTGGACATGGACACGGAAGCACCTACAAAGGCCTAATTAAGAGGGGGGATGGAAAACAATAAATAAACACAATGACCCATTATATTATAAGTATTCAGTTAATCGGACGCACACACAACAATTTAATAGTTATGTTATACTTGACAACAATTAACTGACAGCACCTTTTTTAAAAAAAAAATTAACGCATACAAAATTGCCCTTTTTCTTTATGCAAGAGTTCCACGCTTTTTTGTTTTTGTGGAATTATAATTAAATTGTTGTAAAGAAGGCATCAAAATGGGCTGCCATTAAGGAAGGTCTGCTCCACTATGTATTCATGCAGAGAGGTAAAAAAGAATCATAGCTGACATTTGCAGGTGCTGGTCTGGACTTCGGCACATAAGCATAAAAGTGAGACATAAGTTCCAGGTCACATCACACAGCTAGGTCCATGGCACAAATCAGGAAAGCGTACATTACACCATGGTCAGCTATGAGTAGAAGTCCCAGGCGAAACTTTGACTGCCCAAATTTAAAAAAAAATTAAGTAACTAATTTAATAACCACTTTTGAGAAGAGGCATCTCAAATTCAGATTTTTCTACCACCCAACGACAACTACCCAATATAACTATGTTTCCATCCCGATCTTCCTGACCAAAATGCAGTAGCGCCCACCAAAAATTACTGCTTTCTGCTGAAAAATCCTACAAAATCTACGTGTGGTGTGTGTTTAAGATTCTTCCTACCTTAAATTACTGCAAATACTTGAAGTTCTGCGTAGAAGCCTTGCTTATGAGCAAGGCCGGCACCCGGCTCGGCAGAACAGCTGACCGACAAACAAAGGTAAGTCTGAGTGCGACACATGCCTCTCAAGGACTAAGGCATGGCCGCGGCTGGTTGCAGCAAACACCATGGGGAGGTGCTAGCATCGTGGCGTGCAGTGGTGACATGGTGGTTTAAATGACAACAGTGCTCAGAGACTTACTACAGCACCCCAGAAGTGGTTTTTCTACATAAGTTTTGAATAGTAAAGAACTGTATAGAATGTTCTATATATGTGATTGGCTGAGAATTTTAAATACCACTAGTAGGGAGGGGGAATTTAGCCAAAACATTGGGTATATATAGGCCGGAGTTGCGCTGGTTCAGGGAGGAAGCAACACCTGGCCTCTTTGTTCCAAGTTAAGTATTACTTTGTACTCATAGTGACCCTTCAGGTAATCATCCAAAAATGTTTGTTTTTCTTACAGCCGAATGTAAGAATAATTTAAATAGCTAAGAGAATGTTAACTTTGCATTTGTGTAAAATGCCAGCAAACAAATATATAATCATTTACATAAATTAAAAATGGCTGTTGTTTCAGTCAAAGTAAAAGTCATCATAAATTACTTTTTATAAATGGCTTTATATTTTGTGTATATTGCAAGTAAGCCATGTGGACAAAAAATACTGTTTTGAAAAGGAAAACAAACAATTATCAGATTGCAGAAACAATACAGCATCCAATTTACTTACTATAAGTGGTCTATGAGATTATTTTGACACAATGTTAGAAAATTATCAAGCAGCTAAAATAAAAGCGTTGTTACATCTCGAAATGGTGTTGTGAAGGTGGAATCAAAATTTTTCTTTTACCATCCACAAAAACTTGGGTAATTCCGATACACACAACATAGCCAATTGATACATCTCAAATCCCCATGTCGGGGTCACCAAAGTTATCAAATGGCAAAACATAGTGTATATTATTTTTGTGTTTAGATAATAATATTTATTACTGTAAAAATATCATAAAAAAAGGAAACTCACATCAAGGCATTAAACAATAAAGACGACAAGCTCTGTCATCTGGTGTGACAAATGTGAACTGAAGACAAAGGTAGAGTAGAGACAACCCAAAAGTCTAAATATGGAGAAGAACATCCCTTGGCATAAGTCACTGAACATTTTTCTAGCAAACTAAGAATGCATTTTGACTGACTTACAGTCAAACAATCTTTCCCGACTCTAGCGATTTCCCAACCAAACAAAGCTGAGACATCACCCAAGACAACCTTACTTTACATTTTTTATTCCAGTTATTTCTCTCAATTGCATCAAATCATTAACATACGTACGTACAGTAAGTTTTAAAAAGTTCAAGTTACTTTAAGATCAACAAACACACTGAACATAAGTAAATTAAATTATTTTGTTACTACTTATTGAATTTATAATTACAAGTTTCAAACAAGCTTTAAATGAAGGTTACATCAATCTTTAACATGACATAATGAATATTAAAAAGAAAAATTACCATTTCCAAAATAATTAAGGAAAGGCAATGGGGCTTTGCCGAAAGGAGGAACTTGCTAACAAAAGCAAATTAGAACAAATTAATTTAAAGAGTAATACCACAACATGGCACACTAGCCATTCCTTCCAATGTCTCTAGAAGTATGGTGTGTAGAAGTACCGTATTGACCGCATTGTAAGCCGACCCTAACTTTTAAACCCTTGGAAAAAGAAAATAACATAACACCAAATGCAAGCCAAATTGGGGTGAGGTCGATTCTGTTAAGGGGCAAGGTAGGGTGAGGGAAGGATAAAATTTAGACTTACAAAAATAGAAAAATGAGCCAACACTACTATCTAACCTGTGAAGCCTCTACAAAGTGCTCTAACTCATACTCAGCAGGGCCAGCACGATACCCTGTACCCTAACGACTTCTCAGAAAAATCAGAAAAAGGCTCATTTCAACCAAAAGAAAACAAGGAGTAGGTAAAAAAGGGAAAGAGGAAGGTTAAGGGAATGAGAAAAGGGGTGGGGGGGGGGGTACTTGCTCAGGCAGCGAGACGGTTTCGCGATCGCTTCATGGGACTGACACCTAAACAATGCAACAAGGTAAATACTAAAAAGTAGATTAAGCTACCTGTTAATAAGCACCCAGTGCGTAAATATTATGCTCTTAATGTTATCAGATAGCTGCAAAAACAAAGAGGAAGGGGGGGGGGGAGGTGGGATGGTGGTATCCTTAACAAATTACAAAAAGAAAAATTATATTTAAAAAAAAATAGGGGTTTTTATTCAAAACAGATAAATATAATTATTAACAGTGAAACACATAAAATCCCAGCTATTAAAAAGAACAAATGGAACAGTTTAAAAAGAAACGACATTAAGAAGTGTATGGAACTTCTGTTTATGTGAACCTTGTAGGCGGCCATGGTAGGTTCGTGCAACGCTTGCCTTTAGACAGTCTGTTGAGGAGGGCTGGCAAGGTAAGACACTGTCAAGTACGCACTACAACCTTTTGTTCACTGATGTAGTTTTCAATAGCACTTTTAGTATACCGGTTAACCTTTTCTTGTGTACATTTCACCATACATTTCCCCAGCATTATTATTCTGATTAACTAATTTATTTCACCCTTGTGGCATTTTCTACTTAATAGAGGAGAAGGAGGAGAAATATGTTGGAGAGGTCACGCGAACCACAAAACTTGAATCAAGCACCATCCGCTTCTGCTAAAGGTGTTTCATCGTAATTTCTGTATTATTGCTACGTGCAACTTCAATGGCTTAGTTTTCATATATGTATTTGAGGGTAGTTTCCATGTTTGAATATTTTACGGCAACATCACGTATAATGATGTGGCTAACCGACAACAAGTCTATGTCCATGCCATCATTGCATTTTGAGAGCTTATTTATGTAATATCATGTGTGCAATATTTTTATTCTGGGTTCTATGTCAAATTTTGTCAGGGTTCCATGTAATTTTCACATAAATTGATGCTTTTGTTTTTGACCCCGCAGTCACTTTAATGTTTGCTTTTTCCGCTATCAGGCATGCTACACGCCTGTAACCATTTCAATCGTAAAGAGAATAATTTTCTCTATCAGAGCAATATTTTGTTGGAATTTAATTTGCAGTTTTCACAAAGAAATATTGCAATTCCACCTGCACCACGTGGTCTGCTACGAATTTCATCCAGTGGCATCTGCATCATATACACTTATTTTCACACATGTGTGTGTTTATTATGACTACTCATTTTGTGCCCCATCATTTTTCAAGTGTATTTATGTGATTTTGTAATTTGTGTATTGTGATATTACTTCCGTCCTAGCCGGCGCTGTGTACAGGCCGTCACCTCACTACCCATGTGCTGGCTGGCGAGCCCAGACGAGTTTGCGTTAGTTATGCCAAGTAATCACACACGTTAATGTTTTCATCAAGGGTTTCATATGTAATTCACAGTGTCCTGTCTTCAGGGAAAAACCGTCAGTCCACCCTAGCAACTGTCGGCCCATTTCCCTTGTGAAGGCTGTACTTTTACGCACCTCGGTGAGATCATCCATATAGTCTTGCGCTAGATTAATTGCGGGCTGGGGAGCACCCAAGCGGAATTGACTAGTCATGACCAAGAGTATCATAATTTCATTGGCACGTTGATCTGTACGAGCAATAATATTAAAAACACATCTACAGTGAACACACCTCTTTTATTCAGTAGTGACAGTGTCCTAGACACATGTATTTTATTAAGTGCTTATTTTCAAAGTGATGTTTAGTAAGTGTTCAGTTTTGCCTACATGTTTGTAAGTACGCATGGGTGAGATGGACACACAGAACCCACAGCATCCCTGAGAACCCTGAGTCTCAATAGTGCGGTGATTAGGAAGCACCGCTTACCAGTAAGTATTTGTGTCATCGTTCTTCTTATGTCTCACCTGGCGGCGTCAATTGGTGTTCCCAAAAGGGGCCAAGTGTGTTCAACCGTGTTGCATCATCCATGAGAAAATGGCGGACACCATGCCTGATCAACCGCGAGAAGCCCTCAAGACATCTGTGTCAGCAACCGTGACACCCACGAATGCGAGCGTGAGTTAACATGCCGATTGATCGATGCGTGCATTGTGGGAGATTGAGTAAAAATAACTTAGATGGAAATATGTGGGAGCAACCCTTGTGTCAATGCACATCCGACAACATCTCTACGCCGTCAGAGCAATGCCTGTGCATGCGCACCGGATGTGACAGGGCGGAAACCATGTGGAAGCAGTGCCAACAGTGTAGGAAAGACTCACATTTACAATGCATAGGGCCTACAGAGTTTACCACCTATCAAGACGGTGTTATAAACTGTGAAAAGTGCCATAAGACGAACTGTGCTGATATCGTGCCACTGATAACACCCGAGGTGAAACCCACGCCGCCAGTAGTTGTTACATACACACCACAGGGCTTGACCAGGCCAAATAGAAATTTATTACTGCCAATTTTTTGGGACATGACTCAGATGACCCGGGTACATTCCTAGCTGTTTGTGAGGAAAAATTGCATAGGCATTGTGTGCATAGAGACGATTGGACTGAGCTAACTACCAGCAGGTTAAGGGGAACCGCTGCCACATGGTGGAACTTGGTCCGAGACTATAGAGTTACATGGGAAGAGTTTTGTGGGAGATTGCTAGGTCCGTTCGACACTGATGCAGATGGTATACAGGCACAAGCACGACTGTATCACGAACAGCAGAAGGAGTGTGAAGTATTAATACAACACAAGTTAGGCTTGTTTAAGTGGTTACACCCACGACAAGCAACACGCGGGGTATTAGAGAAAATTTTTGCCTTGTCAACAGGAGACATTAGGCAGTATCTGAGAAGGGCAACAAGGGCAAGTGTTGAATAGTTTACGCACAAAGCATGTTTGTATGAACAGGACGTGCAGGTGGGACAGGCATACCAATCCCTGAGATTGATCTTTCACACGTCAACACCTACAGTGCTGCCAGATGTTACGCATCCGCCGCCAATGTTTAGACCCAGAGGCAAAATCGCAGACACAGAAACTTTCACCACAACAGGGGAAATAGTTACCAAGGCAACATGTCAGAAAACTAAGTCGGGAGGTTGGCGAAACCGCACCTGCACCAATTTCACCACCAGGTCGTATTAATCCGTCTAACGAAGGTGCAAAAGTGTTCCAAGTGTGTAGGACTTGAGGGAAAAAATGTCACTGCTGTTATTGACACTGACGCCAGTCACAATTTTGTATGCAAAGAACTGGTACAAGCTATAACAACTAGAGTGCCACCGCAATGTTTGCAATTCGCTACCACACACTAACAGGGAAAAGCGAAATGTGTTATGCACGTCATGGTAGGGATCAGAGAGCGGCGTACCAAGTGTGATGTTTACATTGTGCCGGACTTGTGCGAGGAAGAGATTCTTGGACTGCCATGACTTATTGACAACCAAGCCATGAAAGAACCACATCTGAATCATCTGTACGTGGGGACATGTGACCGATGGACTGTTTACGCCGTGGGAGCAACAACAACAAATGATGTGCCGCTTGCTGACTTCGAACACGAGCTGCCCGCCACACATCAGCAACATCTGCAACATCTGCTGGACCAGTATGCCAGCGTGTTCCACACTGAGAGGAAGCTGCAGCACACCGACGTCACAGAGCATGCGATCATAACAACGCACGAGGACCCGGTGTACTCCAAGCCATGAGACCCAGGTATTTTCTTTCGCCGCATCATCAACCAGCAGGTATGTGAGATACTCAATGATAACGTTATTGAACCTACACCAAGTTTCTATAATTCAGGTATTACTCTTGTTCCAAAGAAAGATGATGAATGCCGATTCTATGTTGATTTCCGCCCTTTGAATAAAATAACAGTAAACATACCACCACCAGTCATAAACATGAAAGACATTTTGTCAACATTAGGACCAGCTACCGTTTTCACATCAGTTGATTTAAAGTCCAGATATTGGCAGGTGCATACCCACCCACAGGATAGAAAGAAAACAGCATTTACTACCCCAGAGAGATGTAGATTTCAATTTGTTGCCATGCCATTTGGTTTAAAGTGTGCCCCTGCAACATTTCAAAACTTAATGGTTAATGTATTAGATGGAATCATAGGAGACTTTTCAATGGCATATTTGGTTGATGTACTTGTTTGGTCTAACAGCTGGGAACAGCAAGCACTTGCACCATTTGAGCATTGTGTTTGAATGATCGAATGTAACAAACTTACATGCAAAGTGGAAAAGTGTAAGTTGGGTATGAGTAGAATTGAGTTTTTGGGACACTATATAACAGGGGATGGACACAAACCAGAACAACACGTACAGGAAATTTAAAACAAACCCACACCCAGATCACGTAATCAAGTTGGAAATATTTTGGCCTAATTAATTGGTTACGGGAATTTGTTCCAAACTTTTCCGTAACCATTGCACCATTAACTGCTTTGTTGTGTGAGAAACGTAAATTTGTCTGGATACCTCAAGCCGATCAAGCCTTTAAAGAAATCTAACTTGCATTTCAGAACTGTAATCCGCTATCTAGGTTCAACTCAGAGTTACCCATTATTGTACAAACAGATGCCAGTCAAGAAGGCATCGGGGCCATGTAGTATCAGGAGGGAACACACGGGGAATAACACATTATCAGTAACCACAGTGTGAAGTTCGGAGAAACGGAATGTAAATATCACATTAACGAACAAGAATTATTGGCCTTTGTACATACAGTGCACTTGCTAGGAAAACAGTTTACGCTCAAAACTGACAACCGATGTCTTGCGTGGTTAGAGGGCATGAATAACGGGAAAAGAAAACTTGCCCGCTGGGCACTATTACTTCAGGAGTATGATTTCAAAGTAGATCACGTGGCGGGGGAAACCAACGAACTCGCAGTCGCCTTGTCCAGGAATCCTTGTACAAATCTAATGGTAACTGACGATGTGGAGTGGAAAGAAGCGCTACCACCTTGCTGTGCAATACCAACTGCAGAAACACAAACTCTCATTATACAAAACATTGTTGCCACACCACCCGGCAAACTTGTTTCATTGAGTGTACATGACGTGTTAAGAGAGGTACACACCGCGCAAGAAAATTTTCCAGTTGCTGCACAACGCCGGGAACACTGCGCCACACGGTACACAGAACACTGGAGGGTAGTGGACAGAGAAATACAAACGAAACCACCTGATAATTGTGCATGATTGCAGACGTATGTGCCAAAAGAGAAACAGGAACTTGTATTAAAGTATGCACACGACAGTTTGAAGCATCGAAATCTGAGATGCGAGCAAACACGAAGAAACGTGCAGAAATTTTTTCACTGTCCAGGGATTCAGGGATATGTCAGGTGTACAGAGCTGTACACGTGTAATACCCGGAAGCTGCACAGAGCAGACGGCGATGCTCCACAATAGCCAAGGCTGCCAACCGAGTCATTCAAAACAGTAGCCATCGACATCATGGGCCCGTACCCACGTATAAAAACTGGTGAAAGATTTCTTATTGTTGCCACAGATTTGTTTACGCATTGGACAGAGGCATTCCCAGTTAGTAATGTGCGTGCACACACAGTCACACAGGTGATGCAAAATGAGTTTTTTCAGAGATGGGGACACCCCGAGTATTTGTTAACGGACATTGGTACACAATTTGTAGGGCAAAAGAGGAGAAAATACTGTACCAGGTGGGGAACAGAACACCGTACCACCCCAGCATACCATCCCAGGGCTAACCCAACCGAGAGACGTAACCAAGACGTCAAAATCCAATTATGTGTCCTGTTAAGCGAACATCACACTTGGTGGGCCGAATTGATCCTGGAGGTAATGTTTTGCCTAAGAAATAGAGTATATGCGGCAACCGGGAAGACATCTGCCGAGATGGTACAATGTCGCGAACTCCATGGCCCCGTAGCACCCTGCGAAAAACCGGCCAGACCACCTGAACAAATTGTCGAACACCAGGCGCAAATACATGAGGAAGCCAGGGCGAATCAAATCAGCTATTGTAATGTATGGGTAGCGGAGAGCAAGAGGCCGCCACCCGAACTTGTACCCGGAATGTATGTGCACGCAGCAATAATACAGAAATTACAATGAAACACATTTAGCATGGGCAGATGGCGCCTAATTCAAGTTTCACGGGCCGCATGGCCTCTCCATCATAATGCTGGGGACATGTCTGGCTAACATACGCAATGCAAAGGTTGACCGGTATACTAAAATGAAACTATGTCAATCTACATCAGTGCTCAAAAGTTGTAGTGCGTACGTGACAGCGTCTTACCTCGCTAGTTCTCCTCGACAGACTGGCCAGAGGAAAGCATCGCGCGGACCTACCATGGCTGCCTACGGGGTTCACATAAGCGGAAGTGCTATACACTACGAGTAAAATATTTTATATTGTAAAGTAAAAGGCACTTTATAAATTAAAATATGAATTGACATTGTACATTATAATTTGAAATTTCTTGTCTTCTTTTAATGTCTTTTGTTACGGCGTTCTAGCCGGAGTAGAACTGTTCTTAATCTCCGTGCAGCGTGAAGTTTGAATTTATAATAAAGTATGGTGCAACACTTTATGAACATACAAATATTAAACAAAAAAACACTATGAACCTGGAATAAATGAAAACATATTTAACACTTAAATAATACAATATTCCCATTGTGGGAAAGTCCAGTTTAAGGCCTCTTTGCACATGTGCTTCCCACGTGTCATGTGGTGGTGCGCACCGTCATGGTATTAGCATATGCTGGCTGTTAGCCGGTGTCATTATATATAATATATATATATAACCATCAAATACCTATTTCTACATGGCGCCTCTTTTATCATCCATTTTGTAAGATATTGTGACAGAAGAATAAATAAAGTTTTTATGTCATATCTAGGAAAAGAATTGTCCAATTCCTACCAAATAATATTGCAGCAAGAAATGTTAACTGATATGTTTTAGGTATATCGGACACTTACTATCAAAATGGCAGCCATATAGCTATTCTTATTTTATTTTTGTACATTATTTAATGAACACAGTGTAATTAATTCCAATCAAACTTTGTATGCTGGCTGTATATATTACAACCATCAAATGTGTCCACACAAAATCTCTTTTGTCTGCCATTTTGTACAATAGTATTACTGACAAATTAAAATTATGTGATATCTCTGAAAAAATAAACAATTTCTACCAAATTTGGCAATCCAGTAGCACTATGACAGTTTATGTAAACTTATAAACTTTGAGAGGGTTAGACATATATTTTCAAAATGGCATCCATCTAAACTTTGTAGTAGGGCTGGACCGATACCGATACATCAGCCGATAAACCCAAAATTGGTATCAGTTACAATTGGTAATGGTTCAACCAAATCATTTCATCAACCCAAATGATTTAATCATCATGGAAATTACACACTTAGTTATCTTGCAGGACATGTTTTCACAAACAAAAAATGTTATTTTTGCAACCAAAAAATTATTTTCTTAATTTTACTTTTATCTTTTAGTAACAGGTGATTTGAAATTAAATGGAAAATGATATGGTTGACTTTGGTGTTGCTACATATTTAACTCTATGTATTCCATATGTGGTAAAATTCATAAAATAAAATGTAATTAAACTTATAATACTGATATCTGCTTTTGAGGTGATGAAAATTAATTTGTAAAAAAAAGTTTAAACGCTATAATAGGTATTGTCGTACATTTTCTATCACGCAAATGTCAACTGTACGGTGATCTATCGCTCTTACATTGTGTATCAATATTTCGTTCACAGCATGACATGATTAAAAAATCAATTAGTAGCAATGTTTATCATTTTATGTACGAATCGGATTCGAATGAGCTAAATCGCTATGGCAGTGGCTCTTATTCATGGGCAGAATCACAACATGCATTTTATTTATAAACAAACCTCTATAACCAAAAAAAGGTGGCAATATGAAGACAGTAAATGGTACGCATATATAAAGCAGATGAATGCCATTTACGCACTGAACATTTGCGTAGTATTTAAAAACACTGCCATCTTTACTCATCTTCTGTGTTTTGTGGTTAGGTTCATGACAAATACAGCAACTGCAGCTATTGGGCAAGGGTGGTGATTGTTCCTGGCTGATTACGTTGCAAAACTGGTTAAGAATGCGAAAAATAGTTACTGTTTCAGAACATGCCCCGGAGTTTGATAAAGTGAAGTTTTTTTATAAACTGACCAAAGTGCTGAATTGCAATGTAAACATTGAGTGGACTGGAAAAGAGACATGCTTAAATACTGCCATGTCGTATGCACAGTGATTTATAGTGTATATACATATTGTATACGGAATTGTATGTAACTTTTTTGTAATTATTGTCATGTTTTTCCATATCATGGAGACATTGAGCTTATTTTAAAGTTACTCAGACACAATATAAAAATTTACAAATTAAATTATTTGTATCAGCACTATCTGCGGGATTGACCATAAAGTATCGGTATCAGTAATATCAGCAAAATGGGGCTTGGACCCACCTCTACAAAAACATTAAAGGACTGAGGAAACACACATAATTTCCCATATGAGAAAATCGGGTTTGGACCCTGCCGGGAATCAATATGAGGTTGTCATGAGGTGGGCGAGTGGTCTGTCCACTAATGATAGAAGGTAGCAGGTGATGGGATGTACACCCACACACACAGTGTGCAGTGCATGCAGCTCTACATATTTTCTCTCAGAGCCAATATATTTATGATTAATAAATGTCTCCCCTGAATGATCAGAATCTTAACGTAGCTGCAAGATAAATGGATACAAGCACCACCTTAAAATATCATAATATTTTTCTCATTTTTTTCACATGGAGCAACCAAGCCAGCAAATAAGAGAAACGAAAACAACTGCTTTCAACATCGAAAGGCAACAAAGAAAAAAAAAAGTATACAAAAAAAATTGGTATGTCTGACTAACTTGGAACATAGAACCCCTTTTTTTATTCAGTGCCTGAAACTCATGAAGACTTATTATTTGTTGTGTTATCATTTTACGTCACTTTGTGTTCTCTCTGTTGGTTTATCTATTCTTTTCTCTGTTTATTTTTGTGGTTCCTGTGTTGGTCGTAATGTTGATTCATTTGGTTTTATACTCAGACAAGGAAAACTTTTCCTATCTTGTGTTTCATTGTGGTTTTTGTCCTCTTGTTGTGTGTGTTTTGAGTTTTATTGTTCTGCTGTGTCCACTGATAATGTTTTTACACTCTTTGTTCACTCATGTGGTGTTTTCGTTTTTGTCATTGTGTTGTCTTTTCTTTGCTTTGCTTTTTTGCTTTTGTTATCTGCCCTGTTTTGTATTAATAAGTTGTTTGTCCATCTTTCTGTATTTTTAATTACATAAAATATAGCATTTATTTTTCTTTGACATGGAAACAGCTTTTCCTAATTGTCTGTGGTGTTGTAAAATGTTTTCTCATTTTTTGTCTTGCTGAGCTGTGTGTGTGCAATATTTTTATTTAGTCTCATGGTCAGCAATGGACAAATCCAATCAAACCTTAATAATTTGGTGTAATTTGTTATAACTTGACTGGTTGGCCTGATTTCCTTGTGAGTAGTGAAATGAATGAAGAGATTTGGGTGGCTCTTAACAGCGAGGTCTTCAGAGCCGATGAGGGTGATTGATGTGAGTATGGAGCAGTACCGGAATGAAAGGATGGAGGAAATGGGAGATCCCCGAGAAAACCCACTATTATCCATCACGATTCCCACCTGCGAAAATCCGGTGACCTCAGCCACTGCGGTCTCGTGATTTCCTTATGATATCATCTACACGTGTGTTTGATTACATTTCACAAGGAAACTGGGGCAACCAGTCGGGTTATCCCAAAAAATTACAGCAAACATAATCAAGTTCAAAGGTAAAAAACTTTAGAGGGGCTATACTGATTGTATGGAACATTTTCCCCTGTTTATAAATTGTATTTATATCTGCTATATGTAAAATAGAGATGTGAAACTTGTACCAAAATAGTAAAATAGCCTAGTTCTCTTGCAGGTTTCAGTAATGTGGTTGTAGTGTAGCAGTGAGAGTGTCCAGGAAACCTGACATGTATACACATCAGGAAAAATCTCGTGTGTTTAACCGCAATGAAGCGGGGAACCATCTTGTTGAAAAATTACATTTGGGTGATACTCAAGCAACTGAGAAACAGCAAACAATTGCCACGTATACAGATACACTGGAGATGTGATGGTGCTCTCAGCGAAAATAAATGGTCCAAAAATTTTGTCATGCAAAAGCACAAACCAAACATTCATACTTGGGCTGCCTCTGATACACTCTGACACCTCACCAGGAGAATCTGATCCCCACATATTCACATTATGTCAGTTCCCTACTCCACTGACATAAAAGGTTACATTGTCAGAAAAAGTAACATGTTTGAGATAGCCATTATTGACCTCAATACATGATAACTTTTCAACTGCAAAGTCATACTTACGCATGGCGTCATTGGGCAACAAAGCCTGAACAATTTGCACTTTGCATGCACAAAACAAATATTAGTGTAAGCTATCATGAAGAGAACATTTTGTTATCTGTAATTCACATGAGGCCTTTTGTTCTTTAACAAGTCATACCACCATGTAATTTTCTTGATATCAGGCAGCATCTTTCTGTATGTTGTCTAAAAGTTCCTCTGCCCTGTTATTGTTGAATGGGTATTATGGTATAGACTATTTGTGGTGTCTTCATACTTTTCCAAATCAAACATTTGAAAAATCACCCCATGTATGTTGTGCTTGATTGTATCCTAAATATGTTGTGTATCACAAGTGTTTTATATGCGTGTTAATGTAAAAGTATTGTATATTTGGTTATTTTATTTACATTTTATCTATAAATTATAACCTTTCATTTTAGATTAATATGAAAAAAAAAAAAAGGGGGGGGGGAGAAAATGAGTGTTTTGATAATGCCTAATAGGAAATAGTTTAATGCAAAACTGATTTTCACACAGTGACAGAGTACGCACGCTGTCCAGTTGGATTAATATTGTAGACTCGGTCAAGCTTTATTAGCAGTAGGCAGAGAAATATCCTGGAAGTAGAACTTTGGCAGGGCTTCAGAAAAGTGTTAAGTAACCATGACTTGCCTATACCAGAGAGCACACTGAGCTTTTTCCTGAATTGTGAACATGTCTGGTTTCTTGGTCACTGCAACTGCTACACTATAGCCACATTTCTGAAACCTGCAGCAAAAAATTTGGTTAGTTTACCAACATTTAGGCATCACTTTTACATCTCAAACTTATATATATATATATATATATATATATATATATATATATATATATATATATATATATATATATATATATATATATATATATATATATATATATAAAATTTATATTCAGAGAAAGACTTTCCAGACATCCTGTACTTTGAAATTAACTGTTTTAAATGATGCAGACGGAGCTTTGAGCTCCACATTTCATCAGGCGAATTGCTAACACATACCTCAACTACCCACAGGAAATGGTTGGGGTTGAGAACTTGAATACATTAAGAATATGATGTGGTGGGACTCCAGAGCTTGTGTAGTCTCACTTCGCCCGGCATGATCTTTAAGGCAGGGGCGCAACTGGGTGTTGTTGCCCAGTGCCAGAACTTGGCAGAGTTCGTGAATGATCATTCGGTCGATGGCCCAGGGACCCTGGATGTCTCCGTCAGTTGTTGCAGTTTGAAGCATACACATGCACTTACCTGCATGTTATGACACTTTCACCTGTAATGGTACTGTTATGGCCATCTCATACACCACACTGGAACACTTAAAGAGGTATCCCAACTCCTCAGCATGCTGAAAAAGAAGTACATGGGTGCTCTGGGTTGGTTGGCAAGTAGGTGTCACACCTTACGTGTTTTTGCGAAGAATGAAAACAAATACATTTAGCAACAAAAAGTATTTACTTTATCTTTGGAAATTACATCACATGAAGTGATTGGTGCACGAAATCTGATTCGGGCTCGGTGATTGCGGTCCGCCGATAACCGATTCGGTAGAAAAATGACCACAGTCAAAATTAAATTACATGTTCAAAGTTAAAACTCCCCTAAAGTGGGACAGCAGCCTGGTCTGCCTCTCGGTACTAAAAATGAAAAGCGGTTCCAGTAATCTGTCAATCACAGCGAACGGTGACTGAAGCCCTAAATGAATGTACAAAAGGGGGGTTTGCACAGAACAAACACCCGATGCTGCCACCTCATTTGATAGCCCAAGCCGAAGTCCTCGCAAGGCGTCGGCTTCCACGCCAAGCACGTGAACCGACATCAAGTAGGCACTTGATGAAATGCGATGAGGACACTTATACACAATGAAACATGGCACAGAAATTAATATAAAATACACTAAACACATTGGTGATGCCTCAGTTAAATAACAAATGTCTTATGATTTGTTGAAATTACTTTATGGGGGGTTGTCATCACACTGAAGGAACAATTAAAGAAAATATAGCCTTGGTCGTTAGTCTGCCATTTGTAAGGAACACATAACACTTTTATATTTAATACATATGAACAATTTAAAAAAAAACACCGAAAATACGGGGGTTTGGTAAGCGCATGGCATTTCCTTTAGATGTTGGTGAATGGGTTTACACATCCGGTGGCAGATACCAAAAGTTTCATGCTATTCATGACATAGATGTCACAACCCCTCTCTCTTAGTGCAAGAACGTATTAAGTGTGAGTGGCAGATACCCAGTTCACAAAGAAAACTCACTGCTTCTAATTCTTTATTCATGTGTCACACTGGGGACCTGTGGACTATGTTATTCCCATTCATTTCATACTGCACTGGGATACATAGCACTTGTTGAAAGGCCAGCAGGCTGGCCGATGATGTTCAAATTGGAGGGGCGTCTTGCGTTGTGACGTGGGCAGGTCTTGCGTTCCCTCAAATTGCTGAGGCAACTGATGGCTGTAGCTTTCGAGCAAATGCTGTTCCAGACCACTAGCTAATTTACCCTACGAGTTACCTCTTGGAATAAATTAGGCAAAGCGGTCATTTGGAGTTTGGAGCGTGATACAGGTCACCAGGAAGGCGCTCTCATCAACCTGCACCAACGTACTCTGGGCTGTTCTTGTTCCATCAGCATGCAATAATGAGATAGTTGACAGCGGTGGTGCAAACAGTCAGAGGAGCGCTCGTGAGCACCTGTGTTCACGTATACTTCGCCCCGCCTTTGGTGACCATTTGACCCTGCAGTCCCCCAAGTGATCCACACTGCCATCAGGTGCAGCAGGTGGTCAGTGGTATCAGCCAGCATCGAGGCCTCAGATAAAAGGGCCCAGACCACAGTGAGCTGAATGTAGTGGCTGCTGGACCAAGGTGCTGGCCCTGGTGAGAACGCAGAGTTGCGGTATGCGTGTGTGAGCATGTGGTGTCCCTACCACAGACTATGCATACTGTGATAGGCCGGCGGTGTGGCCGCTTGGAGCAGCAAAGAGGGGTCGACTCCCTCTGCTCCAGTGACTTGTTCCTGCTGCTATTGCTGCTACTGTTGTTGCTGATGCAGTGAGAACACCGAGGCGATGTGGGTGCAGGCAAGAGGGGAGGAGAGGGCCTCGATGAAAGACCTTGCAACCCTGTTACACTCCCCCGTCGCTTTGCCCGGCATCCTCTGGTGTGGAGTCCATCGGTGATGCTGCACTCAAAGACATTGTGGTGGAACTGGCTAGAGGGCTGCCATGTGGGGAGCTCTGTCCCTAAGGTGAGTCTGGCGGTTCGACATCGGCGGCATCCTCAGTGGCGGGTGTTGAGGACATTTGGCGTTGCAATGTTATGAGGTTACCCCTACAGATCTGAAGTGCCACTTGCTTCTGAGTTGTTTTGGCTTGCCAATGGAAGCTCTTCCTCAGGTGCCTGTGCCTCTCTCAAGTTCCTTGTGGGCGTTCCTATGCCGGGTGTCATGGTCAAGAGCAGAGGTTGGATGATGCTGCCGTCATTACCTGAACCCTTGGTTCCGGTCTCGCCTCTTGCGGCGACTAGTGTGTGTATGTCTGGTGTTCTGATGCTGGTGCTCCCAGGTGTTCTTTGTGCTTCTCGACAGGCGATACTCTTTTACATACACCAGTTGATCAGGAGTCAACTGGCATGGTGGTCTGGTCGTCGCAGTGACCCATTGCGCAATGTAGTGCTTTTGGGTTTTGCGCACCTCTCCGAGCTCAGCCTCTCGGCGCTGTGGCTTGTCGGCCCCACTCTCTGGTATGCCCGTGCACCCTCTTGTTGTCATGCTACAAACTCACCCAGTACAGTCAGCCCTCTCCCGTCTGTTTGGCCTGTCGCCAAATTTACCCGTCGCCTTATGGTGAACAAGGCGGCAGGTAAATGCTCTGCCCAGCTGCTGTGGTTGTCGCCTACACATAGGAGCAGCTGCATCTTGATGTCCTGATTCCTCTTCTTAGTGGTGTGTGCTCTTGGGAGGTAGATTGGTGTTGTGTGGTGGTTGACACCCCACCTAGTACATAACTCATGTCAATATCTTCCGGTAAACTGAGTATCACTGTTTGTGAAGAGCGTCTTGGGGTATCCCCACTGAGGGTAGAACTCCATATCTAGCGCACATGCAATGGTGCGTGCACGTGCACTATAGATTGGGTACGCCTCTATCCAGGAAAGCTGTCGCTGACAACAAGAATGAAACATTTCACCATCAAGATATGGGGGTATGGGCCCATCAGGTTGAGAGACATGGTCTCGAATGGATCAGTCAGCATCATCAGTTGCTGTTGGCTTACCCTGTCTGCTCTCCTACTTTTGAATTGATTGCAAGGGATATACTCCTTCACGTGTCTGCAGATGTCTCATATTGCTCCTTGCTAGTGGAAGTGGTTGTACATGTTGCAGGCAATTTGTGCTACCCCAGGGTGGCCAGTTAGATAGCTGTTGTGTGCATGTCGTAATACGTGCCCTCGCATGTCCTTTGGCAAGTATAGACACCATGGCTTCTCATGTTGCTGTCGTTGAGTCTCGACGGTAGTTCCTTGTTTGCACCACCAATCACTTTATCCCTGCGCAATCTCCCTCCATGGTCGCTGTGTGTGTTCACAATGCTGTTGACTGCTTATCACCAGAGCCTTTAACTCATCAAGTCTTGGTTCAGTCTCCTATGTGACTTCTATTTCGTTGCAGGTGATACTCGTCTCTACTATGTCGGTTGTGTGGGTGGTCGGGGGCAGTAAGTCGCCCCACTCCTCTTCGTCCATGGCCGTTTTTGCACCCGTTGCTTGTGACAGTTGCTCTGACAGCTGGTTCTCTGCTCCGGGGACATGCTGCACTACAAAGTCGTACAACTGCAGTAGTAATGCCCACCAGCCCAACTGGCTTCTGGCATCCTTCATGGAATGAAGCCAGAGCAGGCACCTGTTGTCGGCTTGCAGAGTGAAACAATGGAATTCAAAATACGCCCTGTAGCATTTCACAGCCCATACCACCGCTAGACATATATAAATATACACACTAAGATCTCTCAGTTATTGACCTTTTCTATTTTGTCATAGCTGTCTTAATCATAAGGTCTTACCGTACTTTGGCCTCCCAATAGGCAGGGAAAAGGAATCATGTCCTCTCACAGCAAGGCAGCCAGGATTAATACGATTGTTGGCCAGATCCTAAGCCCAAACCTGGCACATCCACATTTCCCTGCCCCCTCTACCACTGCTAGACACTCCCTTTCATTGACATTGTACCTGGCCTCTGTGTGACCAAAGATTGTGCTACTATACTCAATAATCTGGTGTTCGCCGTTGTTGTCAACCTGGAACAAAACTACGCCGAGCCCTTTCTCACCGGCATCTATTTGCAGGTACAGTTGCTTGCTCAGATCATGGCATGCCAATGTGGTGCACTGCCTGAACCTTGCCTTTAATTCCTGAAAAAAGCTTTCGTGTTCACTAGTCCACTGGAACTTCAGATTCAGTGCTAGCATGTCGGTGAGGGGTGCAGTGTTAATGGCAACGCCCTTGATGTTTTCTCTCAACCAATTTACAAGTCCGAAGAACTTCCTCAGTTGCTTGCAGGTTCGTGGTGCTTTGTAGTGGTCTATTAAAGACAGTTGTTCTGGCAATTGGCTTGCTGCCGTGCTCATCCACTAGGTAGTCCAGGAACTGGACGCAGGGTTTCCTGATGTGGCACTTCCTATTTGCGCACGTGAGTTTATTGATTGCCAGTCTCTCTAGTACCAGTGGCAAATGCTTGATGTGGTCATCCCAGATTTTGGACCAAATGATGACGTCCAGGTACGCGAGTGTGAAATCTTCTATGTACCCATCGAGCACCCAGACCATCATTGCTTGGAAGGTTGCTGGTGCGCATTTCAGACCAAATGGCATGGCACAGAATTGGTATCTGCACCAACTGGGGCCATAAATGTCATCTTGTGTCGGTCCTCCTGTTTGATGGGTACCTGCCAGTATCCGCTATGCAGGTCCAGTGACGTTGTCACCTGTACCTTTCCCAGCGTATGTAACACATCCTTCACACTGATGTAAAAGGGTGGTGCACTTTGCATTATGAGATTCAGGGGCCTGAAATCCACACAGAACTGCCACGTTTCATCCTTCTTGTGCACTAGCATGATGGGGCTTTTATAGTGACTGTGTGTTGTTTTGGTGACACCTTTGGCCAACATTTCCTTGATCTGGTCTTTTATAATTTTTCACTGGTATGGCTGGTAACTCCGTAATCCTGAGCTGAGGGGCTTATTGTATTCCAAGGGAAATTCATGCTGCACAATGGTTGTTCACCTTAGTGGATCTGCTGCCATGAAAACATCCCTCCTCTCGTGTAAGTGTCTCTGTACTGCCTCCCTGTATTATGTTGGTACTTCAGGATCCAATTCGTTTATGATGACGTCTAGGTGCAACTCGTGGTTCAGGGCTCGAGCTCGTATATGGTTCTTCTTTCTTTCCTGCCAAAATGTATCCTACAGGCTGCTGGTTCCACTACGGTATCATGTTCAGTCAACCAAGGTATCCCCAATATGGCGCCCTTGTGTAGGTTGGCCAATACAAGGGCGGTGGTTATGGTTTCACTGTCCCTTATGCGTATCGTAACTGTAGTTTCTCTGCTTGCTTGCCCTGTATGGTGTTGTGTGGCTGATTTCACTGTTTGTTTGGCAGGTCTGATTTCCTACTCGTTGATGTGCTTTATCCTCACAAAGTTGTGTGAAGCTGCTGTGTCTATTAAAGCTAGACAGTGTGCATTGTTTAGAACAATGGGGATTCTTATCATTTGCTGGTTGCCCTTAGTGAGTTACTGTAAAATGATTTGTTGTTGGGTGACTGGCTGCTTGACTTGTGGAGGTGGCAGTGTTACCATTTGCTTGACTTGGTGATGTATCTCTGTTGGGTTTGTTTTGTGGTTTCAGGAATAGTGGGAGGCTGGCTCGACTACCCCTTTTGGGTTGTTTCCCGCCGGTGATGCCTTCCCTTTAAGGTCCACTTCGATTTTTGCCCTACGGGTTGGGTACTCACTGTGCCAGGGGTACTGTTGTTCAGGGCAATACTGGCATGGGACTGATGGTTGTTTCTTCTCCATGGGTCCTTTTGTGGGGCTCCTAGCTGCTGCAGTTTTGTCTGCATCTGCTGGCCTATTCCCAGGGCTATTTTCCATGAATTTGTTGGTTGGGGTTTTGTGCGACCCTGTATTTTCACATCCAGCTGGTAGCTGGGTGTTACCCCCCCCCCCTCCCTCCCCAGCTCTTGGTTGCATGAACATTGAGAGAAATAGATTTCCCATCATCTGCGGTGATCCTTTTGTTCTCGTTCCGTCTGGTCTAGCAGAGTTGCTGACTGTATGAATTCTTCAATGCTACTATGAATTGGTGGGGTTAACACTAATTTGCTTCCTGATATGACCGTAGATGCAACTGCTCTCCCTTGTTCCTGGGTAAAAATACATAATGAGATTGATTTTTCTTGTGGTGAATGCGGTTAAGCTCTCGTAGCCTCCCTGTGCTTCTAGTGCAGTGTGGCTTTAGGCCTGCAGTTTTGAAAACATATTTGCGAATTGGCACTGAAATGTTCTCTCAAACTCCACCTATTACATGTCATAGTGGTCAATGGCTATCCACGATGTCCGCGTGTCACCCGACAGCTGACCACCTATAGAGCTCAGCTATTCTGGCTGTCACACACCCTAACTGGAGAGCCTCCTCTTGCAGCCCTTCAGAAAGGCATATGGGTACTCATTGTTATGACCTGAGAAAATGGGCAGGGTTTGGAAATGGGCTGGCATTTTGCCTGATCCTGTGACTACCATTGCTGTTTCTGGGGTTGATGCTGTTGTTAATACTGTGGATATTTGTGCTAACAGCGGTTACACAAAACTGCTAGTTGTGGATACTGGTGGGTTTCCCCTCAGTGCTGCCGCTTCCAGTCCCGTCAAATAAGCTAGCTGGCTACAGTATGCACTTTCAATGGCACTACTGTCCCCTAGGGTTTGTGGCATTTTCACTCATGTTGGTGGTGTGTATTGTGTGCAACGAAAACAGCCTACTATAGTGTTTACTGTATCACAATCTGTGGTGCATTGCCAATGTGTAATACGGCTGGAGTTTTCACATGATGCAATTTCAGTTCACCTGTGTCGGCAAAACTCTTGATGGCATCTTTGTGAGTGAAGCTTGTCTCCCGTGATAAATTTTATGTTATCTGCTGCTGCTGGTATTATGGTTTATGCACACTCCTCGTACAAAACTCTACCCCAGCTATCTGTGGTCGCGTTGGATGTGTGAATTTATTAAAGTTTGATTGTCCAGAAAGTGTTCTATTTGATCTACCGGCAAACATTGGCACGTGTTATGGTTAACGAGGCCGACTTCACCTCAGACCGGTCGCTGTCTATTGCACAAGGTTATGCGGGTGCCGTCAGAGGTTCAGATCCATGCATTACCCATCCTTTCTCAATTGGCCCATTCTATGCTGTGTAAAAACAAATTTAAAAATTTTGGTCTGAAAAATTTCTTTTTAATAAATGTTCACCACTTAAGGCTGTTGAACATGTCCCCTTTCCTGCTGTTTGCTTTCACTTGTGTAATAAATTACTACGTGCATTAGGTCGCATGCACAAATAAATGCTTCTCACTGATTAAACAGATTTTTCTTGAATCTTGTGTGCGTGTTTCACAACGTGTCAATGCACTTGCAACATGCTTTTTGCTTGTTAATGTTGTGTGTCATATGTGACCTGGATGTACACAAATACAGTTCATACACAGTTTTTGCACTTAAATATAAACATTGAAAAATACACTGGAAACTTGAATTCTCTGCCAACTGTTCACATGTCCTTGCTTGTTACATTTGGTATGTTATTTTGAGTACTTGAATTGGGCTTGTAAATATTATGTGTTAAAATGAATAACTTTCTGACTTTGCCATTTATTTTTGTAGCATTACTTGCATAGGCTGTGCTCCTACATGTTTCAAATGCTTCTGCTTGGGGCACAAATTTACATGTTCACTGAAACTGCCCTTATTATGATACAAAATTTTATATGACTTGCTTACAAAAAGAAACAAATCACTACAAAGATTGTCAATGTTCACTGGAATGGTCTGTGCACTTCACAGGCATATTCTGAGGCTCTGAAATCTCTTGTTTACAAATGGTATGTGCTGTTTGTAACTTTTAATTGTGTTCATTTAAAGTTCACAAAATTTAATCCTTTTGATTATCTTATTTGCATGCAAAATATAAATGGCACTGTGATGATTTAAATTGCCCTGCAAATTCTATGTGATGCTTACAGCAAAACACATGTGTACATTGACAGTTCCTAAGAAAATAGCCCTTGGAAAACTACACGAAAACAATATCTCATTAATTTACATTGATGGGCCACTTTTCACGTGAAATATTTTCTGATACAACCATGTGTTTTAGAAATGGTATTATTGATGTTTTAAAATTTTTGGCAGCCCATTCACTTTGCATAAAAACATTAAAATTTGCCCCTGTGAGAAGGACAACATGACATTTACAATTGATATGGTCTCAAACAGCAATTAATTACTTGCATGGAAATATACAATTTCCCGCCATTGGCTGTTTAATGTAAGGCATGCTAAGCATCCTTCATGGTGCAAGAGGGGCACATAGCACACTGAATTTTGATGTGATACTTTAGTGCAGAAAGATGTACATCAATGGTATATCGGTGAGGTTTATATGCATTTGTACTCACTGTTTGACATTCAGTTGATGTGATGTATGGCCCTACGAGTCACAAGAGGTTGACGCCTGTATCCTACCATTCTTTGCTCCTAGTTGGGAACGCCATTTTTGACATCAGGAAGAATGGCTTGACGAATGCTTGCCCCTTTAGTTGGCAGCATAATTTTTGATGTAATGGGACTCCAGGAGTGTGTAGTCTCTGTTCAGCAGGCATGAACTTTCAGGCAGGTGTGCAACTGGGTGTTGTTGCCCAGTGCCAGAACTTGATAGAGTTCATGAAGGGTAGTTTGGTTGATGGCCCCGGAACCCTGGATGTTTCCATCAGTTGTTGTTGCAGTTTGATACACACACACACACACTTACCAGCATGTTACATACGACATTTTCACCTGTAACGAGACTGTTAGGGTCATCTTGTATGTCACAGTTACACTGACTGGAACACCTCAGAGATATCCCAGCTCCTCCACATGCTGAAAAAGAAGTACATGGGTACTCTGGGTTGCTGGCAAGTAGGTGCCGCACCATATATGTTCTTAAGAACAATGAAAACAAATACTCACATTTTGCAACAAAAATTATTTATTTCATCTTTAGAAATAACACCACATGAACTGACTCGGGCTCGGTGCTTGTGGTCCGCCGATAACCAATGCGGTAGAAAAATGACCAGTCAAAATGAAAATACATGCTCAAAGTTAAAACTACCCTGAGGTGGGACAGCAGCCTGTCCACCCCTTGGTACTAAAAATGAAAATAAGTTCCAGTAATCTTAGTTTATTGCAGTGAACAGTGATTGAAGGCCTAAATGAATGTACCAAGTACCAAGGGGGATTTGGACAGAGCAAACGCCCGCTGCTGCCGCCTCGTTTGGTAGCCCAAGCCGAACTTTTCGCAAGGCTTCGGCTTACTTGCCAAGTGCGTGAACCGTCAAGTAGGCACATGATGAAATGTGATGAGGTACCTATACACAATGAAACATGGCACAGAAATTAATATAAAATAAACAAAACACATTGGTGACACCTCCGTTAATTAACAAGTGTCTTATGATATATTGAAGTTACTTATCAGGGGTCCACCATCGCACTGAAAGAACAATTAAAGAAAATATAGCCTTGGTCATCAGTCTGCTAATTTTAAAGAACACATAACATTTTAATATTTAATACATATACACAATTTGCAAAAACACTGAAAATACTGGGTTTTGGGGAGCGCATGGCACTTCCTTTAGATGTTGGTGAATGGGTTTACACATCCGGTGGCAGACACTAAAAGTCTTTCGCTTTTCATGTCGTATATGTCACAACCCCTCTTTCTTAGTGCAAGAGTGTATTAAGCATGAGTAACCCATACCCACTGCACAAGGAAAACTCAATGCTTCTAAGTCTTTATTCACGTGTTGCACCACAAACCTGTGGGCCATGTTATTTCCATTAACTACACACTGCACTGGGGTACATATCACTCGTTGAAAGGGCAGCACGCTGGCTGATGATGTGCAAGTTGGATGGGCATCTTGCTTGTGACGCGGGCAGGTCCCGCCTTACCTCACATTGCAGAGGCACCTGATGGCTGTGGCTTTCGGAGAAAAGCTGTTCTAGACCACTTGCTAATTTACCCTAAGAGTTACCTCTTGGACTAAATTATGCAAGGTGACCATTAGGAGTTACGCGATACAGGTTACCAGGAAGGCATTCTCGTTGACCGAGGAGCGCTCGTGACCACCTTTGTTCAGTCAAATATTTATTCATTGATGTTTGCACCCCTAAAAGTGTAACACAAGGCAGACTGTTACCATACAGGGAAAAGAAACTACTTCATTCCACTTGTCCATTCTGATAATAATCAAAGTACAATTATTTTAACTCTCAAAATTCAGCCATGTTTATCAATTTCCAATAGTTATTCATACTTCCTTTGTTATATCATGGGGTGATTTACCTGTGGAGCCACAACTCTCTGCAGGTGTATGCCAACAATATGTTACACAAAATCTGTATACAGTCTTTCCCAGTGTAGTGGGACCAATTATTTAATCACAGAAGATTAATGAAACATTTTTCTCCAGTCTGTGATGGTGCCTCCACTCCATTAGATCCCAAGTTACGAGACCCCTTTTTCTGAGATGCACACCTCTAACTTTGTAGAATCTCCAACCCCAGATTACAGATTTTGCTGGTTCCCGCTGACCAAGGTAATACAAAGAAATTACTGTTATTTTTGTTTTATTATAGGGATATGGCGTAACTACAGTTTAATCAACAATTAAAAAATATATAAATAAAGTTAAAATTTTATATTACCTTGACGCCGTTGGGGAGACACGAGACGAACGATGACACAAATACTTACTGGAAATATGGGTGCCAGCGGTGTTCCCAATCACCACACTATTGGGACTTAGAGTTCTCAGGGATGCTGTGGGTTCTGTGTGTCCGTCTCACACATGCATACTTACACACACGTAGGCAATACTAAACTTTTACTAAACATCACTATGAAAGAAGCACTTCATAAAATTAATGTGGCTAGGACACTGTCATTACTGAATAAAAGAAGGTTAGTTCAATGTAGACTTGTTTTTATTATTATTGCTCGTACAGATCAACATGCCAATGAAATTATGATTATCTCGGTCACTACTAGCCAATTCCGCTTGGGTGCTCCCCAGCCCACAATTACTCTAGCACACGCCTAAATGGATGAAGTCACCGAGGTGCGTCAAAGCACAGCCTTCACAAGAGATGAAGGCCGACAGCCACTAGGGTGGACTGACTGTTTTTTCCCTGAAGACAGGACACGATGAATTACAAAAGAAAACACTTGACGAAACATATTAACACGTGTTATTACTCAGCATCACTAACGCAACTCATCAGAGCTTGTCTGTCAGCATGTGGATAGTGTGGTGACAGCCTATACACAGAGCAAGCTAGGATGGGAGAAACTGCATCGTACACAAATCCAAAAATTACATAAACCCTCAAAAGATACATGAAACAAGATAGGACACGAGATGAGTATTCACAATAAACATACACATGTGTGAAAATAAGTTTGTATAGCACGGATACCGCTGGATGGAGTTCGTCGTGGAAAATGTGGTGCAGGTGGTATTGCAATATTTCTTTGAGAAAACTGCAAATTAAATTCAGACAAAATATTATTCGGAGCAAGAAAATTATTCTCTTTAAAATTTAAATAATTACAGGCTTGTAGTATGCCTGATGGCTGAAAAATCAAACATGAAAGTGACTGTGTGGTCAAACACAAAGAACATCAATTTACATGAAAATTACATGGAACCCTGACAAAAATTCAACATAGAAACCAGAATAAACTATTGCACAATCAATATTAAATAAATTAGCTCTGAAACGTAATGATGGCGTGGACATAGACATAGCGTCGGTTAACTATGTGGTTATACGTGATGTTGCCGTAAAATCTTCAAACATGGAAACCACCCTCAAATACATACATGAAAACAAAGCCCTTAAAATTACGTGCAGCAATAATACAGAAATTACAATAAAACACCACTAACATACGCGGATAGCACCTAATTCAAGTTGCTTGGGTTGCATGACCTCTTCGACATCTTTATCCTCCTTTCCTCGATTAAATTAGAAATGCCACAAGAGGAAAATAAATTAGTTAAGTGGAAGCTTAATGCTAGGGAAATGTCTGGCAAAATGTACACAAGCAAATGTTGACCGGTAAAATAAACTGACTATTGAAAATTACATCAGTAAACAAAAGTTGTAGTGTGCACGTGACAGTGTCTTACCTCGCCAGTTCTCCTTGACAGACTGTCCAGAGGCAAGTGTCGCATGGACCTACCAATGGCTGCCTATGGGGTTCACATAAGCGGAAGTGCTATGCATGCTGAGTAAAATATTTTATTATTGAAAATAAAATTGCACAAATTAAATTAAATACTTTTTTTTACTTTTATAATCTTCTAATGAAATTATCATATTATTACAATGTCTCTTTATGGCGGCTTTCACACCTGAATATTAGTGTTCTTAATCTCGATGTCACGGGAACTTTGAATTACATAACTAAACAATTTAAAAATAATAGCACACACTTCAAAACATTTTAAGACATAGTAAACCCTGCAAATGCAAATACAAAACAAATTTTATGCTGAAAAATAGCATTTATAGAAAAGTTTAAAATATTGGCCTCATTGCGCATGTGCAGAACACGTGACACATACGTGATGAGCACCATCAAGGGTTCTTGCGTTGTTGGCTGTTAGCTGACGTCAACCTATTATAAATATTACCTATTGCCTGTTTTAAATATTATACCTATATATTATATAATTCTTATTATATTATTAATATACTAACTGTATTAAAGGCCGGTTACGTTAAAGAGAGCACTCTAGAAATCAACTTTAAAAAAAAAAAAAACTGCCCGCAACTGCGTATGTATAACCATGCGTGTCACCACACAGGCTGGGGATGAACATAACTAGTTATGTTTGCAGTGAAATGTGAAAAGTAGTTCTATGAAATAATACAGTATTACAAGCGTAATAATAAAATTTATGGCTACTTAAGCAGTTTAAAGTTTATTTTATAAACATTAAACTAATTATTGGTGTAAACATAATGTATTTACTGTAACTCATAATTATATTGTGTCTCGTGATCGATGCAACAGTCAAAACCAATGGTCCGTTGTTGTGGTTCCTTCGTACCTGTTGCTTGGATTTTCATGTGTGGAGTGGTTGCGAGGCAAACTACAAATTTGGAAACTGGAAGTTGTTGTGTTTTAATATTTCTCATTTATTTTTTAGCTTATCTGAAATCAGCTTTGTTTTATTATAGGTTGTATATTGTTTAATTGTGTTATAGTGATTTTGTGTAAAGTTATGAGTTCCAGAAACTATGTACAAATATTCAGCATCACGAGGACATTATAAAGCTCCCAAAAGTATTTATTCTTTAATTCATCGATGAGAAATTAAGCCATGCAAGGTGATCGAACGAGTTGCAGAAATGATGAAAATTTCAACTGCAACTGTCCGGAGGTAAATGTAAATGTGTTTTTACAACTTGTTTTTACCGCTTATCCCCAGCAAAAAAATGAAAAAGAACAAGTATAAATCAACAGTTAGAAACATGATATTATATACGGAAAGTTATATAACAATTATAAAGTAAATGAACGACCGCAGAAACGCAACATTAATATATTCATGTGAGTTTGCGAAGTATATGTTATATCCTAACTTTGACAAATAATATTAAAAGTTATCTGTACCTATCTACCTACACCCATCTGTTTAACCTTTCTTTCAAAAAGCTGTCATTATAACAAGTGCAAATTTGGCACTTACTAATCATACATTAATTTTACACGTGTTTATATCACTGCGTTGTTTAGAAATGAAGGCCTAATCTCAAATACATCTGAATATATCTATTTATGCCCAGCCATTTAACCTTTCTTAAATCTGCCTTGAAAGCATGTGCAAATGTGCCTGTCCATAATTATACATTAATTTGACACGTTTTAAAATCACTGCGTTATTTTGTAATGTTGGCATAACTTCGAACTTTTGTTCATGTAGTTATTCATCCCAAGTTACAGTGTTAAGTTTTACTATTATTAATATAACATAAACATCGCAGTTCGATGCTACACCAAAGGTGTTCCAAAATATAAACTTTAAAATCTTGAAGCTGGTTTTGTTAACTATAGACCAATAGCTGTGCTTGTTATCGACATTCTTTCGTGATGCAAGTATAGGCCTATTTGTTTTATTTGGTAATGCTTGTCATAATAAGAATTAGAAAGTATTTACAATTAATTGTCAACAGTTAGGCCTATAGAACAATTCCATGCCTAAATTTCGAAATGGATGTTCTACAAGACAACTTTCTACCTTTTGAATAATATCAACAAAGACAGTATGCTTTATTGAGTAGGCATAATTGTTTGTAATATTTGCCACTTTGGTCGCAAGAATATTGTAGTTATGGAAATTTAATGTAACTGCAAATTACACCGCATAGTCAACACCCCAGACTCCCAGATCTCCTGTTTACTTGTGAGTGCATGTTTTGTAAAGTTTAGATTACATTACACAGTGTATGTGTTAAATTAAGTACTTCTAAAGAAGCTGTATGAGATAGCTTTCAATAAGGACCGGGCTACATTTGACATACCAAACACATTCACAGTTATAGCGATAAGCACTAACAAAACACAAAAGCACATTGGTCTGGCTACAATTAATATAACGATAATATTATTAGTTTGTATATGTTGCTACATTTGCACCAAAGAAATTAAGGTCTGTACATAGAGTTGGTAGTGGGTTTCTTCAAAAATACTTATTTTCAATTGATCCGAGACATTTTTACTTTAAACAGTACCGAAAAGCGTTACAAAACTTCCGTGGTTGTGATTATTCATATATAAACAAAAGAAAATATCTTCCTGAGGAATGACGTCAAAATACACACTTTCTTGATTTGTAAATAGGTTTTTCAATTGATAACATAGTATAAGTGTCTGGGCTTCTGATTGGCTGTTTATTGACGCACAACTATAGTAACAAGGAAAGTTAAAGTAAATGCTTATCACTATGCACAGTAACTTGCCTGTAAGTATTACTTTTATAATTTGTCCTTTACATTATCATTTTGCTATCATTTGTGGATATGTATTGGTTTTACATTAGTAATAAGACATTTATTTCAGTTTTGTGTGTGCACGCATGAATCATTTTTGTAAGTATAGTAATTTTCTTTAAATACTTTTCTCACTGAAGTTTTCAGTTTTACTGCAGTCATTACAATGAAGGAACCACAACAATGATGAGAGTCCATGCACTTTACCTGTAAAATTGGTTTCTTGACGTCTGTGTGGGTTTGACAAAAAGGAAATGTTGCACCCATTTGGACCACAAGAGACACTGGAAATGTGGCCATCACCGGATCTGCATTTCACTTAGCTATAAATAATATACAGTATTTTTAGAATTATTTTGTACAAATGAAGGTGGTGCCAGTTACAAGCCTGCTACACCCTTCTGTTACCACTTCAATTCAAAAGTACGAACACAGAGTAACGGTGTCAAAAATAAACTATATTTAAATATATACAATTACATTTGTTGATATGTTTATATTTGTAGTGTAAATTATTATTATATTAAATATACGTTATAGGCCTGCGTTGAAATACATTTATCTCTATTTATAAAGGTGCATATAAAACTATCCTTAAAATGTACATATACACGCACATATTTTATATATTTTTCATATTTTATAAATTACATATTTTTAAATACTGCCACGTTTGTGCCATCACTTAAGTTTATTAGCACCATCTACTTCTGTGAAGTGGTGTACTCTTTGCTTGGCTCAGATCCCCTCATCTTTACTTGCCTCCCTGTCTTCCGCTTTCCCATTGTGAGTCATTATTTTTTTATTTGTCATTTTTTATTTAAGTCCTTGCAGGGCTCGTTCTGTCTACTTTATACACTTCAGACATCTGCTACGTTACGCCGCTACCTTATGCCTGCAGGATGTAAGGTTACTTCCTGATGGCTATGTTGCACCTAACTTCAGTCAACTGAGGCCAAACACAGCTACCATGATTTACAGCTGACTTTTACTCGTCACGCTACAGAGCGATGGGGCACTTAGAAAACTGTGAGTTATGGGAAACATTAAGTTTGCGGTACAGTTTTTAAATGTTTAGTAATTTGTGTGACAAGTGATGTTGTACCTTGGGTGTGCAGTAGTGCTAGTCTATTTCAACATCTATATTTGGCTGCCCTTCCAAATTATTTTTCTGATTAACTAATGTGTGTCCTTTTTTAACATGTCGTGTTGGTCCTTGTTCACCACCAAAGTTTATTGTTTGCTTTTTCACAGTTTCCATGTCCGCATCTCTAAGGCGCTAATTTTTCAATTATTTGTTGTGTAAAGTTTTTGTCTATTAGAGCTGTGAGATGACCCAAACAATTATATATGTTACGTATTTTATATATATTGTATATTTACATCATATAAATTCATATATATGCATACATATATATACATTATATATATCAAACGTGTTATATATCGATATGTTACATGTTTTATATATAATATACATGTTACATTTAGCAGTCATAAAATGTAAACATTGAGTTTATTAACAAGTGGCAATCAAATGGCAGTCACAAGGCAATGTTTGTTTACATGTGGTGGAAGGATACATAATGGGCAAGAAAGTAGAATTTAAGCAAGGCTTTCAAAAGTGCTCACCTTATCATGAACGGCCTATAAATATTATATTCTCTGTACGCTTACTTTTTTTTTTTATTTGTAGGTGCGAATGGATATATGCATTTTACAAGCTCGATTCAGCGTACTCTGAAAATTTTAATTTATATGTTTGAATTAGTTTTCAAAGACTTACTGTCTGAAGCAGTCTGAATCTTGGAACTGTATTAAGAAGAATGTTTCCCTTAGAAATATGTTACCCATCTCTAAATAAATATTTTTATTTTAAAAGCATCTTCATGTAGGTACTTCATTGTAGAAAGGCTCAGAGACACTGAGATATAATATTTTTATAATGGTTAAATGTCTTCAAGATAAAATGGAAACGAGTACCATATTAAAATATCATAATCTATTTTGCTCAATATTTCAGGTTATGGAACCATGCAAAGTATTGGCAGTAAATGACCCAAGACCTTCTACATCACGAGGCGAATACAAAAAAAAAAAACCCAATAAACAAGTAAAAATGGCTGACATGAAATATGGGACAATGAAAGGTGACCCACGACCTACTAAATCACAGGGCAAATATAAAAAAAAAAAGCACAAAAAACCAGTAAGTGGCTCTGACATGAAACATGGGACAGTGAAACATGACCCCCAGCCTTCTACATCACAAGACGAATCTACAAAAAATGAGCCCATAAAAGAAGTTAAGTGTGCTGGCTCAAAACATGGGCCAAACAAACATGTAAGTATATTTGAACTTTTATCTAAATATTAATACAGTACAGTGAACCACAGTTATTACAGATCTTCAACATGTTAAATTTTAAGTATATGATTCAAGGCCTTCAAAAGTCCTTCAATAAATTTAGGCTCTTGAATTTTCAGATTATAGAGAATTCATATCATGATATTTGTTATATAAACGGGTCTGTGAAAGATCTGTTAAGTGATATGTAGAAGTGCTAGCACCGTAGAGAGTTGGGAGATATGGGTGGCTCTTAAGGAGGTCTTTGGAGCCAATGAATGTGGAATGAGGTGAGAATAGAGCAACACTGGAATGTATGGGTGGGAGAATGGGGAGATTCCAGAGAAAACCAGGCAACCAGCTGCGTTGTCCAGCACAATTCCCAGAAGCAAAAATCCAGGAGTGACCCTGCCGGGAATTGAACCCAGTTTGCCTTGGTGGGAGGTGGTCATTCTAACTGCTCAGCCAAAGCACACCCTGCAAGCACAGCATCTACCAAAAGTTACAGAGTAATATTGAACATGTCTGATTTTTGAGGTCAACACATGGTGTTCATAACATATAAAATGTCTGGCAAACTAATGTTAGCTAGATGCTTTGGCCATTTCAATACTGTGAAAAGCTGAAGCCAGAATAACGTGCAAGCTGCCAAATTATGCTGAACCTTTGCAATTATAATGTAAATCCTAAGCTAAAGCTGGAAAATTTATCAAATTTTACCAGTGAATTAATAACAGTACTAATTCTTGTACGGTTTAATTCCTTTCCCATTTTGCTGCATTTTTTCGAAATGGGAGATCCCCAAGAAAACCCACCGAAGAATGACATCATCCAGCACAATTCCCACTTGCGAAAATCCTGTGACCCGGCCAGGTATTGAACCCGGTTCGCCTTGGTGGGAGGCAAGGGTGTTAATCACTCAGCCACCGTGGCTCCATGAAAACAAATGTGTTACGTTACATCCTCGTAAGAAGAAGTGGGAGTCATAATTTTTATTAAATAACTATGAATTAAGATAATTCATTCCTAGCACTTGTACATTTCAATACTTTAGAAGTCCTTAAATTTACATATAAAATGTATGTAAGAACCCTGGTAAAAGTAATTTTTCAGTGTGATTCTCTCACAATGGATGTTATGAAGTTACAAAATACGATATCATGATCTTCCTAGCTGTTATGTGCTATTCATGCTCTGCACATGTCATAAAACTTTTCATAATAAGTGGTTTGTGCGGAAGAACTTTCTGCGTCATGGTTTGCTTGTTGTGGGAGGGGATGAGATGTGCTTACACTGACACTGCTGGCACTAAACTGTACTTGCACTGCACTAGTTCACGGCTCTCACTGGACTACTCTGAGGGTGCTGAAGTGTGCGTTGCAGTCAGTGCATTTGGGTATGCATAGCAGGCCAGAGGGTATAGGGATAGACACAGCACAGTTCTACATCAACTCCCAGCATTCACCACAATCAGTGCCGGTTCTAGACTTTTTCAAGTGTAAGCAAACATTAATTTTGGTGCCACGATCCCCTCCCCTTGCCAAATAAACATATTAAACTATTTTGCAATGTTCGAGTAACTTAAGATAAAAACTGTTTTATTCTTTCTAACATCGTACAATTTATTTATTATAATTTAAATAATATATGCTGTTATGAAATGTATGTAGTGCCTATGGTAACAATGTGAACATTAAAAATACATTTAACGAATACTAAACTTATAAATAATACGAACATTATGGTACTTTTTTAAACAAAACAAACACTTTTAACTGTGAAGATATTCTCCTGGTGGTCATTCACGCAAATTCCTTATGAACTGAATCTGTGTTAATTTTGTTCAAAATTTTATATTCACTTGCCGTTGCCACACAATCACTCATGTGATATCATCAATCTTAAGTACATTTTGATTAATTTCTATTTAGAAAAGCTTTTTCTTGCCTCTGATTTCAGACATTTTAACATTATTTGGAAAGGAATTTACAAAAAGCTTGTTTTGATAGAGACATTTGCAATGACCTCCTGTAGAAAATACTAATAGTCCCCATCAATACAATTTGATCTAATGCTGCCACCTTGAAAAAAAAGGTGCCCAAAATAAGTTTTCTGTGAATATCCCTATGGTGTGTGCGTAAGAACTACTGATGGCATGGGCTTTACCTCTGGAGTGTTCAGTGGTGTAATCTCAGCAAAGTGCATCTTATGGCACTCAACACAGTTTATGACAATATCGCAGAAGATTACATATTCATCAGGCCCTATGCATAGCAAATGTAAGTCCTGTTTGCACTGCTGGCACTGTGGTCACTACGTTCCTGCCCCATCACATCCAGTGCACGTGCACTGGCGTGTTTCTAAAGGCGTGGTTACGGTGTTGGACCTGCATTGACTTATTGGCTGATCCCATAGATTTTTACTCAAAAAGTTGACTTCCCTCACACTTCCACAATGCATACATTGTTTAATTGGCAAGTCCAAATAGATCACCCTCGCATTCGTGGACTTCGCGGCTGCTAACGCGGATGTCTTGATGGCTTCTCACAGTTGTTCAGGCATTTAGTCTGCCAATTTCTAGGGGTTGCCACGGATTACGTGATGTAGATGAACACACTAGCCCCACTTGGGAACTCCAATTGATGCAGTCGGGTGAGACAATAGACAAACTATGACATAAATACATACGGGTAATATGGGCACTACCGGTGCTACCCAATCCCTGCAATATTAAGACTCAGGGTTCCAAGGAATGCTGTGGGTTCTGTGTGTCCATCTCACTCGTGTGTACTTACATACACAAAGGCATTACTAAACTTTAACTTTTAGTAAACATCGCTTTGAAATAAGCACTTAATAAAATACGTGTGGCTAGGAAACTGTCACTATTGAATAAAAGAAGGTTAGTTCTATGTAGACTTGCTTTTATTATTATTGCTTGTAAAGATCAACCTGCCAATGAAATTATGATTATGTCAGTCATGACTAGCCATTTCTGTTTGGGCGCTCCCTAGCCCGCAATTAATTTAGTGCAAGCCTAGATGGATGATCTCACCTAGGTGTGTGAAAGCACAGCCTTCACAAGGGAAGAGGGCCGACACCCGCTAGAGTGGAGTGATGGTTTTCCCTTGAAGACAGGACACAGTGAAATACAAATGAAAACACTTGATGAATCATATTAACATGTGTGATTACTCTGCATCAGTAATGCAGACTCATCGGGGCTCGCCTGTCAGCACAATGGTAGTGTGGTAACATTCTATTCACAGAGCTGGCTACGATGGGAGTAACTGCACCATACACAAATTTCAAAATTACATAAATTATATAAATACCCTTGAAAGATGATGGGGCACAAAATTAATATTCACAATATACATACACATGTGTGAAAACAAGTTTGTATAGCACGGATCTCGCTGGATGAAGTTTGTAGCGGACCACGTAGTGCAGGTGGAATTGCAATATTTCTTTGTGAAAACTGCAATTTAAATTCAGACAAAATATTATTCGGAGCAAGAAAATCATTCTCATTATGATTTAAATCATTACAAGCTTGTAATATGCCAGATGGCTGTAACATAAAACATGAAAGTGATGACGGGGTCAAACACAAACAGCATCAATTTACGTGAAAATTACACGGACCCCTGACAGAAACTGAACATAGAACCCTGAATAAAATATTGCACAAAGAATATTACAAAAATCAGCTCTCAAACGCAATGATGGCGTATACATACACTTGACGTCAGTTAGCCACGTAGTTATACGTGATGTTGCCGTAAAATATTCAAACATGGAAACTACCCTCAAATACATATATGAAAACAAAGTCCTTAAAATTGCACACAGTAATAATACAGAAATTACAACGAAACATTGCTAACATCCTGGATAGCACCTGATTCAAGTTGCGCAGGTTGCGTTACCTCTTTGACATCTGTATCCTCCACCTCGATAAAGTTAAAAATGCCATAAGGGGAAAATATATTAGTTAAGCGGAAACATAATGCTGGGGAAATGTCTGGCAAAACGTACACAAGCAAAGGTTGACCGGAAAACTAAACTGACTATTGAAACCTACATCAGTAAACAAAAGTTGTAGTGCATACGTGACAGTGTCTTACCTTGCCAGTTCTCCTTGACAGACTGTCCAGAGGCCAGCATCACATGGACCTACCATGGCCGCCTATAGGCTTCACAGAAGCGGAGGTGCTATGCACGCTGAGTAAAATATTTTATTATTGAAAATAAAATTGCACAAATTCAATTAAATTAAATACTGTTTTTCATTTTATAATCTTCTTATGAATTTATCATTTTATTTCAATGTCTCTTTATTGCGGCGTTCACGCCTGAATATTAGTGTTCTTAATCTCGATGCCACGGGCACTTTGAATTTCATAACTAAACAATTTTTATATAATAGCACACACTTCAAAACATTTTAAGACATAGCGAACCCTGCAAATGCAAATACAAAACAAATTTTATGCTGAAAAATAGCATTTATAGAAAAGTTTAAAATATTGGCCTCTTTGCGCATGTGCAGGGCACGTGACACATAAGTGATGAGCGCCGTCATGGGCTCTTGCATTGTTGGCTGTTAGCTCGCGTCAACCTATTATAAATATTACCTATTGCCTGTTTTAAATATTATACCTATATATTATATAATTCTTATTATATTATTGTTATACTAACTGTATTAAAGGCCAGTTACGTTAAAGAGAGCACTCTAGAATTCAACTTTTAAAATAAAAACCACTGCCCGCAACTGCGTATGTATAATCATGCGTGTCACCACACAGGCTGGGGATGAACACACCTAGTTATGTTGACAGTGAAATGGGAAAAGTAGTTATATGAAATAACACGGTATTGCATACGTAATATTTAATTTTATGGCTACTTAAGCTGTTTGAAGTTTATTTTATACACTTTAAACTAATTATTGGCGTAAAGATAATGTATTTACTGTAACTCATAATTATATTGTGTCACGTGATCGGTTAAATTGTCAAAACCAATGGTCCGTTGTTGTGGTTCCTTCGTACCTGTTGCTTGGATTTGCATGTGTGGAGTGGGTGCGAGGCAAACTACAAATTTAGAAACTAGAAGTTGTTGTGTTTTAATCATTCTCATTTATTTTACAGCTTATCTGCAATTAGCATTGCTTTATTATAGGTCGTATAGTGTTTGTGTTATAGTGATTTTGTGTAAAGTTATGAGTTCCAGCAAACTATGTACAAATATTCAGCGTCACGAGGACATTATAAATCTCACCAAAAGTATTTATTCTTTAATTCGTCGATGAGAGATTAAGCCGTGCAAGGTGATCGAACGAGTTGCAGAAATGATGATAATTTCAACAGCAACTGTCCGGAGGTAAATGTAAATGTGTTTTTACGACTTGTTTTTACCGCTTATCCCCAGCAAAAAGATGAAAAAGAACAAGTTTAAATTGACAGTTAGAAACGTGATATTATACCCGGAAAGTTATATAACAATTATTAAGTAAATGAACGACGCCGGAAAGGCAAAATTAATATATTCAAGTGAGTTTGCGAAGTACATATTATATCCTAACTTTGACAAATAATATTAAAAGTTATCTGTACCTATCTACCTACACCTATCTGTTTAACCTTTCCTTCAAAGCTGTCATTATAACAAGTGCAAATTTGGCAGTCACTAATCATACATTAATTTTACAAGTGTTTATATCACTGCGTTGTTTAGTTATGAAGGCCTATTCTCAAATACACCTGTGTGTATATATATATATATATATATATATATATATATATATATATATATATATATATATATATATATATATATATATATATATATATATATATATATATATATATATATATATATATATATATATATATATATATATATATATTTATATTTATTTATTTATTTATTTATTTATTTATTTAAACCCAGCCATGTAACCTTTCTTAAATCTGCCTTGAAAGCAAGTGCAAATGTGCCTGTCAATAATTATACATTAATTTGACACGTTTTAAAATCACTGTGTTATTTTGTAATGTCAGCCTTACCTCGAACTTGTGTTCATGTATTTATTCATCCCAAGATACAGTGTTACGCTTTACTATTATTAATATAACATAAACATCGCAGTTCGATGCTACACCAAAGGTGTTCCAAAATATAAACATTAAAATCTTGAAGCTGGTTTTGTTAACTATAGACCAATAGCTGTGCTTGTTGCCGACATTCTTTAGTGATGCAAGTGTAGGCCTAATTGTTTTATTTGGTAATGCTTGCCATAATAAGAATTAGAAAGTATTTACAATTAATTGTCAACAGTTATGCCTATAGAACAATTCCATGTCTAAATTTCAAAATGGATGTTCTACAAGACAACTTTCTACCTTCTGAGAAATATCAAGAAAGACAGTATGCATTATTGAGTAGGCATTATTGTTTGAAATATTTTCCACTTTGGCCGCAAGAATATTGTAGTTATTGAAATTTAATGTAACTGTAAATTACACCGCATAATCAACACCCCAGACTCCCAGAACTACTGTTTACTTGTGAGTACATGTTTTGTAAAGTTTAGATTACATTACACAGTGTATGTGTTAAATTAAGTACTTCTAAAGAAGCTGTATGAGATAGCTTTCAATAAGGACCGGGCTACATTTGACATACCAAACTCATTCACAGTTATAGCGATAAGCACGAACAAAACACAAAAGCACATTGGCCTGGCTACAATTAATATAACGATAATATTATTAGTTTGTATATGTTGCTACATTTGCACCAAAGAAATTAAGGTCTATACATAGAGTTGGCAGTGGGTTTTTTCAAAAATACTTATTTTCAATTGATCCGAGACATTTTTACTTTAAACAGTACCGAAAAGCGTTACAAAACTTCCGTGGTTGTGACTATCCATATATAAACAAAAGAAAATATCTTCCTGAGGAATGACGTCAAAATACACACTTTCTTGATTTGTAAATAAGTTTTTCAATTGATAACATAGTATAAGTGTCTGGGCTTCTGATTGGCTGTTTATTGACGCACAGCTATAGTAACAAGGAAAGTTAAAGTAAATGCTTATCACTATGCACAGTAACTTGCCTGTAAGTATTACTTTTATAATTTGTCCTTTACATTATCATTTTGCTATCAATTGTAGATATGTATTGGTTTTACATTAGTAATAAGACAATTATTTCAGCTTTGTATGTACACGCATGAATCATTATTGTAAGTATAGTAATTTTCTTTAAATACTTTTCTCATTGAAGTTTTCAGTTTTACTGCAGTAATTACAATGAAGGAACCACAACAATGATGAGAGTCCATGCACTTTACCTGTAAAATTGGTTTCTTGACGTCTGTGTGGGTTTGACAAAAAGGAAATGTTGCACCCATTTGGACCACAAGAGACACTGGAAATGTGGCCATCACCGGATCTGCATTTCACTTAGCTATAAATAATATACAGTATTTTTAGAATTATTTTGTACAAATGAAGGTGGTGCCAGTTACAAGCCTGCTACACCCTTCTGTTACCACTTCAATTCAAAAGTACGAACACAGAGTTACGGTGTCAAAAATAAACTATATTTACATATATACAATTACATTTGTTGATATGTTTATATTTATAGTGTAAATTATTTTTATTATAAATATACGTTATAGGCCTACGTTGAAATACGTTTATCTCTATTTATAAAGGTGCATATAAAATTATCCTTAAAATGTACATATACACACACATATTTTATATATTTTTCTTTTTTATATATTACAAATTTTTATATACTGCCATGTTTGTGCCATCACTTAAGTTTATTAGCACTATCTACTTCTGTGAAGTGGTGTACTCTTTGCTTGGCTCAGATCCCCTCGCCTTTCCTTGTCACCCTGCCTTCTGCTTTCCCCTTCGTGAGTCATTATTTTTTTATTTGTCATTTTTTATTTAAGTCCTTGCACGGCTCGTTCTGTCTACTTTATACACTTCAGACATCTGCTACGTTACGCCGCTACCTTATGCCTGCAGGATGTAAGGTTTTTTCCTGATGGCTTAGTTGCACCTAACTTCAGTCAGCTGAGGCCAAACACAGCTACCATGATTTACAGCTGAATTTTACTCATCACGCTACAGAGCGATGGGGCACTTAGAAAACTGTGAGTCTTGGGAAATATTAAGTTTGCGGTACAGTTTTTAAATGTTTAGTAATTAGTGTGACAAGTGATGTTGTACCTTGGGTGTGCAGTAGTGCTAGTCTATTTCAAAATCTGGATTTGGCTGCCCTTCCAAATTATTTTTCGGATTAACTAATGTGTGTCCTTTTTTAACATGTCGTGTTTGTCCTTGTTCACCACCAAAGTTTAATGTTTGCATTTTCACAGTTTCCATGTCTTCATCGTTAAGGTGCTAATTTTTCAATTATTTGTTGTGTAAAGTTTTTGTCTATTAGAGCTGTGAGATGACCCAAACAATTATATATGTTACGTATTTTATATATATTGTATATTTACATCATATAAATTCATATATATGCATACATATATATACATTATATATATGAAACGTGTTTATATATCGTATATGTTACATGTTTTATATATAATATACATGTTACATTTAGCAGTCATAAAATGTAAACATTGAGTTTATTAACAAGTGGCAATCAAATGGCAGTCACAAGGCAATGTTTGTTTACATGTGATGGACGGATACATAATGGACAAGAAAGTAGAATTTAAGCAGGGCTTTCAAAAGTGCTTACCTTATCGTCAACGGCCTATAAATATTATATTCTCTGTAAGCTTACTTTTTTTTTTTTTTTTTTGTAGGTGCGAATGGATATATGCATTTTACAAGCTGGAATCAAGCGTACTTTGAAAATTTTAATTTTTATGTTTGAATTAGTTTTTAAAAACTTACTGTCTGAAGCAGTCTGAATCTTGGAACTGTATTAAGAAGAATGTTTCTCTTAGAAATATGTTACCCATCTCTAAATAAACATTTTTATTTTAAAAGCATCTTCATGTAGGTACTTCATTGTAGAAAGGCTCAGAGACACTGAGATATAATATTTTTATAATGGTTAAATGTCTTCAAGATAAAATGGAAACGAGCACCATATTAAAATATCATAATCTATTTTGCTCAATATTTCAGGTTGTGGAACTATGCGAATTATTGGCAGTAAATGACCCAAGACCTTCTACATCACGAGGGGAATATAAAAAAATAAAGCTCGAAAAACAGTTAAATGGGGCTGACAAGAACTATGGGACAATGAAAGATGACCCACAACCTTCAACATCACAAGGCAAATATAAAAAAAAAAAGCCCAAAACACCAGTAAGTGGCTCTGACATGAAACATGGGACAATGAAACATTACCCACTGCCTTCTACATCACAAGACGAATCTACAAAAAATGAGCCCATAAAAGAAGTAAAGTGTGCTGGCTCAGAACATGGGGCAAACAAACATGTAAGTAGGTTTGAACTTTTATCTAAATATTAATACAGTACAGTGAACCACAGTTATTACAGATCTTCAACATGTTAAATTTTAAGTATATGATTCAAGGCCTTCAAAAGTCCTTCAATAAAGTTGGGCTCTTGAATTTTCAGATTATAGAGAATTCATATCATGATATTTGTTATATAAACGGGTCTGTGAAAGATCTGTTAAGTGATATGTAGAAGTGCTAGCACCGTAGAGAGTTTAGAGAAATGGGTGGCTCTTAAGGAGGTCTTTGGAGCCAATGAATGTGGAATGAGGTGAGAATAGAGCAACACTGGAATGTATGGGTGGGAGAATAGGGAGATTCCTGAGAAAACCAGGCAACCATCTGCATTGTCCACCACAATTCCCAGAAGCAAAAATCCAGGAGTGACCCGGCCGGGAATTGAACCCAGTTTCCCTTGGTGGGAGGTGACCATTCTAACTGCTCAGCGAAAGCACACCCTGCAAGTACAGCATCTACCAAAAGTTACAGAGTAATATTTAACATGTCTGATTTTTGAGGTCAACACATGGTGTTCATAACATATAAAATGTCTGGCAAACTAATATTATCTACACGCTTTGGCCATTTCAATACTGTGAAAAGCTGGAGCCAGAATAACGTGCAAGCTGCCAAATTATGCTGAACCTTTGCAATTATAATGCAATATTAAGCTAATGCTGGAAAATTTATAAAATTTTACCAGAGAATTAATAACAGTACTAATTCTTGTAGGGTTTAAATCCTTTCCCATTTTTCTGCATTTTTTTAGAAATGGTTTGTTAATATTCTTCTCTGTGAAAATTTGTTGACACATTGAATACAAATGTGAGTGAGTGAAGAGATTTGGACGTTTCTAACAGCCAGGTCTTGAGAGCCAAATAGGGTGATTGAAGTGAATATGGAGTGGCACCGAAATGAAGGGGTGGACGATATGGGAGATCCCCAAGAAAACTCACCGATGAATGGCATCATCCAGCACGATTCCCACTTGCGAAAATCCTGTGACCCGGCCAGGTATTGAACCTGGTTTGCCTTGGTGGGAGGCAAGCGTGTTAATCACTCTGCCACCGTGGCTCCTTGAATACAAATGTATTATATTACATCCTCATAAGAAGAAGTGGGAGTCATAGTTTTTATTAAATAACTGGGAATTAAGATATTTCATTCCTAGCACTTGTACATTTCAATACTTTAGAAGTCCTTGAATTTACATATAAAATGTATGTAAGAACCCTGGTAAAAGTAATATTTCAGTGTGATATTCTCACAATGGATGTTATAAAGTTACAAAATACGATATCATGATCTTCCTAGCTGTTATGTGCTATTCATGCTCTGCACATGTCATAAAACTTTTCATAATAAGTGGTTGTGCGGAAGAACTTTCTGCGTCATGGTTTGCTTGTTGTGGGAGGGGATGAGATGTGCTTACACTGACACTGCTGGCACTAAACTGTACTTGCACTGCACTAGTTCACGGCTCTCACTGGACTACTCTGAGGGTGCTGAAGTGTGCGTTGCAGTCAGTGCATTTGGGTATGTATAGCAGGCCAGAGGGTATAGGGATAGACACAGCACAGTTCTACATCAACTCCCAGCATTCACCACAATCAGTGCTGGTTCTAGACTATTTCAAATGTAAGCAAACATTAATTTTGGTGCCACGATCCCCTCCCCTTGCCAAATAAACATATTAAACTATTTTGCAATGTTCGAGTAACTTAAGATAAAAACTGTTTTATTCTTTCTAACATCGTACAATTTATTTATTATAATTTAAATAATATATGCTGTTATGAAATGTATGTAGTGCCTATGGTAACAATGTGAACATTAAAAATACATTTAACGAATACTAAACTTATAAATAATACGAACATTATGGTACTTTTTTAAACAAAACAAACACTTTTAACTGTGAAGATATTCTCCTGGTGGTCATTCACGCAAATTCCTTATGAACTGAATCTGTGTTAATTTTGTTCAAAATTTTATATTCACTTGCCGTTGCCACACAATCACTCATGTGATATCATCAATCTTAAGTACATTTTGATTAATTTCTATTTAGAAAAGCTTTTTCTTGCCTCTGATTTCAGACATTTTAACATTATTTGGAAAGGAATTTACAAAAAGCTTGTTTTGATAGAGACATTTGCAATGACCTCCTGTAGAAAATACTAATAGTCCCCATCAATACAATTTGATCTAATGCTGCCACCTTGAAAAAAAAGGTGCCCAAAATAAGTTTTCTGTGAATATCCCTATGGTGTGTGCGTAAGAACTACTGATGGCATGGGCTTTACCTCTGGAGTGTTCAGTGGTGTAATCTCAGCAAAGTGCATCTTATGGCACTCAACACAGTTTATGACAATATCGCAGAAGATTACATATTCATCAGGCCCTATGCATAGCAAATGTAAGTCCTGTTTGCACTGCTGGCACTGTGGTCACTACGTTCCTGCCCCATCACATCCAGTGCACGTGCACTGGCGTGTTTTCTAAAGGCGTGGTTACGGTGTTGGACCTGCATTGACTTATTGGCTGATCCCATAGATTTTTACTCAAAAAGTTGACTTCCCTCACACTTCCACAATGCATACATTGTTTAATTGGCAAGTCCAAATAGATCACCCTCGCATTCGTGGACTTCGCGGCTGCTAACGCGGATGTCTTGATGGCTTCTCACAGTTGTTCAGGCATTTAGTCTGCCAATTTCTAGGGGTTGCCACGGATTACGTGATGTAGATGAACACACTAGCCCCACTTGGGAACTCCAATTGATGCAGTCGGGTGAGACAATAGACAAACTATGACATAAATACATACGGGTAATATGGGCACTACCGGTGCTACCCAATCCCTGCAATATTAAGACTCAGGGTTCCAAGGAATGCTGTGGGTTCTGTGTGTCCATCTCACTCGTGTGTACTTACATACACAAAGGCATTACTAAACTTTAACTTTTAGTAAACATCGCTTTGAAATAAGCACTTAATAAAATACGTGTGGCTAGGAAACTGTCACTATTGAATAAAAGAAGGTTAGTTCTATGTAGACTTGCTTTTATTATTATTGCTTGTAAAGATCAACCTGCCAATGAAATTATGATTATGTCAGTCATGACTAGCCATTTCTGTTTGGGCGCTCCCTAGCCCGCAATTAATTTAGTGCAAGCCTAGATGGATGATCTCACCTAGGTGTGTGAAAGCACAGCCTTCACAAGGGAAGAGGGCCGACACCCGCTAGAGTGGAGTGATGGTTTTCCCTTGAAGACAGGACACAGTGAAATACAAATGAAAACACTTGATGAATCATATTAACATGTGTGATTACTCTGCATCAGTAATGCAGACTCATCGGGGCTCGCCTGTCAGCACAATGGTAGTGTGGTAACATTCTATTCACAGAGCTGGCTACGATGGGAGTAACTGCACCATACACAAATTTCAAAATTACATAAATTATATAAATACCCTTGAAAGATGATGGGGCACAAAATTAATATTCACAATATACATACACATGTGTGAAAACAAGTTTGTATAGCACGGATCTCGCTGGATGAAGTTTGTAGCGGACCACGTAGTGCAGGTGGAATTGCAATATTTCTTTGTGAAAACTGCAATTTAAATTCAGACAAAATATTATTCGGAGCAAGAAAATCATTCTCATTATGATTTAAATCATTACAAGCTTGTAATATGCCTGATGGCTGTAACATAAAACATGAAAGTGATGACGGGGTCAAACACAAACAGCATCAATTTACGTGAAAATTACACGGACCCCTGACAGAAACTGAACATAGAACCCTGAATAAAATATTGCACAAAGAATATTACAAAAATCAGCTCTCAAACGCAATGATGGCGTATACATACACTTGACGTCAGTTAGCCACGTAGTTATACGTGATGTTGCCGTAAAATATTCAAACATGGAAACTACCCTCAAATACATATATGAAAACAAAGTCCTTAAAATTGCACACAGTAATAATACAGAAATTACAACGAAACATTGCTAACATCCTGGATAGCACCTGATTCAAGTTGCGCAGGTTGCGTTACCTCTTTGACATCTGTATCCTCCACCTCGATAAAGTTAAAAATGCCATAAGGGGAAAATATATTAGTTAAGCGGAAACATAATGCTGGGGAAATGTCTGGCAAAACGTACACAAGCAAAGGTTGACCGGAAAACTAAACTGACTATTGAAACCTACATCAGTAAACAAAAGTTGTAGTGCATACGTGACAGTGTCTTACCTTGCCAGTTCTCCTTGACAGACTGTCCAGAGGCCAGCATCACATGGACCTACCATGGCCGCCTATAGGCTTCACAGAAGCGGAGGTGCTATGCACGCTGAGTAAAATATTTTATTATTGAAAATAAAATTGCACAAATTCAATTAAATTAAATACTGTTTTTCATTTTATAATCTTCTTATGAATTTATCATTTTATTTCAATGTCTCTTTATGGCGGCGTTCACGCCTGAATATTAGTGTTCTTAATCTCGATGCCACGGGCACTTTGAATTTCATAACTAAACAATTTTTATATAATAGCACACACTTCAAAACATTTTAAGACATAGCGAACCCTGCAAATGCAAATACAAAACAAATTTTATGCTGAAAAATAGCATTTATAGAAAAGTTTAAAATATTGGCCTCTTTGCGCATGTGCAGGGCACGTGACACATAAGTGATGAGCGCCGTCATGGGCTCTTGCATTGTTGGCTGTTAGCTCGCGTCAACCTATTATAAATATTACCTATTGCCTGTTTTAAATATTATACCTATATATTATATAATTCTTATTATATTATTGTTATACTAACTGTATTAAAGGCCAGTTACGTTAAAGAGAGCACTCTAGAATTCAACTTTTAAAATAAAAACCACTGCCCGCAACTGCGTATGTATAATCATGCGTGTCACCACACAGGCTGGGGATGAACACACCTAGTTATATTGACAGTGAAATGGGAAAAGTAGTTATATGAAATAACACGGTATTGCATACGTAATATTTAATTTTATGGCTACTTAAGCTGTTTGAAGTTTATTTTATACACTTTAAACTAATTATTGGCGTAAAGATAATGTATTTACTGTAACTCATAATTATATTGTGTCACGTGATCGGTTAAATTGTCAAAACCAATGGTCCGTTGTTGTGGTTCCTTCGTACCTGTTGCTTGGATTTGCATGTGTGGAGTGGGTGCGAGGCAAACTACAAATTTAGAAACTAGAAGTTGTTGTGTTTTAATCATTCTCATTTATTTTACAGCTTATCTGCAATTAGCATTGCTTTATTATAGGTCGTATAGTGTTTGTGTTATAGTGATTTTGTGTAAAGTTATGAGTTCCAGCAAACTATGTACAAATATTCAGCGTCACGAGGACATTATAAATCTCACCAAAAGTATTTATTCTTTAATTCGTCGATGAGAGATTAAGCCGTGCAAGGTGATCGAACGAGTTGCAGAAATGATGATAATTTCAACAGCAACTGTCCGGAGGTAAATGTAAATGTGTTTTTACGACTTGTTTTTACCGCTTATCCCCAGCAAAAAGATGAAAAAGAACAAGTTTAAATTGACAGTTAGAAACGTGATATTATACCCGGAAAGTTATATAACAATTATTAAGTAAATGAACGACGCCGGAAAGGCAAAATTAATATATTCAAGTGAGTTTGCGAAGTACATATTATATCCTAACTTTGACAAATAATATTAAAAGTTATCTGTACCTATCTACCTACACCTATCTGTTTAACCTTTCCTTCAAAGCTGTCATTATAACAAGTGCAAATTTGGCAGTCACTAATCATACATTAATTTTACAAGTGTTTATATCACTGCGTTGTTTAGTTATGAAGGCCTATTCTCAAATACACCTGTGTATATATATATATATATATATATATATATATATTTATTTATTTATTTATTTATTTATTTAAACCCAGCCATGTAACCTTTCTTAAATCTGCCTTGAAAGCAAGTGCAAATGTGCCTGTCAATAATTATACATTAATTTGACACGTTTTAAAATCACTGTGTTATTTTGTAATGTCAGCCTTACCTCGAACTTGTGTTCATGTATTTATTCATCCCAAGATACAGTGTTATGCTTTACTATTATTAATATAACATAAACATCGCAGTTCGATGCTACACCAAAGGTGTTCCAAAATATAAACATTAAAATCTTGAATCTGGTTTTGTTAACTATAGACCAATAGCTGTGCTTGTTGCCGACATTCTTTAGTGATGCAAGTGTAGGCCTAATTGTTTTATTTGGTAATGCTTGCCATAATAAGAATTAGAAAGTATTTACAATTAATTGTCAACAGTTATGCCTATAGAACAATTCCATGTCTAAATTTCTAAATGGATGTTCTACAAGACAACTTTCTACCTTCTGAGAAATATCAACAAAGACAGTATGCATTATTGAGTAGGCATTATTGTTTGAAATATTTTCCACTTTGGCCGCAAGAATATTGTAGTTATTGAAATTTAATGTAACTGTAAATTACACCGCATAATCAACACCCCAGACTCCCAGAACTACTGTTTACTTGTGAGTACATGTTTTGTAAAGTTTAGATTACATTACACAGTGTATGTGTTAAATTAAGTACTTCTAAAGAAGCTGTATGAGATAGCTTTCAATAAGGACCGGGCTACATTTGACATACCAAACTCATTCACAGTTATAGCGATAAGCACGAACAAAACACAAAAGCACATTGGCCTGGCTACAATTAATATAACGATAATATTATTAGTTTGTATATGTTGCTACATTTGCACCAAAGAAATTAAGGTCTATACATAGAGTTGGCAGTGGGTTTTTTCAAAAATACTTATTTTCAATTGATCCGAGACATTTTTACTTTAAACAGTACCGAAAAGCGTTACAAAACTTCCGTGGTTGTGACTATCCATATATAAACAAAAGAAAATATCTTCCTGAGGAATGACGTCAAAATACACACTTTCTTGATTTGTAAATAAGTTTTTCAATTGATAACATAGTATAAGTGTCTGGGCTTCTGATTGGCTGTTTATTGACGCACAGCTATAGTAACAAGGAAAGTTAAAGTAAATGCTTATCACTATGCACAGTAACTTGCCTGTAAGTATTACTTTTATAATTTGTCCTTTACATTATCATTTTGCTATCAATTGTAGATATGTATTGGTTTTACATTAGTAATAAGACAATTATTTCAGCTTTGTATGTACACGCATGAATCATTATTGTAAGTATAGTAATTTTCTTTAAATACTTTTCTCATTGAAGTTTTCAGTTTTACTGCAGTAATTACAATGAAGGAACCACAACAATGATGAGAGTCCATGCACTTTACCTGTAAAATTGGTTTCTTGACGTCTGTGTGGGTTTGACAAAAAGGAAATGTTGCACCCATTTGGACCACAAGAGACACTGGAAATGTGGCCATCACCGGATCTGCATTTCACTTAGCTATAAATAATATACAGTATTTTTAGAATTATTTTGTACAAATGAAGGTGGTGCCAGTTACAAGCCTGCTACACCCTTCTGTTACCACTTCAATTCAAAAGTACGAACACAGAGTTACGGTGTCAAAAATAAACTATATTTACATATATACAATTACATTTGTTGATATGTTTATATTTATAGTGTAAATTATTTTTATTATAAATATACGTTATAGGCCTACGTTGAAATACGTTTATCTCTATTTATAAAGGTGCATATAAAATTATCCTTAAAATGTACATATACACACACATATTTTATATATTTTTCTTTTTTATATATTACAAATTTTTATATACTGCCATGTTTGTGCCATCACTTAAGTTTATTAGCACTATCTACTTCTGTGAAGTGGTGTACTCTTTGCTTGGCTCAGATCCCCTCGCCTTTCCTTGTCACCCTGCCTTCTGCTTTCCCCTTCGTGAGTCATTATTTTTTTATTTGTCATTTTTTATTTAAGTCCTTGCACGGCTCGTTCTGTCTACTTTATACACTTCAGACATCTGCTACGTTACGCCGCTACCTTATGCCTGCAGGATGTAAGGTTTTTTCCTGATGGCTTAGTTGCACCTAACTTCAGTCAGCTGAGGCCAAACACAGCTACCATGATTTACAGCTGACTTTTACTCGTCACGCAACAGAGCGATGGGGCACTTAGAAAACTGTGAGTTATGGGAAACATAAAGTTTGCGGTACAGTTTTTAAATGTTTAGTAATTTGTGTGACAAGTGATGTTGTACCTTGGGTGTGCAGTAGTGCTAGTCTATTTCAAAATCTGGATTTGGCTGCCCTTCCAAATTATTTTTCGGATTAACTAATGTGTGTCCTTTTTTAACATGTCGTGTTTGTCCTTGTTCACCACCAAAGTTTAATGTTTGCATTTTCACAGTTTCCATGTCTTCATCGTTAAGGTGCTAATTTTTCAATTATTTGTTGTGTAAAGTTTTTGTCTATTAGAGCTGTGAGATGACCCAAACAATTATATATGTTACGTATTTTATATATATTGTATATTTACATCATATAAATTCATATATATGCATACATATATATACATTATATATATGAAACGTGTTATATATCGTATATGTTACATGTTTTATATATAATATACATGTTACATTTAGCAGTCATAAAATGTAAACATTGAGTTTATTAACAAGTGGCAATCAAATGGCAGTCACAAGGCAATGTTTGTTTACATGTGATGGACGGATACATAATGGACAAGAAAGTAGAATTTAAGCAGGGCTTTCAAAAGTGCTTACCTTATCGTCAACGGCCTATAAATATTATATTCTCTGTAAGGTTACTTTTTTTTTTTTTTTTTTTGTAGGTGCGAATGGATATATGCATTTTACAAGCTGGAATCAAGCGTACTTTGAAAATTTTAATTTTTATGTTTGAATTAGTTTTTAAAAACTTACTGTCTGAAGCAGTCTGAATCTTGGAACTGTATTAAGAAGAATGTTTCCCTTAGAAATATGTTACCCATCTCTAAATAAACATTTTTATTTTAAAAGCATCTTCATGTAGGTACTTCATTGAAGAAAGGCTCAGAGACACTGAGATAAAATATTTTTATAATGGTTAAATGTCTTCAAGATAAAATGGAAACGAGCACCATATTAAAATATCATAATCTATTTTGCTCAATATTTCAGGTTGTGGAACTATGCGAATTATTGGCAGTAAATGATTCAAGACCTTCTACATCACGAGGGGAATATAAAAAAATAAAGCTCGAAAAACAGTTAAATGGGGCTGACAAGAACTATGGGACAATGAAAGATGACCCACAACCTTCAACATCACAAGGCAAATATAAAAAACAAAAGCCCAAAACACCAGTAAGTGGCTTTGACATGAAACATTGGACAATGAAACATTACCCACTGCCTTCTACATCACAAGACGAATCTACAAAAAATGAGCCCATAAAAGAAGTAAAGTGTGCTGGCTCAGAACATGGGGCAAACAAACATGTAAGTAGGTTTGAACTTTTATCTAAATATTAATACAGTACAGTGAACCACAGTTATTACAGATCTTCAACATGTTAAATTTTAAGTATATGATTCAAGGCCTTCAAAAGTCCTTCAATAAATTTAGGCTCTTGAATTTTCAGATTATAGAGAATTCATATCATGATATTTGTTATATAAACGGGTCTGTGAAAGATCTGTTAAGTGATATGTAGAAGTGCTAGCACCGTAGAGAGTTGGGAGATATGGGTGGCTCTTAAGGAGGTCTTTGGAGCCAATGAATGTGGAATGAGGTGAGAATAGAGCAACACTGGAATGTATGGGTGGGAGAATAGGGAGATTCCTGAGAAAACCAGGCAACCATCTGCATTGTCCACCACAATTCCCAGAAGCAAAAATCCAGGAGTGACCCGGCCGGCAATTGAACCCAGTTTCCCTTGGTGGGAGGTGACCATTCTAACTGCTCAGCGAAAGCACACCCTGCAAGTACAGCATCTACCAAAAGTTACAGAGTAATATTTAACATGTCTGATTTTTGAGGTCAACACATGGTGTTCATAACATATAAAATGTCTGGCAAACTAATATTATCTACACGCTTTGGCAATTTCAATACTGTGAAAAGCTGGAGCCAGAATAACGTGCAAGCTGCCAAATTATGCTGAACCTTTGCAATTATAATGCAATATTAAGCTAATGCTGGAAAATTTATAAAATTTTACCAGAGAATTAATAACAGTACTAATTCTTGTAGGGTTTAAATCCTTTCCCATTTTTCTGCATTTTTTTAGAAATGGTTTGTTAATATTCATCTCTGTGAAAATTTGTTGACACATTGAATACAAATGTGAGTGAGTGAAGAGATTTGGACGTTTCTAACAGCCAGGTCTTGAGAGCCGAATAGGGTGATTGAAGTGAATATGGAGTGGCACCGAAATGAAGGGGTGGACGATATGGGAGATCCCCAAGAAAACTCACCGATGAATGGCATCATCCAGCACGATTCCCACTTGCGAAAATCCTGTGACCCGGCCAGGTATTTAACCTGGTTCGCCTTGGTGGGAGGCAAGCGTGTTAATCACTCTGCCACCGTGGCTCCTTGAATACAAATGTATTATATTACATCCTCATAAGAAGAAGTGGGAGTCATAATTTTTATTAAATAACTGTGAATTAAGATATTTCATTCCTAGCACTTGTACATTTCAATACTTTAGATGTCCATGAATTTACATATAAAATGTATGTAAGAACCCTGGTAAACGTAATATTTGAGTGTGATATTCTCACAATGGATGTTATAAAGTTACAAAATACGATATCATGATCTTCCTAGCTGTTATGTGCTATTCATGCTCTGCACATGTCATAAAACTTTTCATAATAAGTGGTTGTGCGGAAGAACCTTCTGCGTCATGGTTTGCTTGTTGTGGGAGGGGATGAGATGTGCTTACACTGACACTGCTGGCACTAAACTGTACTTGCACTGCACTAGTTCACGGCTCTCACTGGACTACTCTGAGGGTGCTGAAGTGTGCGTTGCAGTCAGTGCATTTGGGTATGCATAGCAGGCCAGAGGGTATAGGGATAGACACAACACAGTTCTGCATCAACTCCCAGCATTCACCACAATCAGTGCTGGTTCTAGACTATTTCAAATGTAAGCAAACATTAATTTTGGTGCCACGATCCCCTCCCCTTGCCAAATAAACATATTAAACTATTTTGCAATGTTCGAGTAACTTAAGATAAAAACTGTTTTATTCTTTCTAACATCGTACAATTTATTTATTATAATTTAAATAATATATGCTGTTATGAAATGTATGTAGTGCCTATGGTAACAATGTGAACATTAAAAATACATTTAACGAATACTAAACTTATAAATATTAAGAACATTATGGTACTTTTTTAAACAAAACAAACACTTTTAACTGTGAAGATATTCTCCTGGTGGTCATTCACGCAAATTCCTTATGAACTGAATCTGTGTTAATTTTGTTCAAAATTTTATATTCACTTGCCGTTGCCACACAATCACTCATGTGATATCATCAATCTTAAGTACATTTTGATTAATTTCTAGTTAGAAAAGCTTTTTCTTGCCTCTGATTTCAGATATTTTAAAATTATTTGGAAAGGAATTTACAAAAAGCTTGTTTTGATAGAGACATTTGCAATGACCTCCTGTAGAAAATACTAATAGTCCCCATCAATACAATTTGATCTAATGCTGCCACCTTGAAAAAAAAGGTGCCCAAAATAAGTTTTCTGTGAATAACCCTATAGTGTGTACGTAAGAACTACTGACGGCATGGGCTTTACCTCTGGAGTTGTCAGTGGTGCAATCTCAGCACAGTGCATCTTATGGCACTCAACACAGTTTATGACAATATCGCAGAAGATTACATATTCATCAGGCCCTATGCATAGCAAATGTAAGTCCTGTTTGCACTGCTGGCACTGTGGTCACTACGTTCCTGCCCCATCACATCCAGTGCGCGTGCACTGGTGTGTTTCTAAAGGCGTGGTTACGGTGTTGGACCTGCATTGACTTATTGGCTGATCCCATAGATTTTTACTCAACAAGTTGACTTCACTCACACTTCCACAATGCATACATTGTTTAATTGGTAAGTCCAAATAGATCACCCTCGCATTCGTGGACTTCGCGACTGCTAACGCGGATGTCTTGATGGCTTCTCACAGTTGTTCAGGCATTTAGTCTGCCAATTTCTAGGGGTTGCAACGGATTACGTGATGTAGATGAACACACTGGCCCCACTTGGGAACTCCAATTGATGCAGTCGGGAGAGACATTAGACAAACTATGACATAAATACTTACGGGTAATATGGGCACTACCGGTGCTACCCAATCACTGCAATATTAAGACTCAGGGTTCTAAGAGATGCTGTGTGTTCTGTGTGTCCATCTCACCCGTGTGTACTTACATACACAAAGGCATTACTAAACTTTAACTTTTAGTAAACATCGCTTTGAAATAGGCACTTAATAAAATACGTGTGGCTAGGACGCTGTCACTATTGAATAAAAGAAAGTTAGTTCTATGTAGACTTGCTTTTATTATTATTGCTTGTAAAGATCAACCTGCCAATGAAATTATGATTATGTCAGTCATGACTAGCCATTTCTGTTTGGGCGCTCCCCAGCCCGCAATTAATTTAGTGCAAGCCTAGATGGATGATCTCACCTAGGTGTGTGAAAGCACAGCCTTCACAAGGGAAGAGGGCCGACACTCGCTAGAGTGGAGTGATGGTTTTCCCTTGAAGACAGGACACAGTGAAATACAAATGAAAACACTTGATGAATCATATTAACATGTGTGATTACTCTGCAACAGTAATGCAGACTCATCGGGGCTCGCCTGTCAGCACAATAGTAATGTGGTATCAGTCTATTCACAGAGCTGGCTACGATAGGAGCAACGGCATAATAAACAAATTTCAAAATTACTTAAATTACATAAATACCCTTGAAAGATGATGGGGCACGAAATGAATATTCACAATATACATACACATGTGTGAAAACAAGTTTGTATAGCACGGATCTCGCTGGATGAAGTTTGTAGCGGACCACGTGGTGCAGGTGGAATTGCAATATTTCTTTGTTAAAACTGCAATTTAAATTCAGACAAAATATTATTCGGAGCGAGAAAATCATTCTCATTATGATTTAAATCATTACAAGCTTGTAATATGCCTGATGGCTGTAACATAAAACATGAAAGTGACGACGGGGTCAAACACAAACAGCATCAATTTACGTGAAAATTACACGGACCCCTGACAGAAACTGAACATAGAACCCTGAATAAAATATTGCATAAAGAGTATTACAAAAATCAGCTCTCAAACGCAATGATGTTGTATACATACACTTGACGTCAGTTAGCCACGTAGTTATATGTGATGCCGTAAAATATTCAAACATAGAAACTACCCTCAAATACATATATGAAACCAAAGCCCTTAAAATTGCACACAGTAATAATACAGAAATTACAACGAAACATTACTAACATTCGTGGATAGCACCTGATTCAAGTTGTGCAGGTCGTGTTACCTCTTTGACATCTGTATCCTCCACCTCGATAAAGTTAAAAATGCCATAAGGGGAAAATATATTAGTTAAGCGGAAACATAATGCTGGGGAAATGTCTGGCAAAACGTACACAAGCAAAGGTTGACCGGAAAACTAAACTGACTATTGAAACCTACATCAGTAAACAAAAGTTGTAGTGCATACGTGACAGTGTCTTACCTTGCCAGTTCTCCTTGACAGACTGTCCAGAGGCCAGCATCACATGGACCTACCATGGCCGCCTATAGGCTTCACAGAAGCGGAGGTGCTATGCACGCTGAGTAAAATATTTTATTATTGAAAATAAAATTGCACAAATTCAATTAAATTAAATACTGTTTTTCATTTTATAATCTTCTTATGAATTTATCATTTTATTTCAATGTCTCTTTATGGCGGCGTTCACGCCTGAATATTAGTGTTCTTAATCTCGATGCCACGGGCACTTTGAATTTCATAACTAAACAATTTTTATATAATAGCACACACTTCAAACATTTTAAGACATAGCGAACCCTGCAAATGCAAATACAAAACAAATTTTATGCTGAAAAATAGCATTTATAGAAAAGTTTAAAATATTGGCCTCTTTGCGCATGTGCAGGGCACGTGACACATACGTGATGAGCGCCGTCATGGGCTCTTGCATTGTTGGCTGTTAGCTCGCGTCAACCTATTATAAATATTACCTATTGCCTGTTTTAAATATTATACCTATATATTATATAATTCTTATTATATTATTGTTATACTAACTGTATTAAAGGCCAGTTACGTTAAAGAGAGCACTCTAGAATTCAACTTTTAAAATAAAAACCACTGCCCGCAACTGCGTATGTATAATCATGCGTGTCACCACACAGGCTGGGGATGAACACACCTAGTTATGTTGACAGTGAAATGGGAAAAGTAGTTATATGAAATAACACGGTATTGCATACGTAAAATTTAAATTTATGGCTACTTAAGCTGTTTGAAGTTTATTTTATACACTTTAAACTAATTATTGGCGTAAAGATAATGTATTTACTATAACTCATAATTATATTGTGTCACGTGATCGGTTAAATTGTCAAAACCAATGGTCCGTTGTTGTGGTTCCTTCGTACCTTTTGCTTGGATTTACATGTGTGGCGTGGTTGCGAGGCAAACTACAAATTTGGAAACTAGAAGTTGTTGTGTTTTAATCATTCTCATTTATTTTACAGCTTATCTGCAATTAGCATTGCTTTATTATAGGTCGTTTAGTGTTTGTGTTATAGTGATTTTGTGTAAAGTTATGAGTTCCAGCAAACTATGTACAAAAATTCAGCGTCACGAGGACATTATAAATCTCACCAAAAGTATTTATTCTTTAATTCGTCGATGAGAGGTTAAGCCGTGTAAGGTGATCGCGCGTTGCAGAAATGATGGAAATTTCAACTGCAACTGTCCGGAGGTAAATGTAAATGTGTTTTTACGACTTGTTTTTACCGCTTATCCCCAGTAAAAAAGTGAAAAAGAACAAGTATAAATTGACAGTTAGAAACGTGATATTATATACGGAAAGTTATATAACAATTATAAAGTAAATGAACGACCACAGAAACGCAACATTAATATATTCAAGTGAGTTTGCGAAGTATATGTTATATCCTAACTTTGACAAATAATATTGAAAGTTATCTGTACCTATCTACCTACACCCATCTGTTTAACCTTTCTTTCAAAGCTGTCATTATAACAAGTGCAAATTTGGCACTCACTAATCATACATTAATTTTACACGTGTTTATATCACTGCGTTGTTTAGTAATGAAGGCCTAATCTCAAATACACCTGTATATATATATATATATATATATATATATATATATATATATATATATATATATTATATATATATATATATATATTTAAACCCAGCCATGTAACCTTTCTTAAATCTGCCTTGAAACAAGTGCAAATGTGCCTGTCAATAATTATACATTAATTTGACACGTTTTAAAATCACTGTGTTATTTTGTAATGTCAGCCTTACCTCGAACTTGTGTACATGTATTTTATTCATCCCAAGATACAGTGTTAAGTTTTACTATTATTATAATATAACATAAACATCGCAGTTCGATGCTACACCAAAGGTGTTCCATAATATAAACTTTAAAATCTTGAAGCTGGTTTTGTTAACTATAGACCAATAGCTGTGCTTGTTGCCGACATTCTTTAGTGATGCAAGTGTAGGCCTAATTGTTTTATTTGGTAATGCTTGCCATAATAACAATTAGAAAGTATTTACAATTAATTGTCAACAGTTAGGCCTATAGAACAATTCCATGTCTAAATTTCGAAATGGATGTTCGACAAGAAAACGTGCTACCTTTTGAATAATATCAACAAAGACAGTATGCTTTATTGAGTAGGCATAATTGTTTGTAATATTTGCCACTTTGGCCACAAGAATATTGTAGTTATTGAAATTTAATGTAACTGCAAATTACACCGCATAGTCAACACCCCAGACTCCCAGATCTCCTGTTTACTTGTGAGGGCATGTTTTGTAAAGTTTAGATTACATTACGCAGTGTATGTGTTAAATTAAGTATTTCTAAAGAAGCTGTATGAGCTAGCTTTCAATAAGGACCGTGCAACATTTGACATACCAAACTCATTCACAGTTATAGCGATAAGCACGAACAAAACACAAAAGCACATTGGCCTGGCTACAATTAATATAACGATAATATTATTAGTTTGTATATGTTGCTACATTTGCACCAAAGAAATTAAGGTCTATACATAGAGTTGGCAGTGGGTTTTTTCAAAAATACTTATTTTCAATTGATCCGAGACATTTTTACTTTAAACAGTACCGAAAAGCGTTACAAAACTTCCGTGGTTGTGATTATCCATATATAAACAAAAGAAATTATCTTCATGAGGAATGACGTCAAAATACACACTTTCTTGATTTGTAAATAAGTTTTTCAATTGATAACATAGTATAAGTGTCTGGGCTTCTGATTGACTGTTTATTGACTCACAGCTATAGTAACAAGGAAAGTTAAAGTAAATTCTTATCACTATGCACAGTAACTTGCCTGTAAGTATTACTTTTATAATTTGTCCTTTACATTATCATTTTGCTATCATTTGTTGATATGTATTGGTTTTACATTAGTAATAAGACATTTATTTCAGCTGTGTGTGTGCACGCATGAATCATTTTTGTAAGTATAGTAATTTTCTTTAAATACTTTTCTCATTGAAGTTTTCAGTTTTACTGCAGTCATTACAATGAAGGAACCACAACAATGATGAGAGTCCATGCACTTTACCTGTAAAATTGGTTTCTTGACGTCTGTGTGGGTTTGACAAAAAGGAAATGTTGCACCCATTTGGACCACAAGAGACACTGGAAATGTGGCCATCACCGGATCTGCATTTCAATTTGCTATAAATAATATACAGTATTTTTAGAATTATTTTGTACAAATGAAGGTGGTGAAAGTTACAAGCCTGCTACACCCTTCTGTTACCACTTCAATTCAAAAGTACGAACACAGAGTAACGGTGTCAAAAATAAACTATATTTACATATATACAATTACATTTGTTGATATGTTTATATTTATAGTGTAAGTTATTTTTATTATAAATATACGTTATAGGCCTACGTTGAAATACGTTTATCTCTATGTATAAAGGTGCATATAAAATTATCCTTAAAATGTACATATACACACACATATTTTATATATTTTTCTTTTTTATATATTACAAATTTTTATATACTGCCATGTTTGTGCCATCACTTAAGTTTATTAGCACTATCTACTTCTGTGAAGTAGTGTACTCTTTGCTTGGCTCAGATCCCCTCGCCTTGCCTTGTCACCCTGCCTTCTGCTTTCCCCTTCATGAGTCATTATTTTTTTATTTGTCATTTTTTATTTAAGTCCTTGCACGGCTCGTTCTGTCTACTTTATACACATCAGACATCTGCTACGTTACGCCGCTACCTTATGCTGCAGGATGTAAGATTTTTTCCTGATGGCTTAGTTGCACCTAACTTCATTCAGCTGAGGCCAAACACAACTACCATGATTTACAGCTGACTTTTACTCGTCACGCTACAGAGCGATGGGGCACTTAGAAAACTGTGAGTCTTGGGAAATATTAAGTTTGAGGTACAGTTTTTAAATGTTTGGTAATTTGTGTGACAAATGATGTACCTTGGGTGTGCAGTTGTGCTAGTCTATTTCAAAATCTAGATTTGGCTGCCCTTCCAAATTATTTTTCTGATTAACTAATGTGTGTCCTTTTTTAACGTGTCTTGTTGGTCCTTGTTCACCACCAAAGTTTAATGTTTGCTTTTTCAAAGTTTCCCTTTCTTCATCGCTAGGGCGTTCATTTTTCAATTATTTGTTGTGTAAAGTTTTTGTCTATTAGAGCTGTGAGATGACCCAAACAATTATATATGTTACGTATTTTATATATATTGTATATTTACATCATATAAATTCATATATATGCATACATATATATACATTATATATATCATATGTGTTATACATTGTATATGTTACATGTTTTATATATAATATACATGTTACATTTAGCAGTCACAAAATGTTAACATTGAGTTTATTAACAAGTGGCAATCATATGGCAGTCACAAGGCAATGTTTGTTTACATGTGGTGGAAGGATACATAATGAGCACGAAAGTAGAATTTAAGCAGGGCTTTCAAAAGTGCTCACCTTATCATGAACGGCCTATAAATATTATATTCTCTGTACGCTTACTTTTTTTTTTATTTGTAGGTGCGCATGGATATATGCATTTTACAAGCTCGATTCAAGCGTACTCTGAAAATTTTTAATTTTTATTTTTGAATTAGTTTTCAAAGACTTACTGTCTGAAGCAGTCTGAATCTTGGAACTGTATTAAGAAATATGTTTCGCATCTCTAAATAAAAATTTTTATTTTACAAGCATCTTCATGTAGGTACTTCATTGAAGAAAGGCTCAGAGACACTGAGATAAAATATATTTATAATGGTTAAATGTCTTCAAGATAAAATGGAAACGAGTACCATATTAAAATATCATAATCTTTTTTGCTCATTATTTCAGGTTGTGGAACTATGCGAAGTATTGGCAGTAAATGACCCAAGACCTTCTACATCACAAGGCGAATATAAAAAAATAGAGCCCGAAAAAACAGTTAAATGGGGCTGACATGAACTATGGGACAATGAAAGATGACCCACAACCTTCAACATCACAAGGCGAATATGAAAAAAACCAACCCGAAAAACCAGTAAGTGGTTCTGACATGGAACATGGGACAATGAAACATGACCCACTGCCTTCTACATCACAAGGCGAAGCTACAAAAAATGAGCCCATCAAAGAAGTAAAGTGTACTAGCTCAGAACATGGGGCAAACGAACATGTAAGAAGGTTTCACCTTTTATCTAAATATTAATACAGTACAGTGAACCACAGTTATTACAGATCTTCAACATGTTAAATTTTAAGTATATGATTCAAGGCCTTCAAAAGTCCTTCAATAAAGTTGGGCTCTTGAATTTTCAGATTATAGAGAATTCATATCATGATATTTGTTATATAAACGGGTCTGTGAAAGATCTGTTAAGTGATATGTAGAAGTGCTAGCACCGTAGAGAGTTGGGAGATATGGGTGGCTCTTAAGGAGGTCTTTGGAGCCAATGAATGTGGAATGAGGTGAGAATAGAGCAACACTGGAATGTATGGGTGGGAGAATAGGGAGATTCCTGAGAAAACCAGGCAACCATCTGCATTGTCCACCACAATTCCCAGAAGCAAAAATCCAGGAGTGACCCGGCCGGGAATTGAACCCAGTTTCCCTTGGTGGGAGGTGACCATTCTAACTGCTCAGCGAAAGCACACCCTGCAAGTACAGCATCTACCAAAAGTTACAGAGTAATATTGAACATGTCTGATTTTTGAGGTCAACACATGGTGTTCATAACATATAAAATGTCTGGCAAACTAATATTATCTAGACGCTTTGGCCATTTCAATACTGTGAAAAGCTGGAGCCAGAATAACGTGCAAGCTGCCAAATTATGCTGAACCTTTGCAATTATAATGCAATATTAAGCTAATGCTGGAAAATTTATAAAATTTTACCAGAGAATTAATAACAGTACTAATTCTTGTAGGGTTTAAATCCTTTCCCATTTTTCTGCATTTTTTTAGAAATGGTTTGTTAATATTCTTCTCTGTGAAAATTTGTTTGACACATTGAATACAAATGTGAGTGAGTGAAGAGATTTGGACGTTTCTAACAGCCAGGTCTTGAGAGCCGAATAGGGTGATTGAAGTGAATATGGAGTGGCACCGTAATGAAGGGGTAGACGATATGGGAGATCCCCAAGAAAACTCACCGATGAATGGCATCATCCAGCACGATTCCCACTTGCGAAAATCCTGTGACTCGGCCAGGTATTGAACCTGGTTCGCCTTGGTGGGAGGCAAGCGTGTTAATCACTCTGCCACCGTGGCTCCTTGAATACAAATGTATTATATTACATCCTCATAAGAAGAAGTGGGAGTCATAGTTTTTATTAAATAACTGTGAATTAAGATATTTCATTCCTAGAACTTGTACATTTCAATACTTTAGAAGTCCTTGAATTTACATATAAAATGTATGTAAGAACCCTGGTAAAAGTAATATTTCAGTGTGATATTCTCACAATGGATGTTATAAAGTTACAAAATACGATATCATGATCTTCCTAGCTGTTATGAGCTATTCATGCTCTGCACATGTCATAAAACTTTTCATAATAAGTGGTTGTGCGGAAGAACTTTCTGCGTCATGGTTTGCTTGTTGGGGGAGGGGATAAGGTGCGCTTACACTGACACTGCTGGCACTAAACTGTACATGCACTGCACTAGTTCACGGCTCTCACTGGACTACTCTGAGGGTGCTGAAGTGTGCGTTGCAGTCAGTGCATTTGGGTATGCATAGCAGGCCAGAGGGTATAGGGATAGACACAACACAGTTCTGCATCAACTCCCAGCATTCACCACAATCAGTGCCAGTTCTAGACTTTTTCAAGTGTAAGCAAACATTAATTTTGGTGCCACGATCCCCTCCCCTTGCCTGATAAACATATTTAACTATTTTGGAATGTTCGAGTAACTTAAGATAAAAATTGTTTTATTCTTTCTAACATCGTACAATTTATTTATTATAATTTAAATAATATATGCTGTTATGAAATGTATGTAGTGCCTATGGTAACAATGTGAACATTAAAAATACATTTAACGAATACTAAACTTATAAATAATACGAACATTATGGTACTTTTTTAAACAAAACAAACACTTTTAACTGTGAAGATATTCTCCTGGTGGTCATTCACGCAAATTCCTTATGAACTGAATCTGTGTTAATTTTGTCAAAATTTTATATTCACTTGCCGTTGCCACACAATCACTCATGTGATATCATCAATCTTAAGTACATTTTGATTAATTTCTAGTTAGAAAAGCTTTTTCTTGCCTCTGATTTCAGATATTTTAAAATTATTTGGAAAGGAATTTACAAAAAGCTTGTTTTGATAGAGACATTTGCAATGACCTCCTGTAGAAAATACTAATAGTCCCCATCAATACAATTTGATCTAATGCTGCCACCTTGAAAAAAAAGGTGCCCAAAATAAGTTTTCTGTGAATAACCCTATAGTGTGTACGTAAGAACTACTGACGGCATGGGCTTTACCTCTGGAGTTGTCAGTGGTGCAATCTCAGCACAGTGCATCTTATGGCACTCAACACAGTTTATGACAATATCGCAGAAGATTACATATTCATCAGGCCCTATGCATAGCAAATGTAAGTCCTGTTTGCACTGCTGGCACTGTGGTCACTACGTTCCTGCCCCATCACATCCAGTGCGCGTGCACTGGTGTGTTTCTAAAGGCGTGGTTACGGTGTTGGACCTGCATTGACTTATTGGCTGATCCCATAGATTTTTACTCAAAAAGTTGACTTCCCTCACACTTCCACAATGCATACATTGTTTAATTGGCAAGTCCTAATAGATCACCCTCGCATTCGTGGACTTCGCGGCTGCTAGCGCGGATGTCTTGATGGCTTCTCACAGTTGTTCAGGCATTTAGTCTGCCAATTTCTAGGGGTTGCCACGGATTACGTGATGTAGATGAACACACTAGCCCCACTTGGGAACTCCAATTGATGCAGTCGGGTGAGACATTAGACAAACTATGACATAAATACTTATGGGTAATATGGGCACTACCGGTGCTACCCAATCACTGCAAATATTAAGACTCAGGGTTCTAAGAGATGCTGTGTGTTCTGTGTGTCCATCTCACCCGTGTGTACTTACATACACAAAGGCATTACTAAACTTTAACTTTTAGTAAACATCGCTTTGAAATAAGCACTTAATAAAATACGTGTGGCTAGGACGCTGTCACTATTGAATAAAAGAAGGTTAGTTCTATGTAGACTTGCTTTTATTATTATTGCTTGTAAAGATCAACCTGCCAATGAAATTATGATTATGTCAGTCATGACTAGCCATTTCTGTTTGGGCGCTCCCCAGCCCGCAATTAATTTAGTGCAAGCCTAGATGGATGATCTCACCTAGGTGTGTGAAAGCACAGCCTTCACAAGGGAAGAGGGCGGACACCCGCTAGAGTGGAGTGATGGTTTTCCCTTGAAGACAGGACACAGTGAAATACAAATGAAAACACTTGATGAATCATATTAACATGTGTGATTACTCTACAACAGTAATGCAGACTCATCGGGGCTCGCCTGTCAGCACAATAGTAATGTGGTATCAGTCTATTCACAGAGCTGGCTACGATAGGAGCAACGGCATAATAAACAAATTTCAAAATTACTTAAATTACATAAATACCCTTGAAAGATGATGGGGCACGAAATGAATATTCACAATATACATACACATGTGTGAAAACAAGTTTGTATAGCACGGATCTCGCTGGATGAAGTTTGTAGCGGACCACGTGGTGCAGGTGGAATTGCAATATTTCTTTGTTAAAACTGCAATTTAAATTCAGACAAAATATTATTCGGAGCGAGAAAATCATTCTCATTATGATTTAAATCATTACAAGCTTGTAATATGCCTGATGGCTGTAACATAAAACATGAAAGTGACGACGGGGTCAAACACAAACAGCATCAATTTACGTGAAAATTACACGGACCCCTGACAGAAACTGAACATAGAACCCTAAATAAAATATTGCACAAAGAGTATTACAAAAATCAGCTCTCAAACGCAATGATGGCGTATACATACACTTGACGTCAGTTAGCCACGTAGTTATATGTGATGCCGTAAAATATTCAAACATAGAAACTACCCTCAAATACATATATGAAAACAAAGCCCTTAAAATTGCACACAGTAATAATACAGAAATTACAACGAAACATTACTAACATTCGTGGATAGCACCTGATTCAAGTTGCGCAGGTCGTGTTACCTCTTTGACATCTGTATCCTCCCCCTCGATAAAGTTAAAAATGCCATAAGGGGAAAATATATTAGTTAAGCGGAAACATAATGCTGGGGAAATGTCTGGCAAAACGTACACAAGCAAAGGTTGACCGGAAAACTAAACTGACTATTGAAACCTACATCAGTAAACAAAAGTTGTAGTGCATACGTGACAGTGTCTTACCTTGCCAGTTCTCCTTGACATACTGTCCAGAGGCAAGCATCGCACGGACCTACCATGGCCGCCTATAGGCTTCACAGAAGCGGAGGTGCTATGCACGCTGAGTAAAATATTTTATTATTGAAAATAAAATTGCACAAATTCAATTAAATTAAATACTGTTTTTCATTTTATAATCTTCTTATGAATTTATCATATTATTACAATGTCTCTTTATGGCGGCGTTCACGCCTGAATATTAGTGTTCTTAATCTCGATGCCACGGGCACTTTGAATTTCATAACTAAACAATTTTTAAATAATAGCACACACTTCAAAACATTTTAAGACATAGCGAACCCTGCAAATGCAAATACAAAACAAATTTTAAGCTGAAAAATAGCATTTATAGAAAAGTTTAAAATATTGGCCTCTTTGCGCATGTGCAGGGCACGTGACACATACGTGATGAGCGCCGTCATGGGCTCTTGCATTGTTGGCTGTTAGCTCGCGTCAACCTATTATAAATATTACCTATTGCCTGTTTTAAATATTATACCTATATATTATATAATTCTTATATTATTATTGATATACTAACTGTATTAAAGGCCCGTTACGTTAAAGAGAGCATTCTAGAAATCAACTTTTAAAATAAAAACCACTGCCCGCAACTGCGTATGTATAACCATGTGTGTCACCACACAGGCTGGGGATGAACACACCTAGTTATGTTGACAGTGAAATGTGAAAAGTAGTTCTATGAAATAACACGGTATTGCAAACGTAATATTTAAATTTATGGCTACTTAAGCTGTTTGAAGTTTCTTTTATACACTTTAAAGTAATTATTGGCGTAAAGATAATGTATTTACTGTAACTCATAATTATAATGTGTCACGTGATCGGTTAAACGGTCAAAACAAATGGTCCGTTGTTGCGGTTCCTTCGTGCCTGTTGCTTGGCTTTGCATGTGTGGAGTGGTTGCGAGGCAAACTACAAATTTGGAAACTAGAAGTTGTTGTGTTTTAATATTTCTCATTTATTTTACAGCTTATCTGCAATCAGCATTGCTTTATTATAGGTCGTATATTGTTTAATTGTGTTATAGTGATTTTGTGTAAAGTTATGAGTTCCAGCAAACTATGTACAAATATTCAGCGTCACGAGGACATTATAAATCTCACCAAAAGTATTTATTCTTTAATTCGTCGATGAGAGGTTAAGCCGTGTAAGGTGATCGCGCGTTGCAGAAATGATGAAAATTTCAACTGCAACTGTCCGGAGGTAAATGTAAATGTGTTTTTACGACTTGTTTTTACCGCTTATCCCCAGTAAAAAAGTGAAAAAGAACAAGTATAAATTGACAGTTAGAAACGTGATATTATATACGGAAAGTTATATAACAATTATAAAGTAAATGAACGACCACAGAAACGCAACATTAATATATTCAAGTGAGTTTGCGAAGTATATGTTATATCCTAACTTTGACAAATAATATTGAAAGTTATCTGTACCTATCTACCTACACCCATCTGTTTAACCTTTCTTTCAAAGCTGTCATTATAACAAGTGCAAATTTGGCACTCACTAATCATACATTAATTTTACACGTGTTTATATCACTGCGTTGTTTAGTAATGAAGGCCTAATCTCAAATACACCTGTATATATATATATATATATATATATATATATATATATATATATATATATATATATATATATATATATTTATTTATTTATTTATTTATTTATTTATTTAAACCCAGCCATGTAACCTTTCTTAAATCTGCCTTGAAAGCAAGTGCAAATGTGCCTGTCAATAATTATACATTAATTTGACACGTTTTAAAATCACTGTGTTATTTTGTAATGTCAGCCTTACCTCGAACTTGTGTACATGTATTTTATTCATCCCAAGATACAGTGTTAAGTTTTACTATTATTATAATATAACATAAACATCGCAGTTCGATGCTACACCAAAGGTGTTCCAAAATATAAACTTTAAAATCTTGAATCTGGTTTTGTTAACTATAGACCAATAGCTGTGCTTGTTACCGACATTCTTTAGTGATGCAAGTGTAGGCCTAATTGTTTTATTTGGTAATGCTTGCCATAATAACAATTAGAAAGTATTTACAATTAATTGTCAACAGTTAATCCTATAGAACAATTCCATGTCTAAATTTCGAAATGGATGTTCGACAAGAAAACGTGCTACCTTTTGAATAATATCAACAAAGACAGTATGCTTTATTGAGTAGGCATAATTGTTTGTAATATTTGCCACTTTGGCCACAAGAATATTGTAGTTATTGAAATTTAATGTAACTGCAAATTACACCGCATAGTCAACACCCCAGACTCCCAGATCTCCTGTTTACTTGTGAGGGCATGTTTTGTAAAGTTTAGATTACATTACGCAGTGTATGTGTTAAATTAAGTATTTCTAAAGAAGCTGTATGAGCTAGCTTTCAATAAGGACCGTGCAACATTTGACATACCAAACTCATTCACAGTTATAGCGATAAGCACGAACAAAACACAAAAGCACATTGGCCTGGCTACAATTAATATAACGATAATATTATTAGTTTGTATATGTTGCTACATTTGCACCAAAGAAATTAAGGTCTATACATAGAGTTGGCAGTGGGTTTTTTCAAAAATACTTATTTTCAATTGATCCGAGACATTTTTACTTTAAACAGTACCGAAAAGCGTTACAAAACTTCCGTGGTTGTGATTATCCATATATAAACAAAAGAAATTATCTTCCTGAGGAATGACGTCAAAATACACACTTTCTTGATTTGTAAATAAGTTTTTCAATTGATAACATAGTATATGTGTCTGGGCTTCTGATTGACTGTTTATTGACGCACAGCTATAGTAACAAGGAAAGTTAAAGTAAATTCTTATCACTATGCACAGTAACTTGCCTGTAAGTATTACTTTTATAATTTGTCCTTTACATTATCATTTTGCTATCATTTGTTGATATGTATTGGTTTTACATTAGTAATAAGACATTTATTTCAGCTTTGTGTGTGCACGCATGAATCATTTTTGTAAGTATAGTAATTTTCTTTAAATACTTTTCTCATTGAAGTTTTCAGTTTTACTGCAGTCATTACAATGAAGGAACCACAACAATGATGAGAGTCCATGCACTTTACCTGTAAAATTGGTTTCTTGACGTCTGTGTGGGTTTGACAAAAAGGAAATGTTGCACCCATTTGGACCACAAGAGACACTGGAAATGTGGCCATCACCGGATCTGCATTTCAATTTGCTATAAATAATATACAGTATTTTTAGAATTATTTTGTACAAATGAAGGTGGTGCCAGTTACAAGCCTGCTACACCCTTCTGTTACCACTTCAATTCAAAAGTACGAACACAGAGTAACGGTGTCAAAAATAAACTATATTTACATATATACAATTACATTTGTTGATATGTTTATATTTATAGTGTAAATTATTTTTATTATAAATATACGTTATAGGCCTACGTTGAAATACGTTTATCTCTATTTATAAAGGTGCATATAAAATTATCCTTAAAATGTACATATACACACACATATTTTATATATTTTTCTTTTTTATATATTACAAATTTTTATATACTGCCATGTTTGTGCCATCACTTAAGTTTATTAGCACTATCTACTTCTGTGAAGTAGTGTACTCTTTGCTTGGCTCAGATCCCCTCGCCTTTCCTTGTCACCCTGCCTTCTGCTTTCCCCTTCGTGAGTCATTATTTTTTTATTTGTCATTTTTTATTTAAGTCCTTGCACGGCTCGTTCTGTCTACTTTATACACTTCAGACATCTGCTACGTTACGCCGCTACCTTATGCCTGCAGGATTTAAGATTTTTTCCTGATGGCTTAGTTGCACCTAACTTCAGTCAGCTGAGGCCAAACACAACTACCATGATTTACAGCTGACTTTTACTCGTCACGCTACAGAGCGATGGGGCACTTAGAAAACTGTGAGTCTTGGGAAATATTAAGTTTGAGGTACAGTTTTTAAATGTTTGGTAATTTGTGTGACAAATGATGTACCTTGGGTGTGCAGTTGTGCTAGTCTATTTCAAAATCTAGATTTGGCTGCCCTTCCAAATTATTTTTCTGATTAACTAATGTGTGTCCTTTTTTAACGTGTCTTGTTGGTCCTTGTTCACCACCAAAGTTTAATGTTTGCTTTTTCAAAGTTTCCCTTTCTTCATCGCTAGGGCGTTCATTTTTCAATTATTTGTTGTGTAAAGTTTTTGTCTATTAGAGCTGTGAGATGACCCAAACAATTATATATGTTACGTATTTTATATATATTGTATATTTACATCATATAAATTCATATATATGCATACATATATATACATTATATATATCATATGTGTTATACATTGTATATGTTACATGTTTTATATATAATATACATGTTACATTTAGCAGTCACAAAATGTTAACATTGAGTTTATTAACAAGTGGCAATCATATGGCAGTCACAAGGCAATGTTTGTTTACATGTGGTGGAAGGATACATAATGAGCACGAAAGTATAATTTAAGCAGGGCTTTCAAAAGTGCTTACCTTATCATGAACGGCCTATAAATATTATATTCTCTGTACGCTTACTTTTTTTTAAATTTGTAGGTGCGAATGGATATATGCATTTTACAAGCTCGATTCAAGCGTACTCTGAAAATTTTAATTTTTATATTTGAATTAGTTTTCAAAGACTTACTGTCTAAAGCAGTCTGAATCTTGGAACTGTATTAAGAAATATGTTTCGCATCACTAAATAAAAATTTTTATTTTACAAGCATCTTCATGTAGGTACTTCATTGAAGAAAGGCTCAGAGACACTGAGATAAAATATATTTATAATGGTTAAATGTCTTCAAGATAAAATGGAAACGAGTACCATATTAAAATATCATAATCTTTTTTGCTCATTATTTCAGGTTGTGGAACTATGCGAAGTATTGGCAGTAAATGACCCAAGACCTTCTACATCACAAGGCGAATATAAAAAAATAGAGCCCGAAAAACAGTTAAATGGGGCTGACATGAACTATGGGACAATGAAAGATGACCCACAACCTTCAACATCACAAGGCGAATATAAAAAAAACCAACCCGAAAAACCAGTAAGTGGTTCTGACATGGAACATGGGACAATGAAACATGACCCACTGCCTTCTACATCACAAGGCGAAGCTACAAAAAATGAGCCCATCAAAGAAGTAAAGTGTACTAGCTCAGAACATGGGGCAAACAAACATGTAAGAAGGTTTCACCTTTTATCTAAATATTAATACAGTACAGTGAACCACAGTTATTACAGATCTTCAACATGTTAAATTTTAAGTATATGATTCAAGGCCTTCAAAAGTCCTTCAATAAAGTTGGGCTCTTGAATTTTCAGATTATAGAGAATTCATATCATGATATTTGTTATATAAACGGGTCTGTGTAAGATCTGTTAAGTGATATGTAGAAGTGCTAGCACCGTAGAGAGTTGGGAGATATGGGTGGCTCTTAAGGAGGTCTTTGGAGCCAATGAATGTGGAATGAGGTGAGAATAGAGCAACACTGGAATGTATGGGTGGGAGAATGGGGAGATCCCAGAGAAAACCAGGCAACCATCTGCATTGTCCACCACAATTCCCAGAAGCAAAAATCCAGGAGTGACCCGGCCGGGAATTGAACCCAGTTTCCCTTGGTGGGAGGTGACCATTCTAACTGCTCAGCCAAAGCACACCCTGCAAGCACAGCATCTACCAAAAGTTACAGAGTAATATTGAACATGTCTGATTTTTGAGGTCAACACATGGTGTTCATAACATATAAAATGTCTGGCAAACTAATATTATCTAGACGCATTGGCCATTTCAATGCTGTGAAAAGCTGGAGCCAGAATAACGTGCAAGCTGCCAAATTATGCTGAACCTTTGCAATTATAATGCAAATCCTAAGCTAATGCTGGATAATTTATAAAATTTTGCCAGAGAATTAATAACAGTACTAATTCTTGTAGGGTTTAAATCCTTTCCCATTTTTCTGCATTTTTTTAGAAATGGTTTGTTAATATTCTTCTCTGTGAAAATTTGTTGACACATTGAATACAAATGTGAGTGAGTGAAGAGATTTGGACGTTTCTAACAGCCAGGTCTTGAGAGCCGAATAATGTGATTGAAGTGAATATGGAGTGGCACCGTAATGAAGGGGTGGACGATATGGGAGATCCCCAAGAAAACTCACAGATGAATGGCATCATCCAGCACGATTCCCACTTGCGAAAATCCTGTGACCCGGCCAGGTATTGAACCTGGTTCACCTTGGTGGGAGGCAAGCGTGTTAATCACTCTGCCACCATGGCTCCTTGAATACAAATGTATTATATTACATCCTCATAAGAAGAAGTGGGAGTCATAATTTTTATTAAATAACTGTGAATTAAGATATTTCATTCCTAGCACTTGTACATTTCAATACTTTAGAAGTCCTTGAATTTACATATAAAATGTATGTAAGAACCCTGGTAAAAGTAATATTTCAGTGTGATATTCTCACAATGGATGTTATAAAGTTACAAAATACGATATCATGATCTTCCTAGCTGTTATGTGCTATTCATGCTCTGCACATGTCATAAAACTTTTCATAATAAGTGGTTGTGCGGAAGAACTTTCTGCGTCATTATTTGCTTGTTGGGGGAGGGGATAAGGTGCGCTTACATTGACACTGCTGGCACTAAACTGTACTTGCACTGCACTAGTTCACGGCTCTCACTGGACTACTCTGAGGATGCTGAAGTGTGTGTTGCAGTCAGTGCATTTGGGTATGCATAGCAGGACAGAGGGTATAGGGATAGGCACAACACAGTCCCGCATCAAATCCCAGCATTCACCACAATCAGGGCCGGTTCTAGACTTTTTCAAGTGTAAGCAAACATTAATTTTGGTGCCACGATCCCCTCCCCTTGCCTGATAAACATATTAAACTATTTTGCAATGTTTCAGTAATTGTGACAGTGACTCTGTTTTATTCTTTCTAACATCGTACACTTTATTTATTTCAATTTAAACAATATATGCTATTATGAAATGTATGTAGTGCCTATGGTAACAATGTGATTATTAAAAATACGTTTAACGAATATTAAACTTTTTAATAAAAATGAACATTATGGTACTTTTTTAAGCAAAGCAAACACTTTTAATTGTGAAGATATTCTCCTGGCGGTCATACCCGCAAATTCCTTTAGAACTGAATCTGTGTCAATTTCTTTCGAAATTTTATAATCACCACACAATCACTCAATATCATTAATCTTAAGGACATTTTGATTCATTTCTATTTAGAAAAGATTTTTCTTGCCTCTTAGTACAGTCATTTTAAAATTATTTGGAAAGGAATTTATAAAAAGCTTGTTTCGATAGAGACATTTGCAATTGCCTCCTGTAGAAAATACTAATAGTCCCCATCAATCCAAGTTGATCCTATGCTGCCACCTTGAAAAAAAGGGTGCTCAAAATATGTTTTTTGTGAATAACTCATTCAGAGTTGTTTATAGAGCAAAGTATGAGAGATTGAAATTAATCTACACAAAATTATCTACAAAAATGTTCCTAAGCACTTTATTAGTCCAATGCATGTGTTTGGCGGTTCAACTATAAAAAAAAATTCACAATAACAACACCCCTTCTCAATGCCCTCATATTTAGGTTAAACAAGCTGTTTATTTCTTAGTATGAATGTGTGTAGTCTGTATGTATAGACATATATATATATACTGATATTACTTTTTAGATGATACTTTCGTTGATGTGGTCCTCACTGCCTCGCTTGGGAGGCAGACCAATGTTTCTCACTCGTGCACCAGCCATGCATGGCCATGCAGGAAGTATATGGGTCTTAATGTCGTTTGCACAGAACTTTGCATTGATCCGTCCCGTGAACTGAATAACTCGCCTCGCCAAGAGAGAACCAGTGCATACGTGGTTATTATGGCTGAGTGTTGTGATACCCTAAAAGCAGATTCTAAAGTAAACATGGTCTATTATTATCTCCTGATCGCTTCACCTGTGTGCAGTGTTATTAATTAAAGAGTGCCCAGCCACATGGTCTGCTTAGTGAAAGGAACCTACATGCCAAGCCTGCTACGGCTCTCACTACATTAATATTTTAATTTAATGAAGTGCAATTGAAGGGTTTTGTTGATGTCCAGTGTCTTGTACAACTTTGTAATGATTTGTTATTTCTTTTGCAAGCCCGTCTAGGCTTTTTTCAGTGATTTCAATTTCCCTGGCACGTATAGCAACAGAGACATAGGACATTTGAAATAAATAATTACATGTCGGAATTAATGCTTTAATTCCTCAGTGTTTTTTGCTGTGCTTGTTTCTGTTTTTGTACATGTATTAATTATATATGTATAAATTTGGTTTTCCCCCCCGGAATTGCCAGGAGATCTCTGTTGGTAACTGCATCTCTGCGCCATCCCCCTCAGTCTAGTTCGGCGGGCCTTAGAGGGTGCATGCGTTCACGTCGTCGGGAAACTGCATCATCTTGCCTGGTCAGTTAATAGCAATAGTAAGTTTATATTTTTAACGAGAACCTGTAGTTCTTTTCTTCTCTCCTCCGTGCTCGCAAACTCATCTTCGCACACTCGTGGCCCAGAGATTTAACTACTTGTAATTTCCACGCTCCAACCAGTTCTTTTCACAATTTGTGTTCCAAAAGTCCACCATTGTTCAGGATACCACATGGAACAGTGAGTTGGCCGCCATTTTGTGTGCATATCGAGCCCCCTTGTGATCGGAGGGCGGAGATACCCATGACGTCACCACGCGTCTCAAGTTTCTTATGACATCACCACGCAACTCTGAGTTTCCTATGACGTCACCCCATGCCTGACGTTTGGTGTGTGTGTGTGTGCATGGTACAGGCTGTACGCTGACCATTCACCCTACCAGGCCAGGTCTACCAGGTGGCCACCCGAAGGAACCTTTTGTGCGTGCGAGTTTTCGTACAACTGCGAACATTAGTGACATGGAATTTCTTACAAACATGAGGGACGTCGAAGAAACGTATGCATCATGTGGAAAGCCTGGCTCATTGGACCAGTACAAAAAATACGACCTGCAAGCTAACATCTGCCAATGTGTACCAGAAGGAAGAAGTGTGTTACTCGCTCCTATAGTGACGGCCACCAACAGTGTAGCGCACTGCTTACGCCATACATGCAATGATCCCAGCAGTGACACAGTATACAGTGAGCTGTGCCAGCAAGGATCACACTTCCCTGCCTGACAGCTGAAGAATGGCCGTGTCTGCAACGCAATGTTTTCACATGCCAGAACTGCACATCCGGACAGAACTATACCAACATCCAGAACAGCCAGCCAGCAACAACACAGCTGATCACACCCAGCGAATTCCTGCTTTCAGCAGAACGCCAACCAAATAAGTGCATGGCTAAACTGTGCTACATAGAAGGACAGGTTATTGTCGCATGCAATCTGTGTGATAGTAAGTACCATCCAAAGTGTGTATCTGACAGTGACTGAAGCAGTTTTCGCGAAGGAACATTCCGCTGTGAAGTGTGTGCCAGTCCTTGTCAATAATAATAATGCACACGTGAATGTAAACAAAACCTATGATGTAACACAGATGCCGCAGAGGGGATCATGGCATACTTCTCAACCATGTGCACCACCCATCCCAATGCCAAGACAGTTAAGAGAGTGAATCAAAACGCCAGTGCTACAACAAGTTCAACCTCCAGTTAGCACACCAGCCCGCTTTCAGACACTTTCTACATTTTCCGGACAGGGAGCGGAAGTTCCCAGGGTGTTTCTAGCAGAATGCACCAGCAGTCTGCAGAGATATGGTGTTATCGTCGAAGAGTGGTCGAATGCCATACGGTCTCAAATGGTAGGAGATGCCAAGAACTGTTGGTGCTCAGTGACAGAATACAATATGACCTGGACACAGTTTGCAATGAAGTTCACCACCTGGTATGCCAGTACATACACGACATTGAATCAACAGCTGTCCTGGTTCACCGAGGAATGGAAACCGCAAATGAGTTGGAGGCATTCGTGGGCAAAAAAATCAGTTTGGCCAAACGTTATTTCCAGTACCTGTCTCCTGAGGATGTGCTAGAATCAATCGTTGAGACAGTGCTCCCAGATTATCGACCGGCTTTACGACCATTGTTATACAGCGGATACCAGTGTTTTATAAGGGCTGCCGTGAGTATCGCGCATGACTCGGAACCTAGGCACAGTTACTTTTTGGACTCTCGGGACATAGAAAGTGGAGTGAAATCAAGTGTCAGTTCAACGAGATGCGTAAACACACTGCGCAAAGGGTTGAATGGCCCAGGCAGTTTATCCACCCACGTGACCGGCCGAGCGCAGGCAGTACATGCTGTGACCACCATGGGAACGATGGTACAAGTGCCGTGCCCGCCCAGCCGCGCCAACACCGAGGTTCAGCTCCATGCACCACGGTGTCGGATATGCCATGATGAACATTACCACTGGCACAGACAGTGTCCCAACAGAGCAACTTCAGCTACAGGAAATACACAATACGGGGTAGGCCACACTAGGGGCCCACCTATTCCGCCAGCATGTCTGTTCCATTACAGAATTTTTTTGTGGGATTTCCCCTAAGTGGACTGGCCCACACCGAATTCTTGAAAGTATTAGCCAGATGTCATAGCTAATACAAACTAAACCTAGGGGGTGATGCAAGGTCCATAGGAACAATATTCGCGGAGCGTCCATTCCGGACGGTAATGGAGAACCATGCCCACCTGCCAACCCGGAAGAAGTGCAAAAGAAACAAGCGGGCAAAAACTTAGGTGGTGTCATAAAAGGCAGAAGTAAGTGACGTCCTGCTGTCTAACCCAAGCCAAGGCCTCTATTTGAGCCGAAGTCCAATGCCTTCAAGAGAGAGGTCATCCTTTGATTTGCGTTGTTTTCAAGTTACCACACTGCCTTTTACGGCGACCACATTGACAACTGTACTTAGGTCAGCAACAAAAGAATTAAGTGACGTGTGGGGAGGGGAACATCACCCTTCGAGTTTTGCTGCTTTCCAGCTGCCGCACCACCTGCTGTCACCCCCACAACAACAAGAAGACAGTGGTTGGCGGCAGCAGAAATAAGTGACGTATGGGGAGGAGAGGAGTCACCCCACGACTTTTGCAGCTTTCCAGCCGCCGAGCAGCCAGCTACTGTTGCTGAGTTTCACTGGCAGTGCCAGAGCTAATCAATACTATGTGGGGGTAGCTGCCCACCCCTGCATTCAACAACAAGCGGACACAGCCACTTCAGAGAGACGGGAGCAGTTTTTCCGCCAGCTCTACCTGTTCATCGGTGTACCACCGCCCGATCTGCTAACGCCATAAACACAGCGGGCGACAGTCTCTCTTCAGGTACCAGCAACATGCCAGCCAGGGCTCAGGCATGTTCTCTCACGCAGCCGGCATGCACTCCTCCGCATGTAATAGGACAGGGTCCCCTGCAGTCACGCAGTTGCCCAGTGTTCTCAACGTTGTCAGCCACTTCCTGAGATGCCATATGAGGTAAGGAACTGGCCATTCCCTACTCACAGGTTGAGGTAGCACCCCTTGGACCACCCCAACTCCTGCTGCACTTCAGCGTAGTCTTCACTGCCAGAGGTTGCCTGCCGCATCGCCCCATTGGTCTCCCAGAGAAGGGTGGGCATTTGACGTGGCCTTCACTGCCTCGCTTGGGAGGCAGGCCAATGTTGCTTGCTTGCGCACCAGCCATGCACAGCTGTGCATGAAGTGCATGGGCTCTGATGCCATTCACGTAGAACTGGTCAATGATACATCCCGTGATCCGAATGACCAGCCTCGCCAAGATTGAACCAGTGCCTTTGTAGATATTATGGTTGAATCTTGTGATCTCCCAAAAGCAAAGACTAAAGTGAACATGGGCTATTATTATCTGCTGTTTGCTTCCCCTGTGTTTAGTGTAATTAACCGAAGAGTGCCTGGCCGCATGGCCTGCATAGTGAAAGGAACCTACAATTGGTGATGTTCTAAATTCATTACATCATTTTTAAGTGTAGTTGCTGTATTCTTTTAGTTTTAAAAGGGCATATTTGTATTTTCAGTTTTGTGTAACGTAAAACGTAATCAATCTTGGTAGTTCTGGCAGCCGCCATGCCAAGTGCCCTAACTTTAATTCCTAAAGCTTTCACTAAATTAATATTTTATATTAATGAAGTGTAACTGAAGAATTTTTGTTGATGTCCAGTGTCTTGTATTATTTTATAATGATTTCTTATTTCTCTGGAAGCCTGTCCAGGCCTTTTCCAGTGATTTCAATTTCCCTGACATGCATAGCAACATACACACAGAACGTTTCAGATAAATAATTGTGTCAGAATTAAAGCCTAAATTCCTCAGAGTGTTTTGCTGTGCTTGTTTCTGTTTTTGTACATGTATTAAGTGTATATGTATAAATTTAGTTTTCATTCCCGGAGTTGGCGGGAGATCTCCATTGGTAACAGCATCTCAGTGCCATCCTCCTCAGTCTAGTTCGGCAGGTGTTAGAGGGTGCACGTGTTCTCGTCGCAGTGAAACTGCATCATCTTGCCTGGTCGGTTAACAGCAATAGTAAGTTTATATTTTTAACTGAATTAAATTTATTTTCTTCTCTCCACCGCGCTCGCACTCTTATCTCCGTATACTCGCAGCCCCGGAAAGTTAACTATATGTAATTTCTACATGCTAACCAGTGCTTTTTGCAGTGTTGGCCAATGGCCTGCCTTGTACGCCATGCCCGCAGTATTTGAGAGATTTCATTCAGTCAATATATGTAATTGCATTGTTTGTCTTATTTTATTATAATGTTAATTTCACCTCGGGCCCTAGCTCACTTCAGAACATAAGTTCATGTGCTCATTTATTTAATCTAAAGGCATTGGAGACTTTTATTGCACATCATATGTAAATGTGAGCTGCCAGAAGGATATGCCATGTTGCTGTTTACCAACTACCGCCATGAGAACCAGAGTACATGTGCTCACCTATGATATAGATGAGCTGGCGCCCTACCGGAATTTATAACTGTTCAGTAATATCTAGCCATGCATCTAAGTTTCTCTCAAAACCGGCATCTTTCGCCCCTCGCAAGTTGGGAAGCCATGTTACTGTTTACACTTAATTCAGAGAATGGAGTCTTATAACCCCCTTCCAGCGGCGTAGGGAAAGGAGGGGATCACAGAGATATATACCCTCCCGAAATTCAGGATAAACTGAGGGTATCTAGAATATATGGCCAAGACTGTTTGGCTATTTGGAAATTAATTTATGAAAAATTAACTTTTAAGGACTCTTGTGCACTGAAGCTTCCTTCTGAACAAATATATTAGAAGACTGAAAAAGGTTGTGTTTGGTTTTATTTTCAGATAGGATGGAACTGAAATCTACTGACAAACTTACATACATACAAACTAAAGTCTGATTCTGTTCCAGAAGAGCATAGCCATCCTTGAAAGTGTAACTGAAATAGACGTGTATTGGTAGTAGTTCAGACAGATTGAATAATATGAGTAAATCTCTTGAGTTTCTGGATAATGCATTATCCAGAAATTATACATACTTACCAGAGTAAGTTTATGCTAATTTAACTTAACATATGTTGTAAAATATTTCTCCTACCATTAAATTTTTAAAATTTTTTGCACGCTAAGAAGTACAACCTCTCTTCCTGTGTTAAGAATGCAATGGGCAATGAAGTCACCACCAAATTTAAAGTTATTTTTGCAGCAATTATACGGACACAAGACAATTTTGAAATCACAATTTCGGGAAATCTGGAAAACAAGTTCAGTGGTCAAACTATGCTACAAATTATTTTGAATGATTTTGGAGGAGTAAATTTCCATCACTTTCCTGGGCTAAATGTTTATAAGTTCTTGCTTCACAAGGATATATTCTGCTCATTAAAACTTCCTTCTTCCAAGAAAATGTATTGACCTTGTAAAAATAATATACAAACTCTACTGGAGCAGTATACCCAAAAAAATTCTGAATCTGTGGCTGATAGTGAGATACAGACGTGGTGAAAAAAGTTGCTAGAAGAAGACAACAAAATATTACAGAAAAGTGACTACTGAATTATTCATCATGTGTGATAATACATTTTCCCTATGCATGCACATTGATGATCTACAGCATCAAGTGAGAGGTATTTTTCCACACTATGTAGACTTAAAACATACTTGCGCAACAGTATGTTAGAAAACCAATTGGATGGGTTGGCATTGCTCATAGTACATTGAGATAAAGAAGTTGAACCTGAATAAGTTATGGACATGTTTGGCGGAACCAACTGATATGTATTTTTTATAATAAGTTGAGACACACAAAGGAAAGAGACGTGTGCAAAATTTAACTAATTTATTATTATATTGTGAATATCAAGTGTTTCATCTCATAATACATTTATTGTATGATTTAATACATCCTTTTTCTCATAGACACACAAATTTATATTGCTTTAGTCCAGTATTTAATGCAACTATAAATTAGTACATCACCCCCCAAAATTAATTTCTAGCTACATGACTGCCCCCTTCCATCTTCACTTCCTTGTAACAGTTTGGTGTTATAAATATTGTTGTTGCCAAATTTGACCTTAATACTTTGAACGTATTTTAGTTCAAGAATCAAATACATTGCATAGTGGCTCTCTCACAACATTACTATTATTATTATTATTATTCTTTTAGTCTGACATCTGCACCATCCTTCATGTAGAGAAATTGGAATGTTTTTATAGTGGTATCTCCAGTACACGTATTTCACTTCTTCGTATTAGAGGAAATTCCATTATTATTATTATTATTATTATTATTATTATTATTGCATTTTCAGTTGGTATAACATCTTAGCCACTATATTCATCAGAACATAGGCTGCTTGTGTATTCAATGTCATCTAGTTCATTGTCAAATTCAAATGATTGTATGTTTGTGCTTAAAATTTCGTGACACTGCAAACATCTTAACATTTCATCCCTGCCTTTCTCCCACAACATTGTTCGCAAACTTTGCTACAACTGCAAGAAATTAAGTTTAAATGTTTCTCTGGAGCAGGGAATTGTTATGTGGTTGTTGGCTCAAGAACACTTTGTGTTCTTTCCAAACCCACTGAGTTGGTGGAAGTCTGTGAACAAGCCAAGTGGTTACTTGATGGTATGCTCCAGGAGCATGCTGAAGAGAACAGCAGTGGTAGGAGGAATAATGGCTAGCATTATATCTTTGTTGCTATGGGCAACAGAGTTCTTAAAGCACTTGCGTCTGCAAAAATCTAATGATGTTTCAGATTTATGTGTTTTATGAAGTGCAAATGTTAAATTTTTCCCTAATTGGACAATTGATTCTGATGCCATCAGGTGAGACACAGAGACGATTACGATACTCTTTACCTGTGGTTGATGGGCGCCAACAGTGGTTCATACACACCGCACTTTGAGACTCTGGGATCTCAGGGATGCTGTGGATCTCTGTGTTGGTCTCACCCATGCATACTTACAAAACAACTTTCACAATTAACACTGCAATACAAAAACACTTTGACTGGGCTGGGTAACTGACACTGCAAAGAGACATTCACATTTCACACTGAGAAGGTATGATTATTTGCCAAATTACACCTCGCGCCAGAATATGATTTATGCTTTACGTCTCAAACGTGTCTAGCCAGTTCCGGTGGGTGATTCCCCCAAGCACATTACTAAACTTGCGCACTCCGACTCAATGATGCTATGCAGTGTCTGAAAACACAGCCTCTACAAAGCAAGGGGCCTAGAGCCACTAGGATGGTCTGCAGGTTTGCCCAGAGACAGGACATGGAGTATGAAATGAACACATGCAACTGCTTGCGCAGCTAACATCTACTCGTCGGGACTCATCCTCGAACTACGTGATGTGTGTCGATGGTCATACATATAGCGGGTTAGTGCAAAATAATGGCGTCGTACAAAATACACAAATAACACATTATGAAGATGGGACACAACATGAGCAAGGAAAATAAACACACAAATGTGTGAACTTAGCTGCAGATGGCATGGATGCTGCTGAATAGGACTCATAGCGGACCACGTATGTGGGTGTAAAAACACATCACTTCTCTGAAAATTCCGGCAGGAATTATCTGCGATAGTTGGATCTGTATTGCAAATTTATCACTATTAGAAACAAGCATACAAAATACCTTAGGGCGCCGGATGGTGGGAAATATAAGTACATCTGAGCACTGCGTTTTCAGGAAGAAAAATGCATCAAACACGTCAAATACAAGAACCCTTATTGAAAATATTACATAAAATCCTGAAATAAATTGTGTTGCACAAGATGGAACAACAATTAGTCCTTATAGCGTGGTGATTACGTGGAAACGGACTTGGTGGTATCTGACCACGTGGCCATGGGCGCTGTGGCTGTGAAACATGTCACCCTTTTAGTTTAGCCAATAGCTCCATAATAGGACTTTCATTGCCTAAATGTGCTTCATTTGTTTCTGGTCCAACAGGATTTAATGGACCTACTACATTATGTTCCATTGTGTTATTTACTCACTCCTCATGTGATTTACATACTTTGCACGTTAGTTTTATATGTCTTACCCAATGTTCCCCTTTTCTGGTATGCACCAGATAGATTTTGTTTCCTATAGGTTTGATAACCACTGCCTCAAAATACTTTTCCCCTGCAATTGAGAAATCTCTTAGGGCTACTGTGTGCCCTGGATAATATAATTTTACCGCTTTATGTGTTTTAAAATGTTTGTCTTCAATGGCTTCAACTACGGAACCATTTACCTGACAATCAGGTTCTGGTGGGGCCCATGTCTTGCATTAAATTTAGGATACTTTCCTGTTAACTATGAGGTGCATTTATATATGCTGTTAGCCAATTCTGTAGCCTGGTGTGATATGTCGAACAGTCATCTTCTGAATCTTGTAACACTTTCTTGAGAGATGCTACTAATCTTTCTGCCTGACCATTCTGTGCTGGGTTATACAGAGCTGTAAATAAATGTGTAACCACTTGTGACCTCAAGAACGTTTCCATGGTTGTAATGATTTACCTGGAAAATATTTTTTCAAAATCTAGCCTATTCATCAGTGTTAATGCTGAAAATGTATCTATTTCAAAGTTTACCGCTTTACCATCACACTAACACCACTTCCCATGACTCATCTACACCTATCTTCTTTACTGGATACTCTTCTGCCTAATCAGCTCACTTCCCCTCTTGTAGATGCTGGGTTTGAATGCTTGTAGCCAGCTCATCTGCTATCATATGTTCATTTGAGATAATTGTGCTCTCTCTTCTCCTACTAATTTCACTATAAACCACTTGCTTGCACAAATGACAAATGCCTCTTCATCATCACTCAAAGCTTGCAAGGTTTTTGTTTCTTGCGGCTCCTGTTGTTGGGGTTTTCTCGAATCCACATGTAATTATGATGTGCCTCAGCACACGTACTTGCTGCAGTATTTTTTTTTAAATCACATTTGTGGCTTGAGGTGGTTCTTGTTGCAGCAACAGTAACATAGTAGATCTTTTCATTTGTTGCCTTTGGTTGCTGTTTTTTTTACTGGTATCTCTAAACTTGAGTTTATGTACCCCAGTATTTAGATGGCATTGGCTCACTTCTGCTGCACTCTGGGCTGCATGTTCCATTATATATGCTATTTCTATTGTTCTCTTCCAGGTTAAGTCATGCTCTTCAATCAACCTTTTGCAAGTTGATTTCAACGACTACCTGGTCTCTCAAATGTTCATTCAGCTGGTTCTCAAATTTGCAATGTTGTGCTTAGTTCTGTAATTGGGCCACATATGATTTACAGGACTCCCCCTCCTTCTGTAATCTTTGCCCAAAACGGCATTGTGCAACAATAATTGATGGGGCTGATTGTAGGTGATCGGCAACTAGCTTCACTACATCCTTGTATTCTTTTTCCCTTGAAGGGACAGGGAAACAAAGGTTTCAGATCAACCGAAATGTTTTAGATCCCACATTCCCTAACATAAAATGCATGTGCTACGCTGATGGTATATCCTGGGCCGTGTACTCTGCATTCAGTATCTCAATCCAGTTGTCCCACGTTACATTTGCTTCATCAAACGTAGCAATCCGAATGTTACAGGAACGGTTATTCACCTGCCCTTCTGCAATGGTTAAGTCCAGTACTAAACCATTAATACACTATCCGGCGGGTTCCCTTCGACAAACATGTCGCCACTGTTATGTATTTAACTTGCAAATAAACAAATAAACTCATTGAAAAAGTGCTCAACCTTCCTTTTATTTTATCTTCATTCTTTAGTGCTTCAAATTGCTACAACTCTCTCTGTTTATTTACTTCTCTACATGATGGATACGATACATACACACTGATGCTATTTACATGGTACTACACAATGCTACCAACATAATATCATCTATTCACTTCTACCAACTTTATATATACAATTTACCCTAGGATACGACACACGTCATAAATTTTGTAGAATCTCAACCCACTGAATCTAACCACTACTGGTTCCCACTAGCCAATATTACATAATGAAATTACCCTTAATTTTGTTTTATTTTGGGGACATGACACAACTAATGTTTCAACAACACTTAAAGTAATTACAAATAAACATTTATTTTAATATATATTACATATTACAAATATTATATAGTGTCTGTTTTAAATATTATACCTGTACATTATATATATATAACATTATTATATTTTATATGTTATCCTTATTAAATATAATATTTTTCTAAGCCTACATTATTTTAATTTTTGATCCTAATGGAGTATTGCATCTTACAAGCTGGAGTTAAAACATTCTTGCAAAATTTTCATTTATTAGTGCCTATTTGTTTTCACGAGCATAATGTCTGAAGCAGTGTGAAAGATGGAACTGTATTAAGAAATGTGTTTCCAATCTCAAGATTAACATTTTTATTTTACAAGCGTCTTCATGTAGGTATTTCATTCATGAAAATCTCGGAGACACTACGAGAAAATATATTTATAATAGATAAATGTCTCTTCTGAATGCTCAGAATCTTAATAAAGCTGCAAGATACAATGGAAATGAGCACCACCTCAAAATATTCTAATTATTTTGCTCATTATTTCAGGTTGTGGAACCTAGTGAAGTATTGGCAGCAAATGACCCAGGACCTTCTACATCACAACGAGAAGATAAAAACAAAGAACCCGAAAAACAAGTAAGTTGGGCCTCTCTGCCTTCTATATCATGACGCCGTCAGGCGAGACACAAGATGAATGATGACACAAATACTTACTGGTAATTTGGGCGCCAGCGGTGCTTCCCAATCACTGCACTATATTGACTCAGGGTTCTCAGGGATGCTGTGGATTCTGTGTGTCCATCTCACCCATGCGTACTTACAAACACATAGGCAATATTTAACTTTTTACTAAACACCACTTGAAATAAACACTTAATAAAATATATGTGACTAGGACACTGTCACTACTTAATAAAAGATATAAGTTCCCTGCAGACTTGTTTTTATTGTTATTATTTATATACACCAACGTGCCAATGAAATTATTATCTTGGTCATGACTAGCCAATTCCGCATGGGTGCTCCCCAGCTCGCAATTAATCTAGCGCACGCCTAGATGGATGATCTCACCGAGGTATGTCAAAGCACAGCCTTCACAAGGGAAGAGGGCCGACAGCCGCTAGGGTGGACTGACGGTTTTTCCCTGAAGACAGGACACGGTGAATTACAAATGAAACTCTTAATACATATTAACATATGTGATTACTTGGCATCACTAATGCAAACTCGTCGGGACTCACCCTCCAGCACGTGGGTAGTGTGGCGACGGCCTATACACAGAGCCGGCTAGGGCGGGAATAATTGCTCAGTACACTAATTACAAAATTATATAAACCCTTGAATGATGCACGAACAAGATGGTATTTGAGATGAATATTCACAATAAACACACACACGTGTGAAAACAAGCTTAGATGGCGTGGGATGAAGTTCGTAGCGGACCACGTGGTGCAGGTGAAAGTGCAATATTTCTGCGTGGAAACTGCAAACTAAATTCAGATAAAATATTATTCATGTTGAGCAAGTGGTTCTTTTTAAAATTAGTGTTGTTACAGGCTTGTAACATGCCTGATGGCGGTGAAATCAAACATTACTGTGACCGTGTGGTCAAGTACAAAAAAGCATCAATTTACGTGAAAAATACATTAAACCCTGAATAAAACTGACACAGTACCCAGAAATAAATGATTGCACATACAATGTTATATAGATAAGCTTTTAAAATGTAATGATGGCATATACAATGGCTTGGCTTCAGTCGGCCACGTGGTTATACGTGATGTTGCCATAAATATTCAAACACGAAAATTACGCTTAATTACATAAATCAAAATAAAGCTCTTAAAATTGCGTGTAGCAATTATGCAGAAGTTACACTGGAATGCCACTTACATAGGCAGATGGTGCCTGATTCAAAATACGCAGGTTGTGTGACCTCTCCGACATCTTTCTCCTCCTCCTCCTCAATTAAGTTAAAAATGCCACAAGGGCATAAGAATTAGTAAAGTGGAAGCATAATGCTGGGGAAAATGTCTGGTAAAAATGTACACAAGTAAAGATTAACAGGTAAACTACATTAACTATGGAAACCTAAATCAGTGAACAAACGTTGTGGTGCGTACATGAAAGTGTCTTACCTTGCCAGCTCTCCTCGACAGACTGTCAAGATACAAGCATCACACGGACCTACAATGACTGCCTATGGGGTTCACATAAGCGGAAGTGCTATACACGCCGAGTGAAATATTTTATTTTGAAAATAAAATGGCACAAATTAAATTAAATATTGTTTCACATTTCTATAATTTTCTTATGAATTTTACTATTATTTTAATGTCTCTTTATGATGGGATTCATGCCAGAAAAAAAGTGTTCTTAATCTTGGTGCTGCAGGCACTTGGAATATTTATAACTAAACAATTAAAATTAGTACAAACATTTTAAGACATATTAAACACTGTAAAGAAACACATTGTACACTGAAATTAACATTTATAGGAAAGTTCAAAATAATCAGCCTTTTTGCGCACGTGTGAAACACGTGACACTTGAACGCCGTCATGGGCTCTAACGCAGCTGGTTGTTAGCTGGCGTCAATCACAAGGTGAATATTTTAAAAAAAGGTTCCAGAAAAACCAGTACATTGGCCTAATCGGGAATATGGGGCAAAGGAAGATGTAAGCAGGTTTGAGCTTTTACTTAAATATTAATACAGTAAAACACTGTTCCTACAGATCTTCAAGACTTTAAATTTTAAGTGTATGTTTCAAGGCTCTCAAAAGTTCTTGAATTATTCTGGGCCTTAAATAAACATTAAATTTTCATGTTTTCAAGAATACATAACTTGATATATTTTTTAAAGTAGCCTGTGTTGGGTTCTGTTAATTGATTTGTAAATCTTCCAGCACAATAGAGAAAGTAGGGAGATTTAGGCATCTCTTAACGAGGTCTTTAGAGACAATGAGTGTGAAATGAGGTGAAAATGGAGCAGGGCTGAAATGCAAGGGCACAGGCATCTGGATATTCCAGAGAAACCCAGCCGACCCCGCGAAAACACCCTGGTACTGCCCGAAGAGATTGTAGTACACCAACAACAAATACATGAGGAGGCACGGGAAAACCAGGAGAAGTATTGTAACACATGGGTACCAGAGTGTAGGAAGAAACCATCCAAATTAATGCCCGGGATGTACGTGTATGTGAAAGAAAACCCATTGTCCGCAGGGATGAAAAACCATTGTGCAGAGCTAGCACCCAGATGGATTGGCCTAGTAAGGGTAACTGAGAAAATGGGAGATTCCAGTTTCTAGTGAAACTGGGACCAATGGGAGTGATGAAACGACACTGTGACGACTGCATATACCCACACACCTATAGGGAAGAGAGGCAAGGAGATGCCAAAAAGCCCAGTACCACGGAGATTGCTGCGTAGCATGCCCGGAAGTACGCACGGTGAAGATAATGACACGTGTCACAATGTAAACAACAACACCAGTCCTGTAACTCCATGTCAATCGAATGTAAACAACAGCTTCCTTAATACTACTACATTCAGAGGCTTCGCGCCACCAGAACACTCCACACCAAACAGAGAGAGGAATGACAGTAGGGATGTCAACATAGATGTCAGTGTAGTAAGTGATAATAATTCCCCATTTCTGGGTTTCCTCATGACACTAGGGCAAAGCCTAGCAGAGCAGCTATAAGGGGTTTACAAATGACAGTACGGAGGATAGTTGTTACCAAGGTGTAAATGTAAATGGTAGCATAACAATTGCAAGTGATACACCATTCAGGGGTTTATCTGCACCAGTAGGGAACAGCATAACAGAGCAGGCCAGTTTTAAGGGGTTTGAGGATAGCAGTACGGAGTCGTGTGTGACGGTAAGTGCAAAGTGCCGTGTAAACAAACCACGTCGTGTAAATCGCAAGAGAAATGGCGAACCACTGCCTAGCCCCAGCAACATGGTTCCATCCAACACCCCACCCCTTACAAATGCCACAGAGTAAGAAGACCTCCGAGGCCATACCTCATATGTCCTCAACCGGTGGTCCCGGATGAGACCCGGGCGGAGCCCGGCAGAGCAGGGTTAAGCTTCTTGCACCGTCTTGGCCTTTGAGGGAGGGGTCGCTTCACGCCAGCTAAAAGCCAGTAGCAGTCAGACTATGGCGGTGCTCACTGCTAATGTGACACATGGATAAGTACATGCGCACAGCCCACCACAACCACAGACTTTCCCAAAATGGGATCATTATTTTCAGTGCTATTTATTTCTTTTTTAGGGTCAAAATATGTTCTAAAGTGTAAAAATTGTTCTTTTCCCAATGTCGTACATTTTTTATGTTTCAAATTTGAAATGTGCACTGTGTCGAACAACAGGACACTGATATTCAGGCAAGAATGCCTTCAAAAGACATTTATTTATCAACAGTATTTCCAGATTTAAATTGCTTTCATTTCTCTGTATTAAAGTGTCTTATATGCCATTTAATTTTACATCTTAATTTTTTTTTTTTTACTCAGTGTGCATAGCACTTCCGCTTGTGTGAACCCCGTAGTCAGCCATGGTAGGTCTGTGAGACGCTTGCCTCTGCGCAGTCGTCCTAGGAGAGCTGGCGAGGTAAGATGCTGTCACGTACGCACATCATATTTTTGCTCCGAGTTAGATTTCCATAGTTCACTTTAGTTTACCGGTTAATCTTTGCTTCGTGTACGTTTTGCAGACATCCCCAGCATAATGCTTCCGCTTAACTAAATAATTTACAGCCCTTGTGGCTTTTTCAACTTTAACGAGATGAGGAGAGATAATGTTGGAGAGGCCACACGGACCGCGCAACTTGTAAATCAGGTGCCATCCATCCATGTTTAGGGCTTTTCAGTGGACCTTCTGCTTAATTGCGAAGAGCAATACTAAGGGTGATATTTGTATGTATGTATTTCAGGGTTTTTCTCATGTTTAATTGTGTTACGATCGCATCGCCCATGGCCACATGGTTCGCTGCCACCAAGTTTGCATCTGCGCCATCCATGCATTTAGAGGGATAATTCTTGTAATATCTTGAGTGCCGTAATTGATCTCAGGGTAAAATGTATTGTTTTAATTCAGGGTATGTGTATTGTTCATGATTGATGCTTTTTGGGTATGACCATGCTGTCTTTTCATATGTTTGGATTTTCCTGCCATCACATGCACTAAGAGCTTTTGTATGCTTGCATATGAAGGGAACAATTTTCCTAATGCGTTGTCAATTTGTCCGGTAACAATTTGCAGATCTGCACACGTGGTCTGCTAAGAACTTCATCCAGCTGCATCCGCACTATCTAACATTGTTTTCACGCATCTATGTGTTTAATTTGCCGGTTCATGTCATGCCCCGTGTTCATTAAGTGATATTTGTGTATTTCGTATGGCAGTATTATTTTCCGTCCTAACCCGCTATGTGTATTGACTATTGCCACACATCACATGGTTTGGGGACGTGTCCCGATGAGAAGGCATTTGTGACTAGGATAAACGCACGTGTAGTGTTTCATGTTCATACTCCGTGTCCTTTCTCCGGGTAAAATCTATAGTCCATCACAATGGCTGTAGACCCCATACCCTGTGGAGATTGTGCTGTCATGCACCATGGGGAATCATCCATCTGGGATTGCATAAGTTAAGTAACGTGCTGTGGGAATCAACCACCGTAACTGGCTAGTCACATCCGAATGTAACTGTAAAATTCATTTTTGGCACAATGTGTAACTTGGATCAAATAAACCCACTAATAACAGTGTAAACTTATGTATTCTTGTAGCGTTGACACCCAGCTTGCTCCCAGTGTTCAAAGTGAAATGCTTAGTATTGAAAAATTTTTTGTAAAGTAGGCATGGGTGAGACGAACACACAGAATCCACAGTATCCTTGAGTCTCAAAGTGTGGTGTGTAGGAATCACCGCTGGTGCCCACCTACCAGTAAATAAATAGTGTATTCGTTCGTCAATGTGTCTCACCCGATGGCATCATTGTTACATAATTTACTGGGTCATAATCAGTGTTTTATGTTAGTTTTTTTTTTAAGCCAATCACTTTTATGAATGAGATAGATAATTTAAAATTATTGACGGCAATATAAACTTAACAACAAATTATATTCAGTTAATTTATTTAACATAATTTTCTAATATGGCCTATTTATTTTATGTTAGGGAATATGCAATAGATAATTTAGTCAAGGGAATTTTCCCCACATTCCTTTTTCTGTTTTCGTAGTGCTTGAACACTTTGTTCCATTTTCATAGCAGACTGCAGCACTGCACAAACCCTGGTGATAGGAAGGAAACACTGCAACTTTAATCTGGAGCAGGTGTTTTTGGGAGCAGGCCATGCATGAATAGTTTCCCAGGCAGCACAAATAACCTTAGTCTACTTATCACTAACAATAACTTATTTTTTCAATGGAACAGTTGACTCCTTAATTTAATTTTTTTATACATTTGACATCATTATATGAACATTTAACACATTAACTTAAATATATTAGCATGGGAGGAGTGCCTTTCCCTCTCTTGCTGGCTCGGTATACCCCAAGAGCTTCAGTGTTTAATTTTCACATAGACACATTTGTCTTCATTGTTCATAAAAGCCTCCGGCAAACTTTGTGCGCCAGAACCATTACAGCTAAGCGAGACCCTTTATTGTTGTATGGGTGACAGTCTTATAGGTAAATAAAACTGTTTATTCTCACTATTGCCAATCATTTCAGGTCTAGTCGCTAATCAGAATTTTCGGAGTTAGCCCCACCAACCAGATCTATGATAATCTTTTCCAGTTTTCAGAGTTAATTAATGTGTAATAATATATCAGTGTTTAATTGATGTGTGGAGAGGCTCTACAGCTCCACATTGTAGCACAATGTAAGTATTTGAGTAACCAATGAGTTCACGACTTGCAACCATAATGGTACTGGGTATGCTCACGCGTGCGAGACAGTGCAATGCAGATTGGTACAACCTAGTGCATCACAGAGCCAAGTAGTACGAGTGGAAGTAGGATGTATTGCAATAGGCTTTATGGTGACTGCCACCAGAACCTTAATACAGGGGACTTAAGGAGTTGTCCCGAAAAAAAGCCCTAATCAATTTTATGCTATTAAAGGTGTTTATTGCAATTGTCCATTTGTTTACATCTTATATGATGGCACTCACCACGCACGTGTCCTGCATGTGCGCAAAGAGGCCGATAATTTTGAACTTTCATATAAATGTTATTTCCAGTGTAAAATAAGTTCTATTGTAAGTGCAGTGTTTATTTTGTCTTTTAATGTTTTAAAGTGTTTGTACTCACTTTTAAATTGTTTGGTTATAAAATTCAAAGTACCCGCAGCACGGAGATTAAGAACACTTATTCTGGCATGAATGCCACCATAAAGAGACACTAAGATAATATACAAAATCATAAGAAATTATAGAAATGTAAAACAATACTTAATTTAATTTGTGCCATTTTATTTTCAATATAAAATATTTTACTCGGCGCGCATAGCACTTCCGCTTATGTGAACCCTGTAGGCGGCCATGATAGGTCTGTGCGATGCTTGTATCTGGACAGTCTGTCGAGGAGAGCTGGCGAGGTAAGATACTGTCACGTATGAACTATAACTTTTGTTCACTGATTTAGGTTTCCATAGTTAATTTAGTTTACCGGTTAACCTTAGTTTACGTACATTTTTGCCAGACATTTTCCCCAGCATTATGCTTCCACTTTATTAATTTCTTGCGCCGTTGTGGCATTTTTAACTTAATCGAGGAGAAGGAGGAGAAAGATGTCGAAGAGGTCACACGTCCCATGAGACTTGAATTAGGCACCATCCGCCTATGTTTATGGCATTTCACTTTAACTTCTGCGTTATTACTACACTGAATTTTAAGAGCTTTATTTTTATGTATGTATTTGAGGGTAATTTTTTGTGTTTGAATATTTTACGACAATTTTACGTATAACCACGTGGCCGACCGACGCCAAGTCTTTGTATACACCATTGTTGCATTTGAGAGCTAATTTATGTAACATTGTATATGCAATAATTTATCTCAGGTTTCTATGTCAATTTTATTCAGGGTTCTATATATTTTTCACGTAAATTGATGCTTTTTGTACTTGACCACGCGGTCACAGTAATGTTTGAATTTAAAACCATCAGGCATGTTACAAGCCTGTAACCACTACATTCGTAAAGAGATTAATTTTCTCAGCAAGAATAATCTTTTATCTGACTTTAATTTACCATTTCCACGCAGAAATATTGCAATTTCATCTGCACCACGTGGTTCGCTACAAACTTCATCCCGCGGCATCTGCGCCATCTAAGCTTGTTTTCACACGTGTGTGTTTATTGTGAATATTAATCTCATATCCCATCTTTTTTCATGTATCATTCAAAGATTTATGTAATTTTGTAATTAACGTACAGTGCAATTATTCCCGTCTAAGCTCTGTGTATAGGACGTCACCACACTACCAACGTACTGGAGGGCGAGCCCCAATGAGTTTGCATTGGTGATGCTGAGTAATCACACTTGTTAATATGTATTAAGGGTTTCATTTGTAATTCGTGTCCTGTCTTCAGGAAAAAACCGTCAGTCCACCCTAGCGGCTGTTGGCCCTCTTCCCTTGTGAAGGCTGTGCTATCACGCACCTCGGTGAGATCATCCAGCTAGACATGCGCTAGATTAATTGTGGGCTGGGGAGTACCCTAGTGGAATTGGCTAGACATGACCAAGATAATCATTTCATTGGCACGTTGGTGTGTATACATAATAACAATAAAAACAAGTCTGCAGGGAACTTATATCTTTTATTAAGTAGTGACAGTGTCCTAGCCACATATATTTTAATTAAGTGTTTATTTCAAGTGATGTCTCAATAGTGCAGTGATTGGGAAGCACCGCTGGTGCCCAAATTACCAGACAGCAGATTACTGTTCTGAAATGCAATTTTAATATCTTTGAATACTTGATCGGCTTGCGGTGTCCAGTCAAATTTATGATTTTCACACAACAAAGCAGTTAACGGTGCAGTGATTACGGAGAAGTTTTGGACAAATTCCCTTAACCAATTAATTAAGCCAAAGAATTTCCTGACTTGTTTATGTGATCTGGGTGTGGTCTTGTTTTGAATGTCTTGTATGTGTTGTTGTTCCGGTTCATGTCTGTTTGCCGTTACATACTGTCCTAGAAACGCCATTCTACTTATACACAACTTACACTTTTCCACTTTGCATGTAAGTTTATTACGTTCGAGCCGTTCAAACACAAGGCTCAATTAGTGCAAGTGCTCTTCCCAGCTGTTAGACCAAACAAATACATCATCCAAATATGCCATCGCAAAGTCTCCAATAAACCTATACAATACATTAATCATTAAGTTCTGAAACATTGTAGGGGCACACTTTAAACCAAATGGCATGGCTACAAACTGAAATCTACATCCATATGGGGTAGTAAATGCTGTTTTCTTTCTGTCGTGCGGGCAGATAGGCACTTGTCAACATCCAGACTTTAAACCAAGTGATGTGAATACTGAAGCTGGTCCTAATGTTGACAAAGTGTCTTTCATGTTTATGACTGGTGGTGGCATGTTTACAATGATTTTGTTAAGAGGGCAGAAGTCGACACAGAATCGCCATTCGCCATCTTTCTTTGGAACAAGGGTAACACCACAATTATAGAGACTTTCTGTATGTTCAATAACATTATCATTGAGCATCTCACACACATGCTGGTTTATGACACTACGAAAGAAAATACCTGGGTCTCGTGGCTTGGAGTATACCGGGTCCTCGTGCGTTGTGACGATCGCATGTTCCGTGATGTCAGTGTGCTGCAGCTTCCCTCAGAGTGGAACACACTGGCATACTGGTCCAGCAGACGTTGCTGATGTGTTGTGTCCCCACATGCAGACAATTCAGGTGCGGTTCTATCATTGCTTGGTTGTCAATAAGCCATGGCTGTTCCAGAATCACTTCCTCGCACAAGTCCGGCACAATGTAGACATCGCACTTGGTACGCAGCTCTCTGATTCCTACCGTTACATGCATAAAACTTTTTGCTTCTCCCTTTTGGTGTCTGATAGCAAATTGCAAGTGTATCGGTGGCACCCTAGTTGTGATCAATTGTATCAAACCCTCACGCACAAAGTTGTGACTAGCGCCATTGTCAATAACATATGTGACATTTTTCCCTTCAAGTTCAACACAGATCCTTAATGCTTTCAAGGCATTGTCAGTCACTTGAAACACTTTTGCACCTTTGGTAGGCGGATTGTTACACCCTGGCAGTGAGATTGATGTAGGTGCTGTTTCGCCAACCTCCTTACTTAGTTTTCCGACCTGTTGCCCTGGTAGTAGTTTTCACGGTAACCATTGCGAAAATTTCTTACGTTACCGCGGTACTGCCTCGCGGGTGCAAACATTGGTGGTGGTCGCGTAACATCTGGCAGCACTGTAGGTGTTGGCATGCTGTGGTTTCACCACTGTGACTGATACTCTTGGTTTGTACGTACGTCCCTCTCATACAAACACGCTTCTCTCGTTAACTGTTCTACACTGGCATGTGTCGCCCTCCGCAGATACGGCATAATGTTGGGTGTTGATAACGCCACAAAAATATCTCTAATACCCCGCGGGTTGCCTGTCCTGGGTGTAAACACTTATACAAGCCTAATTTGCATTGTATGAACTCTTCAATTCCCTCGTGCACATGCTGTTGTTCGTGATACAGTCGTGCTTGTGCCTGTATAGTATCTCCGTCAGTGTCAAACCGACCTAGCAACCTCTCACATAACTCTTTCCACATGACTTGATAGACCCTGACCAAGTTCCACCACGTCACAGTGGTTCCTCTTAACCTGTTGGCAGTTACCTCAGTCCAATCAGTCCTATGCATGCGATGCCTATGTAATTTTTCTTGCATATTGCAAGGAACGTACCCAGGTCTTCTGAGTCATGTCCTGTAAAATTTGCCATGAGAATGTTTCTGGCAGGCCCTGTCAAACCCTGTCATGGGTATGTAATGACTATTGGCAGCGTGGGCTTTACCTCTGGTGTTGTTGGTGGCGCGATCTCAGCACAGTTTGTCTTACGGCACTCAACACAGTTTATGACACCATCATGGAAGGTTACATATTCATCAGGCCCTATGCATCGTAAATTTAAGTCCCGTTTGCCCTGCTGGCACTGTGCCCACTTCGTTCCCGCCCCGTCACATCCGGTGCACACACACACAGGAGTGGTTCTAGTGGCGTGGATACGTGTCGGTCGTACATTGACTTAACAGCTGATCCCATAGATTTACACTAAACAGGTTGACTTCACTCACCCATCCACAATGTACGTATTGATCGATCGGCATGTACAAATAGTTTGCGCTCAAGGGTGTCGCGGTTGCCGACGCGGATGTCTTGAGGGCTTCTTGTAGATGATCAAACGTGGTGTCCACCGTCTTATTGTGGTTAACTCAGATGACGCAACGTGGATGAACACACTTGACCCCACTTGGGAATGCCATTTGACGCCGTCGGGTGAGACAGGAGATGAACAATGACAAAAATACTTACTGGTAATTTGGGCACCAGCGGTGCTTCCCAATCACCGCACTATTGAGACTCAGGGTTCAAAGGGATGCTATGGGTTCTGTGTGTCCATCTCACCCGTGCTTACTTACAAACACGTAGGAATACTAAACTTTTTACTAAACATCACTTGAAGTAAACACTTAATAAAATATATGTGGCTAGGACACTGTCACTACTTAATAAAAGATATAAGTTCCCTGTAGACTTGTTTTTATTGTTATTATGTATACACACCAAAGTGCCAATGATATTATTATCTCAGTCATGACTAGCCAATTCTCCTTGGGTGCTCCCCAGTCCACAATTAATCTAGCACACGCCTAGATGGAAGATCTCACCAAGGTGTGTGAAAGCACAATCTTCACAAGGGAAGATGGCCGACAGCTGCTAGGGTGGACTGAAGGGTTTTCCCTGAAGACAGGACACTTAGAATTACAAATGAACCCCTTAATACATATTAACATGTGTGATGACTCGTCATCACTAATGCAAACTCGTCGGGGCTCACCCTCCAGCATGTGGGTAGTGTGGTGATGGCCTATACACAGAGCTGGCTAGGACGGGAATAAATGCACCGTACACTAATTACTAAATTATATAAACCCTTGAATGATACATGAACAAGATGGTATACGAGATGAATATTCACAATAAACACACACATGTGCGAAAACAATCTTAGGTGGTGTGGGATGAAGTTCATAGCGGATGAAATTGCAGGTGAACGTGCAGGTGAAATTGCAATACTTCTGCATGGAAACAGCAAATTTAATTCACACGTAAGATTATTCTTGTTGACAAAATTATTCTTTTTATGATTGCAGTGGTTACAGGCTTTCGACATGCCTGATGGCGGAAAAATCAAACATTACTATGATCACGTGGTCAAGTACAAAAAGCATCAATTTATGTGAAAAATACATTGAACCCTGAATAAAACTGACACAGAAACTTAAATAGATTATTGCACATATGATGTTACATAAATAAGCTCTCAAATGCAACGATGACATATACAAAGACTTGGCGCCGGTCGCCCACGTGGTTATACATGATGTTGCCATAAAATATTCAAACACGAAAATTACCCTGAAATACACACATAAAAATAAAACCCTTAAAATTGTGTGTAGCAGTAATGCAGAAGTTGCAATGAAATGCCATAAACATGGGCGGATGGCGCCTGATTCAAGTTGCGCGGGTCGTGTGAGCTCGCTGACATATTTCTCCTCCTTCTCCTCGATTAAGTTTAAATTACCACAAGGGCGCAAGAAATTAATAAAGCGGAAGCATAATGGTGGGGAAAATGTCTGGCAAAAACATACACAAGCAAAGGTTAACCAATAAACTAAATTAACTATAGAAACCTAAATCAGTAAACAAAAGTTGTAGTGCATACGTGACAGTGTCTTACCTAGCCAGCTCTCCTCGACAGACTGTCCAGATACAAGTGTCGCACGGACCTACCATGGCCGCCTACGGGGTTCACATAAGCGGAAGTGCTATGCACACCGAGTAAAATATTTTATTAGTGAAAATAAAATGGCACAAATTAAATTAAGTATTTCTTTTACATTTCCATAATTTTCTAATGAATTTCAATATTATTTTAGTATCTCTTTATGACGGCGTTCACACCAGAATATTAAGTGTTCTTAATCTCGGTGCCACGGGCACTTTGAATTTCTATAACCAAATAATTTAAAATTAGTACAAACACTTGAACACATTTTAAGCCATATTAAACACTGCGAGTACAATAGAACACATTTTAAACTGAAAATAACATTTATACAAAAGTTAAAAATTATTGGCCTTTTTGCGCACGTGCGAGACACGTGCAATGGTGAGCGCCATAATGGGCTCTAGCGCCGCTGACTGTTAGCCAGTGTCGTACTACTCAAAAGGAATGCAAAAACGCAGGACATCGACATCAATCAAACGTTCACTTACAGTTAGACGATGGCAGGCTAGATCAGTATGGAAGCAAAATCAGGCCTGACACCATATTGTGCACTTAGCAGAAAAATGTGGATTTATGTAGACTATGTATATGTAATAAACAACCATTCAAATTGTTTTCCCCACTTTATTTCAGGTTCCTCTCCCAAGAGCAGCAGATGTTAAACATCCATATGACGCCTTCTTGAAACCTGCTGTGCCTCACAAGCGCTATAGACCTTCAGCAGTTCAAGAAGCCCTTGAGCTAAAGAGAATTTTGAATATCAAAAAGAAGAGAGCTGAAGAAAGGGCACGAATAATAAATTTTTTCGCAAAGCGACAATAATTGCAGAACTGTGTTGAAATGATATTGTGTGTAAAATCAGAAAACTGTATGTGTGACTAAAAGACTTGGTAAACAGTGAGAGAAAATTAACCCAAACTCTGTGAATGTGTGCACAAAACAGAACATAAATTTAACAGCCAGAATGAGGAAATGCTTGATTGTAATAATGTTTACACTTTTTTGGAACATGTTTATGTTCTTCTTTGTCTGAAGTGTTTTTGTACGTGCAAAGTTATAGACATTGTTAGGTACCAAAATATAATGTAAATGTGAACAACCACACACAATCTTGGGAAGGAAGCAACACTATATGAAGTATGCTTCTTGGATAATACATTCAATTTCACACGAGAGACAGTGTATAGGCCCACATTTCAAATGACAAGGCTGAAACAAATAAAAGTCTACTTCTGAGATGCTAATGTTTTTAGTTATAACAATGACATTACTAAAATGGATATTTTTTTGTTAGAACTTTAAACACAACAATAGATTTAAAAAATTCATGGTGATGCAAATGCTGCTGAAGTGGTGAGGCAAGGTTTCATGAGTTTCATTATTAACAGCAATTCTGTATTCTGCAGTTTATTTTGTATAATGTGAATTTCCATTCCTCTAAGTTTGTTAATCACAATACAAATCATCCTGTCACTGAAGCAAATAGACAATGTAGCATAACATGTTACAGCCAAAACTAACAAAAATCTGGCCCCAGCTGCCGATAATGTTGGTAATATGTTTTTTTTTTTTTTCAAACAGAATGACAACTTTATACACAATCTTAGACTGCAGACACTTTTAATTGGTGTATTATCTTTGAAGTAGTAATCTTAAAAGTCTATAGTTGCAGTATGTACTGAGGTAGCAGATATTATTTGTTTGTATTTGATGTAATACACAAGACAGCATCTTTTTCCATATGCTTATGTGTGATGATCTTCATTGCTGAAGTCATTATTATTTCTTCTTAATTGTGGTTTAAGTAATGATTGTAATAAAAGTACTTGGTATTTATATGTCTCACTTTTGGTGTAACAACACAAGAAGATGAAAGCATTCCATACTATATACAATATTTAATTTATTGTTTTAGTATCATAGATTTTAATTAATATACCAGGTACAACTGATGTAGTATAGTGATTTGTTAATGGGGAAATGTCTTCACAGTTTTCTTTAAATAAATTAGTATTCAAAATAATTGCTTTAATTTAATATGTTAAGTAAAGTCATATAGTGTGGTTATGATAAATGCAAAAAATTTAAATAAATGTCCAATTTCCATAAATCATTGGTTCATTTAAGTTTCCAGTAAGGTACACCAGCTGCTAATATTTATGATCTGCCATTTTTCCACTATAGCAATATTACTTACACTGAGGATAGACTCTGTTACATTTCTTTTTTGTGTTTAATCAGGGACACATTCTACACACCTGCATGTAACTGTCTAATTGCATTGGTTTTCCCAACCATAGATACAGTATCACTGGTTAACTTACATATATCCCATTTCGTGTAGCAGTACAGTTCATATCATTAACTACACATAACTGATTCCTGTTACTTAAGTTATCTTTATGATGGTTATATACGTATTTTGTGAGATTTCAAAACCATTAGCACTGAAATCTTATGACAGCACTCAATTGTAAATGGGACATTCAATTTTGTTATAATATTTATATAACCATAAACTGTTTTATGCCTCATATTTCTATTCTATGTATAATAAGCAAAAATGATACTTAAAGCACACAGGTTACTGTGTAATTTCTAAAACAAGTATGTTGAGGTTATAATTACTGTTAACAGTGAAGTCATTCAAGCATCCTCAGCTAAGGCAAATGTCCAGCTTTGATGAGTAAGTTACCATGTTTGTACTGTCATTCTTGTATGTTCTGTAAGGTTTATGTTTTGTTATTCTACTGAAAGTTCTGTATAAGAATGTTGAAAATAAAGACATACATCTCTTGTGATTCACAAATAGAAATTTTTAGTCTTAAAAAACACTGACCAACTATCATTTTGATAAATTTATTTATTCATGCTTTTATGGCTTTTATTACATCGGTGAATTTAAAACCAAGGTGCCTTCTCTTACATTTAACCATCTTGAATACATTAATAAACATACACAAACACACAGAGTACAATAATACCTTAAATTTGACGTGAGGTCTGGGTTGGAGAATGGTGAGAGCATCCCCCCCTACCGTTACTTATGCAACGTTCTGGTGAAAAATACGTCATGTTAATTTTGATGCATGCTGGGTTAATGGACAGTTGGCATGGTCACAGTGGCTTTGATTTCGCGTGAGACCAAGCACGCACGTTACGGGTCTATTCTCTTATCTTCTGCTTAGTACCCATTACCCTGAAAAGGGTAAGTTGGTTGGCAGCTAGGCACAAAGTTATCTACTGTTGATCTGGAAGTTAGTTTGCGAATAACTGCCTTGTTTGCAGTGTTTCCCACTGTGGGTTTGATTACAGAGGTAATCGACTGGAGGGAGGTGTCTGGGATACTTGGCTTACATATGTTCTCTTCGGCCGAAGATGGTGCTGCTGGTATCTGCTGGCTGGAGCTGGAGGTGCAGACAACTGGCTGTAGGACGATGATACACTGCCGGCAAACACTGTATCGTAGGTTCCAGGTGGTTGACTCCGGACTCCAAAACCTGGGGTTGGAAACCCAGTGTCTTACCTATGTGCCGTATATCAGTACGTATATGATGGGATGGTATTCACGGAGAATGAGTATATAGGTGGAAAGTAAATATATGTATAAATGGGATAGGTAGACCTCTCTAATAAGCAGGTTAAAGTGACTCTGTCCTGTTCAGCTTGTCTACTGAAAGTAGGAGGGTCTAATACACACTGCCGCTTGGTGGCAATATACGCTGTCCTTTGCTCCTCTCTCTTTGAGCTGTGCCTTTCTCTAAGATGTATAGAGGTTATACGACCACTTAACACTCAATGATGTTGTGCAACGCGGAGGCGAGACAGATCCCTACTACAGTGTTCTGCCAGCACAAGCTCGGTGCTCTAGTAGGCACCCCGTCACCGGCGGGCGAACCAGAAGCATTGAGCCGTATGGGCCAGCTTCCTGCCACTACTGGGTGTAGGTTGCAACCAAGGCCAGGCCATAACCCTTGAGCAAATACCCCCGCCAGCACCTAGGTGCTCTGGTAGGGATACAACTAAGAGTACTGTCTCTCCCTGGTTGGGGCTCTGCCGTTCTATCCCCAGAGGTGTAGAATGGGTGGCCGTCAAATGTTGTGTGTGTTGTTAGACTGGTGGATTCCTTACGTGGATCCACAGTCCTAATCTACTTTGTACAGAAAACTTCAAAACCCTGGTCTTGATCGGTAGTGGACAACATGTATTGTTCCTAAAGGTAATGGCCTCTCTAAGAAAAATACTCTCAGTAAAGCAACAAAGCTGTATTTATTATGAATGTAATAAATACAGTGACACATGCTATCTCCTAACCAAGCAGACTGTATGTATGGAAGTATCCTATGCTGGACAGGTGTAGGTGACTCTGGTTCTAAGCTATGCAAGAAGCAAGTGACAACAGCCAGTTATAATACTTAGCATAGCTAACTATATTTCTGAATGTCTAGACAAGACAAATTAATAAAGGGATTCATCACTCTAATAGCAGGGAGTGTAGTTGCCCCTACCAGTAAGTAGAGGCGGCTACTCTTCCAGGAGGAATCAGTAGCGGAGGGTGTTGTGATATTAGAAGATGAAAAGCTTCTGGTAGATAAAGACTATCAGCAATGAAGAGCCTATGGTAAGTGGTGGTATTCATCGCCACTGAAGCCTCTGGTAACTGTGGCTGCAGAAGGGCTTCTGGTAATGGCAATTGTACCAGCCTCTGGTGGCTGCTAAAGATGGTTGTCATAAATGGGAGCAGCCTCTGGTGGCTGCCAAAGACTTGGTGACTAGTCGAAGGCCTCACCACACGAAGTGGTGAAGTGCGCTAGAGAATCAGAAAGAATGACTTGCAAGCCTGGGCGCGCATGGACTTTAATAGTCCGAAGCACAGGTGCAGCGCCGGATCGCAGTGGGAGGTGTGACGTGGCCTGATGACGTCCCTCTAGCACAAGGCCGGAGAGGGGGTAGCTGCCCTCTGTCTCTCGGCTTCATGCATATTCGTGTGGCCTCGGCTGTGCCCCGAGGTAGCTGACGGCTTGTTGGCTCTCTGTGCTGGGGAGGGGAGGGCGGCGTGCTCGCTGGCTTGTGCAACCTTAGTTTCCACACGTTCGGAAGCCCCATCCAGGGTTGTGGCGATCCAACATGTCCCCGTACTAGGTTGGCGGGGTTCGACTGTCACTCGGGTATGGTAGATATACTATACTCTGATGAGTCGTAATCGTTTGTATTAAATATATGGGAGCGGCAAGCATCAATTTGCTCCTCCCCACTCCATTGCAATGAATACTCATTGGGCGAATTCAGCGGAGAAGGTCGTGTAGAAGGTATGCCCTCTCATATGGAAGTAGATTCGGGAAGAAAAAATTTTCACTCAGCTAGGCTGGACCCTTAATGTTAGGCTGCTTGACCACTGTAATTGTGCTCGCTCTGTGCGCTGGGGCCGGCCATAGCGCTGTCTTTCTCTTCAGGGGGGCTCCCTCTCTACCCCTTGTCCTGGCAAGTCGGAGCACTGCACGCTGCTAATGTGTTCCCCCCCCCCCCCCCCATGGTTAGGATTAGTGTTGGGAGTGACACGGTTTATCGGGTGTCCCACCGGCCTACTTGGTTTATGTATGTCGTTGACACAAAAAAAACACAGCATAGCGCTATGGTTAATTACAAGAATATTTACAAGAACCTGGAATAAAATACATAAAAACGACACGACAAATACAAAGGGTAATAAGGGTAGTAAAACGTTTGTACAAGCCTTTTCCCCAGAAGGTGGGGTAGAGTTACTAACTATCACGATGCTTTCTGGGGTGATTTATGGAAGAAAACTAGCACATTCTCTGTGGTAGCCTGTAGGTCTCACAGTAAACAAAACAGTTACATGTAACAGGTTAAGAGTTCGGCAACATCAGGTCCTCCATCAACTGGGTTGACTGGCAAAGAACAATACGAGTATACTTTACAACGATTTTAACACACGGATAATTGGTGAGCGTTGGTCACTATAAACTAACAAACATAACACTGCAATAAAATTGAATTTAAGATATCTTGCACCTGGTTTCACGTGGTGAGTTCATGGGAGCTCTGTGGCTCAGAGTTCTGGGTCGACTTGTAGTTGGTGCATAAGATATTCAAAACAAGTACACAAAGAAACAAATGAGAAATACATAGTGACAATGACACATAACCCTGTAAGAAATGCAATTAATATTCGTAGGATTTGCTTCACAAGGACACTATGAAAAACGCAAAGACATATTTACATGTGTACCTACACATCAAGTCGTAAATAGTAAAAAAATCTAATCTAGCTATTTCTCCTTTTCGGGAGTCCATGTTATACATAGTTCTAATCCTAATATGTACATCAGCGAAGTCTTTGTCTTCCTGTATACACCAGCACTGTGGAGAGCGTCTATAAGTGATACTACATGTTTGTGTGGACTGTCCGCCACTGTCTTACAGAACCTCATTGCTGGTGAGGTGTAAAAACGTATGTTTTTCAATTACTACAGCATACTACTGCTGTTTTTAAGAGTTCAATTATTTCAAGTATCACTTAGTCGAGTGTCTCAATAATTTAGATTGCATTTACCTCAAATGTTCCTATGCTTCCCCTGCTTAATGACAGCTGGGTAGGTTAACTGTTGTCGTTTCACTGTGTTAAACTATGCTAATGTGAGTGTTATAATTGTAGTGTTTTAACAGGGTGTACGAGTAAATATTGACAAGGTGTTGATGCAAGCTGTAAGTACAGTACCCCAACTAACTTTACAGCTGGAAAACACATACAATTCAAAAATTTATAAATGGTGATGTAAAATATTTTGAGTGCCCAGAGAAAATTAATGACTATGGCAAAAGAAACTAAACCAACTTTTCTCAGACCCTAGAACCTTGGCGCCAGGTGTCTAATACTAAAAATTGCCTTAGGAGTAAGATGGTGCAAAGTCTTGTACTTTCCTGAACTCAGTAGATAAATTAATTGCCATCTTAGCAACATCAATTAAATTCAAATGTTTTACCAAGAATATTCACCAGTTAAACAGAGAAGTCATCAGACTCTTAAAAATCACACCATTTCAACTTGCATTTCTTTGCTGCAATGATATTAAAGAAACTGATTATGCCTGTGAATCCAATCCAGCAAAATCTTTCTGGAAATATTCAGAGTAAGTATTCCAATAGGATTTTTTTCATACAACACATGTAATACACTTAAGCCAACATGCTACAAGAAGCTAAATCAGAACAAAATATGTGGAAAACCCGTTTTTTGCTCAAATCGACACATTTTAAACACTGGCATAGCATTTTTCAGACAATTGATAAGGAGGTCAAATACTTCAGAAAAAAAAAATATATTTATATATATCATTTTATAGCACAAGACATTTTCAGAAGACACAATATAGTACTTTCATTTTAAAAATATAGACAACACATGAAATCAGAACATAAGATATCAACTCATAGCAACAAGATAATTCATGAAATGCAGCAAACAAAACCCTTACAAGTGAGAAACACAAAGACGCATCAGATATAGAAATCACTTTCAGAGAAAATTACACTACAACATACATAGGTTCTCAAACCTTCAAAAGTCAAAAGATCATTTGACAGGCCAAATAAAAAAGCTCTAATACAGTAAAACTGATCTGAGTAGGGATAACTCTTAAATCTCTTTCAGTGTGAGAATTTTGATGTTGGGCTTGCAGTAATGACTGCCAAAAAATAATATTTCATTATCAAGCAATTCATCTCTCAAATTGAAAAAGAAAACTCTCTCATCCAACAGCAATCAATAAAATTAAAATTCTGTAATTTAATGAGATCAGCTTCTTCTCTTCATATAAATTACTCTCCGATTAGTTCATTAGTGTGTGAGCTTCTGGGGCATACTGATATTAGCACTCAAAATAAATTTTGTATGCAATCACATTAATAGGGCATCCAAAATACATCTTCTAATTAAAAGGTGAAAATGTGCTACTTCTTGAATCCATCTCAAATTCAACTTGGTAAGATTTATTTCAAAACTCACTCGTTAATATCCGCAACATTGTGGATGCAAATAGATGAACCCATCTGCCTTACTGTAGTCATACTGCAGCATGTCGTCAAACTTCAGAGTCTCCCTGTCGCAGATGATGCTGTCGGCTCTGGTTACCGCATATATCACACCTCAAAATTCTGGGATTACTTCGCCTGGAGCTACAGAAACAGGAAATGCAGGTCGGCTAACACAAACTCAGTATCTAAAAACATAATTGACAAGGAACCAGGTGCGATGCCACGGCCCATCCTCGACGATACTCTCGGGCCTCTAAATACGACGTCCCTGCAGTTTCATGGCTAATGGCAGAAGAGGGGCGAATCCAGGGCTTACACACCCACGCCAAGCATGAATGCAGGAGTCCCAAACCTCATTGTTATCAGCTCAACCGAGATTGGCTGATAACAATAAAGTTTGAATTTGCCTCCCTTCATGCCAAAACAACGTGCAGGGCACGTTCCTATATCTCATATTGATAATAATCACACATCAAAATTGATCATTAAAATTAGACATAATACTGCCTGGCTCATGAAATAAAATATCACCACAGGTAAGCATTAAGTCTTAAATTACATGAATGCAGAGAAAATGAGGATAAATATGTTCATTCAAACCAGTTTTGCACACGAGAGGACAAATTAATCTTTAAATATGTCTTTCAATGAGAAAACAATAACAAGTTCGTGTTGGTAAACACACTACTCATTGTCTATCCTCAACAAAATAAAGTATTTTTTTAGTTCCAGTGTCAATATAAACATAATGTTATGTTTGGTGTATTTTGCAGACGAAATTACAGTAAATAAATCTGACTGTAAACAACTTTACATGATATTTCTGCAGTGCGAAGCACTACAGAATGCCCTGTTTCATTACACTAGAATGTTACCGTATACTCAAAAAATAAATTATAGTGTAATGACCTCACCATAAAACTCATGTGAAGTTCCATGTCAAAAGACACGTGGTGAATTAAAAGCAAACAGCTGGGATTGTTGTCACACTAGCAACAACTTTACAGAACAAAATCATCAACTAATACATCAACCAAAGTAATTCACTTGCACTTCAAATAACTTAACACATTTACCAAACGTTCTCCAAATACTTCGAATCCTGTCAATAGTTCCTAAACTTCACTTTAAATAATAAGTTTAGCATATACCATTTCCTTTTCTGAAACAGAAATCAAAACATTCACAAACATTTCCAGGATTGGACAGTTCACAACGGTTCAAACAAACCATCGAAAGCAGCGAGCTGATTGGTCAACTCCGACCGTCCAGTGCGATGCCTCCTTCGAACAAAGCCATCACAAATATGGTAGAAGGACCATGGAGTTAGGAGTATATAGGAGATGGCATGTTGTGATGTAGGTGAAGTCGCTGGAAATAGGTGGTTTTACTATGGACTAGTGATGGGAAATACAGTTCACTAGAATGAACTACGTCATTCCAAACTAGTCACATTTGAGAACAGTTCATTGGGAATTGTTCTTTTGAACTATATAGGTCACAGTCGAATGATCATGCATACTGACGAACTGCAGAGCGCAAGTGTAACCTCAGTCCAAGAATGAGGTAGGTCTTTCTCTGTACCTCGGCCCAACAACTAGATAGGTCTTTCTCTGTTTCCTCTTTCACAGTTCCATGTCCCCTCCCCAGAAGAATCTAAGCAAGCGTGAAACAGAAAGAGAAGCAAATAAGTGATGTTTGTAAATTAATTGCTGAATAATTAGGGCATTATTGCGTGTATAGGCCATTGACGGTAAAGTGAGCACTGTTTGAAGCTGTTTCATCAGACATAATAACCAATGAATACATTTCATTTTGGCCTTGGACTTTTGGTTTTGGGTATGCTGAATGTATACACTGTGTTTATTACTCATACGGCTGGGTTTATATAAACAAGTAGGGGAAGGATATAAATTGGTTGAAGGAAAAAAGTAACTTGGGCTTCAAAAGTGCTCACTATACATTATACATACACTCGCTATTAGGCTACCACCTGGTTGTGAGCTCTCTCACCTCTCCTTCACCCAACCAACTCCTTTTCCATTCCCTTCCTGAACTTACCAACCCCTCTCATAGATACCAATTCCTCCCTCAAAACATTCCACTCTCTCACAGACCTCACAAGCATGGACTGCCTATCCCGCTCCGTTCTCCTCCACACCTTCTGAAGCTTCTCACTGTTGTTTCCTCTTCCTCTAAACACCCCCTTACATAGCTTGCAGTGTAGCCCTCCCCATCCTCCCTCTTCAATCACCATCCTGTACATCCTGACTAGCTGTTCAACTTTCCTCCTGTCCTTCAATGAGCTCTACCCCATTTCTTTCATCATCACTGATGGCCCATAGTTCCCTTCTTCCTCATCATCCTGCCCTGCCTTCTCCACCTACCCTTCACCCATCTTGCTGCCCTTCTCTGCACCTTTTCCAGTTCTCGCACCTCCACATACGGGTCCCATAGTGCTGCAGCATATTCTAACATTGGCCGTACCATTGTGCCATACGCCTTCTCCTTCATATTACAGCTGACTACCTTCAGCACCCTTCCCAGTATACCCAGAGCCCTTCTTCCCTTTGCAACCACCCTCTCTATGTGTTTTTTTTCCATCTGAGGTCTCCCTGCAGTACAATCCCTAGATACTTATAATCTGCTGCTTCTTCTATCTCTTGTCCCTCCCATCTGTACATGTCCCTGTTTATCAACTTCTTCTTTGTGAACCTCACTACCTTAGTTTTTCTTACATTTATCTTTATTTTATTTTTCCTGGTCCACGACCATATCTTATCAATGTCCGCCTACAAATATCTGCCCCCCCTCTTCCACTTCAGCATACACAACACAATCGCCTGCAATCTTATTTTCCCCTTAATCCCCAAACCCATGTCATTTTCCATTATGGTAAATAACAAAGGAACCAGCACGCTTCCCTGTGGTACCTCTGATGTAACCTCCTCTTCCTCCGATATTGCCTCCCCCACTTTCACCCTCTACCTTCGGCCCCTGAGGAAGTCCCCTATCCATTCCACTACCTTCCTGTTCAGTATCAGCGACTCCACTTTCCTCATCAATGTCCCATGGGGCACCTTATCAAAATCTATGAAGCAGGCATCCACCTGCTTCCCCTCATCAACTACCTGCACCAGATCCTCTAATAAACCAGCCAGCTGAGTCTCACATGAGTATCCCCTCCTGAAACCGTGCTGGGTCCTCTAACCAATGCCTATTGTTCATAACCCTAAACACATACTGCACCACCAGCCTCTCCATTACTTTTCCTGTGCTTGATGTGAGACTCACCGGTCTGTAGGTGCCACGCCTCCCCCTATCCTCTCCCTGCTTGTGTATAGGTACCACCATAGCATCCTTCCAATATTGTGGTAAATTACCCTCTCCTAAGGACTTTTAAACAGCACTTCTAAATATTTTGCTAACTCCCTGCCACCAAACTTTAGTGCTGCATTTCCTATCCCATCTGGACCCCCTGACTTACTGCTCTCCAAACCCCTAATTACCTTTTCTATCCCCCATTCCCTCATCTTAAACTCACTAAACACCCCCCGAACATTGTTTGCCCCCCCTATTCCAACCCTCCTTTGCCTCAAACACTGACTAGTACTATCCTTGCAGCATCTCCGATTTTTCTTGGTCATTTGTCGCATGCCTACCATCCCTTCCTGTTAGCAGAGGGATCCCTTCCTCTCCTCCCCTTAACCTCCTAACATACCTAAACAATTTCCCCCATTCCTTGCCTTTTCCTTCTTCCACCATGTTCCCCAGAAATACATTCTTTGCCTGTTTGATCTTCCTTTCAAGCTCCCTACCCATTTGTTTCATCATTTCTTTAGATCTTATCATCCCTTCATTTCTCCACTTGGCATGTTATTTTCTGCACTTCTTCTTCATTTTCAAAATCTCCTGTCCATAATATGGCGGATCTCCCCCAGTCCGTAACCTTTTCATTGGCACAAATTTCTCCAACATAACCTCCATTAATCCTCTAAACTCCCTCCAGAACCCCGGTACACCCTTCTCCATAGACCATTTTTTAAACCTGTCTCTCAGGAATATTTCTGCCCCCTTCATGTCTCCTCTCCCATACCGCCACACCAACCTTTCTGCCATTTGTACTTCCCTCATCCTGCCAATCCCAATTCCCACAACCGGGATATGATGGTCGCTTATACCATCCAGTACTATTGCACCAACTACAGCATTTCTAGGTCTGACCAACACCACATCCAGCACTGACCCAACACCCTCCCCATTCCATCTCGTAGGTGTTTCTACTACCTGGACTAATCCTCTGTTGACTAACTATGCTGCCATTCTCTGCATCATGCTACCCATTCCTTCTGCACCCTCTACCCATTTCACCCCTGGCATATTCAAATCCCCTGCTACAACAACCCACTGCCTGTCCTTTAGTCTATCGAACCTCTCCTTGATAATCTCAATTGCCTGCCATCCGTCCTGGTGGTCTATATGCTGCCAGCAAAGTAATTTTCCTATTACTACCACCACACAATTTAATTTCCATTATCTTCCTCACTAACCCATTCTACTGCCCCTTTTAGCCTTTTCCTTACACACACCATTATTCCTCCTCCTCTCCCATCCCTGTCTCATCTGAAGATGGTGAACTTATCCTGCCTACATTCAATGTCCAGCACTTCCTCAGTCAGCCAAGTCTCCACAGCTACCACTATATCTGCTCCATATCCTTCAACCTTTCCCCAGAAGCCCTCCAGCTTGTTGTACACTCCTACAGTTCACCACCATTATCTTTATACTAGTACTCTGCTTTACCATCCTACGTTGCTTATCCCCTATTTCCACCCCTACGGCCTCATCAATGCTATCCTCTCCATTTCTCTCCACCTTTGTTTCCTTGCTTCTAACTGATTGCTATTTCAACAATTGCTGCTCTGCCCTGACCCTCTCCATGCAGCCAGCTACTTCCCTACCTAGTAGATCACCTAGAATCTTCTTTCCCTGTTCTGTCAGGTGAACCTGGTCCCTCCCTACACTTTCCCAGCCTACCGATTTCCTACTATCTATAAATGTAGCCCCCAAATCCTTACACACCCTCTCATATACCTCGCTCGTAGCCACTGCCTTCCTTTATCGTGAACGGCCTATAGATGAAATTACTTATTTTTTATATAGAAGTAAGATAAATGAATAGTGAAAATATCTTTATACTGTGTTATCCATGCCTATGTTGTGTAATATAACGCCAAATTACTTTTGACACTGATAGTAACGACCACAACAATATTATATTAGGTTGTGTTGCGAGAGACAACCAGATGTAAAGTTAATTTTTCCAAGTCAGGCATGTACAAACTCACAAAAATGGTTCCGACAAACTGGAGTTATTCATATCAGTATTGGAAACTTTCTAACAGGACTTTAATTACAAAAATAACTTAATTTTAATATGATGCAAATAATGTCAAAAAGATATATCCGAAGTATTGAGTGAATATACTAGAAAAAAGCAGTTTTTCACGGTTTTCTAAATTTTACTGTCGTAGCTATACTGGTATTAGTGCGGCTATCAGATGTATTTTCTTACAGATACGGGAATTTCTGTATGTCTGACAATATTGTATTTATAACACGAGTGAGTGAGAGAGTTTTACAACACCGCAACAGCGAGGTCCTTATTGCCAATGATGATGAAACAAGTTAAATGGACGACACAAACATCCATGCCCTGACTGGGTTTCGAACCCAGAGTCCCTCGCACCACAGACTGACGTGCAACCAACTACGCAATTGGGGTCGGCACGAGAAAGTAAGAAAGAACGAAAGATTGTTGCATGGCCATAGGTCTGCCAACTGTCTTGCACTGTGTGTCCTGCAGTTCCCGACTGATTTGCGACTCATGTCACTATTGAACTAGTTAGGTCTGTGATCCCTACAGTTCGAGACAGTGCTGAACGTGCAAAAACAAAGATACCGATAGACAGAGACAGATAGATAAGAAGTGTGCACGTTGCGATGTGGCCAGTCAAGGTGGGGGCGGGAGCTGGAGGTGGGGATACTGCAGGGAGTGATGAACGACGGATTATCTGAGCATGCGCAGCGGCACACCTGGCGTAGTTACGGTACTGAATGTCTGACCGATATCACAAGAGTCTAGTTCTTTTATGTTGCAGTGAACTATGCACCTAGTTCTTTTTCAAGACTAGTTCAAAATGAACTGGTAGTTCGTGAACTACCCATCACTACTATGGACTCTAGCCACCATCTTGACAGTAACCAAAAAATTGTGTTTACATTAGAATGACATTAAGAGAGAGGTTACATTCGACACATTTTGTGTTAAACAAAAAAGAAGATAATGAATAAATAAATATATATATTACAATTCACATGTGAAGTTTTACTAGTTTATTATTGGCTTGCGTTAGTTGTGCAATCAAATAATTTCCTCAGAAAACTATCAATCATGAGTGTGTGTAGTGCGGACCAATTTTGGGTTATGTGCAACAATAAGCACGTGTTTCAGATATAGTGCTCAAATATCAGGATTTGTGGAAAACTATTTTTTAAATAAATGATTAAATAAAGTATAACAAGCGTGCTACCGTTGTCGTGTAGCGTATTGCATGTTCGGTATCAGTAATGAGTGCAACTAACAGCTTAGGTAAATTTCTGGAAGGCAAAGTTCACATGTTCCTGAGCCACGAATAAATAATTATTTGCTGGCATTTATATTTAAATTCCTAACATTGACTCAGGAGGTTAGCTTCCAATATGACTTCATCTCCTTTATACATATTAAATGTCAATAAAGTAAATGGTTTCTCGTATATATAAATTTATATCCCGTTTTAGTTATTCCCTCGCTTTACATTGTATTAGTTCTCTGTTATGATACAGTTTTATACTTATTTATACCTTATTGTAGGGTACAAATTTGTTTCTTGCATCTACAATGTTGGACAGTGTTAAGTAACCCTTGGTACATATCTTAAAACACAGAAATAAAAATTTTCACTGAATTGTATGCACTGGACAATAAAGTATTTTGGAAATATTTCAGAGGAAGAAAAGAGGGGAGGGACAGGAGACAATTCTGGATAATTTTATTCCCTATATCTATAAAACATGTGTTACATCTTTTTCCAAAAGTGCAATTTGGTACCAAAGGCTTAGTAGCCACAATTTTAATTTAGCCCAGCAGTTAAAAAATTTCACATTGGAAGAGAAAACTAAAATAGGATATTATTTGTATAAATACACATTTAGGGATAGTAAAGGAACCACCCAATAGTTAGGTTAAAATGTATGAAAACTTATTTGCCATCATTTTAGGTTACCTACGTTGGGTAGTTTAATTGTATTAGGATACATTGTTGAGCTACAATGAGTGAAAGACGCATGCACCGCAATTATATCGATAGCAAGCGCACATATACTAACCACTGCCAAAGTGGTCCACACACACACACTTGTGACAAAATTTCTTTATTGTTACCTACCAACTTGTACAATTATTATTTTTAGTGTGAATTCTCATCTGAATACATTAAAACTATTCAGTTTCAATATCTCAGAACCACACTTCAGAAACCTGGCATACAAACACTCCTTTAAGAAAAAGCATTATCGCTGAAGAAATGAGGTTCCTCTCCTCCCTTCCCAAGGGGGTTGGGGAGGAGAGGAACTGCGGTGGGCATAGTGGTAGGATGCTTGCCTTCCACCAATATTATCCATGTTGGTTTCCCTGTGAGGTTAATCACAGATTTTCACGTATAGGAATTGAGCTGGTTGATGCTGCTGGCTGGCATGTTTTCTCGAGGTTTTCCAGTTTTCCCCACCCTTGCATTTCAATGCTGCTCCATATCTGCCATATTTCACCCTCATTGGCTCTCAATACCTTGGTTGTTACAAACCAACAAATCTCTCTCAACTCCTCCCATCAGATGATGGAGGCCATGGTGGTGTAGCGGCTAGAGTATTCGCTGTTTCACGAAGCACAATTTTTTTGCATCCCATATTTATTTATTTTATTTATTTAGCTTCCACTTTTACACAACAAATGTGATGGGAATTGTCATAAAGATAAACATGAATATATATAAGATACAAAAATTACATAGAAAAATCTGAAAAAACATTACAATATAATAATTAGTAAAATATATACATAGTAACTTACAATAACTTATTGATTACAGTGCACAATACTAAAAACATTACACAGCGGAAAATTTATATAGCACATTATGTTTGCTAAAAATATTCATCTATACTATAATATGCATTTTCTAAGAGATATTTTTTAAGCAATTTCTTGAAAACAGACAACTTGTCCTTTAAAGGCTGTTTCAGTGTTGTTGGTAATTTATTAATAAATTTTACTGATGAAAGGAATGGGCTTTGTTCAAATTTCTTTCTTTTGTCTTGTGTTGCAAGAATGTATATCCTTGTTTATGCAGTAATTTAATTTATTTAATGCAAAAATAATAATGGTGTAAATATATATGCTAGGAAGTGTGAGAATGTTTAGGTTTTTGAAGTAAGGTTTGCAAGAAGTGGAGGCTTTAATGCTGACTATAATGCGTATAAATTTTTTTTGAGGTTTGAAGACCTTTTTCCAATCGTGAGACACACCCCAAAATATTATTCCATATTTCAGTATAGAGTGGACATTGGCAAAGTATAGTTATTTGACTGCTTCCAGAGAACATGTTTTCTTAATGGAGTAAAAAGCAAAGCAATAAGAACTTAATCTGTTGCATAGGGTTGCAATATGTGCTTTCCATTTACAGTTACAGTCAATTGTCAGACCAAGTAGTTTAGTATCTTTTACAGTAGGTAGGACTTCCTTATTATGTTGTATCAGATTTTCAATGGAATTGATGTTGGAGGATGATATTTTGAGAGAGAAATACATAAGTGAATATTTTGCTATATTAAGAGTCTCAATTTATTATTTCTAAACCATGTCCCCATTTCCTATAAAGCGGTTCTGGTGTTAGCAAAGAGCTCTTCGCGGTTTTTTCTCACTTATGATTATAGATGTGTCATCAGCAAATATAACTGCATTACTATTTTTTAGACAAGTTGGAAAATCATTAACAAATATTAAAAACAACACTGGCCCTAAAATAGAGCCTTGAGGTACACCTATTTTTACATTAGAGGTATTGGATCTGTATTCAATCAAATGATTTTTGTTGTTACATTAAGAAAGGCAAACTTGCCGAGTTCTATTAGAAAGGTAAGATTTGAACATTTGAAGTGAAGAGTCTTTAATACCGTAACCTATCATTTTCTGAAGAAGTAATTTATGATTGACACAACCAAAAGCCTTGGAAAGGACTTGTCGATTATTGTTTATTTATTTTTGTTATGCAATATGGACATTTGTACACAATTACATTAACATAAAAGTATAGCAGATAAATAATATAATTTACACACTTCTTAATTCTAGCAGCTCTACAAACATGTTGAGACTACATGTGGTTGCAGTAAAAGTTGTTACAATTCATGAACAGATAGATATTAAGGTATAAATATGTATAGTCTACATTAGATTGGAACACAAGGTACATGAAGTCTTCTTATATCAGTTTTGTTCTGCATCATAGAAATTCATCTTTATGTAAGCATTCTTCTACGGAATAGAAGGCCTTATTTAAAAAGTATAATTTAACCGCTCTTTTTAATTTCTGTAAACTATTTCTGTAATTGACTTCAAATGACTGGGTACGTTATTTATTAGTTTTGCCCCAGCATAGTATGGATTTCATGTAAATGTTGAGGTTCAGTAGGAGAATAGGTGAAAATGATTAGCTTGTCTGGTGTAGTAATGGTGTATATCGCCATTTTTAACTTTTTTAATGTTTTCCATGTAAAAAATACATACTATGGTACATATACATGCATGGAAGAGTGATAATTATTTTGTTATTTATAAATAGCGGCCTACAATGGCTTCTTTTTTCTTATTAATCTCACTATTTTCTTATGTAATCTAAAAGCCTTTTTCCATTTTGTCAATTTATCCCAAAATATGATTCCATAATTTATTATGGACTGAATATTTGAGAAATAGTATGCAAGTGTTGTATTATTATTACAAATTTTTTTTAAGGTATGTACCACAAAACACATTGAACTCAATTTTTTACAGACACCATCAACATGCTCATTCCATGTTAAATTACTGTCTAAGACCTAGAAATTTAGTACTATTTACTTCCTGTAACCCGTCTTTTTCTATTGTGCATCTTTCATCCTGCATTGTATGTTTACTTCTTTGCATGAAATTCATGAGCACATATTTATTTACATTTAATAGGTATTACTTTATTATACTGAAACCAATTGGACATCTGTCACTGTTTGTTTTATATTTTATTCAAGAACAGCATTATTTGAACTAGTTACCAAAATGTTTGTATCATCCGCAAACATTATAGCGGAGCCATTTGTTATTTGTTCTGGAAAATCATTAATAAATATTAAGAATAAAATAGGTGCCAGTATTGATCGCTGTGGCACTCCTACTCTAGTAGTTCTGGTATTGGACATAACATTTGTAATGTGATTTTTGTCATAATATCTTATGGAGGTGATCTGTTTTCTGTCTTCAAGATATGATTTAAACATATTATTGGTTACACCTCTTACCCCACATTGTTCAAGTTTTTGCAATAAAATATTGTGGTTGACAAAATCAAAAGCTTTTGAAAGATCTGCGAATATACATGTTGAGAACTGTCTTTTATCAAAAGAAGTTAATATTTTCTCAGTAAAACTGTAAATAGCTTGTTCTGTGGATCTGCCCTCTACAAAGCCATTCTGATGCAATGAAATAACCTTGTTTTTTATTAAGAATTGTTTCAGTTTATTTGCTATCAATTTCTCTAAAATTTTTGAAAAGAGCGTAAGAAGAGCAATAGGCCAGTAGTTATCAATCAATGCCTTGTCACTTTTTTTATGTATTAATACTACTTTTGCATATTTGAGTCTATCAGGAAAAATTCCCTGGGCAAGACATTAATTGAAAATGTAAGTCAAAGGCAGTTTTATAACATAAGAACATTTTTTTAGCTGAGTCATAGGTACCTCATCTATTTCACAGGAGCTTTTTCTTTTGAAATTTTTAATTACATTTATGTCGTCTTCTTCAGAGATAGGTGTGAAAAACAGCGTGTTAGAATTCCAAGTGTTAAGGTCTTTGGGGTATGTGTGCAGGACAAATATTTGTAGCTCTGTGTTCATTTTGCAATTTTGGTGGGATGTTTGTGAAATATTCATTAAAACTATTAGATATTTCCTTGCTATTTTTGATTTTAATACCATCAACTTTCAAGGAAAGGTTAACATGTCCTTGCTTAGGTTTCAATTCATTATTAATAATGTTCCACATTGCTTTTGTTTTATTTGAGGAGGCTATTCTTTCCCCATTGTATTTCTGCTTTGCTACTCCAAGTAACTTGTTATATAATTTGTCGTATTGCTTACAGTATAATTTTTGTTTTTCCCCTGGGTTCTTAGTATTTTACGCATTGTTTTAACCTCTGTTCTGAGACTGTCAGACCTTTACTAATCCCTTTTATTTTCGAGCTACTGCTACATTTTACAGATTTGAGTGGAAAGGCATTATTAAAATGACAAAGAAATGTATTAATAAAACTGTTCCAGGCAATGTTTGGTTCAGTTAATGTATAAACATCATCCCATTTTCCATTTACAAGTAGGCTTTTAAAAATATTTTTACATTTTTTATCTAAATATTCATAATTCATCATCAATATTAAAATAAGCTTATGCCCAATTAGTTGCAGTCAAAATTAGAATTTTTAAAAAGGGTGAGATAGAGTTTAAAGAAAATCACGCAACGTGTTCCTATTTTGCAGATGGTGTAGTTATAGGAAAATAATGGCTTTATATAAGTTTTCTTTATTTTGACTACCTTTGGAAAATCATAAAATGTAAGCAGTTGTCATTTTTGTAATGATTACTGCCTACCATTAAATACATCACCATCTAAACACACAAGTAAACTTTAACATATTGTCAACAGCAGGTTTATTAGATAATGGTAAACCAAGAACACAACGAAGGGAATACAAGGAAGGAACTGGTCAAATTGTCTTTATTGAGTCACCCCAGAAATTGCATGGAGTGATTTCAAGAAACCATGGAAATTGCAAATCACGAAGGCGACATTAAGTAGCTATTAAAAATGAGAACTGATTTGGTTGTAGGTCTATATTCTTGTATTGATAAACAGCTTATTTCTTGTTTGTCACTGCAACTCTGCTGACTTAGGGAGAAAAAAATTGTAAGGGTGAAGTTTTTAAAAGGTGTAGCCTTGTATTGGTTTACGAGATGATTTGCCATTACTAACAAATCAATTCCATAAACTCCTACACTGAAATAGCAAATCGGCATTTTAAAAATACGTATCAGCGGTTTTATAAGTGTCTGTACATCTAACATGTCCGTGGTACGTTAGTAATCGCAACCGCACTTGCAAAAATTAAACACACCGCAATTGCTAATTAACAAACTTACGTAGATAACGTATCCCTATACACACAATAATTGTGTATCTTTCACGGATGTATCCACTGTATCTACGAATACACTAAACACTGAACTCGCATGGCCCGGTTCGTACGCATTTACATACGTTAATATTAGTTTTCGCTGGTCGCCGAATAAATAAAAAATATGCCATAGTTTAAGGCGTCTTTACATGCGAAATCAACATTTCACAAACGCAAGAATAACTATAATTTAGAAAAAAACTATAATTTGGAAAAAATTCAGAACTAGTGAAGCACTCGCATAACTGCTTCACTTGTAACGCACGCGTAGATGATTTCAGTAGTGTATTATATTCGATTTTAGTACGGTTAAAGTTTTTACTTAACTTTCAAAAGTTCCTGTAGTCGTCAGAAAATTATTTCCTGCAATATTTTCAAGGCCAATGTATAGGGAATTTGAAGTAAATAAAACAAGACACCGTATACAACACTTCCATTTAAATGTAAATAATTCATAACTTTGCGTTTTTAACGGCGAAATTTATATTTAGTTATCTGAGACAATCACTCACACTTTATGTATATTATCGTTTAGGTCAAAAACGGTTGTATATTAATTTTTGTCGGTTTTAATACTCGTACACGTGGAAGAAAAGCCGATGCAATGTTTTTGGCTACTGTTCACCGCGTGACCCTTTACAACAGAAAATAACCGTCTAACTCCGCGTTATAAACCGGTTTCACTTGTTAATATTGCACAGTATAGGACATGGTCACCCTCTGAGAAGGACCATATGGGAAAGTAGCCGAAAAAACGTGAGACACCGGTGCCAGCGCTCCTAGCGGTTTGTGCTGTTCGTACAATAATAAGCTGTGCATTGGCTGGGTAGTTTTGAGTAATATGGATGCGTTTTAATTCAAATGTTTTCGCTTGAGTGGTTATTTATTATGACAGGAAATATTTGTGTGGTTTTTGGCTTCAATAATTATAATATTGCGAACTACAGCAAGTCCTTTTTAAGATTTTCAAAGGATCCAAGTCGGTAAGTACTCGAGCTGTCGTGGATAACATTTTCCATTCGTGTTGTTATTGCAAATTCCATTCAAACAAACCTCAATTTACTTAAATACTGTTTTGTTGTTTCCTAGGTGCAAGCAATAGGTGCAGAAATGTAACAGCAGGCTTGGTTGTAATGTTGAAAAAAGGGACTGGCTGTTTCTACCTACAAGAGAATAGTGTGTTCCAACCTTTTCAGAAAAAACTATTTTTGTAACCCAAAGATGCTTCCACAAGACCAAGAATGAAGACACTTGAGTGTCCAAGCTGCTATTTCTCATCTCGTATACTGAAGGGCCTTGCGAAGTTTGATAACCTTTAACCTCAAAGGTGCAGGTTTGTTTTTATTGGAGCGACATCTTGGAAAATAAAAGTAAACAATTTTTACAAATTCCACATTCGTCTATTAAACTGGCTGAAGACTCTTTTTAAAGTGTGTGTTTTGTTCAGCAATTTGAGCTAGGGATACAATTTATTGATTCCTTCAGAAAAGTTGTTTACATACGTATGTGTGTCTGTGATGGCTCGTACAATGTTTACATAGTCAGTGTCCCTGTATTAACCTGGTTGGGGCCTCTTAAGTGTTTGTATAGTTCAGCAAGTTGAGCTAGGGATAAAATTGATTAATTGCGTCAAAATAGTGTTTTCATATTTGTGTCGGTGATTGATCGTAAAATGTTCACATATTAGCCAAACATTATGCACCAAGCCCGAGTCCCAGCGTCAGCAGGGTAATAAATACCCAAAACAATGATTCAAAGTTGCGCCGGCAAATTTATTTAAGGTGGTAACGCATCACCGAAAATGGGAGTTTCCCCATAAATGATTGTCATATGTAGTCTATTTGCACTGAGAAATAATGTATGTGTGTTTTTCAATTTGACACATTTCTGTACTACTTGTAATATTACTGTACTATTGTCTCATGAAAACATGTTTAATTGCAAAAGGATTGAACTGAACATTAGGCACCGTACCTAAATTGACAATGCTACCAATACAATTTAGAAATACGCCAGTGGGGAGGGCTATGAACTTGAGGAAAACTGAGGGGTAAAAGGTTATAATGAAAAAGTACATATTTTATATTTTTTTACCCCATAATTTCCCTGGTATTCATAGCCCTCCCCACAATCGTATTTGTATCTTGTATTGGTAATATAGTTGTTTAGTTGATGTATTTTGCAGTTTTTTTTTTTTTTTTGCAATTTAATGTATTTTCATAAATAAATATTACATTATTTATATATTTTTTACCTATTTTAAACCCAAGTTCCCTTATCTTCAAAGCGTTCCCCACTATCGTTTTTGGGGTTTCTATTGGAAAAATTTTGATGCCCCCTAGTAGCCGTGTTCTGTGTAATTAGTAGAGTGGAATTAAACCATTTTCTGAGATTTTTTTAAACGCCCCCATTTTTTTTAATTGCCCAGTTTTCAGCATATTTATTTAGTTTATGTACATATCCATATTGTGTATATACTTCTTCAGTGTATTTTCATACTCTGGAATGTTACTGTTTACATTTGGGAAACTATGCATTCGAATATTACTTTGTATATTATTTAGGTTGTGTTTTCACCAACTACCAAATATTTTCTATGATATATTAAAGAAACAACTGAATGAAAACTGTGATAGTTTGCTTTCTAGGTAGTCGCTTACCTGTATGCACCCAAAGGTCTACATGTCATTACTGTTTTACTGTGCAAATATTTTAATTTCTCTACATACTGAGTTTGCAAGTAATTTTAATTTGAATGAGTGGATAATCTTTCGGTGGCGAGAATAATTCTTCTCCAGCCAGTGTGTCAAAAGTTCATTCTGTGTGCTTAACACTATGTACTGACACCACACACCAGACAGTTTAATTGCAGCAGTGGGGATGTCATCAGGTTGTCTACAGTTGGCAAGTCAGTGTATATATTGCAGAGTATGAACCAGCTGTCGATTGAGGGTTACCGTCAAAACCAATCAATAGTAGTATCAACATTCCCCCCTCCTCACCATACATGCATTTGTTTACACAACTGTGTACAAAACTTTAAACTATAATATTTCACTCCTGAGAGTCATCGTTATATCTGAGTGATATTAATTAGAAATCTTTTACAAATAAATAAAGGATTTTTTGAATATTTTAATTCCTCTTATTTACTCCCTGAAGTACTCAGTATTTTAACTTTAGGCATACTTCTATAGTACTAACTTAAATGAGATGTTTTTCAATTAATTATTTTGCTACATCCTACAATGCAGATAAGTCACTTATTGTGATATGCACAAATTTCTTTGACCTGTTAGCCTATTTACAAAGTTTTGTTTGCAGTGATCACAGTAGTGGAGAAAGTACTTGCAAATTGCATTACAATAACAAGTGTCATGAATTTGAACAGAAAGTACCTTATATTCATTACCAAGGTAAGTTATTTCCAGTTCAGCTACTTTTGAATTATGCAGCATGATTTCCAGTCTTCTTGCCATGAAGCATATAAAAACCTGTGGTAAAATTCAGGTTGGTTATTAGAAGTGACTTGTTCATGATCTAATGTCATGAAAATTTGGAAATAAGCTTTGTTTTTGAAAGTGAATTACAAAATTAAATGTGCTTAATGCATGCAAAACTTGAGAGGTGAAGTAAATAAGCTGAATGGCTTGAGTACATATGTTAGTATGTACTATCAAATATTTTGATCAATTGCATTTTCATCCTAACACCAGCTGTACGGCATAAATTTCATTAGTAGATGGTAGGAAATGATTGATTAAAATGTTTAAAGATTGTTATCTAGTTAGGTTCTGAAGTACTCTCCTTAAAACAGTAGACCTTATTTATATTTTGTGTAGTATTTAAATTATTTAACACATCTATAATCTCTAAAATGGCACCTAAGTGGCGTGATATCAGAGGCGATGGTACATTTTCATATTTGGTATAGGAGTACCATTGTGTTGTTAAAGCTGTAAGCATTTTGCAGTCAATGTTGCTGCTTCCTCCATGTATTATCTACACTAGCCAAGAAAATGGATGTCTTAAGTAGGAAGTTGTGCTTCAATGCATGTATGTACTATATGAACACACCATATGTGGTGGTCAATGAAATGATCAAACTTAATAGTTCTACAGAATTTAATTGGGGTACTTTCCATAGGCACTGACATAGTGTTCTAAGATGTAATGTGACCTGAATTAGTCAAGTAAAATAATGACGCATTTGATATTTTACTATGGAACGATACTTACTAAAATCCTAAATTTCGAAATCGAAACCACTTCTGAACAAGTGGCTTAATTGCATCCGAACTGAATACCACTATATGTTCAAATACTATTGTACTAAATGGTAACTTTGAACACAGTCTCACTATTTGTGGTATGTTTCTGTGTGTGTGTTTCTTTTTACATATATATGTACAAATAAAACATTTTAAAAGGAGTGAGGTGAACAGTTTTGCCATAATTTATAAAAACCTGCTAAATGATGAAGTGATCAATTAGTGCCTATGAAACCAGTATTTGGAAATGAGAGGGAGGAGGCGATACACTTGCCCCTTCTGTACTTAACTGTGCCTTTAGTATGGTTACAAATTTGACAGTACACCCATTTCGATTAAAATTTCCCCCAATCCCGAGTTGCTCTGTACTGCAAAAATACTTTGTTTTGTTGATGAACAGGCACTATATATTACCAAGCTACAGAATAGTCCTTTGTGTATAATTTTTTGTTAAATCCCCCAAAATTTCATAAGTTGTTCGATCTGATTATGAAGAAGTGACTGTGAGGTTTCAAATGTTTGATACTTATGGTTGAAGCATGGCTGCCAGTGGCTTAACCATAGCTGCCTGTGTTTCACTTGAGGCAGTGTAGTTGTGGCATAACTGCACGGCAAAACTGATTTATATATGTATTGATGGACCTGCATCCATCAGGCGGTTACATGATCTTCGACCAATCGCAGTGCAACATTTTTTTTATTTGTCAAACTTTAACTTTCGACGGACCGACGGATGGGCCACCACATTCTAACGAGATTTTGTTGATACGAATGCGCACTTTGAAATAAAATGCTACGTGTTTGATATGTGTTTATTTATATTGGTGGTAAATTCAGGAAATTAAAACTTAAACAATAATGAGTATTTTTATCACATAAAAGTTAATTTCTCCAAAAATTTTCTCTTTTGAAACAGTATTTCCAACCATAATATACCTTCTACGAAAGAAGAAAGCAGAATAAAAACCATATATGTTAGGAATATAAATTTGTGAACTATTTATTTTGTTGCTAATTTAGCGATAAAAATTTCAAAAGGCAGTAAGTTAATATTTAGGCAACTTATTTTGTTGCTAGGTTAATCTTAAATATCTAAAAGAAATTACCACTTATAGAGCTAATAAAAGCCACAGTGTTAAATCACTAACTGAAATAGAGCTATTTTTAATTAAACTTTCTTGAATAAAACATAGATAAGTTTTGGAGATTTCTCTGTCCAAAAATTTTTTTGGTTATGTTCGTTTCCAATTATTTTTGCAGAAAAATTTATGCTTTAAGTGCATTTTTAAATATGACATAGTAATATGAATGAGCAACTATTATATTACATTCGGCAAAACAACATGTTTTAATTCTACAAGCAAATGCACTTAAATCGTACATGCCGAGCCATGTAAATTTGAATTTCCTGGATATTCGTCAGTACAAGCTACTAGGAACGCTGTTTTAGCATGTCTTGCTTGTTGACAATGTTAAAACACCTCAGTTTCCCATATTGTCCTTCTACCATATGTGACCATCACGTCAGTTGAAACATGGCTGCTTTTCGTGTTCTTTCGCTTCGTCTCCTGCTGCAAATCAGTCAGCACTTTTCACTGTCCGAGACATGGTTCGCATGGAATCATCACCAGGTAAGTATTTTCGTGACATAGATGGGTAAATTCTACACACGAAACACAGTCAGAAAAAAGTTTTTAACAATTTTAATTAATTAGCAATTTTTTTTCGCGACAAAGCCTCGGTTTCACTGTGGCCTTTGTTTACACTTTACCCTTTCAATTCATATAACAGTTCACTTTTCATTTGCCCTTATTAAGTGTTCATTAACGACTAGATACAAAACAGTCACTTTAAATCAACACCATTTCTTCTTTGCTTGATGTGTAAAGTCTTTCAGATCTTATATAAAATGTTGTCGACTTCACTATTAGATTTTCATTTTATATTACTATTGGAGAGATAGTCTAAGCACATGAACTACTTCACTTGGTATTTTGCTGGACTAACCTCCAAGCTAAAATTCCATTTTAAGAAGAACCTAGCAAGTAATTAAGGGAAAGGAACCCGTATAAGGAAAAAGTCTATTCCCATAGTCCTTGCAATGTTCCGAATTCCCAAGCAACGTAAAATGTCAACAATACTTTCTTATGAACATAGAGATTACATCAGACAACTACAAAACATTCAAATTAACAGAAAACTCTAATATTCCCAACAATTGTAATGCAGCCAACTACAAAACCTTAAAATTAACAGAAAACATTAATATTCCCAACAATTGTAACACAGACATAAGGAAAACATACAAACAACATGGTACTTCAACAATAATAAATGCATTGAAAATATTCACATGACAAAACATGTCGTTCGTCACTATGGGAATATATCGAGAAGATAAATAAACGATTATACATGTCATTGTATCTCCGGATAAATTAAAATACCAAACCCTCCATTTCAGTACGAGATGGAATTTCAATCAACAAATTGGTGAGAACCAGATCCCCGACACCTAGAAGTAAACATGGTTAGGTTTTTAGCAGAGTTGTGTATGAATGTTTTTTTCTCATCATAAAAATGTGATAGTGTTTTAGTGTGATATGTTCCCCTTAATTATTTCGAGTAAGGTGCAATGGTTAGGGCTGTACGTAAATTTCACGTATTCATAACTTCAGTAACATTAACAAAAATAAGTAAATCTTGCAGTACTTCTCAGTTCTTCTGTAGCCTCCGCCGTATCAATGACACGTGCATGTGTTCCTCCATTTTCCCTACGTAGACTTTGGTGTCAGCAGCGTGTTATAACAACATAAGTATCATAACCTTCAGGACATCTGTGAAGCTTCATGTAGCGATGTTACAAACTAGGATCATTTTAATAGCATTCTTGTATTTCTTCCGGGCAAGGCGAACATACGTGACAAACGGCGTGATATAATAACAATGAAAAATTCAATAGACCCTTTACACAAGTACATAAACAAGACACTTTAATACACTTCAAATAATAAATTTGCCATTTTCACTCAAGGCTCTAGCATCAAATTAGCTCCGGGCATTTATGATGTGTTGAACGCAATGTAGAAAATTTCGCTTTTGGCAGTACATCTGGCCCATCAAACTACGACGTTACCTTCAAACTTTGTTTAAGGTGACTTCACACTTGTGTTGTCATATTACTCCATTTCAGCTAAATTCTTACAAAGTGTCAAGTAGGGTCTCAACAGCATTATGTTGCTTCGGTCAAAAGGATTTCCTTCCAGATCGACTAACTCGTAGCAGTTGCCACGAATACCTTGAGTTACTCTACGGCCCTTCAAAAATTAAAAATAACTTTTTTGTTACGCCTGCCCAATAACTTTGGGGTTTGCTCTTCGTAATACCAAATCGTTTACAGAGAATATATTCTTTTTACTGACTGCAGTACTTCACCATTCAGCAGACAAAAACAACCTTCTCCTAACCAGATCTATGAATTCTTGTTTTACCTTCTCGGAGTCTTTCTCAGTAGTGATAACATCAAGTTTAGGAAAATCTCGCAGCTCTTCTACGACACATCCCAAGTTTTGTTCGGTCAGAACTTCGTGGGGAGACACACCTGTAGTAACATTTATAGACTACCAGGTTACCTTCACGAATCACAATCATCTTGCTTATTACAATCGTGTCGGGCGGTGGCCAAGGCGGTATGTCATCAATCTCCTCCTTACTTCACAGCCTTGCCTCTTCTCCTTCGTTCCTCATATCCACCTACCATGTCATCCTTCTCTCATGTCGTATTTCAATCTCATACATCAACCTTTGTGTGTACAGTACACACCGCTGTAGGCTGAACATGCCCTTACATTTGCAGGTAGGCGTGTTGACGTGCGGAACCTATTCTCTCCTGATGTGCGGTTCGTTCTCCCTTATCTCTTCTTCCTTCTACTTCTCTTTCTTGTGGACAAGGCCAATTTGCCCCATCTCAAGGGTCCAATTCTTCTAAAGTGACGTGTCTTGTGCAGGTGCGTCCTTTGGCCTCGCACTTTCCTTCGTCGAAATACTGTGGAACTGTTAGTGCAAGCATTTCGTAAAGTGACTGTAGGTACTTCTGTTAGGTGTTCTGACATGTCGTACAGAGTACATATTTCTGTTTCAGTTCTGATTGATTCCAGTTGTACAGAACAATCATGTAAAAATATAAGGGAGGTTTCACAACTCGACATTTCAGGTGTTTCTGCATTGGTGGTAAACCTAACTGAAACAACAGCTGTTACTTTCATCAGGTTCACATGTGACGTCTTCAAATATTCATTCTCTGCTTGCCAAAATACTGCAATGTTTTCAAAGTACTGTTGTGTTGTAGGGGTTAATTTACAGATTACAAAATTACATTCAGACAAATGGTGTGCGATAGGTGCAGACAGTACTTAACTACAAAATTTGAGATTCAGGGGTTTTCACAGTAATTTTTGGTGTATTTTGCAGACGAAAGTACAGTAAATAAATCTGACTGTAAACAACATTACATGAGATTTCTGCAGTGCTTCGCACCACAGAAACCTCTCACCTTCCTATTTCTCACCATCTTTGACTGGGTGGCTATCTTAACTGTCACTGGTATGAGGTCTTTAACGATTCCTATTTCACTGTTTTTAGTAACGGTTTATAGCTACTTGACTGTGTTCTCATGCTACTGAGTACTGCACTTACGATTGTTCGGTGGGTTTGTGTTTCACCGGTCCTCCCCTCAACCAGAGAGCGGTATTGGCCAGATACGGCCACACGAACCTTGACTTGGGTCTACATGGTGACTCCCTGTATCGGCCAGGAGTCGACTCTGCTTTGGCGGCATGTGGGGGCATCAGGTGTCGTTGTTCAGTATGGGATGCTGAGGCGCCTACTTCTGCAACTATTGATGGGGAGGGCACAGGAACAAGGAACACCGAGGCAGTGCGAAGGAGTGGCACAGGATGGCCCTCTACCCCGACTGTGTGGGTTCCTATCTAAGGGTAGGCTGTTTCTGTGAAGTGGCAGCATGAGGGAGTGGCGGATGACCACCCTCAACATCAACTGCTGGTGCTCCTCATTGAAGGTCTGGGTAGGTGGGGGCATCGATGGTCGCGATGTCCAGGTCTTTCGTTGGGGCAGTTGCTCCAGTTGTAGGGTAGCAGGAGGCATCAATGGTCTCCATGCCTGAAGTGGCAGTGCAAGGGAATCGTGGACGACCGTCCTCAACCTCGACTGTTGGTGCTCCTCGACGAAGGTCTGGGTAGTTGGAGGCATTGATGGTCGTGACGTCCAGGTCCTATGTTGATGCAGTTGCACCAGGTGTAGGGTAGTGGGAGGCATCGGTGGTCTTATTGTCTGGTGCATCGGCTGTCGATTGAGTGGAAGGTATAAAAGGTCTCTCATCCTCTATGGCGCCGACAGGTGGAGTTTCCTGCGTGGCAGGAGGCTGGGACAGAGTGTTATCGTCGACTGTGCTCGACGCACCCTGCGGTCTTGATTGCTCGCTGTCAGGAGCAGGGATCGGCTCTGTGGAAGCTAGAATGACCTTGATCCCTTTTCTGGGTGTTTCATCCAGTACGGCAGTCGGTGTTGGGTCCGTGGCATGTCCGCTGCCTGATGGCCCAGTGGTGGGTAGTAGCATTTCCTCAGACCCAGAGATTGACTTTGTAGAAGCTGGGGCAACCTTGACCTCTGGCTCAGGAGTTGTACTAGGTGGCAGGGTAGGCACTTGGGTTGTTTCTACCTCTCTCACTGATGGCGGTTTCGATCGTTCTGAGATTCTACTCCATTGGCGGTGTGTCTGGCCATATTCTCGGTCTCAGGGGCTACGTCATGACGCTTCAGTGCAGTCACTCGGTCACATCGGGCTGCTACTTTCTGTGTGTAGCTGCGTGGTGTCGAGGGCAGTGATTTGATGGAAGCTACTCCTCGATGCGGGTCTAAGTCTACTCTCCAAGGTGTAGAGTAGCTTGGCTCCCTATCGGTGTCTGTGGTTCGTGCCTCGGGCCTCTTTGATGGCCTCAGCTTTATTTTGGGAGGTACCATGATTGGCATCGGGTCGTCCTCGCCTTCAGAATGTCGTGGAGGTGTATCTATGGCGTCGCCATCCTCTGGCCTGGGCATGTTGCCCGTAAATGGTTGGATCTGGCCTCAGGTGGCCTTCCAGATCCACCCCTGCAGGTCAGCTATGTGTCCTCACATCATCCCTTAATTCAAATCTTTGGGATTGTTCCTATAGGAGACGGCGAATTTCAGAATCCTCCTGTTGGCATATCGTGATCTGGTGGTGGGTTATTGTAGCTGGCGGAGCCGGATTTGTTCCTCCAGACTTCGTTCTAGTGGAGGGGGAGGGGACATCTTCTCCCCTTCTTCGTCTTCGGCCTTCTAATCCTCCTCCAACATCAGGAAATGGAACAGGGCATCTGGCAGGTCATTAGTCTTGCCCGGGCAGTGTGTACAGTAAACTCCCGATTAACCATGTCAATTGGGGCCAGAGGAAACACGAATAAGCGAATTTGTATGAAAACACCTGGCTAATCGTATTGACACTTTTTTGTTTTAAATGGAACAGTGTTATTAGCACCAAAAATCGTGATAAAACACAGTACCTATTACAAATTTCAATGCAAACACAAATCAGGCACTGTATGAGCAGGATTTAAAGTGCACGCTACTTTAACTGATATTTATGTTGCAACGAGTGTAGTTAATTCACGGCTAATAGAGTATACATAGCCTTACACCGGCACCAGGTGAGCGCGTTGGGTGGGCGACCCAGTGCGATAGATAAGCGGTCCATAGTTATGTGTGTGTGTCACTTTCTCAATGTGCGTCACTCAGACCCATCCTTTAGATGGCAGAGGTAATTGAAAGATCAGAATGTGTTTGCAATAAAGACTAGACTATAACGGGACTTTAAACGAGACAACCTGGCATTTAAACAATATAGTACAATCCCCATAAAAAATATTTCTTACAATGAAAAAAGTTTATTAAAATTTTACCGACTTAAAAACACACACAAAAGTTTAAAATCTCGAAATGTGCAGTTTTTTTTAAATATTTAAATACTTGATATAAAAAGGTAAGAAAGCGTAAACCACACCTTTATTGAAAAAGGCTTCAACTTTATTTTGTTTGACACCGGAATTGTTGTTTTTGTTTGTAACGCACATGCTCTAATTGTTTCATTATTTCTAACTTTTCCGCGATAGTTTAAATTGCCCCTATACACTTCATTGATGTTGCGAAAACAAGTGAACTATGACCCGGGTCGGCAATTGATGAACTGGAAAAACGTGTTTTCTCCGGCTGATGAAGGGGGTGGGGTTAACTGAAGCCGTGTCTGAAACCGAAATGTTGAATTCGTCCTTTTGTATTTTGTTATTTCGGAAGTTTCACTTCAGGAGTTGTCGACAGTCACCTGTTTAGCACTCGTGGTAACACATTTTTGCGTTAACAATGAAAAATATTTCTACAATCATCACTGGAAAAGCTGTGCATACATTAATAAATAAGAAAATAATAAGTTATGCGATTGTGAGTTTAAAAAAACTTGTTACAGAATATATAGACGAATCACAACACTTAACTGCTTTTTAAAACATGCCAATAGTGTATTTTATGAACAATTATTTGTTTAATAAAAGATTCGCTCATGTGTTCGTTTTGTATTTTTACAAACATCCGCTGCTAGATAAAAATACGAAATACCAAATTACCAAAACCGTAAACATTTTTGTGTACATAATCGGGTCACATTATAGTTTTGTCAACCTATCTTTCATTTCGGACACAGCTTGAGATGAATCAGAGTCCGATATGCTTCAATGGACAGAAATGGATATCTCACGCAGGTCTCTGTGACTGGCTGGCTGTTTAAAGAGGTAAACATCAGCTCACACGGCCCAGCAATATACTTAACTTACCACTGCTTGTTAAACGACACACTTTACATCATCGCGTGACCGCCACATGGATAAGCTGAAAACCGGTTAAGCGAAGCACGATTAAGCGGGAGTGTACTGTACCTCGAAATCAAACTCCGTGAGAAACATCCCTTCGCCTGAGCTTGGCTTTAGCGTTCCGCGACTCTCACAGCAATTGGAAGAACTAAAGAGTTGGTGCGCAAGATGAAGTGTTGCCCTTCGAGGCAATAGCGGTATTTTCTTACCGCCCAAATGACTACCAGACACTCCTGTTCGTTTATGTGATAGCACTGCTCGGTTTCGTTTAACCAGGTCGAGGCATACGCTATCACATGTGGGTGGCCGTCTTCATCCTGTTAGTACAGGATGGCTCCTAGACCATTTTGACAACCGTCAGTCTGTAGAATTAGCTGTTTATCTCCTTGAGGCCGATGGAGTCTGTGAATGCTTCCGAAAGCTGTTCTTCAGATCTTGGAATGCCTGTTATTCCGGTCCCCATCGCCAACGGGTTTCCTTCTCAAGGAGTGATTGTAGCGGTGCCATGTGGTGAGTAATATTCGGCACAGAGTCCCGTAGCCAGTTGCAAAGACCAAGGTACTATTGTAGCTGTTTCTTGTTGGTAGGTTCTTCGGCCTCTTCAATTACTCGTATAGAGCTTCTTTGTGAAAAATTCCATTCCGGGGAAACCATATGGCCTAGGTAGTCAATGGATGACTTTCCGAAATAGCTCTTGGAGAGCTTTCACTTCATCCAATGGAGTTCAAGTCGTTCGAGAACTCTATGTATGTGACAGAGGTACTCCTCCCAGGTATTGGAGTAGATTATCACGTCGTCGAGATACACGAAGTAAAACTGCAATAAACCTGTAAATACCTCTGCGGACATTAGCTATAGAAATAGGCAGGGGTTTTTCCAACCCAAAAGGCATCACCCTGAATTGTAAGGTTTCGTCTTCGAGTGTTGTGAATGCTGTGTACTTCCTGCTGTTTCTGGATGAACAGCAATTCGCCAGTACATGGACTCCATATCCAGAGTACTGGAAATTTTCGCCTCCCCAATGACTCGCAGGGTATGGGTTAGATCAATGGCTTGGGGGGGAGGCAATCGGGTGCATCACATCGTTCACGGCTTTGTAGTTCACACAGAAACTGAGCTTGCCATCCTTTTGCAGAACAAGTACAACATGGGAGTTGTAGGGGGTTCTACAATCCCTTGGTCCTTCATGTCGTTCACCTATTTCATTATCAGGTCGTGGCATCATTCTGATACATGGCATGGCTGATTGTATATGGGAGCCTCTGCTATCTGCCAGATCTCGTGTTCAATCATACGAGTCTGGCGTAGCAACCTTCAATGTCCGAACACGCTAGTGTGTTCGTCTAACAATTGCTTCAGGTGTCTAAATTCCGATTCACCTAATTCGTGATTTATACTGCCTGGGTCTTGGTACTGTCCATGGTCAATGACACTGTTACTGTCTGAGCCATGGGCATCCGAGTATTACCTCTTCTGTTAGTATGGGTGAAACCGCGAATTTGGTCGGGTTAGAAAGTCAATGTAAATTCACCGTTAGGGAGATTCGGTCATCGACCTGTAGGGTGGCATCTTGTTGTGCCATTCGTACAATCATTGTCTGGGGTCGCAGTGTAGATGATTGTTCTGAAATTAAATTACTGCAAATAAAGTTTCGGGTTGTGGCTGAATCTTGTAATGCGAAGAACCTGCTCCCATTGATTTCAATTTCAATGTGTAGAATGATAGGAGGTGTAGGTACCTCGTTTAAGCCCTGGAGTCTGGGCCCTTGCGATCCAGTGGTGGAGGCCAGCTTCGCACCTTGGTGGCGTCGTTTACCACCTTAGGAGTGGGGATTGGTTTCGCTATACTTTTTGTTTCATTCGTTATTTCCATCCGATTGGATTTATTGGCTGGCTGGAATCCCTGGTCCAGCTGGTTTGCAGGGACAGTCCTTATTCCTGTGGTCGCCAATACAGAACCAGCACTTCGGCTCGAATGCAAGACGTGGCATCGGGGTAAGTGCATTCCTAGGGGCCTCGATCAACAGAGTTCGCGACTCAGGGGTTTTTACCATTTTCGGTTTATCGAGTGCAGTCTGTGCAGCAAAGTTCTGTTCCACCTCTATGGTGCACTCTACTAAGTTATCGATTGTTGTAAGTTTGGCTGTGAGTAAGACGTTTCTCAAGCTGGGTAGTAACATTCGACTGATATATCGGACGGAAGCTGCCTCATCAACTCCAGGAAACACCCGTTGAAACATTTGTTCTTTTCGGCGAATAAATATCTTCGCCTCATCTTTGGGTACCTGGGTATAGCTTTAAAAGTGCACTGTTAACCTTGCCAACACCTCCCCGCCAGTGAAATCAGTCGCCAACCGATTACTAGATTGCTTCCACTCAGTCAGCAATTCATCGTAGTGCTCTCACCATGTCAGTGCAAGGCACTTAAAGTGTAGTTGGGTTTGGCTTACCCACTGAATTGCAGGGAGGTCGGTTTCTCGAGATTCCTTTTCGCATTCCTGCGTAAAAGCTACCGGGTCCTCGTCGGGCCTACCGGCGAAATAAGTTATTTTTATACCGTCGTCCCTCCCGGCTGCTGGGTGCCCAGTGCTATTCCGGGTTGTATAGTTGTCCATGATGTCTGTCACCAACAGGAACGGGTTGTAAAGGTTCGTCAGCGCCTTTCACACTGGTGTACCATGCCTGGCATAGTGATGCTCTCGTCGGGCCTGTCTATACAAGCATGGTGGTAGGGTTCACTGCGAGCCATGCAGCATATCTTATTAATACCTGATCCTGGGCAAGTGACCTCATTACAAAACATTGTCGGTTGTACTCAACAGGTTTCACACCTGTATTCTAGGCGCTCTGGGCTTCGTCCTTCCATCCTAAACAAAGGTGTTGAAATGCATTGCCGCAGAAGTTACAAGTTATAAGAAATGTGCCAGTACCTGAGTAGTTGGCATGGCTACATCTCTTGATGTTATGTCTATAATTACCAAATCATGGATTGTACCCTCGGTGGTGTTGACTCCAGTATCAGACATATTTATGGCTTATCGGGGCCACGGGGTGTTTACTTGACTCCCCAAAGTCCGCTTCGATTTCCTGGTTGACTCTTAGAACTCTGGGCCGATTTGGTCTGGTTCAGATTTCGCTGCGAAAAGTTAATTACACTTGATGCCCCACACTGGGTGCCAGAAAATCACTTGATGCGTGCTGGGTTAACATACAGTTGGCACGGTGACCATGACTTTGATTTCTCGTGAGACCAAGCACACATGTTATGGGTCTATTTACTTATTTTCTGCTAAGTTCCCGTTACCCTGATGGGGCACATTAGTTGGCGGCTAGGCACAAAGTTCTCTACTGTAAACTAGTTTGCAGATAACTGCTTTGTTTGCGGTATTTTCCACTGTGAGTTTTATTATGGAGGTAATCGACTGGTGGGAGGTGTCGGGAATGCCTGGCTTAAATATGTTCTTTTTGGCCAAAGATGGTGCTGCTGGTATCTGTTGGCGGTAACTGGAGGAGCAGACAACTGGATGTAGTACGATGATACCATGCTGGCAAACGTGGTATCGTAGGTTCCGGGCAGCTGACTCCAGACTTCAAAACCTGGCATTGGAAATCAGTGTCTTACCTCTGTGCCGTAAATCAGTCCGTGTACGATGGGATGGTATTTGCAGAGAATGCTTATACAGGATTCCCACAGACCTGGAAAGTCAGGGAAAACTAAATTGGTCAGGGACAGTCAGAGAAATCAGTTTTGGAACCCCATGGGTCAGGGAAAATTGTACTAAGATAGAAAAAAGTCAGTGAAAATGTCCTGGGTACGACTTAAAACCCGACCCCCCCCCCCCCCACCCCCGGCATACAGGGCTTTCACTTCTTTTCTGCTATTGCGGCTTTTCCTTGTTCATCAATTGATTTTTCCTTTCTCTCTCTCCTGCTTTTATCAATGAACTGACGCCGTTGGGTGAGACACAGGATGAACGATGACACAAACACTTTCTGGTAATATGGGCGCCAGCAGTGCCCATATCACCGCACTATTTAGACTCAATGTTCTGAGGGATGCTGTGGGTTCTGTGTGTGTCTCACCCATGCATACTTACAAACATGTAGGCAATACTAAACTTTTATTAAACATCACATTGAAATAAACACTTAATAAAAAATATATGGCTAGGACACTGTCACTACTTAATAAAAGAGGTAAGTTCACTGTAGACTTGTTTTTATCGTTACTAGGTGTACAATTCAATGTGCCAATGGAATTATTATTATCTTGGTCATGACTAGTTAATTCTGCTTGAGTACTCCCCAACCCACAATTAATCTAGCACACGCCTAAATGGATGATCTCACCGAGGTGCATGAAAGCATAGCCTTCATAAGGGAAGAGGGCCAAGAGCCACTAGGATGGATTGACGATTTTTCCCTGACGACAGGACACTGATTTACAAATGAAACCCTTGATGAAAACATAAACACATGTGATTAAGTGGCATCACTAATGCAAACTCGTCGGAGCTCGCCCTCCAGCACATGGGTAGTGTGGTGATGGCCTATACATAGAGCCGGCTAGGATGGGAGTAATTGTACTGTACACAAATTACAAAATTACATAAGCCCTCAAAAGATGCATGAAACAAAATGGGAAACGAGATGATTATTTACAATAAACATGCACATGTGTGAAAACAAGTTTAGATGGCGCAGATGCCGCTGGATGAAGTTTGTAGTGGACCACGTTGTGCAGATGGAATTGCAATGTTTCTTTGTGAAAACTGCAAATTAAATTGAGGCAAAATATTATTCTCAGCTAGAAAATTAATCTCTTTATGATTTAAGCAATTGTGGCTGTGTAGCATGCCTGGTGGCGGTAAAATCAAACTTTAATATTATGGCATGATCAAGTACAAAAAGCATCAATTTACATGAAATTACACGGAACCCTGTCAAAAATTGAACATAGAACCCTGAATAAAATAGTGCACACACGATAATACATAATTTAGCACTCAAAATGCAAATATGGAGTAAACATATACTTGGCATCTGTCAGTGTCACGGTTATACGTGATGTTTCGGTTCAAACATGAAAAATACCCTCAAATGCATACATGAAATCAAAGCCCTTGAAATTGCACATAGCATTAATATAGAAAAATCACGATGAAATGTAATTAACATAGGCAGATGGCGCCTGATTCAAGTTGCGAGTGTCGCGTGACCTCTTCGACATCTTTCTCCTCCTTCTCCTTCATTAAGTTAATAATGCCACAAGAGCGAAATTAATTAGTAAAGCGGAAGCATAATGCTGGTGAAATGTCTGCCAAAACGTACGCAAGCAAAGGTTTACCAGTAAACTAGATTGACTATGGAAACCTACATCAGTGAATCAATGTTGTAGTGCATACGTGACAGTGTCTTACCTCGCCAGTTCTCCTCCACAGACTGTCCAGAGGCAAGCGTCGCACAGACCTACCATGGCCGCTTACAGGGTTCTCATAAGGGGAAGTGCTATGCACACAGAGTAAAATATTTTACTATAGAAATTAAATTGCACAAATTAAATAAAATATTGTTATATATTTTTATAATTTTCTTATGCACTTTCGTATGATTTCAGTGTCTCTCTGTGATGGTGTTGATGCCGGAATATTAGTGTTATTAATATTGGTGCTGCTGGCACTTGAAATTTCATAATCAAATAATTTTTATATAGCAACAAACACTGTAAAACATTTTAAGACATATTAAACCCTGCAACTTCAAAGATAAAACACATTTTACACTGAAAAATAATATTTTTGTGCGAGTTCATAATGATTGGCCTCTTGGTGCTTGTGCGGGACATGTGACACGTGGGTGGTGTGCACCATCATGGGCTCTAGGGCCTCTGGCTGTTATCCGGCATCAGAACATATTTTACATATTAATGATTTACTTAAGGGGCGAGAATTTTGTGTTTCAGTGTGTATAATAATTAATTTTTCATTTAGTCTGATGATTCCATGTGGCAACTCTGTTTATTTATTACAGTGTTACTAATTGTTCCTTTTCCATTTGTTCAGTGTTCAGTGAGTTCTTAATAGTTTAACATGACCTCAAAAAGAATACTGTGTTCAATGAACTATGGCGCTACTCTAAACTGAGTCCCAAGTTTGTTGGATGGTCGTGTAAAGGACCAGATTTTTTTTAATGCTTACTCCAGATCTTGCAAGAAGTCATTTTAATTAGATAGTATGGGCCGTCATGCTGTAATATCATAGGCTAAAGGAAAGGAGACTGTGAACTTTACAAAATGTGCAGATTCCCAGACATCCCTGCAAAATTTTTTTTGTAGTAGTGAAGTGAATGTCTCATTATCCTCTCAAGTGAGAACACAGATATAAGTGTGGGGAATAAAATTACAGACATTTCAGAAGACTGTACTAATATAGCTGGGTCGTCAACAATTGGAATTAGTACGGTATCTGTACCTGGTTGTTTAGTGTCAGTAGAGTCATTCTGCTTGAAGGATGATGCTGTAAGAACAGATGTTTTGTGGGCTTTGAAAGTTGTGAGTACCCAAAAGATGTTATTGCATTCAACTGCAGATTAGGTGAAACATATCGTTTAATGTTTCCGGTCAGTGGGATTGGCTCAAAATATTCTATGGGTGAAACTAAATGTTCTTACATTATTAATAAGGGACTTGCACCATATTTTGATCATATTTTAAAGGAATGTTTAAGGGAATGCAATAATTATGTCGTGTAGTTTTACGTGTCAGTAAATAACATTGTTCAGAGAGGAGAAATGGACTTGTTAGTAAGGTATTTTGATGTCAACCAAAACATGGTTTGTACACAGTTCTATAATAGTGTTTTCCTAGGACATGCATCATCAGAAAACCTTCTACACAGTTTTACATCTGGCATTCAACCTATGTCACTAAACAAAATCTTGGGTGTTTAAATGGATGGACCCAACATAAACTTGAGTTTCATTTTAAAAACTTGATAAGAAGATGAGAGAAGAATCAGGTCCAGATGGCAAGGTTCTCGTGAACACTTGTTTGTGGTCTCCATGTTGTGCATGGTGAAATAAAAACAGGACTGAATTCTGTTAGTTGGGCTCTTTAAACTGATGCTTGCCACCGGTTAGCAGCACTCAGCCCATGACGGCACTAGCCACTGAGTGCAGGTGTAACACCAACACATGGCCTTTACCACCACAGGCCACAGACTTCCCAGATAAAATCTGCTACTTAATTTTTTGATATAAAGTGTAATATGTTTGTAGAGTACCATGTTGGTTTTGAAAGTGTTGTATGTATTGGAGGGTCATTGCGTTCTTTGCAGCTGGATATTTGAAATGTGTATGGCACTAAAAAGGTAATCGTATCTCAGGCAAAGAGGCCATACAAAAACATAAAATATTATCAGTCAATTACAATTTAAATTCGGTATATAAAATATGTCTTAATTTTATTATGTGCCATTTGACTTTGCTATTGCTTTTTTATGAAGTGTTCTCACAAATTCCGCTTGTGTAGACCCTGTAGGCCGCCATAGTAGGTCCATGTCCCCCTTGCTTCTGGGCAATCCATCCCAAGAAGCTAGCTAGGTAAGACACTGTCCGTACATACCTCAAACTTACTGCACTAACATAGATTTCAATAGCTGACTTTAGTATACTGGTTAACCTTTGTTGCATACATTGCTAGGATTGTCCTCAGAATTATGCTACCCACTTAAATAATTATTTGCAGACCTTGTTGGCTTTTTAACATGTAAACGACGAGAGGAGTTGTGTTGTAACAGTGAGGCCACAAGGCCGTGCGAAGCTGGTATCTAATTTCATTTGCCTACAGAGCGGGTTTTTGAGCACGTTACCTGTGTTATTTTAACCTAATTGATTATGCGGAACGTTTCTATGTACATATTTCGCGGATTTTGTATAGTTATCATGTGCAATTACAACTTTATTCTGACCACTTGGATGGCCACAATAACTTCTGTATCAATGCCACCACCTCACTCTAAGTGCTTATTGTATTGTATTATTGTGCGCCTTCATCATTATCAGGGTTTCTTGTGTGTTTTATTAGGGTTCCATGTAATTTCTGCAATTTTATCGTGTTTGTTCTTTGACCACGCAGCTGGGAGCAGGAGCTATGTAAATGTGTGTCCAAGACTGTGCCACCAACCCCACTAAAACACCACAGTGCATGCACACTGGATGATATAGGGAAGGTAAATAGTGGGTAAGTTGACAACAGTGCTGACAAACTGTTCACTTGAGGTGTATTGTGCCAGATGAGTACAACACCTGTCATGACCGAATTTTCAGTAGTGCCGCCTGTAGAGTGAGTGAATATGTTAGGAATTTACCATCAACACCACAAAATGTTAGGGTCGAACAACAACCTGTCGTAGTCATGTATAACCCGCAGGGCTTGACCGGACCTGACCAGAATGTGTTACTGCCAGTATTCTCAGGCCACGAATCGGAAAACCCACAGGTGTTTTTGTCTGTGTGTGAAGAAAAACTGTGACGACATTGTGTCCATCATGACGACTGGACAGAAGTGACAGCGAACCGCCTCCAAGGAGCCACAACCACCTGGTGGAACCTAGTGCGAAAGTACCGAGTCACATAGAAGGAGTTCTATGAAAAATTACTGGGTCGCTTCAACACTGACGACGACATCATTCACGTCCAGGACCGACTATACCATGAACAACAGTGAGACCGAGAGGGGATCGAAGAATTTATACAAAGAAAAGTTGGTTTGTATAAGAGACTGCACCCTGAAAATCCGGTTATGGGAGTATTAGAAACTGTTATCGCTCTGTCAAACTCAGATCTGAGGCCGTACTTATGGCGTGTGCCGAAAGTCAGCTTAGAACAGTTTACGTTTAAAGCATGTTTGTGCGGGAGGGATGTGAGAGTGTGTCAAGAGTAGCAGTCGCTTGGGAGACGACAACTTGCACCAGTGATACAGTTTGACATCACAAGGCTGCTGCCACCGTTCACGCTGATGAGCCACTTTCAGATACTGCCGCCATTCGCGTCAACACCACGGCAGCGAAGCAGAGGAAACCATGGACAACAGCCAAATTTGCTACCAATTACACCACACCAGTACCAGGTAAACTGAGAAGGCAGGTTCGTGAACCTGCACCTGCTACAGTCTCACCACTGGTGCAGAGAAACCAGCCCACTTAGGTGCCCAGATATGCCAAGTAAATGACAACACTGTGAAATTGTTGCATATAATATTGAAATTGGAAAGGAAAAGAGTGACTGCTGTAATAGACACTACTGCCAGTCACAGTTTTGTATGTGAGGGACTGATCCATGCCACTACTATGAGAGTACCACCACGTAAGTTACAATTTGCCACCATGCACCAACGAGGTGAAGCTACGAGTGTAATGTATGTAACAGTGGGAGTAAGAGAGCTGCAAACCGAAACTGATGTATATATTGTGCCAGAGCTGTGTGAGAAGTTGATACTGCGACTGCAATCGTTAGTCGATAATCAAGCTGTGAATGAACTGCATGTCGACCGCCTGCATGTGGTTACAGAGGGGAGGTGGGCGCTGTAAATCGTGGGAGCCTCGCCCCCACCTGCCATACCAACTGTACCACTGGAGCAGTTCGTTCGCGAAGTGCCGCAGCAGTACCAGGCTAAGCTGCAGCAACTGCTGGACCAATATGCTGGTGTGTTTTACACCAAGGGGATGCTGGGTCGCACTGATGCAACCGAGCATGCCATCACAATCACCCACGAGGAGACGATCTTCACAAAACCAAGGGATCCAGGTACCTTCTTCAGGAACATAATAAACACGCAGGTATGTGAAATGTTAGACGATCATGTAATTGAACCAATACAATGTCTGTATAATTCAGGTATCACTTTGGCCCCTAAGAAGGATGGTGAGTGGAGATTCTGTGTCGATTTTCGCCCACTAAACACCATTCACCACCACCTGTCATAAACCTCAAAGACAAACTGTCAACATTGGGACTCGCAACTGTTTTTCCTCTTTTAATCTCAAATCAGGGTATTGGCAAGTCAATATCAGGCCCCAAGATCATCTCAAAACTGTCTTTACCACACCGGAAGGACGAAGGTTTCAATATTGTGTCAATGTGTATTGGCTTAAAATGTGCCATGACTATGTTTCAAAACCTCATGGTAAATGTCCTGGACTGTTATATAGGAGACTTTGTGATGGCTTATTTGGATGATTTGTTGGTGTGGTCTGAAGACTGGGAGGAAAATATGCACCATTTGAGCCTTGTGTTCGAGCGATTTGAGCGTAACAAATTTGATTGTAAGGTAGGGAATTGTTGTGTAGGGATGAGTAATCTGGCATTCTTAGAACACTATGTCACCTCCGATGGACATGAACCAGAACCCCCCACACCCCCCCCAAAAGTTGCAATTAATTCAGAAAAAACCCAGCCCCAGATCCCAGAAACAATTGCATTAATATTTTGGTTTAGTAAATTTTCTGAGGGAATTCATCCCGAATAATTCCATAATCACTGCACCGCTCATGGAGCTACTGTCAGAAAAGAGGAAATTTGTTTGGTCCCCACAAGCAAAACATGCTTTCCAGAACATAAAACTGACTTTTGACAACTGCAAACATCTAGCTAGATTCGACCCAGATCTTCAGTAATGGTACAGACATATGCGAGCCAAGAGGGTATTGGAGCTGTATTATACCAAACCGACAGGCACGGGAAGAAACACATCCTCAATTATCACAGCGCTAAGTTCGGTAATGCGGAGTGGAAATATATCAATGAACAGGAATATCTGGCCATCATACAGACCCTCCATAAATACACCCCCTACTTGTTGGGTTGTAAGTTGACTTTGAAAACGGATAACTGCTGCCTGATCTGGCTTGAAGGGATGTACAATGGGAAAAGTAAACTTGCCCGGTGGGCCTTGCTACTACAGGAGTTCGACTTTCAAGTAGAATATGTCGCAGGAGAAATGAACGAGGTAGCAGATGAACTTTCCTGGAATTCGTGCCAAGAAATAATGGTAGTCGACGACACCGAGTGAGAGGAGGTGCTACCACCCTGCCAGGCCACCCCAGTAATGAGAATTTCCCTGCTCACGCTTCAAAATATAGTTGCCAAAATCCCGAGCGAGCTTACATCGCTCCATTATGATGACATATTGAGAAATGTACACATATGTCTGGAAAACTCGCCACGTACAAACTGCCACCGTCAGCATTGAAGAAAAACCTTTTCTGAACACTGGCTTGTCGTAAACAGAGAGATGCAAGTACGCACACCAGGGAATCAGGGTAAATGGCGAATGTATGTGTCACCAGAAACCAGAAAACTAGTCATGCAATACAGTTATGATAGTCTGGAACATGATCATCCCGGGTCAGAGCAAACAAAATGTAATGTACAAAAACCCTTTCACTGGCCCGGAATGCAAAGGGACGTACAACAACACATGCAAAAATGTATAGTGTGTAATACAAGGAAGCTATGGAGGGCAAGATGGGGACACGCCACAACTGCGCCGTTTAAAATGGTTGCTCTGGACATTGTGGGTCCCTAAATACATACTCCAAGCGGGAAGAAATTCTAAATTGTTGTCACTGATTTGTTTACCCACTGGATCAAGGTCTAACCGGTTAGTAACTTGAGAACCCATACAGTCGCCCATGTTCTTCAAACTGAGTTCTTTCCTAGGTGGGGATATCCAGAACAACTGCCAACAGATAATGGCACCCAATTCATGGGAAAAGTATGGAGAGATTACTGTGCAAACTGGGGAGCCGAACACCGCACCACACCGGCCTACCACTCCAGAGCCAAACCCACCAAATGCCGGAGCCAGGATTAAAAAATTCAGCTGCACATGAGGTTGGGAGACGACCATAAACACATAGGGCGGAACTCATACCAGAGAGCTTGTATTGCATCCGAAATAGAGTGAACGCTGCCACCGGGAAAATCCCAGTCGAGATGGTCCAGGGTAGACAGTTCCGGGCTCCGTGTGAACCCAGAAGAAACACCCCACTACAGCCGGAGGAAATAATGCCCCACCAACAGAAAATACATGAGCAGGTGAGGGAACATCAAACTCGATATGTTACCACGTGGGTACCCCCCTGCAAGAGGCCACCATCCAAACTTCCCCCAGGCATGTTTTACATACGAGGAAACCCCTTGTCTGCAGGGAAAAAGAATTATTGTGCAGGGTTAGCGCCCAGATGGTCAGTGCCTGTATGGGTAACACAAAAACTTGGAAGAGCAACGTTTCTTGTAAGCTTGGGAAGGAAGTGTGTGGCGAAAAAACACAATGACGATTTACATATTGCCTGCGCACCCCTGGAGAAAAGGCGAAGAGGAGCCGGTAGAGAACGACCACACTGAGTTACACGGCGCGACACAGCAGAGATTTCGGGGGGTGCAACCAGTGATACGAAGCAGATACCCACTGAAGTGTTGCTTCAGTAGGGAAACCAATAAATGATGAGGCAAGTGCGAGTCTTTTAGCGACAATACTATTTAAGGGGTTTTCACCAGTAGGACAATCTACACCATTCAATGTTACGGGAAGTGTCAGAGAAAAGCTAAATTTTAGTGTCAATGAAAATAAAAATATAAGTTCAGTGAGTGTCAACACTACCCCTTTTTCTGGTTTTCCAGTGGCAATAGAGTACAGCTTAGAGGAGCAGGATAGTTTCAGGGGATTTTGGAACACAGCTAGGGATATATGTGCACCGATAAGTGTAAAGTGCAAATATCTAACCATGCCTCAAAGGCAGCGGAATCGTTTGGTCCAGACCACCCAGACCACAACAGGCAGTACCGCACTCCACTTCAGGTGAAAGCGGTGTAGGGAACCACCACCTAGCCCTAACATCGCCGATCCAGCTAGCACCGCACCCCATCACAAACTGCGACGATTGCGACTACCCCCAAGACCATGCTCTGTCTGTTCTCATCCAGCAGTACCAGTTCAGACCTGGATAGGGAAAAGAAGTGAGGGGTTGGTCCACTCGCACCATCATGGGGGAGGTGGCATTTGACGCAGGTCACTGGCCAGCAGCACTCAGTCCATGACGGCGCTAGCCACTGAATTCAGGTGCAATACCAACATATGGCTAGTCACCGTCACAGGCCACAGACTTCCGACATAAAATTTACTAATGAATTTTTTTTGTATCAAGTGTAATATTTTTGTAGGGTACCATGTTTGTTTTGAAAGTGTTGTATGTATTTGAGGTTCATTGCGTTACTTGCAACTGGAAATTTGAAATGCGTGCAGCACTAAGAATGGTAATCATATCTCAGGCGAAGATTCCGTACAAAAATTTTTAAAATATCATCAGTAAATTACAATATAAATTCTGTATTTAAAATATGTCTATTTTATTATAAGCCATTTGAATCAGCTATTGCTATTTTATGAAGCGTGTTCGCAACTTCCGCTTGTGCAGACCCCGTAGATCGCCATGGTAGTTCCACGGCGCCCCTGCTAGCTAGATAGGACACTGCCCGTACGCACCTCAAACGTTTTGTGCTGACTTAGATTTCAATAGCCGACTTAAGTATACCGGTTAACATTTGCTTGCATACATTGCCAGGATTGGCCCCAGCCTAATGTTACCCACTTAATTATTTGCAGCCCGCTTTGTAACATGTAAATGATGAGAGGAGTTGTGTTGTAACAGTGAAGCTACGCGGCCGTGCGAAGCTGTTATCTGATAACATCCACCTAGGGAACGGGGTTTTTATTACATTACCTGTGTTAATTTAATGTTATTAATTATGGGCAGCATTTCTGTGTATGTATTTTGCGGCTTTTGTATAGTTATAATGTGATATTACAACTTGGTTTCTGGCCATGTAGACGGCCACAATAACTTCTGTATCAATGCCACCACCGCATTCTAAGGGCTTATTGCATCATATTCTTGTGCATCTTCATCATTATCAGGGTTTCATGCATGTTTTATTAGGGTCCCATATAATATATGTAAGTTTTTCGTGTTTGTTATTTGACCACGTGGTCATCCAGGGTACTTGTGTCTTTCCGCCATCCAAGCGGCATTCAGGGGGTCTAGTGTATTATTTGTGGTAGTTTACACTGGCTAACAGCCAGCAGCGTTAAGACCATAACAGCACTCATCACTCACATGACATGTGGGCACGCACGTGTGCAATGAGGCCATGACCTGAACTTTCCCATAACAGAATATTTATTTGAAATGTGAATTGTCTCTTCTATTAAATTCATGTTTCCAAGTGTTTTAATTGTTAAAAATGTATGTTTAAAAATACTGCACAATGTTTGGTTATGAATTCAAAATTTGCTCTGCGCGAACACTGAGAACATTATTATTCCGTTGCGAACGCCGTCATAAAAGACATTTAATAAATACAGAAAATTCTCAATTTAAATGAATAATGTAAATCCATATTTGAATTGTTTATGCGCCATTTATTAAAAATATAAAAGTATTACTCGACCTGCATAGCACTTCCGCTTGTGTGAACCCCGTAGGCAGTCATGGTAGTTACGCACGACCACTGGCCCTGGGCCGTCCGTCCAGGAGAGCTGGCAAGGTAAGACACCCTCATGTAAGCACTTCAAATTTTTGCACTGATGTAGATTACAATAGCTCCCTTTTAGTATACTTTAACCTTTGCCTTGTGTACGTTTTTCCAGACATTCCCCAGCATTATGCTTCCACTTGACGTGAGAATTGTCGCCCTTGTGACTTTTTCAATGTAATCATGGAAAAAGGAGGAAAGATGTTGAAGAGGCCACATGGTCCGCGCAACTTTGAATCAGGTGCCATCCGCCTATGTTAGAGGTGTTTCAGTGTAATTTCTGTTTACTTGCAGAGTGCAATATTATGGGCTTTGTTTCTGTGTATGTATTTAATGGCATTTCTCATGTTTAAATTGTTTTACAGCTATATTATTCGCGACCACATGGTTAACAGTCACCAAGTCAATATCTGCCCCATCCATGCACTTTGAGGGTTTATTTTTGTGTTTTAACATGTGCGCCATGATTAATTTAAGGGTTCTATGGAATTTTTCATTCTGGGTTCCATGTATTTTCATGTAATTAATGCTTTGTATGTATGATTACGCAATCCCATTCATGTTTGATTTTCCTGCCATCATGTGTGCTACAAGCCTATAAATGCCTAAATCTGCAGAGGAATATTTTCCCCAATATTAATAACAATTTGTCTGTCCACGATTTGCTATTTTTATGGGAAAAAACCTGCAATTTTACCTGCACCGCGTGATCCACTACGAATCTTATCCAGTGGCATCTGCGCCATATAAGCTTGCTTTCATGCACCTGCGTATTTATTGCGACTATTCATGTCATGTCCCATGCTGTTTCATCTGTATTTGTGTAATTTGTGTAATTTGAACGGTGATATTATTTCCATCCTAGCCGACTATCTGTATAGGCCGTCACCTCACTAATCATGTTTTGGGATACGCGCCTCGATGAGTCTTCATTAGCGATGCCAAATAATAACACATATTCGTTGTTAATTTCATAATTCTCCGTGCCCTGTCTTCAGAAAAAATCGGCAGTCAACCCTAGCGGCTGTCGACCCCTTTCCTTGTGAAGATTCTGTTTTCTAACATCACAGAGAAGTCAACCATCTAGGAGAGCGCTAGATTGATTGCGAGCTGGGGAGCACCCGAACAGAGTTAGCTAGACACGTCCGAGTTCAATCATAAAGTAAATCCCAGCACGATTTTGTATGAGTGGCAACATAAAAGCAAGTCTCACAGTGCTTAAAGTATTTCTTTGTAGTGACAGCAATCTCTCGCCCTTTTTCAGTGATAAAGTGTTTAGTAAAGATGTTTAGTAATGAAAAGTGTTTTGTAAGTATGCTCGGGTGAGATGGACACACAGAACCAACAATATCCCTGAGAACCCTGAGTCTCAACTGTGCGGTGACTGGGAAACACCGCTGGCGCCCATCTACTGTAAGTTTATTGTGTCACCGTTCGTCTCGTGTCTCATCCAACGGTGTCACAGTGTAACATTGGAATCGCAGGGCTACAATTTATTTCTCAATTTTTCCTCTTGTAGGTAATTTTAAACTGTATTTTGTATTTAACCACGTGGTCGCAGCCGCACATATCTGGAACCATCCACACCATCCTCAAGCTCTTTCGCACTTAATGTGATGCTATTTAATATTTCATGCCGTGTCCTGTTATCTGTGTCACGTATTGTCATAAAATTTTCATTTTGAAGTGTTAGCATCTTCAGAAACGAGGCCTAACCGCCGACCACGTGGATGTGTGACCCAGCCCTCCATTGTCCTTGATCGTAGCCAACACATTGCGTTGATAGGGGACGTATCCCTACTGGTAGGTGTTGGCAGTAGCATTGTACTGTAGTATTCATCTTTATCTCCTGTACCCTGGGTAAACCTGCAGTCCACCCCAGTGGCTGTAGGTCTCTTACCTTGTGGGGACTGTGTCTTCTGGCACCGAGAATTGTCATTCAGCACTGTAGGTGTTTTGTAAAGTGTGAAGAGGGTCACCGAAACGGACTTGCGAACCATGCAGTAAACTTAAACTTTCACAAACTTGGCACGACATGTAAAAATTCAGCATAATAAACATCTTCAGTGCAGAAATTGAGTGTTTCTATAGTGTTTTAACCATATACCAGATCGGAAGGTTGAATGTAAAGGTGGACAGTGTTTTGTAAAAATGCACATGTGGGATGAGCACACAATACCCATGGAAACCCTTGAGATCACTCTGAACCTGAACAGTGTGATGCATGGGGAGTATTGCTGGTGTCCATCTCCAGTAAGTAAACAGTGTATTTGTTCGTCTCTGTGTCTCACCCATTGGTGTTTTCTTTATGATATCTTTTCATCTTTAATGAATCACTTGTCAGGCGTGCATATTTTACTTCTGTTACTGGAAGAAAAGTATTTCCTCGAAAGCATTGTACTACTAAATGGTTGGAGAATGTCCCAAGTTTAGAAAGATCTTTTTGATGATATTAAGAAGTTCATGTAAATCTCAAAGAGAGTAAAACCAAGACATTACTCAGTGTTAGATAGCAAACGAAAGACAAGTTCATGAAGTGTAAACTTGCTTTCTTTAAATCATTATAAAATGACTGTTAACCTTTCCTGAAGAAATACAAAACATCAAGTCCACTTGCTCCCTACTTGCTCTCAATTTGAAAAACTTGATTGAAAATTTGATGCAATGATTTTCCAAGTCAAGCAAGATGCTTGCCACAGTTAAGAAACGATTTGCTGTTGATTTATACTGTAGGGAGAATTTACTTAAACTGAAAAACATTGATATTGGATTTCAGACTAAGAAACTTTTTAGAGAGATGGTTTCAACTGACTGTGAAGTACTTGAATTCAAGAAAGAGTGCCAGCAAATACTAACAAGAATAACAAAGAAGATATTTGAGAGGAATCCCTTACAATATCCAGCAGTTCAGTGGTCGTCCTCATTGGATCCAAACATTATTCACAAACAGCCATATCAAGGAAAAATTAGATTCAATATTCTCTTGGATACCATGTATTCAAGAAATAGAATAACCTAAACAGTTTCACAGAGGGCAAAGACTCAGTACTCTCTCATTAGTGGTGAAGCACGTTGTGGTCTTCAAAAAAGTTTAGCGAATTCTTAAAAAAGACTGTAGAGTCTTCTCAGTGCTAAAATGACTTTTATTCCTCAATTTTACATTGCATCGTTGAATATCAAGATCTGTGGGAAGTTGTGAAAATATGCCTCGTATTTTCACATGGCAATGCAACAGTTGAGAGTGGTTTCTCAGTGAACAAAAGCTTGTTAGCTGAAAACCTACACGAAGAAAGTCTCATAGCACAAAGAAAAGTTTATGATGGCATCAATTACTATGTGACCATACACAAGGTCCCGATAACACAAAAGATGTCATATCTCAGAAATTCGCGAAGATGGTATAGTGATCATTTTTACAATGCAAAGCGAAATCAAACTGAAGAAAACATAACCACACAAAAAGGCAACTCCAAAATTAAATAATGAAACTAAAGGAAAAGAGAATGATTGTAAGGTTGGAAAAACTGCACGAAAAACAAATAATTTCAGCCCAGATTAATTTGTTGCAGAAGAAGGTACCAGATTGAAGTAGCATGTGATGGAAAACCTATGTTATTGGACAAACATGAGATTTTTGTGATGATCAAGTTGCATTACATTCTACTTATATTACATTTTATTTAAATTTGGTTTTTATACTGGAAAAAGTTTGTAAGTTGCATAATCTGGTAAGATTTATAGCTAATAATGTGTGTATGTAAATGTTATGGTATTGTAATGTTATTCATTTTTAGTATGCATTCTTATTCATTAATGCATTTTTGATGTGGTTATACCAACATTTGTATTTTTTAAGGTACAGAAATTTTTAAAATATATATACTTTTTAGCTTAATCAGCAATGTGTACTTTTTTGCTTAGGAGGAAAGAGATTGGCAGCTAAGGGGATGGGAGAGTCTACAATAACAAAAAAAGGAACACATTAAATAAGCATGTTGGTATAAGCATATCCTTAATGGTCAGGGAACCTTGTAATATGGGGTCATTGAAAGTCAGGGAAAATAATTTTATATATTACTGTGGGAACCATTTTTAATGCTGTGGAAAGTAAATATACATTTAAATGGGAGAGATAGGCGTCTCTTATATCAGGTTAAAGCGGCGCTGTCCCATTCAGCTTGTCTACCCAAAGTAGGAGGGGCTAATACACACTGCCGCTTGGCGATGATATGGGCTGTCCTTTGCTCCTCTCTCTTTAAGCTGAAAATTTCTCTAAAAAGCATAGAGGTTATACGACCACTTAACATTGAGCAGTATGGGTCGCCTTTCTGCCACTACTCGGTGTAGGTCGCAACCAAGGCCAGGCCGTAATCCTCGAGCAAATACTCCTGCCAGCATCTAGGTGTTCTGGTAGGAATACAACTAAAGAGTACTCTCTCTTCCTGGTTGGATGAGTTGCTAGTGGTTGGGGCTCTACCATTCCATCCCCCGAGGTCTGAAATGGGTGGCCATGGAATGGTGTGTGTGTGTGTTAGACTGGTGAATTGCTGACAGTGATCCACAGCATTATCTACTTCGTACAGATAACTTCAAAACCCCGGTCTGGGTCAGCAGTGCACAACATGTATGGTTCCTAGTGGTAATGGTCTCTCTAAGAAAAATACTCTCAGTAAAGCAACAAAGCTGTATTTATTATGAATGTAATAAATACAGTGACAAATGTTATCTACCAACCAAGCAGACTGTATGTATGGAAGTATCCTATGCTGGACAGCTGTAAGTGACCTGGTTCTAAGCTATGCAAGAAGCAAGTGACATTGACAACCAGTTATAATAATTAGAATAGCTAACTATATTTCTGGATGTCTAAATGAGAAAATTAATAAAAGGGATCCGCCACTCTAAAGCAGGGAGTGTAGTTACCCCTACCAGTAAGTAGAAGTGGCTACTGTTCCAGGATGAATCAGTAGTGGAGGGTGTTATGATGTTAGAAGAATAAGTGCATCTGGTAGATGAAGGCTATCAGCAATGAAGAGCCTCTAGTAAGTGGTGGTATTTGTCGCCAATGAAGCCTCTGGTAACTGCGGCTGCAGGAGAGCTTCTGGCGACAGCAATGGTAGCAGCCTCTGGTGGCTGCTGAATTCTTGATGACTCGTCGAAGGCCCCAGCACACGAAGTGGTGGAGCATGCTCAATAATCAGAAAGAATGACTTACAAGTCCAGGCGCACACTGATCTTCATAATCTGAAGGACAGGTGCTGCACCAGGCTGTGGTGAGAGGTGTAACATCGCTTGAAGACCTCCCTCTAGTGCGAGTTCAGAGTGGGGTTAGCTACCCTCTGCCTGTCTCTAGGCTTCATGCATTTTCGGTGGCACTTGGCTGTGCCCCGATGCGGATGATAGCTTGTTGACTCTCAGAGTGGGAGGGGAGGTTGGTGTACTTGCTGGCTTGCATAGCCTTAGTTTCCATGTGTTCGGAAGCATCGTCCAGTGTTGTGCGGATCCAACACGTCCATGAACTAGGTTGGCGGAGTTCGACTCTCTTTCTCAGATGTAGTAGATATACTATAGTCTGATGAGTCATAATAGTTTGTATTACATACCTGGGAGTAGCACATGCCAATTTATTACCGGCTGCTCTGCTGTTGTGGGTCGTGGCCGAGATGCCCATATTGCTAGACTGTTCTCCCGATCATCTACGTCTCAATTGAGTTGTAAGGCCACTCCACAACTTAATTAAACATTGATAAAGTACACAATTCACAGTAAACACTTACATCCCTGAGAATGGTTAGTTGATGTGTCCAGCTCCCGAAATGCCTTTAAGAGGAAAAGACCTGCAATCAAAATGCTTTGATTGGGGTTGAAGTCATTTATTGATGTTCTGACAATACAAATGAGTTGACTATACTCATGTCATTAAGTGGACCACACACATTAAGCCTGTTGGGGGCTAATGCAGGAAAATGAGTGTGTGCTCTCCCGATTTATGTAATGACGTTATATTCCTGGGGCTTTGAGTCTACAAGAGGTGGAGAGGCACTCCTCCCTAAGCGAAGAAGTTACATTAAATATACTGTTCTTGACGAAAAAAGTGAAAACTTTTGTTCTTGATGGTAGACAATGCAAAGTTGATGAAGTGCCCAGGAGGAGCGAACTGTGCAGCCTGTTCTGATGAATCCCTGCTTCAGACTAAATGTCTACCAGCATTGATCCGGCCACTTGCCATAAAGATGAAGGGAGTCGGAAAGGTATGAGCATAAAATAAAATGCAAAATAGGGTTAGGCCCTAAATTTTTTACATTGCATGATTGGGAAAATTCCCTTTTCTAATTTGAGAATGACCATTGTCTCTAATAAAAATTTATGTGTTCTACAAACTACACAAGCAACTGAATTATTGATAACAACTCATTTTCGCATTGTTATGTTTACGAGCACAAAGTGCTGGAAACGTGTCCATCTGAGCCCATAAACTTGTTGACTGCTGCAAAATAAACATATAAGATTTTCCACTCACTATACATAAAGACAAACACATAAACTGAAATGCCTCCAGTCAGGTTATGCATGTGGGGGCTAAACTTAAGTTGGCATGGGTAAAGCCTGTACTCCATATAGGAAGTCGTTGGCACTTCACTTTGGCATAATTTGGCATTGCATTCAATAATACAGATCACTTTAGGTGCACACTTTGGGTAAACTGGGAATGATTAGGCTCTGCTTTTGGGGGCCACTAACATTCTCAAACACTGTGTGTTGCAAAATGCCATCGGCTGTTCGTACACATCCTAATCAGCGGTGCTACAATGTCTCCTGTCACCTTCATGTGTGCTATGCTCTGATGGTCAAGCACAGAGTGAGGGCGCACAAGCCTGTCGGTTAAGATCCGAACCACAAGGCTTTCCTGGTGTCGCCCACGTGGTCGAATCAAAGTGGGACAGTCAACTGACTAGTGCGGTGTTACCCAAAGTGGGTGTTTTCCCAAACACCTTTGAGATACTGTAGCTGACGGCCACTGCTGGTGTTCTTGTCACCTGCACAGTGATCGACCGGGGCTGTTTTTGTAGTGTGAGGCAGCGAACAGTCGCGGAGACCCGTGAGTTTCGGCTCACGTCAAATGAACACCTCCCCTGGTAGACCATTCATGTACCACACCGTTCACATGCTGTATAGCTACGCCATCAGGCGAAGTTTGTCGGAATCAACAGTTGGGCCCTGCATGGTTGAGGTTTTAGCACCCCTGTGAGGGTTGCTGTACTGCTGTTGTGCTGAGTGGCAGCAGTGGGCACTTTTGATGGGCATGCTAGTGTCTGGTAGTGCCGTGGGATGCACAGTCCTAAAATACTATGCAAAGGGGTCCACGTGACTGGGCGAGGCTGCTTGGAGTGGCGTGGGGACTTTTCACTCTCGTTGTCGCTGCTGTTGCTGATACTGGTACGGGGGCACCAGTTTGGCCGGCAATGTTAAGGGTGTTGCAGGAGTCCCTACTAAGGTGTTCCCCCTCGGACGTCTGACTGGTTGCCTGTAGAGTACCTGCTTTGCTGCCCTTGGTGTTTTCCACTGTCGATGTGATGGCTGCTGGGAGATCAGCCTGTCTGGGCGTGCTGCCCCCAGATGTCTCCTTGTCCGTACATGGTTCAGCAGGACCCGCTGGACTGGACGCCTTGGCGCAGAGCACCTCAACTTCAGGTGTCTTGACACGGGGCATTGTGATGCATGCAGGCATTGTTGTAGCTTCTATTGGTGTTATTTCGGCCCCTGGGGTGTAGGATGCTGTGTCTTTTCCTCCACCTACTATCTGTGAGGACGTTTGGGTGCCAGGCTGTAGCATTGCAGCTATATATATATATATATATAATTTATACATTTGGTAAGTATTTAAATTGTTTGTATTTCAGTCAAGGAAAGTAATTCATTTTATATTTAAAAGGTCGTGTCAATAACTTGTTTGTATTTCATTTATTTTCATTTTTCCAAATTTCTTATGTTACTTTTCTCATTTCATCAGTAGTAACAGACAACGTTAACAGACATCATAGGTTTATATCTCATATTTTCCTGTTCATTGCGTTAATAACGAGACACATAGCCATCGCATTGCACGACATGGTGAAACAAGGTAAATAACAGGTCACACCAAGCTGACGTGACCAACTGCTCGAAAACAATACGTCAATTTCTAAAGCTACTTCCAAATTCAGGACATTACAGCACCATGCGATACTACTATTGCACCACTATTCGATGAGGAAAATTCTGATCGATATATAGGCGAAGCACGACCTTTCTCGGATATCACAATAGTTTGTCAGCTGTCTCTCAGTCGAACAGTCTACAATGGGTGACCACTTGACTAGCACCGACAAGTGCCCACGTCTTTAACCTTCTATTGTATTTCGAACATTTTTAAAGCTTTTAAATTTATTTTCCGACGGTGCGAGGAGTCAATAGGCCACCAGGAGAGAAAAGTAACGATTCTCTCTCACCTTTCTAACAATCTATTCTCGAAGTGAGAAGTTTTGTTTTGTGAAGGCTGCCATTCTGTATATTGGTATTTTCTTATTTGATTGTAAGCTGCAAGTGTCAATTGTTTGTTTTGAAGTGACTACAATAAATCTCCAGTGAACGCCATAGTTTACTTATTTACAGTTGACACTCCTGTTATCAACAAACTTCTGTTGTCGCATAGTGAGGGGTATCCACTTGTTGATATAGGCAGCCTGGTGAACATGGGCTGTTTCCAGCTCCTGTGTTTTCTGCTGTTACCTGATGGTGCAGCTCTCCGGTTCACTGGCTCTCTCTCTGCTGGTGGACAGTTTTATTCACCTTGGAGTGTCAACTTGCAATCCTATAATATTGCAGCAGGTGACATGTATGTTGCCTCGTTGGACCGTCAGCGGAATATCAAGAGTGTGCTGGGCAGCTGGTCGGCCTAGGATGAGTAGTCTTTCCCAACATGGATGAGCAGCTGGACATTGAGTCTTTGTTTCTGCGCTCTGTTGGGTTGGCACGAGGATGATATATCACTGTCATGCTTTGCATTACTCCCCACTTTGTGCTAAGATCGCGCCACTTCCTTCCAACGTATTGTGTCCCATTCCATCAGTAATGTATGGGGATATCCTTTCCGAGCAAAAATTTATTCTCCAGGATGCAGGCGATGTTTCTGGTGTGCAAACTGGGTACTGCATATGCCTCTGTTCACCTGGAGAACAGGTTTGGTGATGATCAGCATGAACCTTTTCCCTGTCAATGTCTTGAGGTATGTGCCCATGAGGTTGAGGGTTACCATATTAAATGGTTTGTTAGGTATTCTGGGTTGTTGTTGTTGTTGTTGGATTGGCGATCGGCGCATTGAGCCTTAAAGTGGTTGCAAGGTAAACACTTTTAAATATAATTGTGTACATCGTGTGATACACCAGGCCATGGAAGTGACATGAGTTCTGCGTGGTTTGTTTTTCCCCTGGTTGTACTGCAAATGTTGAGCTGCACATGCAGTGGAGTTCATCTGTGTGTTCTGCGGCCAGCACATTGATTTTACAGCCAGTGTTTCTGCATGTGGCCTGGTCTGCAGTCTGTTGTCGACTATGCACCACCATCCTATGGTCTGCTGGTCGCAGAGCATGACCTTTGCCTGCACGTACAGTTCAGTTGTTTGTGACCTTAGTACATTTTCACAGAGCTCGTCGAGCTTGATGTGTGATAGAACAAGTTAAGCAAAGATTGGTGTCGGTGTCACCTGCATGTTCTGCAGGGGTGGGGGAAGCATCCCTTACCACTCTTCCTCATCATACACAGTGTTTTCTGCACTTGGTGACCTCGACAGCAGGTTATCCAGCTGGTTTTCTGTTCCTGGGGCACACTTTGATTGAAATTGTATGCTTGCAGTAGCATTGACCAGCAGGTCAGTTTGCTCCATGTTTCACGCATACTGTGTAACCAGACCAAACAGCAGTTGTCAGTCCTTAACAAGAAGCGCTGGTACTCCAAATATGGGCATTATCATTTGAGCACATCTACCAATTCAAGGCACTCTCTCTCTCTCTCTCTCTCTCTCTCTCTCTCTCTCTCTCTCTCTCGTTGACATTATATATTTTTTTCAGTTGGTTCAAACTTGGCGCTGCTGTAATCGATGATAAGCCATTTACCGAGTTTGAACATAATGATGCTTAGGCTTTGTTCGCTGGCACATGTCTGGACATAAAGATGTTTACTGGGGTCATAGCATGCTAGGGCCTTGCAATCCCTAAAGGGCTCTTGATGGCCAGGAAGCTGTCCTCAGATTTGGCATTCCACTCAAACTTGCGACTAGGTGACATGAGTGCAGTGAAAGGTGCAGTTATTGTTGCAAAATCTTGGATGTACTCGATAAACGAGTTCAGCAGGGTGAAAAATTTCCTGACCTGTTTCCTGGTGCATGGTCTCTCGCCCTCTATCACTCGCAGTTGTTCATTGTTCTATATGTTAATGTCTTTGTCCACAATGTTTCCCTGGAAGTCCGGCTGTACTTAAGGTGGCATTTGTGGTTCGCACATGTGAGTCCATTGATGGCAAGCCGTTCCAGTACTAGGGAGAGGTGGTGAATGTGGCCCTCCCATATCTCGGAACAAATTATGATATTGTCTAGGTAGGCGAGCATGAAGTCGCCTACCAGACCATTTAGTACCCGGACCATCATGGCTTGAAATGTGGATGGTGCACATTTCAACCTGGGCATTGCACAGAATTGTAACTGCCTTCTATCCGGCATGGTAAATCCAGATTTGTGTATGTCTTCTGGCTTCACAGGAACATGCCAGTAGCCACTTCGCAGATCTAGGGATGACTTGATTTTGGCCTTTCCAAATATGTTGAGTGCATCCTTAATGCTGATACTGGGAGGGGGTGCTTTTGGTGACCCATTCGAGGGGTCGAAAATAAATGCAGAAATGCCATGTTTCATCATTCTTTGGTGGCAGTGTGATTGCCGAATTGTAGCAGCTTTCTGTAAGTTCGATAACCACCTTCGCTAACATCTCACATATCTGTTCTCAGATGATCTTACTCTGGTAGCAAAGATAACTACGTGGTGGTGTGAAAATCAGCCGGTCATGTTGTGTTGGTAGTGTGTGCTCCACGATGTTGGTACATCATAATGTATTCACCACTGCAAATACATCCTGCCATTCCTCCGGTACTCGCTGTACAACATCACAGTTAGCTGGTGGTACTCTGTGGTCCAGATCATCAAGATTGATGTTAGCCGTACGGGTGTTAGGTCAGGATTCTAGATTGTAGACTGTTCTATACTCCCTTTTTCTGTAATGGATTATCCTAGCTGCTGGTTCAAAGATTGAGTTTTGTTCGGTTAGCCATGAAAGACCGAGAATGTCTTCATATAGCTCGTTCATTAAGAGTGCTACTATGTTTGTATCAAAGGTCGCGTATGCGTATCATGATGTTGGCTTCTCCCATGTTTTTCCTGCTATTGTTGGCTATGGCTAAAGGAATGGCTTCACTGTGAGGCCACAGAGCTTTCTTGTAAACGAACCTTAGTCATGCAAAATTGTGGGATGTGGCCGTGTCAATAAGTGCATAGCACTTCCCACTGTTGATGTACTCTGGAATGCATATTAACTTACTTGGTGTAGGTTGTTGATCTGCGAGGTGCTGCTGCAGTAGGGCCTGTTGAGGGTCTAGAGCCGGGATCCACTTCTCGGGACTGAGGGAGGCGACATCTGGTCGACCTACCTCTTTTGCTAGTTTCCCGGTGGCGGTGGACTACCCTTTGTGTCCGGTGCCTTTCCATTTTTATTTCCTGGCAGTCACTATTCTAGGCATACTGCTCGCTTGGACAGTTTTGGCATGGGTAGTGCAGCTTCTTTGTTTTGTCCCATACCTATTTTCCATTGTTGGTTACAATGTGTCCAATTGGTTTTGGTGATGGTTGTGACACAATGGGAGGTGTGTCCTTCCGAGTCATGCCGTTGTTACCACTACTGTTGAAACTAGTTTTTCTTCCACCGAACCAGTCTGTTGTTTTGCGTAATGTACTCTCCTCACTGTTGTCTTTCACACTTAGTGTCATCCAGGATAATTATCGAGCGCATGAACTCCTCTAATGGGCTGTGAATGAAAGGTGCTAGTGCACCATTATATCGGTATTGGAATGATGATAAAAGCATGGTTCATTTCATCCCATAGTGTTTAACCGACCACCACTGTTGTGCATCTCCGCTCAGCTGGTGCCTGCTGCAATTAGGCCACTTTTTTTCACAACCATCATAATGTGGGATCAAGGTTGTACACTCCTGGAGGAAGGACTGGAGGTCCTCTGTTGGTAAGCCCGCAAACAATGGTATCAATTGAAACCAATGCTGGTGTGTTGTTGGCTGTTTGAGTACTTTTTGGCTTCTGTATATCTTCCCTGTTCTGTGCTTATTCAAGTTGGCATGGGTATGACGTAGGTTGTGCAAGTGGTACAGTGAAAGCAGTAGTGGGGCATGATTCTGCATGGCAGTTTGTGTTGCCATACATTGTGACGATACATGGTTCATACCTGGCATTCATGAGAATGTTCTATGTCTGCTATCCACTCTGTCATGGGAACATACCTTTGGTGAGCTTAATGCCCACAAAGCTGTCATTTAAATACAGCATTCCCGGCACTGTATTACACGGGCTGTTGACAGTGTGTGGGTAGTAACTGATTACCACTGAGTAAGTTTGGATAGTCCAGCATCGCTTCTGATGGACTGTCATAACACCACGCACACACAAATTGTCCCTTGAAAATGTGTTTTCCTGCATTGCAATGCACTGGGGGTGGTATTACTGATTACAATATATGCAAGTTATTATGCTCTGTCCCTTTACATCGCATAAACAAAATTTGTGCACTGTTTGTATGGTCATAATTGTATTGGTTGAGGTTTTGTTTGTGTTTCTGTAATGCTCTCTTGTTTGTACTGACATGGTTTACCATTAGGGGATTAGCAAAACTAGGTGTTTGGATTGAGTGTATGACGGTCCAACACAGTTCGGCTGGTATTCTTATGGACATTTGTAGTATTGTGGTAAATGGTGCTTGATTTGCATGATTAATCGAGGTACATAACCTTCAATTACTATTTGTGCATGTATGCTGAGAAGTATTGGTACTTATCATATAAACATCTGTGGTAGTTGTGCTCGCGAACAGGCGCACACACATGTTTCATAAGACTGCCAGTCTTCTTGCAGAAGTGTGCATAGCCATCTTTCCCCTTTGTGTGCTCGCATGAACTGAGTGCATGAGACAAGGTGCGATAGTTCCCATATATAGCTACAGCTGATGTGGGGTTGTGGAGCTCTACGCCCACACAGTCTGCCATATTGACCCATGAATGATTAGGAACAACCCAGAATAGGGGGTGTTTGATGGGGTGCAGCTCGCACACCATCACTCATTCAGGATGTGGTGTGCTTTTGGCAATGGCCTTTCTTGATAGCGTGCCCTTCTGCCATATTGAAATTTTATTATTTTAACACTGTTTAATGCGTTTAAAAATTACATCGAAACACACCACTGATGTCTGTAGTGCTCTTACACTTGAAATTTTATGTATAAATTTTTTATATAAGAATATACAAAACATGGCAAAAATGGCACTGTTACTTGTGCAAAGTTCTGGTGGGTAACACTCACCATAGATGTCTTGTTGATTTCTTATTGGCTGCTCTGCTGTTGTGGGTTGTGACCGTGTCACTCAGGTGGCTAGGCAGTTCTCCAGATCCTCTACATCCCATTTAAGGGGGTATAAATGAGGTCTAATAGGATGCTAACCATGGGCAGTCATGGTCGGCCCAGTACAGCTGTGGGTGCCTGTTGTGTGGTGGACAGTTATGCCTGTATGAAGTTAGTTAAATGTGGAATTGTAAGGCCACTCCACAACCCAATTAAACATTGATAAAAGTACATATTACACTGAAAACACTTAAAACCCTGAGAATGGCTGGTTAATGGGTCCAACTACCGAACTGCCTTTGAGAGGCAAGGCCTACTATCAAAACCCTTAGCTTGGAGTTGAAGTCATTTATTGGTGTTCTTCCAATACAAACCAGTTGACGATGCTCGTGTCGTTAAGCGAACCTGGTGTACTAAGCCCATCAAGGGGCTAATGCAGGAAAATGAGAGTGTACTCTCAAGATTTACATGATGAAATTACACTCCTGGGGCCTTGAGTCTAATGAGGCGGAAATGAGCTCCTCCTGGGCGAAGAAGGTATAATAAATAATACTGTTCTGGTTGAATAAAGTGAAAACTATTGTTCTTGATGGCAGACTATGCAAAGTACCCAGGAGTCACGAATCAAGTGGCCTGCTGCGATAAATGCCTGCTTCAGTCTAAGTGGCTGCGGCCATCTTTCTGGTCACTTGCCGTGAAGATGCTGGAATTCGGAAATGTGTAACCATAAAAGAAATTACAAACTAGGGTTAGGCCTTAATTGTTTACATTGCATGAGTGGGAAAATTCTCTTAGCTAACTGGAGACTGTCACTAATGAAATCTTATGTGTCCCACAAACTACAAAATCTACTGAATTATTGTTAACCATGCACTTTCGCATTGTTAAATTTACATGCAAGTAGTGCTGGAAATGTGTCTATCCGAGTCCTTAAACTTGTCAACTGATGCAAAATAAACATTGTGATGCACTCAGTCTTCACAAATAATTATGCGAGTACAAACAGATTCAAAACAGTATTTATTTAGATATATATTTACAAATTCAATTTTCGTAATAGCAAAATTTTATGTACATAGCTTCATTTAAAAACAACAGGAGTTTGAAAATGAGAGTTACATGACCACCACCCAAATAAATTGACTAAGCATAAAAACATTAGACAACACCATGCAGTTTACTCTGAAAGTTGTTATAAGTCAGGCACTTCAACAAATTGTTATTAAAAATACAAGTGCTATTTGCAAATAACCCAGGTGCAAAGCCAACAAGTGGAAAAAGCAGTCCCTTAAAAGGTATTTTCGATACTTTTAACTCTAACAATCAGCCAAAACTCAGCCTTTAAAACTAAGTTAATTACCAAAAATTCATGCAAAAAACCACTATAATGATTTACCAAAAAATATTTAAAGGTGTTATGAGTAGAAAGTACGTTTATATTTAAAATGCATAAAGCAAAGAGAAATTAATACATGTTCGATGTAACAAAATGAATTCACACCAAATCGAGGAGTAACATAATATCTCAACAAATTATACAAGGATAATAAGGTTTTACATCCATTTAAAAACATTACAATATAAAATATCAACAATGCTATAGCAATACATAGTATGCATTGGTTCAAACCATTTTGATAATGTTAACAAACTTTTAACAATTGAAGAAATTGTGCGGCCACACACCTATTTGATAACATTTCATTAGACTTTCTCCTGCACAATACAACTCACACAAAATACTGGTTACATACATTAATTTGTTACGTTTTAGACAATGTTTCACTAACTATATCCTGGATTCTTTTACTATAATGTCTAAAATGATGGAAACATTACAGTGGTTTGATAATTCAATAAAGCACGGCGTGAGCTGAAATAATTTAATTCCATTTTGGTAACAAACTGTAACTATGAATAATAATACCTTCCTATGGTATAACATTCATCATTGAAGGTTTTAACAGTTCAATAAATAATACATAGGTACCAGGAAATGGTTTCGCACCACTTTGATAACAAGTGGTAACAGCAAACTTATTCACGAGTACACTCTTCTCTGGATACCTAATACATCCCACTCTTAAAAGGGTTATTCCAAAAAGTTTATGGCAATAAAAAAATGCTATTAATTAACAAAGATTAACCTTAACACCTGAGATTACACATTTCTTATCTCCTGGGAGACGCGCCGAGTTGGTCCATTAAGGCTTCCCAATAAACAGTTTCCACTGAGTTATTAACATAACAAAACGAACCAAGCAAGGAGAAAGCTGCAGCATCGGCCCAGTATAACCTCACATTTTAAAAATAACACATTAAACGTATCTAAAATGTTGCATTCAAAATCATGTAACATCGCCGAAAGCAATAGAATACCAAAATTTAACTGGCAATCATAAAGCCATTTCCGAACTACACTTTAAAATATTTCATACATAAAAGCCCATACTAGCAAGTCGTATATGCAAGTTAAGCATATTCCATTGAAATAACTATGGGAGCTAAGAAATAAAAACTAACTTAACTGAATCCATAGTACACTAGTAGATAATTCGTTTAAATTCAACACACATTTCAGGGTTATCACAGGGTCTCGGAAATATATATAAAATGACTGGAGGGCGCCAGCTAACCAAATATAGGAGACTCTTGAGGTGGGCTGTGTTTGAAAAGCTCTTGTATGAGCAAGTAAAGACCGGTGGTTGGATATATGGCGATATTTTGATGTGGCGAGGGCTGCTCAGCGACGATGATCTTTCGCCTTACTCAAGGTAGGGGCGAGTTGTGGTGTGGTGCCTGGTGGCAGCCCTTGGTGAGCAGATGTGATGGGGGTCGTGGTCTGACGGCCCAAGGGGATCGCTGGTGCCTCTGTCGATGTGGTTGATGCTGTTGTGTGCACTTACTAACACTGATGCTAGTGCAACTGTGCAAGTGTAACGATGTAGGCCTCATTTATGACCTTTTATGTACACAGATTTGCGCTTATGCGTTGGGGGGGGGGGGGCTTAGGGGTAAGACCCATAATACAAGACACTTCCTGACAACTGATTCTAACTGCGGCATTCAGGGCGCTGCGCCCCATGTTTACCTGGTACGGTAAATGCAAATAAAAGTCGAAATTCAATCACACACACTTTTATTGACTAAAGTGTACAACACAACACTATCCACGTTAACTTGAAATGAATTCTGTGCTGAGGCCCGTCGGTAGCCAGAGCTGCTAAAATGTGCATATACACTTATGTTCTTAATGTGTTACCTGATGGTGAAACTACTGGTCGAACCCTCGGCGTGAATGTATAAAAGGTTCCCATTGTTGGAGGCTATTTCATGTTACATGATTACGCCTAAATGTTGATGTGCCGAGGGTACACACTGAAATCGCAATTCCCTAGTAGCTTGTTTGTCTGATGGCGGATTTCAGACTCTGAGAATGCCCACGGTTTGCTAAAATAATGGCTGTGGGTGTTTTCAGAAAGTTCAGTAGAACTTCTCATAGAAAACTCGAAGAATGCATTTGAAACAAATGTGCATGCCTTAACCTATTACACAATTTTGCTTTTTACGATGTAACACATTGGCGACATTCCCGTGGCTCTAAAAGCTCTTATTAGTGGTATAACATGATGTCACAGGAATGCCGCTGCACTTGCAGAATGATATTAGTTAAATGAAAATGCTCGATGACAATTGCATAGATGATGAAATATATTGGCATTTAAACATTCCTTACTTTTGTATTTTCCTGCTCTCGGAAATATAGGATGAAGACCTCATTGCACTGCTCTTCGCGGTGTTCAAAACTGCATGTTTCAAAATGTGAATGTTCTTCAACATCCTGCCTCCATGGAATGCACTATAGCTGCATTCCATTAGGTACTGAAATAGGTGAACAGTACTGATGAGCGTTCCCTTAGGTACTGATCATAGAACAAGGATTCTGCTGATCAGTAACAAAGGAATGGTGTTGTGACGTCTGGGTTGGAGACTATACATCCGGGTGAAATTACTGATGTGCAGAAGGTCTGTCCACTGTCATAAAGGTAGGTCTGGCAACTGCTATCCTTTTGCCTTGATGTAACACGTACGCTTAGTGAAACTCGCGGCGGCTTGCGAACTAATAGCACTAGTACAGGCTGACCCGCTTTTAACATTGCGGTATATAGGAGTTTCGGAGATTTTTGAGTAATATTAGATAATGCCTTTTTATTTTCTTATGCCCATTCGGCATGAAGAATTGTGATATATTTAGGCGCGTTTGAAGTTGGTTTTGTTTACGATAATGTTTTGCTAGCGCAGTATACCGAGTTCGTAAAAACTTCTGAATCACATTTTTTCTTGCACCATGTTTATTGCTTTTGTTTATTGTAATGAAGGTTATGGTTCGACAAGCCCGAGTTTATTTTGTTCTGTAATATCGTACATCGTGCCTAGCAGCACAACATTATAGCACATGTCAATAAATATTGTATAAAAATATTTTTTAGTATAAAGTAAAAATACAATTATGTAACTAGTATAAATATATACTACTGCATTGTCATCATGTCCCCACATTGACAAAATGTGTTTAGCAACTGTTCAATAGAAGACACTCAGCAGAAGATATTTAATATAAAGCTATTTATGTTTATTGAGGTAATCGAGTCTGGTAGCTTATTGTGTATATGTATTCCTTTCAACTCAATAAGGATGCCTCTTGTACAAATTTGTCTGGTGATAATATCCTCTATAGGTATTTATTTATATTCCTTGTGGACTAGTGATGGAAATTGAAAGTTTTTAAGATATTCCTTTTTGTTTGAGCGAATAAATTAATAAGTTCAAAATGTAGATATATGTGAAAGATCATTGTAATTTTCTTAGTAAAGGCCTGCAACCTGTATTACACCTATTTACTTTATAGGTTATTCTAATGGCTATTTTTCTAACTACATGTGTTTTGTTAGCATAGTTGCAGATTCCCAAAATAATATACCGTATGATGATAATGCATTGCTCAAGACACGGTACACTGGTTTAAGGTATTTGGGTTGTAATAATTCTACTAATATGTGCGATGCACAACTATATTATTTGGATGTATTATTATTATTTGCCATATTTAGGGTAGTGGCAATATTTACAAAATAGTTATTAAATTCATTAGCAACATATAGTGGTCCCCATATAATTTTATTGTTTCAAAATAACTGTATTTTTATATTTCTGCTATATTGAACCTTCAAATTTCTCGGTTTTTTATTGTTCCAAATGATCCGCTTAAAGGGCGAAGTGGCAATCTGCAATACTGCAAAATCATTTGGAGTTGAAATTGGTACAAGTAGTAGGGCTATGTCAAAAACACTTCGCACCAGAAAATATTATGTAAAAAGGTTTCTATTCAAAGATAGCAGCGAAGCTGTTATGACCAAAGAAAAACCTGAAATCCAAAGTCAAGCTCCATAAAACTGATGACATTCAAATCTGCTTCTTATGTGCGCTCTCTATGCTCTCTTCACTAGAGCTCGGGGAATCACAGTGGTGTATATTTGTATGTAAACAGTTTCCAGGACCTACATATATAAATAAATGTATGTATGGTAGTATTGAATGTAACATAATTTGTCACGGGTATGCAAAGAATGGGACATGTACAAAACCTACCAATACACAATGATGAAAGCAAACCAAGTGATTCGCCATACAGTTAATCAGCTACGTGTAGTTCAATCGAATAAATGTGCACATAAACACTGCACACTATTACAGGTTTCTAACAGACAGCTGACGAAAATATTCTTTGTCGTTGGCCAATTCAACAGCTCTCATACGAGTCACACTTCACCTTACATGAGAGGAAACCTGTAATATAACAAATATTCAAAAAATATCTAGCCAGAATTACACCACCAAATTCATAAATGCATAGCTGATACACAACCGGTGAAGCACTTGTACTTGTAGCCTCCATTCTATATTCACAAATATCAATACATTAACTGTTAATACTTTGTACTGGAAACTGTTTTTCAGCTAATTGTTGCTCGTTAGTCCACAGCATAGGGAAAATCACAAACATTGACAAACACAAACAGATATGACCCAGCAGGTATCGTAATTTCTTGCAGTCAAAAAAATTGTAATTTTCACACACAGGGAACTTTGTAAACCTAGGAAATTTTGTTACTTCATACACAGAATTTTTGTTGCTAAAGTTAATTAATAAATATACTGTCAAATCACTCCAGCGATCCTATGACGAGCAGAAGCTCTGGAATATAGCACTAGTAAAAAATGTTACAAAACAAATATAGACGTATACCTACAAAAAATATTTGTAAATATTTTCTATGGCTCTTTTTGGAATCTGAAGATTTGAGATTGTTTGAGAAGAAGGTTCGCACTGAATGATACAATATAACATAACAGCTTGATAATATGAAAAATACATTTGTTAAGGGAGGATGTCTTTAGATAATATGATAAATTATGTAAATTGTAACACGCTGTAGTTAGTTTCAGGACTATGTTATCAGTGTGAGCATTCCCGTAAAGATAACTGTCAATAAAATATTGTAGAATGGCTTTCTTTAATCATAGTTTCTATATTTTATTAAAAATGCCAATCCTGTCGTTTTTATGTGGGGAATTCCATTAAAACTATTTGATCCCAGTTTAAAGAAAGATTATTTGCTGTAAACAGTTTATCTAGTTATGAATAGTCTCATTTAATGACACCAAAGTGCTGTCAGACCCTCATCTTTAAATAATAATTTAGTAGGTATCATCTACAATTAGTAGAATGTTGGAATGTAGATAATTCAGCAAATTAAAAATAAATAAATATAATTGAGGGCAAAGAATGGAACATTTAGGAATAATGTTTGATTATGTTACACTTTTTTTACACTTGTATTTATACCATCTGAATTTATTACAACTTGCTGATATCTGTGAGAGTAATAAGATGTAAACAATGATAAAGTACGTGCCTCCTTGGAGAGAATTCAGTAAGTAAAATCAATTCTGCGGAAAGTGGTTCATTTTATTTCACTGCAGGTCGCTTTACAGCCATATAACTGGTTTGGGTCTTCTACCCGCTGCATCACTGCAACCTCCTGTAAGCGTCTTAACATATTGTGAGTGTATGGTATGTGAGAGGGCCATTCAACACTTTCACTCAACATTAAGTGGTATGCAAGAGGGCCAACAATCTCGTTAGATAGGCATAACAAGTTTATTGCATCATTAAAATGATGTCACCTGATCATAGGGTGAACTGAGGAGAGCCATATGGTCAAACGGCCTACACCCTGGATGAGTCTCTCGTGCTCTGGCACCCTTCACAACTTTACGAATACAGTAGAAAGTAGATTATTCCGACTAATAGGGACTGTGGTAGAATGACAGATTTTAGGTTTGTTTACCTTTTATAAAATGTAATTTTTGTGTTTAACCTATGTTTTTTATTATTTACGTTTCTGTTTTGAAACTTTAAAACACTTAATTTTGCAGCCCAGATCTTAGCATAATTTGTTTACCTTACACACTAAATAATTATTTATGAAATTTTATTAATTGTATTTGATTATGAGATATTATATTATTTGGTCGTTTTATTTAATATATGGATTCTTTTGAAACCATCTTACAAAGTACAGTTATTAGTTTAATGTTTTCAATGTACGAACATTTTTCGTAATTACCTTAATATAGTGGCTTTTGTGACGTCATAGGACTTCCGATTTCGAAGTTTGAATCGGCAACGAAGATTCCTATTTGCTCTCTCTCTCTCTCTCTCTCTCTCTCTCTCTCTCTCTCTCTCTCTCTCTCTCTCTGCCGCCATCATTCAAACAGTGAATATTTCAGTCAAATGAAGCCACAGTATAACACACGAAAAAATATGTGTCGGGGCTGGAAATAAGTTGATTTTTACTTGGCAGATTATGTTTTTAGTAGTAGGACACTTTTCAGGCGAGTGAAGAAGAGGGTTGGTCCTAAATAATGGTTTGGTGAAAACTGACTACTGACAATGCAGACATCATGTGCTGCAGTACCCCGCCGCCGACACAGCTATTGATATGGTAGCTTTGATGCAGACTAACAGCCAGCACGCTAGAGCCCATGACGGCGCTCACCAGGCAAATGTCACGTGTCCCGCACGTACACAAAGAGGCCAATAATTTTGAACTTTCATATAAATATTACTTTTCAGTGCCAAATGTGTTCTATTGTATTTGCAGAGTTTAATATAACTCATAATGTGTTCAAGTGTTTGTTTCTTTTTTAACTTGTTTGGTTATAAAATTCAAAGTGCCCGCAGCACTGAGATTAAGAACACTTAATATTCCGGCATGAATGCCATCATAAAGAGACACTAAAATAATATTGAAATCCATAAGAAAATTATAGAAATGTAAAATAATACTTAATTTAATTTGTGCCATTTATGTTTTCAATAATAAAATACTTTACTCTGTGAGCATAGCACGTGTGCTTATGTGAACCCCGTAGGCAGCCATGGTAGGTTCGTGCGACGCTTGTCTCTGGAGAGTCTGTCGAGGAGAGCTGGCGAGGAAAGACACTGTTACGTACTCACTACAACTTTTGTTCATTTATGTAGGTTTCCACTGTCAATGTAGTTTACCAGTTAACATTTGCATGTGTATGTTTTACCAGACTTTTTCCCTCAGCATTATGATTCTGCTTTATTAATTTATTGCGCCCTTGCGGCATTTTTGACTTAACCAAGAAGGAGGAGGAGAAAAATGTCGGGGAGGTCACGCGTCCTGCACATTTTGAATCAGCCGCCATCCGCCTATGTTTATGGAATTTTGATGTAACTTCTGTGTTATTGCTTAACCCAATTTTTTAAGGGCTTTATTTTTATGTATTTATTCGAGGGTAATTTTTTGTGTTTGAATATTTTATGGCAACATCACGTATAACCAGGTGGCCGACAGATGTCAAGTCTTTGTATATGCCTTCATTGTGTTTGAGAGCTTATTTATGTAACATCGTATGTGCAATAATTTATTTCAGGGTTATATGTTAATTTTATTCAGTGTTCTAAGTATTATTCACGTAAATTGATGCTTTTGTACTTGACCATGCGGTTACAGTAATGTTTGATTTTACCGCTATCAGTCATGGTATACACCTGTAATCACTGCAATCGTAAAGAGAATAATATTCTCAGCAAGATTAATATTTTGTCTGAATATAGTTTGCCGATTCCACGCCGAAATATTGCAATTTCACCTGCACCACATGGTCTGCTACAAACTTCATCCAGTGGCATCCGTACCATTTAAGCTTGTTTTTACACATGTGTGTGTTTATTGTGAATATTAATCTCGTGTCCCATCTTGTTTCATGTATCATTAAAGGGTGTATGTAATTTTTTAATTAGTGTACGGTGCAATTATTCCCATCCTAGCCAACTCTGTGTATAGGCTGTCTCCACACTACCCACGTGCTGGAGGGAGTGCACCGACGAGTTTGCGTTTGTGATGCCGAGTAATCACACGTGTTAATATGTATTAAGAGTTTAATTTGAAATTCACAGTGTCCTATTTTCAGGTAAAATCCGTCAGTCCACCCTACCAGCTGTCGCCCCCCCCCCCAACTACCTTGTGATGGCTGTGCTTTCACACACCTCGGTGAGATCATCATGGCGTGTGCTAGAGTAATTGCAGCTGTGGAGCACCCAAGCGGAATTGGCAAGTCATGACCAATGTAATCATAATTTCATTTTCATGTTGATGTATATGCAGAATCACAATAAAAACAAGTCTACAGTGAACTTAACTCTTTTATTCAGTAGTGACAGTGACCTAGCCACAGATGGTTAATTAAGTGTTTATTTCCATTGATGTTAATTATAAATTTTAGTATTGACTATGTGTTTGTAAATACGCACGGGTGAGATGGACACACAGAACACAAAGCATCCCTGAGAACATCGAGTCTCAGTAGGGTGGTGATTGGGAAGCACTGCTGGCGCCCAAATTACCAGTAAGTATTTGTGTCATAGTTCGTCTCGTGTCTCACACGACAGCGTCAATTGGCGTTCCCAAGTGGGGCCAAGTGTGTTCATACACAACGTGTCGTCTGCGAGAAGATGATGGATACCACATCTGAACAACCGTGAGATGTCCTCAAGACATCCGCATCGGCAACAGCGATACCCGCGAATACGAGCAGGAGATACTTAGACAAGCCCATCGATCGATGCGTGCATTCTGGGAGATTGAGGGAAATTAACTTGTTTGAGGGAAGTATGTGGGAGAAATCCTTGTGTCAATGCATGTCCGACAACGTCTCTATGCCATCAGAGCAACAACTGTGCATGCACTCCAGATGTAACGAGGCGGGAACGAAGTGGGCACAGTGCCAATAGTGTAGGATAGACTCGCATTTACTATGCATAGAGCCTGCAGAGTTTACCAACTACCGTGATGGTGAAATTAACTGTGATGAGTGCCATAAGACAAACTGTGCTGAGATCACGCCACCGCTAACACCAGATGTGAATCCTATGCCGCCAGTAGTTGTTACGTACACCCCACAGGGCTTAACTGGGCCAGATCACAATGTATTACTGCCTTCTTTTGTGGGACTTCACTCAGATGACCCGGGTATATTCCTAGCTGTTTGTAAGGAAAAATTACAGAGGCATCGTGTGCACAGTGAAAATTGGACTGAAGTAACTACGAACGGCTTAAGGAGAACAGCTGCCACGTGGTGGAACTTGGTCAGAGACTATCGAGTTATGTAGGAAGAGTTTTGTGAGAGATTGCTAGGTCGGTTCGACACTGATGGAGATGCTATACAGGCACAAGAGCGACTCTTTCATGGACAATAGAGAGAGCACGAGGGAATTGAAAAGTTCATACAATGCAAATTAGGCTTGTATAAGCATTTAAACCCGAGACAGGCAACCCACAGGGTATTAGAGATAATTGTGGCATTATCAACACCTGACATTAGGCCATATCTACGGATGACAACAAATTCCATTGTAGAACAGTTCACGAGAGAAGCATATTTTTTTGAGAAGGACGTACGCGCAAACCAAGAATATCAGTCACAGTGGCAAAACCACCTTACATCAACACCTACAGTGCTGCCAGATGTTATGCAACTGCCACCAATGTAAACACAGGCTAGGCAGAACTGCGGACATGGAACAAATTTTCGCAACAGTCACCGCGAATACTCCTACCAGGGCAATAGGTCGGGAAACTAAGTAAGGAGGTTGGCGAAACACCACCTGCACCAATCTCACTGACAGGTCATAACAATTCGCCTACCGAAGGTGCAAAAGTGTTTCAAGAGACTGACAATACCATGAAAGCATTAAGGATCTGTGTAGAACTCGAAGGGAAAAATGTCACAGCCGTTATTGACACTTCCGCTAGTCACAATTTTGTGTGTGAGGGTATGATACAAGCGATCACAACTAGGGTGCCACCGAGACGCTTGCAGTTTGCTACCACACACCAACAAGGAGAAGCGAGGAGTGTTGAACATGTCACTATAGGGATCTGAGAACTGTGTACCAAGTGCGATGTTTACATTGTGCCGAACTTATGTCAGGAAGCGATTTTGGGACTGCCATGGCTTATTGACCACCAAGCCATGATATAACCACATCTGAATCGTATGCACATGGGGACACATGGCAGGTTGACAGTATATGCCATGGGAGCAACACTGCCAACAACAACTGCTGTGTCGCTTGCTGACTTCGAGCACGAGGTATCCGACACATATCAGCAACGTCTGCAACATTTGCTGGACCAGTACGCCAGTGTGTTCCACACTGAGGGGAAGCTGCAGTGTACCGATGTCACAGAGCATGCAATCGTCACCACGCACAAGGACCCGGTGTACTCCAAGCCACGAGACCCTGGCATTTTCTTTCGCTATGCCTTCAACCAGCAGGTATGTGAGATGCTCAATGATAACGTTATTGAACCTACACAAAGTATCTATAATTCAGGTATTGCCCTTGCTCCAAAGAAAGATGGTAAATGGCGATTCTGTGTCGACTTCTGCATCCTTAACAAAATCACTGTAAACATGCCGCCACCAGTCATAAATATGAAAGACACCTTGTCAAACTTAGGACCAGCATCAGTATCCACATCACTTGATTGAAATAGTCTGGATATTGGCAAGTGCCTATCCGCCCGCAGTACAGAAATAAACTAGCCTTTACTACCCCAGATGGATGTATATTTCAGTTTGTAGCCATGCCATTTCTTTTAAAGTGTGCCCCTGCAATGTTTCAGAGCTTAATGGTTAATGTATTAGATGGATTTAGTGGAGACTTTGCGATGGCATATTTGGATGATGTACTTGTTTGTTCTAACAGCTGGGAAGAGGACTTGCACAATTTGAGACTTATGTATGAGCGGCTGGAATGTAATAAACTTACATGCAAAGTGGAAAAGTGTGAGTTTGGTATGAGTAGAATGGAGTTTCTTGGACATTATGTAACAGCAAATGGACACGAACTAGAACAAAACGTGCAGGACATTCAAAACAAACCCACACCCAGATCAGGTAAACAAGTCAGGAAGTTGTTTGGCTTAATTAATTGGTTAAGGAAATTTGTCCCAAACTTTTCCGTAATTACTGCACAGCTAACTGCTTTGTTGTGTGAGAAACATAAATTTGTCTGGACACCATAAGCCGATAAAGCATTTAAAGACATTAAAATTGCATTTCAGAACTGTAAACTGCTATCTAAATTTAGCCCAGAGGTACCCATAGTTTTACAAACAAATGCGAGTCAAGAAGGCATTGGGGCCGTGTTGTATCAGGAGAGAACACACGGGAAAATCATATCATCAGTTATCACAGTGCAAAGTTCGGGGACACAGAACGTAAATATCATAATGAGCAAAAATGTTTGGCCATTGTACATGCATTGCGGAAGTACCGGCTGTACTTGTTAGAAAGGCAGTTTACACTCAAAATTGACAACCGATGTCTTGTGTGGTTAGAGGGAATGCATAACGGGAAAAGCCACTCGTCCGCTGGGCGCTGTTACTACAAGAATACTATTTCAAGGTAGAACATGTGGCGGGGAAACCAACGAGCTCGCGGACGCCTTATCCGAATCTAACGGTAAATGACAATGCGGAGAGAGAAGAGGTGCTACCACCTTTCTGTGCAATACCAACTGCAGAAACACAATTTCTTGTACTAAACATTGTTGCCATACCACCTGGCGAACTTGTTACCTTGAGTGTACGTGATGTGTTAAAAGAGGTACACACTGCACAAGAAACTTTCCCGGATGCAACGCAATGCCGACAACACTGTGCCACACGTTACACAGAACACTGGGGGTAGTGGACACAGAAATTCAAACCAAACCACCTGGTAATTGTGTGCGATGGCATACGTATGTACCAAAAGAGAAACGGGAACACCGTTGCCCCCGAAGCACCCCACGAAAACCCTCCCAGGCCACCTGAACAAATCGTCGAACACCAATCACATATACATGAAGAATCCAGGGCGAACCAGATCGGTTATTGCAATGTCTGGGTACTGGATAGCAAGAGGCCCCCACCCGAACTTTTACCCAGGAGGTACGTGTACATGAGAGAAAACCCGCTATCGGCCGGGGCGAATAAGTACTGTGCTGGACTGGCACCTAGATGATCAGGGCCAGTGAGAGTGGTGGAAAATATGGAAAATTTCACATATCTAGTGAAGGTGAGACCCAGATATGTCACGAAACGGCACTGTGACGACCTGTGGATAGCCCGACTACCTGTCGGGAAGAGAAGCATGGAGACTACATTATGCCCAGTACCGCAGCGAGTTCGGAGAATTTCACCAGGGAGCACACAGGGAAATGTCAACACATACACTGAAGAGAACAACATTAACAGGGGAACACCCAGCCAAAGGAATGAACTGTAATTTAAGGGTTTCGCACCGACAGAACACTCAACACCTAGTAGTGATGAGATGGAAACAAGTAGTACCACAACACCATTTCTGAGTTTATCTGTTAATGCCCGTGACAACACAACGAATCAAAGTGAATTTAAAGGGTTTCCAAGTGTACACGAAGGAAGTGGTAACATACGTGCACACATAAATATCAACACAGCCAGTGTCAGTGAGTTGAGTTTTAAGGTTTTTCCGCAGGGTACAGCTGAATTTGGTTGTAACCAAAGTGTAAATTTAGATATTGATACCACTTGTGAAGGCAAGACGCTTTTTAGAGTCTTTCCAGTTCCCACAGGGGAGAGCCTAGTAGGACAAGAGAGTTTGAAAGGACTTGGGGAAACTAGTAGTGCAGTGAGTATGATGTCAAGTGTCAAGAAGTCGCAACACAGCAGTCGCAAGAGGCAAGCCGAGTCACCATCGCGTTCCCTCATCGTTGTTCCTGCCTATCCCCCCCCCCCCCGGCAAACCACGAAGAAACCGACGACCACCGAGTCCATGTTTTCTTTGCCCTCAATCGGCAACCAGCTGAACAGACCCCTCCGGAGCAATGTGGCATTGTTCACACCATCTTGGCCTTCGAGGGAGGGGTCGTTTAACAGCGACTGACAGCCAGCAGTGCTATAGCCAATGGCGGTGCTCAACACACTCGTGTCACGTGTCCCGCACATGCACAAAGAGGCCAATAATTTTGAACTTTCATATAAATGTTATTTTTCAGTGTAAAATGTGTTCTATTGTATTTTCCGTGTTTAATATGTCTCATAATGTGTTCAAGTGTTTGTACTTTTTTAACTAGTTTAGTTATAAAATTCAAAGTGCCCGCAGCACTGAGATTAAGAACACTTAATATTCCGGCATGAATGCCATCATAAAGAGACACTAAAATAATATTGAAATCCATAAGAAAATTATAGAAATGTAAAATAATACTTAATTTAATTCGTGCCATTTATTTTTTCAATAATAAAATACTTTACTCGGTCTGCATAGCACTTCCACTTATGTAAATCCTGTAGGTGACCATAGTAGGTACGTGCGACACTTGAATCTGGACAGTCTGTCGAGGAGAGCTGGCTAGGTAAGACACTGTCTCGTACGCACTACAACTTTTGTTCGCTGATTTAGGTTTCCATAGTTAATTTAGTTTACCGGTTAACTTTTGCTTGTGTACGTTTTGCCAGATATTTTCCCCAGCATTATGCTTCCGCTTGATCAATTTCTTGTGACTTTGTGGCATTTTTAACTTAATCGAGAAGAAGGAGGAGAATGATATCGGAGAGTTCATGCGACCCGTGCAACTTGAATCGGGCGCCATCCGCCTGTATTTGTGGTGTTTTATTGTAACTTCTGTATTATTGCTGCACACAATTTTCAGGGCTTTGTTTTCATGTATGTATTTGAGGGTAATTTTTGTGTTTGAATATTTTACAGCAACATCATGTATAACCACGTGGCCGACCGACACCATGTCCTTGTATATGCCATCATTGTGTTTTGAGAGCTTATTTATGTAACATCGTATGTGCAATAATTTATTTCAGGGTTCTATGCCAATTTTATTCAGGGTTCAATGTATTTTTCGTGTAAATTGATGCTTTTTATATTTGACCACGTGGTCACAGTGATGTTTGATATTACTGCCATCAGACATGTTACACGTCAGTAACCACTGCATTCATAAAGAGAATAATATTCTCAGCAAGAATAATATTTTGTTTGAATTTAGTTTGCCATTTTCACGCAGAAGAATTGCAATTTCACCTGCACTACATGGTCTGCTACAAACTTCATCCAGTGGCATCCGCACCATCTAAGCTTGTTTTCACACGTGTGTGTTTATTGTGAATATTAATCTCGTGTTCCATCTTGTTTCATGTATCTTTTAAGGGTTTATGTAATTAAGTAATTAGTATATGGTGCAATTTTTCCTGTCCTAGCCGGCTCTGTGTACAGTCCGTCACCACACTACCCACGTGCTGGAGGGCGAGCCCCGACGAGTTTGCATATGTGATGCCGAGTAATCATATGTACTAAGGGTTTATTTTGTAATTAACAGTGTCCTATCTTCAGGGAAAAACCGCCAGTCCACCCTAGTGGTTATCGGCCTTCTTCCCCTGTGAAGGCTGTGCTTTCACACACCTCGGTGAGATCATCCATCTAGGCGTGTGCTTGAATAATTGTGGGCTGGGGAGCACCCAAGCGGAATTGGCTAGTCATGACCTAGATAATCAAATTTCCTTTGCATGTTGATGTGTATGCATTACAACAATAAAAACATGTCTACAGTGATATAAATATTTTATTCAGTGGTTAAAGTGTCCTAGCCACATATGTTTTATGAAGTGTTTATTTCCAGTAATGTTTAGTAAAGAGTTCAATATTGCCTACATGTTTGTAACTACACACGGGTGAGACGGACACACAGAAACCAAAGCATCCCTGAGAACATTGAGTCTCAATAGTGCGTTGATTGGGAAGCACCGCTGGCACACAAATTACTAGTATGTATTTATGTCATCGTTCGTCTGATGTCTCACCCGACGGCGCCAACTTCCAGTCTAGTTATTCGCCGAATCTGTTAAATACTTATTTAAATGAACTGAACAGGTAAATTAACTGACAGAAACACAACAATCTTGGGATTTTTTTAAAAAATATTTAATCCCAGTTGTAAAAGAATAGAGTCCCGAATTTTATTGCAATCCTATCCCTGAAACATCGCCGAGAAATGTAACTGAACATTATTAAGGTTTGGGAAAGTGTTAAGCTGAGCTAGAACAAAATGACACATATGAATTTGTACAATAAGTTGATGTGTTGTTGTATCAGTCTGACTTAGTGGGAATTTAGGCCTATTCACAAATCACAAACCCTGTTATCTGGACAGCGATTCATTGCATAAATACAGATACATTTAATTCAAATTGAATCTTCACAGAGAAATAATATTTTAATATAATTTTTATTTTGATCTGAGTAAAGGGATTTCTTCTATTTTATTTGTGCATTTTATTCTAACGGACGTCATTTTGTATCCACACTTCCCTACTTGGAATAAAACTAAGCATTTTATTGAAACTTTGAGTATATTTCCTGGTAGTGTTGGTTATTCATGTATTGAGAAGTGGTTTTATGTATTCAATACCCAAATTTTTAAATGAATGTGTAAAATGCTCCTTCAAGCAAAAGGGCAATATTGTTTTGGATCTGTTCCAGTGAGAAGCTTGCTCAATTATGCAATTCCTACTATTCCGGTAAGCACAATGGTAATTGAGATGTTAATTGTATCCTATGTGTAATCAGTCTTCGGATCCCTATGATAAGCTGAGGTTTTCCTGAATGAACATCACATTCAAATATTTTAAGTTTGTTCGAATGACTCGAGTGACGTATGTGGCAACTGCACATGCACCATTTCCCCATATCTTCCCATTCACCCATTCATGAGGGAGGCGCAGTACATATACAGTATTTGCTTCCCACATTCATTATTTATCTAACTCAGTTACATAAAAGTCTGGACAATAGATCTATAACTATATGAACTGAATTTAAGACATCAAAGACAAATTGAAAATATAAGTTGTTGTGTAGTTGGAGAGTAGAGCACAATAGGGTAAAAGGAGAAACAAATAATTTACATTTTCTCTCCCTCGCACTACCTTTTCTAAACAATAACAGTACATTTTTTTATTTTTAATATTTTCAGGTTGAACGAGTCAAAAGAGTCTTTTAAAGGACCAAAGATAATTCGGATAGGTAATCAAAAATTGGGATCATGGAAATATGTTGAAAATGAAGATAAAATCATTTGTAAAAAAAAAAAAACATTTTCACACAGCGTAAAATGTATTACACATGGATAGAGAGAACTCCAACTTATCCAAAACAGAAACTGCACGAAAAAAAAATGTTAACAATAACCACTCTCCTCCCAGACAACACTTCTGGGAGGAGAGTGGTTATTGTTAACAAATGAACACGTGAAAGGACACATTACAAGAGCATGCACAACTGCTTGTCTCTCCTCCATGGGTAAGAGAAACACTGTGACAAAAGAGACTTTCGTGTTTTTCTATTCTCTTTATTTTTCAAACAAGTTAGGATAATCGACTTTATACTGTATTCTAAAATCTGGTATTGTTAGTCAAATCTCACTCCTCCCCACTCCTGAGACCATGGCATACCGACAATGTGGATAATTTCTTGATCTGTGGTAGGTAACATGATTATAATGTTATATTTGGCTTCTTGTCTGCATCAATTGTGATATTGCATTTGATATGGTTCGGTATTGTTGAGTATAAGATGTTTTGAAGTACAGTAAATAGTTTATTGAGTAAATATGTATAAAAAACACACATGTACAGTTGACCAAAAACTGATCTGGCTCACATGACCTGCAAGTGGCCATAGCTACGAAAAAAAATTCAAAATGGGGCAAACAAGATTACTTGACACAAAATTAAAAATAAAAATCCTGTAAGTCGATGGAGGGATACTGTGAACACTAAAGGTTGTACAAAAACAAAGTTCAGGTTACTAACGTTAAACGATTATGGCACACAAAATTTATCAGAACAAGGGTAAATCAACCTCTGTGACACGATTCGTATGCAGCTGGAACCAACCAACTGGGCCACATTTTGACTGGAACAATCCAGTTAAAACAAACACTGAAAATAATCCCACATAATACACTGACTTGCTACATTCGTTAAAACTTGTTAATTGCTATAACACATTGTACAACAGGCAGTCTGCTTAAATGCGTGGTGCCTTACATGCTGATTCTAACATTTGCCCATAGGCTTCAAACTATGTATGATTTTAAAAAAACCTTTTGACATAATTACTGAGTTTTCTCTACGTGACAGAGACATTGCACCGACTAGCACATTCCGTTAGCGAATGGGTCACAGCACCTATTCTTGCATGAACATTTCTCTCAAGCGTGCATAAATATAGGACTCGGGAATACTGGCACTAGATATAAGATTACTGTGATCTGAGTCTCCACAAGTTGAATGACATAACATAAAAAAAAACTAATCTCGCAAATTCATTTTACTGTAAACAGTTACAGAACTGTGATAGAGATATACTCTGACTATAACAACAATTATCAAAGTATAAGAATGGTGTCTCACTGGTGAATACTGTCTCGCCTGTATAAGGATGTAGTAGACCTTGCCACCACTACTGAAAAAACACTATGAAAATGGTATGGAATCAGTTTTGTGTTCTGTTTTTAATTGTTTGTTATCTGTTAGATATGAGTCTGTGTCCGTCTGAATAGTATCCATAATGATTTCAGACTGTTCTCAAACTTTAAGTTCTGTTCTATACTTTTCACACTTTCAGAATACATATACTGTTCAGTCATTATCAATGTGACAAAACAATTATTTATTTAAAAAATGTAACAACGTTCTGACCAAAGTGTTTTTATACTGTGCTGAAAGTATTATTACACAATAAAATCTCTTGCTTTCCTGGTCAGTTCTACAAACATAGTGTTACATAATACTTTTATACTGTCAAGTAATGTCAATATTTGGTGCAAACAGCAGCAGTACAGCTGATGCTCACCGAGGGGGTATCCTTTATTAGAGTATTTAATAATTAAAAAACAGGTTTGGTGTGTAAAGAGGTCTATTTTTAGTGTACTTGTATTTAACATGATTCGGGTCCTAATGATAAGTTTTGGTTGTCTTCAAACTACAACAATGTTGACTACCGGAACCTTCCAATACTTAGTGTATTTAACTTTGAAAAGTTATAGCTTATGAAATCTCCATTTTGTATGCTGTGGATCAAGATTTGGATAAAAAAAAACAATTTTATGAACTGTATAGTCAGCCCAGAAGTTGGATTATGTTTAAAATTGTTGGTGTGAGACCAGCACTTATCTGTATGATCTTAATGATAGCGGAATATCAGCTCTTAATAAAAAATTTGTAGGCCAATATCACAAGTTCTTTTTTTTTTGTTCTTTATATTATTTTTGAAGCTACTTCGGTGCTGTAGATTCAACTTTTACAAATTGTTGGGAAATACCCTTCCTGTTCTGCACATTTGCTACATTTATATCTATTTTTTCTGGGTTTGGTAGATAAAAGTGAATTTCTATCAAAAGTGGCAGACATAATTTGCAGCCCACAATGACTTCTGGAAACCATTCTCCATACCCATCGTAGGCCTACACACCGTAAAGTCCTGAGCTTAAGTGATGAGCCAAGTTCCACATTCACTTTTATAATACAATTTTTTAAATGTGATTTACTTGTAATTAATCATATGGTTAGTAAACCCTACTAGTAATTTCGAGACATTAATGGAAAATAACATGCGATTTATGCATCAGATAAAAAACCTGTTGGTGCAATAGTATTTGAGTGTTTTTTTTTTTTTTACTTCTTCCCCATTATGGGGACTAAAGAAAATATTTTGGTGAAAATCCTCATCTCAAGTTTTAACAATTAGATAAGGTTGCAATATTTAACCATGGCATTTTGGGCTTTGCGAACTGCTGATGAGAGGTCCCCACCTCCTGATGCCAGTGGCATGTGACTGCGATGTTTTGTGGGACATAAAGTATGCTCACTGAATGCTGCCATACAATCAGTACATAAATTGGTAACTTCTTACCTGATTTGGATTCAGTAATAGTATAACAGCAATATTTCATTGTATTATAATTTTGTCCATGTTTCCATAATCAAAACTTTTTATGCTGTGGAATAAACATTTGCCTGGCCAATCACGACATGTGAAAGTTGCAGATTGTCTTATATGCAGGTATGTTTAAACATATCAGAACTTGCATTATAGAACAGTGCCAAACTTCGGTGGATTTGCAGTAGATAAATAAATGGTGTTCCTAATGAGCAGGGTTACTTTCTCAAATAAAACAGAAACTTTTACACAAAAATAGTTTTGTTTCGCAAAAAAAATACCTTTCCAGGTGTAATGTACATGTACACAACATGCGGATATTTACTTTAATGTTCATAAAAAAACAACCCGGCCAACACCACTAGCAGGATATGAGGCCTAGGGTATAAGGAGAATTTAGAATTGGAAAGTAACAACTGTGGTGAATCAGTGTATGAAATGCGGCCATGGTGGTGTAGTGGTCAGACTATTTGCCTTCCCCTAAGGTGAACCGTGTTCAATTCCCAGCGGGGCCACTCCAGAAGTTTTACACTTGGGAACTGTACTAACCGGCAGATTTTCTCTGGGATTTCTTATTTCACCTGCCCTTGCATTCTGGCACTGCACTATTCTCATTTGCTCTCAAGACCAAATGTTAAGGGTTGCCCAAATCTCTCTACTACAGTGCATGAAATTTTGTCTTAGGAAGACCAAATATCGGCCTATAGCCTATGTTCGAAATTTTCTGGTCAGTATATTGGATTTTAGAATAAATAATTTTTTTTGTGTAGCATCCATAATCTTTATATGGGTTTCTGAAAATTTTAAAAGTTCCATTATTATTCAAGGTTAACAAATAAAAACACAAAAATAATTAATTTCTTTTTCCTTAAGATTCCTGTATTATTTTGAGTATCTTCATTCCTGAAAACCATTTAGTTACAATGAAGAACTTGCCAGTTGTGGTGTGAATCAATGTAACTCAAGGTCAGTGCTGAGAGAATGCGGTGCCTTGAGGCATTGCTGTAAACAGCAATGTACCGCTTGTTGAAAAGTAGTGTCAGCAATGGTGACTGTATGAGTCTCACCTTGGCAAGTTTGAGATCCTAGACTTTCATTATGTGGTTGGAAACCTACTGACCACCTGAATTGCCCCAGGTACTAGGTACAACAGTCAATTGTGGCTCATTAAATACTGGCATGTAGCAGGATGCCGGCTGCCAAGTGAGGACATGCAGGAGAGCCATTAACATTAACGATCAATGTATTTGACTTTCATAACAATCAGCTTGCATCTTATGGTGTTTAGTATTTCCTTGGAGATATGTGTAAGTTGGTCACCATGAATCACACACATGAGTAAACATGGGGTCTAATATGTACTGTATACACATGCAAATAAAAAAAAAACAGTTTTAGTGTAAAGCGGTTCATGATAAAGTGAGCACTTTTGAAATCAATTCCAGAAAAATTCACTGCCCCTGCCTGCATATATTATAATGGACACACTGAGTGATATGTGCCCAGTAAAGACGTCAATAATAGACGAAAAGCAATTCCATATTTTCACACTGGAAAAAGAGTGTTAAGGTAACTATTTGTGTTGACGTAAATTAGGCCTATTTATTTCGCTTTTTTTAATGCAACAAAGTGTAAAAACGAGCAGATTTGTTAAATATTTACTTTTCTAACAATTTCACAGTTTCACTTGACCGACGCATAAATAAAGTGATGAGGTACGTGGCAATGTCAATTTTACATAACACGGAATAATATGTAAGCGCACACAAGAAGATCATGAGCAGGGTTCTCAAAAGTGCTAATTTTTTTCGTGGACAACCTATAGCTGCCCTATCAAAATATAGACCAATGTAAATGTTAAAAACCTAAAACACTTTTGTGGTATGTAACATGTTAAACCAAAATCATTCTTTACATTCTTTTTTTTCCCCACAAAAATGTAGCCATTGTGGCACTTTGGCGAATGGTTTTTCTTTCCTCTTTCGAATTGTATTTAAAGAAAAAAAACATTAATTCAGTAAAATCTGCCATTGTTTTAAATTTTTTTGTAGAGTTTCAAATTGCAGTAGCCTATGAGTTGCTGTTTCATTTTCTTGTAATGAATAATAGTTTTTATTGCTATATCATATCATCTGGTCTTTTATGTTAGGGAAAGTGTTAGCATGGAATTATATTTGCATTTTAAAAGTTTACTGAGAGTTACCAGTAATGTAAATGCCATGTCACAGAAATTTTACATAAGATCAGTTTTTATTCTGGTGTGTTTCTACAGTACGTAAGTTTGAGCATTTGTTCCCCCACTACTCTAGAGCTGTTTTCTAATTCACTCACACATACTGTTAAAGGCTGTTCACGATAAAGTGAGCTCTTTTGAAATCAACCTTATAAAAAAGTCACTGGCCATACCTGCATATACTTTTAATGTGTGCACTGAGTGACATGCACCCAGTAATGTTGGTAACAAAGTATGGAAAGTAGTTCCATATATTAAAGTCTAATAAAAAATGTTAGGTAACAATTTGTAATAACTTAAATTATTTCTTTTGCTTTCTGTATTTTAATGCATCGAAATGTAAAAATTTGCATATTTGTAAAATACCTACTTTTTAAATAATTTTTCAGTTTCCCTTGACAGATGCATGTACAAAGTGATGAGGCCCATGACAATGTTAATTTGATATAAGGTGGAAGAATATACTAGGTGTACACAAGTAGATCTTAAGCAGGGCTTTCAAAAGTGCTCATTTTACCACGAACGACCTATACTTAGCCTTGACCCCTTCAGCACCCATAGTTCTATGCATTCCCTTGATCCATTTTAGAGGAATTGGATATAATTTCAAATACCCATCTTTATTTTGAAATTTTTAAGTTCCAATGTATAAGCGATTGAAGAATCAATGAACTAAGCACATTTTCTTATGTCGTCTTGGCTTTTGTACGAACAAGTGTTCAGCAAACGACAGGAATAAGCTGCATAATTGTTATGAACAATTAAACTTACAGTGTAGGGCATGTGTAGAGGACATTACTTTTGGTCCTAGTCAAATGGGATATTCATGGTGCATTCATGCCCTTACCGCAAATTCAGGTGGTGGCAATTCAATGTTACAGTCATTATGCACTTTTCAGGGACACACAGCCAGGCAAGGGCTCTTGGCTCGTAAATTAGAACACTCATCCAGTTAGTCTAAACAAACATGTTACTTTGCGAATGAACACTGAACTAAGGTGAACATTTGTTCTTTTACCAGTACCTACTCATGCTTTTTTGTGACATACAGCCTTGTAGGTATGAGTATTTGAAAATAGAATATATTTACTTCAATGTAAATACACTTTTCAGAAGGGACACTGTTTAGTATGAATGGCAAAAAAATCGTAGTTTTGGAATTTTTTAAATAAAGGATTCCATTATATTTTTTAAAATTTTACTTAATAATTTCCACGGATCTTTGCGACTATCCTCACTATGTAGAATTTTTAGCTGTAATTTAAGCTTGATTCAAAATTGAAACATCGGAGCAAGTCTGAGCAATTTCTATACTTCTCAGATATGCTATTTTCTATTTTTTTATCTTATTTTAGTTACTAATAATTGGGTAACAAATTTTGACTTGATTCCAAGTACATTCTTTGGACAAAAACCAAAAATTAACTATAGTTGCTATGAAAACTTGTCATATGGAAAGGAAGATTTTAGGTAATTTAATGGGTTATAGGTTATCTTGAAAAGGTACCTTTTATTTACGTAAATCGCAATATTACAACACAACTCTTATGTTATGGAATCGTATTCTTGTCACATATAAAGAACAGACCACAGTTTTAAAAATTAAAAACACAAAATCCCACTAATTACTATTACATCTCGTTTCTCACTTGCTAGCCTGCATGTATTCATTCGGAATAAACACGATTGTTCATGTTAAATCGGAATTCCATACCCCAAAAATCATTGCATTACACAAATTTAATCTCCTTTTAATTGCCATGCAAATATCATTTGGATTTAAGAAATATAAAACGTGAAAGGGCATTAATTACAACTCATTTGATACTTTCTAGCCTATGTAGTATGTTTACATTCGGAATAAACACGTTTGTTTTCGTTAAATCGGAATACAGTAACACAAAAGTCAGTGCATTACACAAATTTAATATTCTTTAACTTGTCATGCAAAAATTATTACAAATTGAGAAATACAAAACACGAAATTACGATAATTTGTACACGTATGACACTTACTGTGCATGTATTCTTATGGGAGAAACCCGATTGCTTTCGGTCATGCTTATACTATTACTATTTTTACTCGAGCTTCACTTATGCCCGGTTGCACCATTCGAGTTCACAACCGTGATCCAGGTTCATTGTGTGTTTGAACTAAGTTCAGTGTATATGAAGTTTTGCACCAACACTTTTCATGCCTTGAACCAGGTTCGTGTATTATTTATGAAACATAAAATTCTCATGACATATTGACAAATTAGTCATATTTGACATAATTGTCATATATGTCAATATGTCACACCTTTCATGTTTTATGAAATAGGGCCCAGATTCCACTTTTGGTTAATGATATTTTTAAAATGCTAGCCAGTAGACAAGAACAGCATAGATTATTGTGCAAAACTTTTATGAGATTGTAGTCTATACTGGTGTCACTGGTACAATTGTACATATGCGTTATTGCAACATGTCTTTAATTCATTTGCAGTTATGTGAACGACATTCTGCGAATTGAAATCAGCAGCAATTGTGTGTCACACAAATTCTTTGTCTTTCAAAGACACAGCATCAGTCATTCTGCTCTCAATTATGCTCATACTTTCTTCTACTAAATCTACTAACAATTCTTTCTCATGTTCTGTCGTGTTCTGTACACGCAAATTGCTCATTATCGGAAAAAGAAAGTTACAACTATCAATGCCAAAACTATTTTTAATGATAAATCCAACCACGCCAATCCATCATTTATACAAAGCCAAGAAATAATTATGTTTATATTTTTTACTCAAATCTAGAAAAATAACTATAATCATAGAACACAGATACTTATGTAAGGCAAAGTTTCAGCACTTTCTCTAACCCGTGTTACTACTAGTGCTTGTTGAAAGTGCTATGGAACTACAAGTGCACAGGCAGGAAGTTTGAATTGATACTGCCAATTTCAATTAAAATTTATGTTGAAATTTAAATTTATGTAAATGCTATGTGCAGTGCAAATTCGGTGTGTGTGTACATGTTAAACACCCTATTTAAATGTGTTCGAAATATATTTTAAAGGTATAATACTTGTAACTAAAAAAAAAATATTTTAACATATTTAATTTAATTTCAGTCGTAGGAATGAGTCGTTTATATTATTTCAAAATACATGTATCATATACCATGGGGAATCTACTCAGTGGGGCATATTGGAACATGATGTACGTATTGGAATGGGTGAAGAGTGGGGTAGATGAGAAACTTGTTGGCTTAGACAGTCTAGAAATGTTGGATAACTTTTTTGTATGCGATAACCACTTTTCCAATTATTGCAGAAGTCTTGGAACAAAGAGGCTTATAGGCTTTCTTTGCCAACACTACATGTGAAAAGTAAGTGCATTGCAAATTTCATGTACACTTTGACACTTTGATTTTATGTCCAATAATTATTTCACGAAAGATATGTCTCGTTTCGTACACACACACACACACACACACACACACACACAAATAAATAAATAAATATATATATATATATAATACTACAGCTTTTATTAATTGTACCCTACCCTTCTACGTAGCCCAAGTAATCTTGTAAAGAAAATACTCAAGATCGCAAACAATTATGTCTTCCCTTCTGTTCCACATGTGATATTGTTATAAGCCTAATTAAATTATTTTTATTTAGATAAATGTAAATTTTATAGCTATTTTTGTTTAATAAATGTAATAACCACATTGGTCAGTGGTGGTAATCTTATTTTAAATATACAGTTGCCAATTTCAATAAAATCATCTCTCCCATTTTACAGTCAAGCACCTAGCCAATAAAGAAGTTACACAGGTGTTGAAGATCCACAGACTATGTTAAATTTTGAAGAACATGCTATTTTCTAAAGAATATTACAGATACTTTAATAATCATAATCACTGAACCTAACAAAACCATGTTATATGTTGTTCACAGTATACTTAGGTACTTTTGAAAGACCTGCGCATTGTGTATTCTTTACCATGGGCCTCATCACTTTACTCATCTGTTGTTCAAGTGAAACTGATATTAATATAAAATTAAACATTTTACAACTTTAATGTATTTTGCACTTTCAATGGTGTCCAAATTTGTACATAATTGTGTTACCACACCCCGGCACCAGTATTAATGTTTTGGGAAGCCTACAGTAGAACATATTTATTTTAAAAATAGCGAATTAGGCTTACATTATCACATCACAGGTGGAACAGAAGGGAAGATATGTGTGTTGTGTGTGATCCGAGTCATTTCTTTACTAGACCACACAGGGTTATATCAGCTTTGTGATTGACATAGCAGGGGAGGGTAAAATTTATACAAGAATCTGAATCTAAAATTGAGCTGTGGTTTTATAAGACTTTCAGCCATTATTTATCCATCAACCACATTAAAATAAATATTGCCATGTACATAATAAACACAGTGTATTTATTCCACGACATTCGCAAAATAATGTGTAAGGATAAAATTATATATATATATATATATATATATATATATATATATATATATTGACAGTGAATAGCCTATACATACACACACGCGAGAATAAGGAAAGATATCTTCGAAGTTTACATAGAATTTACAGTGCACTCAGTTTTTAGATGTAGAGTTGGCAAAGAAAGCCTGTTAAGCCTCTTCGTCCAAAACCTTCTGCAATTGTTAGAAAAGTGTGTTATCACAAACAAAATATTTTTTGTAACAGTATAGGCTGTCCACATCCAACTGCCTTTCAATATCTATCTATTTAATGTAAAGAGTGCAAAAGCACCTGGCCTTGGATTTAAACATTCATCCATACAACCATTTAATTCCTAATACAAGAAATGTCGAAACAACAAAAACGTGAGCATTCAGGGCAGAAATTCATCGAAACTCGTCAAATTCATGATTCGAAGGTTCATTCAACTCGCAGAAAAGTCAAATGGCCCTAACACATAGTGACACCGACATCCCGATGCCGAGGTTCAAAAATACGAAACGTTCACGACAGTGGATACTACACTACTCTTTGCCACTCAATAAAATACATCGCGTCGCGACACGCGAGACGAAAACAACTGTGTTTATATTTTGCATCTTTGACAACCTGCAAAGAATAATTGTACCACTGAAACATACAATTTACTCCAAAATCCATGACCTCATAGATTCCAGCCAATGAAATTTTGTGTAACATAAACTCGGAGACCGGAAGTATCAATCTCGATATCACAAGATCTAAGATCACTTGAACATAGTTCAACTTGGTGCAACACAAATATATTTGAACAAGGTTCATGCATGTTTTGTTTTGTTTTACTGCATCCATAAGATCTTTTTTCAATACAAAGCTGTACAAATATTTTGGACAAGTCAAATTACAGTACACAAAGTTTATACACTGGACATAGCACACACACGTGTGTGGTGTGTGTGTGTGTGTGTGTATATATATATATATATATATATATATATGTGTGTGTGTGTGTGTGTGTGTGTGTGTGTGTGTGTCACACTACACATCAATGCATTACATATTTTCCTTATAATTTGTCCAACCCTCCTCCAACATGCTTTAGGACACCATCGTTTTACTGAAACAGAAGAAAATTAAACAAGAAAAACTGGAACAAGAAATGCAAACAAAGATATAATATGCAATAATTTCTTAATTTTTGTAGTTGAGATATTCATCTACATTATAAAATGTTAGTTTAGAAAAAAATTCTTTCAGGTGTGTGTGTGTGTGTTTTTTTTTTTTTTTTTTTTTTTGAGAAGCAAATTTCTCGAAGGTGGTGTGGTAACTCATTGAAAAGTTGGCTACCAAGGTAGTATGGCCCTTTCTGGACAAGTTTTAAGTTAACTGAAGCAACGTGTAGGTGTTTTTTTATTCTAGTGTCATGCTTATGAAATGACTAATTTTTTAGAAATAAATGACCGTTTTTGGACATGAATATAAGTACTGAAAACATGTACTCACATGCAAATGTTAAAATCTCTGAGCTCTTGAAAAGAGATCTACATGAGTCTGACTTTCTTTTTCCATTGATTATTCTTACAGCTCTCTTTGCATGTGAAACACTTTTTTGCTGTCAGTGGAATTACTCCAAAAAATTATACCATAACATGTGATGGAATGAAAATATGCAAAATATACCATGTTTGCTGCATTTTTGTTCACGACCTCTGCAACACTCCACAGAGCGAAACATGCTGAACTTAGTTTAGGTAAAATATGCGCAATGTGAGATTTCCAGTTAAGTAAATCGTCTACATTTAAGCCACGAAACTTAATCACTGCAGTTTCATTAATTTTGTCTCTGTTACTGCTAACATATGAATTCATGTTTTTTCTGTTCTTTGATAGGAATTCATAAGATATGTTTTATCTAGGTTGAGGTTTAATTTGTTTGGAGTAAACCATGCATTTAGCGCTGTAAAGGTTGTGTCCGTTTTTTGTGAAAGATCATTTACTGAGTCTCCAGAGACCAAGATGATAGTATCATCTGCAAATAAAATTGGAGTAGTTTATAGGGTTAAGGCACATGCAAAGTCATTTATGTAAACTAGGAAGAGTAGGGGCCCTAATATTGATCCTTGTGGGACCCCATGCTATGGTTGGGTGTTTGTAATATGGTAACCCATTGGCTGATTGCATGCCATACTGCTGCAGTGAATTTTGGTGGCAACTGATAATTATTATTATGTCTCACGGTGTGGATTATCGCGGCTATCCACACGCCCATACAGAAAGAATGCAATTAAAACACTGTACACATTCTTACGTTCAGCACTTGTGAAACACTTACAATGAAGGCGGACATTGTTAGGGCCCTTCCCCTTAAATGCATTGCGGCGACCGAAATAACTAATTCGCTGATCAATTCTCAGGATATTTATTCGATTCTAATTAACACTTCTCTCGGGAAGACACTTTACATGCGAGGATGACTTAACTGGTCGTCGTGGTGACAGAGCTAAAAATGACTTATGCCATATACATGACTTACAGTGGCATAAGCTTCCCCAGGCAATGCAAACAACGGGGAATTGAGGGTGATTTTCCGGGCGGCAGAAAACGAAATGGTTCTTAAAGAATTAAGCTATGGAATTGAAGTGATGAGTCCAAGAAAGCTGCATGCTGCCTGGTGTGCAGGAAAATGTGGAGCTCGCGGGCACATGCAACCACCCTCAGTGATGACAGATGCTTACTGACTCACAGGCTGGCTTGCACACCAAGATGGGGATCTACTTCCTGCACTACATGCTAACTCCTGCCTTACCTGCTGAAATTTAAGGCTACATGCTACATTAAATCACATAAAAACCCTGGGTGACAACCGTATGCATAACTCTGGGGAAGAGAGTATGAACACAGAATAACAATGGAAATGGAAAACACGTGCTTGCAAAAGAACACAACAAAACACTGGCAGTACAAAAGGGCAACAAAAATAGAGATCTTTATTAACATAACAATTAATACCTGGAACGGCATGAGCCATAAGTCCTTTGACTTAGCATGGTGTTATGTTCTCTTTCCTGTATCACTCCACCATGCTGATATCTCGTGCTTTTAGGCTGGACCATCGAGGAGTAGGGTTATGAGGATAGGATATAATATAACTGTCATTCTTCCGGTTGAGCACAAGCTCCCTCAGTGGAGAGCACGAGATATAGTTGGGTGGTGTGGCTGATGGTCTTAAGTGGCCCCCTCGATCTCCGACATCTCTGATGTTGCAGTTGTTGTAGAAGTGCATGATCATAATATTCCAATGTGCCTAGGCTAGTGAGGGTTATCTGAGCTGCCCCCAGGCGCTCATGCTCACTCTTGACAGGTTGTTATAGGCCACCTTATGCCTTAAATGCTATGTAGTGATGTGATCTTAATTTGGGCATCAGGTAATTACGAACCAATTAGGATGCATGTCTGTGAAATTCAATTTTTACCAAGTGGGTGCCAGTCTTTGCTCAGTAGAGAACACTTTGATGGTGTGGGGTCATGGTTCATTCACCCTGAAGTGGCCCCTTGATGCTCCAATGTTACTGTTGTTGTTTGTTATCTTTAAATCCAAGTGCTTAGTCTAGTCGAGGATATCAGAGCTCCCTCTATATGCTCATCCAAGTTACGATGGGAACTGTTGATGCCATTCCCACACCAAGACTTTACTACATTAAGTTCTTCACATGTTATGTGGCCGTGAAGCAGCCAGAATAAATAAAATGACGCATTTCATGCAACAAACATATTTATTTGACATAGGCTGGTGGAGCAAAATTGTGGACTTTTAATTTAGGGAGTTGGGGTAGGAAATGTACCATCGTTTCTCACCAAACCTTCTGCTGACAGATTTTGGGTGCCAAGTATTGCAGGATAAATACCAACTAGTTACAGTAGAGCAGACTCCTTTTCTCCAGGTCATGTGCCGACAGCCAATGGACGGTGTCCTCCTGGTGCTCCAACAGTCGTAATAACAGAAAATATGTGCCTGTGCTATGATTTCTACGCAGTGAGGTATCAGGGTGATTCACACACCCATGTTTAGTTACATGAAGATAAAAACACTCTGAAATACATTGGAAATACTTGCATTGTACACTCAGTAAAAAGGTGGGAAAGGTGTGGCATGCGCCCCTATAGCCCATAGGCAATCCGAATAAAGATACAGACAATTGACGTTAATTCACTGGGTTTTATTAAAGCTTTCCTCTAGGAAACAATTTACACATACACTACCAGGCTTCACCCACCGGTAAGGTTACATGGTTACAAACGGTACGTGGCCACAATTAATTGAGTTGAAACAAGAAGCCTTCCCCGGCAATGCTATTCTGGGAGAAGGGAGAAGCAGAGAAGTCTTGGGCGGCTAAACACACAAGGTTCGGGTAATATAAACGTCTATTGCTGTGAAGTGGTTGGTTACAAAATGTTAATGTGTTGCCCAAGCATGCGAAACACGACCCCAACGGTCCGCACGTCCGACTCCTCAAGACACTGTGGTATGACTATCTTTCTCGGCGCACTGGCCAGTTTGGGTGTACCAGCAGGCCATGCGAACTACTTTCCTACACACACGAAACCTGCAGAAATATATACACATTTCTGAAAATCAAACAACTCTTACATAATAAATTACAGAAATTACAGAAAACCTTTGATAAACATATAGCACTGTGTGGCGTGAGATGATGGTGAAACACCTGAATAACAGAAATGATGGAAAAACAATAACATATACACTTAGGCCTGCAGGGCACTTAAATTATGTTAGTGCATCATTCAGACTCATTGCGTGGACGTCCATCCGTCCATCCAAGCGTTCTGTAATTACCTGCTAATTAAACACTGATCTGATTTCACAGGTTATATTTTCAGAACACGTGCACGTGTGTCTGTACTGCACTTCCCTACACTGCTCTGCACCTGCGCTTTCTTGTACGAGCACTCTGGTGACCAATAATCACTGTACTTGTGAAATAGCATTCTTCCTGTAACCGATACGGGACACTTCTTAACCGGTGTGCACCAGCACCCGGTAGAGCACTGCTCCCTGCTGCGGCCACCGGCGAAGGAGGGCAAACGGGCTTGGGGGAAACAACTGACGTCAAATGCCCCCTTCCCCTCCGACACAGATTGCAGCACTCACAGCAGGAGCAGCTCCGTGGCTCCCTGCAGCGAGAACGCAACACACATGCATCCCTACGTGCCAGCGACACACAGTGGCAACACCGCACGTGGTGCAGTCCCTTGGTGGCTGTCTTCGCCTCTTCGATCGTCGAAGCAGTAGCGTGCTGGCCAACCCGCTACTCTCACTGTCTTACTCACTTCTTGCTTCGTCTCCTGCTTCTTCATTCTGCTGCTGCTCAGACAGGTTGCGACCCAGTAGTGTTACTCTGGCAGCTCGGTCCAGATTCCGTGTCTCCAGGTCTTTCTGTCGTGCCGCGCTGATAATAGGCTTTTCCAAGAAAAGGGTCAGATCCTCCCCTTCCGTGACTCCCTGCAGTGGTGACAGTGCTGTTCCCAGCTCTCTTGTTCATATAACTGTGCTTGACGGCTCTGTCTCATCAGACGCTTGGTCGCGGGTTACCGAGCTCACCCATGTCAATACCTGCGTGTCGGATGTCACTGGACCCCATGCATCCTCTGCTGACACACTGGCCTGAAGTGTCATACCACCTTCTCCTACTGTGACCTCACCAGGGGGCTCGTCAGCACCTAAGATGCAGCGAGGCTCCTGATCATCCATCTCCTCTGCATGCTGTTTAATTTCCTCCTGCTGCATATTTATATTGGGAGTACCTTCTCCATCTCCTATCGCTCTGTCACTAGTCTGTGGTGGACATCGTGACCTCGTTACATGCGCCGTTGGCATGACTGAGACCCCTGGTGAACTCTGTTGTGTTCGGCTAAACAATCTCCCTGGCATCTGGAGGCCCGGAACCACTTTCCCCTTCTTTCAGCTCCTGTGCCTGTTCATCACGACCTTGACCGTCCTGGCCATTTTCCATCTCCTGCATGTGCTGTCCTAGTAAGTCTTTGGTGGCTGCCCGAATGTCGTCCCGGTGTATCCTAATCGATCTCCTCCCTATCCTAATCAGGTAGTTTGTTTGTCCGATTTATTGTATGATGTGGTGTGGCCCTGTCCATCTTGGAACAAATACCACACAAATTTTTTGCACACGAGTGACTGTGGGTATGCCTTAACATACACGATATGTCCTGGTATTAAGGCAGCTGGTGGTCTTTTTCTATGTGGTAACCACCTAACTGTGTATCACAACTGCTGTTCCTGTTGTTCCTTGTACCTGCAGTGGCACCTCTCCTCTCTTCTGCCACTGGTGTCGGTAGCACTACTTTCCTTTTCACACAGACAATTTTTTTCATTGGGAAGTGTGATATTTTTACCTAGTAGGACTTGGACAGGTGATCTTCCAGTGGCAGCATTCACCCTGCGACGGAGCATGAAGATTGCGGCGGGCAGGTGTTCTGTCCAACTTGTATGCTGCTGACCCACACAGAGTCGGAGTTGCATCTTCAACTGCTGGTTGCTCCTCTCCATGGGGTCCACAGGTATGGTAAATGGCCGTTTTCAGGTGCCGCACTCCCGTGACAGTGCACAGCTCTCGCCATCGCTTACCAGTAAATTGGGTCCTGTTATCCATAAGGTTTTACTTAGATGAGGGGGGTAGGGTAACCCCAACGTGTAAAGAACTAATCCTGCCTACACTTCGTAATTTGGGTCATTCATGCTGTGTTTATCGGATATGCTTCTATTCCATGGGAGAAGATGTCCATCATGACAAGAATAAATCTTTTTTCCCCCGCTGACTTGGAGTATTGTCCCATTAAATCTAGACACACAGTTTCGTAGGGCTTACGGTGTTACGTGACTGCTGTTGCTGGTTGCCATCTGAGCGAGGTGTCATTAACAAAGTGAATTTCATGCAGCGCCTTACGTCATTTCGCATGCAGTGATTAAGGCCGGTTAAAAAAAATGTCCCAATACGTTTTTGACTTTTTGTTCTGCCCCTGGGTGTCCTGCGGTTTCACTGGAATGGGCGTGCTCGAAAACTTTCACTCGACATTCGGGGCACAAAAAGTCGTCATGTTTGTCTCGTGCCGAGTATGTCTTCATGCACCCCTCCATAATGCGCCCTCCTTCCATGTGCTGTTTTTCACACTTCCATGTCATTTAACATGCAAATTCGCAGTTTCCCTATATGGCTACAATCTTCTGATACAAATCTGCTACAAGCGTGTCTTTCTCTACTATGTCTGTCCGGTATACTCGGGTTTCGGTGAGCAGTTCTTGCACATCCGGCAGTAGGACTTCTTCCCATTTCATCTCTCTGTTACCATTATTGCGGCGCTCGGTGTGCGAGACATAGTGTCTGTGAGTTCGTTGTTTTTGCCTGGTACATGTTCAATACTGAAATCGTACGCCTGCAGTAATAAGACCCACCATGTTAACTTGCTCCTTGCTTGTCTCGTTTTGCTCAGCCATACAAGTCAGTGATAGTTCGTTCCTAACGTAAATCTCCTGTACTCTAAGTATTGCGGTACTTGCACACTGCCCATATGATGGCGAGACATTCCAGTTCGTTTATGTCGTAATGCCTTTCTGTACTACCCAGTTTCGTAATTGCAAAAACCATTAAACCCTTCTCCCCTGCATCATTATACTGATATAACATGGTGTCAAGCCCCTCCTGACTAGCGTCTGTTTGCAGAAATAAATTCCGCGCTGTGTTGTACCTTGCCAGTGCGGGGCAAGAACATAACGTCTCCTTGATGGTGTGGATAGCCGCTTCCTGCTCGCTACCCCACATGTACCACTTTTCTGGTGGCAGCAGGTCAGTGAGGGGTGCTGTGATGATGGCGAAGTTGTCGATGTGCTCTCGTAGCCAATTGATTAAACCAAAGAACTTTCTAAGCTGCTTGCGGGTGCATGGCACTTGTTGAATGTCAATTAACCCTAAATGTTCCAGGTTAGTCCTTTTTCCAGAATCGTTCACAATTTGGATTAAAAATTCCAAGTCCATCCTCCCTAAGTAACACTTCTTTACTGCACATGTTAGGTAATTAATTTCTAACCTCTCTAGAACGAGTGAGAGCTGGTGCAGGTGTTCCTCTCATGTCTTGGACCAAATAACTACGTCGTCTAGATAGGTGAGGGTTAATGCACTGATTAGGCCATCTAATATTCGGACCATCATGCTCTGGAAAGTCGCTGGAGCACATTTATGCCCAAAGAGTATGGCACAAAACTGGTACATCCTACCATCGAGAGTGGTGAAAGCTGTTTTTTCCCAGTCTTCCTGGCGTTCCAGAATCTACCAGTAGCCACTACATAGATCCAGTTATGTCATGATTTTCGCCTTCCCTGGTGAACTCAAAGCATCCTTGACTCTGATATAAGGTGGTATAGCACTGCATGTGACCTGGTTGATGGGCCTAAAGTCAACACAAATCCTCCAGGTCCCGTCCTTTTTCGGTGCTAGTGTTATTGTGGATTCATAGCGACTATTAGCTGGTTCTTTCACACCATCTACGACCATTTCGGCTATTGATTATTTAATTATTCTTGCCTGATGAGGGAGGTAGCTACACAGGCTGCTAAAAATTGGTTCATCCTGTGTTAAGGGTATTGCATGCTCCGCTATGGTGGTTCTTCTTAATGCATAGTGATTTGCAAATACAAGTTTCCTCTCCTTTAATAAGTGCTGAATAGTGGCTCGATGCACTACAGGCATGTTATGCTCGAATTCAGTTGGTTTTACCTCTGGTACATCCTCTACTCTACAACTATCAACATTGTAAACAGTTCTCCTTTCCTTATTTCCAAAATGGATACGTCTATCTGTCGGCTCTACTGTGTTTTGTTCGGCTAACCAAGGCACTCCCAAAATGGCATCATTTGTGATCTCGTCTGTGACTATTGCTCTAGTAATGGTTTCCAGGTCCCTAATCTTGATTGTGACTGTTGCTAGTCCTGCAGGTTGATGTGTATTTGACGTCCATGTATCACTTGTGCCCGTTTGTTCCATCGCAGATGCATTAACCACACAGTAACACCCGACTGATCGACATTAGGTCGCAGTCTCGATCAATGCCGGTCGACAAGAATGGCGTTTACACCTTTCTTGCTGCCCTGTAACTCGTGGCTGCAGTTCATAGTATTTAACATTCATCACAAGAGGAAACTCTCGTGATGAGTAGATATGTGGCCTAAACGAGCGTGTCCCATGAAGTCACGACTGTTAGACACAACAGCCGTTAGAGGGAACACTGTGATAGGCGGCGCCGCTTATTCCCACAGCTTTCCGATGTGCGCGATGTCAAAGGGTCCTGTGGCCTAATCTGGAGAGCGACGTGGCTCCAAGTAGTGTCAAAAGATGGGGAATCACATTCCCACAGGAAGTATAAAGGGGCGAGCAGCTCCCTAGCCACATTATTTAAAGAAACATATTTAGGAATTTTTAGCCGTGATTCCACCACAATTAACTAGGGAAACTGCCCGCACCAGCATAGAGAGTAGATAACATATCATAGAAGACAGGGCGTAGATCTGCCTCTCGTGACGAAATCCGTGTGTCGTCACATCCATACACATTCCAGCAATTATAACCATTATGATAGATGCAGATTTTAATATGTTAATTATAATTGTGTAAATGTAATCATCTATCGAGAATCAGCCACCTGAGTCATCATTAAATTTAATATCACCCTTCAAGTGCGGTGACATACTCGTGACATCACATTCTTAGCCATATCTGGGGCTCCGATGTTCACGAGTATGTCACCAATGTGTTTTAGCTTTATAATCATAATTATGTACAATGTCAGTTTCATTTATCATTATCAATTATTAAGTTACACTTTTTTCATGTTTTCATTTTGGTACTGGATTCGACGGACATGCGGCGAAGCCGATGCCATGTCGTTAGTCAGACTTCAGCACTCCAGACAACCAGCAGGGCAGACGGTAAGCTCTGCAAACCCCCTCTCGGCAATTCAATCTAGGCTGAATTTTATTTCTTCGCAATAGTTAATGTAACTCAGGAACATTTAAGTACTTTTCGTTAGCTGAGGGGAGGTATCACTGCATCCTGAGGTAGCATACCAGGACTTCAGGCATGAGACACATTTTTATGCAACTCTAACTTAAGGCCTACACCTTATTTTCCACAGTAGTGACCATCGGTAGGTCCAGAGTGCCGGGTCCGCTTAACCAAGGGCACACATTTTCGTGTGCAGCAACATTCCATTGTACATTTGTGGTAATAAAACAGTCATACCATAATTAGACATGTTTTATTGTATCAACACTCCTGAGTTCATAGGGTACTGCACCCTCATAGGAGCATCGACTCTAAAGTGTATTTCAGTGTATTTTTTGTATTTATGGGGTCTGCCTCCCTCACGCAGAGAAAATTCAGTGATAATATAGGCGTGCGAAGTGGCTGACAGCTTCGCCCCAAAATAAATATTTTAGAATCAGCACAATTTTACTGACAATTAAATTAACTCTGCTTCATATTGACTGCGTATACAGAGTCACCATAGACCATCAACCATACGACCCCATTCAACATCGTTCGCTCTATCGAATGTGGCGCTGGGGACATCGCCAGTTCCTGTTGTCCACCTGCTCCAAGGTGGGACACGAATACATCACAGCACCTCTGGAGGTGCAGCATGTCAAGTGGCTTGCCCAAATAGGGCTACTCAAACCTCAGAGTTCACGTTCATTCCTACGCCAAGTGGTTTTCCCAACTCGGGCGAATCAAACAACATTAGAACATCACAGTGCAAGGAGAGCACCAACAACGTGTCAGTAGTCTGCTCAACACAACACATAGACAACAGGCTACACGACAAAGGTAACAGTGTGACAAAAGTGCTTCACAACGACCAGCTGCAGTCATTGGTGAGTAACCTGAGACCTTGAGACATCTATCAAACAATGCTATTAAGACAGTACAGTCAACACTACAATCGACATCAATAGTATCAAGGGATTTTATGTTTTCATTTGTCACACTATTTCTACAATTATTCATTTGTCAACTTGTCAGATTTGTTTACACTGTAGAGTGCACATGTGTTACGTCCACAGACGTACAGTGATTCGAGTGGGAAACAAAACACGTAAACTGGTGTACAGTTAGGGCCTGTATCTGTCAAAACAATCCACTAAGCTGGGTTGTTTACTTGCAACGTCATCAGATGTTTTAACTTTTGTAAACATACACTGGTTACACGTGACAACACAAAATGCAAAAGACACAACTGTAAGCCAAAACAGATGCAAGTCGAACACACCCACTCGACACTACAACTGTAAATTGTATGTGATATTGTACCCCTAATCAACACTTAATGGCAGTAAGGCAATAGCACAGCAGATGTGCCTAAGTAAGGGCGGCAGTGTTTTGTAAACAAATGCACGTGGAATTTATCAATATGTGCAGTAATTGGCAAAAGGTATCACAACGAACAAAGTAAAATGTTATATTCAAGCAAAACCAGTCTGCAATTTAAGATACATGAGCAATCAAAATTTAATTTAATTATATCCTGAACTTTTCCGAGAAATTTTGCAGTATTTTCCAGTTATAAAATTTTAAAACTTTTTCAGTTTTTTCTCTTGGACAGTAACGAACTCAAAGGGCACCTGTCAATTAAATCAATTTTTAAAACTTTTCTGAGCATTTTTCAAAATAATTAAAATTTTGAAGGATGTTTCATGGACTTTTCAAAAGTCAAAAAAAATTTTACAGCAAATTTATCAAGAGAATTTTTGCAAATCTTTTCAAAGCTGTTGTGCGGCAATCATAAGTCAAGAGCCCAAAACTAATTTTCAAGAAACTTTTAAAGGTAATTTTTCTGTTTTTATAGTAAGCAGTATACTTAGAAAACACATGCATCACCAGTGCAGCTGAAACATGTATTCGCAGCACGAAATAAGGGCGCCAGAGTAACTGTAAATTCCCCTCCTCCCACGTAGCACGACTGAGGGCCAGCTGCGTACCATTGCAATGTTTGACCTCGAAACTGACGCTCCGCAGCACCCAATAGTACGAAATACTGTCCGGAAGCATTTCTACTGGTGTACAAGTGCAGGCCAAGGGAAACAATTATGTTTGACGTGTTTACAACCCACAATAGGTACAAATCCATTTGAAGAAGTCATATGTCCGTGTAGGGAAACACAGAATTTGAGAATTCGCAAAGAAATAATTTGTTTGTCAATGTGATCAGCCGCACTTAATATATTTCAACTCCACTTTAAATGTAATTATGCATTGGCAAGATGACAGGTGTGCGAAACAAATCATGTGTGCAGGAAGGGGAAATAGAAACATTATTTGTGTACAGTGTGCACGTAGTTTTTATCCGGAATGTTTGAGCCGGACTGAAAAGGCCACCACAGTTCAGCAAGCCGTATTCCCTGCGAAACACGCGAACACATTCTTTTCCGAACAGACAACATTTCCAAAGCAGTCAAAACAGAACATTTACAAACACATGAAAGGTGTCAACAGGAAATTTGCAGACAAGGGTCACAAGAAACAATGAGGTGTGAGATGTGGGGATGCAAAACACTGGCAATGTCTGACCGGGCAAGACATGGCAAATCAAGCCAACAGGAGAGTCCGCTGTGGACAATGCAAATTCCCATCGCCGCGGTCAGAAGTCAAGTCAGTAATAGGGGCGGAGTTGTCTAGTGCAACAAAACAATCATAATAATCCAGAGTTATTTACAGCAATCACAAGAGCCGTCGAATCTGGTACAACCCCGGCCCTTTTTCAATGAACACACCCACAGCCACTACATAAGCACGATCACCTTGGCACCGAATAAATACGGGATGTGGAGCTTCAGTGTGGATTTCAGAGCAATCAACCATATCACACTGAGTGCCCCGCCGCACTACATAAGTTTCAAGGATGTATTGCATACCTTTGGCAAGGCTAAGATCATGACATCATTGAACCTGCACAGCGGGTACTGGCGGGTGCCAATAAAATCTGTAAACCATCACAAGATGGTGTTCAGAGATCCAGATGGGAGAAGGTTCCACTTCTGTGCAATGCCCTTTGGCTTGAAGTGCGCACCGGAAACTTTTCAGTCAATGTTGGTCCAGGTATTCTACAGGTAAAGCAGAGTAGATTCAGTGATAATATAGGTGTGCGAAATGGCCTACAGCTTTGCCCGAAAGGAAATATTGTATATTTAACACAATTTAACTGACAATTAAATTAGCTGTCCTTCATATTGACTGCGTATCAAGAGTCGTCATATACCATTGGCCATACAATCCCATTCAACATTGTTCGCTCTACTGCACATGGCGTTAGGCACATCACAAGTTCCTTTTCTCCACCCTGCTCCCAGGTGGGACATGAGCACATCACAGCACTTCTGGAGGCACAGCGCATCAAGGTGACTTTGTTTTCTGAGCATTAGCTATTTGAATATACTGTCTGGTTGAGGTTATGTCTCAGGTGTTTACAAATTTTCTCTTACATACATTATGGGATGCAGCAGTGTCTACGAGTGCATGACACAACAAACCATTTACACGAACAAGTACCCTGATAAATTTTGCTGTTGTACTACTGACCTTGTTGATGAGCTCTCTCTCTCTGAGGTGTTATTGTCGGGCTGTCGTCCTGGGAGGGGTAAAGCTCACGGCAGTCGGCCTTACCCCTGCAACCCGTTTCCCTGCTGTTCTGCATTTCTGACTGCTCCACTGCTCTGGTTGTCCAGGTGTGTATTTGTTGGGCAGTCGACATGCCAATGGTATAGCCGCCCAGGGAAATACGAACACGGCCATAGGGGTGGCTGGGACCAATCGCACTGGACGGACCTGTTCGTACCACAGCGCACATTCGCGTTCGGCACACTATTACCACCCCATGCGCAGTTCTTGAAACTGTTCAAGTTACAAACTCGCAGTTGTTCGCTTCTCCTCACTTGCACATCCTGTCGATTTAGCTGGTACTGTCCTTCGAAGAAGTTCCCGTAGTCGCGCAGCCCATTTGCGATCCTGTGCGCCTCCACTATCGTGGTGTACACGTGCTCTGTTCCAGAATCAAGGCAGCTCTCATTACCTCATCTAGTCCGCTGTTGAGTAGCAGGACTATTGCCGTTCTGTACTCGGGCAATGCTGTCTCTGTGATAACTTCCAGGATTTCTCTCAGGTAGTTCCAGTCGAAACCCCTTTACCAGGTGTATCTTGCGATTTATGAAAGCTGTTAAGGTTTCCTCTTCCTGTTGCTTCTGCAAAAATCACTTTACTCTGGTCATGTATGGATGTGAATGTGTCTCTAAATCTGTAGTGGAATGCGTGGAAGAACTCTGCCTAGGTGAGGCTGTAGTGATTGATCGATCTCAACTTCTGCTTCGCTTCCCCTTCCAGCAGTTTGCCTAGACAGCCTGACCGTTCATCCTGCGACACACCATAAGGCTGAATACGTGTCGTACAGTCGCTCACAAAAGCTGTATGATCTTCCGTCAGTTGGCCAGAAAAGGTTGGTAAAGTCTGGAAGCGAGTAGATATCAGTCTGAAATGCATGTCCCGTCTGCTGCATTGACTGGTTATCGTCTCTCCGTCTTTGTTTAAATCTTCCAGTACTGTGTTTACATTAGTTGAAGTGGGCAAAAATTGTGTTACATTGGGTAGAACTGCTGGAAGGTTGATGTAGTTCGGTGTGGAGTAACCTGCTTGCATCTGTGGAACATAGGGCATATCAACCAATTGTAATCGAGGCGTGGATGGAACTGTTGTCATCGGCGTGGGTTGCACTGCTGGCACTGGAGTTCTTGCATATGCCACATTCCTATTCTGAATTGGTAACACTGCAGATGTTGCCTCCCGACACATAAAATACTCTTCATCTGCCATCGCCTGTTCCTCCTCTGTTTGGCACTTGTAGTGTACCCTGATGTTACATGTTTTGCAGTACTTTATTCCTCCGTTCATAAGTCCATTGCAGTATGTACGCTCGCATGTGTTGATTCATTACAGTTCTACAAAAAAATTATCCCAGTTATATGTTACGTGTCCCTGCTTAATTGGTGGTGAGTTACAATTTTTGCAGGTAAACAATAGTCCGTGTATTGTTCCTTGTTCTCTTGTGTTCATGCGAGCATGATGATACCAATGATTGCACTGTTTACATTTTAGAAGTGGTTCGTCATGACCTGGGCAGATGATATAATGACACCAATTTATTGCATTTATGTTCAATATTATGGCGATCGAATCAAGCATAAAATAAATTTCAAATAATAGCATCTTTCACAAGATGTTTGATTGTCTATCACTACCATTTCGCTGTATTGATTCGTCTGATTGCAAAGTTTTATGCGACCTATCAAAGTTAAATTTCGATTGTGATGAAAATAAATACACTCCAGGAATAAAAGCAACACCCAACGCAGTAACAAAAATATCCCAACAATCACCCACACTCTCTTCCCACCGCACAAACACTGTTCTGTGTGATACCAAACAAGTAATCATTCGAGTGTCGAAAATCACCGATCCTTTGGAAATTGAATGGGCGTGTATCTAGACTTAACCACTCATGTGGAATGATGACGGGACTCAGACATCGTACTCCTGCAAGGATGGATTCGTCATGAGAACTGATAATGTCCAATTATAAACTAATCGATTGAAAATGTAGGGCCGATTTTATATTAGGGGTTTTCGAATGTCAACCACACGTACCAAGATGTGTCCCATCAACCCACATTCATTTCCTGACAAACTTTCATGAAATTCATAGTATCAACAATAATAATTCATAAGATGCATGTATTTACATTTTTTTATATCTATGGATAACCGGGGTCATTGTAGTTTTTATTTATTTTCCACAGGGATGCGATACTTTATACCAGAAATTTGCAAGAGAATATCTTCGTATCTCAATAAACAATAAATTTTGAAGAGCTCGGAATTAAATTTCTAAGTGTTGAATCAGCAATTTGAATCGGATATCTTTTTGTACATGAATAGAAACAATTCCAATGTCGGCATTATTCAATTCGCTAGCTGCAGTCATGGAGATGGAGACCTGTTCGATGGTGAAGGTCGAATATGCGCACATGCATCTCTATCTCCGCACAAAAGTAAATGATATGTTTTAACAAAGATAATAAATGGTCCTATCTTTCTTACCAACAGGTACTCATTCACGAATTAGGTTACATGCTGGGTTTATACGACAATAAAAGAAGAGATACGTGATGTACGATCAGACAAAACACAATAAATTTACAAGCTTTGATGTAAACATTAATTCAATGAATCAATTTTTGAACAAGAAAAAAGATTAAAAAATATATACAGATTCTTTATTTCAATTTTTTTCGGGTGAAAAAAAAGGAGCGAGGTGTTAGGGCAATATATATATATATATGGCAAGAACACACAGTGAATTTACAGATGCACTGTTTATCGTGAGCTACTCACGATAAACAGTGCATCTGTAAATTCACTGTGTGTTCTTGCCAACGAGAACTAAAAAAATGGATACTATATTGGATTTCAAAAATCATTGTTTCTTGTACAACAATAACAAAATTGTTTGGCATTTGGATAGAAAAAATAATATATGGTTCAAAGCAAAAACCATTGCCGGGTTACTGAGATATGAAAACAACAGGAAAGCTAATACAGATAATGTGAAAGAGAAACATAGAAAAATTTTCAACGAAATGGCAACAAATGCAGCTTCAGTTGTAATTGTCAACGAGCAGCCCCGTGTCATCTTCATCAATGAACTGGGTATTTATAGACTGATTATATATTCCAAAATGTCCTTTGTGGAAAATTTTCAAGATTTTATTTTCGAACACATCCTCCTGTGCATTCGCGAGAGTAAACAGCACATGTTTCAGCCTCACATCGAGTATTTAACAATTAACTCCGAGAAAGAACCAACGACGTTGAAGTTATGAAGAAACAATTATTGACTCGAGCTGCAAAAGACGTTGTCGTTACCAATACCATCAAAGATAATACAGAAAAAATAAGCAACAGCTTGAAACCAAATTTCTTAGTACTGAAATTGTATGAAGACCATTTCGATTTTCCATGTTATGTAATTTGCATACAAAAAAGAAACTTGAAAAGGCAACTCAACTTACTTCAAAGAAACATTCCAAATGGCTAGGAATTGCTGCATTTAGAGTATAATTCACCGTCTCTAAATATGTACGGTCGTATCAAGAACGCATTGACTACACACTTGAAAAATCACTTTATGATTAAAAATGCCAAATTTACAGAAAATTAAATGTTGATTCAAATTCGTAATATGGAAAAATAAAGTGTATGTGTATCCATATATGTATTTATTTGGTTGTAAAAAAAATTAATCTTATTTTTTAAATTATTTAATTTGCTCGATTTACGGAAATTATTTTACGCATATGTAGTAGCCATTTACAACTACTTGACCTACTCTATGTTTTTTAAACTTGTTTAACTTTTTACTCAAACTAGTACTTCATCTCCTTCATCAGCGTCGAATAGTTGATGATGATCTTCTATGCAAAGGACTCTGAGACCTATTCCTGCTATGGCTACGTCGACTTCATCTCTGTTGTTTTGGCATGATCAAGTTATTATTATTATATATATATATATATGTATGTGTGTGTGTGTATAAATGTGTGTGCATTTTTGAAATTATTTATTTAGTAAACATTCGATAATTTTACCCAAAATGCAAACTGCGAGTGCGTATTTGTATTTATCATGGATGTTTGATTAAAAATTTACCTTGTTTTGTGTAAACATTACGCAAGTTTAGTTATTGCAGATAACGCTCGGAGCTCATCGAATTCAATGTTTTTTGAATCTCTTCAAATATTCTGTCATTTTTGGTCGGAATATAGGTTGAGTTTCAAAAAGTTTAAATATTTACCATGTACATTTGGTCTCCTATTTTGAGCTTCGAGAAATAAATTATCTGCGAAAATTCCAAACTCGCCTTTCTCTGGATAACCGAGTTGGGTGACTAAAGTATTGGGAAATAAGGCGTGATTAAATTCCATTGTGTCCATCTTGCCATTTGGCATAATTGACAAATCCTGTAGACCCCGATAAATACTCGAACGTAGATTAGATATAGGTCCGGCGACGGAAGAAGACGAGGTCGACCTCTTATCCACAAAGTTATCGTTGAAAATGCTTTATTTCTCATTTCCGACGCCAATTTTGGGAACTATTTGATCGTTGGGTGCTGCCATCACCTGATCATCATCACCACCCAGCATTCTAGGCATTGTCATTTCAGGAGATGTAGAAATTTCATCATTGCGGTAACTATCAACATCGCTGAGCGAAATTCGACGACGTAATAATCTATGTTCTTTGTATTCTCTTTGAGTTTTTATATTGTTGATTTAACTGAACGATTATGTTTGAATGGTTGGGGCAAATTATTTTCCGAGTTGCTGTCGATGGTTTTTGAATGGGGTGGTATTTGATTATCGCTTCTAGGTAATCCCACACTCTCATTGTCTCCTTTATCGAAACCCTTAAATGGTGGGTAATTACCCTAGTTCCTGCTGGTTTCGTCATCAGCCAGGCAACCATCATAGTCATCACCGTGATTCGATTCTTCGTCAATTCGAGTTTGTGGAACAGACTCGAACACATTTGTTTTCGAGACACAGTGATGACGAGGGAATTGTGTGTGCAGTTGGGGCGCAGGAGTATCGGGAAAGGTGATATTAAGTGCCAGTGTATGTGTTATATTGAACTCTTGTGATTGTCGACATCTGGGCGATACTCCAGGTGGAATTGGGTGTCTCGGATGAGATTGTGATGCGAATAGAAAATTTTTCATAAAGATTTGCGAAAATGCAACATATGCAAAAGTATTTCAACATCATTTTGATAAACTTTGTTTTTCTCTGTACGATTAAAAACCAATATAACCCCCTAATCATTATTTTCAAGTTTTAAACGAGTCTATAAACACAGATAGATGTAAAACAAGTTGGACATTATGCGAATCGCCATATTGAATACAATGGTACTAAAAGTGGGCAAATCCATTAATATTTGTGGAGGTTATATATATATATGTATATATATATATATATATATATATATATATATATATATATATATATATATATATATATATATATATATATATATATATATATATATATATATATATATATATATATATATATATATATATATATATAGCAATTACATGGATTCATTTACGATACAAAAATATTTATTTACATGTGTACATATAAAACAGATTTATTTACACAATACAATTTTTAATTTTTTACACAAGAGTTGTTATATTGAGAATCAAATGTTTTAACAAGATATTTCCGAATAAAATGTACATTTGCCAGAGAATATCTTTGCATATATGCATTTGGATAGTGAAAACCATAGGTGCCACATTCGATGGAAATTTCCACGTAGCTATTACGAGTTTCTCTGCAGGCACTTTCAACTGCATCAAAAAGTAGATTTTTTAGCACCTCTCACGACAATGTGTCGGATCCAACTTTCGTGTACGATTTGAGAATTGTTTCAATATTCACCATTGGATAATGCTCGTTACGTAGAATATTTCAAGGCATGCCATGTATTTTCCGGCAGATATACAAATTTTGTCCAAAATCACCCAACATACTTGTACCTAGGTGTGATAATGGAACTGGTCTTTGAACATGGGCCATATAAATTCCATTTTTCGTAGCAAATCCAAATTATAGGGGAACGTATTTCCCATCATAGACGCCAAATTGAATGTCGATGATCACAGTTTTATCCAGTTCCAAATCAACTTCATTTCTAGATGATATTTTTTTGTAGTTTAATTGCAGAATTTCGTTCAAAGTCGTTTCTTGATTGAATTTTTCGAGAAATTCTGGCGATAAGTCTTCTATGGTATATTCATTAAAGAAGGTCATCCCGTCATAGTCCTTGGCCCACTCCTGGGGTGATTGTGCTTGTTCAATTCTATTTCGATATGAAATGAGTTTTTTGCATTTTCCTTATATATACACATGATTGTGTACAGAAAAAAAAAGTAAATAATATGAATCAAATTATTTATTGCAATCTTCCTTTGCCATTTTTACATCTTTAGCAATTAGTTCCCAAATCTATATAATCATGGGTAGGGCACAGTCCCGAGTCATTTTCTTTTAGAATGACACTGGCAAATTTTTCCAAGCCCGTTTGAACCGCTATGTGGCAAATTATTATTTTCTTCCTGGGCAAACTCATTTTTTTCGTAAATATCTAGCCTGCTCTTTATTTGCTACAGTTATCAATTTAATCCATGCTTCCTTTAAATTTGAAGAATCTGATTTAAGTTTGATGCCTTTCTCGTTAATTTCCAAAGGGTATTTCATAAACTTTAATATACAAATTGCAATTGTGTTCGAGATTGTAAAACATACTCTTTTCCAAGTATATATATATATATATACAAACTGTTTGATCGTTGTTGTGTAGCATGTCCAGACTCCAATGGATTTTTTTCCATTATAACTGCCAAATTTATAATCAACAGCCAAAACAGAAGCGAGATTAATATTTTCCAACAACTTACAAACCTCTCTGACTCTTCTAGACACCCCCGCCCACCCACGCTGGCAGCTGTTTCATTCCAAGCAGCAAACAAGCCTTGTCTAAGTCAGTACCAAATGCGCGATGCAGCACTTGCACAGAAATGTTGCCTCCTTACTGTTCTCTACCGCCTGCCCACTTCCCGTTTGGAGTATTTTCTTACCTAGTTAGAATAGTATAATTTTACAGCTTTTAATTGGATGCAGAACAACCTGTTCATTTGTTCGCTACACAACTCCAGTTGTATTGTGTACTTTTGGAGTGTGTTATTTTCTTTCTTCCTGTAGTTTGCCAACATTTTAAGTTTACACAAAAGTGCACGGCACTATGTATACTGAGAGCACACACTTTGTTCCCTATTTTAATGAGTGTAACACATACTTCCACATCACAAACAATTCGCGAATTTGTTCAGATGCTTACACATACTTCAGCAACACCTGCACCCACTCTTGATAGACACAAACAGTTACTAGCACAACTAACCAACACTATTACTGAACAGATTACACCCATCGAACACACGTCACAACACCTTTTCACATTTGATCGATCAGGTACAAGCAGTTATTTCTTATGTCCTCGTCAGACACTGAACACAACCAATACACATCAAATTTATATTCCTGCTACAAACACTACCTCCCCTATCAACCCCCCACAGACACATGCACCACCAGCCCCAGTTAATTTTATTCTTCCAGAAACACATAACATTCCCACTTTTTCTGGGGAAACCGACATCAGTGTTGAGGAATTTTAGATACCTTTAACACTGTCAGCGAATTAAATTACTGGCCAGAACTTGAGAAGCGATGGCAACTAAAGTTTTATTTGGTAAGGATTGCAAAAAGAACCTTTGAAAACCTCTACTTCAGCAATTCCACTGAGCTCACTTAGAAACAAGTTGAAGACAAACTGTTAGCCACATTTACACAACTCGATACACAAGATAAATACAAACACCTCTTACACTCTACATTACAGCAACATGGTCAAAGTGCTCATGTACATATCGGGAATTTGACTTTTTATAAGAATAAATGTACGCCACTTTTACCTAAGCAAGAATTTGTGAACATAATATGGAGATCTTTATTGCCATCCTCAGCTAATAAACTCATCCCCTTCGACAACACGACCCTCAACAACCTATTACAGAATATCAAAAATGTCGAGTGTGTCATGTACATTTACCAACATAACATTGATCAACACACACCAGATCCCCATACAACTAAACTTCTCGAAGAAATCGATTTCTTGAAATCACAGCTACAGACACTCAAGATGGCACACCACTATACCCCATCACCCCCACATCCAGTACAGTACATTCATGAACATTCCCTTCCGCCACCCCCTCACAGGAACACATGCATCCCGTGAAATACAGCCATCCCACGGTATTTCATTGGCCACATAACACAAACAAATACAGATATCAAGCACTCCAAGCACCCTATAAATCAAAACTCACACCCCACTGTACAGGCACTTTCAGACCAGAACACAGGTTTATGAACATGGGTCTCCTTCCCCTCCTACCCAAGCCCACATCAACTCAGCCACACTGTGTATCTTAGTCACCGTTAAGGGTAAGCGCTATCATGCCGTGTTAGAAATACAGGATGCTCTTGGAGTTATGTTGCCAACACTGGTTTATCTACTCAACCCCTTTCTCCTTTGAAAGAGCCCATCACTCTTGTAGCGGCTACATCTGTCTTGAAACTGCCACAATTTGAAACCACTTTTAATCTGCAAATTCTGGGTAGCACTTATCCTCAGAAATTTTTTGTCTTCGAAAATCTGAAACAAGACCTGATTTTAGTTGTCGATTTTATAATAAAATATTACATTATCCCAGTCCTTAAATGTAATATTTATTTATGCATGCACACATCGAGAATAGGATAATGGAAATCCCTCTTGTATTTACTTTCACCGACACCACCGATTTTCCGTCATTGGAGCATTTATGTAACACCCTTGATGCTTTCGAACAGCAAACCCATCTTACCACTCATATCAATGAATTCCTTACACCCCTTCAAAAACACACCCTTCAAAATATTATTGAGAAATATCATGATAATTTTGCTACATCCATTCTCGAGCTCTCAGAGGCCAAACATTTTGAAATCAAATTAGAATTAGATACTGACAAGCATGTTGCCACATGCCACTACCACATTAGTCCTAAAGTTAGGGATGAACTTTTAGACCAAATCAAAGACATAGTTAATGCTGGGATTATCCGTGAAGCTGATTCTCCTTATTCTACCCCTAGTTTGGTAGACTCAACACATGGCTTGAGTCCAGTACCCCCTCCCTCATACTGAGGACATCTTGAGCACTCTTCAACATTCCACCTACATTACTTGCATAGATTTGTTATCTGGGTATTATATTATACCTGTTCGCCCCCAGGATCACCTTAAATTGGCTTTTACAATCGATGGTGTTGGTTTATTTGAGTACTGTCGTATGCTAATGGGCCTAAGTACTAGTCCACAGTACTTCCAAATGTTCATAAATAAACTCTTAGGTCACCTCAGGTGATATATACCGCTATCGCCTATATTGATGACATCTTTATTTTAGGCAATACTTTTAATGAACATCTCAACAATATATGCAAAGTTTTCCACAGGCTTAGACTTTTCAACGTGAAAGTAAATACTAATAAATGTTTATTCGCCCAACAGACTGTCAAAGTACTAGGCCATATAATTACTCCCCATAGCATGTCCACCAATCCCAATAAGGTTGCGGCTATCGAACGAATGGCTCCTCCAACTACTGTAAAACCACTTATGGGTGTCACTTCCTTGTTTCACTCTTGTATGTATCACTGCACTTCTTCCACTCCTTTCACGGTTACCAACATTTACCCGCATAAATTCGTGTTCACTAACCCCCCTCCCAACACCATTGTCACGTGTGTCAACATATCCCTTCATACTGTTCTTCCCACATACCCTGTTGGAGCTCTTGAACTCAATGTTCCGCATGACCGCACAGTCGTCACTCCTGCTGATGTCATCATTCACACCACCCATCTTTGTGATGTACGGGCTCCTGTCATCCTGTTGTACCAGACCGTCATCTCCGTACATTGGCACTCAGAGCAGTCTTTTCAGCTCCCCCAGCTATCCTTATCTGAGGGTATTCACTTTCTCAACATTTCAGATGCCCTAAATACGGACTGGCACATTAATCATATTGTCTTTATTCTTATTGAAGACATTGACCCCACTACCTGCCGTAACTCTTCACATCCCCCTAAATTGTTCTCTCTTTTTGACCCGGTCCACTTTGACAATTTTACCCTAGCTGTTATGCTTTTATTGTTGTTTTTGGTGGTTTCATTTTAAGTTAAACTCATTAAAATTCCCACCCACCTCACACGCCTTCTCATGCCCCAGTAGGCATTCCACCCCCTCTCCAGTTGTGTACCACCCTCACATTTCCTTTGCCCTTACTGAATTTGTCATACTTATCTCATCCAGGCCATATGGCCTCGTTTATGTAACAACTATTAATTTCAGTGGTCTCCCCTCACTTATGCGTGTACCGCATTCTCATTAGCTAACTTAATTGTCGTATTTCTTTACCGTTACATTTTCTTGTCAAACATAAACTAATGCTCTTATGTATTTACTGTCTAGGTATATTATTGAGTTTCACTATTTATATGTTTACAATCTAATATTCCCCCCTTTGTGTGTGTGTGTGTGTATTGTTACGTCGTTCACCTTCCTTTCGTCATTACCTTGACTACTGTTTCCCCCCATCACACTTACCAATTTTTTTCTAAGCTATTTTATTTACTACCCTGTAACCCCAAATGATACTTTTATATTTTGACCCCTGCTACATAGTGATATTGACATTCTTTTTTATGTCTGCATATTTCCCTTGTATGTTGCCCATTTTCTATATTATCTCACAGCCCATATTAATTTTAACTTATTGAGTATAATGTGGCTATCTTTCCCTTAGGTGTAATGTGTTCCATTAAGTACTTATTTTTACCACCCATACCTAGGGTATATTCCAGAATACTTGTTATGTATACCAGTGTGATCAAGAGCCAGGCGGCTGCAGTCTGTTTTGTTCCAGCTAAGCGAATTTACTTATTACAAGCTAAACCATGGGTCTAGGCCTTATATTATTATCAATGTGTCATAGGGCGGCCTCATGATACAATTTTTGTTACTATATACTTCGACATCAATGGTTATAGCATTTTTTTACACATATTTATTGCCTCCAGTTGCTGCTGCTATCTAAGAAGTCAGGCAGGTGTCTCTCTGTCTTCACTTTTCTGTGTACCATTAATTAACCTCAGAGTTGTTATATTAATCCTGCTCAGTGCAGTGTTTATTCATATATAGTACCCTTAATAAGGACCCTCCTTAACTGAGGACTGAGTTCACTATGTTTACTACTTACTGACAAGTATCAGTGTTATGATTCACATTATCTTGCTTGGGCCTACAGGTCCCTTTTTGTAATGACTGTTTTACATTAATATACATGCCGTACAGCATTTTATAAATTGTCACTGCAACGAGTTGATATATTTAATCATTTTGTATTTTCTACCTAGTTCTTAGTCTTACCTGGCCAGTGTACATTATTTTACTTTACTCCAGTATGAACACTCTACTTACAACAGTACTCTGGTTTACAAGATTTCACCATTTACCTGCACTTCGAGAAGTGTTTAGCAGTGTTTAGTACATTATAAGAATATTATTGCCTTTTATTGAGTTAACGCCCTTATTTTAGGCATGCTTCACTTTTATTAGTGATTTGTGCTTAATCCTACATGGCTTTTACATTAATTACTCAATTAAGTATTTTCTTATTTCACAATATTGTGGCCTAGATATTCAGTGTTATGACAGCCACAATTTACTTCAGCCTACCATTGCTCATCAAGTTACTTACCTCAGTGTCTTCCTCTCTTACACAAAATGACAAAAAAATTAAAAATGAAATAAAATTAACAAAAAAGGGGAGAGAAGATGGCAGCAAAACACACAAGTGTTACTGTACCCTTAGGTTAAGATTTTCATATTTTAATTTTTATTATTGGTGCCATGCACATTCACTATTACTAAGTTAGATAATATCAATTATTCTCCTTCCAGTGGAGTATTTTCTGTTGTATGTTTTGCTGCCATCATGTTTTTCACTATTTTTACTTCAGCCTACAGACAAGCAAGCTATAATTTCATAATTGAGGCCTATAGGTATATTTTATTCAAGTTAATCATATTTTACCCTGCCTTGTGAGCAGAGGAGAGGTATACTGAATTTCCTTTATTATCGCCTGAAAGTAGTCACAAACTGTGACCAATGTGTTAATTTTAAGTAGGATAAGGGGTACCCCATCTTTATTTTCCTGCCTTTTATGCATATTTCGTGTGCCATTGAGTGTAACTTGTTGGAAACAAAAATATATATAAAATTTTGACCGAAAAACCTTCCACTAGCACGTAAGGCTGATTGTACCCAGATATAATATTGGTTAAGTATATTGTTTATTAATTATTCATTATTGATGTTGTTCTCACAAGTTATTCTGCCATTAGGGACATTACTATTTTGGAAACGAACTATACGTAGTAATAGACACAAACAAATATAAAAAGTGATAAGTCAATTAAGTGCACGTTCAGCTGTTGTACAAAAGTCAGTAAACTCAGCGGTGATCATAAGACTGTCCAAACAAATAATTAAAGCAACAGTGAATCACATAAACTGTACTTCTAAGTGCTTCGATAAAATATTTAAAGTGGACAAACTTTTCTATGAAAATGTGATTTCTAACTACAATTTATAAGGTGCACGTGTGAAAAACAGACAATCAATGCTTAAACCAAGGCTACCACGTTTAGACTGTTAACTTTACTATCACACAACTTATGTATGGCAAATTTAATATTGTATTTTTTTTGTTTACTTTCAAATTATCAATTATTCATGTAACCTAGTATGTAAATCAGATAACTTTAAGCAACAATTTTTCCTCTCATTGTGTACATGGAGCTCACGTATACGTTCAGTATGACTGTAAATATTTAGCTCAGTTAGCTGTATAACGAATGTTAAAGGTAACCAATTACTTATCTTTTGACGTAGAATTAGATGGTCCCATAACTTAGCTGTTTAAAGATGCACAATTTCATTGCCCTTTTGCACAAAATTGTAAAGCAAACATCACTAGTTACTATCGACAGTTGAGCATGTGCACTGCGCAGCCAACTGCAGAATGCCAAGTAGTGTTTGAGCGCCATGCACATTGGTAACCATAGGGTAGATATTTTCTTTTGCACTGTATTTCACGATTCCAGTCTTTCCAGTATTTTCAAATGTTAACAATTGCACATAGTAATTTAACTTAATTTTTGCATTAAATTAACTGACAGTGCCTTTTATCTTGTTCAAAAATTTCACGTAATTCCGTTGGCAGGTTGTCAAGTGCGCACTAATTGTGGCCACAACGACCACCCTCACCATACCCTCTGCCCACGGCCTAGTTTTGGAATGTCCAACAATTTTTCTTTCCACATGAAATGTGACTGTGGATGCAAACGCGCCCTACCCTTACTTAGTGACGCTTACAGCGTGTTCAGTAGCCCTAATTGTTGGCTAGCCTTTTCTTTTATTGTAATCCTTGTATGTTTTTTTTCTCGTCTGCCTTGCCTTTTTGTCCGTTAACAACAATTCAATTTAATTTTAAAAACGTTGATTTAACTAATTGTAACATCAATATTTTTCTTTTCTTTTGGACGGTGTTTCTTACTTGTCACTGATCCCTCGACACCGCAGTAAGTCTCCCGGGTTGCCACCCCACCGAATTGTTTACATCCTCCTGAGTTCCCCGGCCAACCACTGCTATGGAGGGATAAATTTTTGCAATGAAGTGCCTCTCACACACTCGCCTCTCTCTCTGGTACCATGGCCCCTTTGAAGACTCTTACCTCATCCCTTCCAGCCGAGGCTGGCTGCTCATTCGTAAAAGGGGGGGGGGGGGATAGTGTAGCGTCATATGGTGGCACTACACACTTTAGGTAGAGCGCAGTATAGATTATAGCCGGGCGGGTTGTTTTATAAACTTGCTCTAGATAGCCTGGCTATATAAGAGGCCGGGAGGTCTGTGCTCCCCCCCCCCCCCATTTTTTCTAGCTGACCGCAAGACATCGACGTGTGAACAGTGTGTGATCGAGGCTGAAAAGGTGAGCATCCACTTACCCCTGGGCAGAGAGGGTTACCGAGGCCAACCAAGCAGAAGTTAATGGGTGAGTATATTACACGTAGCGGTAGGGACCAATGCCTCTATCACGACATCGTCCCCAACCCCTGCTGTAATTAATATTACTGGCAAGGATAGGGATTAGCTGCGATGTGGTAATTGGAGTTAACATATTGTGATTGAGTCTAAACGTAACTTGCTATTTGTATTAAGGATACAATATGTGAGTAGAAGTAACTTGTTATCCCTTGTATTCTTGTTGTAATTGCTATTCATGAGAATAGTGTTGTTATTAATTAAATATATTTTTTTTATAATCCTATCTATAATTTAGCTCTCTTTGGGTAAACCCCCGAACACCCTTACTTCCACTTAAGGTGAAGTGAGTAACTGAAAGAAAGGAGAAAGAGCAAATTACATACAGCAGGTAGGGAGTTGTTACAAGATGATTACGTTCGCCATCCAAATAATGTGCGAAAAAATATCTCTATGGTGATGGACGTTCTCAACTAACGGTCAGCCTTCGATGTGACCGTACCCGAATATGGCGAAACTTTAATGACTCCCGAAATTCATAGGGGTGGAGAGGTTTAAAATCGGCTTTGATGTGGAAATGGTTGCATTTGATATTTGCCGGGGGAAAAAATCGCAATAGAAATGTTAATTACTCTAATCTTTATCAGAGTTTACTAGAGAAATTGTATATATTCATACTGTGTTCCATGTGTTTCAATGGCTACAGAAACAAAAAATCAATGCTTATAATACTCGTGGAAAATAAGTTCCTGTTAAATTTTGTAATGGTATTAATTCACTCGAGCATCGAAGATGAGAAAAATATTTCACAGATATATAACACCCCAGCGGTGATAGTGTTCCTAACACTCGAGTATCGGCAGTTGAAATTACACATATTGGACAAAGAGTAAAAACAAAAAACACTTACTCGGTAAATGGTTTTCAATCACCCACCACCCACTTGGTGGTGGGTGATTGAAAACAACAGCAATGGGAATGGTGAGGAGGATGATAGAGGTAGTGAGTTTGGTAAATGTAAGTAACATTCGAGACACGATAAACAAGGTGAATTTGTTAAAATATACAAAAGTGTTTTTACAAACAAATAATCATGTATATTTACATTTTATTCGTGAAAATTTCGTTTAATGTAACCTGCCTTGATTTTTTACAATGATGGACAAAGTCAACCTCGTATAAATATGTAAAAAGTTATTTACAAATTTTCAATCAGAATTGATCAATTGTGGTTACAAGGATTAATGTACGAAAAAAGACTATAGCTATTTTATTTTGGCAGGATAATGCGAAAGGACTGTTTTCGAAAAAAGAACATCGAGATGATTCGCTGCTGAGATTAATACTTGAAATGTTCAAACGAAACGATGAGTATTGGCTACAATGACCCAGGATAATAGAGATCATTTATCATTGCTCGGATTGTATTATTCTGGAAATGGTTTGTTTCCCAGCTGCTTAAAATGCGGCAATGTAATATGCATATATGATGAAAATTGTAATTGCGAATGTATTTGCAATAAATAGAAAAATATTTTTTCACTGCAAATTGTTGTTTCATTTCTTCCTCTCCCCATTCAAAAAACAATAAAAAAAATATTATTGTTACCAGCATAACACTGTATATAATATGAGAAATAAATTGTTTTCCATCCAGTCAAACACAACAGGTAGATGCTGTCGGACGAGACCAATGAGTACTTGCGGAATAATCTCGGCCATTTGTATTCTGCATTTCTTGCGAGAGAATATGGCCCAAACTTTTTTCTGTATACCACTTCGATCAACATTTTCGTCTCGTTATTGTTTGTAAGTATTCTGATATACATCTTATTTCGCTAAAAGGATTATTGACTCGAGTAAAATGGACGAGGAGCGGGAACATATTCGGATAATTATCGAAAACATTGACGAAATTGACAGAGTAACTGTCGATACGAATATGGATAGCACCATAATGAAACTCGTCGGCCGGTATGACACCAAATACGATCGAAACACAAAATCATCTCCATTGTCTGATCCAGTGAAATCGGTAAAATCACCCCGCAGGAAATTTCGCCCTTTGGTTACGATTTTTTGTTGAAGTGAGTGTTTTGCGCATTGGTAGGCAAAAAAACTACGAGAAGCAGAGTACGATTGTGGGCTGGTTGCACAAAAAAAAGTTTCGCCTACCAATGCATAATCTTGGACTTTGACGTCGACAAGTAACACAATTTCAACTCGTACGAAGAGAACTTCGTTTGGCATGATCGTGTGATTGAGTTTGTAGAGAACATTACTGCAGCCGCGTTTCCATTTTATGTCAAGTGAGTTTGTCTGATGACACAGTGGCCCGAAAAGGCAAACTTTCACCTAGTTCTACCCATTGTGATGGATTTTGTCAGTGCGCATGTATTTTTTTGCCATATTACTCAGATATACGCGCAATAGAACGAGGGTTAACACTCAAGTTTGTGTTGGACAATACGGCACAGTGTTCCTTGCCCACTGTCCAAGATCATGTTTCCTAATTGCTGAGCTGGTATGATAATTCAACAAAACTAAGTCCCATCAATATAGGGACTCTAAAAGACGAACTTGTGTCTTTGATTACCTTTTACGATCACTTCGAAGAGGGCGAAGCCCTGTAGTTTCTATATCTTGGAGTTCATCGCGAGAAGTTTTATCTTTAAAACTCGATTGGACCGACGAATACATCAAACGATACACATTTATCGATCAAGCAATCAGGCAAATGCGAAATGACGAGGAATCGATTGTGGCAAACAACTATCGGGTGCAAACTGGAAATGTATACAATCATGTTGATAATGACGTCTATTGCGAGGAAGGTTGGGTAAAACCATCCATCGGATCACCCGAGTACAAATTTAGATATGAATATATTGGTGCGTATTTCATTGTGTGTGTTGATGGTGAAATTACTCACGAAATTGAAAGTCTAAGTGGAAGTGATGATGAGAATGTAATTACCATTATGTACAAATAGTATAGATCAGCACGCTCGAGACTGGATATTTCATCCGACGTCATCTTTTACGAGTACACATTGGGAAGTGCCAAACATCAAGTTCCTCATTACGATCGCGAATTTTACCCCTTTAGTAAAAATCAATTGTATGTGATCGATAGTTTCGAGGAGGTGATACAACAACCCCGAGTTTGACTTTGATCATTACAAGGAAAATTTAATGCATGCACTCATAGTGGTTTGTTGGGTGACGATTCAAACTTTTTGTATGTAGCCTACATTTTCTATACGTGTTATCGCAGAGCAAATAATATCGAAATTAAAAACATAAACATCATCGTTGAAGTGAATGAATGGCGGAACAAATGGATTTTGGGTACGCAACCACAGCGATGGCTAGATCAGCAGAAAAATAAAAATAAATTATCCATAAAGAGCTCGAAACAAAGTAAAGACGAAGAATATGGCGAATATAATGATTAATATTACTGTGATTACAGCAGAGATGAAGAATATCCTCCACAAAAACGGTTATGTGAGCCTACATCATCGGATACATTTAAAAGGAAATTACGAGTGGTTCGTCTGTTTTATCGGAGATGTTGAATCGCAGTTATGTGATGAGTGTCGTTCACATACATCTGCAGTAAAAATCTGATAAAGTTGATTGGATTTGTGTTCAAGTTTTTTAACACGAACTGGTACGCAAAGTTTATCTTGAGCAAATGGTGGAACCACAAAAATGTAATCAATCACTTGTACATGGTATTCTACAAGACCAACGTGCTTTACTTTCTGCTTTCATCTCTATGCAAAGGCCCTCTAGATTGGACAAATTTGTTCAACATGTACCAATACGTCATCTTTTGGAGAATCCAATGGCCAAGAAGGTGGTGGCGATAATGGGGGTTCATACTAGAATAAAAAAAGAAATAATGATCAGTGAAGGCTTTCAAGGTGATCAATTTCTTCTTTTCGAATATTTTATTAACAAGGTGATGTGGTAACTTGATGCTGTTGTTGGCAATTTTACTGTTGTTCGTGAAAGCGAGTTGTCCTTTAATCTTGAAACACCAGAATAAGAGGCGGTCCTTGACCATCTGGGCTACTAAGTCATTCGCGAAGGGTATATGTTTAACCCATTACTAAATGTATTCGAAACAGTTTCGCCTTCCTTGACGTGTTTGGTGGCCATCGAACAAATTTAAACATTCCTAAACCACTAATTCCCCTTGTCCATTTCCCTCATGCCCAAAAGACCTGTATTTCGACATCTACCTTAAACTACCACATTTCTTATCACGGTTGCAATATACTAAATTGATACTGAGTTTACTCTGCCTGATATTTTCAAAAGTAGTGGCTAAGCAGTATGCATTAATCGAACCTGATTACATATCTCTCGACTATAGTGATGAATATTTTGTGGTCATGTTTAATGATTTGACTCTAAGCTACAAATGGCCTCCAACATTCGTAGAAAATTTAAAGCTTATTACTGGCACCAAATTGGCGATCACTTTCAAGGTGTTTGTGTACTTGCTGTATATTTTGACTCAGAAATACACAGTGAATCTGAAACGAGACACTCCATTTATACATCCTATTTTTCGGCAACACATGCCAAAACTGCTCGATTGGCCAACTTCATTTTCGACTCGAAAAACATCCTTCAGTTTTGCGATTTGTTAAAGAATGGCATAAGAAACAAAAGTAAGGTTGATGGTATAGAAGGAGACCCGGACAATGAACACAATCCTGGTATGGAAGTTGATTACAATGACACCAACAGTTACAATGAAAGAATTACCACACTGTTCAACACTTCGCAGTCTATGAATTATTTTATGCAACAATCGAGAAATTTTTTCACGTAAAGGGAAAACAACTCATTGCGGAAGATAACACCAAACAAACTGAAAACAAAAAGGGGCTATAGCTTCTTTGCCAATAGATGTTGCATGCTTTTTTTCATCACAGCCAGATCGTCGTGATAAAAATGACTCCAGTTTTCGAATATCGCCATTGGCAAGTTCAATACCCGCGATGAATGATGGAAACAAGCCATTCAATGAGGATAATTTCGGATTTGTGGTGCAAAACTTGAATTTTGGAAATGAAGGCCAAGTCGAATCATCCATCGAGCTAACCAAGTTCGTGGATGGATTCATATTAAATGCATTCGTCATCTTTTTGTGGTTGTTGCGTATGGGGATTCACAATCCCTATGCAGGTAGATCTTTTTTTTCGATACTTGCATGAAAATTGTTTCGAAATTTATGACGATATGTAACAACTCAGTAGTGTACATGTCGGCCAACCTGTGTACAGTAATCATATAAAATACCTCTCTAATTTACTGCAATCATTTTGTGAAAATTCGCGAGTTCACCTTTCTGTTCACATCGATCCAAAGATTGAGTGGCGCCATATCAAAGAACTTTACAATCGGTACAAACAGTCGAACATCTATCCTAAAGAGTACCAAACACAGCCGAAGAGGACTTGTAACCCACCATGTTTTTGAACCACATGTACATTGAATTTGCATCCATTATGCTGTATGGCGAACTCAACATGGACGTGATAGTCACCCTAATGAAGTTTATGGCATCTTTAAATTTCCCAGGAAATCAGCTGTAGAATTCCCTGGTACTTTACAGTAAGATGGGTGCAGGACAAAATATATGTTCTGATATTCTTTTGAAGCTACACAACACAGAGATCCCGAGCTATCTCGTGTTGAATTCGGCCAGGATCCCACACAATGATCACGATACCCTATCTGTCGCCTTGAGTCACAACACGTGCATATGCATCGACGAGTTGGACTCGTTCAATGCCAGCTGCTTCAAAGTGTTTTGTAACATGGGATGTATGTCCACAAGGTTCATGTACTCAAAAATGTCAGTTGAATTAACAATAACTGCTAAACCCATAATAACCAGACAGTAAATGCTTTCAGTTTTGGACATGGCAGTAATGGGTCGACTGCTTCCCATCATGAAAAGTTCCCAATACGTTCAGTTTAATCCACATACCAGAATTTACACCAGGGCAAGATATTTTGGGAACCTGAATTCTCAATACAATGCTGCCCATTAACTTGTTTTCTACAAAACAAACAGGCTAGTTTCCATAACCAAGCCCTTATATGTCGATGCTAAATACCCAGAATAGGTATGTGTAGCCAACAAAGATTTGTCGGAAAGGCGACTGAAGGAATTTGCAGGAATTCGGTAAGAAAATAATAAGAATTTGTTTCTCAAAATCAAGTTTAACGAATTATATAAAGGAGTTTGTGACAAACTAGACAAACAATTTGATAAAAGTGATATAATCAATAGTATTATAATTTTACTTCAAAAATTTAATGTTATCATAAATAAATATTTATAATTCATAATATTTCAATTCCTGCAAATGAGTGGTTAGTCATTGGCAGAACTCGGTTCACATACACAATTATTTGTTGGTCCGACTGTGACAGGTGTGGCTTAATGCAGAAAAGGTCTAACCATAAGCCACACACAAAATTTTTGCTTTAATAGGGGTCATAAGGCCATGTAGGTTTTGGATTGTGTATGTCACTTTCTGACAGGTAGGACAGATTTTGATAAGTTTGAGTGCTCTCCTGTGTAGTTGCTGCATTTAGGTGTTGGTGTAAGTTTAAGGCACACACTCTTGGGGTGTGATCCAGCACAGTGCGGGTATGTTGGGTTTGTTTAGTCATTTTTAACATTGCAGCCCATGGTAATCCCAGTGCAGTAAAATTCCATGCAGGATCTAGACCATATTCTTTGATACATGTATCTGTAAAGTTTTCAAATATATCTGTCAACAGTAGTACATCACTTTTTTAATATAAGTTTTGATAATCGCCATGATATTTAATATTAAATTGATTCTATATATTGTTTGCATGCTCATAATCATCATCAGTAACATCAGATTCATTTAATTTGTTGTAAAACTCGTCATTGGTGGAAGATGAGTTTCTTTAAATTTTTAAAACTATCCATATAATAATGTGGGTAAACACCTTTTCTAAAAACAAAATCTACTTTATCTTCTGGAAAAGGTTTTTGTGTATGCTTCATTTGTTCTTTAGTTTAATTAGATGATCATTTATCTAAACTACTTGCCATAAATTTAAAAGTGTCTATAAATAGCATCTTTAGATTTTCTGCCCCCCCCCCCACCACCCCCCCCCCACCCGCCCCTCCCCCCCCCCCCCCAGGAAGATAACTTTTACTTCATTGTTTGAAAGTAAATCTATCTTTTTTCATCATAACCTAACTCATTAATAAATAAGTGAGCATCATAACCAGCTAAGTTATGAAAATTAATTGGAACAAAATTGGGTAATTTTAATTGAAAATTACAATTTGTGCATGTTGGGTTATTGATATTTGCAGTTATATGATCGTGGTCGTGTACTTTTTTACTGCCCTTTGTATATTCGCAATCACATAGATTACATTTTCTAGATTTATTGTATGTTGTTCTTTTCTTCTTTTGTTAGTGGACACATTGCTTCAATTTGGGAACATATTTTCCCAATATCTTCTACATCTTTTTTCATTGGTTCTATAAAATGCTTTTGTGCAAATGCGATTTCATATACAACTGGAGGTTTATAATCACTGTAACTAGATACAATAAAATAATATAAACCAGAAGCTTCGGATAACTGATATTTCATTGTATATGATTTGTCATTAAACTTTAAATCAATTGTATTTATTTGTGCATTTGTAAGTTTATATCTTTTTTTAAGGTACATCCTTATAGAAGCCATTTTCAATATCATCTTCTGTTAAAACTGGATAGTTTTGGATCAATTAAAATTTTTTTATTTCTCTTGGTTTTGACTTTGTTGTTGATATTTTTTTTAGAATTGATTCAAAATCTGCATAAGGAACTTATTTTGTATGTTTATAGTGTTTTTAAAATATTTGCTCTCCTTCCAAAGGTACTGAAATTTTAATTAGTTTATTATTTAGAGCAGTCTCCTACATGTTTATTTAAGCATTCTAGAGAGTAAAAAAATTGAAGGCACATATCGAATATATAAGTTTTACTTTTGTGTTTATTTTTTGTGCGGAATGTCATTTAGATGAATCTTTTATCAAACACTAATGTGAGTTTATATCATTAATGAAAAAAAGTAGATTTATGTTTTCCTCCTTTTTATTTTTTGTAACTTTTAGTGGATATAGAGTAATCTTCCTATTATCATTAGAGTGTACATTTTTAGATTGACGCCATCGGGTGAGATACGCCACGAACAGTGACACAAATGCTTACTGGTAATTTGGGCGCCAGCGGTGCTTCCGCACTATTGGGGTTCTCAGGGATGTTGTGGGTTCTGTGTGTCCGTCTCACCTGTGCGTACTTACAAACACGTTGGAAATACTAAACTTTAAATAAACATCACTGAAATAAACAATTGATAAATCATATGTGGCTCAGACTCTGTCACTACTGAATAAAAGAAGTGAGTTCACTGTAGACTTGTTTTTATTGATGTTGTTCATATACATCAACATGCCAATGAAATGATTATCTTGGTCATAACTAGCCGATTCCGCTTGGGTTCTTCCCAGCTCGTAATTAATCTATCGCATGCCTAGATGGATGATCTCACCGAGGTGCTGAAAGCACAGCCTTCACAAGGGAAGAGGGCCGACAGCCGCAAGGGTGGATGGCGGTTTTTCGCTGAAGACAGGATACTGTGAATTACAAATGAAAACCCTTAATACACATTACCATGTGTAATTACTCGGCATCACAAATACAAACTCGTCGGGGCTCGCCCTCCAGCACGTGGTTAGTATGGTGATGGCCTATACACAGCCATCTAGGATGGGAATAATTGCACCGTACACTAATTACACATTTACATAGACCCTTGAATGATACATGAAATAAGATGGGACACGAGATGAATATTCACAATAAACACACACGTGTGAAAACAAGTTGGATAAAGTTCGTAGCAGATCACGTGGTGCATGTGAAAGTGCAATATTTCTGCGTGGAAATTGCAAACTAAATTCAGATAAAATATTATTCGTGTTGAGCAAGTGATTCTCTTTGCGGTTATCGTTGTTACAGGCTTGTAACATGACAGATGGCAGTGAAATCAAACATTACTGTAACTGTGCGTTCAAGTACAAAAAGCATCAATTTATGTGAAAAATAAATTGATCCCCTAATAAAACGAATATAGAACCCTAAAATAAATGATTGCACATATGATGTTACGCAAATAAGCTCTTAAAATGCAATGATGGCATATACAAAGGCTTGGCTTCAGTCGGCCACGTGGTTATACATGATGTTGCCGTAAAATATTCAAACACGAAAATTACCCTCAAATACATACATAAAAATAAAGCTCTTAAAATTGCGTGTAGCAATTATGCAGAAGTTACACTGAAATGCCATAAATATAGATAGATGGTACCTGATTCAAAATGCGCGGGTCGCTTGACCTCTCCGTCATCTTTCTCCTCCTTCTCGATTAAGTTAAAAATGCCACAAGGGCGTAAGAATTAGAAAAGTGGTAGCATAATGCTGGAGAAAATATCTGGCAAAAACGTACGCAAGCAAAGATTAACCGGTAAACTTCATTGACTATGGAAACCTAACTCAGTCAACAAAAGTTGTAGTCTGTACGAGAACAGTGTCTTACCTTGCCAGCTCTCCTCGACAGACTGTCCAGATATAAGCATCGCACGGACCTACCATTGCCGCCTACGGGGTTCACATAAGCGGAAGTGCTATGCATGCCGAGTGAAATATTTTATATTGAAAATAAAATGGCACAAATTAAATTAAATATTGTTTTACCTTTTCATAATTTTCTTATGAGTTATGGTATTATTTTAATATCTCTTTGTGATGGTGTTCATGCTGGCATATTAAGTGTTCTTAATCTCGGTGCCGCCGTACTTTGAATTTTCATAACCAGAAAATTAAAATTAGTACAAACACTTTTAAACATTTTAAGACATTAAACCCTGTAAAGACAATATAACACATTTCACCCTGAAATTAACATTTATAGGAAAGTTCAAAGTTATCGGCCTCTTTCCGCACGTGCAGAACACGTGACACATGAACGCCATCATGGGCTCTAGCGCCGCTGGCTGTTAGCCGGCTTCAAGATACATAAATTTGTATTTCTATGTTTGGTATATCGTAAATGTATGTCTGCTCCCATCACCCCCTCACCATTTCTTGCAGCTGCCGACCACAGTTCTCCACAGACATCCCAAGTCAATGGACGTTCGGCCACTCCCGACACCTCCTCCTCCCTCCCACACTTCTCACAATCACCGACCTCAAATACACACTATGACAACGTTATTTACCACACTCTTCCCAAAAAATAACATTTATGCCACTCTTACAACTCGATATATATATATGCTGCTGCCCACACAGCTCACAGCTCATCGCCTGCCAGACATACGAGGGTGAAGACCTGTGCCACTCTCCAAAAATAAACCCTGACACCAATAAAAAAATTACACATATCATGAAAAAAATTAAATAATAATAAACATTTCAGATGTATTCAAAAATTTCCAAAAATGGATTAAGCGATTAATCCTTAATCCGATACATCAAATTTGCAACAAATTTTAATACACGTACATTGATTGGATCAATTAATCTGCTAATCCATCAATTAACCCCAATTAATCCCATGTGATACCGAACGCCCCCACCCCTAATACTAATGTGTACAAACACATTTAGATTTGATTGTTAAAAGCACGTAATCAAAGTTTCCCTAACATTAAGTTACATTTTAATAATAATTTCATTGTCAGAATATTTTATTTGCGAAAACGTATACAACAAACCACATTTTATTTGCACTTCATGCACTCGGGAAGTCAGTAAAACACTAAAATAGTTGCAAACTCTTTATTACATTATATTTTGGTCACAGAGTAAATTACATTTTGTCATCACTGGGTGTTTGCAAATAACACTTTTTATGTAATTTCTTCGCCCTTAATGTCTCAATTATATCCTTGGCAAGTAGTAATATACATACATGTGGTCTTCTCATCTGTTTGATTGATAACATTTGTAGCGTATTCGGGTGTGTGTAATATTATAATCTGGTAATTCAGGAAAATTTCACGTAAAGTGCGAATACACTTCTTTGATGCTAGCTGGTAAACTTGTACTCGGACACATATGATAGACAGGACATTTTTTCAGGTCTGGACAAGATATTGTGTAAGTACTTTTTTACTCTGTAATGGATATAGGAAAATTTTGAAATGAAACAATCCATCGCACCTATCTCCAATCCGACATAATATTCCGCTAGACCAGAGGCGCAGCAACATCTTGATCTCAGAGAAGGCCAAGGAAATCACAGACCACCCACCATCCCTGTTCAGGCGAACCGAATGTTAAAGTATTTTATATGTTTGTGTATAGTGTGTGTGTTCTATACTAATCAATCCAATATGTAAGTTTTCGTCGACCATTTGCTATTAGTGGTAATATTTAAATGTCCGATGAACATCAGTATTAGGGGCCGGGGGATCCTAGATACAAAGTAGTCCCATGAGATTAACCTAGCACCTCAATTGGCACCCCACCTTGTTCCTTAATCTCCTCTTCAATGGCTCCTCATTTCTTCCTCAATTGAGGAGCTAATCCTGTGCTGTGATTGGTCCACGCATACCACCATAACCCGCTCTGCATGCTCCTCCTGTTTCCCCTCCTCTTCCTGAGCTGTGTTGTCATTGCTTCTGGAATTAATTGGGTTCCTGCTGCGAGATTCTATGCTCTCTTCTCTGCTGGTTATGTATTCTGGATCACCCCTCTCCACCTATGTTACACCCTTATCCCTCCCCTCAACACCCTCCCCACACCACCAGGGGCACTGATGTCTCTTGATGCCGTCATTGGCCAGTAGGTAGCGCACAAGTTTTCGCAATACCTACCAGAGATCAGGCGAGTTGCTAGCAACTCCAAGAGTCAATCTTGGTAATGCTATTAAATGTTATTATGAACTCTGAAATCAGTTGGAAGCTTAAGACAATTCTTTCCATCATATATGTAATGCATTAGTACATTATAAAAAACTTTGCTTTAGGATGGTTGTGAACCAGGGAACCCAAGCTCAAAAACTCGACATGTTTACCCACTTGGATATCGAGCCACTATTAGCAAAAGGATTTTAAATGTTGTATTTAAAAAAGAAACACACCTAACATGCTTGCATAGTCAAAATGAATATGTGGTATATATCATTATTGAACAATCGATTAGTTAAAGCATAATTGTATTAAAAAGTTAGGAATTTAAGTATTATTTTGTATATAAAACTTTAAAATTGTAAAAAATACTTGTATGAAGCTATGTATTCACGAACTAGTATTTTAAAGGAGATTTAGTTTAAAGGCTCACAACAGCCAAATATTCAAAATGTAATTTTTTTATAAAAAAAGTTATGTATTTAAATTAAAATACATTTTTTAATTTTTCACAAAACAAACATAACCGAGAGACATGTCAAATTATTCGTATTTATTAAATAAATATGAATATATCATTAGAAAAAATGATACTATAACTATAACTGTCGCCATCTTGAATTTTAGTAAGCATAGGAGCATTTTTTTATTTTTAAATTAATTATGTAACCAATCCGAACATCAAATGCAACACATCGTTTACCTTACGACAGCTCATTTAAGTCCTAAACCCTTTCTAGTAAGATCAAATTTGGATTCCAGCCCTTTCATAAATATTGGCATAATGTCAGAACTATTATTTTTATGGTCATCGAATTCATAACATAGACACCGTACCTGACATATACAATAACAGTTAGCTCATTTAATCCCTTGGGCCTTTCTGGTAAGGTCAATTTTGATTTAATCCCTTTTTTTAAGCATAGTTACTCATAATTTCCGAAACATTGATGATATAGTGATCGAATTCATAACACATACATCAATCCCAACAAAAAACAAGACTACAAGGTCAAACACACCTAAAGCCCTTTTATAAGCATACTGAAACACAATTTGCTATCTACCAAACCTACAAATATAAAATTCATAACAAACACATCATCAATGACAAACATGACTACAAGGAGAAACAAACTTAAAACCATTTTATAAGCATAGTTACTCATTATTTACCATTTACCAAACCTACAATCATCAAATTCACAACATACACATCAACCCCAACAACAAACAAGACTACAAGGACAAACACACCTAAAACCCATTTATAAGAATAGTAATTCATAATTTCCCATCTACCAAAGCTATAGTCATTAAACTCGGGCTCTAACGACTGGTGAGCAGAATGTAGTGAACTCGATTCCCATTGAGGTTACTTACTATTTATTCAGTTTCATTAGTTTGTAATTTAAACTGTGAACGATGAGCGAAACCCATTAAGGCAAGAAGATTGATGTAATAAGCAATGGAAAAATACAGAAAATATAATTTACATATTGGTTCGAGACTCATGCGTTACATTCCGATACAAAATGTGTAACAAGTAATCACACCTCGTGAACAGTTCTCAGGGAATAGCTTTGCTTGTGAGGAAAGTTCACACTTATTCAAAGGCTCCACAGACTCCACATGTTCCACAATCTGCTCCACTTGCTCCACGATCTTTTCCACATGCTCCAAAATCTGCTCCACATGCTCCTTAATGTTCTAATGTTCTCCACATGCTCCACAACCTGCTCCACATGCTCCACAAACTGCTCCACATGCTCCACAATCTGCTCACATGCTCCACATCCTAAGGAAACACCACAAATAGCACCACAAACACACACACAATAACACACACACATATACAATCACACAACTTAGCTACACTTACCAGCCAACTAAAAAAATAACTTTACAAATATTTCTACTTTCCATACATCTATAATGAACCAAAACTAACACAATCATATTATGAGACCATTTCAACTTATAATACTAACACATCAGACCATCAGACTTAGTTTCCAAAACATTCCAACCAGCTTAGCTAAAATTACCTTTAATTCTCATACCTTCTCCATCACTTTGTGGAAGTAATTTCATTCAACTTATACTCAACAACAGATATAACTAAAATATTTGCAATAAAAACACCGATTTTTTTTGCATCTAATGTTAGGATATAAGAATAATTTTCGCTTATAGAAACAAGTTCAGTACTCAATTTACCAACATCAGAGAGACATACTTAATTTTCAAAACGATACGACCTCACACCCTATCTAGTGTCAAAGCGAATGCTACTGGAAGGTGGATAACATTTGAGAATTTACTGAAGTCATGAAATTATCTCTATATTCAAAACATTCAATAATAAGTAGGAGGAAAAAATGTCTCACCTTAAATAATTAATTAACACACGTTTCCTTTCTTTTCTCTATTTGCTGAAAAAAATTCTTTCATCAAGAAGTCGCCTATATTTATTCTAAAAAACTTTTAAATGGCCAGAGAACTCCATCTCAATAGATATATCATCTTAGCTTACAATTAATTTATATGTATCATAACACTCTTTGGTGATAACATCTTCAATTCACCTTTAACTCAGTTTAGACGTTTAACATTTCTCCCAATCAGTTGATAAAATAAGGGTATGAATAAAAACAATAGTTCTAAATACACTTCAAAATTTATTTCACATAATATTCAATATTATGTACACAATTACACTCAATCATACACTCCACTCAACAAAACATTTGCTTAAACAATCCCCAATATAAATATTATGACCTTAAAACCATTTCATAAGATTTTCATTACCTACAAATATATACAGTTTCCATGAAAAACAAACATTACTGCATTACAGTGTGTTTACATTTAACTATATGATTGTTTAATATAGACTTCCTGGTAAATATTCTTGCATACACGATACACCGATATGCTGTACATTCAGGATCTTTTAAACAATTGCTCATCATATAATTATACATATTATTACAGGATGTAAATAACTTCAAACAACAGCAGCACTGATTTCCAGAAACCATTGAGTTATCCACCCCATCACTTCCATTCCATCCCAAGTTAACAAATTTTTCTCAAGTTAGGTATGATCACTAAACACCGAATGATATTTACTACACGAATATTTATTTCTAAGTATGTTTCCTAAACAATTATTTTTGTATTGATGTCTTCTCAAATTGCGTTGTGAAGTAAATTCCTCCCTACAAGTTTTACACTGGAAACGAGCTTGTGTACTCTCTTCCAAAATAGTTGCCAATTATGTAATGAAATCGCTTAATTGCAGGGAATTTTTACATTCTTCTCATGCTTCTTTAATGCATTCGCTTTCTTAAACGAATGTAGACATATTCCTCATCGCTATACTTTCAAAGTAGCATTCTTGTAACATACTCTCTTGTCATGATGAACATAATAATATGCAGTAAATGTTTCTCCACAGAGTCAACATACATGGTGTATTCCCGTTTATGTATTACCTTTACATACTGCTATGTGTCTTGCTAATGCATATTATCTCGTAAATATAAGTCCACAGATTGTACAGCAATACCTAACATACTCAGGATTCATTACACAATTACTTTTTTCATGGTGCCGCATACTGCGAATATGTTTAATGTTTTATTGCAGTGCTGACAGTGTAATCCAAGTGATGGTTCACCCATTGCAGGAGTAAAACCACAGCAGCGTATAACACGTAGATCTAATTTATCACTACTACCAAACAAAGATTGACATTTCAAACATCTATGTAGATGGAGAGTAGGTTAACTTTCCCACATCTAAATACTCCTTAGCACAATAACAACACTTATGACTGATAGCTAATGCTTGTGTGAGGTTTCTTCTGAAGAATGCAGAGCCGATGTGTTCACTTCTATCATCCTAAACAGACTGAGCTAAATACCTTAAGACAACGAGCTTTTAAACCTTTCGTAAATGTAGTAATATACGAGGGGGAAAAAACAACCAATCGTTAGAGATTTAATCTACCGGTGATCCACTGAATGAAACAATTACAAGCACAGTTTATCTATCGCAATACCAATACTGTTCGGATCTCATTCGATCTTCAACCGCCAAAATGTAAACATCTCTCCACAATCCTCTAATAGTACTCTAAACATAACATACCCTTACACTTATTCATGAAGTAACTATCATACAAAGAGAGAAAATTATTTATGAAGTTCATCTCTTTAAAGTTTGTAAATATTTTTCAACTGTTCGTCTTAAATAGTTGTAAACCAGAAATGCTTCTATAGGGTATATGGTTTAAATGTTATCACCCCTTCAAATGAATGTTAACGTAGAGGGATGTGTCTAAGTTACAGGCTTAAATATGTAATACACGATAGATATACTTAATCCTTTTTTCCAAGATACATGTAAACATACACAAACAGAATGACATAAACACCTATTCACATTTGCCGTTTAGACATTGCATGATGTTAGTATTGTAAGGGAAACAAATTTCGCAGTCATACATTAACATCGCCCCTTGCTATGTGCATTAGTTAAGTATGATTCCTAATTAAGAAAATATCAGTCCAACACTCTCTATCATGTTTATGGAATCAGCTAACAAACCGTTTAACTCCTATCCAAATCACGTAATATTAGTTAATTCATCATATTAATTTACATTAATTTATAACTCTACTTTACACTCATCTAAACAAAACCAAGGTTAGAGAATGAAAGAGACTTCTCCTCTTATATCACATGATATTTCCATGAGAGTGTCAAAATATAACAGATTCCTAGATGTCAGAGGTTTCCTAAACTAATGCAAGTAATATAATTTAATATTTTCTTTGTAAACAACATACATATCTGGTTTATACGCAACATAAATACATATTTGTTAAACTATTAACCAGAAGATACATGAAACTTTTATAGTTTTCTTTAAATATTCCAATTCATCCTTCCCAGCAAACAACTTAACTCCCTATCACAAAAATGTATCCCAAATAGCAAACAGTATACCCACTCACAGAAAAATATTATTATAACTTATTTACAAGCAATTTCTGTTTAACATATATATTTACAAACAAACAAACGTACAAAGAACTTAAAATATTCCAAATGGCAAACCCACTCCAGCCAAGACTTGCCCTAATGAACCGAATGAACCAAAACAAACCAAATCAACCCAAAATTAAATCAAAATGACAAAAATTCACTCAAAAACCCACACACACGCAATTCATTTGCACATACCAAACCAGGTAATGGCAAAACCCCATAAATTCAAACTTTACAAGCAAAACTATATACCTGTAAACTATATCAACATTTCATACAACACAAATGAACAATTCTCCATCATCTAATTTACAATACACATTATCACACATATTTAATCTAAAGTATAATGATGTATAAAAAGAAAAAAGCCTTACCAAGATTCAATTTTTCTAATTTACTATATAACATCATTTAAAACCAAATAATGATTTAAATAATACACCCATCTCACTCAAATCGTGTTATCCCATACTATATATAGCAAACAAAACTTGTTAATTTCATAAAAACTCCTTAATGAAATAAAGTTTGTTAAGATCTGCTCTTTTTAACACGTGATTCTATCCTTCTAGGATACTTACGTCTTATCTGCATAACAAGTATTGTCACTATTAAAGTTTTTTTAATTGCACAAGAAGCTTAAAATTTTTTTAAATGTTTATATATATATATCTACTTCGAAAAACAACAAAATTCAAGCATACAAACTGATTTAGTTAAAACTTCAAACTTAACCCAGGCATGGACGGTTATACTAACATATACTTTGTTTCAATTCCCAAATTGGTAAATACGCATATATGAATTACAGTGCACAATATTTGTTTAAACTCACTTATCTTTAAATTAAATCACATTAAATATTAAATACTATTTTTAAATTATCATTATTTTTATCTAGCTCAAGGCATATTGATTTAATATAGTATAAGAACACAAACACGAAGTACTCATTGCACAACAAACAACAATTTTTACATAATGCAAGTCGATGCATTACCTAGCATACCGTATTATAACCTAAAGCATTTTAAAATGTTCATTATTCGAGGAATACTGTTTCTGAAAGGCTGACAAATTCTCGCAAACTTCCGAAGAACATCATGTTTCATTGTTATCTATACAGCTTAATATTTTGAGGAACTTTAAAAAATTGTATCACTCATGATAGGTTAGGATTACATTGGGAGAGTTGAGTACACACGTTATCAATCATCACGAGTATAATATATATATATACTCGCATAACACAAATACATATTTAGTGAGAATATTTTGATATAAGTAGTATGTACATAGCGATTCAAGAACCATACATGGTAAGTAGATATTTCTTTTGTTCACATATCAAGTAAATTAACCAAAGTTTTGGCTTAATGAATATCGAACTGCAAGTAGTATGGATGTAACATGATGAGACCAAATACCCATCGACTGATGAAAAACAAAGAAAGGAATGCAACTATAGGTTGAAAACATACTCAGTGCTTCATTGCAAGTCAAACTCACTTTTTAGTACTAGTATTTACATATTGAATATCTAACATGATTATTTTCACTCTAAGTATACATATTACTATAAACAAAACTAACATCCGACTAACATATATTTGATATTACACATAACTTATATACATCACAGTTTGCAACACACTACACAACAAACATATACACAATATGCCTTTCCATTAACTATATCACTCTATATTCAACTCCTATACAGCATTCATCATCTCTCTACACCATTCTATCACAGATCCTCGACAACAAACACCCACATATACACACCCACACAGGTATCCAGCAGTCAAACGTCATCTCTGGTAGGAGAACAACACTCTCGAGGGAAAGATGCAAGTGAGTGCTTTATCTAGGGAGGTTACACTATTACAAACTGCATAACATATCTAAGTAATTAAAGCATATTATAATATTTTTTTTCTTTCAAAAATTTATACACTGTAGAAATGACACATTCAACACAAACATGTATATCAGATTTTTCGAATTATTTTCCTTGTATCCCTCTGCAGACAATCTGTACTGGCTGATTCCTATAGACTGCCTCCTTCTCCTCCTCCTCCTCCTCCATGGGACCTGAAGACTGACTCATGCACGTGATGTATGTGATTGGTCAGCTGCAATCAAATGACAACTCGATGATTGGCTGGTTGGTGATTGGCTAGGTGGTGATTGGCTGGTTGGTTTTCGCAATCTGATTGGTTCAATGCCAATATGACATCATAGGCTTGCTTGAATGTATTTAAGCAGTAGGGAGGTAAGCTGAGAGTCTTAGTTTGACAGTGGTTGTTGTGAAAGGTGGATCGTCTCGGCTAGCTTATACACCAGTTCATCCATGGCTAGTTATGTTAAAGTTGAGTGGATATCGCCCACCAATCGTTTCTCACCATCGACTTCTTCAGCTGCGATGGCTACATCACTAGCAGCATCTACTTCCACAAGTGCAGTATCACCGTCTTCTTCAGACATGGTGCTGACATTACCGTAGACTTCTTTGTGTGGGTCACCTACAGCAGTTCAGCCATCGACATCGACAGTGCCAACGACTTCTATGAGCGGGCTACCTACGGCAGCTCCATTGGCATCGCCAACTGGACCATCGGACTCTGTTCCAGCAGCATCTGCTGAACCAGCGTCGCTTCTGTGAAAAGACCTTCATGCACAGCAGCAATGCTGGACGACATGAGCACTATAACTGTACTAAAAATCTCTGTTGCATGTCATATTTGCGTGACAGGTGTGGTAAGCAGATAAGCCGTAGAGACAGTTTACTTGGAAATATTAAAGAACATTGTAATTTTTTTTAGGGTGTTAGCAACTTTAATAATTGAATAGAATAAAGAAATGCCTGTGAATAAAATTGTGTTTTATTTCATGATTTCCTACTTTGTCTGAATATAATTAATAATTAAAATGGTAAAGAAATCAATTTTATTAAAAACTATTGTACTATATGTACAATTATATAATTAAATAAAAAAAGTTTTTTTTTTTTAATTAAATAGCTTTAAATTTTAAATACCAGATATATATTTAATACATTATGCATGCCATCAAAAGTCTCGCATTATGCTTGTAGGTATATCGCTGATTGGAAATATCTGTTTTAAATAGGGTGGAAATTTTCAAGTATTTTTATGCCTATAAATATAAGGGCCGACAGATTGCTTGGCATCCAGCATGCTTACATTTACGAATTTATTCTCGAATTTTTGTTATCAAGGTCATTCAAGGTCATAGGGTCAAGGTCGCATTCATTGTCTATCAATATCGAGGATGGATGATGCCTACCTAGATGGTGGTCGCCTACCAAGATGGCGGTCTCCAATCATGTACAAACAAATGATGAACGAAAAAACAAATATGGCGGGCCTCCCATAACATATAAAAAAGTATGGCTGCCTCCCATAACATATAAACAAATATGGCTGCCTGCAGTAGCATGAAAACAGGGCGAACGTCAAAATCAAGATGGCCGCCTCCAGTAACATATACACAAAGATGGTGGCCTCCAATAACATATAAACAAAAATAGCTGCCTCCAGTAGCATGAAAACAAATTGTGAACGAAATTTAAAAAAATAGCAGAATGAGTATTGGTGAGAGGAGTGGGTGCGAGGGAGCCAGTAGTCTGCTGGATTCGTACAGAGGTGAGTAATGTAGGTGTGGGGGGAGACCTCAGGAAATATAAGTATTTAAATAAATTTTAAAGGAAATTTTTTAGGGAAAAAGGGAAATTCCGAGGGGAAAAAGGGAAAAATGGCCGCCGAAGTTAAAGAACTTTTAATTAGGAAATTTTTTAAATAAAATTATATTAAAAATTTTTTCACGATTTTTTTAATTTTTAAAAAGATTTTTAAATTATAATTTTTTATAATAATTTTTATACATTTTTGTAAATTTTTTAATTTATTGTGATTTTTAAATTTTTAAATATCAAAGGTCAAGGTCAGAGGTCATAGGTCCTGATCCTGGTAACCTGGCTCGGAGTCACTGGTCCCAGTAACCGGAGTCGCTGATCCGAGTCAGCATTTCTGGGGAAAAATAGGTAATTTCTGAGAATCATTGGTAATAATTTTTTCATAATTTTTAATAATTATAATTTTTTTAATTTATTTACCATTTTTTGAACTTCTTGAGAAATTTTTGGGACTTTTAAAGATTTTTTAGTGTTTTTTGAGGTCAAAAGTCCTTGGGATCAAGGTCAAAGGCCACATGGGTCAGGGGAAAAAGTCAATGACATCCAAGATGGCGGTCGGGTGAAGTAACAAGATGGTGGCTCCCCCGAATCCGAATCCGATCCCCGATCCTCTTGTCTTCGAAGGAACCAAATCATACTTATGATATGAGACATAAGTGTTGTTATTGTGCTAAGCAGTATTTCAACGAGGGAATTTTATGTTCTCATGAACACTACTGCCATAGTAAACCTGCTCTCCATCTACATAGATGTTTGAAATGTCAATCTTTGTTTGGTAGTAGTGATAAATTACCAGTTGCAGTGGTAATTGTGGTGCCAATTGTGGTGCTATGTGTGGTGTTAACTGCGGAGCTAACTGTGGAGGTGTCTGAGGAGCTGTCTTAAGATATGCTGCTGTTTGCGAAGACTCAGTGTTACAACTTCTACCATGTCTCATCAAAATATCGACTCGAGAAAATTGTCCCTGGCAGAATTCACACTGAAACTGATTTTTTAAAGATTTAATTCCACAACTACTTCTTCCATGTCGATGCATGCTATGCACAACTGTAAATTATTTACCGCAGAAGCGACACGGCAAAGACATAATTTCTTCCATACTATTCAAAGATTAGAATGAAACTGCAAAGCATACACCTTTTATAGATAGTTATAGGCAAATACAGGACGCAGTTCGATTACATTATTCGTTTTAAACACAATATGTTTGAATTGTAGAAGGTGTTAAACATGTATTTTTAAACATAAGACATTTGAAACCTAAATGTACATTTAAATAATTTTATTTATTAAATCGCTTTCAAAATGCACGCAAACAAAGTTTATGTAACATTTGATTAACAGAATATGGGAATATTTCAATTCATGGATTGGTAAAGTCAGTAAAACAGAAAAAATAGTTTCAAACCATTTATTTCTATACATTTGCTTACAGAATACATTTTGTCATTATAGTGTGTTTACATAAAACAAGCTTTAACATCATATCTCCACCTTTACAATACTTATAGAATTTTCATGTTTTTTGATTGTTATTATTTTATGTATATTCGGGTGCGTGTAATATTACACATTCTGGTAAATCAGGAAAAGTTTCATAAACGTGCGAATACACTTCTTTGATGCTCGCTGGTAGACTTGTATTCTGACAAATATGGTATACATGACATTTTTCAAATTTGGACAGATATTTAAATCAGTACATTTTTCAATCTCTAAGGGATATTAGATATTTTTGAAATGAAACAGCCCATCGCATATCTTTCCAAAATGATGTATTATTCCTTTAGACAAACAAGAGTAATCCGCACTTGAGCTTCCAGGGGTGACAGAGATGTAAATAGTAGTAGGGTGGAAGAACGACATGTCTACAGTAGAAACATCACAAAGATACTAAAACTATTTATTTTCGAGACAAACCTTAATATGGTTTGCTCCAACGTGTTAGTAACTTGCTAATATTAATTTTTCATTTGAATTTCTGTATGCACGAGCATGTAATTTCGTTCTCATCATGTTGATCCATCTTTACGAAATAGTGGATTACATATCATCAAATACTTCTTATACTAAATTGCACTTATTACTTCTCTCATCCCTAATAATGGCATATGACTCGACTAATATCCACAGGTGATTCGGGAGGAGAATCATCATCAGTAAATTCGCCCCAGTCAGGCAACATTGCCCAAGTAAACATTAATTTAGAATTTCCTCTGCAGAGACGAATGGCAATTATATTCTTTTTGTATATCTATTACTTTCCCCTTTCACACACTTTCTAATATGTGTTTTTGCTCAACTCAACCTACATATTTTTCACAATTATTAAGATAATGTTTGCAAATAGCTTCAATATTCTCATAGTCTATAGAACACTTTCCCAGGTTAAAAAATGGTGATTCTTAGTAAACTATCTATTTGTTTTCTTGTATTTAGGAGTTAGATATTTCCGGTCAAAAAATGGTGATTTGAAGCTGAATATGTCCTTCCATATCAATGATAGCTAGTTCTGTAATGATAATTTTTTTTTCTGCAGACTGAAATCCTTGCACATTGCAAAACATCTCTTCGCAGCTGTGGTTCGTCGCCTACTGACTCAATTCATTATTTTCACCACCTTATCTCTTACAATGTAAACCACTAATCTATTGCGAATTATAAGAGCATAAGCTTGCATATTTGCTGGAATTGGTGTATTTGCAATAATTTCAATTCGTGAATCAATCATGCCATTGGTCGTCTTGCTTGCTGGCATCAAATACAAATAACATCCCTCTGGTTTTAAATGATTCGGGTTCTAGGATCGGTGAACTGATTTTGTTATAGTACATTTCCTGAAACTTAGCATACATATCATATCAAATAAGGAATTCCCCATTTCCAAAGTTCATATTTAAATCCACATTGGGGTAACCTTGTCTGTTTGGATACAGCTTAATATTTTCCATATCACAATTATCGAATATTGATCTATCAGCTTTTAAATTGTTTTGTCGATTTGTTTGAAAACAAATAACGATATATCTCAGTTTTTCCTATGAAAAACTTGATTTCGCATTCCAAATGACTTTTTGTGATGTCAGTAGAGTTGGAAAAACCTCTAAAGCCCATGATCTGAAGGCAATGTCTAGATTCTTCCCTTTTTCGGTATATTTTTAAAACTTTACATGTTTACGAGTGTTTATTTTTATATGTGGCATCAACCATTCCATGCTGCTTAATTCAAATGTTACACCTTCCTCGTTATTAGCCAAATTGTATGTAACATTCAAATGCGTATTGCCGAATAGAATAACTAATTCTTGTTTAGCATTTAATATGAGATGTTTGTAGTCTTCAGCAAATCCCAAAACCACACTTAATGGTATCAAAACTTCGTATTTTCCACCTGGGTTTATTTGTAGCGAGTAATCACTAGAATCGTTCCAACCAGCCATAATCCCTGTATAATGATTGTTTACAGTACCCGAGAGATGCTTCTTTATCATGGAGGTGATTCCAACATCTCGTGTTTGATCGATTTCCACACCATTGAGCAGATATGTAATTCTGTCGATTAAATGAAGTATTCCATTTCTTATTATTATTGTACTTACTGGGTTACTTCCATCGGCAGTCTTTTTAATTGTTCCTCTAAACCTTAAACTTGATTTCGACGGTAACATGTAAATATCGTGATTTTGTATAGAAATCCTTATTTCCGGAGGAAATGTATACATACCTGCTCGGAACAGTTCATACACATGTATTTCTGTATTAGTGATTGCATTTTCATAAATGATCGGTTCTTCAACATTAAGTATGTCTTCCATTTATATTTATTGTATATCCTAATTATTTTAAATACAATTCGTTGCTTCGTGTTAACTTCACAGGTATATTATTTGAAGTGATCATTTTATGGTTGTGTTTACATCTTTTATACTTTCTTTCTTCGAAATATGTTCCTTAGTAACATATTTCTTAAAATAACCACCTACTTTACGTGCGAATTTACTATTGTACACAACACCCATTATGATTATAATGGACAACGGATTGCAGGTGTTTAATTAACTTTTTTAAATATAAACGAGTGGTAATTTCTTCGTTTCTAAAATTAATAAGTTTACCAGCTTGATCGACAATTGTAACAACTATTTCATTAACACAAATGAACTATTACTGGAAGATATATCAATGTATTAGGTTTATTATTTTATATCCTGGAGCCACAGCACACGTGAATTCATGTTGTGTATTTGTCCGTTTTCCATTCAAATATGAACCGCCTTATTTGTCGGTTTTCCATTCAAATATGAACTGCCTACAGTGTAAATTTTATACGACATACATTTACCGACAATATATTAATCTGTTTTGACGATTCGTGCAATTCATTAGCGGGCTACAGTCTCTGTTCGTATCCCAACATATTTGAAATTGAATTGTCTTCCGAGAAATCGATATCAGTGTTACTGTACATTGCACTAGTTAACATATTTGGATTTCCACATAATTGTAAATGTACATCTTTAGGTAATGATGCTTTAATGAAATTTTCGAGGTCATCCAACACATAAGATCCTACCAGTATCACAATCTTGTATGTTTTTTCACCAATATTATCCATAAATAATTGGTTATACATATCAATGTTTGGTATGCAGTTGTAAGTAACGAATTCTATTAGACTTATTTGTCATTCTTCATCTAACTCCAACACAAGGAAATAAAGTGCTCGCAATTGCGACGAATTACCTCTTAATATCAACGTAATTGACATTTCTAACATGTTTTACTATTACAATGACTTATATATCCTATCTATAGCCAAAAAACGCAAACATAAATGTCTGTAACTGATTGTATTTGGTAATTGACTACGTTTTGTAATTGTATCTTAATTGGGTGTTTTTAAAATAATTATGTCTTTCAATTGAAGGACGTAAATCACCGAAACTGTCGTAATACAATTATTGGTTTACGTTTTTAATTAATGCCACACAATGTGTTCCTTCATTTTGTTTCGAATTTTAATTAACATTCATACATTCACGAATTTTTTATTTCTTTGGTTAATCGTCTCTCATATACACACCTCGGAAATGGGGAATATCCAGTTTCTTTACAAATACATTAATATCTTTGTTTGTTAATGCATATTTTGTAAGACTATTTAAGACTTTCTGCATTACTTTCCACGCTTAGAGTTTTTTCGTCCTTGTCCAACTTTATAGCGTTTCAAATACATTCCTATACCTTTTGATTTAACAGCTCTACTAATTGCCGAAACCCCTCCGAGGATTGATCCAAGAGCTGTTAAAGCTGGAAATAGGAATGGATTGATTCCTCCTATCTTTGTTTTTCATTTGGTTTTGCATTTTAAGCCCATGCCTCTCTTTGCCTCCGAGCGCATAACTTTATCAACAACCCAGGCTCCAAGCTGTTCACCTGTATGTGTAGTTGGATTCTTCCTTATATTTGCTGCTTTATTGGCTAGAATTACATCTGCTATATGTAGTTCTTTCTAATTGTTTGTTCGATCGTAAACTATATTGTATTCTTTACACATGTTATCCAAAGCGTTTATTCCTTGATCGTTCCGTGCCAAGCATTTTGCAAGTTTAGTACCTGGTCCACAATAATTGTATTCAGGTAAATGTAATTCAAATGTCATTTATTAATAAATGTATTCAATACACTGTGTCCTTTTTTGATACATTTAGTACGAACCATTGTTCTCAACTGAATGTGAGCCTATATATAGACCTACATTTATAGTTTTACACACATTAGTATGTTATGTTAGTTTTTACATTACTATGTTACGTCAATATATTACAATACATTGGAATATGTTACGACACATTACATTATATTACACTACAATGTGTTATGTTATTATGTTATTTTATGTTGCAATATGTTACATTAGTACATTATATTACGGTACAATACATTACATTATATTACCTTTAAATACATTGCATTAGTACATTATATTACATTACAATACATTGCAATATGTTACAATATTAGGCAATATGTTATGTTATAACATTATATTGGTATCTTATATGTTACTAATGTTACATTGATATGTTACAATATGTTACTAATGTTATGTTAGTATGTTACAATGTGTTATACTGTCTATTTATGTAGAAAATGTAATTGAATAGAAACATGGTATTCTTTTACCATCAAATATACATTGTATAATATGCGGACCTTCTTCATGTGGAAAAACTTGTGTTATTATGTCGCTGTTGGAGCATCCAAATGGACTTCAATTCGAAAACATATATGTGTTTTCTAAAGCAATACGACAAGAGAAATATCAATGGTTAGCGACCATTTTATCATCAGTTGAAGGAATGCGATATTTCCCTTTTACAAATGAAGATATAGTACCTCCAAATGAAGCATTGCCAAATTCCATATTTATTATTGACGATGTTTGGTGTGAGTTGCAGGGTGAAATACAGCAATACTTTAGTTTTGGTCGACATTCAAATGTTGATTATTTTATCTATCTCAAAGTTACCCACACATACCGAAACATAAATTACATAATAATGCAAATATGGTAATTGTGTTTAAAATGGATAATATGAATGTGCAACATATTGACAAATGATCATGTTTTAGGCGATGTGGCATTCACAAAATTTAAAGATATATGTTTTTACTGTTGAAAAGAAAAATACGGTTTTTTTTGTGATTGTGCGAACACTTCCCCTATATAAAGGCACATATAGGTCTGGTTTTGACAGTTTTTTACTTCCAGACGAAGAACAATGAATATTTAGAAGTTTGGACATAGTGGTATACAATGTAACCATTACAATAGCTGTTTAACCAGAAATCGCGATGGGAATTGCGCTTTGAATGGTCATATATTACATAGTATGGGTATGGCTGTGAAAGATAGTGATGCGGTGAATAAATATTATGTGGAAGACTTAAAAACTATTGCGATAAATGTATTTAAATCGCAATTAAATGATATTCAAGAGAAATTAATAAAGTTAGTTGATTTGAATGATAATGTTTATAAAAACACGAATTTAATTGCAAACATTTAAAGCAATATTAACACTGATTTGCAGAGTAATGAATTTAGAATAGAAGAATGTTTAACTGGATTTAGTGAGGATTTTAACTATATGACAACACAACTTACAGAAATGCAAGAAAATTTACGAGTTGTAATTAATGAAGTGGTGAATGCTACTATTACAAAACAACTTGAAAAATGAATGTAACAAATAACCCAATATATAAGATATGAATTGATTAATACAAGATTTGGTTTAGTTATGCGAAGAGACCTGAGAAAACAAAATAATGATTTGGAAATACAAATCAATTATTTTATTTATGATTTGGAAGTTAAAACTTTAACAAAATTAGATGTTTTAAGTAAAATCGATAAAATTGAAAAAGTGCAAAGTAATCGATCTACTACAACAGCTAGAAAAGCAACGACTTATTTCATACATAAACAGATTGAGTTTAATATATCTTAATCAAACATGTCTGCCTCTGTTTCGGATTTACATAACATTATATCTGCTGTGAAAGAAAAATATTTGCAAGCCAAATGAGCCCATATGGAAGAGGGTGTTTTAAATGAAGAAATATTTAAACCTGTTACGACTAGAATGTATACATTGCATTCTGTGTTGAATAAACCTAAATAAATATATTTGGAAATTTAAATGGAAAAATAACCTTTAAAAAAGAAACAACAACTACTTTCTCAACTAACACGACATTTTTATCTTTACAAAATTCCTCACCTGTGGATATGATCTTCGGTGTTTATCGACATAAAAACAATTGGTTCCTGGGAGATTCAGTAGTTAAATTTTTGTCTGACAAAAAATAAAATAAGATATAACATAACTGATGCGTGTGAAGAATTATTTGAATTATTGTTTAAAAACTTTCCAAATGGATATTCTGACACTGATTTGCAGAAATATAAAGAACTTATTCGCCAAACGAATGTAAGTAATCGTTCAGGAGATGAAAAACCTCCGAAAATACATTTAATAGGAGATATAGTTGGAAGTAGAATATATAAAGATGAAATTAACAACCGTCTTTCACCTGTATATAGGAACAATCCTAATGAATTGGTCGATAGATTAAAACTTCTCATCACTTCGAGAGAATCTGGGAATAATTCACATACAAATAAAATTGTTTCTCTTATTGACGAGTTAACAGAAGACAGTTATATTACAAATGAAGTTTAGTAAAAATGCCCAAGAGCTTCATGCTCCTGAAAGGATAAGATATCCTAGAAGAAGAGTTATAATTCATGGTTTATATGATCTTTTTCAAGTCGATTTGTGTGAAATGAGAGTGCTTTCAAAATACAATAAGGGATACAAGTATATTTTTAATGTAACAGACATTTATTCGTAATATGGTTGGGGTAAACCTTTGAAAAACAAAACTGGGAAACAGATAACCGATGCAATGAAGGTCGTTTTGAAAGAAAGAAAGACTAATTCGCTCCAAACTGACAGAGGATCTGAATTTTTTCTACAACTTTCCAAAAACTAATGACTGAATATGGTATTAATCAGTACGCAACATATTCGGAGCTTAAAGCCAGTGTTGTGGAACGTTCCAATAAATCGATTAAGCAGTTAATATCTAAACATTTTACATCGAGGGGGACTTACAAATGGGTTGACCTTTTGCCTGAAATAGTTAAATTTTATAATTCCAGATATCATAGAACTAACACAATGGCTCCTAAAGAAGTGACGAATAATAGTTTACTGAAAACTATTTATATTTATGTTAAAGCCATCGATGAAAGAAAACGAAATTTCAAAGTTGGGGAATTTATACATATCTCGAAACATAAAGGAATCTTTGAGAAGAAATTTACGGTGAATTATTCTTTTGAAATATTTAAATTATTTCAATGAGGCAAACACATCCCAGGATGTATTACATATAAACATATGATGGAGAACCAATAAAAAGAAGATTGTACTAACATGAACTGTAAACGTCAGTTCCTCAAATTAATATTTGGTTGATTAAAACATTAAAAGGAAGAAAGATATTTTCGTTGCTCGATGGAGAGGATTCTCAAAAGCACACGAACCCTGAGTTATGAATCAAGATCTTAAAAGATTGTAATACAGTATTTGTAAGATTGTTTTATACTAAATAAAAGATTTTGAATTATATTTGTGTTCTATTTGATTTAATAAACATCTGGATGGGGATTAGCTAAACAATTTACTGTGTGATCAATCCCCTTTTAGATCGTGATTAAATCCTTTTAATTGTGACGTCATTCACATATGTGATAAACCTTTACATTTGATATGTAATTCAATTGGTACCTGTGATAGAATTGGATATTCGCATTTAAGTGTTAATTTGGTGTATTTGGTATGTTTTGTTATTCAGTGTGTTTGGGTGGTATTCCGTTGCAATAGATTCCATTTAAATGCGATGTATTTGATTGATTTTTACATTACATTTATTGAAATCGGGATAAATTCTCTTGGAATTTTACAGCTTAAATACATTTAAGACATGTTTTGTTAAATTTTTTGTTCTAATTTCCTGGAATTCATATTTTTTTCGCGGAATTTTTTCAATTTAAAGGCATTTGGGATGTGATTCCATTTTAGTGTTATTTAGAATGTATTTGTAGTGTCATGTATTTCTTGAAATTTGGATATTGTTTCCCAGAATTAGATTTCTATTTTTTTTTTTCGTATTATTTTATTTTATTGTGCCGTAATTCATCGTTAATTTATTGGAATACTTTTCTGGGTTTCATAATTTTTGTGCTAAGTTATATTTCTTTTTTTGTATCGATACAGTTCTTGGAAACTGGTTAGTTTTAAGAGAGCAAAATAATATTCCCTAACACTAAAATATTTTTATACGAAAATCGTTATTAATTTTCATGGTGTAAATGATTTTTATGGTGTGAAACTAATTTAAAAAATTTTACAGTGTAAAAATACTCAAAATTTTATACAGTGTAGAAATTTGACCTATGTCGAGTAATGAACTTTATTTTTAAAAAGCACATTTTTTTAAAATGTAAAGTTTTTAATACTGAGCTTTATAATAAATGCAATATCGTAAACACAGTCCGCTAGCTTTTTACAAATGCAAAAGCTTTGCACTGGCAAAGAAAGACGAGGACGAGACATGTCGCAAAGTGCATTGTTAGTGACTGTGAACTGCAGCCAGGTAACGCGCATCGTGGAGAGAAGTTTGATGGTGCGGGGGCGTAGGGATGGGGGAAGTTCTTCCTCCTATTCCTATTGTGTAGGCAGCAGTGGCGAGCATCAGACTCTGAGTGAAGGGAAAGTTGTTGGGCAGATGGAAATGGTCAGGTTTCGATAGTGGCACAAACCACAGCGTCTTTCTGGACAATTCTCTCACCTAGCCAGCTCCGCGCAGACGGACCGGCCCACATGGGCGAAGTTCTGGTCCAATTATGCACGATACACTATCATCAGTTCTTGAGACCAAAATTTCGCACACTCCCACCTACATTCAATACTCGGCTATCCATTAGCTGGTATTTTAGAGGAGGTTTTAAAATGACTCGTAGCCATATCGTTTGTAAAAACACATCATTGTGGTCGACATCCTTTCCCAAATAAATATGGAACTGATTTTTACTCAACATAGAATAATAAACTTTTCCAGGATTATATTTTCCTATACGACAGTATAGTCAAAATTGTTAGTGTCACAGAGAAGTATACATGCGAAATACATATTTTTGTCTGTTAGGCGAATAAATATATATCGGATTGAAACTAAAGCAACTTTTCCAATGTGTTTGTTTAATATATGTTTTCAATGGCAGAAAATAAAGTTTACCTTGAGTATTTGCATATGATGTTATAGTTAAAAGTTGAATAAATATACACGTTTTGAAAAATGGTATTTTTTTAATGTTTGAAATCTCAGCAAGTTAAAATGATATCTTATAACCATGTTGGTATGAAATTTAATCAGTGATTAGTTAAAAGTTGTTGGAAAATGGTATAAAGTTTGTTGGAAACAATATAAAGTTTAAAATGTCTTGTAAGTTTACAGGATTAAACTTAACTTTTTCTTAAAATGGTTTTTATTTTAAATTGAATTTATTTTGTATTAAAAACATTTGGAACGTATTTCTGAGTGATGAGGACAAATAAAGTTTTATCTGTGTTATTTTTATAATTTTATTTAGCTGGGAATTCGCTAGGCTTTTGTCTTCTGAAATATAGGAGGTAGTTTCAGTGTCCAAGCGAAAATAACAGTTGGTAGAGGAGAGGAGAAATAGCCCAGGTCAGTTCAAATGCCACTCCTACCTCCCTAGAGATACCGTCACTTTGGCATTGAAGCAAGCTCTGTTCAAAACCAAGGGAGCGCTCTGGATGTGAAGGGCGGGCAGGTCGAAGCAGGGAAGCCAGCACTGGAAAAGACACATCCTGAATACTCTAGATGGGGAGGGCACGTTGTCTTGATACAGGTATTGCAGGGACACCAACTCGCGAAAAAAAATACAAAAAAGCATTTCCAGGGCTGAGTCTGGGGTGCGTAAAACTCGTTTTTTTTTTTGTGAGCTCCATGCTCGTTCTATAGTGGAAGTTTTAAGAAAAAGTCGCCTTCGGGAGTGTGGGGTGGTAGGGGTCTCGTCCCTCTGGACACTTCTTGTTGGGGAGGGGGTGGTTGGCATTGTGGAGTCGGAGCAGCTCCGAAGGCTAGGGTGGGATATGTAGGGCTGTTTGGACAAGGTCACATACCTCTGAACTCTGGTCGGTTCTGGAGGTGTTGGGATAGGGAAGGGAGGGGATGTCAGGCAGGTCTCCTCCGATCGGAACACAACTAATCAGATGACGCCATCTTGCCGAAAACATTTGAGGATCGCTGGCAGTGTGAACTGGCATGGGGAGGAGGTACAGGAACCAAAGTGACCTCAGCTATCCCACTCAGTGCCATCTTTAGTCGCTCATGTATGCTTGGAGGAGACGTACGTGCTACTCGTCAGCTCCATAAACACCGCACCTCTAGACACTTGGTGGCCGACGAGGTCAACCTCTGGGGTAACTCAAACTATGGACCGGCAAACATCTCTAGTGATAGCCACAATTTTCATTAAGCGATATTATTAGCTCCAGGGTTCACACCTCGTTCACAGTATTCATAAACTACAGTGTGAAATATTATCCAGTACTTTTTATAAGCATTAATTAATAAGGAAAAGTTTTTTGTGTGTTAACTTATTTTTTATTTCAGATCGATATTCTGTGTTTGTGATACGTAATTTATTTCATCGTTTTTCTTCGATAAAGAATGTATACTCTGATTGTTTGGTTACATCGTGATTATATTTTCTCATTAAGTATGTGCGATTTCTATTTTGAAGATAATCTTCGTCATAATTAAACCAAGATACCGTAGGCTTCCACACAAACCTAACCCTAATCTTCAACTGAAAGTTTTATTGCTTGTTAAAAGTGAATTATTTTGAAATACGGCTTCTTACAATATGAACATTTATTCGCAGTGGTAAAACAGTTCTCTGGATATGTCGTTAACTAATGTGAGTGAATTTTTTTCCCATGGAAGTGAAATTGTGAATTTAAAAAATGGCAGCAGTGAAAGTTTTTTAAAATTTAATGCGAAACCTTTAATGTTCAGGAATATGTGATTAAATTGTTCATGGATAATAAGTCATTAATAGTAGCTTAGTAGATTTTCTGTCAGTCGTAAATTTCTATGCGCCCTCAAGCTCAACATATATATAAGCAGGCATACATCATAGCATCCAATCATTCCTTGACTGCCCTCACATCCGGACAGACGTGTCTTGGGAGAGCTCCTTGTGCGATTTCATTACGTGTTTTGTTTGGAAACATTCGTTTTTGTATTTTCATTAATCGATCAGAGGTTATAAGTCGATATGAGTCATGTATCCAAGTCAGTGCTTCACCATCTTCCGAGCCAGCCAGACGTGTTTTACGAGAGGTGCACTTTCATTACCCGTGTTATTCCAATAATTTATTTTTACGTGTGAATTACGTTCCTTCTCGCCAGTCACACAGACAGATTAACATGTAAGGTATGTGCTAGACTCTTCTAGTAGTGTCATTTATCTTGTTATTATGTTATTTTAATTTATAGGGACATATTTTGTAGATCGTTAATTCCACACTCATGTAATTGTCATCGTTTAGCACTTGTTGACACAAGATGTTATTCACATTGTTAAAATTCTCTCTCGTGTAAACTATTTTTCTAAGCTCAGGTATCAGGTATTTGCACTTACTATTCACGTAGTCGTTTGAAAATTTGCAATTCGATGCGTGTAATTTATTCATGCGTACAATATTCTGAAATTCTCTAACATTTAATTACATTCCGAAAGAAAGATTGTTCAACATGTAAATCGCATCTTTCAATTCGCCTATCTACGAGCTATATCCCACCAAAAAACATAACATTTACACTTATGCCAATCTTAGAAATCGTTTAAACACACTGATATTCTCTCGTGGGTTAAATATGTTCGTAAAAATGGCCTATCTACAACCAACATCCCTCCAAACACCTCGAAATTAGAAAAATTAGAAAAAAAAATTCCCTTAACCCACTCTTGCACTAAACTATACACCTATACAAGACATTGCAACCCACCACTCTGGTCAGTCGCCTCTAGAACACCACACCATCAACATCGGACAGAGCTCTTTCTACCCCCTCCCGAAAAAAAAGAAAGAAAATAAAACAAGAAAAAAATTGATCAGATTAAAAATTAACTATTTCAATACATTTAACACTTTCAATACATTTAACCCTTTCAATTAATTTAACCATTTCAATTAACCCTTAATTCGATAATTTTTATATGGGTTTAAAATCGGATTGAGGATTAATCCAATCACTCAAATATATAATTCATCAATTAATCCCAATTAATACAATCAAATCTAGGACGAGTGCACCCCTACTACTTACATCATTGGCAACTACTTCGGAAGATAATACACAAGTTCGTTTCCAGTTTAAAACTTGTGAGGAGGAATTTACTTCACAACACAATTTGAGAAGATATCAAAACAAGTAATAATTGTTTAAGAAACATACTTATAAATAAATACTCATGTAGTAAATATTATTCGGTGTTTAGTGATCATACCTAAGATGAAAAATATTTGTTAACTTACGATGGACGCGATGGGGTGGACAACACAATGATTTCTGGAAATCAGTGCCACTTTTGTTTGAAGTTATTTACATTTCATAATAATATGTATAGTCATACGACGAGCAATTGTTAAAAAAATCCTCAATGTATAGTACATTGGTGTATCATGTGTGCACAAATATTTACCAGGAAGCCTATATTATACAAACATATAGTTAAATGTAAACACAATATACTATAGTAATATTTGTTTTTCAATGGAAACTGTACATATTTGTAGGTAATGTAAATATTATGAAATGGTTTTAAGGTCGTGATATATATGTTTGGATTGTTTAAACAAATGTTTTGTTGTGTGGAGAATATGATTGAGTGTATTTATGTACGTAATTTTGACTATTGTGTGAAATAAATTAGAAGTGAATGGAATAGTATGGTTTTTATTCATTCCCTACTTTTATTAACTGATTGGGAGAAATGTTTTACGTCTAATCTGTGTTCAATGTGAATTGAAGATGTTATCACCAAATAAATTTTTTCTCATGGTTGTACAGAGTGTTATGATACATATAAATTAATTGTAAGCTAAGATGATATATCTATTGAGATGGAGTTCTCTGGCAATTTAAAAGTTATTTAGAATAGATATAGGCGACTTCTTGATGAAAGTATTTTTTTCAGCAAATAGAGAAAAGAAAGGAAACGTGTGTTAATTAATTATGTAAGGTGAGACATTTTATTATTGCATGTTTTGAATATAGAGATAATTGCATGACTTCAGTAAATTCTCAAATGTTATCCACCTTCCAGTAGCATTCGCTTTGACACTAGATAGGGTGTGAGGTCGTATCGTTTTGAAAATTAAGTATGTCTCTCTGATGTTGGTAAATTGAGTACTGAACTTGTTTCTATAAGCGAAAATTATTCTTATATCCTAACATTAGATGCAAAAAAAATCGGTGTTTTTATTGCAAATATTTTAGTTATATCTGTTGTTGAGTATAAGTTGAATGAAATTACTTCCACAAAGTGATGGAGAAGGTATGAGAATTAAAGGTAATTTTAGCTAAGCTGGTTGTAATGTTTTGGAAACTAAGTCTGATGGTCTGATGTGTTAGTATTATAAGTTGAAATGGTCTCATAATATAATTGTGTTAGAATTGGTTCATTTGAGATGTATGGTAAGTTGATATATTTGTAAAGTTATTTTTTATCAGTTGGCTGGTAAGTGTAGTTGAGTTGTGTTATTTATGTGTGTGTTTGTGTGTGCGTTTGTGGTTTTGTCTTAGGATGTGGTGCTGTTTGTGGTGCTGACTTAGGATGTGGAGCATGTGGGGTATGTGTAGTCTGTGGAGTTTGTGGAGCACGTGGAGAAGATTATTGGAGATCTGGAGAAGATTGTGGAGCATGTGGAGCAGATTGCAGAGCATGTGGAGTCTGTGGAGCCTTTGCATAACTGTTAACTAACTTCACAAAGGAAGCTGTTCCCTGAGCACTGTTCGCAAGGAGTGATTACTTGTTATGCATTTTGTATAGGAATGTAAGGTATGAGCCTCCAACCAATATATAAATTCTATTCTGTAGATATATCCATTGCTTATTGCACCAATATATATACCTTGATGGGTTTAGCTCTTCGTTCACTGATTAAATAATAAACTAATGAAACTGAATAGATAGTAAATATCCTCAATCGGAATCGAGTTCAGTACCAATCTGCTCACCAGTCGTTAGAGCCCGAGTGTAATGACTATAGCTTTGGTAGATGGGAAATTATGAGTTAATATGCTTATAAAAAGGTTTTAGGTGTGTTTGTCCTTGTAGTCCTGTTTGTTGTTGGGGTTGATGAGTATGGTATGAATTTGATGTTTGCAGGTTTGGTAGATGGGAAATGATGAGTAACTATGCTTATAAAAGGTCTTTATGTGTGATTGACCTTGTAGTCTTCTTTGTTGTTGAGGTTGATGTGTATCTAATGAATTTCATTACTATAGCATTAATGGTTCGGAAATTATGAGTAACTATGATTAGAAAAGGGGTTTAGGTGTGTTTGACCCTGCAGTCTTGTTTGTTGTTGGGGTTGATGTGTGTGTTATGAATTTGATCACCATAGCATCAATGGTTAGGAAATTATGAGTAACTATACTTATAAAAAGGGCTTAACACCAAATTGATCTTGCTAAAAAGGGTTTATGACTTAAAAGAGCTGTTGAAAGGTAAACGATGGGTTGTATTTGATTTTCAGAGTGATTTCATAATTAATTTTACAAAAAATTATGCTTCTATACTTACTAAGATTTCTGATGGCGACAGTTATAGTTATGTACTCATTTTTTCTATCCACATATTCATAGTTGTCTAATAAACACGAATAATTTGATATCTCACTCGGTTATGTTTGTTTGGTAAAAATATTTGGCTGTTGTGAGTCTCTAAACTAAATCTCCTTTGAAAAAGTAGTTCGTGAATATATCACTTCATACATGTTATTTGACAAATTCAAAGTTTTATATACAAAAGAATACTTAAATTCCTAACACGTTTATATAATTATGCTTTAACTAATCGATTGTCCATCACGATATATACTACATATTCATTTTGACAATGTATGTAGGAGTGTTTTGTTATAAATACAACATTTAAAATTCTATTGGTACTAATGACTCGATAGCCGAGTGGGTGAAGACATCGAGTTTTAGAGTTGAGGTTCCCTGGTTCAAAACCATCGAAAGGAAAAGTTTTTATAATGTACTAATGCATTACATATATGGAAAGAATTATCTCAAGCTTCCAGCCGATCTCAGTGTTCTTAATTACAATTAATAGCATTATCAAGATTGGCTCTTGGAGGGCGAGCGATTCGCCTGCTCTCTGGCAGCCATTTCAAGAACTTGTGCGCTACCTACCGGCCGATGATGGTATCAAGAGACATCAGCGCTCCTGGTTGTTAACTCTACAACTAAGATGGCAGCCGATGGGTACAGCAGTGTTGCCTATCTGTCAAATTTGAAACTGAGACAGCCTACCTCGCTGGGAAGGAGTGTGTGGGGGAGGTGTGGGAAGGGTGTTAACCATATCTGAGGAGAGGATGGTAATGAGGGGATGGGTGGGGAAGCAGGTAGGAGGATAGGGGTGATAGTGTATCAGGTATCCAGAATAAATATCCTTAGGAGAAGAGAGCCTAGAATCGCGCAGCAGGAACCCAATTAATTCCAGCAGTAATGACAACACAGCTCAGGAAGGGGAGGGGGTGGAGGAGGAGCATGCAGAGCAGGTTGTGGTGCTATGCGTGGACCAAACACAGCTCATGATTAGCTCCTCAATTGAGGAGGAAATGTGGAGCCATTGAGGAACAAGTTGGGGTGCCAATTGAGGTGCTAGGATAATCTTATGGGGGGGACTATGTTGTATGTAGGATCCCCCGGCCCTACTACTAATATCTCGTACAGGTTATTGATATGTAAACATACAACTGTCATTCTTTTAACTAAAGTTTTCTCACATTAACTTTAAAACTAAGAACAGCTGAATCGGTGACTGACAAGGAACTAACTAAATCGTACGTAATAACGACATTATTAAGTGGTTCTTTGTTGAGCTTTTTTGTGCTATTTGAAATCACATCTCCTGTTCTAGCATTTTCAAAATTCTATTGTTTCTAAGTATTTATTGCTCATTAGATTAGATTATCAGCATCTGATTTTTAACTTTCGGAAATTCTTTATAAGATAAATTATTCGCCGACAAGACCTGCGATACTTCTGAAAGATAACTATAGCAAAATAAATATTTTCAATTAGAAAAGCATAGGCTTTTAAAAATATCTATTCCTAAGTTGAACATATACATATCGTGAGAAAGGAATCGCAAAGACAAATTACAAACGAATTACAGTCAACAGAGCCTATTTCTACGAGAATGACCATCGCTGCAATCCTGGTGTCCTAAACACAAGAATGAAGTAATTAACAGAGGTGAGATATTAAAATTATATATCCCTGAGTACAAATTCACCGTTTTATATTTCCAATGGAATCTAATCACAATACTAGACACGTGCCTTAAAATATATCGCTTATAATTTAATATGGAACGATCCACCACTTAAACACTTCCAGATAACACAATTACAAGGAGTGTTTCAAATTAAATTTTAACAAAGGGCATATAAATTAAAAAAAGATTTCCCATGCAAACTTTGAAATAAAGGAAGTGATTTGTACGCTATTAAGACGCATTGTGAATTATACCTACAACGAAGCCAAAAATCTTCTATTTCCCTACTAATTTAATTTATGGCAAAAATCACGGAAACAAAATATGAAAAGCTCCCAAAAACTATTTCACTACCAATTTAATTGATGACTATTCCTAAACACAAGAATGGTACATTCTAAAGTAATTAACAATCGCGAGCTATAAAAATTATTTATCCCTGCTTATAAATTCAAAACAACAGTTCACATTTACAATGAGAGCTAATTACAATAGCGTACTAGAGACTTACCTTATAACGTATAGCTTATAATATAATTTGGCGAACACATCTGTTCACTTGGGAAGTTGTTGGAGCACTAGGGACGAATGATAGACTGGGCGAGTTGTCGGGAGCAACTATACGTCTGCTTCGACCGTCGTCTGAATGTCGACTAAGGTTATAATGAAAATAAAGAGTATTTTATTGAAAAAGAATTAAACGCAAATAATCGTATGAATTCCACAAAGTGATTTTACTAATCAATTATATGAATAACAATTTACATACAAATCTCGTTGTAATGAGTTACTAAAATTGCACAAGTCCCAAAAAAGTATTATTATCCACAAATTATTTAACCACCTCACACTTAGGTGTATAATGTTAAATGATTCAAATGAAATTTTTTTTAACACGGACAAAGAAATGCCATATTAGATAGGAATTAAATCACGTAGTGAATCGCACAGAAAAACTTACCCCATTTCCAAGCTTTACAATTGATTCACTTCAACTCGCAAATTCAGTTTCCTTATCGCGAGAACACGTATTTAAAATAAAATATTTTTAACATAACTTCCATTTAAATTTTGCGAGACTAGCTTCGGAATTCCACATTTACAAATCCTGGCCGAATGAAAAAACCCAAGCGTTATAAAATATATAATAGACATGTGTATATATACGTTATGTGTCTTTACGGAATCGCACAAGTTACAGTATTCCAAGAATAAAATTATTAATTCCCAGACTACGTTTCTACAAACATAGTTTATCGATCCGAATAAGTAACCCTATCGTGATATAAGTATTAAAAATAATTTTAACACAATTTCCATCGAAAAATCTATTGCTGTGAAAGTTTAGCGAATCTTATAGTGAATACTCATAATTCACACCCACTTTTTTCCGAGATGATGATTATTATTAAAGTTATTAACATGCATAAAAGTTATTATTATTACTATCGTGACTTGGATAACATTTAATGTTACGAAGGATAGGATACGAAAGTACAACTACCTTCCATCTCCGGAGTTCGGCCCTCCGTCGTTGTCAAAGGTTCTCGAGAAACTAATATGACGCCGGTCGAGAAGAAAAGCACGACCCTGTCTGTCTGCTTACGTGCATGCCAGGTCGCGTTATACTCCCCAGCCCCCCCCCCCCTTTCCACAAAACTTTTTGCCTCCAAGACTGTAAAGGTGCTGCCAGGGTTAACAACCTCCAAAAACATGTGCCGAGAGCTGTTTGAAAAATTTTTGTACCTCGCATCTCAACTGTCTTAACGTTTCCTGCCAACAAATATAATTTAAGATATATATATATATATATATATATATATATATATATATATATATATATATATATATATATATATATACAGGAAATCACTCTGAAAAAGTATACAATTATCTCCTAATCACGAAGAATTACATTCCTTATATCTTTAATCCATAAAATTCCACAACATTATATCTTGTTTCTAAGAAATTAAGTCTAAAATTATATCTCGTTTCCAGGAAATGTAACGTTACAAGCAAATAAATATAATAAATCCCAAATGGCTTTAAGTTGTAAAATTCCGGGAAATACATTGGAAAAATTAACAAATACTTTTGATAAAATATTTGGAGACTCACTGCTCACCCTAATCGCCTCCCCAGACCCCACTGCCCAGACATTTTAAGTATGTGTCAGCTATTTGAAATGTTTACTTATTTTTTAAAAGTAATATTCCAAAACTGCTTTCCGACCGTCAGTGTGCGGCTTTACGTACTATTGTCATACGGAGAAAACAATAAAGTTGTATATTTGTCAAACAGCAATAATATGATGGAAAACATATGTTAAAAAATGCGCATACATATTCAAAATTTCAAATTTTTGTGTGTAGATATATCTACAATGAGAAAATTTAGTTATATTTGCTATAACCAATGTTTCATGCACATGAAAGTAAAGTTTGATTTTATAAAATTCCTTTGACAACTGCTGTCATCCAAGATTTTCGGATATTCATATACCAATTATCTCAGAAATGTGTATACTTGGACATATATAAAGCTATTCTATTTTGAAATACTACGCTTCGACAATTTATTAAAGACCGCAGACCATGTTTCTAGCCTGAAATGAGTTCTCTCGGAGCTATAATATGGCAAATTGAACGATATTTTTACAAATTTTCGAAAGACCCTATTTTAAGCAATGTCCAAGGAATACGGCGACCATTTATGTTCGATTACTATATAAGAAGGGAATAAATTAACTTATTCTCAGTTTCAAGTTAGCAGTTCTCGAAGTCACATAGTAAAGTGCTAGCCGAAACAATTAACATTCTTCCACATTACATATGCAGCCGACATAACGAATTATCAAACAAAATTTACAGGGAAAAATGAAATTCGTATTACATACATACATTTAAAACAGAAGATAATTCGAACACCGTTAAGACAACCCCAGCTCCAAAATGATTACTCAACAGAATAGCCTCCGGTAACACGATCATTTCAGTAGATGTAAAAGGGGAGTTCTGGTGCACCTCATATTTTCATTGAAAAAGCAAGGTATTTTGTTCCAAAATCAAGGCCTTTTGCTCCAAAATAAAGTTTTTTGAGAATAAATTTAAACTCTAAAAGTTTTAAAAATGAAGAAAAATCACGGTTTTTGTTCCAAAATCATGGTTTCTAACTCTAAAATCAAAGTTTTTGAGACCAAATTTAAGCTCTGAAAATTTAAAAAAAAAGGAACTCCCAAAACCTTGATTTTTGCACCAAAATAAAGATTTTTATTCCAAAATCAATGTTTTTAGCTCCAATGTCATGGTTTTTACTCCAAAATTATGGTTTTTTTTTAAAGTAATTATTAATTTTGTACTTTCTCAAAAATAAGCAAATTTAAGCTAAAAACAAACAAATTTAAGCCAAGATTAAGCAAATTTTTCAATTTTTCCAAAAATGTGCATGCAGGATTTGTGTTAATTGGAAATCAAGAGATTTTACCTCAAAAACAAACAAATTTTAGCTAAAATCAAATAAAATATTATCTTATTATTCTTTAAAGTTTATATTCGAAGCTCTACTAATTTTTCAAAACTTCTTGTATTTACTCTAGATTTTCACCTATACCTCGAAGTTCTTATATATCGTCAATGATTTCTAAGAGTGATAATTGTGAGTTTTGTAAATTTTAAACACATTTGTGAACTATATTTTTAAGATCTTCAAATGCAATATCTTATCTATAGGAATGCAGTCTTGAACCATCACCCCCTTTTAAATGTTAGTCAAACTGTGTGGAAACAAAGGCATTTTCATTTTATTTATAAAGAAAAGAAATTAATTAAGAGAAGGAAACCACTCATTTAGAATCATTAAAATTACTTTTTATTTGATCAAACAATTAATCTATATTTCAAAAAATTCGTAAAACTTTGAAGTGTTACTACTCAACTATAAGTACAAAATATTGTATTAAAATATAGAAACATTTTGTTGATTATTCTATTTATTAATTAAGAAATGTATATATCTTCAGTAATTTTTTAATTTCAAATAATCATAAGCAATATTTATTTTACTAATTAAAACAACATAACAAACGGTACCTGCTTCAACAGCTTTATAAAATAAACATAAATTTTTATGCTTGTTTTTTTTAACTAAAGTGGTTTTATATGTACACAACCTATAACATATAACAGTCTTTGCCCCCAAAACAAATAGTAATATATATCACCATCAAAGTTTAAAGTTGGTTTATAATAAAGTTCATTATTTCTATAGTCAGTATCTAGTTTGGTTTTTGAATTTCTTAAATTGTTATAAACAAGAAATTGTTTAAGACAAACACCGTTTTCAATATTTAGAATCCAGTTTTATTTAGGAAAAATTTCATTTCTACCATTTTTAAAATAAATATTTTTTTACAATACAATGATCAAACATAGTAGCATGTTTATGCTGTTCAGCAAGATTTCTTCTGTTAAGTTGAAAACCTACAATTACAAAATCGGGCATATCAAATTGTAAATTATTTAACTGATTGTTTATGTCAAAGTTAAAAACAGTTGATCGAGCAAGAACTTCTTTTTCTAACAATTGCCAATAATAAAAACTAATAGGTATTTTTGAATCATTGTATTTTTATTTTATTGCAAGGCTTTGTTAGATTCATATTCAACAGTAGTCCATATAATTTATAATTTTTGAATAACACTTTTACCAGGATCAGGACGATGTTTCGCAACTTTACCTTCTTTATTTAAAGTTTCATAAAGAAATAAACAGTTGTTATCAGATGAATTACTAAAAGAAAGTAATTTTTAAACCTGCTTTCAAATAAATCTCATTGTTATCACGAATAAAACCAAACAAAAATTAAAGTCAATACATTATTTCATTTGTTTTATCACTAGAAACAGTTTTCACTTCATCTGTTATATTACTAAAAAGTGATTTATCTCGATATAGATTATCAACACCAGTAAATTATGAATAAATTTGTTCACTTTGTGATCTTAACAAAGCATTCATCACTGTTGATGTTATACCATTATCAACAGCTTCAATAATATTTCCATGTTTTGAAATTTCTACTTTAGAAAACTGAAAGGGAAAAAGTTCGAACAAACATAAACATTATCTAATTGATTATATTTTGCTTCATCTCCCATTTCAACTCTATTTAGTAAGCTAAATTGCTCATAAAAATAAGCATCATTTGGAAAAGAAAACCCATCACCTATAGGAATATCTAATTCAATTCCAATATTGCAAACATTTAAATTACCCTTAGTTTGATCAGTAGGAGGAAAAGGTTGTATCTCAAAACTGTCATTACTTTTATAACACATTCATAAGAAAAAAATTAATATATAAATGAATGAATCCAAGGGAGTTTCATGAGTTAAATTAGACATTGAAAGATATAAAAAAATATAAAAAGCATCATGAAAAATAATATGAAAAAATAAGAAGAAATAGCAACCATTAATCGACGAATTACGAAATATTGGTAAAAAGTAGAAAACATAAGTGAAGAAAATAAAAATTTAATAACAACACCAATTCCTGTTGCAGTAAATAATTTTGATTATCCAACAACACTAGAATAAACATCATTCGATAAAGAATTATTCTCAGAACAAAACTTTCCTAATGTGGAAGAGCGAATGTGCGTTTTACCCATAAAAAAATTGACGCAGCAAGCATCTGATTAGACGCGTAACGCGTATGATTCTACTATATATCTCGGAAAAGAAATTTCTAAAAGAATAAATGTTTTTGATACTCAATATGGTTTCCATGCAGAAGGTCAAAATTTTTACATTTTTTTAGAAGACATATTCGAATATATTTAATGAAATCAATATCACTTATAGTAAAAAATTCACTATAGTAACAAGATTTATGACTTAAAGCATAGTGTAGTAACGGAAAAAATATAATTCAACAAGCAGATCACTGGTTTCGAAACACAGCCCGCTGTGTTACCATACTATAAAAGATAGAAATGATAAAATATCTGTTAGTAATAAAGAATATGAATTAACAGAAGGACTTTCTAATTTGTTAACAAAAGAAAAAGAATAAAATCTTGAGGATAAATTCACTGATAATGACTATGAAAATTGCATGAAAATATTAATAGATACCAATGCTTCATTCCAAGAATATAATCCAAGAAAGAAAACAAACTCGAATAGAAGATGGAAATACAAAAAACAATTAAACCAATTAATGATAACTATATAATAGAATCACATTCAAGAACAGCAACAAACACAGCAGAATGAATGATTCACCCAAGAACTCCTAGATCTGGCGAAGGTATAAAAAATTCAATAATTTAATGAAAGAACATATTCCGACAGATAATGTTAGAAAATTGGTTAATAGATTATTAATTATCCATAGCGAAGAAAATGCTGAAAATAAAAAATATTACAATGAAGAAGTTAGCATAATGAATATGCTAATCAATAAATTTTCTGAATTTGTTATAAACAATCCAATAGGAATTCCATATCTAATAACAGTTTTAAATGATACTCCACACTCATTTTGTAATTCTGAACATCATGGCAAGGGTATTATAAAATGGGCATTAAACTAATTAAATTTACCCTAATGCATTTGCCAGGTTATAATTATTTTGGACCATTTACAAAATTAAACGAAAGACTAGAAAGAGGAGACACAGGCATAAATAAATTATATGAAGCATGTAAATAACACGATATTGCATATAGAGACCATAAAGATTTAAGAATCTAGACATAATCCTGATAAAATTTTACAAAAAGGAGCAAAAGAAATTGTTATATAAAAAAATATTCCAATTGGTGAACAAACATGCTTCTGCTGCTGTTTTTTCAACTATGTTTACAAAAATAATATTAGGATGGGGAATTATAATATTTTATTAATTATATATGTATTTACTTATAAATGAAGATAAAAAGCTTAACTTTCGATATACCCTTTGAGCAAATAATAGATTTGGGTATATATAATTTTCGAACTAAAGACCAACTTTATAAATAAATAACAAAATTAAAAGAACATAAATACAGGAAATGTATTACATCAAGGAGGAATTATACCACTTATACATCCAATTTTAGGTACATTTGGTGCTTTTGCAGGAAAAGTTACTGCAATTCATAATTCCATTGAACAAACTAGAAAAAATAAAAAAATAAATTAAAAGAACAACAGTGATATAATTTAGCTATAGAAAATAAATCAGGAAGCAGTGTAGTTGCAAAAAAGAAGGGAAGACAAAGAAATTATGCACTATCTAAAACCGATATTGAAAAATATGTAAAATTATTAAATATAAAAAATTTCAGAAATGTTTACATGGTTGATGAATTACTTAAAAGTATGCGCAAAAATGTCGACATTTAATCAAATCGTGGGACTCGTTGGGTTTGCTATTTTAAAGGAAATAATTATGTTTACTATTTTGATTCATTTGGAGGATATATTCCAACTAATTTAACTAATAACATCATAAGATTTAAAAGTTTATTACAATGATGATAGAATTCAGAATTTTAATCCAGTTATATGTGGACATTTATATTTTGCTGTATTACATCATTATTAGAAAGATTTTAAGTTTAACAATTTATTTCTTTGTTATTAAATGACAGCTATATTTGGAAAACCATTAATCAAATCTTTAAATAAAATTTTTGACACTAAAACTTATGCTTTAAAAAATGTAGATTTACAATGCAATTCATATGATTCTGATTTACATAGTAAACTAAGCACTTGCTTTGATTATACAAAATCTTAAAGTTTTTGTCTAGGACATAGAGTTGTAAATATAGATGATCCTAGTGGCGATAAAGACACAGTCAATAAAATATTTTTTAATGAACAAATAGCTGATTATCCTTTAGAAGAAGATATACATTACAATTCAGTAGTACTATTGCTAATTAAATAAAATGAATAAATAATGCAAAGCAGGCCCTAAAAAAGGAAGTAGATTCGAAATACAGTAATATTGTTTCTGCTTAATTAAAAAAAGATGTAGATTCAAAATACAATATCATTGTTACCGCTTTACAAACTCAACTTAGTAAACTTTTTGTTTACACCAAAGATTATGTTTCTACTCAAAATCGTAGAATTAATAATATGGAAGAGATGCAGTCAATAAACGACATCTCGATAAATAAATAGCTGTTAAATTGTAAAATTTAAACCAATCAGTTTTGAATTATTGTGATACACAAATTAACTCGAAAATTGAAAAGTGTAAAGAAGAAAATTACATATATTTTATTTACCTGCTAAGTGGCATAAAAAAAATAATATTTACATAGATAACAATAAAATTTTCTTTACTTTTTGATGGATTGTAATGTTTATAAAATGATTACTGTTGATCCCAATTAACTGACAATACTGATACTGTTATTAAGGGATCTCAAACAATAGATTACAGTAAGCATTTTGATGTTAATATAGGTGTATTATAACTTTAGAAATAAAAATAAACTAAAATATCTGAATATGATGATGGTTTGATGACTACAATAGGAATATTCGTAAAATATAAAGTTTAATTAAGTTTTATTCTTATTAAATGGAGAATTCTTGGTGATTGAAGTGCAAGAAAGTCACTAAAATAATAATGTAAAAATTGAAAATTCAAAAAATGATCGACTAGTTCAGAAAAGTAACAGTTCGATAAGTAAGTCCAATAAATCGACATTTCTGAAGAAAAAAAAATTGCCCAATATAAGGGAAGGAATAAACCAACAAGAAAAAAATTTCCAGGAACAGTAATTTTGTATTATATTGATGCTTTATAGCAAATTGATCTTGTTGAAATGGATACTGGTATTTGAAAAGAATATCACATGTAAACAATGTAAATAAATATATTATGATAATTATTGAGGTTTTCTCAAAATATACATTCGCAATACCAATTAAAGATAAGAGAGCAAAAAATGTAATAAATGGTTTAGAACATATTTTATTTAAAAGAAAACCACATAATATTCAAAGCAATAATGGGTCCGAATTTGTAATGAAATATTTAAAGAAATTATACAAAAATTTAACATCAATCACTATTCTATATTCAGTGAACTTAAAGCCAGTGTTTTAGAAAGATATCATTGTACAATCAAGAACAACATGTGGAAGAAATTTGCATTAAATGCAATTACAAATGGGTAAATATATTTGATGATTTAGTTAAAGAATGCAACAATAGAAAACAGAACCATTGATATGAAACCAACTGAAGTCAATAAAAAAATGGAAAGAAAAATTAAGACAGCAAGATTTTGCGAATGTGTTTACTAAACCTAAATACAATGTTGGCAATGTTGACCATGTGAGCAAGAATAAACTAAAAGTGTTATACAGCTAACTGGACAACAGAATTATTTACCATTGTTTGAGGTTTTAAATAATGATTTGCCAACTTACAAACTGAAATATACCAATAGAGAAGAATAAAAGACTGTTTTTTATGAATACACAATTATGAAAACCAACTATCCCAATGAATATTTGGTTTAAAAAGTCTTAAAAACAAAAAGTAATAAAAATGTATGTTAAGTGGCTACGGTTTGATAATTCTCATAGCTCTTGGATTAATAAAACAGATGTTTTGTGATTTAAATATTTTGTGAACTAAAACATTTTTATGTAATAATCATTTCAAACACAACATAAAAATGCTTTTTAAAGCTCGTTTAACATATATAAAATGCATTCAACATTCGTCCAATGGTTGTTCAATGCACATTTCCCCTATGACAAGCTTTATTTTCTTTAAAATTTACAAAAGGATTACAGATATTTCTATTGTGCCAGGGACAACACCTTGTTACTGAGCCACTGTGACAAGATGGGCACCATGAATATTAAAAGTCTGCTTGTGGTGAGTTGGAAGCTCATTATCAAGAGTTGCACAGAGTGTTCGGCACATGACTATTAGATAGTGACAGAGTTGTGATAAGCTGCTTCATGTTGCTGCAAGAGTCCACTAAAATTCAATTGTGGGCGACTGTGCAGATAAGTTTTTCCTGTTGTGACGAAAGTGTGCTAAATTTAAGTTGTGGAAGTAGATAAGAAATAATCATGTACAGTTCAAGTTCAAATACAGAGTTGGAATATGAGATCTTTAAGCTTTTCTGTGTACTTCCCATTGATCATTTTTCTATTCGTATCTATTGTGATAAAACAATAATCTTCATTCTAGCATTTTGCACAAGTCTCTATAAATTTCTCATAAGACATGTTCCCATCAATAAAATTGCTGTAGACGTGTTTTTAATTTGTGGCATCTTGTCTAAATATACACAGAAAGTTCATATTGTCTCTCACCAGTTGGTTTGGTACTTTCGAATATGTTTGTGCTAAATAACACACATAAATATTTTTATTTCTTCCCATAGTGAGATATTCGCAGATGATATACCTGGAATTCTAAAATGACATCGTCAAATATAACTAGAGACTTGTTTTCACACTGATCTAGGGGAATAATTTCATCATTGCTATTTAAGAAATAAGCCATATTTTCATTAAACTCTTTGGATATTGCATCGAAGTCTTTTATTAACTCAATATACTTGAGTTGATTTAAACTTTTGAGCAAATATACAAGTTTTTAAAATTTAACCAATCATTCTTATATCTAAAACTTATTTTCAAATTAGTTTTTTTTTTTTTTTTTTTTTTAAATACTAGCCCAACAATTAAGCCTCTTATGTTATCGGGCAATAATTCGCCATTCCTTTTATTCTTTGCATTATATTTGGAAATTAAAACACTAACACCCCAGTCAACTTTTTTCATTTATTAACAATAATTTTTCTTGTAAGTGGCTAATAAAATATTTAAATTTAAAAATAATTGTTCTGTTCTAAAGAAAAAACTTAATTATGATATCATCCATAATGAAATATCGATTGCTTTAAATAGTTTTTATATGAAATTTTTAATGCAAAATATAAACAATAATACAATAAATATAATAGACCAAATGTGTGTGCTGTTGTTGGTAAAAATTAAGTTGTAACTATTCGTAGGGGCCAATATGATAGTGAACAATTTAAAGAAACCATGAATCTTTTAAACCATTTTCAACGAATAACATTAAACTAATGTTGGACCATGTGAAAAACAGAATATCTATCAAACCTAAGGTTGATATTAAATATGATAATAGACCATACGATATTCTTGCCTTTGAAATAAATATGACTATTGAAAAAGACAAAAATGTTTTAGGTACTAAATTACCTAGTTTTTATCCATTCAAAACAATAAATATTCATTGTAACTGAGAATATGGAATGTTTATAAAATATTATTAATTTAATCACTTAGAAACAGATATAATGGCTAGTTTTCCACCAAAAAACGATGATTGGTTTTACAGATTTTATTATTTATGAACAAGCATATTCATTTATTTATCAAATTAATAATGAATGTTTTAACCATACTTTTTTTAGAACTTCGAGATGAAAATCGTTAACTGATTGATTTTGATGGTTCTGATATTGACAATGTTTTATATGTTAAAGATGTTTAACATATAATATAAGAATATGTTGATAATGATGATAAAATTAATTCACTGAACTTAGAACCATCTCTAAAATAGGAACTCTTTTAAACACACAGCCAAATGCTATAATAATATATTAGAAAATGAATTGAAATTAAATGTGTTGATATCCATTAGAAAATGAATCAATTTTATTTTCTTGTATAATCATTTTGTTATCATAAAGACTTAATGATATTTTATTAACTTTGACTGTATATATTTTATGTTTCTCGCTCCTTATTTAATTCATTGTTCTATGTTGTATTTTTTCATTAAACAAACTATACTTATAATCATCAAATTTTATTCTATTTAGAAATTCACATTTCTTTACTCCTTTTGATATTTTTTTTATAATCAACTCTATATGCATACATTCTTTCATTATTTTCCAAATACATTGGTCTCTCATCTTACCTATTACTTTCTATTTATTTGTGGCATGTTATAGATATTGTCATTTGAATAATCACTTGTATCAGATTTTTCTATCATAGTTATCATGTCTTCATAAAAATCTTCCATTTTATATAACACATTTCTATTTTATCACCATATTTTGGTTTCATTTCTTTAAAATGAAAATCATGCATTAATTATTTTGATATATCTAAAATTAATATACCAACATAAATAGGCTTAGTAAATTTTACATTTGTCTTGTTCATATCTATAGCCGCAACATTCTAATTAAATATAGTACTTATTTTGAAATTTGGTTTTCCTAGTAATTTTTTGCAAACTTTTCCATTTGTTATCAATCTTATATATACTCAATTCCTAATATTTTCCATAGTTTTACCAAACACAGAATTATTCATCAATTTTTTTAAATCTTTTCAAAGTCATTTTTAGCATTAGTTCTCATTGATTTGTTTTGATCTATATACTCCTTCAACCACTCAGAATGAATAAACTTCAATATTCTATGTATTTTGGTAAGCTTTAATCCATTATTTAGGCACTATTTTTAATTATGGTAGTGAAATACATACTTTTGTTTATTATCTAAAGTTGTTAATAAATTAGACTGATTTGTTCCTGAAACTACCTTATTTTCTGGACAAAATGGAAGAAATTTATGTAATTTATGCAGAATGTGTGGATACTCTAAATCAACTTCTAAAATGTAACCATGACCGAACCATCCTTAAGATTTAATTTATCATTTTGCCAAAAATTTAATTTAAATTCTGGATAGTCAACCCAGTAGAAAACACCATATGATAAGTATCGTGACATGCCCAGTCATATAAATTATTAGCATCAAGAAATGCTAAATAAATGGACTCTTGATTTGGATTAAAATCTAAATATGTGTTATTGGCTTTAACATATTGTTTACAACATTTCAATATTCCCCCTCTAATTCCTTATTAATCATTAAAATCATATCATAGAGATGTAATTAATCTAGTGATTGTTTAGTCATTTTTAACATTGCATCCCAAAATAATTCTGGTGCTGTAAAATACAATGCAGGGTATAAGTCATATGCATTTATACACGAATTTATAAAATTTTTGAATATATCCACTAACAATAAAACATCCGTTTTTCAGAATAAATCATGATATTCGCCAAGATTTTAGATATTATATTGGTTCCATACAAATTTTGCCTGCTCGAAATCGACGTTCGTTGTGTCAGATACATTTAATCTATTGTAAAATTCACTCTTGGGTGGAAGTTCACTTTCTTCAAATTGCTTCCAATTATCCATATAATCATATGGATAAACACACTTTTTTATAACTAAATCAACTTGATCTTTTGGTTAATGATTTTGAGTGTGTTTCATTTGTTCTTTAGTAAAATTAGATGGTAATTTATCTAAATTGCTGGCCATAGATTTAAATGTGTCTATAAGCCCGATTTGAAATTTTCTGTTTTTCCCAAAATTTATAAACTTTTTTTTAATTATTTGCAATTAAGTCGATATTTTTATCATCATATCCTAACTCTTTAACAAATAAATGAGCATTGTAAACAGCTAAATTATGAAAATAAATTGGAAAAAAATGGGGTAATTTTAATTGTAGATTGCATTTATTACATATAGGATAAATGAATTTTCCTGTTATTTGATCATGATGATGTACTTTTTTATTGTCATTCGTATATTCACATTCACATATGGTACATTTTTTATTTACTATATAATTTTTTTGTGAATTTATTTCTCCAATTTCATCTACTTCACTTTTTATTGATTGTATAAACATCTTATGTGCATTTGGAACTCAGTATACAACTGGGGGTTTATAATTGCCATAAGCAAATACAATATAATACCAAAAACCAGAAGCTTCCCATAATTGGTATTTCATTGTATATGATTCATCATTCATTTCTAAATCAATGGTATTTATTTGTTCACTAGGAAGATTATATATTTCTTTAAGTATCTCCTTATAAAAGCCACTATCAGTATCTGCCTGTTTTAAAACTGGATATTATTTGTTTAAGTTAAATTTATTCAATTCTCTTTTGTTTGGTTTAATGGTTGATATTTTCTTTAGAATTGATTCAAAATTGGCATATATTGTGAAAGGATCCTTCATTAAATTTTTATAATTTTTACATGTTATTTGCTCTCCTTTCGAAGGTATACTGGTTCTTAATGATTCACTTTTAGAGTAGTCATCTAGAATTTTATTAATTTTTTCTTGTGATGTAAAGAATTGAAGACACATTTTGTAAATATAAGTTTTACCATGCTTATTATTTTTCTGCATTGAAACTCGTAAAATCTTTTATCCAACAGTAATACAAATTTTTATCATCTTTGAAATAAAGAGAATTTAGGTGATTTTATTATTTATTTTTTGTAAGTTTTAGTGGATTTGCAATGGATTTCTTACCTTCATTTTCAATAGAGTAAACATTTATAGAAACATTAATTTGATTTTCTATTTTTGGTACATCATCAATTTTTTTGGGTCTTCGTATTTATCTATTATTTTATCAATATTAAGACCCACATATTTATATTTAAGAACATTTTGGGGGTCATTTTATACTGGAAACATTTATGAATTTATTTCCCAAAGAAAACCTTTATTGGTCATAATTTTTCACATTAATGCATGCTTTTTTATTCTTAATCACTTCTGGTACATCTATATTGTTGCACAATTTAGTGAATTATACTTATTCATAGCTAATTGTATTCAAATATTATCTAAAGTCAAGCCTGAAACTCTTCTTTGAAATTTGGATAATTGTGTAAGTAATTCCTGTATTATAATTTTATAAATATTGATACATTATGCTTCGTTTAATATTCTATGATTAAATTACTGAAATATAAATAATTCTCTTTGATTATTTTCCTGCTTGCGACAATTGGTATATAATTTTATGCTAGTTTTCAACCCTCTAAAAGTTGTAAGATGACCACATATTATCTCAAAAACCTTATTTTTTATACAAGTAAAAATTTGATTAGGCTGCACTAAATTAAAAAAATTCTCAATGTTTTAAGTTGATATTCTACCTTTAAAAGCTTTATTAACTCTGTAATTTTTATTGCTTCTTCTACTTCTTTTACTTTCGAATACATTATAAGAGAAAGAATCTTGTATATATAATTCGTTGATATTAACATCTGATAGAAGTAAATTTGTAAAATTATTCTTTGTTATCCATTATTTTATCAGCTTAGTCTTATCTATTTGTTTCACAAATAAATGATTAGAAAAAGGAATTTTTTAAAAATTCTTTTTATCTTTTCAATATAGTTCTTTGATATTGACATATGAATATGCTGAATTTGCATTGCCTTTTTATTCCTTTATAGTGCATTGTATAATACATATAATTAAATCAGCTTTCCTTAGATTATACCAGTATTTAACTTTTAAATATCTACCTATAATTCTTAATTATCTCACTCTCTTCTCACCCAACTTAACTGCAAGATTGTTCACTGGCATTTCAACTTTATTTAGTAAGAAAAAAATCAATTATAAAGTTAAAAATGAAAAATGTCAGAATAATAAAATAGTGGGATAAAATAGAATAAGCAATTAAATTATTAATAATAACAATGTTGTTTTTAACTAGGCAACTTCTTGTTAAGATGATAATTCATAATATATTCACTAAAATAATTTTTACATATAGTTGTATGTTTGTCCATGCAAGTTTTATTATATGAAAAAATGTTATATATTTATTCTCATTACATACTGTACATGTATTTGTTGGGTAATTATAATGTTAAATTTCATTTAGAATACCTTCTACTGTATTGTGCGACTTACAGTTTTTATGCTTTCGAATTGAGTATTATAAAGATATTTTCCACATTTGCATAGTATTTTCTGTTTTTTTTTTTAAAGGGATATTGATTTTTACCATATTCACTAAAACAATTTTTACATTTAGTTGTAAGTATGTCTAAAGTAGCCTTATGAGGATAGAATGAATCAATACGTTTTTTCTCTTTTCATACTATGCATTCTTTAGTCGAATAATCATCAGATTGAATTTCATTTAGAATATCTAAAGATGTATTGTGTAATTTAGAATTTTTATGCTATTCAAGATTTATTTACAAACATATATTAATTATTTGCAAAGTACTTTCTCTTTTTTTAAAGCATAATAGGTTTTTATAATATTTTATAGGTGTTAATATGCTTATCTTTGGGGTGTTTATGTGGTGAAAAACATTCTATGTTAAATACTTCGCCACACTTTTTACATTGCTTACATATGGAATTATTTTCCATTTTATAAGAGGAAATAGATTATATTTTTAATTTATTAGAAAATAAATTTTAAAACGATGAACAATTTTTATTTAAATTTTTATATTTCTTAATCATTTCTTTCTTTATAAATAAAAAAACATGGAGTCTCTGCTCAACAAGTTGAAGAATTCATTAGAATCTACAAAACTACAATATCTAAAAAAAAAAAAAAATGGTATCTGCTACAGAGTTTCAAATTTTTTAATCTAAATTCGGGAAAAAAAATTAATTTTATTCTAGACGATAGGTATAAAATTACTTTACCTGATAGCTATTTAAGCATATTCGATAAAAATTCTCTAACATTAATAAATGAAAAAAGAGTTTTTATTGTGTATAAAGGTTCAAAAGATCTGAAAATGGAAAATCTGTGCATAATAATGAAAGCTCTTATGAATATATAAATTCTATTAATTTGAATTGTTTAAATATTTCATTTGAATTTTACTTTAACTTGATTTTAGCTTAAATTTGCTTGAATAGATTAATCATTTGCAAAACTGACATTTCTATAAAATGCGAAAAGTTGCTTGATTTTGAGGTAAAATTGCTTGAATATCGATGAAGATTGCTTATTCTTTTAATTAACACAAATCAAGCACTGCCATTTTTGGAAAAATTGAAAAACTTGCTGGTTTTGACCTAAATTTACTTGTTTTTAACTTAAATTCACTGGTTTCTAAGAAAGTAAAAACTTAATAATGACTTTTAAAAAATCTTAATTTTACAGTAAAAGAAAAACCATAATTTTGGAGCTAAATATATATTTTTTTGAGTAAAAAATCTAAATTTGGGGAAAAACCAAGGTTTTCAGAGTTCCTTTTTAAAAATTTCCAGATCTTAAATTTGGTCTCACAAACCTTTATTTTGGAGAGAAAAATCCCACATGATTTTGGAGTAAAAAAACCTTGATTTTGGTACAAAAACCTTGATATTTCCTCATTTTCAAAACTATTAAAGTTGAAATTTATTCTCAAAAACCTTGATTTTGGAGTAATCATCCTTGATTTTAAAGGAAAAAACCTTGATTTTTAAATGAAAATATTAGGTGTTCCAGAACTTCCCTTTTACAACTACTCGAATTAAAAAATCAATCCTTTAATGATTCGTTACAGAAAACTTATAAACCTATCTCTCCCTTTCACATTCCTAAAATTAAATTATTCTATATTCATTTTAAATCAAATTTCATGTAAAGATGTACCTATCATCCAACTTCAGATTCTAGGTAGTGAATTCCATAATATATATGCAGATTTACTCAAATGGTGAATTAATATACATAAATCCACATTGAACATACAGATATTAGAGCAAAGTCATTGTATTATCATTAATTAAACAGACTAATGTTTAAAACATTACATTTATACAGAAACAAGTTAGTTGACATTCTGTCACCAAGGAAAAATCACACAGTCAACCTTGATGCAAATGGAGGTGGATCTATCATCGAATAGCCTACACTACAATTACTGTGGATAAATATACATGTTTGCCTACAACACTCATGGGCAGAGAAGAGTGAATGTTCGAAGAATGCATCTCGGGACATTATTAACTATAAAAATTGTTTTAGGCAGTTGGCACGAACAGATAACTTCAATCGACACGTCAATCTATAAAAATTATATTCCTACCAAGAAACAAAATTTTTCATCTATACTTCATAATGCCACAGAAGCAAATGATACAACCATAATTACAAGAAATAAATTGTATGACACATAATCGGGTTATACAAAATATACACCTCCTTCAAAGCAAAGTAAAGTCGATATTTATGATGAAACAGGAAGTGAAGAAATCATTGATGCTGTTACTGATAGTGTTGATGATGTTGATTTCACCAAATACTTTCCTTCAACAAGTACTGTGAATAATGACTACATATTTTCCGGAAATTCCAACAAACTTGTAAACAGGCTTAGATATTTGCTTAGGTTTCAAAGTTATAGAGATTACTCTAAAACGAAATAAAAGTTTTCGAGTAACGAAATACTTCAATAATGGGATACATTGAATGAAAGAATTGAAATATGAATACTGCAATTTTAAAAAAATATGATAATAACGGTAGCTAACCCCAACACTTTGTCTAAAATAAAGGCATTTTTCCAAATATATATTTTAAGTAAATATTGCTTGACAACAAGATGATTCAATATGAAGAAATATGCATTTCTCAAAGGGATTGAGTTGTTTGAATTTGCTTTTACAAACAACCAAAATGTAAAGGAACTTTATCGAGACATATCATTTGAGGAATAAATTTGTTTTTTTAGGAATAAGGAATCAGAAATGATTTTGAGGAACAAGGAACTGTCAAAGAATCTATAATGTATAAATGGTATTAAAATTTTTGGTATTTGTATTTATGAAACATGCTATACTTGCTTGTGTTATGATTTTTGAAACAAACTGTATTAAAAATGATTTGGTATATATGTTTGTGAAACACCTTATACTTACTTGTGCTATGATTTTTTTAAACATCTTGTGTTTGCTTCTTAAAATGGTGTATATATTTTTTAACATCCTGTGTTAAAATAATTGGTATTTATGTTTTCAAAAAACCCTGTACTAGTCTTTGTTAAATTATTCACTATGTTTCAAGACATCCTGTAGTTTCCTCATTTTGTCAAAAATATGTTGTAAAATGTATTCATTTGTACAGTTATTTACCTCTCCCCCTTAAAAACTGTGAAACGCATTTCTATTCCTAAGAAAGGAAATATATTACCTTGGTTAATAAAATATCTCAAAAGAGAGATGCTAAAAATTTTCGAAAAGATATGTAGAAACGAGTTAAAAGGTGTTTGGTTTCTATAAAAAAATATCAAACTATGTTCTTAATAATGCAGAAGTCAGAGGAAAAATTCTGAAACTGATCACTCTAACCACTTATTCATTCACAAAGTATTTATTTTTGTAACAAACTTTATAATATACCAAAGTATTTATTAGGTGTTGAATACTGTCATGTGTTTATTTAAAGATAATCACTTAATCCTTTTGTTAATCTCCCAAATACAATAGTATCCTTCTTTCACAACATTTACAACATAATACTTATTGAATTTGTTCTTTCTTGGTAAATATTTATCCATATGTTCTCCTGTCCCAAAAATGAATTTAATTTAAATATTATATGGGAAAATTGTTTTTAAACTAAATGTTTCAAGTTTAAGGTTTATTTTGAACAAATAATATTAATAGTAAGTCATATCGAAATTTTATTTTTCTGTTATGGATTTAAATAAATAAATCATTAAGTGATTGGTGTCCGAGTTGAATCCATTAACATGCCTCTCTCACGAACAAGGAAGTGGGCTGAGCACTGCTGCTAAGCAGAAACTCGTATCTCTCACGCAAGGCAATACACACCCTGCTAACTGTTACCTCAGCCTAAGCCTTTAAAGGTCGAAACGTTTCACTCCTGGACACCACTACTTGTGAGAAAACATTCGCTATTACCAACCCAACATTTGCAGAAGTTGTTTTCTTGACATTATAATAAATTGTTTTTAAAGTATTAAAATGTTTCATTATAAGCATTTAACACTTGAACGTAAAGAGTTAGATAAGTTTGGAAGGTCTGCTCACCTCTCACTAAAGTGTTGCAGGTTCAATCTCCAGCTGGGCCGACGGGGGTTTTCTTGAGTTTCTGTAATGCCCTCAATCCTTTCATTTTCATATCCGTTCACAGAGTTTTCTCGAACACTTATATTTCCCCAGTTCTTCATTTTTAAAAACTCTTACGTATTCATTGGTTTGCAAATTGTGTAAATAATGTTAGTGTACTGTAAAAACGAAATAACCAGACACTTCATCATTCACAAATACTTCATTGTTCACATTCACACATGTTACTGTACTTAAAATTAGATGTGTCTTTCACATTGGAATGTAGTGTTCGCTGGTGTGGAGTTATAATGCATACTGGCAGCCATACTGTCAACCCCACAGATGTGCAACTGGCAGGCTGTTCGTTTCTTAGCAAAGCAGATCCTCGTTTCGATGCCATGCTGTTATGCTTAGTGTTTTTGTATAGTTTATTTTATACAAGTGGTAAAAATTATGTTTACAGTGTATCCTCCCACCACAGCTGTTTTGTCACAGAAGTTTTGAGTGTAATAAACACTCACATTTTCCTCATGTTAGCTACTGAAAGATGGATGATAGATAACTTGCATGCATTAGTGGATAATATAGGTTTACATTTCGAACTGTTTAATATTCATAACTGAAAGTGTTTGGGGATCTGTTTATTTTATTTGGAGGGAAAAAGAGGAACTATAATTTCATGTCTGTCATTAGACGATATTCGTACAAATGTGTAGTATGTTTTCTTGAAATTGTACTGGAAACTTTTCCTCGTATGGAAATTATTATTTATCATTAATGAAGAAAAAAACATGTATCATTAATATAAAATATAGACATGCTATTGTGTATGGAGAGAAGTGCTTTATCACTATTCAAAAATATAAATTAATGAGGGAGCTAAGCTGTGTTTGAAAAGCATTGGGTTAATGTATTTTTCAACAGTATGTGCAACAACCTGGGACGTGTTTACAGATATGGCCGTTTCAAGCAGTAGTTACCAGGGTGGTGAGAGCTGTGGAAACATGGCGAGATGTGGTTTGAGATACTATAGCTTTAAGCAGTAGCTATCAAAGGGCAAGACGAGGTTGGAAAAACAGCCATGGCATGGCAGTTCCTAGCCTCATTCCACAGTCACTCCCCTTCCCCATTATGAAACTCCTATGCTCTTCCCCTATGCGAATGCGCCATCCTCTCCCTCGCAAGGTTAACTTCGCAGTGGTGTCAGTTCGCCACTGAGTCTGTGCATGATGGCCGCTACTCCCCTGCCCCACTTGCGAGACCACACTGAACGACTCGCCTCTCTGCCGATGAGTCCTCGAAGCGGGTCATGTCCCTACACAGTTACCTGTCTCAAATACACCGTGCTGTGAGACATGCAATGTGTTTCTAGCTTTCACAGCTCACAACCTACACGTTTTGTAACAAGTAAACAGTGTTTAGAACACATATAATATTTTTACCTATCACCATCGTATTGAATTTTAAACAAGTTGTTGAATACTGGAACAATTTATTTAAGGAAAAATTTTTATATCGAAATATTAATTTATTTGTTCCATTTTAAAAAGAATGTATTTCTAAAGTGGTGTTAATTACTTGATACTGTTTTTTTTATTTTTAACATTTTAAACTTGAAAAAAAACTTTTATTAACTATTTTTATCTAGAAAGTTATAGCAAGGGGAATTAATATAGCACACTCTAAATTAATACTAGCAATAATACACTCTTACAACTAAACATGTAATAATAGCAAATAATAAATTCAAGTAATATCAAAAAAAAATTAAATTGAAAAAAATTAAATTTTAGAAAATAAAAATTTTCGAAAAGGATTTTTTTATACTTTGGGCAAATGACATACAAACTGGTTACAAAATACTCAAACCATACCTTTCATACATACCCAATCAAAAAATTCTGTATACACATCCAAACATTATATCAGACAACTCCATTCAAATCAAAGGTTAAAGGTGATATTTGTAGAGATATTGTCTCTTCCAAACAATGGAACATGGTGGCATATCTAATGCCTTTCCCCTCATTCGTACTCGTAGTTATGCATCTCGGCAACAAATTTTAAAAACAAATACACACTAAATTAAAAATATAAATGCCCACCCCCTCACACATCATTACTACCCCCATCCATCACCATTCAGAGTAAAGAGATGTCGACAGTGATATTCTCACACCATTTCTCCATCATGGCGATAGAATAATTTAATTTTAGGAATGTGAAAGGGAGAGATGTGTTTGAAAATCTTGTGTAGCGTATCTTTAAAGACTATGTTTTCTGAAATGATCATGTTAGTCGAAGGCTTGCCTGTTGAGTAATATGCTTTTGCAGCTGGGATTGTTTTGACAGTGTTTGAAATATGTTCAGTTTTAAATGTATTTATGTGATACGAGCTTAGTTTTCCCCAATAAAAATAGTTTGATAATTTGTTATGGTGGCTGCTTAAGAAATATAAGAATGTTATTTGTTTCAGATAGCACTTAACTATGTGATTTCGATAAGTACTGGCTTGAATATTAAAAAAAAAAGTTTATTTATTCCTTTTATATAGTAATCGAATCAGAAATGTCCACCATATTCCTCAGATATTGCTTAAAATAGGGTCTTTTGGAAAATTTGTTGAAATATTGTTAAATCTGCCATATTATATATCCAATAGAACTCATTTCAGGCTAGATACATTGTCTGTGGTCTTTAAATTATTGTCGAAATATAGTAATTCAAAATAGATTTACTTTATATTTGTCCATGTTTACACAATTATGATATGTGTATGTGTGTGTGTGTGTGTGTGTGGTAGACAGAATATCCTAAAATCTTGGATGACAGTTTTTGTTAATGGAATTTTATAAAATCATACTTTATTTTCATGTGCGTGAAAGTTTGGTTTTATAGCAAATATAACTAAATTTCGCCTTGTAGAGAAATCATCATACAAATGTTCGAATATGTACGCATGCTTTTTCGCGTATGTTTGCCATTGTATTAGTGCTGTTTGACAAATATACAAACTTTATTGTTTTCTCCGTATGACAAAAGTACATAACGCCGCACACAGTAGCAAGTTGGGAAAAACAGTTTTTGAATATTACTTTTTAAAAAATTGGTAAACATTTCAAATAGCTGACACATACTTAAAATGTCGGAGCAGTGGGGTCTGGGGAGGCGATTAGGGTGAGCAGTAAGTCTCCAAATATTTTATCAAAAGTATTTGTTAAGTTTTCCAATGTATTTCCTGGAATTTTACAACTTAAAGCCATTTGGGATTTATTGTATTTCTTTGCTTGTAACTTTACATTTCCTGGAAACGAGATATAATTTTAGACTTAATTTCTTAGAAACAAGATATAATGTTGTGGAATTTTGAGGATTAAAGATACAAGGAATGTAATTCTTTGTGATTAGGAGATAATTTTGTTAACCCTGGAAGCACCTTTGCAGTCTTGGTGGCAGGGGGAAGGGTAGGGCGGGAGAGTATAATGGGACCTGGCATGCGCATGCAGACAGGCAGGGCCATGCTTTTCTTCTCGACCGGTGACACATTAGTTTTTTGAGGGTGTTTGACATAGATGGAGGGCAGAGCTCCAGAGATGGAACATAATTGTAATTTCCTATCCTATCCTTCATAACACTAAATGTGATGCAAGTCACAATAATAATAACTTTTACTCGTGTTAATAATTATAATAATAATCATCTCATAAAAAAGTACATGTGAAATCCGAGTTTTCATTGCGAGATTCACTAAGCTTTTACTGCAATAGGTTTTCGTTGTTAGTTGAGTTAAAATTATTTTTAATACTTTTATTACGATAGGGAGACTTATTTTATTCTTTGATTATGGTAACTTGCACGAATCCATATAGTCATGTAATGTATACATATGTATGTATATTTTTAAAAATAATGTGAGCGATTTTTTATTCTGTTAGGATTTGTAAATTTGGATTTACAAAGCTGGTCTCTCAAGACTTAAACGGAAGTTGTGTTAAAATAGTATTCTCACGGTAGGGAAACTGTATTTGCGAGTTGAAGTGAATTAATTTTAAACCTTGGAAATGGGGTAAGTTTTTCTGTGTTTTTCACTATGTGATTGATTTTCTAGCTAATATTATATATCTTTGTCCATATTTAAAAAAATCATTTGAAATATTTAAAATTGTATTCTGAGGGAGAGGTGATTAAGCTGTTCATGGATAATTATATTTTTTGGAGTTGTGTGTTTTAATAACTCATTACAACTAGATTCGTATGGAACTTGTTATTCATAGGACAGGTTAGTAAATCCATGTTGTGGTTTTCACACTATTATATGCATATAATTTGTTTTCAATAAAATACTTGTTATTTCCATCATAACCTTAGTCGACATTCAGATGGAGGTCGAAGCAGATGTATGGTTGCTATCGAGACCGCGCCCAGCCTATCATTCATTGCTAGTGCTCCACCACCTTCCAAAGAGAATGCACGTGTTCCTCGCATTAAATTATAAGCTATAAGTTGTACGGTATGTATCTAGTATGTTATTTTGATAATTTTTCAATGTAAATATTAACTGTTTGTTAATTACTTCAGAATGTGCCATTCTTGTGTTTAGGATGCTTATGATTAGTGTGCAAATTGTTTCCTTCATTTGGATATGTGTGGGAAATCTTTTTTAATTTATTTGTCCTTGGTTAAAATGTTATTTTAAATGCTTGTGATTGTGTTAACTGGAAGTGATTAAGTAAAGATTGTTTTGTATTAAATTTTAAGTGATATGTTGTAAGGTACATGTATAGGATTGTGATTAGATTCCACTGGAAATATAAACTGGTGAATTTGTAAGCAGGGATAAATAATTTTAATATCTTACGATTGTTAATTATTTCAGAACGTGTCGTTCTTGTGTTTAGGACACCAGGATTGCTTGAATTGTCATTCATGTGGAAATAGGCTCTAATGGCTGCAATTATTTTGTAATTTGTCTTTGCGATTCCTTAGTATTTTATACGATGAGTCCTTTGTGTAATTTAGTCTGTCAAAAATTATATTGGTAGGGAAATAGTTCTTCACATATTTTCAATTGTTTCCTTTTGTGTTAGTCGAGGAGTCATGTAGTTGCATTCGTTTTAATTGGATTAGTAAACTCTTGTGTATTCAGGTATCTTTTTGTTTAATTGATTTTCAATTAAATATGTGTTCGTTCAATAGCTATTTCCTAATTATTTTATTTCGCCGAAATGTTTCGTTATTTTCGTTTTCACCACTTTTATTCAATATCATCTTTTTGTCGAGGGATCAATATGTTGTGTGCGAGTCTGTGTTGTTTGTAATAAATTCTATTCCTACCATACAGTATGGGTTAGTAAACTGAAATTGTGGATTTCAGAATATTATTAATTTTCAATAAAATACTCCACAATAACCTCAGTCTACCATCAGATGGTGGCCAAAGCAGACGTGTCTTGTGATGTTATGTCTCCCCCCCCCCCCTCCTTTAGTTGCCTGCCAGACAGGAAATGGGGAGGAACTCCTATGCCCCCTCCTCAATAAAATTATTAAATAATACACAATACATACCCCTTCATCAACACATCACACCTCAGTACAATACTAAATGTCAGAGGATGAGGTCATACCATGCTGCTCCACCCTCCCCCTCAAAAAATAAAATAAAAAAGAAATTAATAAAGACCCTTGGCATGCTCTTGCACCAAACTATACACTTATGAATTCACACCAAATTCAAAAATGGAAAAAAAAATTAATGAATTAAATAAAATTAATTGCAATAATCAATCGAATTTAATCGGATTTAGATTAGTGTACCTACAAAAAAAATTAATCGGATTAAGATTGCATTAAATTATCAGATTAATCCAAGCAATCAATTTGATATCAAATCCATAGTTAGATTAATCAAAAGTGCAGTAAGGCCCATGTGCACCTACTACTTGAAAATGCCTCTTCAAAGTAAGCATATTTTTTGTAGCAAGTTTGTTCAAATCTCTCATGTATTTCTCCAGTAATACTGCCTAGTGCTTCGAAGTACACTTTCCTGTGTAATTTGACAACTGAAATATTTTTGGAGTCATTTTCGTCTTGGTAAAGTAGTGAAAATAAGTTAATATTCTACGACCTTCGAATGTATCTCAGACCATAGATGGTTGAAAACATCTTCATTCCTTTTTTCTCTCAAACACTTCAAGACAACATTTATTGCCTCACTAGCACCTGCTACCATCATTGTTTTCTTTTGCAACACAACACTAAGTCATTCAGTCTCAAAAACAACTCCAGGCATATTCGCAAGTCTAGATACACTTCTTCAGAAAACTGATCGTATAAACCCAATGATTTACTTGCAATATCTTCGTTATTTCTGCGAGAGTCTGCAAGAACTGAAGAATCACTGGATAAGAGTTGATCACACTGGTAATAGATTTTACTCTGACTGTCCAGCATGTGAGGAATAGTGTTTTGGGATCACGGTTTTCTTTAGATCTAAATCTGCAGCTAAATCAGCAAACTTATATTTTCTCTTTGGAGAACCTTTAACAATAATACAAATTTCCTGCACCCACTGCATGCAGTCTCTCAGTAGAGAGATATTTTTAACACAGTCCTGAAGAGCAACATTTAGTGAGTAATTCATTTAATGTTAACACTGTGCTTTTGGTTGTTTTTCTGTTATTATTGCCTGAACTCCTTTGACAGCGCCAGACATGTTGATCCCTCCATCATAACAATTCACATAGCGGCATCGATTGCCACTGGGTTGTTTCTGTTTTGAGGAACGGTAAATTCAATTACCAGGAAATTTGGATGAGGTTTGTATACTGTACCTGGGCGCAAGGCATTGCATGTGGAACAATACCAAGTTGAAGTGGAGAGCTGACTCTGTTGACTCAGGGTCGTGTGCCGATGCCCAAAGGCTGTATCCTACCAACGAGTTGTTCCTCAGTTATATTCCAAGTTAAAAATACGTATTGTGCAGTGGATTTTTAAGGCGAACCACACACCTTCAATTACTGGCAAACGATGAACATAAAACACTTGATAATAATGAAAACACATTATGCTAATGAAGACAAGTTACACTCTGAGCGGAAGGTAGGAGGCCTTCGCCGCTAAGAGCCCGAAGGCGACCCGAATGAACACGCAGACACATTATTACGTAAATCAATGGGTTTCATCAAATGTCCTTCTTCGAATACAATTTACATCACTTCCTGACTTAACACACCAGGTAGGTTACACTTTTCAAAAGGTGCTAGGCCACTAAGAAATTAAGATGAATCTTAAGCCACCCTAGGCGATGCAAACCTAAGAGAGGCGGAGAGGAGGAGAGTCCCAGGCAGCTGATGAAAAACTGTTTCGATTGATTCAAAATATTGCAAATACCATGATTGATGCAAAACTTGAAGGCCGTCCGGACGTGCAGGAAATGCGACGATGTCGGTCCGTACGTCCTCCCTCTCCCGACACAAGAAACTGACTCATGGCGCCACATGGCATGCCGACTGGCGAAGACGGGCACACAAACCACAGGAACTACTTTATTACACTGCACACAACTGACATAATACATTGCTCCTCTTACAGTGCTAACTTTAACATGTGAATAAATAAACTATGGCAAAACATCTTTAATAAACATGACAGACACTGCGTGGAGTGGAATGGAGATGAAACATGTGGAAATGGGTATCACAAGAAGACATCAAATACCCTTGTAAAAGCCCGCAGGGGCGTAAAACACTATAGGGCATCCTTGCATAATGTTACGTGACTTGGCGTTAATGAGAATTGCTTAATTATGCCATTTCACTGAAAGCCCTTTTACATTGGCTCTACTTTCATATCAGTGTGCACATGCGCATGTGATTTCTGATGACGTCGCACTGGTTCGCACACACTTTCCTCAGCTTTGCACTATCGCTGCACTGGACCCCTTCGATTTGCGCTAGTGGGCGGTGTCTTGAATACTTGTGTAGCGGCGCACTATTACACAATGTGCGCACGGGCGCTCGGTAGAGAGCTGGTGCCTGCTGCAGAGTAATTAAGGTGGGCAAACAGGCTAGGAGCACGGGCAATTTCACATTGTCCTTTGAGATCTTGAAATGACAAATTGAAAAGACAAAAACATCTTTAATAACAGATAAGAGTCTATCTCATGCGATATCAGGTGTTTCATATAACCCCTTAAATACTTATTCTGCCTCGAGAATTTGCGTGTTTACCGTTCATATGCAGATTGATACCTGTTCCTTGCAACTTTAGTCTCTACTTCCATTTACTATAGTACTAAACTCCTTCCCATTTCTAATTTCACCAAAAATCCTCTCAAGCGTGAGTGTGCCATACATTTTATTACTTCATTCTGAATTTCCCAGGATGCAAAATTCTTTATATTTTTTAAGAAGAGCTAAAGATCAGGAATGTCATTAGGTCGTAAATTTAAAAGCTGATCAAAGTTCCCTGATATGTCATCATGAGATTAAAAAAGCTAACCCTTGACATGCCAAATACTTCGCAATTGTAAAAATTGCTCGTAGTGCTACATGATTTTTTTTTGTTGTTGCTCAATCAGTGTTTTGTTTAGCTGGTTTACAAATGGTGTTTGTTGTAATGAAATAAATTTCTCTGTTGATTCCTTTTGCATGGAACTATTTTCGTGCTGCGAAAACTATTGAACTGCTTTCTTCCAACGAGTGAAACCATCGTATACAAGATTAGACTTGTATTGAGGATTGTGTTGTATAAGTTTCTTACGTACTGCTTTGACACAAGTGAAATAAAACCGGCATTTTTGAAGGATTGTAGTCAAGCCAAGGGTAGACACTAAATCACTTATACAGCAAATGACGAAGCCTTCCTTTTTCTTTATTTGGTGGAATGTGATCTGGCTGATGAGACTTGTCATATGTGATGTCGTTGTCGTCATGCTGCAAACTGGTTGCGAATATGTCTTCAGGATTTTTAACTATAATTAATTCCGTGTTTTTAGTTATTTGTTTTATGTTTAGCTATTTTAGTTCAAATATATATTTCTACAAATAGTGTTATTTTTTTTGTTATTTATATTAAAAAAAATAAGGGGTAAATTTAAGGACCTCTTCTTTCGAGATCATCGAATCTTTCAACTTTTAATGAAATTGTAGTCAATTCGCAGTCATAGAAGAATTTTAGTAAAACTAAGTAAAATAGTAACACAAAATGAAGACTTCACACAGGTGTTTCTTAGTCTTCTAATAAAAATACAATAACTTTGTTTTCCTTAAAAATTATGTTTTTTATAAAAAAAATAAACACCATCAAATATTTAATGAACATTTTAATTTTTATTAAAGTTATTGAATCCAGGAATGATTGCATATGCAGTCCGACGAACCACAGTCTACAAACATTTAAGTGAAATTTTTTTCGCAAAGTTTTTGACCACAAAAACCACAAAAGACAGGGAAAAAATTTAATTTGGTTTTTAAAAACAGTATTATTGTACATTTACATTGTATAAAATATTGTATGGGTTCCTGTAATTTACAACATTGAGCATGTAGATACCACTGTATTATCATGTTAAAACTCATATTAATAATCTATGTATATTGCAACTAATTATTCTACTTGTTATGCCTGTATGTTTGTTCTGACATGATGCTCAAATTGCTTCATCGATTTTCATAAAAGTTCCACTGGAAATATCTTAAACAATGGGATATGTATCAAACACTCTACTACATAACAAGGAGATAAGCATAAGCAGTGGAAACAAAATGTGTTGAACATAAAATATATTGATTAGATTTTCATTTTATACTATACGACCAAACATCTAATACATAGTTTCTGATAGTGCAGTAGTAAATAAAATAATGCAGTTTCCTAAAGCATCGCATCGCCATTACCAAATGGCCATGAGTAATAGATGACTCACATTGGTTTTCGCATTTAGCTCATGTTACTAAACAATTGCTTAATTTTAAATAAACTGGCATATTGATTTAGCACTGACATTTATACAGTACATTGGTGAGGATACATTTACTTGTGTCGTTAGGCATGTAAGATTTCTTAACTGATATTCGTAAGCAGACACCACTTTCACACATGACATAGTTTCTGAATAAACAGTTATTTCCTGATGAAAAGCACGCGGTTTGGCAGCCTAGCCAGGTGGAACTCTTGTAAAGCATAAGCATTTTTTTTAATAATCGTAATTCATGTTAACAGTTTCTTTATCCATGGTTACTTAAACTTGAAACCAGTCAGATGATACGATACGATGAGGACGATTTTCTCAAGCATTTTACCTGGATGGTACGTCTTTCAAATTAATGCTGCACCAAATCAGGTGCAATTAACTAACACACACTATAGTAAACAGTATTGGCAGAATCTCGAAGCTAGAAACTAAAAAACCACGCACACAAAATTTCAGTGAAACACATTTTATTTGATAAAATATTCTTCAAATCATAATACTGACAATAACTGCTTAGAAAACACATCACAGCCTTTAATAATATCTGTTCTTCAAAATGAACATGTAAAAAATTACAACGGGTGATCTTAAAATATTTCAGGTACAAAGAGGACTGATTCTCACCAAAGAATCAATTAAAATTACAATTGCTTTGATACTACATGGAACAGGTAATCCTTGACTATATTACAATCAATAGGTCCCAAAACTGTGCCTAAAGCAAGTAAACCTATATTTATACTTGACCACAATATCGAGGAACGTGCTAAGGCACATTCATGCCTGAACAAATGGCAGCTTTAAAAGTGCAATGCTAGCCTAAAAACATAAACTCAAGCGCTTTAAACGCTTTTGAACAGACAAATATTAAACGGGCTTCTACAAAAAGCACTAACAAAGTAACTAAAATACAAATTCCACTCAAAGGTTGAGGTTTTAGATTTAACCCTGCGGTTCACTTTTAATTTGCGAGTTGCGCGAATCGACGGGGCACGCCACTGGCTTTCATGCCACGTCAAATGGCCTAGAAACAATTGCACAACTCAGGAGCACAAGCACCAAGTATGGAATTAGAATTGACATTGACTAAGCTCACTAAAATTGCCAAAATGCAATATAAAAAATCGTCCAAAAGGATGGTGAAAAATTACAGCTAATATTAAGCGCTCAAACCTCAAACACCGCAAAATTCTACAAGTGACAGTAAAATTCATGTACATTAATATTCCAACTAAAACTAACAAATTGAAAACATGGTGGCGTGCAGCCCTACCAATGCGCCTAATCCGCATGACACATTAAAATTTATCTTAAAAAGCTATAGCTGATACAACCTCGCTAGGGGCACCTGATGAAATGAAGATATACTAGCAGGCCGAACAAAGCCATAGAAAGTAACTTAGGTACACCAAACAAAATATTAAAAGACGTCTGTCCAGTCGAGAAGTGAGCTGACGATGCAGAGCAAATAGGAACCACGCTCATGGCAAATGGGGCTAAATGTTAAATGAGCCATTTCATTTCTCATAAGTTAACAAATGTACATTCTAAACACACTTAAGAAATATTATAACGTATCTACAAAGCTCCAAAAGGAGTAACCTACCCAAAATATATAATACGAACTAACAGTCTACTAAAAATGACTACAGTGCAAAATCACTAAGGGTTAAACTAAGCACTATGCCCTCAACTAACTAAAAATATTATGCCTCTCACCCAGCATTACAAGAATATTACCTACATTGAATATTAAATATTAATCAGATATTACTTTAGTATTAGTTGTGCTGATGAAGGTGTGTCGCAGAAGCTCTATCCCTCATAGAATTGCGCACCATATCGGCCTATCGCAGTAGCATTATGAATATCAGCTGACTGCTACTAGCATGGGCAAGAGACAGACAAGAAGTGCCTACCGAATATCCACTTACAAAAATCTAAGCTTGAACATGTGATGCAAGCAGGGAGGGGAGCGGTAGAGGGAGAAGCAGGGAGGAAGGAAAAGGAACGAGAGTCTTACAAGGAGGTCAGCTCGGGTGCTGTCCACGTGCAGGCAACTACAAAACTACATAGAGGCCGCTAATATCGGTCCAATAACGAAATGATGCGGAAAAGTACACAGCTTTTTGGCGGCGCCAAGCAAATTACAGCCAAAGATAGTTCCAATTGATGCATGCAAACGTTCAAGTGTTGAAATGCAGCGGGATCATTACAGGAAAATTGGAAAAATTCACATAATTAAAAAGGTAGTAGGGGAGGGTATTAATGCACCATTTAAATTCGCGCCTGAAAACTACAAACTGTTACACCGAATAGTTGCCATAGTATTAATAACCTATGATGTTTCTAATGTGATCTAAGAAAAAAAAGTAACTATGTATTATAAAGGAAAGGAAATTTACATGCAGATGCTATTTCATCATACTGTGATGTTGATAGGATGGAACATGCTTTCTGTGCCACTATTTCAACAGTATTGCTGTCTCCGCCTGAAAGAAATATTCAATATGTGTTGTAATAAAACCATTCTATAAAGTCGAAAAAAAAAAAAGGATGAAAGTACATCATCGATAAAAATTCAGTTTTTACAATGTCGAAAATTAAAGATTTCGAGAAGATTTAAACAGTCTTACTTGTCATTTAGTAGCCTTATATAAAAAAAACATTTCAAATACCAAGTCTGCCGTGTGGTTGATCTCAACTCTCAAGTCTACTTACACTCTCACTTTAAGTTTCTAGTGTAGCATGTAGGGTAAGCTTTTAACTAACCTTCATCATCAATTATTCCTTCACTTTCGGCAAGATGTATTTTCTTGTTGGAACCAGAAAAAAAATCTTTTAATCGATTGCTGACCAGCCAATTCACTTTTTGTGGCAGGATGAAACGTGTCGATTCCAGTTCATGGTATTAATACCATATCTTTTGTTACCACAATTTATGCATATCACAATAGGCATTCTCACCAACCAGACCTGGGTCACATTCACAGCCAGGAATCCATATATGAAGACTGATGGCTTGGTTTTATAGTCACCAAAAGAGTTGTGGTACTCGCACACTGGCACTCTGGCAGACTGACCTTGCAGCTCGATGGGTGGAAGGTCGAGCAGTCATTACAACACATTCCTTTCCCCCTCCATCCACTTTTCAGTGACAGCCATGGTGATTCTTATACTCTGCCACCCCCTGTCCAAAAACTCACCCCCTGCAAACAACCCTGAAGTCGTGAGACCGATATGTGTGAACTGTACTCCTTGCCATTTCCCATTACAGCGACTACAGCATGTCAACACTGTCCTCACAAGATCCATCATGGTTCAGGCCATGCCTCGCATATCAGACACCTATTCTCGGTCGTCTCGTGTGGACACTTGGTTATGCCACGCCAGTCAGATCGTGTCTTCTGCATATCGTTCTGTTCTGGCAATAATTTACATGAGATTCAAATAATTAGTGCAATCTAAAACTTAATTTGTAGATGTGATAACATAGGATTCAGCCCTGTTTTTATTGCCTGTGTGTTATATGGATCAGAGCTGTGAAATGCACATGAGTAAAATACTTTCCAATTTCAATAGAAATTATGTTAATAAAATAGTTTGAAATTAGCTTGGCCTTAAATGATTCCGTGTATTTTTAGAGGAAGTTAAAGTAAACACATGTGATTTAACGCTTTTAAACTTGGCCCTCCCTGGCCCCCCTGACTGCCAGCAGGGAGAGCCAATGACCCCCTGCCCCCTCCACTGGCCAACTCCAGCAGTTGCTGCACCACTGCCAACAAGTGTAATCCACACTTGAGTGTCCCAGAGTGACATAGACTTAAATATCAGCTGGCTAGAAGAAATGCATGATTACAGTATGAAGGTTAAAGTGATACTAAGATATTACTTTCCCAAATAAGCTATAAGTGGTTTACTTCAACGTGTAATCAATTTGCTTATATTCAATTTACACTTTGATTTCTGTATACACGAATAAGTGACTTTGTTATCGCCTTATTTCATCTTTAAGCTTTATATGTTTGCTCAAATCAATGACCTTTACATACTAAATTACACTCATTAGTCCATAAGCTTCCCTCACATGAGGTAATGCCAAGCCCTGTAGTAATAATCTTTTATTATCGATTGGAGATTACGGAGGACTACCATATTCCACTTCAACCCAGTCAGTCATCAAAGATTATTTCAATATTAGTTTCGAATTTTCGCCCACTGAAAATAATGGCGATCAATATCCATACATATGACGTAAATGTTTGAACAAAGGACAGTTGAACACTTTTTGAATATCTTGATGCCGTCCATACCCCCTAGCCCATTTACCCGCTGATGATATTTCGCAGCAGGCATCAGCACTCTACCGGGTGCTTGTGCACACCAGTTCTAGCAGTGTGCCAGAAAGCGTGTATTGGCAACATGGCCAATGGTCAGGTGCAGCAATAGTGCAGTGCAAAGCAAAGCAAAGTGAGTGGCAACAAGTGCAAAATGAGTGCCAACAAGTTCAATGTGACCAAGGAACCAAATGTGCTCACATGCAGGGATATGGAAGCAGATACCAAAAAGGGGCTTGTAGTAACATTACAGATATTCGCAATGCTCAAGAACACAAAGTCATGCAATAACATGTAATGCTACCCTTAATTGTTTTCATGACTCTGCAGGCCTTTACAAGGGTATTTTTGTTAATGTTGTGTTCTCCATTTTCACATATTTCACCCCCATTTTATTTCCTGTAGTGTTTGTTATGTGTATTAAAGATGTTTTATTAGAGTACTTTTATTTACATGTTAAAACCAGCAAGGTAAGAGGAGTAAGTGTCATATCTATTGTTTGTGCAGTGTAAGAAAGTACTTCCCGCGGATTGCCTACTTGCCTTCGCTGGCCGGCATGCAACATGGCACCAACAGTAAGTTTTTTGTGCCTCGAGAATGTGAACTTGCAGACCGATGTCATTGTGTTTTCGCACACACGGCTGGCCAGCATTTTGTGTATCAATCATGTTAATTGCAATAACTCAAATCATCTGGAATTGTTTTCGTCTACCACCCGGGACTCTCCACAACTCATACTCCACTTGGTTTGCATCGCCTGGGGAGGCTTAAGTTTTCGTAGTTATTCTTTGTGGCCTAGCGCCATTTAAACAATGTAACCCTATGGCAGGGCAAGTCCAGCACCATATGCAAAGTTATCTTCATAAAAATATGTTCAATAAACCCATTGATTTACACTAGACTGTGTGTGCGTCTTCATTTGGGTAGCCTTCGGACATTCATAGGCATGGACCCTCACCTTCCTGCCAAAAGAGTAACATGTTAATATGTCTTTATTAGGGTTCTGTGTTTTCTCTTATTATCATGTGTTTTACCGCAGTACAATGTATGGGTGTGTGGTTCACCTTAAGGCTCCACAATGTAGTTCATGTGCTAAGTTCAACTTAACCTAAGGAGTACAACACCAGAAGGATGCCGCATTTGGTCATTGCCACACGGCCCTGAGTCAAAAGAGTCAGCTCTCCACATCAAATTGCCATTGTTCCATATGCAATACCTGGTACCTGGGTATAGTATCAAACCTCACCAAAATTTCCTGGTAATTAAATTTAATGCTCCTTAAAACCCACTCAACCATGTTTCATCCAACACAGCACTGTCAAATGGCTGCCCAAACGTGTAGCAGTATCTAACTGCTTCCTTTTCACTATTTGACCCTGTGTCATTCCTTTCCACGGCGTCAATCTGTTATTTTTCCGTTCCATGCACTCTCTCGTGTTATTTTTTGATGAAGTCTACACATATATATCTCACAGATTTTTAAGTTCTTCTTGCAAATGTCTTCTATATTCTCATTGCCCAATCATCCACTCTCCCATGCTTAACCATGGTGATTTTTGGTGAGCCATGTGTTTGCTTTCTGGTACTTTGGGTTTAGGTATTTCCAGTCGAACTATAACTTGAAGCTGAAGATGGTTGTGTGGTCTTACATATCCGTAATAGCCATCTTTTAAATGATAAATCTACATGGAGGCAGAAAATCTTGCACAATACATAACATCCTGTCTCAACTGTGGTTCGCTGGCTACTGATTACGTCAGTACCATATCAAATTTATCTCAAACATTATATCTTACTAATCTGTCATGGATGAGCAATGTGTAAGCTTGAGTATTTGGTGGAATGGGTGTGTTTTCAATTATTTCAATTCATGAATCAATAACATATTGCAAATGCTATCATTTTGTTTGCTGATGTCAAATACAAATAGTGATCCTCTGGTCTTAAATGAATCAGGTTCTAGAATCAGTGCACTGTTTTATTGTAATATGTTTCCTGGATGTTCGTGTACATATGGTTGCAATTAAGGAATTCTCCATTTTGAAAGTTTGTACTGAAATCCATATAGGGATAGGCTTGACTGTTTAGGTAAAGCTTTTTTTTTTTTTTCATATTGCAATGGTCGAACACCAATTGGTCTGCTCCAAAATTGATTGTCGGTTTGTTTGAAAACATATAATTACAGCGTTCTATTTTTCATTTGAAAAGCTTGATTTCACATTCCATACAACTTTTTCTGATGCTGGTAGTGACAGAAACATCTCCTAATACCACAACCCGAATGCAAGGTCAAGGTTCATCCCTTTTTCAATATACCTTAGGGATTTTACTCATTCACCAATGTTAATTTTAATATGTAGCATCAACCATTCAACACTGTTTAATTCAAATGTTACCCCATCCTTGTTATTTGCCATGTTGTAAATAGCATTCAGGTGTGTATTACCAAATTGAATAACTTATCCTTGTTTAGCAATTACTGTAACATGTCTAGTCTTCAGTAAATACCAGTACCGTACTTAGCGGTATTACAACTTTGTATTACCCACTTGGGTTTAATTCCAGTTTGTAATTGTTAAGAGTGATGACAACCTACCATAACACTTCTAAAAACATAGTATGTAGCTTGCAAAAGACAATTCTTAATTGTGAAAGTAATTCAACATCTCATGTATGATTGATTTCAACACTTAGCAGATATGCAATTCTGTCGATTAAATGAAGTATTTAGTTTTCACCATTCCTGTAGTTACTGGATTAGTTGCATCAGTAATCTTTTTAATTGTTCTTCTCAACCTTATACTTGATTTCGATTGTAATGTATATTTGTCATGATTTTGTAAAGGAAACCTTATTTCCAATGAAAATATGTACAAACCTGCTCGGAATGTTTCATATGCATGTATTTCCATATTGGTGATTGCATCTTCATAACTTATGGCTTGTTCAACATAAAGTATATCTTCCATTCCTTCATATTAACTGTATAACCTAATTCCCTTAAAAACAATTTGTTGCCCCATGTAAACCTCACAGGGTTCTTAGTTGAAGTAACCATTTTATGGTTCCATTTACATCTTTTTAAAGATGTATTCTTAGAGACATAGTTTTTAACTGAACCACCTATTTTATGTCCATATTGAATATTTTACACAATAACCATTTTGATTGTAATGTACACAGAATGCATGTGTTTATATACATTTCTTTAAATATAACTGCACTGTCATTTCTTTGTTTCTAAAATAATAAGTTTACAGTTTTGAACAATTTTAATGACTATTTCAACAACACAATTAACTGCAACTGAAAAAAAGATTAAAGTACCTATTTGGCTTTTCAATTACTTTGTATCCTGGAGTTTACACATACATTAATTAATGTGTTGTGTTTATTGGCTTTCCATTCAAATATGAACCACCTACAATATTTACATTTACTTGCATAAATTAACTGACAAAATATTAACCTGTTTGATGATTTGTGCAATTGATTAGCTGGATATACTCTCTATTCAACCCTAAAATATATGCAATTGTATTGTTTCCCATGAATCTATGTCGACATTACTCTGAATTATACTAGTTAAAGTATTTAGATTTCAACATAATCGAAATATACATTTTCAGGCATTGCTGTTTTAATGAATGATTACAAATCTTATAGTTCACAATAACCCACCTGTATTGCAAATCTTTAGTTACCTTCATCAATGTTGAACGTAAATGATTGACTGTGCATATCAAGATTTTATGTGTTGTAAGTGAAGAATTCGATTTGACACTGGCCATCTAACTCCAAAGCTGGGAATTATACCAAATATGATTGTGATGAGTTAACACTTAATATCAATGTAATTGACATATTACTAAAGGTTGTAATACTACTTGTACTTATATGTCCTATTTATCATCACAAACTGTAAACATAAATGGACACAATTGATTGTATTTAGATATTGTCATTTTCATAATTATACTTTTATTGGTGTTTTAAAATAGTTACATATTTCAATTGGGGGACATAAACAACCTAAACTGTTGTAAAACAATGATAAATTTTAATTTTAATTAATGCCACCAATGTGTTTCTTTGTTTTGTATCGAATTTAAATCAACAATCATATTCACAAAGGTTAGGTTCCTTTGGTGAATTGTCTCTCTTATACCCACCTTGGAAATATGGAATAACCAGTTTCTTTAGATATACAAGAATATCTTTGTTTGTAATTGCAAATGTTGGAACACTATTTAAAATTTCTGTGTTTCTTTCCTCATTTGGAGTTTTGGTCCTTGTCCAACTTTATATGGTTTAAGATACATTCCTTTGCCACTTGATTTTGCTGACTTAGTAAGATCTGAAACTCCACCCATTAGGGGTCTGAGGGCTGATAATTTGGAAATATGAATGGTAAAATTCCACTTTCCTTAGTTGGTCATTTGCCTTGTGTTTTACTCCCATGCCTCTTTTCACTTTTGCTTGGGTTACTTTTTCTACAATTGAAGCACAGAGGTTTTCACCTGTGGATGTGGATGGGTTCTTCCATATACTTGATGATTTATTGGCTAGAATTGTATAGGCTATATGCCTTTGTTTCTAATTGTTTGCATGTAAACTATGTCATGGTCTTTACAAGCATTAGCCAAAGAGTTTATTCGTTGATCGTTCCATGCCAGATGTTTCGCAAGTTTATTACAAGGACCACAGTAATGTATTTCAGTAATTGCAATTCAAATGGTATATTATAAATCGATGTGTTCAATACTCCACATCCTTTTTGATGCATTTAGTATGAGCCATTGTTTTCAACTGAACATGAACATATATAAATAGACCTTCATTTATAATTTTGTCAGTATGTTATGTTACATTATGTTATACTTTGTGTATAAATAAACATTGTAAATCAAAGTGTGCATCTTCTGATAATTGTATCTAGAAAGGAAATGCAACTGAACAGTAAAATAGAATTCTTTTACCACAAAATATACATTGTATAATAAGTGGCAATTCTTCATATGGAAAATTTTGTCTTATTATATCAATGTTGGAACATCCAAATGGACTCATGTTTAAAAACATATGTGTCTTATAAGCCAATACACCAAGAAAAATATTTACAATTAGCAAAAAATTTGTCCTAAATTGAAGGAGTGCAACATTTCCCTTTTAGTAATAAAGATGATATTTTACCTCCGAATGAAGCATTGCCGATTCCGTATTTCCATTTGAAAATGTCTGGTGTAAACTCTAGGGTGAAATACAGCAATATTATAGTTTTGGTAGACATTCAAACATTGATTGTTATTATCTGTCCCGAAGTTATGCTTGTATTTCAAAACACAACGTGCACAATAATGGAAATGTGTTAATTTTATTTAAAATGGACAAACTGAATCTACAAGATATTTACAATGATCATATTATTGGCAAAATGTCATTAACAAAGTTAAAAGATATATGTTTTCACTGCTTGAAAGACAAGTATGGTTTTTGACAATTATGCATGCACTTCCCCTATATAAAAGCAGATATCATGAATTTGACAGTTTTATACTTTTGGATAAAAATATTGAGTATTTTAATGTTTGGAAATAGCGGTAAAAGACATAGTCATTACAATAGCTGATTAAAAAAAAATCACTCTAGGAATTGTGATTTGAATGGTCATATATTGCTTAATGTAGGTATGGGTGTTGAAGACAGTGATGCGGTAAATAAAGGCTTTATGGAAGACGTAGACACAATTACACTAAACATATTGAAATTGCAATTGGCCAATTCACAAGAGAAATTATTAAAGTTAATTGAAAGTATTACAAAAGTGTATATGAATATTATTAGTTACATTTTGGAAATATTGGCAAATGTGATTGCTGCACTGCAGAATATGGAAACTAGAACACATGAACTTTAAGACCTTTTAAAAAGTGTAATTAATTAATTGGTAACTGGTAGTATTGCAAAACAAGTTGAAACACGGATGGAAGAGATGTCACAATGTATACCAGTTGAATTGATCAATAAAACATCTGGTTTAGTTATTCAAACAGATCTTAAAAAGCAAAATGATGATTTGCTTACACCAATAAATTTTGTTTTTAATGACTTGAGAGTTAAAACTGTAAGTAAATTAAATGCAGTTTTAAGTTAAATCGATAAGATTGAAAAGGCACATAATACTCGACCTAGTTTTGCAGCTAGAAAACCATCACATTAATTTATATATACAAATACTGGAACTTAATGTAAACTAAAAAAAAATGTCTAACTCTGATTCGGAATTTCATAGTGTTATATCTGCTGTAAAGGAGAAATACTTGCAAGCTAAACAAGCACAAATGGAAAGGGATGTTTCACACAAGGAAATACTTAAACCTTTTACAATTATAATGGATACAAGACATTCTGCATTAACTAAGTCTATTGATACACCACCGGAAATTAAATCAGAAGAACAACTAAAGAAGAAGGAAAAGCAAATCCTTTCTCACTTAATGTGATGTTACTTAGCTATACAACATGCTTTGCATGTGCATGGTAGATTTTGAGTATATCAACATAGCAACATAGGGTTTCTTGGAGATTCCATTATAACATTCTTACCTCAAAATAGAATTCAAGTAGGAGATTATGAAACTGATGCGAGTGAAGGATTGTTTGAATTATTGTTTAAATCTTTCCAAATGGTTACTCTGACACTGACCTGGAGAAATATAAGGAACTTATAAATCGTACGAATGCAAGTAATCGTTGAGGAGATGAAGATCACCCGAAAATACATTTATTAGGCAATATTGTTGGAAGTGGAATATATAAAGATGAAGTTGGCGATCACTTTACTCCTGTATATTAGAACAATCCTAATGAGTTGATAAATAGATTAAAACTTCTCATCGCTTCGAAACAGTCAGTTAATAATTCACATACAAACGAAATTGTGTCTATTATTGAAGAGCTGACTGAAGAAGGGTATATTCGTAAGGCAGTTTAGTAAGATTGCTCGAAAAATGCATACCCCTACAAGAATAAAGAAGGAAAGGAATGATTTGTTTGTAGACAACTTGTGTGAAATGACATTGCTTCGAAATACAATAATGGATACAAGTATATTTTAACTGTAATAGACGTGTGTTCAAAATATGCATGGGGTATACCTGTGAGGAAGAAGACTGGAAAACATGTTACTGCTGCAATGAAAACCTTTTTAGATGAAAGACCACCAAGACTGGTCCACACTGACAAAGGAACAGAGTTCTTTAATACTTCTTTCAAGAAACTAATGTCAGAGTATGGGATTAGTCATTATGTAGTATAGTCTGAAATAAAAGCAGCTGTAGTCGAGAGATTCAACAAAAGCTTGAAACAGTTAATATACAGACATTTCACTTCGAATGAGACTTACAAATGGCCAGACATTTTTCCTGAAATACTGACATTTTATAAATCAAGATACCACCGAACTATCAAGATGTCACAATAAAAGGTTACAAACAATAGTTTGATGAAAACCATATATAATAATCCTAAAGTAATCGATGAGAGAAAATAAAAGTTTATGGTTGGGAAATATGTATGTTTTCCAAGGTGAAAGGTGTTTTTGCATATTAAAAATTATTTTGGTTAGACAGTCATATCCTAGAGTATTGTTGCATAGAAACTGAATTAAAATAGTTTGCACCATGAGAACCATCTTTTATTTTACTTCAAACATTTTTTACTTAGTATTTTCACAACAACACGACACTTTATAAGCTGCATCACTGTCATAGAAAACATAAGTCCATAGAGTACAAGATCCATAGACGGCACAAAGCAGTTGCTATAATTTGTCACATAAAAGCTAGTATAAGATTCTGCCACTATAGTATTGTATCTGACAAGTATATTATCTTGAAACCTTTGATGGCAAACCCAAAAAAAGGTGGTTTTTATGAATTTGAATTATTAAAAGTTATTCTCAAAATGAATATTTAGTTGATAAAGTTACTAAGAGGGGAAAACATAGTTCCGTGATTCGTTGGAAAGGGTTCACAAAAGCTCATTATTCGTTGGTGAAAAATAAAAGATCTTAAAATATTGTAAGACACTGTTTTTAAATATGTTATGCAATAAAGCAATTCGGTATACTAGGTGTGTTTTCATTTAATAAACTTACTGATAGTGGCAGGGTTGTAAAGTACACTTACTGTGTAATTACTCTTAATACCTGTGTAATTAATTATTCATTCCGCATGCTTGTAATTGTGTTGGTATTTGTAAATGATTAGTTTAATTGCTAATTTGTGGTGTTTGTATAGTAATAAGTGCATCTTACATATAATTCAATCAGTGTTTGTGATAGATTGTGTTTAAGTGATAATTTGCTGTGTTTGATTAGTAATTGTGACATAATTGTAATTAAATCAATATAAGTAATTGATGGGTTTTAGGTTGTAATTCGTGTTTTTAATTCACTTATCTTACAATGCTGGTTAATTTCTTGGAATACATTTCTGAGTTTTTAATTGATTTGTCCTGTTGTTTGTGATGAATTTCATATATTTATTTGCTTGTAATGCTGTAATTATTTTGTAATTCATTTCTATGGCTATTAATTGTAATGGATCAGTTTTAGGTGGTTATTCGTGTTTTTAATTCAATAATGTGACAGTGATGGTGAGTTTCTCGGAATTCATTTCTGGGTTTCAAATAATTTGCTCTGCTGTTAAATTATATTTCTTTACTTGTAATGATACAGTTCCTGGAACTGTGCAGGTTCAAAGTATGTGGGATGTAACTCTGTTTTTAATATCAATTGGGATGTGATATTTGAAATTTTCAATGGGTTGGCCGCCGCATAAAGCGAGCGTGGTGTGCGTGTTACAGGAAAGTGTGTGTGTGTGTGAGTGTGTGTGTGAGAGAGAGTGGGACAATGATCTCGAGTTCTGTAACAGGATCACTTCATTGTCTGCGTGGCTGACCTGGGCGCTGGTCGTGGGAGAGAGCAGACATCTCAGACATGCTGAGCTCTTGCTCATAATACACACAACTGTTATCAGTGACAGCATTCTTACTTATGTATGTATACATAGTAAATTAAGTTCGTACATTTATTAGATGTGTATTACCAGGAAACATGTAATGTATGTGTGTAACTTGGTGTGGGCCGCCACGAGTCGCTGGGGTCTGCCTGCTGCCGAGTCGCAGTGGGTCGACACATGGTGTGTTAGAGAAGGCTGAGGAGGAGAAACAAAGCACTAGCCTTAAATATAAGTTATGTGTGGTTAGTACATGTTGTCATTACGTGTTATATTGGTGGGGCGGTAAACTGATTTTGTACATGTTTTGTTAATATTTTATGTGTGTTTTTGAAATTGTATGTTTTGTTATGTGTGAAATGAGTTTGGTGTAATTGACACTATGTCGTTTCGTTCCTTGCTTGGGTGGGGCAGAATAATGCTTTTGTGTGTGTGAATTTCATTTATATATGAATCTGTGGTTCATCCGTTACATCTGGTTGTGTGGAATTAGTACATTTCGTTATGATTTGTTGCATGTGAAGTGTGTTTTGTGTTATTGTATTAACTCATTTCTTGCTTGTGTTTTAATGGACGTCATTTCGATGCTTGTTTCATTAGTAAGTGTGTATTTGATCGCGGGCCTTCATTGCGGCTAGTTTTACATTTCTAGTGTTTAATTGATTTGTGATAAATTATATAGGATTGTAAACTGACTTTGTGCATGCTTAATAATTAATTTTTACTTTGTTGGGTGGAAGTGTGGTCCATACCTGAAATTTTATATCTTGTTGTGTACGATTTGATTTTTACTTCGCTGTGTGTGAAATGCGACGTGTTTGTCAATTATTGATTTGATACTTAATTTATTATGTGTATGAAGAATGCAAACCATTTTTATGTCGCATTGAATGCAAAGATTAAATGTTGTGTGTTTGGTAATTATTTGATATTCCACATGATTTATATTTATTTCTGAGCTTGAAGTTTATTCAAACTATAAACTACATTATTTTAAAACAGTGAGTTATTACAAGTATCTAAATACTCAGTATGACCACACACAATTCTGTCTTCATGCTCCCGACACCCCTCCTGCCCCACCACTTAGCATTCCAGCTCAGTCCTACACCAACCTCCCAACGGAATGAACGTGTAGCCTCATTCTCGGGATCCATTCCTTTCTCAGACTTTGCCAATGATGAATCTATAGCTTCGTTATCTTTTCCTCTCTCCTACCCTCACACACCCACAGACTTCATTTCAAACTATGCTTCTGACGACGAAGGACCTCTGATGCTCCCTTCACGGAGACACTGATGTGGATGGACCTCATCTACTCCCGACCCCCTCCTCCCTACCCTCGCCCAATCACCGACCTCAGTACACAATACAACTCCGCCGACGATGGACCTACATTTAGCACATGCTTGCCCCAAAATAAACCTTATGCCACTCTTTCACCAAGCTCAATACGTATATACTGCTGCCCACACAACTCAGAGCTCATCGCCTGCAAGATGTCCATGGGGGAAGACCTATGCCGCTCTCCCAAAATAAACCTTATAAAATCAGTTTAACAATTACACATGCTATCAAAGTCGAAAAATAAATAAAAAACAATTTTTAAGTGGATTAATGATTAATCTACAATCCGATACATCGAATTAGCCTCGCTTCCCAAAACACTCTCACGTGCTTTACAACCACAGTCATCCCTATGCCAATTTTATGGGCATGTAGCCTCGCAGCAGGACCCCCATTTAATCCTAAACTGGTGTGCTACAACTACTAGTGGTCAACCATACAACCCTCATTACAGCGGTTTGAAATTTTTTTTGAGGATGAATATCTCTCAACATAAAACTGCTCCACGAATTTGAATCTCAGTTCTGTCAAAATTATATTTTGCAAAAATACAGTTTACAATGTCTGGTTCAGTATTTGAGTAAGGGTATATTTCTGATTACATTTTCTGCTTCTTTACTCAAGAAATTATCTTCCAAAACAATTGTTGGATTGAGGAGTGGGAGAGGGGCTAAAGGAGCTTGAGTTCCTTCCCTGGAAGTTTAATTTAAACTCGGTAAAGCATTATTATTTAAAGAAGTGCACTGTTAATAGTGCAGTAGTAATACATTAATTTAAAAGTATTCTGATAGATGATTCATGCAGTAATGAAATTTATATGAAGCACTGCAATTAATTTGCAAGTGGTACAATCGTAAAGTATAGAGTTCCACTCTTCAAGTAGCCCCCTTATTTACGTTCTTACAAACATGTACAAATAACATCAATTTATCAATATGCATATATACCCACATAAACATACCTAGAAAACATGCAAAATTCTCACTAATTTGCAGATAAATATAAAAATTAAACAATAAAAATTTGGGGGGAAATTGGCTGTAGCATTGTTGTTTGGTAAAATATAGTATGTTAATAACAATTGCTTCAAAATAATGTTAATGCATTTATAACATTAACGATTCAGTATGGCGACTGCTGGTAGAATGTACTGAACTGAGTGATAGTGTGATGGTGTAGGGGGGGGGCCCTTCACCATCTCACTATCACTCAGTTCAGTAAGTTCAGTCAGTTCGAATGTTAACATTAAACAACTTCCCCTTGATTTGCCTCTAAAGGGGAAAACCAACCAATATGAAGGAGACCAGTAGTATATGGGCAGGTTGAGGGCAATCCATTTTTTGCCCTAAATTCCCTTAATTTTCAATTTTTTATTTTAATGATCAATGTTTTCGCATGGATTTGACCCGGTTTCTACCTGTTTTTCAAGCCTAAAATCTACCTTAAAAAAACTCTAAAATGACAATAAAAAGCCTCTAAAATATGGATTTTTTTCAGCTCTTTCAAAAGAAGAGTATATGGCAGATATAAAAAGCATTTTTTTTTTAATTTCAAGGTGATTTCCTTAATTTTTAATGTTTTTTTTTCTTATTTTTCAAAAAAATTTACATGGTTTTTCATGCTTTAAAAAGTGGCACGAAAAACAGTTTAATTTTATGCAATGTAGTTACTTTGATAATTAAAAAACACTTAATTAAGCTTAATTTTATACAAAGTAAGCAAATTTAGGCCAGATTTGTAAGTAAAACTCGAGTAAATTTTAAATCAAGCAAATTTAAAATCAAGCAAATTAATAATATAATAAGCCAAAGTCAAGTCAAAAATAAGCCAAAAATCTAGTTAATTTAAGCAAAATCTGCAAGCAAAATCAACAATCCAAAAAAAAGTAGCATTATAAATTTGATGAAAAAATCCATGAATTCAATGAATTATGATACATTTTAAGAGAATTCTACATAATATATGAATTTTCCATTTTCCATTTCTTTTAAGCATTTATATATTAAAAAACTTGTTTCTCATTTATTAATTTCAAACTATTTTTAACAAATATATTTCTATATCGATCTGGCAATGTAATTTTATACTTCCCATATAGAATATAATGATTTTTTTACGAAACTAAGATTCGTAAAATTGAAAACCTGTATTGGCATACCAATGATTATTTTCGAGGTTTTGTAGTTTAGTCAAGTAGAATGAATTGTTTAACTTGTAGAGCAGCGATTCTATTTTTGTTTTATTTATAAAGAAAGAAATTTAATGAGATAAAGAAAAACAAAAATTATTTAACGTTATAAGAATTGAATTGTAATTAATAGTTACATTCTCACTATTCTAAAATTTCCAGCAGCATTTTGTATTCTTCTTAATAAATTTCTTTCTGTATAAATAACAATGTAAATTAATAAAATAGTCGATCATTGTAATAAGTGCTGTGAATTATTACACATAGAAAGTTATTCATTACATAAAGACACAAAAGATAATCAAATTAACACCTGTAAAAAATGTTCTGCTGAATATGGCAGAAAATATTGTGATAAAAAAATAGAAAGTTGTATTATGCGAATGTGGAAAATATATTTATAATCTATACCTAAAAAGCATAAAAATAAAAAATCACACATTACATTGGTAGATTTCTAAAAGAAATTAAACATGGTAATTATCTAACAAAGACATATAGAGTATATAATGAGAATAAATCTATAAAATCATTTTCTCCTCATAAAACTACTAAGGACAAATATACAACATGTAAAAAATGTTTTAATGAGAACTATTATCATATTAAGAAGTTAAATAGTTAAAAACAATATCATTAATATCATAACAAGAAGTTAAGTAATTAAAAACAATTACATTATTATCAATAATTAAAAGCAATTTTATTATTTAATAATTAAAAGCAATTTCATTGTTATCAATAATTTAACTTTTTTTCCGAATTGATTCCTTTATATTTATCATTTTCTTTATATTTTTCATTTTCTTTATAAATTTTTATTCCTATTAAACTTAACAAAACATATCGGCGAGCAATTCAATAAGTAAGTTGAGTGAAAAAAGACTGGTGGAGTTAAGAACTATAGCTAACAGTTTAAAATAAAATATATACAAGTTAGGAAAAGAGGATTTAATTAGAAGTATTACTACACATCATATTCAAAGACTAGAATATAAAATTAAACAATCTATGGACATTCTATATAATTTAAAAGCCTGAGAATTAAGACTTAAAGGTAAAAGTTTTAAAATAAAAATATACAGAGACTAATAAAAATGAGTTAATTACAGCTCATATAAAATTTATTTTAAATTAAGAAACAAGGATAATTTTACAAGTTTGCCTTTTACAAAAGGCAGATTAATATATAATAAAGCAAAAAAAAAAAGTATTAAAAGAAATGTTTCCTTTTTCTGATAATGTATTTGTAACCCCAAGAAACAAAAGTACTCGAAATTCAAAAAATATACCATTCTCAATTACCTATGTTAAAGAAGAATATAAATGTTTAGGTGAAATATTTCCTTTTAAACCAAATTTTTTTACAAGTGTTTGGAAAAGAGACTACCATTCGAAATTCATGAACTCAATCACAATTTAACTGAAGACTTCAAAAATTGGAATACAAAATACAGTATTCGCATAAATGTTTTAGAAGGCAATTCTATAGAAAAATAAACGCTGTGCAAAATGCTATTCAACAACAATGAAAGCAGTAAAAAAAAAAACTGATTATAACATGGTGATCAAATGAGAATATATGCAAATATTCAGAATTTTCACAATACAATTTCGTCCACTAGAAATCACAATTTAAACACCGAAAATTTACTTCATCAAATTGAAAGAATAATTACATCCAACATAAATGTATATATAAACTATATTGTTTTTGACATTGATGTTTACAGTGTTCTAAGAGGAAATGGAGGCAGACGAAAAAAATTGTTAATTGACTAATGATATAAATACAAAACAATGTATTAATAAAATTCACAATACAGATAATTCATGTTGCGCCAGAATAATAAATACAGCTTTAACACACAAAACTAATATAATTTTGGATAGAGAATTAACGGAAAACGAACTTATTTACATTAGAAAGGGTAGAAAATTCCAAGAATAATTGGCTCGTGCACTTTGTGGCAGAATGGGTTAAAATTGTTAAAAAGGTTTCAGTTTGGAAGATATTATGGATGCAGAAAAGTTTCTGAATGTTCGAATTAAACTTGTTTCAGATGCACATTTCAACTCAATTATACAATCTGGTTTTAAAAAATCAACAAATAATTATTTGCTATTTATACAGTGAACATTATGATGTGATTAATAGTATGAAAGCATTTCTAGGAAGCATTTATTATTGTAAAACATGTGACATACAGTAAAATAATACAGACCAGCACAATTGTGAGAAAAATAATAACATATATGTAATTTGTGCAAAAATCCACAACACAAAAAAGTTTGGGAAGATGGAGAACGAATTAGAATGTACTGTCAAGAATGTAATAGATATTGTTTTGGAAAAAAATGTGTTTCTAATCACGAGGATGTGTGTAAGACAGTTTATAAGTGTAAAACGTGTAACAAAATATGCTTGAGAAATAAACGACACATTTACTGTAATTATAAATGTTGGAATTGTTTGGAATTTGTGAAAACCGATGAACAAGAATGTTACATGCAAAAGAGACTACAAAAGAGCTGTTTTTTTCAGATTTTCCTGTATTTGTAATGGTAAATCACAGGAAAAATATATTCACTTTTCTTACACAGAAAAATACTACTTTTCTGACTATGAATATACTGGTTTTCACACACCAAACTTTATATCTGTTTAAATTTAAATGGTATCAAACACAATTTTAAAACAAATTACGATATTTGCGAATGGGCTATATATGCTGAAAACATTGGATGTACATTTATTGCCCATAATTCCAAAGGATATTATTCATATTCTATATTAAAGTACTGTGTTAGAAATAGTATAAATCACGAAGTTATGTACCAAGGTTAAAAAATAATGATGCTCGCACTCGCAATAACACAGTTTGCCATAAAAATAATTGGTAGTATGAATTTTATTCAAGGAAGTCTTGCGGCATTTCCCAAAATGGTTTACAAGAGCTAAATGATGGTTATTCTCCACACTTTTTCAATGTACCAGAAAAACAAAATTTCATTGAAAAAATACCACCAACAAAATATTATGGAGTCACACAGTGAAACAATAACAACGTAATTTTTTTTAATGGCATGTTGAAAAAGTACAAGAAAAATATAGTTTCGATTTCAAAAAATAAATTGCTGAATATTGTGATTCTGATGTTAACATTTTATGAGGTGGTTGTCTTAAATTTAGAAAATCATTTTTAGAAATAGCAAATATAGATCCTTTTCAATACATAACATTTGTGAGTGTTTGTATGTTTACAGATCCAATTTTATTTTGGAAAATACTATTGAAGTAGTTAAAGAACAGAAAAAAGATTTTTTTTGTATAGAATCAATTTTGTGGTAAAAAAAAATTTCCTAATATTCGTCACACTCTAAATAGTGGTGAAATAGCAATTTGTGGAGCAAAAGTTGACGGTTATGCTAATAAAAAAAACAATATATTATCATGATTGTTTTCGGCATGGTTGCCCTATTGTTATTCTCCAAACACAATAAATAAATACAACAATGAAAATATGGTGGTAATGTTTACTAAAACAAACAATAGCACTACAAAATTTGGGCTTGCAAATGAAAAAACAAACACATTTTCTTCAAAAATAGTTTAGAAAAAAATAAAAATGTAATAGAACCATTACAACCTCGAGATGCATTTTTGGAGGCAGAACAAATGATAAAAAAAAAAAAAGTTTTAGGGAAAATATGATGATACATAGATATATGTAGTTCGCATCCAACAGTAATGTTTTATGATTATTATTCGGTTGGGCATCCAATTAAAATATTGACCAAATGTAAAGTTTTAGCACCACGACATTTATGTCATCCAGTGCTTCCGATTAAGAAAGAAAAATTATTGTTTACTTTGTGTTTAAAATGTGTTGATGAGAAAAAAGGACGATGTAAACACAATGATGAAGAAAGAGCATTAAATGGCACTTGGACAACATTAGAACTAAATAAAGCTATCCAAAAAAGATACAAAGTATTTCCAATTCATGATGTTTGACATTTCAGTCAAATAAGTAATAATATATTTAGAGATTATTTTAAAAAATTTATGAAAATAAAATTGTAATCTAGTACTTGGGAAAACGATTATAATTCAAAAGAAGAAGATATTCATGCAATTAAAAATGAACACAATATCGATTTATAAATTGAAAAATTTGAAACAAAAATTCCTGGAAAAAAGGCTGTTGCCGAAATTTGTTTAAATTTTCTTTGGGGCAAGTTTGTACAAAGACAAAATTTGTTAAATGCACAGTTCATTTATAATGCTCGACAAGAGTATGAAATTTTATTGGACGATACAACAGAGGTTACTAATGTGGTTTATATTATTGACAAAATAATTCAAGTTTCATGGTGCTATAACAATAATTATATAAAAGATAACACTTCAACAAATATATTATAGCAACTTTCACTACTTCAAATACTAGATTAAGATGATATGAAATGTTGGATAAATTAAATGATAAAGTAGTATATTATGACACAGATAGTGTAGTTTACATAGATAATAGTAAAAAAAAAACTGTTAAAACAGTATGTATGCTCGGCGAATGGACAGATGAATTTGGAAATAATGATCATGGCATCATATGAATAAGCAATGGTCCAAAAAGATATGGCTATGAAACTTTTTTGGGGAAACAAGTTATAAAAAATAAAGCATTCATTCTAAATCATGAAAATGCTTTGAATTTGAATATGAAATCGATGGATGAATTAGTACAAAAACTAAGAAAAAGTGATTATGAAAAATAATATGATTACAAGAGATAAGAAAACAAAAAATATGGTGAATAAGTTTATGGCAAAATAATATAAGTTTGACTATGACAAATGTATGATTTTGAATGAAAAATATATTATAGATACATAACCATAGGGATATTAAACAAATAGTTTTTTATATATGCATAATTTTATTTTATATTTATTTATAATTTTATGAATAGTTCATTTTTATGTATAATTTTATATTTTCTAATATATATATGTATTTTATTTCTACTTTTAAAGATTCAAAAATTTGTAATATTTTTGACATATTCAGTTTCTTAAATAATATCAATATCAGCATAAACAAAATCAAATAGCTTTCCATATTCATCTTTAATTTCGAAAATAATATGATTAAAACATTCATTAAAATTTGAAAAAAATGGATATGAAAGTTCATAAATAATATAATCTCTAAATCCATACATCATTTTCAGTAGAAAAATAGTGATTATTTGTGTTTCTGAATTATTAGAGTCATATTTTTTAACAGGCCAAATGCCAAGTTGCAATTAACATTAATTTTTTTAATGAGTCAAAATGAGGTATTTAAGACCCTATAACCAATTTTTTCTTTTTCAATAATCATATTTCTTTCAAAACCAAGAATATCCGATATTTAATCATTAAATTTAATATCAAATTTACATTTAACCAATATTTTATTTTTTGCATTCTCTGATGTTAGTTCAATGTTATTAGTTGAAAATGGTACAATTGAATTTATAATTTCTTTTAATGATAAAATATTATATTGTCCTCTAGGTATATTCATAACTTTTTTTATCATGCAATGTTATAGTAATGTTGTATACATTAGGTGTTACAAATTTTGTATGAAAACTTATCAGTTCAATCGATTTATATTTATTAACATTATAATTGCATTACTTCTTTAGTATGGAACTAATATTTGTTAACCGGAATACTTCATTCTCCATTTAATAAAAAATAACTAATTTAATGACAAAAGTTGATCAGGTTGTTGGTGTTTTAATTAATGAAGAAAAAAAATGGAGGACTTTTGCCTGACAACAAGAGAAGCATAATAGTAGGCCCAAGTAACTGTGGAAAAAATTAATTTGATGATAAATTTTATTTATAAGAAAGGATGGTTAAATTTTAATAAATTGTAGGTTTGCTCAAAAGTTTAAATCAACCCAATATAATCAGTTACAAAACGATTTTGATGAGTTATCCAAAGAATTTAAAGAAAAAATGGAATACTTTTTAATAAAAATGATGAAATGATTCCTTTAGATCAATGTGAAAATGATTCTCTTGATATAATTGATGACGATATTTTTGACAATCAATATATAATTTGCAAATATTTCAATAGAGAAAGACATAAAATTCAGGTGTATTTTTTAAAGCACAAATTTTTTGAAAATACCTAAGCAATTGGTAAGAGATAATTCAGATTTTCTATGTATATATAAACAAAATGATACTAATTAAAAAATTATTTTAATGGTTTTATTGCTGGAGACATGACTTATGAAAAATTCAAAGAGATTTGTACAAATTGTTGGGATGAATATAAGGTTTTATAATATATGATTTGAGTAAAAAGTTAAACATGGTAAGAACAGAAAAAAATCAAAGATATTACAAATTAATAACTCTGTCTCAAGACTAGATATTTAAATGTTGTCCAGTTCCATCTCTTTAAAACACAAGGTTTTTTATCTGCTTTCTGCGGCTGCCAGCAGAGTCAAGATATTGCATGCCAACACTCGCTGACCTCGAGCATGCTCCACATTGATATCAGCAAACTCTTGTAACAATAGGAAAAAACATTTGTAAAATGCTGCAATCTAGTTGCGACACATCCAACACTTGGTGGGGATGATTCATGATAAGAAGTTTACAATTCATCACATTGAGTATCTCGCCATAATAGCTCAGTGGTTAAGTGTTCGACATAATTATAATATTTGTAGGTTCAAATCCCAGAGCTGAGTTGATAATTTATAGTATGGGTATGAATGTGCCCATACCCATATTATAAATTATGAACAAAATTGTTCATTATTCGAGCTGAAAAACGAAAAAAAATTGCTCATGCTTCTTACATCAATGAATGGAGTTCAAGATGCAATTATTTGGTACGCCTCAAGCTCCAGCAAAAAACAATACTACATTGTAATATATCAGGTGTATAGCTGGAGTGTCTCAGGTGGTGAAGGCGCCACGTCATCTGAGAAAGCGTACCAAGAATTTAAAAAAAAATACAAATTTAAAAACTTCCCATTTCTTCCTTTAAAAACATAACACCATAGACCTGCCAAGTGATGAGATTGGAAGTTCTCGAATGGAGTTTTGGTGGTATCACAATCAAGGCCATAAAAATAAAAAGGTCCCTGGTGCAACATTAGGAACCATGTTTAACATTTTTAAAATTTATTAAGAAATTTTTACATAATTAATTTGGAAAATTGGTTTAAGACTTTGGTTTTCTTTATTTGAAGAGAAAATTATTTTAATAACAAATTAAGTTTTATGTTTTATTTATTATGGAATATCACCCAGTATGTGCATAATTGAGTGGTTTATTAAAGAACCACAACTTAGATAACACTGAAATTAAATATGATATATCACATGTTTTAGGAGAACATTTTAATATGAATATTAAACATTTTAGAATATTTTTTTCATTATACTTTAGACCCATACAATTTACAGGCCTAAATTATTTAAATTCACAAAACGGCTCTTTTATTATTCCAAGAGTTATGAGAATTAACAAAACCCAACCATTTAACAAAAATTTTATCAAATTTGGTTTGTAAAACTTTTTCAATCAAATATTTATTGTGCTCATTAGTTTTCATAATTTTGTATTCATAAAAATTTCCTTCTATTTATTCTCCATTAATATCTTTTAGTTTGTAACTAGGTACATAATAATTTAAAACTTTAAAAAATAATAAATAATTCTGTTTTTCATTTAGGAGTATAACCTTTTTCAAAGATTTGTTTAATTTTGCTTACACTAACATCACCAACTTTGTATTTCGTTTTAGTAAACATCTATTTTTGACATATATTTTTTTCAATTTTAAAATTGACTTCAATGGGTTTCACACCATTAGTTCTATGTTTTGTATTGTTTTATTGTTTTACTGATTAATCTAATATATTTTCCATTTATAATTAAAACCAAAAGCAAACTTTTTCCATATTTTATTTTTCATTGTGCAATTAAATATTTCTACAACACTAGCTTCCAGTTCACTGAATGTACAATAATGATTAATGTTATATTTCTGCACAAGTTCTTAAAATGTTTTACTATAAAATTTAAAACCTTCATCACTCTGTATATTAATAGGTTTCATTTTCATCAATATGCATTCTAAACCATTTACTACATTTTTGGCTGTTTTATCTTTTATGGGATAACAAATGCATATTGTTGAAAAACATCACTAATTGTCATAATAAACTTATATCCATTATTTATATGTGATATGCCTTTTTAATTACCAGTATCAATCTTAACAAGTTAATTTGCCATAAATCATCAATTCCATATGAATTTTCTTTTCTTCTTGGGAAATTATTTCTTGCTGGTTTATATAATTCATTCTCTTACATTGGGATTTTTTTAAATTTAATGTTGATTTATAAGAATTACATATTGAACATTTACTTTTCTAAACTTATCATCCATTTTTCGTATTTTCATTTTTTATTTCCTTATTTTCGTAACTCTCTTAAACTTCAAACACTATGCGTTCTTCTTTTAATAGTAAAAAATACAGCTATTCTTTATATTTATTCTTAATATTATTTATTATGTTAATTCTTACGGATATTCCTATTATAGTCAACAACCTATCATGACGAAGCTGTATATCTTATTTGATTCAAAAAATTAAACTATCACCCCATTTGACATCAAAAAGTTTACAGTAACCTATTTTTATTTTCGATTAATATGAACTTCCAAATTATCATAATGTAAAGCTAAAGTATCAGTAATTATTTTATAACCAGTTCAATCCATCATAAAGGATAAAAAATTTATTTCATTATATAATTAAAATATATTTTCCTTTTTATTCCACTTTGCATGTAAATAAAATATATGAGATTTCTCTTAATTACATTTTTTTAATTTTTGAGTTAACAAATGTATCACAATAAATCGTACCTGATTGGTTTAAATTTTGTAATTTATTAGCTATTTTTTATCTAAAATATTTTATTAACTGTGTCTTTTCCATCTACAGGATCAGCCATATTAATAATTCTACGATTATGAATATAAATATAATCTTTTGAATAAACCAAAACTTTCTTAATTTATTTTGTAAAGCACAAACAATAATATTGTATTTTGAATCTGCATATGTTTTTAATGCATAATCAGAAGGAATATTATTGACTTTTATTCTACATATTTTTTAATGCACAGACAGAAATTTCTTTATCAAAAAATATTTTATTTACTACATCTTTTTATAGTCTGCTAAACTAGCAGTTCTGTGATTTTGAAGAGAAGCAAAATTTTTTGTATAGCAAAACAATTCAATTAGTTGTTCTTTTAAAGCAGAAGCAATAGTATCGAATCTTGAATTTACATCATTTTTTAAAGTAGAAGAAGATGCAATAGTAGTGAATCTTGAATTTACACCTTTTTTTAAGCATAATCAAAAACAATAATTTTGTGTATTGAATCTATATATATTTTTTAAAGCATAAACAGAAGCAATTGTTTACTATTTTAAATCTACATCTTTTTTTAAAGCATAAGCATTATTGTCAATGCTGATATTAAAAAATTTAATTAATAATTTCCCAAACATATATGTAGCTTAAAAATAATAAATTATATAATGAAACCTAAAAACTCTCGAAAAAAAATTAAACAATTAAACGGAGATGTTCACAAATAAATTAATTAAAATTCTGAATTTGATTATCATTGAAATAAACATTTCTATTTGTGAAATAATTAATTAAAATGCAAGGAATATTTCATCCAGATGAATAAAAATAGTAAACATTATAATTTTCTTTAAATTAACAAAACCAATGGGTACCAGGTTTTGATTAAATGTCAAAATTAACCACAGTATATCCATTTCTGTGGATTCTATTTGGTAATTCATCAATCATAAAAGCATTTCTGAAATTTTTAATATTTAGTATTTTTACATATTTTTCAATATCAAAATTAGATAATGGTGACATATTGAAAAAATTTGGTCTACTTGTTTGCAACTAAACCACTTTCTAATATTATTTTCCATTGCTAAATTGTGTCTTCATTGTTCTTTTAATTCTTTTTTTGCTTGTTCAACAGAATTATAAATTCCACTAGCTCCTCCAACTAAAGCTCCAAGTGCAGCTAAAACTGGAATTACATATGATAAAAAAAACCATCATGATGTAAGCCCTTCCCAAGAATTTTCTTTTAGTATTCTTTTTATTAATAGTATTGGCAAAGTTAATTTGAAACCCTTGCCTTCTTTCAATTTTTTATTTTTTCTCTCAAGTTGATCTTTTGTTACAAAGTTATCTATACACAAATCTCTTGATTCGTCAATGTGTAGATTGAAAATTATATTTATCTTCATTTATTAAGAAAAAATATTATTACTTAATAAATTTATATACCACATCCTAATTTTCTTTTTGTAACTATAGTTTAAGCAACAGCTTTGGAAGCCATTTTTCTTAAATTGGAGTAATTTATCTAACATAATCGGTTTTGCTTCTTTTTGTAAAAATTTGTCAGCTGCATGTCAAGATTCTAAATCTTTATGATCTCCTTTTCCAATCTTTTGTTTAATTTTGTAAATGGTCCACAATTATTAGAGCTTGGCAAATGCATTTCAGGCAAATTTAAATTGTTTAATGCCCAATTTATTATTCCTCGACCATGATGTTCTGAATTCCAAAATTAAAGTGGAATTAAATTTAAAACTTTTATAAGATATGCAATTCCTTTTGAATTATTAATAACAAATTCAGAAAACTTTTTGTTCAGTATATACACTATGCTTACGTTTTCATTCTAATAATTGTTATTTACAACATTTTCTTCGCCATGAATTACTATCAATTTATTAATCAATTTTCTAACATCGCCCATCCAAACGTATTCGTCTGGTAAAATATTGCAATTTTTTATACCTTCTCCAGATCTAGGAGTTCTTTGGAGAATCATTCTTTCAGGTGTGTTTGGCACTGATCTTGATTGTTATTTTTATATATAATTATCATACATTGGTTTCATTATATTTTTGTACTTCCAACTTTTATTCGAGTTTACATTCATTGTTGGATTATATTCTTGAAATGCAGCATGGGTTGACAAAATAATATCTCTGTAATTTTTTAAGTCATCTGTGTGTTCATCTTTAAGATCTGATTGTTTATTTCTGTTAACAAATTAGGAAGTCCTTCTATTCTTTCATATTCTGTAAATTTATTATTTTCTTCATCCTTAACAAATAGTTTATCACCATGTATCATTACTTTTATGCCCATCTCCTCGTAAACCGTATTGTGTTTTAATAACATTAATTCTAGTAATTCAGCAAGCAAAGAAGAAGTGTATTCGCACTGTTATTAAACTTTTCCTGAATTACAATAATGTAAATCATGCACCTGAATACACAAACAAATTTTAACAATCAAACAGATTATAATACTACAAGTATTTGTATTGCCAAGGCGATAATGGAAAATAAATGATGTAAAAAACATTTCTTAAACATCCAATGAAGGGAAAATGTGTTCTGTAAGCAAAATGTAACAAAATTAATGTTTGAAAATACTTTTGTGTTATACTGACTTTACAAATGCCTGAATTAAAATATCCATGTATGTTTTATTCTAAAATGTAATGTTTACTCAACTTTCTTTATGTGCATTTAACAATCAAATCTAAATGTGTTTGCACATAAATGTTTGTGTGCAGGATATTGATTAAATAAACATTAGTAATTTTAAAGTGATTTAATACATAAAACTCTGTAAAAGAAATATTATTCAGATGTAGTGTTTTTAAAACGAATAATGCAATCGAATTGGTTCCTGGAATCGCCTATTACTACATATAAAAGGTGATGTCTTGCAGTTTCATTCTGGTATAAAAATAGTATGGAAGTAACGATGTCTTTGCTGTGGTGCTTGTGCTGAAAAGAATGTACAGTTCTGTGGAACTTACAATGACATGAAAGAATGACCTGTGGAGGATTGAAATATTCATGAAAACAATTTCATTGTGATTTCTGCCAGAAGCAGTTTTCTCAGAGTGATACTTATGTAGACATTGTAAAACTTGCAACACTGGTTCTCCACCTCCAAATGTTCCACAATATCCTCCACAATCTGTTGCACATACACCACAATCTGCTCCACAATTTGCTCCACCTGCTTGACAATCTGCTCCACATGCTCCACAATCTGCTCCATATTCTCCATAATCTGCTCCACATTCTCCACAATCTGCTACACAATCTGCTCTACATGATCCGCAATCTCCTCAGCAATCTGCTCAACATGTTCCATAATCTTCTGTATAATCTGCTCCAAATACTCCACAATTTGCTCCACATGCTCCACAATCTGCTCCACAATCTGCTACATATGCTCCACAATCTACACAGCACTTAACATTTCCAGTTCCACCCATTGCATTTTCTCAAAAATGTCGATATATTAATTCAGTGATGAAAAGTAATTCGATTTCAAACTCTCCAGCTTCAGTGAAAAGTTTATAATCCAATCTCAGATAAAAGATACTGGCCACTGCATTCGCCGGCAGTCTAACTGAGGCACAGATATTTAATGATGGGATTAACACTAATGCAGATTTTTCTTTTTTTTCTCATTTTTTCTCGAGGTGCAGCATTCCTCTGATAAATTTAACTACAGTATCACCTCGCTCTATTAGACTTTGCATTACCGTAGCATGTAAGTGTGTTAAATCCATCACGTCAGAGGAAGACGATGCAAATACTGTCTATTTTCAGAGCAATTTCCTTCCCTTTCTGCATTCTTCCGATTCTGGTGATCTTTATAACAATAACATAGTACCTTACCCAACTACCAGACTAGAAGAATTTAGTATGTGTGGTTCAGGCTGGACTTTATGACTCATGTCATATGTGGGATTTCATATCTCCCAATACAGAGTGTTCACCACTGGTAACAAGCACACTAAGTAATTCAAGTTTATTAACAATAAAAAGGCATGTAATCTGGCACTGCTTCATTACTCTCTTTGCTTCACCCTCATCGGCTCTCAAGACCTCAGTTTGGAGAGCCACTCAAATCCTTCACTTGCTCCGATGCACAGATAATATTTTTGTACAAGGTTTTAATACAATTTGAAATCTGTAAATCGAATTGTGTATCCCTGTGGGGTATTAAATAATATATGTCAAAATTTTTTTTCGCAACCTTGCACTGAGTGTCATAATAAATTCAGCTCTGCTACCTGCAACACCACCAATGCGGTATTTAAATGATACAATATCATCTACAAGTAAATTAAACTTCCAGCCATATCAAGAGGGAACCAATCGACAGATATTGTCTTAAAATAACTTATCTGAAAGTCTAACAGCCAAAACCCCATCTAGGATCCGCTGTGAACTTCTCACAGATTTGAGGGTAAAGAGTTTGTCTCTCTGCGGCAACATCTATATGTTTTCAATATTGTTCCCCGGGTGTTGGAATGACTACATCACCAACTATACGTCATCAAACACGCAGAGTGTAATGCTGGAATATCTATTAAATAAATAAAGAACTTTTGTGAAACTCTGTTATATATAAATAAGAATGTGAATGTTTGTATACGTAAATAAATATTTTAAGAAGAATGTGATATTTGTATAAGTTATGTAAATAAATATTTTGATGTTGAAAAATAGAATTGGGATATATTTAAAATGTGTTTTAAACTAAATGTGTGTTTCATTTGTCTCCAAACAACTGTAGATCTGGAATTTTATAAAACATATATATATATTAAAGAAAAGGTGAGTCAATGTTTTCGCAAAAAAATAAATATAATGTATTTTTTTATCCCCCAGGGGCCATAACTTAATACATTTCTTGTGTAAAGAAGATTTATTTATATGTGTGTGTCACCTTTTCACAGATATATCTTGATGAATACATATCAACATAACAAAATAAAAACTACCTCATTAGTTGATATGTTTTCAGTGAGCAGAAGTATTTGGGTGTGAACAGAATACATACTTCATTCACTCGATTAAATGAGTGTGTGTTCGCAAGAGCTGGCGAATAACTTTGACCGCATTCCATAAGAGCGAGTAATACTGTCTCACTGTGAAATCAGTTTGTGTGAATAATACCCATAATAACGAAACTGTTAATATTTAACGCAGTAAAGATTTGGAGAATCGCAATAGAGCAAATGATTTTATGCCTTAACAGAAAACAAGACAAAAATGATTTTACTGATACTATACAGGTTTTTAATACATGCATAAAATATAGTTAATGGGTGTTATCAGACACATATGGTTTTCTTGGGTTACTTAAAACACCTCTATCAGCATTTATTGCATAAATCACTTAATTTAGTGCTTATTCAGAAAGCAAATGTATTTGATGCTTTGCATGAAGGATGTAGGATTTCTACATCTAGGGTATGCTCAGAACACGTATAAAGCCATAGCATTGGTAGTAGTAGCCCTTATCCTGAGCAAGACAGGCTGGTTGCTTGAAGACAGAGTAGCAGGGTGGTGCATTCCCCTTGACAGAGGAGCGAGATCGTCGCTCCTCGGCTGGCGCTCTGTTTCAGGACAGAAAAGACGAACAATGAAATGGGAGGGAGGGGAGTAGTAGCTTCCTTTGCCAACCCCACCCCCTTTACTTGTCAGCGTTCCAGCAAGTGCATTTCAGAGTCTCGTCAACCCTACCTCGCTATACACACCACCGCTCTCCACTGTTGGGACTAGCATCTCACAGGCAGCTAGAATCTGGCAGCATCTTCCACGACGGTTTAGGGATAGCGCACACAGTAGTACCGGGACTCGATCCAGCCTAAAGCGGTCACCCATCCTGTTTACGTGCATGCACCAACTCCATGCTTCGCCTGGCTGCGAGGTTACCCATAAGTTTGCTAAGTGCTTTCTTGATCTATCTGGCGAGGTTTCACACCTCGCTTACAGTCTTTGTAGCAATATTTTTCGAAATATTTTCGTGTGTCAATAATTTTATAGTTTTTTCTTTTTTTAAGCATTTATTATGTCGAGTGTGTTTCTGAGGTTCGTCTACAAGAGTTCAGAGGATTTTCAACTACCGTTGTGTTAACTAGTGCAGCAAATTTCCGAGCCTTAACGGAAGTTGTGTTAACATATTCGGCTCGATGTAGTGCATTTACGTACTTATATATTTTTTAAAAATGTAACTTACTGTTGATTTTATAATTTTTCTTTGACGAAGTTTCTGGACTGTTTAATTATCATTCGTACATTTATTAGTTTTTTTTTTTTTAATATCCTATGTTTGGATAAAGTATTGTGGGACTAAGTCCTTCATGGTAAACTTAAATGGAAGTTGTGTTTAAAAAATTCCTTTATATTTAAATTTTTGACTTGGGGTAAGTGTTTGAATTCATTTTAGGTATAATTCAGAATGCGAGTATCTCTTCTTTTTAGAAATCTTTACTTGTCCATGTTAACTGGAAGTGCTGAATCGTTCCATATTAAATCATGATTATGTGATATTCCAGTTTTTAAGTTACCTCATAACTATACAGAGATGTCTTCCACACGATACTGGTCTCCCTATACTTAATTGCAAGTTTTATTGTTAGTTAAAAAGTGAATTATTTTTAATTATAGGGAAATTTATTCAAAGCAATAATCTGTTACATTTGTTTCCTTTTAATATTATATTTCTTGGAAAATTCTTTATGTTAAAATCAATTAGAATATTCCGAAGTCATTTATTTCTTAAGTTATATTTTTTCCAGAAAAAATCTTTGGGCAGGGGGGGGGGGGGGGGGAACTGCAAAGTTTTTCCAAATTATGTGTGTGACAAAGAAAAGGGATTATTGATCCTGCTTTAACAATTGGAGTCAACATTGAAAAAAAGAGTGGGGAAGACAACAAGTGAGATAGGAGAAAACTTAGGTCGGTGTTCATTGCGTATTCCTAACAAGACTTTCATCTAGTTTCTCTTAAACATTCGGAATGCGCTTGAGCATCCTACACATGGGGTCAGGTTCCAGTGTTATACTTTCATTTCCTCTGTAGCATTAGATTCGCTAATAATACCATTGGAAGAAATTAAATTACTTTTTTGAAAATTTCATCTAATTTCTTTTATAAGATCTTTCAGTGTATTGTATGCTATGCGATGCAGGAGTTGGTAGGTTTCGATAGAAGAGGTGTAAAAAACAATTTTTCGAATTAGCGAAAGTTATTCGGAATCGATCAATTGGAATTCCGTAAAGACATTTACTTATATACTGCTATTACTTTTTTAAAAACATAGTTCTTAATGTTGAGGGAATAATTTTACCAGGTGGAGTTTTAAAATTTTATTTACCTGGTATTAAACATTCAGACACTTAAGATGCAAAATGGGAGAATTTTTCAAACATCCCTTACCACAAAGGCTTGGAGGGCAGTGAAGTGCTCCATGCTTGTAGACTCGGGGGAAAGGGGTGGGGAGAAAAACTATTCCTCTCACACAACCAGACAGGTCATTGCTTCGGGAGAGTCCAAAATTTGTGGCCTGAGGGGAGGCAGCTAGGCAGGAATCCCTCGAGCTGTACAAAGATGTGCTCTGGGCTAGAGGTGAATGAAGAGGGGGTAGGGGGAGGAGGCTCATAGAGCTGGACAGGGCACAGGTCCTTCTAACCATCCAACGCTATCTTAGTTTGTTGGTAACCCTCTCTGTGTGCAGTTGAATACCTGGTAATGCACTTTCCCACTTCACCAGCCGGGCCAAAATCTGCCGGCCTCCCGTGTAACAATTAAGGGATAGGTGAACTGTGCATCCGACCAGCGAAATTTGGTCAGCGGGCTTCAGTTCTTGTTAAACGTTTTTATCTGATAATATATGCTCCGGGCTTCACCTATTGTTACATGTTATATTATATGTGTTTTAATATAATAATTTTTCTTTTTATTATCGAGAAAATTTTCATGGGTTAAGATTTTTATGTAAATTAATATCGATTTCATCATTTTTCTTCGACCAAGTGTTTGGATTGAAGTCGTTCATAAATTTATTGATTTTTAAATATATCCTACATTTTATAAAGTGTGGCGGGATTAAGTTCTTCTTCATGGGATCCGAGTATCTCTACACTTCAACCGAAAATGTGTTATAAGTGAATTATTTATTTATTTTTACCAGGGAAGTGAAAGTAGTGTTAAAATTGGGGTACGTTTTTTTCAGTACTTGTTTACAAGCGAAATATTTGTTTGGCCATGCTATCGTTATATGGAATATACCGTTTTGCCTTTGGTTAAAATTTAATTATTTTATATCACTTTGTTTGCATAAATGTACTTCCATCTTTAAATTAATAGGATTGCTGCTAGTTTTCATTTTGATGTGGAAATAGGTTCCGTAATTCCTTTAGTGAGTTAACATCAGGAAGTTGTGATCGTTCATTCTGCTATTTCAAATATATTCATTTTCTGATCCATTCCTTATACTTTTGTCGTGTGCAACCTTTAAAGCCTCCTAACTTCTCTTGTGTGTAACATCAGCTGTTTAAGTTATTTGAAAACCGTCGTTTTGTATTTGGACGTAAATCGTATGCACCTCTCCTTTGGTTGATTTCCTAGAATTTCGCATAATTTCAGCTCAGTTGCCTGCCAACCAGCACTCGAAACAGACTTCTCTAGTCGTGCTCCCGACACACACCTTACAAGGCATTGCTACACCAACCTCACAGCCGGACGAACATGTTTTGGGAGAGGTGCTTGTACAGTTTCATTTATTTAATAATACGTGTTTTTATTGCGTCGTTTAATTCAAGTAGTTGAATTTATATATTGGTACGTGTTTTTGTTTATTTTTTTTCATCTAGTACGTGCATCGTAAAAATAATTTTTATCCATTTGTCACGTAGTTGTATATTCACATCTCTTTCCGAGAAGCTACAACCTCAGTCGCCTGTCAGATGCGCTCCTGACACACAGCTTATAATGCATTGCTTCACTAACCTTACAGCCAACCGGATGTGTTTTGGTAGAGCTGCTTGTGTGATTTAATTTATTCCTACGTGTAATTTATATATTAATAATTATAACTTGTGACTTGGTTTCTTTATTTTTTAATAAAACCAGGATAGTTGGGGTCCATTTGAAATTTGGGTTTCGATTCGATTAGTCCATTCATTATAGTTTTTCCTGTATGACATTTCATAATTTCTCTCGTGTGTAACATCAGTGGTTTAATTGCATTTGGAAACAGCCATCGTGTATTTTATTGTTTACACTAAGTTATTCGTTTTTCATTACTAACATACAGGATGTAAATCGTATTCAGATCTCTTTCTGAGTTTTTTTAATAGCTATTTCATAACCGACTTTTCATGTATCTAGAGCTCAATCGATATCCAGATATAGCTGCACGTCTCTCAGTCGCCTGTCAGACGAAATACTCTAAAAAACTAATACATTACACAATATATATACCCCTTCCCCAATGCAAGCCCACATCAGTACAACACCAGAGCTCCGAGAGGGTCAACATCTACCAGAGCCTCTCTCGAAAAATTTATATTACACAATATATATATACACACACACACACACACACGCCCTTTCCCTAACACAGTCCCACTTCAGTACAATGCCAGAGCTCTGAGGGTGAGGACGTACCATGCCACTCCCCAACCCCCCAAAAAAAGAAATTAAATAAAAAGTGCCTTAGCACACATTTGAACCAAACTATACACAAAAAATCACATCAGAGAAATTTGATCAAACAAGTTTGATGGAAAAACTTTGATCAAATTTATTTGATCACATCTCTTCAAGAAATGGGTAACGATCTTGAGCAGATAGAAGAATTGTTTAGAAAGGTAGTAAAGCATCGAATATAAACTGTATGGAATAATAACATAGTATTTAACTTGATTTTATCATAAATTTTCTTGATTTTGGCATAAATTTGTGCGACTTTGGCTTAAATTAGCTAACTTTGTATAAAATTAAGATTGATTCACTTTTTGAAAACTAGCAAAATTACCTTGCATAAAATTAAAGCGATTCTTCGTGCCACTTTTTAAAGCTCGAAAAACCACGAAAAAACTTTGAAAATTAAGGAAAAACCTTGAAAATTAAGAAAAATACGCCTTTTTTTATGTGTCATAAAGTGTTGTTTTGAAAGAGCTGGGAAAAAACCGCGAAAAATCTTATTTAGAGGCTTTTTTTTAGCCATTTTATAGCTCTTTTAAGGTAGCTTTAGGCTTGAAAAACAGGTAAGAACAGGGTAACATCCTTGAAAAACTCTTGAAAATTAAGGAAATATATACCAAAAGTGATTGCCCTCAACCTGCCCATATACTACTGAGACAGTGTTCAAACCCAAATTTTGTCGGTATGTAACTGGCTGAGCAAACCTTATTCTGGCCGTGTCCGATATGACACATTTTTAACTTCGGAAGTTGTTGACAGTCACTGGTTTAGCACTCGCGGTAACGCATTTTTACATTAACAGTGAAATAGTTTTTATCGAAATTGAATGCTTAAAATGGATGCAATGATTTTACAATCATTACTGGAATGCTGCGAATATTTTAGTAAATACGAAAATAATAAATTGTGTAATAACGACTTAAATAATTTCTTCTTTTTGCAAAATGCAAGCGCAACAACACTTACTTGCTTTTTAAAACGTGTCCAGTATATTTTAGCAGTTATTTGTTAAAAAAAAATATTAATTACGCATTCGCGTATGTAATTTGAACGCCAAAACAAATATGGCGCTGAATGTTATCATCATGTATTTTTTCTAAATTCGTTAGATACAAAATAGGAAATACCAAATTTCCAAATACGTCACCACTTTTGTATACAAAATCGAATGGCGTGATAATTTTGTTACCAAAATCTGCCATTTCGGACACGGCCTCTTGTCAGCTAACTGTTTCCGTTAGGTCAAATTTTTCTTTAACATATCTTTCAGTTCGTATATTTCAGTCCACTACGAATTCAGTTGGGATTTGTAATTTCACTTTCAAATGGACGAATCTTTTTTAATAGCTGGTCTACATTTGCGTACTACTGAAATCATCCCAACGTTTTCTCTGCCGTATTTTAACATGCACACACTGAATGACACACTCCCAGTCAAGTTGGCGGCCATGTGTGAAGAAAGGTCCAAAAAAATATGTCTTTACTTCGGATTGTTAAGTGTGGCGTTTTTTGTACTCTGATTTTGTTTACATTTTACGTCTGTTTATGCACGTGATCGTAAGCATTGCCATGTTAGTGTCATACTTATGTACACTGTTACAATTGAACGACACGTGAATTAAGTCTTCGGGACCACGACAATGCCAATGTTTAATATTGCGGAGAAAAATTGACAGAAAATTATATAATTAGCAGAAGTCTCAAAGTGCTCACTCGCGAATAGACTAGATATGTATTTAATAGGTAACGAATCTCATTAATTTTTATATATGCCTTTTCAAGATAAAATATAATGAACGTAAGTTATACATACGACCTTGTGTAATGGCACGCACTTGCGTATGAGTTTTGATGTGACAACTGAGTCATATTTGTATTAGCGTCTGGAAGGTGAACAAGACAGACAAGTGTGTAGCAGGATGATTAGGCTACATAGAGCAGAGATCTTAGCGTCGACTACAATTATCAGTACAGAGGGACTTAGATCTGGATAAACTCTACTCACTGTAGACCATCTCCGTCGAAAGTACGCTTGACACAGTGTTGCCAATGTCACTGAAAATAATTGTGCAGCTACACTATAAAAGTAACGCTACATTGAAAAAAAAAGATACATTTATGAAAACTGCGTAAAGTTATGCATACCATTGTAAAATATATTGCTTTTATGATACAACAAGAAAAATGAAAACACTTTTTTTTTTAAATAACTAACCAATATTAAGTATGACAATGAAATGATCTAATTATAAATAATAACTTAGTTTTTATTTACGTTTCTTTAATGACATGAATATGCACTACGATTTTTTAATATTTTAAAATAATTATTTATTGCTACGGAAGAACTTCATCCTCTGTAACACTATTGTCAGCAGAAAGAGGTCGTGATTTCAAAGTAAATGTACTGGTACTGGGATACAACGATGCCTTTATTATGTAAGTTATCATAAAGCGAATTTTTGCGGTTGGAATGGTAATAGGCTGGTCATCAGTGTTCACAAAGAAATGTTCACATCTCGAAAATGCTTATTGTAAACACAGATGGCGAACCTCAGTCGGAGGGAACATTAAAACTTCACAATCGCTGTAATTGTGTCAGAAATAGACCTGGGGTGTACGGACATTTTAATGTATTTGAATGCAGAGACTAACTTGTAATACACACCTGAAAATATCAACATTCCGATGGCAGAAATGCAGCTCGAGTTACAACGAACAAAAGCATCTCTTAAAACTTCACTAAGGCTTGCAATATCATTACTAAACCAAATGTACGTTACATACAGATTGAGGATATCCACGTTTGTAACTCTCACCTCCGACCCATTTTAACAAAACTTTCCAGCTTTCGTCTCGAAATAAGGTATCATCTTAATTTTAAACTATCGAATATTCATTAATTTTGAATATTAAAAGGCAAGCATGTGGAATTGCAAGTTGCATATGCAATTATAGATATCCGAAATTAAAAATATGAGCAACAACCGTAAACATCTGGTTAACAATACTAGTATTAACGTGCTTCTGTCTCAGTCAGCCAAAAATGGTGAACATTGGTTCCCTGGTCACCGTGCGTTCACAACAAAGTGGTGAAGAGGAGCGCGAAACCTCCTCGTTACCGATTCAACGAGAAAATACGGCTACTGTTTTGCTTGGAATGAAGTCTGTAGAGTATTCAGACATATTTGCATCCATTGGTAAAAGTGTGCCGTTAATTGTGGAAGTGACAAAGTGATTGCAGTACATACAGAAATTATGCTACTTTTGCGTCGCATAACTACCTTTGTATGCTACATGCTACAGCAACCGAAAAATGTGCTACATGTAGTATAATTATGCTACGGTTGGCAACACTGGCTTGACGCCCGGCCCACCAGCTAGTGTTCGTCACTTTCCCTTCAGCAGCAACAGCCAATCAGCGACCAACATCCTCTCTACCCTCCCTCCAGTACCCAACCCCACAGGTGGCGACTGTCTTGCAGGCAAGGCAGAGTTGTCTCATAGTTGACAAAGGATAGTAGGGTTGTTTTCGAAACAGTTCCGGTGACGTGCTAGAGGTCGTAGATAACAGTGGCGACATTCTGTGAGTATTTGTTATTTAGTTTCAGTATCCACATTTCCTTTCTTTCTTCGCGTTCATTTTGGAATGCTAGTCGTGTTCACACATTCTTATTCGTGAAACATTTGCTTCCTTGTTGCACTATTTTGTTGACAGAACATTTACAGTAAAGTTCAGTACTGCCACCTGTAAAAGCTTTGCCTTTGTGTATTCCATAATTGTATTTTTCACGTAAATCAGTTTGTAAAACGGGTTTAAGCTGTGTTCTAGCGATCCAAAGTAGTGTTTTCATTTTGAAGGAAGTCTCCATGGTTACATTTTCGAATCGTCTTAAATATGAGTGTTCTTTTGTTAGTAAAACGTGCAACAATTTCACAGAGTGGTTTTCATTTTTATTAAAAATGTTATTCAACAAACTACAACGTAGTTCACACGGCACATATTCTGGTGCCGTAAGAAATCTTGTACCCCTGTGACTTTAAATCGATATCGTACTATAAAAATAGTTTGAAAGATTCCAGCAATTATTATTATCTATATACTTTTTTTTTTTTAATTAGGCCGGTGATCCCCGACTTTTTATAAGAGTTTTGTTACATCTTATGTTTGTATTCCAGAACTTAGGCCGTGTCTCAATTGAAAGAATACTCTCTCGAAAGAGCACTCTTTCGTACAACCTGGTGAGAGCACTGCTTCGTGCTCTCTTGTGCTCTCGCTCTGTGGAATTGAGACAACCGCTCTCTCGTTTAACCTAGACGTCAGGCGAACAGTTGATGCCAAAAAGCGGGAAATTGTATTAAGCTAAAATCGCGATCATGGCTATTGTAAGTAATTTATGTGTGCTCTAATTCACAAATAATATAGCACTACCAGAACAATCATTAGCGCATAAAATACAATTTTTTAATACTTTACCGTCATGTTGCAGCAAAGTAACAAAAAAACCAGTTTTAGTCCGAAATCCATATTTGTATTTTTATACATACGTGTTGCGTGTGTTATTTTACTGTTTAAAACAGTTGAAATTATTCACTTACAGTTAAAATGCCATGTGGTTTTGGCCCAGAAAGCTACTAAAACCTTATTCAAACACAGACATAATGAAAACAAATGTGGCCCCTGCGAGAGAGCGCCAGCGAGTATACAACTTCGTGCTCTCTCCGAAAATAGAGAAGACCAGAGAGCGCTCTCTTTGACATCATCCGCCACTTGAGTCACGGCTGTAGATAATAGTTTCCCGCCTACGCTATATGTTCCGATTGGTCACCACCACACACTGTTTACGTACGATATAAAATATAAGTGATTTATTTTAACGCGTAAGTAAAACTCGATCACGCACACGAACTGCTCATCTCTATTGTGAACCAACACAAATAACACACAACGAGTTCATATGTATACTTCATATTTCTTAAAATGGCGGAAGTACCCCTTCCATCTTGGATTTTTTTTCACAATAGCCTATATGTTTCGATTTTAATCTTAAACATTTAACAGTAGAGCTGGATTCACGATAACCCGAGGAACACGATACGACAGACCGACACGACGTCAGAGCTCGACGTAATTTCACATTAAGTTAAGTATATTTTATTCAGTGTTCACAAACCCCGACGAAATCTGCCCGACAAGTGCGTTAGTTGGCTGTTGGAAAATCCTAAAACGGCAAGCTATCCATACAATATCCAATATATTTTTTAAACTCACAATAAAGTGAATTATTATTTTGCTTGTAGCAATATTTGAATTTATACAAAAGAAAAAGTATTTAAAAACAAACCAGAAGGTTAATTATGTGGCAAGTTAGTTTATTATTTATTACAGTAGGGAAATACGCACGAAATTTTGTTTTATAATGTACTTACATTTTCTGCGCGCTTCGACGTGCCTGACACGACGTGAAGTAGAAAATAGAACCTACTTTTGTCGGGCTATTGGGACTGCGATTTTGTCGGGCCGACGTCGCAGTGACCTTGCTTTTAACTGGGCGCTACTCGAATTTCGTCGTGTCATCGCTGTCGTTTCGGGTTTGTCGTGGTATTATGACTCCAGCTTAAATTTGATGATACCATCACCTTAAGTAAGTTCTTAATTTTTCAGTTGTAAACCCGGTTTTACCTTAGCTCAGTTGGCACAGCGTTGGCTGTGCCGTGCTATAATCACAGTAAGAATTAGCCGTAGAAACTGGATTACGCACTTCTTAAGCGGGCTTTCCACTGGTGCGTGTCCGCACGCACGCACAAGTTAACATCACGTGTTCGTGGGTTCTCCCGGGACGACGTACGCCTGCTCACGATCAGGCCTTTTCCACTGCAGTTCACTCTACACACGACCCGCTGGCTCGCGATAGCCCGCTCATGCTCGGGGTGGTGGTGGAGGGTTTCAAGCACAGAGGGCATTTCCACTGTGCCCCGGGTCACCCAGCCGAGCAGATACTGCAATGCAGGCGTGTATCCTAGTCAGTTGACATGGATCGGGAGGTAGAAGTATGTGTCGGCGGTACAGCAGTTTATGTTGTTTTAGTAGCTTAAACTTGTAATTGTCTAAAAAGTGCCGAAAAATTAAAACTCCTAAAAAATGTTCCATCTACATGTACGTAAATACGTTACATGAGGTGGTTTACCGCTGTTAGTTACTACAATTTAGAAGCTCTATCAAACACGTAGCTCCAACTTTGACAGTCAAGTTAGTTTGTAACACTCAATATTAGTTTTGCGAAAATGCATCCACACAAATAACCCGCATAAGATACAACATTACTATTTCCGCGTACGTTTTTTTTTTTTTTCTCTATATAATTTCAGAGCTTGTACCAACACGCATGCAATTTAAAAAATATTTGCAATTTATTACCTAGCTGATGACAACTTAATCGTGAAATGTGTTTAAGTAAAATTATATTTCTTATCTCTAGGCTTTTTAACGGAAGCCTAGGAATCTGTATTGTTCCGCAGCTGTTCGTGTATAGTAAAATAGTTTAAAAAATCATGAAACTTGCGTGTGTTAATAACACACTAAAGGCCACTTAACACTATCAGATGTTTTATTAAATTCAATCAGTTGAATTCAAATTATTGAATACTCATGCAGTTCAATTTATTGAATTGAATGGAATAGAATACTTCAGAGTAAAAGCTTTTCACACATGCAGTTGTATTCAATAAGTTAAATATTAAAGTTAAAACTTAACTTTTTTTTTCAGTTAAGAAATACTTATATGTTCAGAATTTTTTTTCAAACCACCACAAAACAAAAACTACACGAAAATAACTTGTCGAAATTAATACAATTTTTTTTCTAACGTGATATATTCACTTTGTATGAAATAATTAAATGCAAATACTTTTGTTTCTTAAATGCTCATTAAATACTGTATTATGGCACAGCACTTTATATTTATACTTTTTAAATGATTCGGAGTGCTAGCTGAAAAATTTATTTCAAGAAAACATAGAACATGTTATTAAAGAAACAAGTTGGAGGAATTAGTTATTCAGTGGCTTGAAAGACAAAATGGCCGTGATTATGACATCTGTAACGTCAAACAGGATTCAATAATTTTGAAGAGAACTTTGGCCATGTGAAAGGGCCTAAATATTAAGTTAACTATTAAGCGGTTATGAAGTTGTTGAAAATGAGCGACTTACAATACTCCGGATTATCCTCGCCGAATTCGTTTGTTTGGGAAACAACAGTAATAGGGGAAAATAGTTTTGCCGTATTTTATAGAAAATTTTGGGAGCCAGAATGCGATGTGAGAGGTTTACAGCAATGGCATGCAGATGTAGCATTCAGCTGTCAATGAGGAAGGGAGGGTAAGGCCCGGTCCTTCTTGGAAACGACCCACACTTTGCGGCCGTTGTTTCCACTGTGCGTCTCTTCCCACTCCGAACAATGGTTTTTCTGTCGGCATCTTTCATGTATAGGCACAGCTACCTGGAGGATCACCTCTAGACGGACCCCCCGCACACGCTCGACGCACAGCAAACGAGGCTTTTCCACAGCCCGCTGTTCTGCGCGCATCCCATCCGTGACGTCATGTTCGCCTAACACGCGTAAGTGGCAAGGCCCCTTTACGATGCGTGCTACCGCCCGCCCGACTATCTCTTCACAATAACACGACGCGAAGCGACGTGACGTCACACCGAACCAGCCAATCGTAATTCATATCGCTCGCGACGAGAGTGGTAGCAACAAGCGTGACTTGCAGCGGAAGCGACAACGCTGATGACGTTAGAGAAAACAGCCAATCAGGAGCAAGAGTGTTAAAAAGAAGAAAAGTAAATGTCGTCATGTTTGCAAACAAGGGGAAAGAAACGAAAAGCCAGATGTATGTATGAATGTCTGTGAATATTCATACATATAAATGTTTTGTCATCACGACGAAATATATGCGTAATATTATATGAAAATTGAAGAATAAAGTATTCCATACTAAACATAAGTATTGCAAATGCATTAAAACATGGTGACAACGAATGATGTGAAAAATAACGACATTGCTTTTCTCGCTCAGGAAAACGTTGCGGAACAGTGTTAAATGTGATTGTTTGGCGCGAACAGACAAAAAATAACTCAGTACGCAACGAGAGCATCACTTTTGAACTGAAATGATAATTCAGTATGCAGGCCCAACACATTTTATTAAACTTTTCACCAAAAAAATTTCCGTGTACAGTATATTTATACGGGGGTTGGGGCATAAGCAATTTAGGCAAGGCATGCAACACGAAACTTACTTTGGCACTTTGCTTTGCACAGAGGAATTAAATATTAATAATAACAAAATGAAAATAAAAGGTTGCTGGAAATATTTCTATATTTTTTAGTACTATTTCCTCTCACTCTTACCTTCATCTGGATCGCTTTGAAACACGAGAGAATTACCAACCTTAAAATAAGCCCATATAAAGCTCAAAATCTTCTCCAGATTTAGATGGTACCCTCACATAGGTGTACGTGAAGTGTAAGAGATCTGTAAACTTTCAATCCTGAAGAAAATTGAAGTATTGAAGTAATACAAAAATATCTAAATCACAACACTCAAACACTTCGACACATATTATTGAACATAATTAAACCCTTAATAAATCCAATAGTGAAACTTTAAATTAAGACAAATCATAGACACACTTCAGAATGTAAGCTAAAGAAAAGAACAAAACTTAATCCCTAGGGTAACATATAGTGTGCAGGCACCAATTAAAAAAAAGCACTAGCCAATTTTTAAAGAAAACCATTTTAATGTTCCAAATGAGGGAAAGGAAAAACATAAATCGAAATGCCAAATAGCGAGATGCACTGGTCAAATCAAATAATTTTAAATTTAAATTTGAGAAATTAAAAATTAATTTAAAACCCAAAATTTACAGAACACTTAAATTCCCTAGTAGTAAATCGCTTAGGGTCACGGCAAAGTTACATTTATGCTGTTAACCAGAATAATTCAGAATCCGTTAAAAACGTTAATATTTGCCTGTCAAAGTATTTAAAAAGTAAACTTACTTTTGAAAGTTCACAAAACATAATTTACTTTTCAGTCTTAAGTTTTCAAGAATTATTTCCATTGTAACATTTACCATTTGTTTATAAGTAATCATTTATATTTTTTGTAAAGGGCACGATAAAATTTCCGTACAAAGTTTCAGACTTTGTTCCCTGTCTTTAAATTATTGTTGAAAGCGGACGTAGATCTCAGACTTTTAACAACTTCTAATTTCTCATTAAACGAGCATAACTGAAACGATTTATTAAATACACTCGTTAAAATGTCACTTCTACATTCGTCATTTATCTTGCGAAACTACTGTTTAAAATACTAATTCAAATGCAATAGTAGAATACGCAACTCATCAGTCCCTAAAAATTGAATGAAGGTATATAAAGTCGCTCGCTAACATGCAGAATTCAGTGTCACCTGCGTCACAGCGAGCTAGCTGTGACGTCACACCAGCTGAACGAGTGTTGAGAATACCACAGCGCTATGCCTGGACTTTTCACGGAACTATTACTATCGATTATCGAAATACACACCGCGTCGCCTCCCCTCAGCGCCTTGCCACGACGTTTCGAGTACTAACTATTAAGAAAAGGAGGCGAAAAGATGCGTGCATCTGAGTGCCATGTGTCGCGAGGAAAGGAAAATTATTTTTTATTTCAAAGAAAAGTGGGAAGTATATGGTTAAGAAACATGTTCGTTTTTTAATTTTATTATTAAAGCATGCACTACGTGCATTGCATTAATGGAGAATACGCCCCTGGGCATAAGTCATGGCAACTATTAAATTTTGTGACGAACTGTTATGGGTACACGTAATGGTATGTGTCGCGGGGAAGACAGGCGGTTATAGAGCGCGTTGACAATGTCAACTGGCGCAGGGCTGGTCTGTACGAGCGCAAGGAGCAATGTGGAAATCAGTTGTCCGGTGACCGCCATGCCAGATGGATGTACAAGTGTTGAGCAGCGCTCGTACATCAAAATAGCCGTTCTCCATGGGAGAACTGCCAGAGAATGTCACAGGGAATTGGTAGAAGCTGTTGGGAATAATGCCCTGCCATACCGGACAGTCGCGAGGTGGGTCGGAGCGTTTCAGCGAGGACGCATACAACTGTTGGTGTGTTTTTTATTGTCCATGCACGTAGTGCTTACCTTGCCCTGTCATTTGTCAATTTATATTACCCACACGCGCCGGTAGTCTCACACTACAACATAGTTGCCATTACTTATGTCCCAACCTATGTATTCACAAAATTATTACTTTTATTTTCAATTTAACACACAGCATAATTGAAAATATTTGGTTTCTTGTTATGTTTCTGTACGCTTATTGTAAATTACTACTACATTTGAAAAGAAACAACATTTTTGTGTAAATAAGTTGTACTGAAGGGAGCGATATGTAGTTACTAATTTGTATTTAGTGGAACTTACGTTCTACTATGCGAATTACATTAACAATTTAATTGTATCTGGAGAATTATAGTTTTGTAAAAAATTTCTCATAGCAGTACAAATTAGATTTTCGTCCAAATGCATAGTTAAATAATTACTCTCAATCTCTTTATATAGAACAGTGTTTATTTGTGTGTTGCCAAATATCACTCGGCAAATGGAAGGCTACTTCAATTTCTTTTTTTTTGTTTTCCCCGCCAACTGTATAGCGTCGCGTCGCACTATTGTAAAGGATACTGTTGAATCAATTTTTAGTCGGCTAGGTGAACAAATATTTATGTCACTTCTTACTTATTCACTATCTAATTTCGTATGCGCTTTCTTGATTAAATACTGTATCATATGACAGCAATGGCGTAGTTCCCTTTTTGCAAGTACATATTTTTGCCGCTATATGCCAGCCACTTTGCGCAAGAAACGCGAATATCATCTGCGCAGTAATCATATTCCTGTCGAGACACTGAACGGCGCTTCTTCTATTACAGCTTTAGTTTTTTTACTTAGTAAAAGTATGGGTTTAATAACATTTTGTATGAGAACTTATTACTAGGCAGTAACAATATGCCTTTTTTTTTTGTTTTATTAAATTACAAATGAAATATTATAAGTATTTTATATATAAAATAAGCAAAATTTCAAATTAAACAAAAATAAAATACATTTATTTCAAGAGAAATAAAAAACGCCTGTGATACATGACATTTAGGAAACTACTAAACATGTCATACATGGAAGGATTTTTAAAATGTTTTATTCAAAAAAATGTAAAAGATAATGCGAATAGGCTGTAAAACTAAAGCGACAGAGCTAGTTGAAACACATATACTCTAAGTTACTGCTTAGCCAATTTAGTGACTTGTAACATGAATGTTATCACAATCCTGGCCTTACAATGTAAAAGGTAATCGCAAGTTCTTGTGAAAGTGTTTTATTTCTGAAAGCAGTGTGAATTAAAATGATGCAGTGTGTAAACTCTGTCCAAGTACTCAAGTATCGAAAATCGCCGGTGACTTATTTCCGCCTGGAATGTACGTATCGTTATGCGCTGCAGCTGGCATCGGGCTGCCGCCCTGCGCTGTGGGGGAGTGACCCACCTCCATCCTCCTCTCTCGACGTACCGACACGATCGCTGCCTGTCGTGCAGTTCGGCTCCTGGCTGGCGTCACACCCCCTCCTTCATCCCCTTCGGAAGAAGCCGACACCTGTAGGAGGCGCAAGAATATTCTGGGAATTATGACGCTCGGCGCATTGTGCATGTTAGAGAAAATTCTGGGTGATTGCCTACGACACGATAAATACCACGGCGGTACAGCGGCCAGCAGTCTGGCGAAGGCCATCTAGTTCAGTGCGGGCGCTAAGTGATGTGTGGTACGACTGCGGACGAGGTGTTCTTGGTGTGAATGGACGAGAGGGCGTGAAACCCGGCGAGTGAAGCCCACTGTGCGTGAGGGCGCTCGGAGAACTCTAAAACATTGCGGGCTGGCGGGACATGGACGGAACTGAGGTGGGACTGTGTGGACTTGCATTACGGTTTTTATTATAAAAATATTGGAACTGTAAATTAAGGACACTTAATTTATAAAATAATTGAATAGGTCTATTGGGACTGATTTTTAATTTAATTAATTTAAGTAATTAATTGTAAACAGTAAGTAATATCAATTTATTGCTAGAAGTTGAGTTGAGATAATTATGTTTGTAGTTATTATAAGTAAAATTAGGAAATTATAATTAACTCTTTTATTTAGTTAAGACCTCCATCCCTTAACGAACTTGGTTTAGACCACCGAATTTTGAGAGAGAAATTGTATTAATATAGCGAATAAAATTGGTGCTCAGGTTGGGTACTTTATCGACATGAATGTCCGCGCGTGTAGTGACGTTCATTTTTTACCGTAACTTTTTTTATGTTTAAAAACATTAGTTTGCATTAAATAATTGTGTAAGTTACCCCAAATTTTCTTTAATTTTAGAGAGAGAGAGAGAGAGAGTAAACATTTTGCGAACTGTTCTAGGGCATGTCACGTTTAACATTTTCTCCGTGATTAACGAGTCAAGTAATATTAGCCTGTCCGAATTGCTGTGGCGAGTTTCACATGATCAAGTATAGTGAAGTTCATGTTTGTAAGGTACGTATTAACTGTTCCAGCACAGCTGGAATTCAGCAGCAAATCTGCAACATACTGGTACGTGATGGGTGCCTACGTCCAGATCACGAGTACCTTCGTAACTTGGCAAGGTTTCACATTCGATTCTTTTTTGTGTTGTGATGCATGTGAGCTATGTAGTTTGGAGACGGCAGTTCCCCATTAACGTCACTCTTAATAAAATTACTAACAACACAAGGAAGTGATAGCAATGCACTAGAACCGAGTTCGGAAACTTAAAATAGAAATGAAGTTTTCTTATGCAAAGAAACTTTAGTAAGACGGGATCTCCCTGTTTCGATGTATTTGAATCGCAATACATTTTGTTCTGCCAGAGGCTAAGCTTAAACCATCATCAATCCGTCACGTGAAAGTGATCGGTTGTAAGCCCCTGTCACAATGTCAGATTTTTCCGTCAAACTCTTCCAATAATTTTGGTCAAATAAAGTTGGACAGTTATGACGTCATCGAAACGTCATAAACGCCGCAATTTTTGCATGAGAAAGTTGGATGGCTTCAGTATCCACCAAACATTTTTTAATTGGACTTTAAAAAACGAACAATTGCTGGAAACGAAGTAAGTTATGCAGATAATTAATTTACGTAGAAGCTGTCTGGGCATGGATACTACTTTAAGTGAATACTGCACATAATATTACGAATTTAGAGGCACTTATTTCATTGTGCAGGAACATATCTTATAAATAAAATTTTAAATTAGTAAAGAAACGAAAATAAATTACAATATTACTTATATTTCTTCCTGTAATGGACCGCATGGAAAAACAAAAGCAATATCTCACTATGAAAATATTTTTAAAATAATATTTGAAATTAGATTTTCCCAATAATAAAATTTGACAGTGTGACACATTTTCAAAAACATTCAAGATTATTTGATAAAATGTGTTGAAAGGAAAAATTTGATGGCCATATTTTGTCCTTAAATTTTATTGTCATATATAGTTGAAGGCATAAATTTGATTGTGTGAGGGGCTTCAGCGACTACGCGACGGCAAGCATCCTCAGAGCCGAGTTGCAAGTGTCGCGGCTGAGCTGTCTCCCGCAGGAGCATGTTGGCAGTTGCTGCCCTTGCCAGTGCGCGCCTGTGTGTTCATGGTCTGACGCGGCGTTGCCAAACTTCAGTTGGCAGGGCGATGCTGCTTCTAGTGCACGCCCACGCCACAACGGGCCCAGTCGGCTGCACACGTCAGGAGGTTTGGAATCGAAGATCCCGATCGTGAAATAACGAATGTCTTACAATACGCGGTGTTTGGTATTCTAAGTTAAAGATGACTTTCTCGATTATCGGGAGAAAACAATCGAGAGTACTCGACACCTAACGTAACGTGTTGTTGGAAGCTGCTTTCCCGATCGGAAACTCAGTTTCAACATGGTCGATGAGAAGCATCGTGGTCGTATTTATTGCAAACTAGCATAAACTTTATGGTTTCGTCCTTCTTAAATGTAGTACATAACACATAAAAGGTTATAATAATACATGTGGAACATTATTAAATCCATCTAATTATATCAATACATGTTCGGGAGTATGGAAAGCGTATTCATTTATCTTGAATACGTTTCCCACGTATACAAATAATAGTGTGGTCATGTACTAGTGCACGGAGAACAATGTTTTCTATTCGGGGCTCGGCTGTCAAATATTTTTTATCTCTCGTAAAAAGATAGAAAAGAATTTTATTCCTGCATACAATAATCAAACTAATTAAATAGCCACTTTGATCATTTTATGAATAAATATATAGGCTACACAGTTTTCGTACGAAGCACTTTACTTCACTAATGGTAACGGAAATTCGTGTGTTCCTACAATGCAAAAGTAAACGGATTCTATTATTTAAGTTTCGTTGTTTATGCTTAATGCAAATGTCTAGGCAAAATTTATGATTGTATTTACTAAACTGACATTTTGTGTATCGTCTTCTATATATTTATTTGAGGTTCATCGCTGTGACATTTATTTAAATTGAATGTTTTATGGGACTACTAAGTAACTAATTATCTCATTTTAACTGTCGTTTTTATACGTGAAACAGTAGTTTCCTTTAAAACAATATTTATGTTTTTAACTGCCAACCTGTGTACACAACACATTAACCATTCACTGTGTCGCCATTTTCCTCAGAAAATAATCTTAGCCATAGGAAGATATAGTAGCCACTTCGAGACATTTCATTCTAAATAACCCGTGTTACGCATTGATAAATGAAATACTACATTTTTTTAAATATAGGACAATGTATGAATAGTAAATATATGTACAGGCTATTTTTTGCATTAACTAACCTCATAAAATGCACAGATTATAAGAACAGTATTAATTTCAGCATACATTATTGCAGGTTCAGCGTGTGTTTGCATTCGTGACGTTGCCTGCCTGAACACGTGAGGGAGGGTAAGAGAGTTGTGGTGGAGCGGTCGATAAATTCCGACCATTGCCGAGAGAACGAGGTCGCGTAATGATAGTACGCTTAGAATAACTATTTGGGCATATTTTGCTCCCGATCGATTTAAACGGCGCCGATCGGCAGGAACGTTGACTGTCGAGAACGACATCGAGACCTGCCGATAGGCTAGGCGAGAAACTTAGAATAAACCACCAGGTTACTACGCACTCGGGAAAAAAATTCCGGGGAACGACATTTCACTAAAGAGGAGAACATTGCAACTTCAATAACGACGTCAGTTATTTATTCTGGAGACCAACACATTACAATTGTCGCATATAGGCCCTAATTTAATATTTATAATGTTGTAAAAAATTATTTAATTAGTTCGTTAGTTTTTCAAAGCAAATAATTTTATAAAGTTTATTAATTAACATTGAATACTATTCCCATCATCAGTTAGCATAAAATATGAAGGCTTTGTACCAGGAAGATGAACTTCTTATGTTAACACTTACTTTAAAATATAAAACATATTTATGTAGTCTATTCACAAATTCCGCTTATTTTTTGAATCAAACTGTCAAAAAATCACCCCGTGCGTCATGTTTTTAGTCGACCAAATGCAGATTTTTGGACATTCGCCATTGCTATGCAGATGTCTGTAATGGAAAAAAATCTTAAATTTAAGTATTCATTCCGTGCTCAGTCCTGTTTTTCCATGACAGACATCTGGATCTCAATGGCGAATGTCCAAAAATCTGCTTCTGGTCATTCACCCCCATTGCTCTATTCATTTAAAGATCACATGTTTTTGGTTGTTTCCTAAAATGCCATTTTATCACAAGTTAACTTAAAAGTATCTTATTTTAGTTCAATTGAACATTTTATCATTTTATCTATTAAGTATAATATTTAATTTATAATTAATATTAATAAAACACAAAGAAAATATGTTCATTGTTAATGCCTAGTAAGAAGTAATTCTCATGCATGAGGCAGAGAAATATCTTGAAAATAGAATTTTAGCAGCGCTTCAGATAAACTAGAAGTACCCGTGAATGGACTAAATATGCACAGCAGTATGAAAAAACTAATTTAACTGTGAAATATTTAAAAATCGTAAGTTCATTTAAATGTTATGTCAAAAACGTAAAGATTTTTTATGTGATTAACAAAGTGAATATAGTAAACACAGGTACCTATATAAAGTTTTGTTGGACAAATTAATTAATATGAGATTAAAACTACTGGAAATTTTTGATAGCGAAAATTCTGGCGTAATGCAAAGAAAATATGCTTAAAGGCAATTCACTGTTATGTGAGCTCTTTTAAATGCCATGATAAGTTTCTACTTTCGGCCCTCAGCCAGAAAGACGCGCACGCCACCTCGCTATAACCACTTCTCCCTCCTGGGAAAGCCCAGGAATGATTGACAGCGGTGAGACCTGGCTGACGTCGCAGCCACTCCTCCCCTTGCTGAGGAGCCGACAAACACACAGAAGGCGCAAGAATATTCTAGGAATTAGCACACTGGGCGCATGGCGTATAAATACTGCAGCCGTCCAGCGGCCAGCAGCTTTCGGCGAAGACGATCTAGCTGAGTGCGAGTGCGAAGTGATTTGCGGTCCTAATGCGTACGAGGTGTTCGTGCGTGGTGTGAACGGACGAGAGGGTGTGAAACCCTATGAGTGAAGCCTACTGTGCATGAGGACGCTCGGAGAAGTTTAGAACATGCGGACTGGCGGGACATGAACTAAATTGAGGTGGGACTGAATGAACATGTAAACGGATTTTATTTTAAATATCATAACTGTCAAATATGCACACATTATTTATAAAATAATTGAATAGGTTGATACACTGTTTATTGAGACTGATTTTTAATTATTTAATTTCACTGATTTCTTTGAGGAAATAATAAATGGCACTAGTTGTAAACAGTAAATTATATTTATTTATGGTGAGATGTTGATTCGAGAAAAATTCTGTTTGTAGGCTAGTTATTGTAAATGAAATTTCAAAATTATAATTAACACTTTTATTTTATTAGGACCTCCATCCCTTAACGAACTTGGTTTAGCCCACTGAATTTTGAGAGAGAAATTGTAACACTGGTGTCAGATGGGGCATAGAGGCATTTTATTTAAAATAATTAAAATACATTTAATTAGATATACATGCGATATTAACTAGCAGGTCACATTTTTAAATGTAATAATAGTCATAATAATAGGGTTAGGTATTACTTAGATATTTAATTGTGAAAGCTAACTAGGAAAATGTCGGCAGACATGGAAGCACTTCGCTCTTTAAGGTGGAGTACTAGTTAGGAGCAGTCATCGATACTGACAAATGTCCGCATCTAGCTGCAAGTAGTTCAGCTATCTGCCACTAGGTAACAGCAGCGTCAAAGCAGCTATGGCGCCATTTTATCTGCAGGGGTCGTGTGCTATTACGTAAACTATTTTTTGTGAGGGGAAGGGGGGAGCTTCTCTACCTGCTCTCTCCTAACCCCTCAGACAGATAACAGACCAGCATAGCAAGACTCCCAGCGATACTCTGCCTGCAGTTCTCGCTGCTCCCACAAGTACCCCCACCCCCTTCTTTCCCCGCAAACCGTACATCTACAGGCATCTCAGCAAATTAACTTTAGCGCTTTTAAATTGTAATACTATTAACTTAATTTAGAAGACACAGATAATATATTAACTAATTAATACATTCCAAAACAGCAGAATCTCAAGTATTCGAATTTTAATTACGCATTACCTTCACCGCCTCTTCTTGTATAACGCAACCAGACCTCGCGGTTTAGAGTCAGCAATACTAATCGTCTTATTACAAACTTATTTTGGCTAATTAAAATTCTCAGATTAATTTTCCACTTATTTCTGGCCCCCTTCAGGGACCAGCGATAGCATAAAAGCCCTGCTATATTCCAAATTCCGGTCTTAATAATAATTTGCAAAACCAGGTGGAGTTTGCTACTATTGCCTTCTCCCCCCCCCCCCCCCCCCCCGTCCGCGTGCCATGAAGGGGCTCTGAGGTGAACATTGAGAACTATTGCTCGCCGAGGCAACTTGGCGAGCTGCTTGTTGCAACTGCGGTGTGCAGGCACCGCAACTACAATTGTATGTGTGCTGTAGGCGGGGAGGAAAACTTCCCTTAGCCTGCAGCGAGTACAAGTGATACAAACGCCACACAAGGGCCTGTACTACCCCCGCTCTGAGCTTCGACACTGATATAAAAAAAAAGGGTGGCGGCCTAGCGATACGGACTATTCCTCAGTGTTCGTTGCCGATTCTAAAATAACAATTAACACTCTAGAAAAGGGATTCAGGATTACTGCCATGTTGATTTAATCGAACTTTTCAACTACATACTGAAAATATAGTTAGTTATTTAGCATATAATGGCTGACGAATAAAGTAATTCCAGGTATGTCTTTTCCAGTTCTAAATCCTACAGTTACATACAGAGTTCTTCTGTAGCCACCGTCGATAACGGTTCAGGATTTTTGAACCTCGGTGTCGGGGTTTCGACGTCACTGTGGTTGTGCCATTTGACGATTTTGTCAGTTTAATGGACTTTCGAATAATGGCTTTGTCAAGTTTTGAGGAGTTTTCTGCTGTGTTTAACCCCTTTTTTCGTTGTTTTCGACGTTTGTTGTATTCGAAATTTGAATTTTTGTTTGCGGTACGGGTTAAGCCCAAGGCACCGTGCATTTGCACGATTTAGGTGAAGAAGAGGAAGAAGAAGTTACGTACAGTACTGTGAAAGACCTTATAAATTGGTAGGCAACGATACATAAAACATAACTGCACCAGAATATTTCTTAATCGCGAAGGCAACATATAAGCAAATTATATTTAATAATCATTTGTATTATTTACCGACACACTATTGTATTGCGAATCAATATTAGTTCATAATTTAAGAGACTTTCTAACCGCTGGTATGGATGTAATTAAGTAGACTATAGGTACACATGGCCATATTTGACTTTGTGGCATTTGAACAGTACAGTTTGTAATTCCTTGTTTATTTTAATGGTTTTAAAGTAGAGTGTCTAAGTCCCCATTAATTTTAGATGAATTGTAATTAACTGTGATTATTTGAAGAATTTTATATACATATTATATATATATATATACACACACACACACACACACACACACAATTGCCACGTGTATGACACTATACAATTTCCTACCATTGCACGCTGTCGATGCTGAGTAATTTACTAACATTTTCTTCACAAATATCTGCAAATCATTGAATTTATTACCATTGAGACTGATGATCTCCATAATCGTGCTGTCAATAAATGAGTAGTATGAAACTAATGCACAAAAAAATCTATGCAATGCTTTCTGTATAGAAATGAAAAACATTTCTTGGAGGTGTTTGGTTTTCAGTAATACAGCAGAGGTTTAGTTCAAAGAGAGCATTACAGATACATACACGTTTCCTGTTATTAGAATGTTTCTTTATATGTTTTTGTTAATGGTGATCTTAGATTATGTATAGCAAGTACACATTCTTTGAGTGTGTTTTGTTTAAGTATTTAAATTTAGCTTCATACCAAAGGAAAAGATTTAGCGACGTTAAAAGCCGTAATTGTGTGTGTATATACGTATGTATGTATATATGTATATATATGTATGTATATATATATATATATATATATATATATATATATATATATATATATATATATATATATATATATATATATATATATATATATATATATATATATATATGTATGTATATATATATATATATATATATATATATATATGTATATATATATATATATATACACACACACACACATATTTTTTTCTAATGGCGAGCTCTAATCAGTGATTTTTCTGTTTGTTTATGTAAAGCAATTGATGTTTTCCCTTGTTTGTATGGTAGACATAATGGAACAAATCTGGAAAACTTTCTATGACGTGAAAAAAACGTGTGCAGATGGGACAATATACACACATGCATACACTCATTATATGAACTCCGAGCACATAATTTACGTATACACATTGTCAGAATGCGTGTATATCATTTAAGTGTTCAAAAATTCTGCAAGACGTTTTGCACAGTTGGCAATGGTTTACTCAAATTCTCATCTGTTGATTTACCATATACGCAGTAATGTAAGTTAACTATCAAACTTTATTCAATTGGTTTATTTCATTGAAAATTAACCTCTATTTTCAGTAATGAAACTCGCTAATGACAGGGAGCTGTAATAATACAAATTACGAGATCTAGTACAATTTGGAATTTTCATGATAGCATATTAAGTTACGAAGAAACGAACACAGAATTCCTGTAACAGTGCTAACTGTCAAGAGTTCGATCGTGGATTAGAACTAATACTCAAAATTATTTTTACAATTCAAAATTGCTATGAAATATTTTATTTATATATATAATATAATATATATATATATACACAGTATGTGACTAAATTCCCATTACAAATTGTAAGGGCTTGTAATGGGGACCAAGACGGTAACGTTTTGCACAGGAACTTACTTGCGGAAACCTACCGTTTCCCCACGACAAACAAAACACCAACACATCTCATGCTGACCTCTCCCACATCTGCAACATACTGTACGTTCTTTTTCATCTGGGCTCATTTACAAGAAGGGCTCGAGGTGACGACCAGCGAAGTCTACACAAACACGGTACCTACGTACAATGTTCTGGTACACACGATCACCAATACCTGGACGTACAAGATCCGCCGTAGCCATAACCCGCGTCAGCTGTTCTTCCTCTGATTGATTCCACAGTGGTCTGGTAAATCAAGCCCTTCATGTGGCCCCACAGGAAGTAGTCTGTAGTCTAGCGGAGTCAAGTCGGGCGAAAGTGCAGTCCAAGCAATCGGGCACTCGTGAGAGTACGTTGAAGACAATGCGGGTGCCAATGACTAGGGTAGTAGTGCGTCATTCGACGATCACGTGATTGCCAGTTTCCGCGATAAGTTTCTTTAAATGCCATTCACTTAATGTTGTGAGCTGCCGGGAGACACGTCGATCAGTTGACGTTCGTATCTGCTGTAGTGCTTGTGTTCAATTTGTGATTATCCTCCTTGATGTGAAACCGAGCTGCAATTCTTTGCTAGTGTGTTGCTGTTGAACATGGAAAACTACACGTTTAGGGAATACGCCGATATGATGTTATTGTACGGCGGTGGTGTTTTGTTTGTCGTTGGTAAACTGTACGTTACCGTACATAAGTTCGTATGCAAAAGTAGCCGTCCTGGTTCCCACTACAAGCCCTTGCAATGTGTAATGGGAATCTAGACACAACCTGTATATAAAGATCCATATCAAACCCATGCATTCAAATGTTTACTGATCTATAGTTTACAGCAGACAAGACCACTGCGTACATTTTAAATAAAAATACATACAATGAAACATTAAACACAAATCAAAATATATCAATATGAAAAAAATAGTCCAACTATCATGATCCAAGCAATTAAATGGTGCAAAATCTACTTAGATCGTTTTGACCAGGGAAGGGGTACAAACCAATATATATATATATATATATATATATATATATATATATATTATATATATATATATATTATATATATATATATATATATATATATATATATATATATAGGCCGTTCACGATAAAGTGAGCACTTTTGAAGCCCTTGTTACTTTTTTCTTTTAACCAATTTATATCCTTCCACCACTTGTTAATGTAAACCCTGCCATGTGAGTAATAAACACAGTGTATATTCAACATACCCGAAACCAAAAGTCCGAGGCCACAATGAAATGTATTTCTTGGTTATTAGGTCTAATGGAACAGCTTCAAAAAGTGCTCACTTTACCATGAACGGCCTTTACATCCACGTATTCACGGAAGTTTCAGTCAAGGAAATTTCACTACTATTGAGGTCCTAGTGAGAACTAACAAAACTCTCTTTGCGTTTCAAGGCTACAACCTACATGTCGGAACAATGAGGTAAATGGTTATTTAATTGGCAGTTGTTAAACCGCGGATTCGCACGCTCAGAATTAAAAATTTCCATTGGATTAGTGTGGTGCAGAATAAAATAAAACAAAGTCTTTGTCCACCACTTCGCCCGCATCGAAAATGAATATGCCGTTGATATTTGTAGGGGCACGTTATTTTTCCGAAAAGAATTTCCGCCATTGTATTTCAAACTTTTTAGCTCTGAACAACGTTCCCCACTGGATGGTTTTATCGGTTCCATGTCTTTGGTACCTGCCCGCAAACAAGAGATGTTTAGAAAAAGAGTAACCAAATTACGATTGGATAAGTCACATTCCGCAAAATATTCTCTCATGGACACGTGGTCAATAACCAAAGGAAACTTCGGTGTACACGTAGCTCATCTAAACCAAGGCTGCCAGGAGCTCTTTGCGAAAATCAGGTATCTATAGACGTTGGCATTTGGAAGATAGAAAATAAATTTGTTGCCCGCGACTTTGCCCACTCGGAATTCGAATTGGTCGATGAATAAGGCAGATTGAAATTAAATACAGCTTTTACTCAAAACCAAGCCCGAGTGGTATTTGTTTTGTTGTTTTTGGCATAACGAAGATAAATAAATAGAATGAAGTAAAAAAATTAAAAATGGAAATAAATAATAGTGATTACCCGTCAAGTTATATACAGCAATCTGGTATTAACCAAAAATATAGTGGTCTAACTCACACTACTGAGTTAATTTCCGACTTCGCATGATTATTTACACTTTGCCTTTAATCCATTAACGTAACGAAACAGCAATGTAACAATAAGCTAATACAACAAAGACATGTGCACAAAAATACGTGCTGGGAAACAAAAAATTATATAAAAAAATTACATTTTTACTTCTCATCTTCCTTCTGATATAGGATGATACATACCTAAGTATCGGTTTAAGAATTACAACACTCACAGCGACTTTGGAAAATCCGCCCAGTAGTTTTTACTTGATGCCAAAAAATACAGAAAATAGTTTACGTTCTTTAGCTCAATTTTTAATGACTATTGTAGATATTTGCATAAACTCGTATTTATTTAATACACTATTTTTGACAAAATCCTCATTTATAATTTTTTATCTGCGAAGCTATTGTGTTACTAAACAACTCTTATACTCACAATACATACGTATGTTTATTTTATCACACGAGTTACTATTGGAATCACATATTATTAAAGATGGGGAAATATTAATCACGTGACTGCCATAAGTGCTAGCATGCGAAGTAATTAAGACATATAGTTTATAATCCCAATAAATGGTGGCATTGACTGATCACTGCAGCACACAATAAACTGTTCTGGCAAAAAACACATTGCAGCAAAAATCCTACACATAGAAAGACAAAAGAAATGAAATTTCTCTCTCTTAAAAAAACTACACTATGAATTTATACAAGCATCCACCGATGAAAAGGTTTAGCTGCAGGTTGTAATACATTTGCTTGAAAACCATTTTACACTGAACATTATTTTGTTCTCTCGAACAATCTGATGTTTCTCCAAACATGTGAATTTATTCCCTTAAACCAAGCGAAACATTTAAACATAACTTGTTGAGTAGAATAATTATCTAACTGCCCCAGCATAATTTTTAAACGCATTTATGGTTACATACACAACTGTTTTACATGTACGTACATTCGTTACCGTCAAAATGATAAATATCATGGTAGTCAAATATTTTGTTTAAAAATTAATAAGTGTACGATTAGATAACAATCAAGAAGTTTTTGCGACGACAAAATCTGCTTGGTGCAGTACTGGCACGTATTTGGTTGGCTGTAATGCAACCGAGTCATTTGATGACCTTCGAATTTACAGCTCGAGAGTTCATTTGTAATTGTTCTGACTATTAGAACTATTGCAGTGTTAATGTATTTATTGATGCTCAACAGTGTCAGAAACAATCCCAATGAAACGATTTAAACCAAAAAATCTGCATAATTTGACATTTTTAGAAAATCCACATACATGCCATGCACTGAACTTTCTATGACAATAAAAATAAGTGAACTGACAAAACGTTCACGATGGCCGTGGTTGCCGAGACACAGAATTCAACAGCAATAAATATGGGTTCGGAACCTGGTCATGTTAGATCTTAAATTTATGACCGAAACTGTAGTTATGGACAGCCATAAAAATCTTAATTTGTACCAAACAAATTTTACGTGTTTGGTACAGCCAAAAACGAACAAAACGTAGCATGTTTCAGGAACAAAATAGTTGGTTGTACAGATAGAAAAAAATTAATATTGCTGCACAAAACTATTTTCTTATCTTCAACATAATCGTTTTCTCAGTATAAAAAAATACCCAATAATACCATTCCTTCAACTAGCTTATGGTTCACAATCATCAAATACAAATACCTTAGCTCTTTCAAAGGAAATGGGAAATGTACATTTTCATAAAAAAAAATTATTGTTGTACTTTAACGTGCTGCAAGCTCGTGCAAAAGATCCAAGTCTGGCGAAACACAGACCGTGTCCGAATTGGCAGATTTTGTCGATAAAACGATCTCGTGAGCCGATTTTGTATACAAAAAATATGACATATTTGGTAATTTGGTATTTGGTATTTTGTTTGTAGCAGATGTTAGTAAAAATACAAATTTACATCATCAGCGCCATTTTTTTAACACGTGCGCAAATTGGTAAATAAATGACTTTTAAAACAAATAACCGAACATGAAAATACACTAGCAATGATTTAAAAATCTATTAAATAATGTGCTTTGCATATATATACCGCAAATAAGAGTTCTTTTAAAGTTGTTATTGCATAATTTATTATTATCTTATATATTAACGTATTGGTAGTATTCCAGTGATTATTGCAGAAATATCACGTCTGTTTTAAGAATTAAATTTAGAATACAATATTTTGCATTATTAATGTAATAATGTGTTGCCGCGACTGCTAACCACGTGACTGTCGACAACGTCCGAATTGATACCTACCAAATCACGAATTTACAAAATAACTAAATAACGAAATATGTCAATTCGTCTGCCTCGCCTACCAGCCAACTGCAGAAACCACAAGCATTCTGAGAAATGTTCACCCTCAAGACAGAAATCCGATCGCGAGAAGAGATAACGTGCCAGCAGTATGCTAAGTGCTTTTAAACCCTCCTACCTTTGCCCCTGCCAGCCCCTAGACTGTAGAAAGTCCAAGGCTCGCCCCTGCGATCTTCTGCAGCTTCTGCAGCGGTACTGCATTGACCTGAGAATGTTCTCAAATCTGATCAAATTTGTCTCTAAAATGATTGAGTGGCAGCAATAAAAATTATGGTTATTTTTTCTTCTGTAGAATGCCGTAGTTATTACCTTGGTATACTGTGTATGTACTGAGTGTGAACCAATTTCCTACGAGCCTGCACTCATCGCCAGCGAAAATTTGATGCTTTTTATGTCCACTAGTTTGGCTTTCTCGGATGTTGTAAGGGTGTTTTCTAGCCATACAATGCTAGCATAATAACTTGAATTTAGCGTGTCCTATTTTTATCTGTATCCGAGTATTGTATAATCTATAGTGGAAAATTTCTCCGAATTCTGCACATTGACCTTATGCATAGGTTCAAATAAATATTATTTATTAACAGAATTATTTTACTTATGTAAACCAAATCATCAGAAAAAAACAGAAGGTTGTATGTTCACATGGTCAAAACATCGTACATATATTTTCAACAGGTCTTGTATTATGAAGTGGCGGATTAATGAAATTGATTATTGAATATCTCCACTAAATCTAAAAAAAAAATTATCAAAATCAGGTATACACAACTAAATAGCTTAAAGTAATGTAAAAATTTCATCCACCTCAACAGGGCGTGGGATATGTGGCTGCGAGCCGCGAAATCAACGTTCGTGGCGCAAGAGATACTGTGAAAACCATTACATATTTTGAAATCAGGGTAATATTAAGATACTGTGTAAGGTTGGATTTTAGATTGCTATTACCCGAAATTTCGAAATGTGTTTTATTTTACTAATTACATAGCAGTCAATATGATGAACTTTGATAGACGAATACTAATAAATTTGCATTACAAATGGAAAACTGAAAAGTGTCAATCCACAACACATTTGTGTACATGACGTTGAAAATTGCAGGATGCATGTAGAAGAAACACAAGCTGCAAAATCTATTGCGCCTCAGGCTTTGATAACGGCAGTTCATGCGGGATTTGGCACTGATTAGATACGTTGTAGTTCACGTGTCCACCCATAGGTGACGGGCTCTGTGCGCGGAGTGATTCATTACAGTAACGCATCACAGGTGTCGCGCGTGTTGGAGGCCGTCATTGTTTAGTATCGCGAAATCACTCTTTGTGGATTTGGCGGGAGACACCACGAGTGGTAATAAGACACGATTTAAAAAGAACAGGGATAGAGAATACATGCTTATTTCTGCATGACGGAAAAGAAGCCAAGGGAAATCACTTTATGTATTTATTCGCATCCCGTATTCCAATACACTTTGGAAAGGACTGGCCAATTGTTATTATTTTTTTATATTTGTTATACAATATGGATATTTGCACACAATTATATTAACATAAAAATATATAACAAATAAATAATATAATTAACACACTTCTTAATTCTAGCAGCTCTACAAACATGTAAAGACTACATTTTGGTTGCCGTACAAGTTATTAAAATTCATATACAGATAGATATTGAAGTATAAATGTGTAAAGTCTACATTAGATTGAAACAGAAGGTATTATATGAAGTCTCATATAAATCTTGTTCTGCATTATAGAAATTCGTCTTTATTTAAGTATTCTTCTACGGAATAGATGACCTTATTAGAAAAGTATGATTTAAGAGTTTTGTTTAATTAGTGCTAAATAATTAATGACTTCAAATGATTAAGTAGGTTATTTTCTAGTTTCGTCCTAGTATAGTATGTATTTGATGTAAATTTTGAGGTTCTGTAGGAGAATAGATGAAGATGATTAGCGTGTCTGATGTAATAATGGCGTATATCACTATTTTTAACTTTTTAAATGTTTTTCATGTAAAAAGAATACTACGGTACATATACATGCCATGGAAGAGTGATAGTTTTGTTATTTATAAACTAGGGGTTAGCCCGTGACAGTGTTTGTAGTATTGTCATGTGCCTAGACAGTTACGATGTTACAAAATTGTGTTATCATACAAAGACTAAAAAAAAAAAAACAAAACAAATATGATGTGAAATTAACTCAACATTGGGTATAGTTCTATCCGCTAAGCCACTGTGGCACCACTTGGAATCGCTCTATCCACTGATCCACTAAGGTCCCACTTGCAATCGCTCTAGCCATTTTGCCACTCAGGCCGAACATGGAATCTCTCTATCCACTGAGCTACTAAGGCCCATTTGATATATATCTATCCACTTGGCCACTGCGACCCCACTCGAAATAGTTTTATCCACTAAGCCACTGTGATCCCACTTAATATAGTAGTATCCACTGAGCCACTAAGGCCCCACTTGGAATCGCTCTATCCACTTAGCCACTGCGGTCCCACATGTAATCTGTCTATCCACTGAGCTACTAAGGCCCCACTTGAAATCGCTCTATCCACTGAGACACTAAGGCCCCACTTGGAATCGCTCTATCCTCTGAGCCACAGTGGCCCCACTTGGAATCGCTCTATCCTCTGAGCCACAGTGGCCCCACTTTACTAACGAAATATTGACGCAAGACATTTAAAGTAAACAAAAATGATATTCCATTACATTCATATCTCTATGCATTAATAAAAAACTTCATAGGGGAAAAGTAATTAAAATATTATCATTTTTGGTTAAAGGTAATGATTGCGTAATCTGATCTTGCTGAAATTCGAACTTAACCTGTATTTAACCCTGAGAATTCGCTCTGCAAAATTTAAGAACTTCTGTTGAGTTTCAAGGGATTTAGAGGTATTAAAGACGTACAGACAGAGACAGATCGTCTACTTATTATATAGGATAGCGGCCTACAATGGCTTCTTTTATCCTTATTAGTTATTAATCTCTCTATATTCTTCTGTAATCTAAAAGCCTTTTTCCATTTTGTCGATTTACCCCAAAATATGATTCCATAATTTATTATGGACTGAGTATTTGAGAAATGGTATGCAAGTAATGTATTATTATTAGAAACCTTTTTTAAGGTAAAACGCACTGAACTCAGTTTTTTTTTACAGAAACTATGAACATGCTCAGTCCATGTTAAATGACTGTCTACAATGAGCCCTAGAAATTTAGTACTATTTACTGTTTGTAACCCGTATTTTTCTAGATATGTTTTAAACAGATCATTGTTACGCCTCTTATTCCACACTGTTCAAGTTATTGCAATAAAATATTGTGGTCGATACAATCGAAAGCTTTTGAAGGGTCTGCGAATATACCTGCTGAGAATTGTCTTTTATCAAAAGAAGTTAATATTTTTTTCAGTAAAACTGTAAATAACTTGTGCTGTGGATCTGCCCTCTACAAGGTCACACTGATGCAATGAAATAACTTTTTTTTTTAAATTGAGAATTTGGCCAGTTTATTTGCTATCAATTTCTGTAAATTTTTTTAAAAGGACGTAAGATGGGCAGTAGGCCTATAGTTATCCATCCTTGTCACATATTTTGTGTATTGGTACTACTTTTGCATATTTGAGTCTATCAGAAAAAATTCCCTGGGCAAGACATTAATTGAAAGTGTAAGTCAAAGGCAGTTTTATATAATAAGATCACTTTCTTATCAGAGTCATAGGTACCTCATCTATTCAACAGGAACTTTTACTTTTGAAATTTTTGATTACATTTATGATGTCGTCTTCATATATAGGTGTGAAAACGGCGTAGTGTAAGAAAAAAGGTAAGTAAAAATAATATTTGATAACAGAAATATGCGGTCCTTATGATGATTTTCGAAATTGATTAAAGGTATGTCAATACTGTTGCTTATGCCTGATTAATCATCGATTTAAGCGGTTTGAATCTTACGCAAATGCAGTAGTATTCCAAAGTAAAAAGAAATAAATTATAGCTGAGAGCTTATAAATGAAATACTGCGAAATTTTTGCACTATTAAAATACGAAATGTAATAAAATTATACTTATTACAAACTATGCTTATAAGCAGTATTTAATTTTTTTCTGGGTTGAATACTTGGATGAGACGAATTGCTAGTCACAATTATTTAATGTATAAATATAATTTTTGGTGGTTGTGCATGTAGGTTATAGTTTTCATACATCATTATTGAAACAAGTGCAAAACAGCATTGATAATGTGACTAATGCATTTAAAACTAATATCACTGGCTCGCTATGTGTATGTGTATATGTGTGGCCTATGTATATCTAATGACAACACTGATAAACACCATTATTTGACATTCACATTCTAACTAAATTCTTTGTTAACTGACTAAGCTTGATAAGTTGTTTCTGTCCTAATGAAAGCTGAACAAGTAAAATCAAACTGACCAAGCAAGTAGTAATAGTAGTAAACACTGAGCTATCATTCTGAAGGGCCGGGGTTTGAATCCCAGTCCGGGCATCCTCATTTCAGCTTTCCATGGTTTCCTGACAACTCCAGGCAAATGCCGAGATGGTTCCTTACTAAGGTCTATTGCCGGTTCCTTTTTCAGTTCCCTTGAAGTATGTTGTAGTCGGGGGCTATGGTAGCGTAGCTGCTATAGTTCTCGGTGTACACCAAAGCTCTCAATTTCCAGCCGGGTTACACTAGAATTTTCACATGTCAAAAACGTAACAGACATTATCATTGGCGGGTGGGGTGGCTTTTCTCGGAGTACTGTACTCACATTGCACACATAGATGTTTACCTTCACTGTTCCATCTTCACCTCACTTCACCCAGATCTGCTGTTAAAGTGCCATATATATCCCCCCTGTCCATAATAACCTCACTGTAGAGGACTGTGAAGCCATAAAAAATTGCAGTTAAAGAAATTAGTGTTTCTTGCGTGCAGGTTGTTGTAAGATTTTACTAAGTTTCTTAGTGGCAGGTGATTCTACTTTTTGGTTCCCATTAGCGTAAAATAACCCTTTTTATTTCAGTACTTACTCGGATTTTCTGCACAATGTTTCAGACGACAGATAAGAGAAGCTACATTTATAAGTCTAGACTTAGAGCTACAATAGCTCTCACGTGTCCGTAGAGAAATCTGACAAAGCGTTTTGAAGCTGACAGAATAGAGCTGATAATTGTCTCTAATTAGACGTGGAATACTTATAAAATCTTATGTAAGTAACTCAGGACTGTTTACACTGGGAACACAGTTTAGGATGATAGAAGGTGTCAGTAGAGAGTAATAATTTTTCATGTGGTGAAAGAGCAGAGGTACTGAGCAGTATTCATTAACTGTCAATTTTACTTGCGGGTTCACTCCGGGATTTTCGCTTGAAGGAATCGTGCCTGGACGACGGAGTAGGCCGACGGGTTTTCTCGGAGATCTTCAGTTCCCCCTCTTCCGCGTAGTTGCATTCCAAGGCGCTTCTCCGTATCCGCCTCATTCATCTCTCATCGGCTCCAAATACCTTAGCGTAGATGATAATAGCCGTCCAAACCTCTTATTAACTTATTCTGTAATATTAACGTAATTATTCATGACACCAGCGACTGATTTGCAATGTCAGAATTTAATATGATCAAGTTTTATTTAATAACTTTTCATAGCGGTATAATACATCAGAGGTGGTGTGACGTCATAAAAGTGTGTTCAACATGGAACAATGTTTTGTTAAAGTCACGTGACAGATTCCGAACACACCATTCGCTCCCTGGAGCGTGACGTCACGAAGGTGCGTCCAACAAGGTTCGCCATTACACAATCTTCCTAAAGTCACGTAACCCATCTTGAACACACCTTTTCTTACAGTCTCTTATAGCAGACGCCACCTCTATCTGTTATACCGATATGGGTATAATAGACCTCATTTAATGCTTTTAGATTAAAATTTCATACTGGATTGAACTCTTGATTGGAATCAACTTGTAGCGAATTCGGAGTGAACTCGTATCGACAATAAGTGTTTAAGGTAAAGTTTCGAATGTGGACTAAAATGTAAACAAGACTGAATGCGGATTGAAACAGGATAGAAGCACTCTATTGGCGACTAGCAGAACTATAAAACCAACATAAAATAAAATGAATTTCACAAATTTCTCCATCCAAATATTTATCAGTTCCTTCGTGGCCATTCATTTTTCGCTTCATTTCCAGAAAAACAGAATGATTCTAACCTCGTACATAACCAAACTAACGCGTCAATATGGCGGCCACTTTTTCTTTGTTCTAATTTTAGCCCAATCAGTCTTTAAAGTAAAATCTCAATCCGGATTCTACATTCCAGTCCACTTCGACAACTGAACTGGATTATCTCACTCTACTCCTACTTCAGGCCAGTACGGAGCTGTTTATACTAACATTTCAATCTAGATTCCTCAGTCCACTCCAGGTTCAATCCGGATTGAAATGTTACCGTAAATGCAGTAAATGATTATATAACATATTGTGAAGTCCGTGTTGTATGCTTTAACATTTTCATGTTTATGAGTACCGTTTTCTTTGGGTTTGTAGCTAACACAGGAAAAATTAAATAACGTTTAGGAACAGCCCGCGGTTATGGGAGATTTCGAGATCGCTGCGACCCGAATTTTCATATTAGAATTTGTCAGTATTTTCAATTATATATTTGGACATTGACGACATATATTTGTGTACAAATTACCCTGGGTACAGTCTAGGAAGAGGCCCTAAAATATTATCACTGAAATTGCGTGTTAAATAATCTTGTTTTCGATAGCGACGTTTGTAGGGGCTGATAACGCAAATTGTAAAATAATGACTTTCGTTTGATTAGACCCCCGAATAACCCAGATACCTAGATATCCAGAAGTCAACATATCGAAACAAAATTTAGAGACGTAAGAAATATTTTAGTAACATTTTTGCCTTCGAAGTCATAGTTTGGTACATTAACGAAGTTTTATGTCCGTGACTGCAAAACAGACTACTATACAGTAACCGTGGCATAAAGTTTCTCATGCATCCGAAGCTGGCCGCGCTGAGAGAATATTATTTTGATACTCAGTTTAAGACTTTTGAAGTATAATTAATTATTATTTTAATTTACTGACTTTTAGGATAAGTCTAAGAATATTTTCAGTGGCAGAATTAACACTTTCAAGTACATTTTATCACGTTATCGTGTCTTACAACCATACGTTTTCAAGTTTATTCTATTCGAATGTGAGTTAAAATTATTAATTTTCTGAATATCTGAGTCAATATTACAATATATACTATAATAATACATTATATTAAATAAGATACCGTAAATAAGTTTGGATTAATTTATTTTTTTGGAATTAGACATTTTTCTGTGTGATATTTGTTAACGGTAAGTGTACTCCATATGAAAGAAAAGAAAATTTTAAATTCCAAATAATTTCGAATATTGAGATCAATGACCTTTCTCATCTTTTCGTACTTTTGTTCATAATAATTTTATGCACAACTCACACTATTGTGCCAAAAAGAAACTACTAAAAAATAAAACGCACATGAAAATACACTATAATTCTGTTTTGATGAAAAAAATTCAATTTTACTAGTGATATAAATATAAAACCAATTTCTTAGCACACAACAGAGCATAGTGCTTGTTATGTGAGGACAATATCTCTATGTCAAATTTACCTAGTAACAATTAATTGATAAACTACAGAAGTATATCGTAAACGTGTTTGCCTGCCTAATACCACTGCTCCCTCATACTCTCCCTATTATAAATGTCTTGAATAATAGTTTCTTAAATTGCAATTATCATGATCATAGTGCGCGATTGTGAAAAAAGTATGTATCATTTGCGTATTCAATCACAATTTGGGATGTTCTGTAAAATCAGCGTTATCGTCCGTTTATTATCGTCTGCAATATACTCTACATTAATTACTAAATATTGTCTGCCCAACGTATAAAACGTAGCTTCTCGCGAAGACTGAACACGGAATATTAATGTTCTAATCTATTCCACCATTATTTTTTATTCAGTAACTTAGAGTAGTATGTCCGTTAGGTAAGCAATCCTTGGAGAGTATTGAGCCAACATTACGTAACAGAATAAATAACGTTAATTTGAATAGGTGGTTCACAAATATGTTGGCGCATAAAAAATGGCATTGACGATTTTAAATATGAAATATCAAGTAACTTAAGATTTCACCAAGATGGGATTACGTAAAAAAATAACTTTAATTTTATGACAATCAGTTATATTGCCCTCGTAATCGTATCTAATTATTGTTTCCTGATCAGCCGTTTATATCACATATAACTTTTCACCTGCTACGATTTTGGGAAACCATAGAAAACCCTAATTAGGATATCCGGACCGAGATTCAAACCCAGGTCCTCCCGGAAGAGAGTTCAGTGTTTTACACCTGCGCCACCCTGTTCGGTCCAGATGTACAGTAGGTAGAAAAAGTTTTTCCCAAAAGTGTCCGGAGTATGTTTATAGACATATATATGAATGCTGTTTATTAGCAGTGTAACAGAAAAATATTTCCACATTTATTCAGGTATAACAATGCAGTTTTGGCGGAAACCTATTAAATATATCTACCTACTTGTTAAAGAGTGTTAAATGGCTAAAAATGTTATGCGTGAAATTGGCAAAAGAGTTACACGAATACGTGGTAGTTTAAAAATTTCACAGGAGGAGCAGGCATATTTTCTTCGAAGTAGCATATAATGTACTGTTTAATCGGACACAGATACAAAGTGTTTACAGTTATGGGTGTGCCTAAAAGCGCAATGCTCAAAATATGTATGTTAAGGCTATCTAGTATTTCTTTTTATACTGTTGATTGATATCAAAGACCCAGAGAAAGCCTACTAGCTAACAGCAACATCCACCTCGTTGAAAAGATGCGAAAAATTCAGATTTGACTTAGCCGGGATTTGAACTTGTGCGAGCACTGTTAGCCGCTAAACCACTGCGGCACTTCCTGGATGAATGAAACTCAAATTGCTAGTAGGGTATAAATAGGTTACTTTACATAAAAACCAGTGCATTAACAGGCTAACTGGCCTTAGTTGCCATTGATAGAGCAGTTCTACTGTTGGTTTGTTCAGTTGTATAAATGTGAGCTGCTCGTCGCAAAGCCGTTCGCTGACTCACATCACAAGCATGCCACCTGCCTACAGATATCCTTATCTGCCTGCATATCATTTTTCTCCACTCTCATCCCCGTTCTGCTTCTCCTGAAAACAAACCTTGTAAGCATTGTGTTGCTAGTTCAAGGTAGCTCCGCTTACATCACGCTGCGTACGATGTAGCAGTATGTGGCGCTATCCGAGTAACTATAAAACCACACCAACACCCCGTGCACGGTAACATTTTTTCTCCCACGCACTCTTAAGGGCTCACTCCGTGCCTTCCCAGGCAATAGGATAGTATAGGAATTTCCATGTAAAAGAAAGCCGGCGTGTCTTGGTGACTTTTTTGTCCTAGAGATTGCAAACAAACACCATCATAGAGATTTTGCAGAGAAGAGTTGTGATGCAGAGCGAAATCAAGGTATTTGTAATTATAAACATCTTAATTTCTGAAGCGAAACTTCTGAATAGTAAAAGATTTCAGACGTTTTTGTATCACTTAAATAACGCAGCCCCACAATTGGTACAAATTAGATTCGATTTCTAGCTCTGAAAACAAATGAGCTACGCTGTCATTTGTTAAAGAACGCGGACCAGGGCGATTCGCGGTACGTGTAGCATGGGCTCAGGCATGCTGGCGCCGGCCGTAAGGGGAAGCCTGTGGCCCCCTCCCCCCTTCATTCTTCTCACCTTTTTTTACAGCCCAGGTACCTGCACTTCCGCGCCTTACTGCACTAGTGAAGTATGCCACAATAACGTGAGGTATATATAGTCGTTATACATAATAAAACATAAATAATTTACTAGTAGCTTAACGTAATTTCCGAAGAAAAAATGTATATAATTATGATAATTTTGTAGCCTATCTATAAGTTACACATCGTTATTCCTAATACATAATTTTATCTTCTCAAGAATGATTTTGTACAAAAAATATTTTTACTGAAATGTACATTGAGGGCGCACCGAATTCAACTTAGGAAAGATTATAATTAGGCACATATATATCGCGGGAAACAAAAGTTCGCGTCTACATTTCGAGTCAGTTTTCTTTATGCTCACAGGCATACAATAGTGTCTGACTTTCTGTAACATATTTATATTCCGTTTGGCTCGCGTGAGAATCCTCCGCGAGATAAGGAAATGTCTGAGACACATTCCCGTATCCAGAAAATTATTTCTGCAAGTGTGTGTATGTGTGGGGGCGGGGGGGGGGGGGTTACGGAGTGGTCGTTTATACTTGACTTTTTTAAATATATGTTCTATACAATGAAATTAATTGAAATGCAGTGTAGTGTAGTGTGGAATAGAAAAACAATATAGTGAGCAAATCAAAATATAGATCCTGAGTGTTGTCAGTGTTGATGCTGCAGTGTTGGTTCAGTGTAGTGTGGTATGGCTGAGGGAAAATTAAGATTAAAACTAATGTGTCCAGGAAGAAAATACTAATACGAGGAGAATGCTGGTATGAAAATACAGATACACTCAAGAACAAGATTATCACAAATACTACAAATGACAAAAACACAAAAATAACGTTAAAAAATAATGTTATGTAATATTCAAATAAATGTTTTACATTTGGATATTCAAAATTGCTACGTAGCACACAAATTATTTCATTATATATGATTATTCTCACCAAGAAGCAATTGATTATGACAAAAATATACACTTTAAAATATACTTTCTTTGATTCTAATTGGTTCAAGGACCATTCACAAGACGTATTAAAGACTCTGATATGGTACTCTTTCAGAACTGATTTCAAAATTAAAATTTTATAATTTTCATGAAATAAATACTGTAGTGTTCTCAAAATATAAATGCTCTGGTTAGTCGTGTTCAAAATTTAGCTGTAGCACGAAATCATAGTCCTACGACGCCTGGTGTAACTACACGAGGCAACAAATTAAAATATTAATATTGCTGCAAATTCCGTCTCAAATTTACGTTTCACTTCAAGGAAACTGATGAATGTCACAATGAAAATTATGACTTGGTGCAGTTTTGTTTAAATGTGACAATGCAAAATGAGTTCCTAGGTAAAACTACGGCCCTTGCAATGTCTCATGGTCGCATTGTCGCCGCTCATTAATCACATTGAAATGTAGCCCCTCTGCAAAGAGACTGCGCAAAACACTGGATTACAGCATGTACAATATATACATACAACCTAATATGAAACACTTATAAATACTACAGAAAAACGTGAACGGCCGGACAAAAATCACATTAAATATGCTATTTATGATAAATTACAATACTCGAATAATCAGATCAAAATTAATTAATCACGTCTCTATCAAGTGTTAAAGACAGTTCATATCGGGCGTGGCAGCATTACTATGGTAACAAACAAAAAATGATTGGAGCAAACAGGGCGGCTTTATACTGATACGCTCAAATTACTGTAACATTACCTGAACATTACACTGCTCAAGCAATATAAATAAAATGTAGCTAGCAACAGATTTTGAGTACTGCTGTTTATCTTGATAAGTTTTCTATATTTGGAGAGGGGAGGTGAGTAAATACCCACCCTCCCTCAACCTCCTATTTTGAATACGGCCTACGGCCATGCAGAGGTGCCATAACATTTACTAACACAGGGGGGAAGTAGGTAGGCAAAACTGTATATTCCGCGGTGTAGCTGACTGTGGTACCAGCTTCCGGTACAAGGGTCATGTGTTCGAATTTAAAATACATTCAGCACTGCTAATTCGCTTTATAACTTTCTTATAACGGTTCACAAATGCGAGGTTGTTGCAATTGACGAGTTCATGATCACCAAGATATACAATTCTCGAACTGTGAGCAGCAGTGAGTCTTGTTCACACCTTGAAGATTCAGTGAGGCTAGTGGTCACTTTTAGTTCATAAAATACTGTAATAATAAGTGAAATTGTAGCACGTACTTCAAACAAAGCAATTATTCAAACACCATATTTATACATCAATATCACATTGTAAGTAGTTACATTGATAACATAAAATAAACAATAGTGCGTTACACGTCACATTATTCTTTAAAGGTTATTTTTAGATAAAATTATAATTCCTGAGAAGTTTTGGACAAAATCATCTAAACTAAGAAGCCGAATATTACATGTAGCTGGAATTGCAATGAAAATCAACAAGTGTCTCACAGTACATGTAATCCGTGCATGCTATTTCAGATGTAGGATTACTTTGTAAACTATTTTAAAATTGAAGAATTAAAGAAGCTCGAAATATAACACAACCAGAACTGTCTGCAACACAGTTTCACTTTACATCATAAAATAATAAAAAATTAAAAACAATTTTATATACAAACAATATACAAAATACACCAATGAATTTGCTAATGTATAACACTATTATTCTGAACACATTAATGAAACCTCAAGAAGTAATACATCAGAATTGTGAAATGATTTCAAATGTACTTATTATATAAGGTAAGTAAATGGGAAGCCAAATAAGAATTTATTTTTTCTTCAATTCTTTGCGTACTTTCAGAATATATAGTGGTTCATGGACAGTTTTCCTTGTCAAAAAAACAGGCGCTACTATCTCAGGTAACAATTGATGTAGAAACGTTCAAGTTTAGGGACCATTTCCTTTTCCCACAGTTACTCGTCTCTGTGCCTTCTCAATGAGGAGAGGTTCGTTTTGGTCAGACATAGCAATTAAATAACAACCATTTCGCTCTGTGATGCTAAGGGTTCCCTGAATTTGATAATAGTAGTGATGCGATTTTTTTTCCTACCCATCAGATATAAGTTCCAGGAAAACCCCTTTTTTCTGTTCTGCTGTTTCCTTGAGGCCATGTTCTTGCTGGTGGAACGCACTTTACCTCTATTATTGCATCTTCCTGAGTAATCAAACCATCGGGTCTAGCACCCAAGAAACCATAGTGTAAACTAATGAACAAACCGCACCTTGTAACTGTTAACCCGGTTTGACTTTCGAACTGTTTCACAGCAATATATTCACACCGGCGACCATATTCCATTGCTGCTGTAGAAAAGTTAGGGATATATAGCAACCATTTGACAAGATTCGCACAGGATGTCGTGTCCTTCCGTCTACACACTGCACCGAAATTGCTTGCAGTTAAGCGAGAACGTCGCATGTCATGTAATAACTCACTATCTGCTTGCTCAGAAGTTTCTTAGCGATTTTGTCTCGTTCATCTACAAAAATTTGTAGTTTAGTGACAAATTATTTACACTTCCTTGTCAGCTCCAACTGATCTTCTGGTTGTTCAGCTTCTGGACCATAGTGAGTGTCTGGTGGGGCAGATACTTTATAACGCTTTGCTGATCTGTCGGCATCGTCTTAACTTAATCTGCGTCTCTTTCGTGCATTTCGACGTTCAATTTTCTTGTTCAATATTTTATTTTGTGTCTGTCCTGGACTTCAAACAGTTAATTTTTTAAATGGGCTGAGTTGAGTTACCATGAATGCCGCTTATGAAATTGTAGTCCTGCAACATAGCATCGTCGCTGGAAAGAGCCTTTCTGGATGAAGTTTATTCTTTTACCAGCATTGTATTTGGCTATAAGACTCGTGTAAAATTCAGCTGCATTGTTAGTTTTGTGTTGTATGAGCCTTGGAGCTATAGCAACTAGACGCTGAACAAGACTTGAAACTTCTTCCAGCAGTCCTGATCTCTTGATTCATTCTAATGAACCCTTTTATTCTTCTTCCTTGTTGCAGAAACAGCTTCTACATCGCTCGTGTTGTCCCAACACATGATACGGACCATTTTCCAAGTCACGAACCAGGTCTGACACTTGTTCGCTTGCACAGCCACAGTGCCGAATAGCACCCCTAGTCGTGGCAGTCAGACGAGGGATAGACGACTTCAGAAGTTTTCTTGCATCCACAGCAAAAGTCTTGTCAGCAGCTAAAGTATTGTTACGTGCTGTGTCTGGCGTCGACTCAGCTGCCCCGCACCGTAATCGGAGACCCATCTCGCCCTCCCCTCTTCCTGGAACGATGCGCTCGCAGCCTCCTGACCTTCTGGGAATCCTGTGAATGTCGACAGCGGCGAGACTTGCTGGCGTCACATACCTCCTCGCCTGCTAGAGTTTCCGATACGTTTAGCGGCGACGCAAGAATGTTCTGGTGAGATGGCTGGCGACTCAGCCCTCCGCGAATCATCACGCGAGTTGGGGAAAATTCTAGGTGGCGGTCTAAGACACTATATACTGCCGCAACCCAGCGGCCGGGAGTCATTGACGGAAGCCGTCTGGTAGAATGTGCGCGAGCGAAGTAAATTGTGGACAACGACTGGAGATTGCGGAACGACGGCGACCGAGGTGTTCGTGGCGTGAATGGACGAGAGGGTGTAAAACTGATGAGTGAAACCTACTGTGCGTGAGGGCGCTTGGAGGACTTTAGAACATTGCGACTGGTGGGACATGGACTGAACTGAGGTGGGACTGAATGAAAGTGTAATACTGATTTTATTGTAAATATTCGAACTGTCAAATATGGACGCATAAATTATAAAATAATTGAATATGTTGCTACACTGTCTATTGAGACTGATATTTAATTATTTAATTTCATTGCTTTCTTTGTCGTAATTATAAATTTCATCAATTTGGTCAATTGTGAATAGTAAATGATTTCAATTTATTGTTAGAATTTGAGTTCAGAGAATTTTGCAGTAGTTATTGTAAATAAAGTAGGGAAATTATAATTAATTCTTTTATTTGATTAAGACCTCTATCCCTTAGCGAACTTGGTATAGCCCACTTAATTTCTAGAGAGAGAAATTGTAACGGTATGAAGATAACTGGTGTAGTTTTGTTTGCAGTGGTTTGCGCATTCAATTTTATGTATGGAACGACCTTAGGGCACATTTTATAACAGCCTCGCATACACACTGGAATCGCCATCCTCTACAAAATGTTTGTATCGCATTCCATGCCTCTGTTCACTGCTTCTAAAACCCTACAGTAATGTCTTGCTCCATAGCAGTTGATGGCCTAATATTGTCCCAGTTTTTGTAGCACACGTGGGTCTTTGCCGGCACATTTCGTCTCGCTGCCCGTTCACATAAAGAACAGTACTTCTTGCTTACTCCCAGAAATAGGAGCTTGCCTGTTAGTTCACCGATGATGACAGCCTGAAATGATATAAATTATCATTATAATTGTGTCCATTTTCTCTCATTTTTTACATACACCCTATGCTACGTTCAAGTCTGTTCAATATACAACCGATTATATATCCCTTAAATTAAACAATGAAAACATACCCTGAGAACGAAAACTAAGAAACGAAAAAAGATTTGAAAAAAAAAAAAAAAAAAAAACAGGCACTTCTGGTAAGTCAAATATAGGCTCGACGCATTATGCAAAAAGTTTGCTGCGGAGTATACTTTTTACCGCACACAATGTGTCATTTGTGCAACACAGTTAAAAATAATACTGCATGTAATTTTGGAGTCTGTTCTCGGACAGAAACAATTATGCATTTATGCAACTAAGTGTTTACACCATATCGTTTAGATGGCAGAAATACCCATTTAATACAAAACCAGTTGACATTATTCCATTGTTTTTACTTTTCTATATACTTGTCGAAATATAAAATAATGTTTTAACATTATACGAAACCAAAGAGTAAGAATACAATATAAAAACTTAAAATATGTATTCCTTTTCGAAAGTTGCTTATATACTATAACAGTAGCGACATATACAAGATCTATGGGGAAAATGTCCTCATTAGTTATGAATTCAGCCTACTTTAGGAGGCCTCTGCAGTCGAGTGACTTGACCGCTTACCTCCCACCAAGGTGATCCGGGTTTGATTCTCGGCGGGGTTACCTCAGTTTTCGCATATGGGAATCGTGCCGGGATGATGCCGCATGAAGGTGGGTTTTCTCGGGGATCTCCAATTTCACCTGGCCTTACATTCCCGATGCTTATCCATACCTACTCCATTCACCCTCATCGGTTGTAAAGAAAGCCACCGCGACACTCAAAAGAAATAAACCAGTACTATGCGCCATTGTTTGCATTTTCATGCAACTTTTAGTACTCCATAAATTTTTATTATCAACCTTTTAAAGAGAATGGACGAAATGCTAAGTCATATATTCACAAGCAGTTGATCATTTGCCCTTCTTCGTAAGACTGATCGGGCAAAATTACTTTGCAGAACGCCAGAGTGGAAATCCCGGTGTCTGAAGTAAGTTGTGCAGAGCCCCAATTAAAAGTGAGTTGCTCACTCTCACTGTACATCCGCATTTCGCATATTCTGGACCACTATGAGCTAAGTGAGACGCCCACTCTTCCTGAACATTTTGCACACTCTCTCTAGCGAGATAAGGCATAGAAAAGTTTTGCTGACTTTTTAAAATCATGAATGTAATTATAAATTGACGATCACAATTATTCAAATATTTTATATGAAATACAGTGATGATTTCCATGGAATATTATGTACATTTGCCAGTTTGGTAGGTCAGTGATATACATATATGCATGAGTTTACAGGACCAATTATTTTATATTTTAATTTTTTAACTTTTCGTATTAAGCAAAAAAATTTAAATATTACATATTTATATTAAAAATTTACATGGTTTATTATGATACAATTCATTTTAAATGTGGGGCATGTTTAAATAGTGCAGGATACCAACGTAACTTTAATAATGAATTTCAGATAATTTTACCAAACGTCAATATTTGTGTTGCAGGGTAAGCGAGAGAGTGTATATGTACATCGTCGCGCACTCTCCCCTTCGTACAGTCTCTCTTGAGTTGGCGAGAGAGAAAGAGAGAGATAGATAGATAGATAGATAGATAGATAGATAGAGAGAGAGGAGAGAGAGGAGCGAGAGAGAGAGAGAGAGAGAGAGGAGAGAGAGAGAGAGAGAGAGAGAGAGAGAGAGAGAGGAGAGAGAGAGAGAGAGGTGTGTGTGTGCTCTCTGTAGGCGAATTGGGACACACCCTTCCTTAGTGTGGGTTAATTTGCCCCCCCTCCCTCTTTTTTCTTTTTAGCATTTAAATGACTAACCAAATTAGTGATTTCAATAGGCCACCATTATATTGAATCAATTTTGTTGTAAATCTGAATTAAAGAATGTGTATATGTAATTACTTCCGATAGTTTTATACTATGAAATAGTTTGACAATTATGTGGTGAAGGACATATGTAAAACATAATTATGCCGCTGCCGATTTCTAAAAAGCTCTATACCTAATTTTCGTCAAGTTCTTAATGTGAACTACAATTAAGCATATCAGTAGAGCGGTTTTAACCAACTGATCGGTGTATACTTTGCGCTGCAGAGAACTTTTTGTGTTTGGAAAATCAGTACAGTATTTTATACGAGATATAACAAACTGCCTCTACTTACGGTAGTCAACTAACGCAACCATCATCTGAAGAATATTTCTTGATGTTCAAATGTGTGATTTTTAAATAAGCGAACGAAATATCAGACACAAAGAGAATAAATTTAATAAACACGTGGCTGATTTTTTCCGAACTTTTAGTATTTGCCGTTTGCAACTGAGGAATCTTTCATAATTCTACCATTTGACTATTGTTCATTAAATTACACCATTATTACTGGAAATAATTACGAGAAAAAAATTTAAGATTTTCATACAACTTACAGTAATATATATTTATATACATGTATGTGCGCGTGCGTTTACTTACCACACCTGATGATGCTTTGTAGTTGTGGCCGTAATTCCTCTAACTCCACCCGCCATCAACAATTACTGTTGTCAAAGGCACACCATCGGAATCAACATTGCCCATTTCTTCTGCCAGCAGTATTTCTTCCTTCCCAGCTTCGGAAATAGATTTTTCTAGATGTTCTAGCCATACCTATAAGAACACAATCACGCTAGTTGACATTGCAAACATTGTTTTGTTTAGGGTTTAAAAGAATTATTTGCTATTAAAAATGTTTACCTTTTCAACAAAAGATTCATTCTTCGAAAATGTCTCGTGGTTCATAGCAGGAACGTCCAGTCTTCCTAGCATGTTTTCGAATTGAGAGAAGTCGATTCCAGAAGTAAGCGCTGCCCACGCACCTGAATTGTTCAGGACATCCGGGCCAGCTTCCTCATTTTCGAAACAAAATTAACGATGGCAGTTGTCGCATTCAAATGTCAATTTACAGTGTAGTCCATTTCTTATTTCTTTCTTGAACTCCATCGTTCCCAAAGTGCGCTGTGTCATGTGAGCACTTTGTAATATTAGCTCTTTAGGGATGATTAATCCTGGACTCAATATTCTGTTGCCTTTCAGGTTCTCCCAACTTGACGTATGGGGAACTGGGTAGTCTCAATGCGTAATGGGGGCAAGCTTTCTTCCGGGCATGACTGAATGCTACTGGACCTGAAAGTAATCGAACAATTGTGTCGAGTGTACGGTAAAAAATTCGTGATCTATATTAATTGATTTTTCAAATTATTCATCATTAAAAAAAAGACACTTAAAATGCCCATAATGCTTAACCAAATAGTTTCTAAATCACGCAATTGAATGAAACTGCAAATTATGCACACACACACACATACACAACAACCACACGCACACACACACATACACACACATACACACACATATATATCTCATTCCTACAACATGTATCCATATATGGATACATGTTGTAGGAATGCTAACAAAAATGCCTGGTTTAGTTTACAATCTCATATACTGTTCAAAGTGATAATTTCAGACAGAATGACAGATTCTGTCAATTGCGAAGCGACGGGTCTTTTGCCGACCATTTACATGAAGCTGTTATAAATGTGGTAGTTTGTTCAATGATCACGACGATTTTATTTGTATGCTGAAAATTGTGTAAATGATTGATGTAAAAAGTATTTGATAAATTCTTGTTCTGTACAGTTTTTTATGCATGTATATGTATATTTTTATATGTATTGCATTGCATTTATCTGTCATTCTTTCTGAAATTATAACTTTGAACAGTATATGCAATTGTCAAGTTAACCCGGCATTTTTTGTTAGCATTCCAACAAAATGGATCCACAAAAGCAATCTCGGCAATTTTACACACATTTATTTACATTGACAGGTCTTTCTATGAACACACCTTTCACGGAACTTCCAGTTTATTTGCTAGGTGGTGCTTTTTAATTCTTTTTGAGAAAAAGAAACTACTTTTTATAGTGTGTTTTACCGGGTAAAATTGTGGAAATTGGTAAAATAGTTGTGAATGTAGATCTGAGCAAGTGCCAAATACACTGCTGTACCAGGCTACCAGTACTACCAGCAGTATACCCGATTATATACGAAACTAGTATTTTCTAGAAAAACCTCCTTTACACGTAGATGGCACGCAAGGGTATTCCCTGAATTGTAATTTAGCACAAGAGTTGTTATTACAGCATGAACGGTGATTTTCTGGTTGTCGATGCCAATAAAACTTGCGCCCTTAGCTATTTTCGTCTCCGAAGTGGGAAAAGAAGACAATAAGGCGATGTTTATTATTTACGAACAACGAATATTATTTCTATCGACACTGCAATCGATATATCACTGTTATGTGGTTACCACAATTTACCAAGTAATTATTTCATGATATTACGTGAGAAAATTAATTATTAAAAAAAAGTTATATAAATAACAAACATGAAGATAATCAACAAATTATATAAACACATGGTATACACAGATGATGTTTTACAAAAAATGCTACCCTCTAGTGGCGCTCACCAGAAACCACAATAATTATAAATTAAATACGACAGTTTGTCTTGAAGTGGAGACATCTTTAGTTAAAAGTACACAACATATTTTTACTTTAAATAAACATAACGAGAAAATATTATGAGAATTAGTGTCATACCAGGCTTTAAACAACAAGAATATTAACCTTTAATTTACATTGAAATTTCTTATATGTAATACAATCTGTTGCACTGACATTTTATAAATAACAAAAGTCCTTTATTTGAAGAAAAGTTAAATTGATTGCAGGAAAATAGAAGGGGGGGGGGGGGGGCTCTGCAAAATAAATTGCCTGAAACGGCCAATACAAACGTGCAAAGTTAAATAAAGAGACTAAGTGAACACAGAAATGCTCACTGTGCCAGAGAATGGCACAACCTGCATATATTTTAATGGGCGCAATGAGGGACATGTGTCCAATAAAGTTGGTAATGATGGAGGGGAACGTAGTTCCATATATAAACGTCGAAAAAAAGTGTTATGTAACCATTTGTAATAACTTAAATTAGTTATCTTGCTTTCTGTAATTTTTCAATGACTCGAAGTGTAAAAATAAGCAGATTTATACAATATTTACTTTTATAATAATTGTACAATTTAACTTACCGATGTATCAATAAAGTCATGAGGCCCACATCAATGATAATTTTACGTAAGGCGGAAGAACACACAAAATGTATACAAGTAGATCTTACCCTTCATCACAACACTGGAGTCTGCCAGACCCCAGTAAAATTTATTTTAGCAGATCCCTTTTTTAGTGTAGGTGTAGGGAATTTTTCTAATACGTGTCAATTCAGTTGGTAGCACACCCTAAACGTTTGTGTGATAATTCTCCACATTGTGTTTCAGTTGCTTGATACAGAGAGGTTGGAATTCTTCTTGGGGTTCCGTGGACCCCAGTGTGGTGACCATGTATGTATATGCGTGCAGGGTTTACAACATACAATAATTTATTTTTGCCGTTATTTGAGTGCAGTTTTCATGCAAATATTAACATAATGGCACGCTCTAGTTCTAAAAATAATCCACCATTTCAAGATTACGAAATGCGATCGTTGTTGATGGCTGATGAAGGTGAGAGTGATGAATCTCTTTTTGGAGGTGATGATTCAGATCAAGATCCCGACTATATTGTTTCATTTTCTCTCTCTAGAAATTAAGTGGGCTATACCAAGTTCATTAAGGGATGGTGGTCTTAATTAAATAAAATAATTAATTATAATTTCCTTATTTTATTTACAATAACTACAGACCAATTCTCTGAACTCAAAATCTCGCAATAAATTCGTACCACTTAATGTTTGTTCACAACTAATTGCTCCAATTTCATACAATTTATAATTACCACAAAGAAATCAATTAATTAAATTAAATAATTAAAGATCTGTCCATTATTCATGGGTTTCCCAGAAAGGGGGGTCAGGAGTAACAAGCGTGTCAGCCTGGGGGAGGGGTGGTGTGAGGTGGTACACTGCTACAGTGCCAGGCAGCAGTGCGTAACAATATTTTAGAAGAATCCGAAGAGTCTGATGAAGTTAGTGTTGCCGAAGAAGATGCAGACGATAGCTAAGGATGTAACAATTCCTTTAGAATCGTGGAAAATACTGATTACTGGCAATATTTTGAATGATGTAATTCACTTAACTAATGAAGATATCAGTAGAAAAAGACAGGGTGCCAGCAATCTTCAGACTACCATTATGACTGCACAATTGAAGAGTTACAAGCTTTCTTAGGCCTACTTTACTTAGTAGGTGTGCAAAGGAAAAGTCACATGCAAACATGTGAGCTACGGTCTTACGAGTTTGGAAGCTCTGTCTACAGAGCAACAATGAATGAAAACCGTTTCATATTTTCAGGAACTTGTTTGCATTTCGATGAACCATGGGACCACAGAGGAAAGAAACTGATAATATGGCAGCTGTCAGAGATGTCTGGGAAATGTTTGTTGCAAATTGCAGGAATTTATACACGACTTTCGAGTACTGCACAATTGACGAGCAACTTATGGGATTTCGAAGGCATTGTGGATTTCTAATTTACATGGCATCAAAACCTGATAAATATGGCCTGAAAATCGTTATGATGAACGAGACAAGAACCACATACATGATTGGTGTCATACCGTACTGTGGAAAGGTTAGAACCCGTAGTGAACCGGTACCTACATACTATGTAAGGAAACTTAGCAAGGCCGTCCGTGGAACAGGAAGCAGCATTACAGTAGATAAATGGTTCAGTTCTGTGCCACTTTTCCAGTAAATGCTCACTACACACAATCTTAAAATGGTAGGTACATTCAGATGTAACAAACCAAAGATTCCTCCATCATTTCTCCATGCAAAGGATCTAGGAACATCACTCTTTGCATTTGATGAAAACAAGATGTTGGTCTCTTATGCCAAAAAGGGCAAAACCAGTAATAAGAATGTTGTGGTTCTTTCTTCCATGCTTTACAGTGCTTCAATAGATAAAGAGTCACTAAAACCAGACATTATAGTCTTCTATAATTTAACCAAGGATGGAACTGACACCTTTGACAAGTTATGTCATACCTACACTGTATGCAGAGTGTGCAATCATTGGCCACTAAAGATCTGGTATGGAATGATGAACCAGAGTGCTATCAATGCTATGGTACTATACAACTTGAGGGCTGAGAATAAGAAATTGAAATGACGAATGTTCCTACAAGAGTTAGGCATGTCTCTCATCAAGCCATTCATGCAATCCAGACTTAAAATTCCAACACTGAGGAGGAATCTTCGAGTGATGACCTCCAACATACTGCATATTCAATCTGAAACTCCAGTTAGACCTGCTACTTTGGACAGAAAACAAAGGTGCCACTTTTGCCTAAGAGCCAAGGATCGCAAGACAAAACTGACCTGTGTGTGATAGCACCATTCTTTGCATTGTTTGGAGTACAGTGAATAAAGAATACATCCACAAAGACTTTATCCTGTCTTAGAAATTTACATAATTCCAACAACAATGTAACAATTGGATTTTTATGGTATTTGTAGGTTTGATATTTTCATGATTTCAACAACCTTTCTAAGACAGACTGTGATGTTTGCTTTGATTAGTTTCTTCCAAATACTAAACACAAAAGAAAATAGTTTGCAAGTACTGAACAAAACATTGATCTTTTTCATCTCAATGCGGTTTTTATATTTTTATTGCTATTTGTTTAATTAAACTATACAAATTATATATAATATATTTTAATAGAGTTAGTGTATGGAAATAAATGTATTTAGTAAACATTAAAATCCATTTTTTGTAAAAATTTTATGAATTTTGTGAATTTGGGTTCAATATGACTCCAGTGTGGTTACTGTGTGCTGATTTTTATAGTGTGATGATTAAGGGTTAAGCAGGTAGTTCAAAAGTGCTCATTTTACCATGAACAGCCTATAGTGTGACTGCACGTGTAAATGGCTTGAAATAATACTTAAATAACCAAATTTGTGTAAACGAAATTGTAAATACTGCGAGGGCCGAAAGTGTGGCGAAACACTGGTGTCTTGACCAGTGCAGTGCCAGAAGCTGTGGCACTGCAATCTGTCCAGGATAGTAGAGGTGCAGGCTTTTGTACCTGCGGGGGCGGCACACTGGGGAGAAAGTGACCACCCAAAGTTTTTACCTGCAGGGCAGCATTCCAAAACTTTACTCTCCTGGAAAACTTATCTTTTTGGCTGTCCCAAATCACTTCAAGTAAATGATCTACTCGCTCATGCCACTGTCCCACAACTGCATAATAATTACTCTTGAGTATCTTGCCACAGTAAAACTTTTTTACATGTCCAATTTCAGGTAATAATGAATGGTAGGCTAAACTGAAAATGGCGGGAAGTTCATTAGTGAACGATTCTTAGGTGATTCGGTCACTTAAAGATAACAGCCTTTCTAAAAGGTAACAAGTATAATTACTATCGTCCTGCATCATACATATTGTTACGTGCTGCAGCTGGCGCCGACTCAGCTGCCCCACGCCATAATCGGATACCCACCTCGCCCTCCCCTCTTTCTGGAACGATGTGTTCGTGGCTGGCTGCCTCCCTTCTGGGAATCCCGTGAATACCGACAGCGGCGAGACTTGCTGGCGTCACAGACCTCTTCTCTCCGGCTAGAGTTTCCGATACATTTAGTAATGGCGCAGGAATGTTCTGGTGAAACTGACTGGCACCTCAGACCTCTGCGATGCATCAAGCGAGTTGGGGAAGATTCTATGTGGCAGCCTAAGACACTATATATACTGCTGCAACCCAGTGGCCAGCAGTCTTCGATGGAGGCCACCTGGCCGAGTGTGCGCGAGCGAAGGGTAGTTTGAAAGATGACTGGAGATTGAGTGACAATGGCGAGTGAGGTGTTCGTGGCTTAAATGGACGAGAGGGTGTGAAACCGGCCTGGGATGCTGTATTGATACTCGACTGGGGGTGTTACGTGTAGGTAATACCGAGTTGGTAGTGTCAACACAACGAGATTTATCTTCACATATGAGCTGCCCAGTAGTGAGTAATCAGTCAACGTGCTCCCTGCTTCTAGCAAAGTTATTATTCCAGGTAGATGCCAGGGAAAATTTGTCAAGCGATTGGGCATAATCGAACCAGTCCAAGAGAGTGGCATTTTACACGATGGTATCATTGTAGCTAGGACATTGATTTCTTCAAAATCGGACAGTTTGCCTGTTAGGATGATTAATTTATCTGACCGTGCTATCCACCTTGAAGAGAGGGCCACAATAGTGTTTTGCAAGCAGGTCTCACGTGACTTTCAAATGTTCCAGAAGCTTCACTGTCACTTCCTACTGAATGTCCTCTTCCAGGTGCTCAGGGAACTGCTGACAAGAACAAAAGAAAACCTCAACTGGCGACAGGAGAGGGCAATTTCAGAATTGTTACAGAGAAATAGAGGTGCTTTCTCCTTCGACCCTAATGACCTTGGCAGAACTAATGTTGCATGCCACCACATCGACGCAGGGGATGCCATACCCATAAAGCAGCCACCAAGGCGACTACTGCTAGCTTCAAATGAGGTCATTGATGGTATTCTGAAAGAGATGCGAGATTTAGATGTGATAGAGCCATCAGTCAGTCCATGGTCTCTCATTGTGCTTGTTAAAAATAAAGATGGCTCTATTAGATTTTGTGTTGATTTCAGCCAACTTAATAATGTAACCAAGAAAAATTCTTACCCACTTCCTAGGATAGACGACATCCTGAATAACCTAGCAGGCTCACAGTAGTTTTCTACTCTAGACACGAAGAGCGGGTATTGGGAGTGCGAGGTGGCCCGGAAAGACTTCCTTTTGTGTCCAAAGGAAAGGAACCTGACAATTCAAGGTTATGCCATTTGGGCTATGCAATGCCCCTGCCACCTACGAACGACTACTAGAGAAAGTTGTGCCCTTAGATATTTGTCAGATGTACCTAGACGACATTGTGGTCACAGGAAGAACTTTGAAGAGCATCTGGCACACTTAGATTCTATGTTTCAGAAAGTGACTGTGGCCAGTCTGAGATTGGTTCCCAAGAAATGCCACCTTTACCGAAAGAAAATTAATTTCTTGGACCATGTCGTATCGTCTCATGGGATAGAAACAGACTGAGAAGACCAGAGCAATAACAGACTGGCCTCTACCAAAGGATAGAACTCTAATTCAAAGTTTTCTGGGCTCATGTGCTTACTACCGTTGATTTGTGTGCGGCTTCGCCACTATCGCCAAACCTCTGCATGAATTGAACGAAACAAAAAGGAAATTTTGTTCGATCCCCAGAGTGGGAAATTGCTTTCAATAAACTAAAGGAAATTCTGGTATATTCCACAATACTGGGCTTCCCAAGTAGAGAGAGTGAATTTATTATGGATACTAATGCTAGTGAGGTTAGAATCAGGGCTGTGTTATCTCAGATCCAGGATGGAAAAGAGCAGCCATTGGAATACTTCAGTAAGGTGCTACACAAGCCCGAGAGGAACTACTCTGTGACACACACGGAGCTTTTGGCAGTGGTGAAGGCGATTGCACATTTTCATCCATATTTTAATGGCAGACACTTCATCCTAAGAACTGGTAATGCTTCATTATGCTGGCTGCTTGGAAATAAGATATCATGAGTCCACAAGGGTAACACCTTCAAGGATGCTGTTTGGGAGACAGCTCCGCATACCTGGTGACCTGCTCTTCGGGCGTCCAATGGAGGAAGAAGCAGCCACTCCAGAATATGCTATTAAGTTACATCAGAAGTTAACCGACAGTCATGAGTTTGCCTGAAGGAACATTAACAAAGACAGAATGAAAACACGATATGACCTAAGAAAACCTGAGGAGACTTCAAGAATGACAGCTAGTGTGGTTGTACAACCTTCAAAGAGAAGGGATATTGCCCAAAGCTACATAAATCTCGAGAAGGCCCGTACAGGATCTTGAAGCAGATAAATTATGTGGTCTACAGGATTTGCCGACAGTGCTCTTGGGCAAAGCCTAAGGTTGTCCACATCGACCGACTGGTACTGTACGAAGGTTCTGATTCTGTAGAGTCTGTTTGGGACAAACAGACTTAAGGAGGGTGCAGTGTTATGTGCTGCAGCTGGTGCCCCCTCAGCTGTCCCGTGCCATAAGTGATGAACCACCTTGTTCTCCCCTCTTCCTGGAATGATGCGCTCGTGGCTGGCGGCCTCCCTTTGGGGAATCCCATGAACACAGACAGCAACGAGACTTTCTGGCTTCACAGGCCTCTTCTCGCCTGCTAGAGTTACCAATACGTTTAGCGACGACACAAGAATGTTCTGGTGAGACTGGCTGGTGCCTCAGCCCTCTGCGATGCATCACGTGATTTGGGGAATATTCTAGATGGTGGCCTAAGACACTATATATTTCTGCCGCATCCCAGCAGGCGGCAGTCTTTGATGGAGGCTGCCTGGCCGTGTGTGCGCGAGCGTAGTGAAGTGTGGAAGACGACTGGAGATTGCGGGACGATGGCGAGTGAGGTGTTCATGGCTTGATTGGATGCGAGGGTGTGAAACCGATGAGTGAAGCCTACTGTGCGTGAGGGCGCTTGGAGGACTCTAGAACATTGCGACTGGCGGGACATGGACTGAACTGAGGTGGGACTAAATGGAAGTGTAATACTGATTTTATTGTACATATTCGAACTGTCAAATATGGATGCTAAAATTATAAAATAATTGAATAGGTTGATACACTATCTATTTGGACTGATCTTTAATTATTTAATTTCATTGATTTATTTGTTGTAATTATACATTTTATTAATTGGGACAATTGAGAACAGTAAGTTATTTCAATGTATTATGAGAATCTGAGTTTAGAGAACTTTGCAGTAGTTATTGTAAATAAAATAAGGAAATTATAATTAATTATTTTATTTGATGAGGACCTCCATCCCTTAGCGAACTTGGTATAGCCCACTTAATTTCTAGAGAGAGAAATTGTAACAATTTACATCTCCATACAGACTAAACAAAACACATGGACCAAAGATAGTACAATACATTGATTCCACACAATTGAGGTAACCAAGATCCAAATGAGGGGTTACACACACTGGTGCCAACACTCCCTCTTAACACTGTATTTTTACCCATATGCGAAATTAACAATACAGTAAGCCTATCACCTATCCAACCCAAATAAAATCTGATTAAAAACAGAAATGATAATATATTTTGTGGGTATGCACTTGGTAGGTATGTATATGGTAAGTATTTATTTGTAAGTATGCATTTGGTAAGTGTGTGCTTGGTAAGTGTGCACTTGTAAGTATACATTTGGTAAGTATGCACTTGGTAAGTATGAACTTGGTAAGTTTATGCATAACTATGATTACAAAAATATTTTAGGTGTGACCCTGTGGTGTTTGTTGTCGGGGATGATGAGTATGTTATGAATTTGATGACTATAGCTTTAATGGTTCGAAAATTAAGTTGAACTATGCTTATAAAAGGGCATAACTTATAATTAATATTGCCGGAAAGGTCTTAGGGCCTAAATGACCTTAGCATTATGGTGGATATTTGTTCTGATGTGTATGTTATGAATTTGATCACTTTAGCTTCAGTGGTTCGGAAATTATGACTTATGTTTATAAAGGGGCTTAACTCATAATTGAGCTTACCTGAAAGGATTTAGTGCCTAAATGACCTGTGGTAAGGTATGCTGTGGTGCATTGTATTTGATGCTCTGAGTGTTTAATTAATAAAAATAAAAATATCTCTGCTATGCTTACTAAATTCAATATGTTGACAGTCATAGTTACATAATGAAATATTCTGATGACATATTCTTATCTGTGTATAAAATACGAATATTTCGTCATTCACTCGATATGTTTGTAAAAGTTTAATAAATATATTTTTAAATTTAAACACACGTTTCTTTAAAAAAAAATTATGCTTTGAATATTTGACTGTTGTGACATTTTAATCTAAATATCCTTGAAAATACGTGTTCGTATACATGCCCGCTTCATAGATGTATGTTTGACAATTTTAAAGTTAAAATAAAAATAATATATAAATACATTACCTTTTTATAAAATTACAGTTTAGCTACTCGATTGTTCATTAATTTACTGCGAATTTGTTTTGAATGTAGTTGTTCATATATAGGTGATCCTTTTTTTATACATTATTAAAACCTTTGTCACTAATTTACTGGTGGCTCAGTTGGTTGGAGTGTTGTTCTGCCGACCTAGGGTTCCGTGGTTTGCTGCTCCTCGGGGTCACAGTTTTTGTTATGTACTAAAGCATTACATGTAGTATGTAGACCATTGTCTTAACTTCCAGCCGATACCAGCACTCCTAGCATCAGATGATGACATTATGCAACAGTGGCCCTGGCCAGCGAGTAACTTGCTTGCCGCCTAGCAAGCAATGCGAGTACTCGAACAGTAATCAATAAATCGAACTGGCATGCCACCTATCAACCAAATCAAGACTAGGCTGGCAGCCACCGATGACAGTAGCATTGCCTAGTGAGCAAGTTTAGAACGAATCACAACATACCTCACAGGGAAGGAGTGTTTTGTGGTAGGAGAGGGGTTGGGTGAAGGGGGTGGCTAATCACAGCATAGCAGAGGGGTTGTGTGGGGGGTGTGTGATAGCCATAGCTGAGGACGTAGAGCCGACAGTGTCGCAGCATACACTCAATTAATTCCAGAACTAATCACAGTATAGCCAGTGAAGGAGAAGGGTGTGAGCAGCGGAGGGGGGTATATGAAGGGGGGAGGGGTTTTAGTGCACCATGCATCAGGAGTAGATATTCGGAGGAGCGGAAAGCCTACAGTCTCGCAGCAGGAACCCAATTAATCCCAGAAATAATCACCGCAATTGATCGTTGTGAAGGTGAATAGCGAGGGGAGTGGTGGTGGTTTTGGTAGGTGAAGGGGAGGAGAGGGGTAGTAATTGACTAGGCATTAAGAGTAGATAACCATGGGTGGAGGGAGCGGAGGGCTTGTAGCCTTGTTTCAGGGGCTCAGTTTAATCTGGCCAGAGGGCTTTTAGCCTCACAGCAGGGCCCCGATTTAATCTTGGAGTCTTCTGCTCCCACTACTCACCGACTATAACTTTACTTTGTATTTTGGCAATATCTATGCAAGAATAAAATGAGATAATACATTAACTCTGTTTGCCACTATTTTGGAAAATAGCTCAATGCAAAATTAAACTTTTATGTCCTATCTCGGGAAACAAATATATAATTACGACCAAATGTATGCGGCTAGGTATATTTTTCTCCTCACTCAAAGTGTATATAGTTTATGAGGGTAGACAAATTTGGTCAAAAAAAGCCATGGAAAATATTTTTGCTTCGTGCGCCATGTCCGCACTGGCAGACCTTCTTTAAATAACGTTAATACATATAATTAATATTACTATGTTATATACCTTTAAATATTAAACAAAATGCCACCAAATTTTTATGCTAACACTATCCATTAGAAGCCTCAATTATTCGCACAGAGGCCCTCTTTTGCCTGCCTTTTTTTTTAAATAGTGCCAGGTGAAAAAATGGAACATTTTGCCATATTTACGGAATCATTCAACTAATTTCCACCAAATTTCGCACACCAGTCGTGCTCCACAAGGCCATGAACTCATCATTTAAATGGGGTCAGACACTGATTTTAGAAATGGCAGCCATTAGATTTTGTTATATCTGTTTAACAATTTAACGAAGTTCAACCAAACATTGTATGTTGACTGTATATATTTAGTGTACCGTACACAGAACATCATAGGCAATTTTCTATGATAGCAGCAAATAAGAAAATTGATTTGTCATATCTCTGGAACGAATCAACAGATTTCCACAAATTCTTCATACAATTAGTGATACAGTAGGCCATGTAAAGTTACATGTTTAAGTGACTCAGACACATATTATTCAAAAAGACGTCGCTGTAAATATTTCAGATTAATTAACCCTATTATTAAAAATATTAAACTGATTACATCCGAAGTTGATACTCCGAATCCTACTACCATAATGCAGAGATTATCTGTGTTTAAGTCAATGGCAAGGCATGTTTGTATTTGTTATCGTCTCACTACTGTTACAAATGCTTCTGGTTCCATCTCTAATGATACTGCTGCCAATGAGACGTCAAGGCCTACCAACCATCTAAGATTTTTTTTATAAACATAATTAAATTTTACTGGCACCCATGTAGAGGAAAGTAGGCATATTAGTTATATCAGCAACTTCTAGTTTTAACTATTTGGAAACCCTTTCATTTAAAATTTCTTCTATAATTTTACATTCAATGTTATTTTTATCTTCACAATGAATATATATTCCTAACTGTTTAGCATAATAATATTTTGCATAATATTCACCGAGTCATGTTTACATATAGTTGTATGTTCTTAGTTGTTTTATTTGGCGAAAATAAACCAATATATTTATTCTCTTGATATACTGTACATACTTTATATACATTAATTTTATCATGTACTTAGTATCACTATTAACACCCTTATTATCTGTTTCATTTATACAGTATTTCCTTTGTTTTGCTTATTCATTAATACATATTTTACATATATTATAAATATTTTTCTTCTAATTAATGCATTGAAAATAAACTGTTATATTTTGTTTCTTCAAATAATGGACACGCTTTTGTTCAGTGATGATTTAGAATATTATTATCCTTTGTAATGTGCGTGTTTTTCATATATATATATATATTTCACATTGACAAAGTACTTTCTCAAGCATTTTATATTTCTTTAATTTATACAAATTTTTACTCTATGTGTTGTTAGCCTACATTTTTTTTACACAACTTACATAAATATGTTTATCATTATGATAATCATGTGATGCCTAATATTGTAAGTATTGGTTTTCACCACATATTTTACATTGATTAAATTATGCTTTCTTTTTCTATTTCCATTTTTATTTTATATACATTTTAAAATTATTTTATATTTTTATAATATTTATTTCAACACCCTTAGTGTTATGTTAAATATTATATTTTATTTTTATATTTTTGTATCAACTTAATTAAATTGTAAGGGTTGTCCTGTATGTATTCTCTTGAAATATTTTTGTTTTCATATATTTTGAATAATTTCTATAATTTAGTTTTTGTTAGAAAATATTTTCATATTAATAAAAAAGTACAGAATGGGTTCCTTGCTCAATAAGTGAAATAATCTATATGGATTTTCCAAATTACAACAGTTAGAAAATAATATTAATGATAAAGCTACGGGCTTTGAAATCGATGACAGTAACATTGAGAAAAATATTATTTGTACCCTAGATGATAAGTAAAAATGACATTACCGGATCGAATTAAAACATTCTTTGATAACAATACTGCAAAACAAACACCATGAAATAACTATTAATTAAAAATACGAAAGTTTAAAAGAGATGAAAAATGTACAATCTATGCATAACATGGAATTTTCATAAATTATTTTTCTGGTACATAAATTTTTGTGATGAGATTTTATGGCGCATATTATTTGTGACACATATTTTGCAACTTCAGATTTTTCATTCGCCCTATTTGTTTAGCCTATTTTCCGTAGGAAATAACATTTCTGTCTGTGTTTGTAGGTGTACGTCCCGAGACCCCCTATAATCTTTAAAATGCTCGAAATGAATTTTACCAAACTTGGTACATATCTGGTACTGTAAGGACGTCTTACTAGTATAGTTTTTGACCACGCATATCTCGGGAGCCATTGAAACGATTTTAACAAAATTTATTATGTTCACTGTGCATTATATAGGCAATGAATTTAGAGAATGATAGTGTTAGTCCCCTATTTTGGGATATAGCATTACATGAAGAAATGAACCTTTCAGGTTATATCTAGAAAACTACTTGAATGATTGCCGCTAAATTTGGCAAGTAAGTAGTACTATGGTAGGCCATGAAAGCAAATTCATTTCAAATCTATTAGCCAGTTATTTTCAAAAATACCACACAAATATTATAAGTCTAATTTATATATCTTATAAACTGTTTAGATAATTTCGACTAAATTTTGCACACAGAAAATATATATTACAGCTATAATATATATTACAGCTTAAATATATGTTTACAAGCAGCCACTTTTTCTGCAAGTTGTAAGATAGCGCCACATTAAGAAATCGTGTAATATCCCAGGAAACAGTCTAATGATATTAGTAGCTCAGATACTTGTTTTCACAGTGGCTGACATATAGACATTTTAGTGTAGAAAGCTGTCTCTTCATGGAGCCTCCACTGTTCGCCTTTTTGTAAGATAATGGGTCACTTGACTAAAAAAGTATTAATGTATTACGTGTTTCAGCCAATTCTTTTGAAAATGGTAGCTGTACAGCCATTTTAGACTAGTATGCTATATCAATGAAACTATGCATGATAACAGTATTTACTAATACTATCAAATGTGTTTACAAACTCTTTCGTCCGCCATTTTGTGAAATTGCATTATATAAATATATGTATTTTTTTCATAATTTGAGAAATCCAGCATATTCCTACCAAATTGGGCAAAGAAGTAACACTACGGTAGGCCATGTAAACTTTTGTGAGGGCCAGGCAATTATTTTCAAAATGGCTGCCATGTAAACATTTCAGCTAGGTATACAATATCTACAAAACTATGAAACAAATTTCAAACTTTTTTATAGTGGCAGTATGGATTACAACCATCAAAATGTATTCACACAGCCTCATTTCTCTGCCATTTTGTAAGATAACACCAGATGAAAAAATAAACTTTTTGTCGTATCTCAGGAAGTGTTACGCGCTCGCTTGTTTGCATCGCTTGCAAGCGCGGAAATGTGTGAAGTTCACGCATTTAACCCGAGAGTGGGTGGCGAAGAAAAAAGACCAGATTACACAGACTTGGTGCCGCGCGTGTGTGGCGCCGCGATAAGCCTTTTGCAGCTCGCGCGCTCCTGACCTTCGGCAGATTGGATTTCTGCATTTAACTGTAGAATCTTTATGTTAGTTACCCAATTGCTCTCAGCATAACTTGGGGTGCGGCGAACCTTCCAGATCAAGGATGGTGATGGTATAAAGCGCACGGGCCTCCGAGCTGGGAGTTTTATGAGCGTCGGGAGTTTGAGTGATTGTGCGGCCTTAAGCGATAGACGACGAGTCAGAAAAGCAACGATTGGCACCGGGAGTGACCAGCGGGAGGAAAATCTGCGACTGTGAGCATCGGTTCAGTGAAGGTGCTACTCTCAGGCTAGACTATTGGACTGGATGTGTTAGTGAAAGACATTTCAAATGAAGGCCACAGTCAGACTGAACATGTGTTAATTATGAGTGTAAGTTAATTGACTAATAAAAAATAGGCACAGAGAAGGTCATACTCATTGTTGGCAGAAAATACCAGCAACCATATCACCTCTACGACTATAGAGTCAAAGATAAAAATAACGAAGAACAAATATAATAATATCCAATAAAAAAAGTACTTTGGAAAGTACTACCATGCCTATTATGATGCTCTATATCATTAGTGATTCAGTTTAACTTTCTAGCAGACTTTACAAATATTTACTTTGTAAATAACTATTCATAGCCCACTTCACTTTTTTATTTCATTTAAAATACTGAAAATTAAAATAATTACAATAGGTAATACTACTAGGCAAATTATTGGATTGCAGCTCGGCCTCAAACTCCCGTTATGCGCGGTCCGGCATTTAGGAGAGGGGGCGACTGACCTCGACCCTCCCCTCCGACAAGAAGACCGGTCGCTGCCTCGTCGCCATCCCCCTCACCCCACCCCGGCAACCACTGGAATGACTGACAGCGGTGACGTAGCTGGTGCCATAGGACCTTTTCCTCTCCCTGCTGGAGAAGCAGACTAGTGTAGAACATGCGCAAGAATATTCTGGGAATTAGGACTATTGGTACAACGCGGCATTAAGAGAAATTTCTGGGCTAGTGACTACTAACCTATAAATATTGCATAGGTCCAACGGCCGGGAGCCTTATGCGGAGGCCATCTGGTTGATTTCGGTGGGCGAAGTCGAATGCGGACAACGGCAGACTGCGAGACGACGGCGGACGAGGTGTTTGTGGCATGAACGGACGAGAGGGCGTGATACCTGACGAGTGAAGGCTGCTTGAGAGCGCTCCGTTAAGGCCGGATAGGCCCCGCTACCTTTACCGTAGAATAAGACAACTAGCGATCCTGGCAGCGACTATGGAAAGCCACGCAAGTTTCATTACAAATAGTTCACGGTTTCTCCGCAAGAGGTGTTGAAGTCGAGAATTGAGGGTGCGGCTCTTCCCCTCACCCCTCTACCAGGAAAAAAAAACTTGTACTGTAAACCTTGTTGAGAGAGGGGAGGAAGGTAGCGGCTCTACCCCTTCTACCTTCAGGGCGAGCATGGTTGTAATTTTGGCCCGTCATAGGCGCGACATATCATTGCTGTGACGCTTAGTATGAAAAAGCGAGCAGACAAGATGGCTGACGCACGAGCAATAATCTTAAATTGTATATGTTCGTTTACGAAAGAATTGCGGGTTTTATAAGACGTATTTATGTACAAATTGAAATTTAATGTAATCATAAGTAACGGGAAACATTTCGATTTGCCCCCACGGTCATAGTAAAACAATAAACATGACTTAAAAAGTACGCCATAACTGTGGACTTGTGTTATTATTAATATATACTTTTAACAGCTTATCTATGAAGTTGTGTGCATAGCTCCGTGGGTTAACACGCGGGTTTGCCACCCGCATATTTTATGTTTTAGAGTTCAAATCAAGGTGTGACGAAATTTTATTTTATTTTATGTGATTTATTATTGTTGTTAATAGTTTATGTTATTGACAGAAAACGCTTATTTCTAGAATATCTTTGTCTAAAAGTAATAATACAAACCAAAGCTAAATAAAAAACCACATGCAGCAGATTGCACTGTGCAGTTACTTGCATATGATTATTTTTATACAAAGAAATTCTAGAAATTAACGTTTTCTGACAATAACCTAAATTATAAACAACAATAATGTATCACATAAAATAACTAAAATTACGGTAATGCTAATATTTGCCCCACTTTTAATAAAACGTAAATAAGCTGATTGCAGTAGCGAATTAAACATTGTATTTATCGAATGTAGCCAAATAATTACGTGTAATAAGCATATTTAATATAATTTGGTATTTATATTGTGCAATTTACCGTAATTTAAAAAAGTAAAAAGCTTTTGTGAAGGAGTGAGATTGCACTCGCACTCCCGCTTTAAGCCGTTACCTTACCATCTGCGCTACCAAGCCAAAATAAAATTGAAGGAGGAAAATATTACAAGTTGATATTTCACCGTAAAATCGTGAAGATGAAATTGTATACCTTTACTTTTGATTTTTGGTATAATGGGCACCGCTAGGATTGCTAAAACGAAGAGAGTACGAGTGCACTACCTTCACCACATTCTATAAAGCTTAAACCTTTAAGCAGAGCACTGTGATGATTGCATGAAAACGAAATGAAAGGCTGAGTGTTCATATTACCTCGTAAAATGGCGTTTTGAAATAGTAGACACGTTTTACAAAGTATTTTGTAATGGTTATATTAGTTTATTAATTGTCACTTTACTTGATGCACGTTTACCGGCGCCCATTTTATTTTCAAAATCATTACAGATGGAGCAAGTTGCTAGAGACGCAGACTGAAGTGACTGTTGTATCTTTCAGATACTTTCGACTGATTGAAACAGTGAAGTTCTCACTGATTCAGATTTAAAGTGCAAACACAATAAATACTTGCACTGTCGACATTGTTTCAAATCTGTTGCGCTGGAGGAAAAAACTAAACTTAACACAACGTTGTCGATTTCATTTGCTTATTTTTGGCGGCCGTCACCACATTGCCGTCGTCCGTATGACACGTCATTACTGTGGCAGTGTCACGTCAGAGCCATGCTCCCTCTGCTGGTGCGGCTAGGCTGCGGCGGTGATCGTCCGTCCCGTTAGTTGACTGGCGCGAGGTTGTCGAGTGTACTGCAAGCCACTGCAGGGGATTATATTTGCAAAATGCCGAAAGACGGAAAGGTGTTACGATGGGACGAAAACGAACCAAGAGATCCTGGGTAATGCGTATGATAAAAAAGGCTAGAAAAGAAAAAAAAACACAAAATTAATTATGGCAGAAGCATCATAACAATGTACTGCAATTTCAGATAGTGATAAAGAGTAAGTATTTTTTAAAATGTTAATTCAGCCTAAAATTGTTTATTAACTAACTAGTGCTTTACTAACTTAATGTATGATGGAATTTGTAATTACTCGCTATACCATAGACGTACCGACCTCATTATTTAAGTTTTAAATACGAAACTAATCACTGAATGAGACCTAAATAAAATTTCTTGAAAACAGGTTATTTAGTTACATCGTTTACTTAATTTGTTCAAGTTTTGTTTTATATATTGTCTCCTTTCCAAATTTTAAGTAGCCTAAAAATGCGTAACTGCTGGTTAAAAAACTGTGTAGGCGAAGCGAAAAGGTAGTTGCATGTTCCTTGCAAACAGAGTATCTTTACCAAGCCAGCAGGAAAATAAAAGTTTTTTTGCTAATATACACGCGCCCGCACACACACACACATATATATTCGCTTCCCAGTGTTTTAGGAGCAAACTTGGCTAGGTGTGTTCAGAGTTGTCTCATTCACAACGCAACTAAATTTATTTTAATCTTATTGAGAATAATTGTCAGACTAGAATCCGATGCTAGTGTGAGCGCCGTATGGCTTGGCGATATCGAAAAAATAGTAACGATACAATTATACGTAGTAATATCTTGAAACATTATGCCGCTAGTTTTTTCTTGCAGTTCCGAAGATATTTTATCAGCCAGGAATGAAAGGTCATTGCGTATTATGAACAATGGGAATCGTATAAAGACCGACACCAGTAATATATCAATAAACCACACAGACCCGTTAGGCGCCTGTTCCCACGAAGGATTCAGAACTAAGGTATGGAATAAAATCAGTGAAAACATTCCATAGTATGTGGAGAATTCGATAAATCAAGCATTAGGCGTTCATTGTGTTTAATTTTTTCCCAGAGTTGAAAATCTTCATCTGCTCACAACAGGAAAGAATAATAGCGATGTTATTTTACCGCTTATAACGACTAGGCCGCCATGTCAGAAAACTAGTTTTAACAATTCAAGAACAAAAAAACGCCTGTAACACCAAAGAATTCTCCAACACCATTTCCTCATGTTTTTGATAAGTGTACGGACGTACTCTACAGGAACACCTGTAATGGCAAAGAATCTTCCATCACTAATTCGCCATGATGATTTGGATAAAAGGTATGTCGTAACAAGTTGTTAGTAAATTTTAAGGGTATAGCGAAGGTTGAATTTTCCATGTATCCTACATTATTCAACCTTCTTTTTGTTTCAGTGACGAGGAACTTCCGCCGCTTGTAATAGAAAGTGACAAGTATACTCCTGCAGTCAAGCCTTTTACGATACAGGGTCATCGTGTTGTTGATCTTAGCTTCTTCATGAAAGAGTATGACTGAATTTCCGAACACAGCGTGACATGTTCTGTGACAGAACTGAACACATGTATACAGAACCTCCTGAATACAACAACAATGTCAACAAAGCATTCGTGTGGGCGTCTGTCTGTATAGGTATAGGACACAGTTAGGCAGATGAACTCTTTTCCATTATGGATGTACCAGTTGTGAGTGGAAAACATTTCACAAAGCATGAAAAAGTCGTTGGACAGGTGAGTCATGTTACTGCTCGCTACCGCTTAAAAACTGACATTGTTAGCCTTTTTATATATTACCAACTCTTTTACTGGTTACCTTTTTAGCAATTGGTTGGAGACATTAGCACCTAAAATGGGTTAAACAAAAATATTTGACAGTATCTGCAATTTTTAAATTATTGTCATGTAATTAATTCGTGTCATAACACAGACGCGCGTATCGTAAAATAATTTGCTCTGAAGGTGCAATTTTGTTTCTAGTTGTGGGAGGAAAAGTTAACGAAAAAGATGGCCAATGCTGTAGAAGAAAAAAGACTAGCAGTTGAATATGGCGACATTGATGAGGACTACCCATTCATTACCGTGATGGTCGATGGCGGGTGGTCTAAGAGATCTTACGGCCACGGCTTTTTTTTTTTTTGTCAAACAGCGGCGTGGTGAGTAGGGCTTACATGTCTTGAGCATTTTACGAGATATCTACAGTGTAACCAGAGTCCGCTTATCGCGGAATAGCGATGACTTTTTATTGCAGTCGCTGTTGTATGGTTTTCAAGCATTCCATTGTTTCTTAATTAACACTTAGTTTTTTTTGTTTAACCCTTGCATTATTATCTTTAAATGTGTGGCTATATTACGTAGTGTTACAAGTATATGCGCTGACGGCTTACATAGTGTAGTAATCCAACCTACAAGTATAACCGACTCATCCTTTATGCCGTAATTATTATTTTCATATTAGGCCTTAACAGCCGAATGTCTAAGCAACGATCTCAACAACGCAAAGTTTGTTTGGAAATATATAGTTTGGGCACTTATATTGCTACCAATCCTTATTTGAGCTCATTAAAAATAAGTGATATACCAGTTTGCAGTATTAAAATCATAAAGCAGCTGATTTTTAATTATTTTGGTCTTATGACATCGGTTTTTCGTATGGGCCTACAGTTACTGTTCTCCACATAGTTAACATTCATATAACCGAGAAAAGATAATCACAAGAACTAGTCCTTTGTCAGCAAATTTGTATTCGTATAAAAACCTAACTTAGAGGCATTTTATTTGCTGTCCTTTCAGGTGACTTAAGCACTAGCATTATTAAATTAATTAAGAGCCCAAATATTATGGGAAGTTTAAAAGGCCTTTAAGGCGTAAATATATTAAGCTGGATAGTAATTATAACACAGTGTCACAAACATTCACATTTGACAATTTATTACAAAATACTATAATGCCATGTTTCATATTAATTAGTTCAGTAAAATTATTTAAATTTTAATTTTCGCCCAAATCGGTTTTATAGTTCTCACGATCAAAAAGTGTGGTACACCAAACAACTGCAGGTACAGAGCGAGGTGGGGTAGTGATAAAATGTTGGACAAACATTACAGGGCGCCCAGGTTTGAGTCCCAATCAGGCCATTATGAGTTCGGTTTTCCGATATCACCCACTTCCCCGTACCTACTTATCTGAGCATTTTGCAAAGTGCCATTAAACATATTGTAGAAACTTGAAGGAAAGAAGTTTAGGCATATTTGGTGTGATGGTCAGTCTACATTAGATGTACCCCCATACGTTATGGGGTTAAGTCCCACCTCATGCATGTTTGGTGTGATGGTCAGTGTACATTAGATGTATCCCCATACGTTATGGGGTTAAGTCCCACCTCACGCATATTTGGTGTGATGGTCAGTGTACATTAGATGTATCCCCATACGTTATGGGGTTAAGTCCCACCTCATGCATGTTTGGTGTGATGGTCAGTGTACATTAGATGTATCCCCATACGTTATGGGGTTAAGTCCCACCTCACGCATGTTTGGTGTGATGGTCAGTGTACATTAGATGTATCCCCATACGTTATGGGGTTAAGTCCCACCTCACGCATGTTTGGTGTGATGGTCAGTATACATTAGATGTACCCCCATACGTTATGGGGTTAAGTCCCACCTCACGCATATTTGGTGTGATGGTCAGTCTACATTAGATGTACCCCCATACGTCATGGGGTTAAGTCCCACCTCACGCATGTTTTTTTATTAGCACGTGCCGCAGTACGTAACCGGCCCTCCAAAAAAACTTGGTACTAAAATGCAAATATTCCAGTTAACCATAAAAATTGTCACATGGATCGATTTTGTCGAGAAAATAGGTAATGTATTTTTGTAACTTTCCTTTTGTATTTTGTCGCTTCATTGTTTACATAGTACCAAAAACATATACATTTAAATATGTATGTATAACGTATATAAATAAATATATATTAATTTATTTAAGGTCGTATTTATTGTTTGTAAAGTACGTTCACAATTTATTTCTATGGTGGTGTAAATTAAATTTGTGTACGAGAGTGGAGTAAATTTTTTGACGTGAAGTCTTTAAATTTGCAACCATAGTGGGAGACAATCCGGAAAATCAAATGATAACAAAATCGGGGGTTAGAGTTTGGCATTGCAGCTCCGAATCCGCCATCTAGATTAAAATTCAATTATACCACTCGATTGCCAAAGGATCAAAGAATATGTTACGTTGAGCGAGGATTTAGAAGCGTCGTGCCGTGGAGGGGGGGGGGGGGGGGGAGGAATTTTGAGTTCGTTTCGCTGTGTCTCATAACTTCCGCGTAGTATAACTTTTGACTAGGATAAGCTACGGCGCTCATTTACAAGTTTCAATCTCGACAGTTCTCTCGTCAAGATCAATCAATTGCGTGTATCAAAACTTTTGTGTGGTGTGGTTATGGTGAAATTATACGCGTTTAATGTAAAGAATTAAGAAAACTTAACACAGTTTCGGCCTATACTCGATAAAAAGCCAAGTCGAAATACATAAATCGTATACTGTTGGAAAGAGCATCTCAAAAGCAATACAGTGATAGCCATAAAACCCTATATGATTGAGTGAAGCAGTACCAGGAACGTAAAATAAACATCAAGGTGCCCGAGCGCATTAACGTTCATGCAAAACAAATGGCCGGGTTCCCAACAAGGCCAAACCCATTTCTTTACTATATAAAATGCTTGTTTTGCCATGCACGATATATTTAATTTTATAAATAGTATTTAAACTTCTGTGTTATCGCACAATATATGGCAATCAATGCTTTTCAGTTTGAAGTTTACAATGCTATATCGTAAAATAAATGGAAATTACAACAATTATCCGAAATTATTCAAATGCGGCTAATATTTTTGGGAACGTCGCGCATAATATTATTTAGAAATTAATTGGTAGTTTTGTCAACATATTATGAAAAGTAATTTAATTCGGTAACATTACCAAAGTTACGAATAATAATTGTAATACAAATCGATCATGTGGAAGAAAAAGTCGGCAAAATCACAAAAATATTTCTGGCCATAAATATATTCAATAAAATGATATAGCCATTCATACATTCTTTTTCACGAATCACATATTTTCTGAATGGATGTTACATCTGGAGTTCTAGTAGATAACGTTATTTAGAGCCTAGAAACCTGCGAGTGTTTGCAAGCTAAATTAAAGCTGAAAAAATTAATAGAAAGGGACAGGAATATGATCTCAATTATTTTAGACCAAAGAGGAGAAGTAGTCGGTGGGATTACTTACGAGCTCTACAGTAGTTAATGTTCGCAATAAATTAAACGAATAAAGAGCTTGGAAAATAATTCAAGTCAAAAGTGGTGGATGAAATTTAAGAGCCCCAAGTAAACCCGCCGACTAGTGGCATCGTCCAGCACGACACCCGCACGCGGACATCAGGGAGTGGCCCTGCCAGGAATCGAACCCGGTTCACTTTGTTTGGAGGCGAGCGCTTTAGCCGCTACGCCAAGTGTGGTCCCAATTTCATATTTTGTATTACATAAGTACACAGTAAGATATTTTTGTATAAAAACTCTTCGGATACTTAGTTGCCAATATAATTTTTGAAACAGTACAACTCCATTACAGAAAATTTTACATGTTGCCGTGGAATGTGTAAAGCTAATATTTTATTTTAACGAGCAAGTACAGGAGACTTCATCCTTCGTAAACAAGACATACAGAATTTATTTTGTATATGTCGTATAGATTTGTGTTGGACTTGTAGTGTTATGAAAACAATTTTCATAACTATTATCCAAAGAATATTTTTTTTTGTAAAAAACAATAAAAATAATGAGTACTATGTATTTACTAGAATAACAGTTTCATATCACAAATCAATTTGATTAACGCAGTAAATGTTTTCTTTTTCCAGGCGTGTGTTATTGGCAAAAGAACAAACAAAATTTTATGCATTAGAATTAAGAACAAATTTTGTTACAAGTGCGCAGCGCATAAGGGAAGCGGAAACATTATAGAACAAGACTGCAACATCAGTTTCACTGGTCCTTCCACTGGCATGGAACAAGCTGTAATAATAGAAGGGTTCAAACTCATCTTCAAAAAACATGGCGTATGGACGAAATATCTAATTGGAGATGGTGACTCCAGTGTATATGCACGTGAGAGAGAGAGAGAGAGAGAGAGAGAGAGAGAGAGAGAGAGAGAGAGAGAGAGCTCCATTTGTCTATAAGATACAGAAGCTAGAATGTGCTAACCATGTGATAAGGTGCTACACATCGAAGCTACACCAGTTAGCAGAAAACACACAGTTTGATTCAGCATGCAGACATCTTCTAAAGCAACCAACACATTCCGAGGCTTTCTGCTGCAGCACATGGAGCAATACGTCAGAGTGAAGGGGACATTTCTAAACTTTGCAATGACTTGAGGAATGGCTCTCTCCACGTCTTTGGAGAACATGCTAAATGTGAAGAATCTTATTGCCTCAGTAAAGATTTTCAAGAAAAAAATAACGTGCCATTACTTGTAAACAAAAAATGGTTTGATCAAATTCATAGATGTTTGGATTTGATAGTGCGAAAAGCAAGAAGACTTTTGCAAAGTACAACAACAAATTGTGCAGAAAACCTCATGTCGCTTGTATGTAAATTTGTTGGTGGAAAGAGGGTTGACTTTTCAAGAAGTTCTTCATATCACCGCCGATGTCATGGAGCAGCTCTCTCTCACATGGATGACCCCAGTTACATTATTAGACCGTGGAATACATTGCCTGGGAGAAGCCCTGGTCAAACAACAAAGAACGTAGCCATGCGAAGGGAAAAGCGAAGTGCAACAAAAAGACTTACACAAATGCCGACAAACACGAACAAAGAAGAAGAAAAAACAAAATTGATTTGTGCCTCAGATTCTGAGTACGATCCAGAAGCAGCCGAATTTGATATTTCCGAAAGTGATCTAAGTAAAAAAATAAATGAGATCTTAGAAATTCTACGAGAAGTTTCGGACGAGGTGAAGTGTATCAGACTGGAGAGAGCGACTGTTGGACAACACGATAATCCTTTGTGGACTGAAGCTCTCCAACTTCGCTTAACAGCATCCCGTTTTGGTGTTATTTACAAAATGAGAGAGACCACTTCCTGTCACAACATTGTGAAAAGCATACTTTTCAACCATGATTTGTATACAAGTGCTCTGATATATGAACGCCTTAATGAAAAGAAGGTAATTTCTTTGTATGAGAGAGTATTCAATGTAAAAGTTAAACCTTGTGGACTTATTGTCAAGAAGGAAATACCATAGTTAGGGGCTTCTCCTGATGGGCTGATTGGAAATGACAGATTGATAGAAGTGCTTGCCATCTGTTACGACCAAAATTACAGAAGCAGCCAAAACAGGCAAGATGTGCGCCCATTATGAAAATTGCTTCCTTGCTCTTAAGAAAAATAATAAATATTGGTTCCAGATACAAGGTCAATTCTTTCTGGAAGACAGTTCTGTGACCTTAATCTTTTCAATGATTTCGATATAGAATTACTACGGGAAAGAAGAGATGTTTACTTTTGGGAGACCAAACTTTTTCCAAAACTCAGAAAATTATATATAAATTGCCTCCTGCCAGAAATAGCTGACAGTCGCATTTTAAGAGGGTTAAGAGTACGCGAGCCAGCGTACATTACAGAAGCACAACAAAGAAAAAACAAGAGTAAATAATTAATTTCTGTAGCATGTATAATAATGTTATGTTAAATTATACTGCATGCGATTATTTTAGGCTTGTGGTGTGCTACGGTTGATATGTTTGGAAACTACTTATTTTTGAGAAACCCACAAATTATTTGAAGTATTAAGAAAAAACTTTTGTTGATATCGGGGGCAAATGCATAAAATATTCATAACAAAGTGCTTTGTAATTTACTGGGCTATGTTAAATTTAAGTTTGCACAGTTATTTTTACTTCATGCATAATGCGATGATATTCTTCACCTTATTTGTAAATCTGTTTACAACAAACCACATGCTACTTTACTTAGTACAGGGCTGCAATCACAACCTATTCTGCATATAGTCGGTTCACGGTAAAATAAGCACTTTTGAAAGCCCTACTTAAGATCTACTTCTATACACATTGTGTATTCTTCCGCCTTATGTAAGATTAACATTGTCATAGGCCTCAGAACTTTATTCATGCGTCGGTGAAATAAAACTATGAAATTATTAAGAAAGTAAATACTTTATAAATCTTCTCATTTTTACACTTCGATGCATAAAAAAAAGAAAGCGAAAGAAATAATTTAAAAATATCGCTAATGGTTACCTAACACTTTTTAATTCGACGTTAAGTTATGGAACTACTTTACATCCATCGTTACCAACTTCACTGGGCGAATGTCTCTCAGTGCGCCCTTTAAAATATATGCATGCAGGGGCAGCGACTTTTTCCAAGGTTCGTTACTAAAGTGCTCACTTGATCGTGAACAGCCTTTACTGTTATACTATGCGGTGCCTGAACTCAAGCAATGTGAATGTTATGCAGTTAAATTATACAATTAAGGAAACCTACACGACATATGTAACTGTGTATTTTTTTAGCTATGAAATCTCAAGACAATAACAATGTCCGCTGTAACATTCATGGCAACATGCTACAGAATACAGGGCTATAAATATGGTAAAATAATTAGTTTGCTTTCCTATTTTTATTAAAAAGTATTAAACACTACAATAGTACTGCGAAAATAGATTTTATGTGCAGAATGTATAAAGTATTTCGTGTATATAGTCAGTTGGTTTTATTATGGAATCTGCCTACAATGAAGAGTTTTATTTTTAATTGATTAAATTTCATGTTAATTATCATAGGTGGAATTAAAGAATGAATTCTCTCATAAAATAATTTGTTATTAAAAGCTGCATTGTGAATATTTAATGTAAGTTACCTTATACGGTTTTCGTGTCCTTAAGGTTGATGAAACCAAATTACAACTGTTTTCGTTTACTGCAAAGTGTGGAAAATTGCTTATGAAAAGTAATGATTCTGTGATAAACTTAAGATTATGTATAAACAACAAAGTGCATTGCTGTATGCGAAATGTTGTGCTACAAGTAACTGGTGCTGAAAGTAACATAATATGTATACCTAATTTGCAATCAATATTATGTATAGGTAAATTTCTTCACCAAAGTTCCTAATAATCAAATAAATAATTTGAAAGCTAAAGTTTTCCCATTATTGATTTGATGACATTTGCTCTTAATTTACCACCATCGCTCCAAGAATAATTGTGTTTATTATTCCTACAACTATACCACCACTATTTCGACTATTACTACGTCTTATATTACTACAACAATGTACCACTACTACTTGGTACTACTACTACCCTGTGTTTACTTTCACTGCAAACAAAATGTTGTAGTAATGTTACTTCCATTAATTGGTCTGGCAAAATAGAGCTCCATAACATTTATCAATCAGTGTGTTTTCGATTATAGCTGGAAGAATGAGTTTCTTATTAATGACATTATGTGCTTGTGTATTTACTATCTATTAAATACTACTTATTACAATCACTGCTTTAAAAATAAAAGTGAATATGTTTCTTTGTTAAATATTATGCAAAAGTAATTATGGGCAAAGACTAACGGGTGATAATTAATTACTACTAAGAAGTTATACAACCTTATATTTAACCCCAGGTAAGACTTATTTCAAGTAGTTACGTTCCCGAACAAGCCAGAAAAGCTGTGTATTCAAACTGAGAATAAAATATAATATCAATATATTTCAAAAGTAATTCTTGTCAAATTATTTCCTTTTATTTATAATACCGCCCTCAGTTATCTCTAATGAAACTGGATGGGGTTTTTGATTGGTTTCAATAACAGGCGTTTAAATACATTCACACGCCAGTAAATGCCAAAGAATAATAGCTAACACACAAAAGTAAACACAAGCAAATGCATCATTTCTGACATTCATTTGATATCGCTTTTATGAATTCATGCACTGAAAGTTCTCATGTGAATGGTATGTCTGTATACTGAAACTGCAAAGCTTTGATGTTACGCTTATATTTAGTTTGTGTGTATATTCTGAACATTAACACGCGCTTATGACCCAGTCACCAAGTTATTCTGAACATTAACACGCGCTAATGACCCAGTCACCAAGTTCCATTCACCTTCGCCGAACACACAGTCAAACAGTTTTAAACAATTTACGTGACGGAAAATGCTTAGCTTCTCACAGCGAACTGGGTATTAACATGATATGTGACTAACTGCCCGCATAAGATTAATATATAACAAAATGTATTGTTTCTTCTGAAAAGAGTTATTAACATTATTCGTGAATATAGGATTTATAACCGCATACGAAATATGCATTTAGCGTTAGCAATTCGTAGTATCGCGCTCTCTTTTTTTATTTTTTTTTTTAAATAAACTGTTCAAGATTTTTTTTATGTATACACTTAAAGCAGTCATCGAAATTCAAAAGAAATCAGTCCACCTTCACTAAATGCAGTTCCCACTCCCCCCCCCCCTCCCGCCAACAACGAGATACATATTACCATCGCCAAAGAGTTTTGTCTCTCTGGTATTTATAGTCCGTTCCCCATTGGCAACAACTTTCTCGGAGCCCTGCTAAATATCTACTTGCAGGCCCGTTTCGTATCCTTCCGCCAAATGTAAACAAACATTGCCATGTGACTGCCATGTAGCATGCGTCAAAATCAATGTTTACATTCCATTGTGTATGTACATATGTTCGTATACTTTCGCTACACCTAAAAATAAACATTGAAATGTGACTTCTACTATTATACCTGCCAAATGTATTGTTTACTGTTTACAGCTTCTCAAAGAAATCTGCCATATTCCAAAAACCATTCCGTACGAATATTCACAGTTTAGGTCTCTAACATTATTTAGGTCAGCATTATGATGTTTTAAAAATGCCTGATTTGACACAAGTTCTTACAGTTATTTTACATTAACATATTTGTTTTCCACAACATAGCTCAATACATGTAATGCACGTTAATATTTTGCCGCGACTGTGTTTAACACTGTTGCAACTGCGAGGTAAAGGGTTGTACTAATTATCCTTTTGTTATTGATATGTGTTGGGTCATTTCTTTAAAAGGACGGCCTCAGTTGGAATAAATATTAAAACGAAGGAACAACCAGTCAAACGAAAAAGGCACATTGAATCCAAGATCGCAACTCGTGTTTCTCATTTTTGTCATACAAACTTTAAAAGATAGCGGTGAATATGCACACAGATAAGCCTATGAAAACTTTTATTCCGCTCTAATTTCTATGTATTGCTACTTACTGTTTATTAGTTTTATTGAAATTTATCGGGCTGAACTTAGTATTTTTCTTCTGGAATTGTGGCAAATTGCGAAACACGACTGTGTTTCAAAACCCTTAGGGCAAAGGTACAACGTTGTGATAAGTAAACAGACGTGGATGTAAAAAATTAACTTCGTCATAAAAACAGTTCACAGTTAAAACGTATTAATAGTGCTAATCAAATATTTGGAATCACGCACACACACACAGGACCTGCGTTTCGACCACGATGCACAAAGGCACGCCATTTTACAGACGCAATGATTAACGAAACACACGTCAAACTATATTTATTACTGCCTTGGAAACACACATTTATCACAACATCGTAACTTGCCTAGGTAGGTTTAAAAAACACTACGTCTACAAACGTGATGTGGTATTTTTAAGTATTTTTCTGAGTAAGAATAAAGCAACACGCCATGTCATGGCTCGCCACGTCTGCCAACTTCACTAGGTAACTGCCCCACCATCATATCTAAATATATTAAAAATACGTATTCAGACATTAAAATCTCTTTTCAGTTGTAAATTACAAATTCAAAATTCATTATTTTGCTGTAATTAGTATGAAATATGCTACAATTGAAAATATTTATAGTTTCGCTGCTAGTGAAATTTCCCGAGTTTGAAAGAAACGAAGAAAGAGAGAGAAAGCGACAAGCCTCGCCCAGCAGACAGTTTTTCAGATGCTTTCGCTCGATAAAACGACACCGTACCATTACAGCCTACTCACGATATTTTCCGCTGTTATTTTAAACTGTAAAAATGACATATGTTGCCATCGGGGATACCTAAATATTTAAATATTTCAATAGGCACCGTTTAATTTACAAATAGTATTCTAAAAACCTGGGTTAAAATAATATTTTTACTGTGAACTATTTTTCACCGGTCGTTGCCAATTCACCGGTCGTTGCCAACTCGTCGCTCCTCTCGCTGTTATTAATTCATATTTAAAAGAAATAAATATTACAAGTTATAGAAGATATTAAGGTAAAGTTTCATTTATTCAGTAATACAGTACTCTTAAAGTTAACCAAAGTGTTATATATTTATGGAATACAGGCTATTGGAAAAACAAGTTGACATGTTATGTCTAGAGTGTTTTTTCAGAGGATAGTTTTCATAAGTCGCTTCCAATCGGGAATGGACTATAAGTGTAGTATTTCCGTAAGTGTTCCATTTATGTTATCAATTCCCGTGTAAAACTATCATACGCTTCTGTTTTTATTTACAAATATTTTAAAGCATTTATGTTAGCTGTTTACAAAGTTACACAAGTTACCAATTGTTTAACTTATTACCATGAGTGATGGTAAAATATTAGTTGCAACCGTACAAATTATACAACTTGCAATGCTAAGTTCATTAACATACACCGCAAAGTTATAAAGACGACAGATATTTGCGTAGCATTACTTATGCTGAATAAAAAATTTTAATTGCAAAGAGTAAAACAATAAATGGTTCATAAATATGGATATGGAAGTGGCAAATGTAATGTTATTTAATGTTTTTTTTTTTTTTTCAAACCAATGTACCGTACACCGTAACACGTACGCGTACTATTATCGGAACTGCCCCGGTCGCTTTGCTACCACTTTGATACCTACGCTAAGGTTAATTCTTTTCAAGTTAGGAATAAAACGAATTTTCTTATGTGACAGTGTGGCATAGGGACAAGTTACGCCGCTAGGTGCTCAGTCTTCCAAATATAACTTTTAATGGCAATTTTAAGCTACGTGAACAATAAAAAAGAAATATTTTCATTAGTTACGTTGTTATTTTAATTTTATTTGTGTTTATTGCATATATTTTGTTTTTTAATGTGGACATTTAGAAAATCCGGTATACATGGGACACTAGCGCTTACCAAGTGGCGAAAATCTTTGGTCACTAAAGTTTTAACATTGATCGTCCCAACCTTAGTAGAATTAAACTTACATCCACTTACAGCAGTGGTGCGTGCCTGGTGAGCAGAGATGTAAGAAATTTGGCAACACTGATGTATGAGACTGCCCGTCCGGCTAGAAACAACCCGCCACCCCCCGTTTTTATAGTTTCTGCGCCTTTTTATCGTTTCTGCGCCTTCCTCAACTCTCGGAACCGTACTGTAACAGAGCAGCTTCTACCCCTCCCCCAACCCCTTCTGTTTCATCGCTGTAAGCACTTTGGTGTCACTAATTCAAAACGCGACGTTCTTCCCCTGTTCCTCATGCAATTTTACATGGCAGCTAGGTCCTAGTAGTTATATTTGTGGCCACCAGATTGTAGCACATCGTAGAGTGAAACTATTGAAAAAATACGGCTAGTGATATAATCGAACGGAACTGATAATATGAAGACATTTATGCAAAAAATACTTGTGTTTTTTTAGTTCTAAACAATAGTAACTATGGCGTGTCGTTTAGATTTAAGAAGTAACTACCGTATTACAACAAAAGCGAGTTTTAAAAATGCATTTCATGTGGTTGTAATTCAACATGTCCAAAGTTATGAAAACAGCTTTATTTATGTGTTTATATTATTGCAATCCACGAATACAGCACGTTAATGCACAATTAAAATTCCACATTAATAAAATATAAGGACATTACTTCCACAATTTACATGATATTCGTTATAAAGGAGTTTCCATTTACATTAATCATTCATACAAAATTTTATTTTAACATAAATTTCTAAACTTTGACTAAAAATATTGTCTAGTAGTTGATTATTTGAGTATATATTAGCCAATTTCCAGTTTTGGGTGTATTTCAGTACATTAAATTTAGGGCTAAAATGGCCTTAACTCTAGAATATTTTGGACTGATGGGACCTGGACTGAACTGAGGTGGGACTTAATATCATATTATACGGACTTTATTGTAAATATTGGAACTGTCAAATATGGACATGCAATTTGTAAATTAACTGAATAGGTTTTTATACACTGTCTATAGGGACTGATTTTTAATTATTTAATTACCGTAATTTCTTTTGGGCAATTCTAAGTGATATAGATTCATGTAATTAATTGTAAGCAGCAAATTATATCAATTTGTTGTGAGTTATTGAGTCGAGAGAATGTTGTTTGTAGTTACTGTAAATAAAATTAGGAAATTATAGTTAACTCTTTCATTTAATTAAGACCTCCATCCCTTAACGAATTTTCTTTAACCCACTGTTTTTGAGAAAAAACTGTAACACTAGCGTCAGACGTTTAGTTGAGGTATTTCATTTAAGGGGGAAAAATTAGTAATTATGATTACAGTAGGATATTAAGTAGTAGGATAAATTTAAAAAAATATATTAACTGTTGTAGTAACAGATACAGGAATAATTTATACATTTTTGGATGCTTACTAGGAAAATGTCGACAGACATGGAAGCACTTCACTCTTTAATTGAAGCACTAAGTGGCCAAATTAGTAGTGTTAGGGAATCAGTAAATAGTGGAAATGATAATGTAAATATTCAGGTTAATAGAGTTAATGCAAATGTAAATAGTCAAATCATTAGTGTTAATGATCTGTGAATAGTCAAATAATTAGTGTTAGAGACAGTGTGAACGATAATGTAAATAATAGGATGTAAGATGTTAGTGTTGTAGCTGATCATTTAGACAAACAGATTGACAATGTTTACGAAATGGTGGACAATACACTGGAAAATGTTAGTGAGAGAATGGACATTGTTGAGCAGGAAATTAAACTTAATGCTGAAATGATCTTCACACAAAAAAAGAAGCTGCACTTTGTCGCAAATTGCCTAGTGGTTTACAGCTTACACTAAGTTTATAGAGGCTTTATTTTTTCACTTCAATATTTGCAGTTATATTAGCAGGAGTACATTTCGCAGCATTTTGGCATAGTGTAACTACGCAATGCTCCTTGGTATTTGGTGATGCTGCAGTAACATTAAAATCCTAGGTAACATCAGATATCATAAAAATTTCAAATAGGCACGTAACCCACTAAGGCATTTCGCGTAAACAACAAAGAACAAAATGTACTGTGACGTCACAGGCACATCAACATGGCGGTGCCTGTTTTCCCGCCCAAAATCATGGTCTATTTTAAAATGCGGTATTCTCGAGTGTACAAAAACAAGTAAAGAAAGGACCACAGTGGGAGTCTTAAAATTTATCATGCATATTGAATTTTCTGTGATCTGAATAAAGCATTTGACTGCATATATCTCAATATTCTATTTAACAAACTGAAATTTTATGGAATTGGTGTTACATAACTTGCATGGTTTATATCGTACCTATAACAAAGATATCAGTAAGTATCTGTAATAAATGAAAATGTCAAAATAATATGCACTCTAAAAAGGGATTAAACAGGGAGGGAGTTCTTCAAGGATCGATTTTAGGGCCAATACTAGCTATTCTTTACTTATGTAAACGATTTGCCTTCACATTTAATGTTAAATGCTGAAACTATAATTTTTGTAGACAATACCAGCATCCTGAAATATAATAAAAATCTCGAAAATTGGAATCAAAATTGAAACTAGTAATTCTTAAATTGATGTACTGGTTCAGTGCAAATAACTACCACAAAAAAACTGGCCTTTTAAAATTTCCCACCTTCAGGCAAAAATATAAATTAGCTATTAATCAATCGTGACATTAACATGAAGGACAGTTTCTCCACAAAATTTTTAGGTTTACAGATTGAAATATTCTTGACTGGAAGTAAACATATTGATTATATCATTCCCAAACTTAGTCCCGTATGCTTTGTTCTTCAAAATTTAGCTTACTTTCTAAAAAAAGTTAAATTTGCATTCTTCCACTAAACTTTGTCGTTCGGTATTATGTTCTGGGCTACTTCATCCAATAGCATACAGATCTTCAGGTTACAAAAGAAAGTTATTAGGAATATTACAGGCGTAAATTACCGGGAGCCGCTCCTTATTTAACTAGCTTTGGCATTATGAAATTAATGTCGCAATATAATTATTCAGTAAATGTTTTGTAATATACAATCCTTCATATTTTGAAAACAATCACCAAATACGTTCACACAATACTAGAAGGAGGAATAACTGACATCTAACCCATGCACATTTAAAGAAAGTCCAAAAAGGTGCACATTTTTCAGGTATAAAATTATACAAAAACTGCCAGAAGCTTTTAAAAAACTTGGCAAATAAAACCTCAAGGTAAAGTAAAGTAAATAAATAAATTCCCTTGTGAGACATAGTTTTTACGTTATTGATAATCATTTTAGTTTTTGAGATATAATAAACGCATATAGTACTATCGTGACGTATCACATATAATTGCCATAAGACAGGTTAGAATTTAACGCCCTTTAATGAAATTTGTGTACAATGATACCGAAGAGAAGAATTCATTAGCAAAAGACATACATAAATCCGTATAAAAATGTGTACAAAGGATAGGAAAATATTAAAAATACCACACTTTCAATTACGTGGTAAACAATACAAACGTTACACTTGGAGATACAGTTGAAATGCAACACTTTAAGAACCATAACAACTATTCCCTAACGAATAAGCTGTGGAAAAGGAAAAATTACACTAAACTTCAATTAAACTTGGGCGGCATACAAAGACAATCACGACACGTTTAAAACAAAAGAGGCACAGCAAACGCGACACCAAGTTACAGCCAAACATAATTTAGAACGGTAACCGAAACCAAATGTTGAAATTGATAGCAACTACTGCACACCCAAGTAATTACACACACATGCCAGACAAAATTACACACACATGCCAGACAAAATTACACAACAGTAAGTGCCTGTATTACCACCGTCTGATATAAGTTCTGAAAAACTATCAGCTGACAAGGCTATCAGTAATGTGTCTAGTGTATTAAGACCACCTGATAGCACGCGAATAGCTATCAGCAAGTTATCAGGAAGTCCGGACGATACCTGGTATTTTGTTCTGTTTGTTGGCAATAGAAATCACTATTAGGTCCCGAAATATAGTAATAGTTGGGTTAGTTGCATTGGCGACATTGACTCTTTTGTAGTCTTCTATTGACTAAAGTTGTTCGTGTTTACTTTTTATATGTGCTTTTCTGTTTAAAATGTATTGAGAGGTTACTGGGCAAGACACGATGAAAAAGACCGATTCCCATCAAAAACGAGTGGGATCATTGAATTACAACATTAAGACTGTTTGTGTGTTTTTTAAAAATTGTTGTTAGAATATTCGAAATGTATTTGGCCGTTAAAGAAACCTTGTTTTACCCTAATTTATTGTATTGAATTTCTAACGATTTTTCGTGTCAAGTTAAATTTTTTGAACATGTTTACAGTGTGCATTTCGAACATCGGTTTTCCAGTGACATTTATTGCGTTTTGTTCTCGCGAGAGGTTTTCAAATGTACGTGGCCTAAATAAACGCCCTTTTAGTGTAGTTCACATAAAAATGCAATGCTATTCATGTGTTTAATATTTCTCGCATCGGTACGAACAGCTACAACTTTATCGCATTCAGATCTTCCGATGAAGTTAACTTTTGAGTTATAGTAAATTTAATGCTATTTCCGTACGAAGAAACTTTTCCACTGTTGCGGCAAAACAATGTGAGTTCCAATCGCCACTCCCTCATAAAAAGAACCGCACCACCCCACCAATAAAATAAACAGAACCAGAAGTAGTATTTGCATTGTGAAGTTTAAATTTGTTGGTTTCAAGAAATAGTTCAAGTGTTATGTCAATTGAATAAGTCAGCACACAACAAACATCTTTACGAAGTTGCAGACACGAGTCAATTCATTTCACTAAGGCGATTGTTCCAGAAAGGCACCTAAAATGATCTACACTTAATAAAATACGCAAATAAAAATATTATGAACTGCGTATATAATATTCCGATACCACCAGCAACGAATTCTCGCATATACATAAATTAAAACTCAATTGTAACGGCATTTCACCGGACTAGTTAACTTAATTCGCTCATAAAAGAAACTTATAGAAAATAAACATTCCGATGCAGTTACATGGACGGAAAAAGTACGTTATTTGAAATATGTGTCGCCTTTGCATTTTTAGTGCAGCAAAACATTTAATCCAAAACCTCAACTTTGAAATCGCTCTCAAATACAATTCGTCTCCTACCACGTGCCGCCATATTGCTCTTGTTCACAATTTGACATGCTGATAGATAGCTATCAACTGGAAGAAGTACCTGATAGCATTATCAGCCGATAGCCTGCTGAATAGGCGGTATCAATGAGTCGTAATACGCATTTTTGGGCTATCTAGCTGAGAAGGCATTTTCAGTAACAGACGGAGGTAATACAGGCCCTTAAAAACCCCACCTCATACACAGAAATATTACATTTTCCACCACTCACCGCAAAATTGCTCAGTGTGAATGACTAGATCAAGTTGTCGTAGAGTCCGCCACTGACCGCTGAAATAGAGAATGCTCACATTATAACGACGTCGTGGCAGATCGGGGCAGACGGCGCACTACCTACCAACCCCTCAATGACCCATATGATAAGTGTAAACACATATTGTGTCAATAGTACCCGTGTTAGTTTTTTTCAGTTTGTAAAATATGCCTTATTGAATATATATGTTTAACAAACAAAATTATAGTACACTAGCTGTTACCCGTGGCTTCAACCGCGTGCAAAAATCAAACCTAATTACAATGACCAAGTGCTCTATCTTAATTGTTCTTCATTATTACTATAATATATTATTACTTGACAATAGACTTCTGGATTAGCACATGGTGTACTTTTCATCCCGGAAAAACGAACATTTTCTTAACGAATATAAAAAACAGACCACCATCCACACTGAGAACCTGAGAAAAAGGAACTGTCTCAACAACCAAATAAATAATGTTTACATTTATTTTGCTGTTTCAAATCAACTATTGTTAAATCAAACACTGGGTTTTGAAATAAATATAGTGATTTTTTTTTGTGTTGAACAAATAATTTTTTTGGTGTATTTTGTCAAATCAAACTAATGTTTTGCTGACTATATCATATTTTTCAGGTATGGTATGCTCAACTATTTATCTATATCAATTTTGCAAAAGAAAAAACATATTTGATTTTTAAATGCCCATGCATGCTTGCTTTTACAAAAAGATTTATTTAACTCAACTATATAATTGCCAAACTATTTTGACATGGTAAATTTAACCATTTGGATACGTCCGTCTGAACAACGAGCTTGGTTGGTGAGCGAGTGCAAGATGGCAGACCAAGAAACAAGAATGATCGTAATTTCATGGGGATTTGAAAAAATTTACACTTGTTTTTGAAGGTATGTGGAAGTTTTGTTTCTATGTTTGCATTCCTATTGTCAATATGGATTAATTCCAGTGAAATTACATAGCGTTTCAAAACGTTCGTTCTATACTGCCCTTGTTATAAACATAAACGAGATTTAAAGTAATATGTAATTACTTTTATTACGTTTCCGAGGTGTGTTTCGAAATAACAGCGCCCAGAAACAAATAGGAGTAACAACTGAGTGGGGGGACGGGGAGAAGAAACAATCCTTTAACACACTAATATTCACATAAGAAATCTTGTAGTCGTCGTGGTGTAATAGATAGCGCATCGGCCTACCGTGAAAGAAGTCCGTGGTTAGCGCCCACCGTCCGGCAAGTATCGCCGATCTTAGAGTTGACATTTTGGTTACTATTCGTCAGAGGATATAGGTAATAAAAGAAAACTAACAGTACTAATACCCCATGAATTTTAAATGTAATTTATTATACAATATAGCTTACGTTATTTTGTACAGTGTGGTTAAAAGAAGTAACATTAATAATTAAATCGAATAAATGCATGTTTAGTTTAACTAAATGATTGGGTAAAAAATATCTTAGTAGCCAAGCCAAATAAATGCACGTTTGTTTTAACGCAGGCATGTATTTGGTTCGACGAAATTATTTGGTTAAGAGTTATTGTCTTATTAGTCAAGCCAAAGAGCTGCTTGGTTGTTTTACACAGACATATTGAAGTTCAACAGAATTATTTGGTTAAAAGACACTACTGTTGTGGCTCTGCGAAACCTGTGAACTGACTTGGTTCAGCAGTGTATATCGGTTATTATTACAGCAATATAACATTGTTGAAACAACTAAATAATATCAAACAAATAATTTTGTTGCGCCAAGCAATAATCTTGATTGCTACTAGTCAAATATACCATTTTGTTGTTTCAAACAAATTCCATTAGATTTTACCAAATATTTTTCTCAGTGCAACGCCTACTGAAATGTTCGGTGGCATATTTTATATATTCCCTAGGAAACTATTCGTTTTTCCGGGATGAAAAGTACCATATGTGCTAATCCAGAAAATAATCAATCCCTGTACCAAATTTCATCGAAATTCGTCGAGCCGTTACGACGTGATTGAGTAACAAACAAACATACAAACTTTCGCACGTATAATATTATTAAGATGTGGATATCTTGTGTTTCGTTGTTTTATATTCCATTATTATGCTTATAGTGTATATTATTTGCTTATGTGCTATAACATTGTAGCAAATATGAGTTCTGACAATTTCCATATCACGCAATTCTGATCATTTTCGGATCAATGAAAGACAAAAAAAAAAAACTTTATTTGACAAAATAAGGTTCACTTAAAAATAACATAACTTAAATTTGAGAGAAAAATAAATAATTAGTAATGATTTAATTTCAATATCTTAATTATACGCATATTAACGTGGTATTTGCACTGCTAAACAAACAATCATTGCTGTGGAAATAAAATACATTTTCTGAATTTACACGTAACTCATAAACATACTGTATCACGTTTTTATCGTATTTATGCATTCTTTTTAGTTCTTTTAGGGGGCGGGGGGTAACATAGCGGATACTAAGGCTAGCATAAAAAAAGGGATCGCGAATAATTCGATCGGGACTGTTGGAGGTAAAAACAAGGCCTACAACGGTATACTCTAGCCACGTGCAACGGCCAAATAACTATACATTTTGTGAAATAAAAAATTTATTTTATTATTTTGTTAGTACGAGCAGGAATATAAGTAAAGCAATTCCAAATAACGCAGCGTAAAATTCTATTTATTTTTGGATACGTACACGTTTCGTAGCCGGTTTCTTTTACATACATATCAGCTGAATTGTTCTATTAAAAAAGTGCCTAATTGTTAGGTTCGCGTGAAGCGTTCACGGTTATGTCAGAATAAATTTCGGTACGAAACACAAAATTATCCCAACAAGGTATCCAGCTGTAACACAGCTGTTTTCTCCAAACACAGTGTCATCAATGAAACGTAGCTAGGCAGACAGAACTATGTAAAACTGGCAACGTAGCCCAGATCGTGTCCGCCTTTGTAGAAGTGTCGATGCGAGAATGGGAAGTGGTTCGTGGTTGTGAAGGGATCAATAGCCAGCCAGCCATGTTGTACGTTTGGCAACGTTCATTGAGACCCTTGGTCTCTTCCGCTTATCGGAATTCCGTTATCCTACTACCTGCTAACCCCCTTTTTTCCTTCTTCTTCAAGCATGTCGCGACACTGCGCGTTTACAGGGCTGATGGGTACACCCCAGACACAACACACACCAGACATGGGCGAAACGAGTCATCTTATTGATTCCAAACATTTCGATCAACTCTGCTAGATGAGTCGACTCACTGATTCGACTCTCAAAATTCGAGACGTCTCGAGGGCTCTGAACTGTATTGAATCAACTACATACACATTTCTGCGTGGCTGTTTCAACTCGAAACAGTAGGTTCAGCCCACCATGGCTCACAGAGAATCGTTGATCGTTACAGACAAGCTGTGTTGCAGTGACATGTGATAGGCGATAGACAAAAAATAAGAACATAGCGGAAATAAAAATATCGAAATGTAAAATACAAGATTTAACAAGTGCTCACTTTACTATGAATGGCCTATAGCCACACTGCGTCTACCTATGGGATTTTTTCCGGTGACCTTATTATTCTATTAGTGGAGTCAGCAGGAATGTTCAGTGCAAGGCCTTTGACTAGTTTTGTATATATTTGATGGGTATATTTTGGAGTAAAACGCTTAAAAAAAGGCTTTTTTTAGTCTTTTTGGAGTACTCGGAAAAGGTATTTCTAATGCACGTTAGTATTAGGAAATAACCGACTGATGCGCAAGGCCACCTGGCACAGGATTGGGATACTACTGGTCGCCATGTGATGTCATCCAATCGCGATATTTAATCCATGTGAGCTTTGACCTTAAATCTAGTGACCCTTGACCCGAAAATCAACAAAATTCCGAAAAAAATATAAAAAATTGGATAATTTTTTTAAATAATGTATAAAAATCATTAAAAAAATGAATTTAAAAATAGTTGAAGTAAAATATGAAATGTTTATTGCGAAAAATTTATAAAAAAGTCATTACAGAAAAATTTATACAAATCTTTTAAAAATGTATTTCTGTAAAAAATTTATATTTGTAAAAAATTTATGTAAAATATTGGTTAAAAATTTATAAAAAATTATTATAAAAAATTTATCTAAAAACTGTTGAAAAATTCTATTAAAAATGTATTGTAAAAATATATTTAAAAAATCGTTTAAAATTTTTAAAAAATCATAAAAAATTATTTTAAAAAAAACTTTATTTCCGGAGTTCCCCTCAGCATCACGCCCAGCAGACGACTGACTTCCTGACCCCCACTCCCCTCATCAATACTGATTCCGCCATCTTGAATTTGTTAATTTGTTTATACATTGCTGGAGGCCGCCATCTTAGTAGGCACATTCTATGCCATATTGGTAAGCTCTCACTTATGGTTGTCCATTTAGTCACATATGCTTCATCACCATGTTGGTAAGCTACAATTAGTCGTGTTCAATGCCATATTGGTAAGCGTACTGTGTTTCGAAGTTTGTTAAAAAATTATAAAAAAAATTATTTATAAAATCATTAAAATAAATTATTTAAATACTTATCTTTCCAGAGATCACTCTCACCCATACCCATTCCACTATCTTGGTAGGTCCAACCGACAACCATCTTGGTAGGCGACCGCCATCTTGGTAAGCGACCACCATCTTGGTAGACATCACCCATACACCATATTAGATGCACACTAACTTGACCTTGACCGCAACATCTTGAATGACCTTCAAAACAAAAACTCGAGAAAAATACATAAAAGTCGGATAACATATGTTACAGACTACTACCACCATATTAGATGCAGGTGACCGCGACATGTCCATGAATGTCCTTGGAAACAAAACTTCGAGAAAAAGAAGTAATAAAAACTTGAAGCAAGGTAAATATGAACTATTTATGTGAATTATCCAATGTCATCTCTTGCTCGTAATGACTTTTGTATGTAATGAACAGTTTCAGGAATCAATAAGCGATATTCAACCTAGTAATAATATAATATTAAGGTGTTTATATATTAATTCTAGAAGCATAAAAAACAAACTGGAAGCCATTGAAACAATAATGAATCAGATTGCCACCACAACATACTAGCTGTGTCGGAAACTTGGCTTAGTGAGTGTAATAATAAATTTTACAACATACCATTCTTTACTGGCGTCCATGCATTTAAGGACCATGGTCAAGGGGGCGGAGTAGCACTATTTGTACGTGACTCTTTAAAATGGAATGTTATGTATAAATGTGAGAAATTTCATAGTCTACTCGGTGTAGACATCATTGTAAAAAATCAGAAGTTTAGTATTAACGTAATTTACAACCCCAATGTAAGAAATGTATAAATATTCCTTACAGACCTGGAGGATAGGTTAACAACTCTACCGAAGAACAATTAACTAATATTAGGTGATTTTAATATCAATTTGCTAATAGTTGAAGACAGCACTAACAAGTACTTGGACCTTGTCAATTGTTATGGTCTACAGTTATGCACAACTATATATCCGACACGAGTAACAGACACTTCCAATACACTTGTTGACCATATACTTTCAAATGCAGGTAACTATAATCATAAAATAATAAACAGCATGTGTGACCTTAGAGATCATAATACCCTATGGCTAGAGATAACTGACAACACTAATGCAGACCATCCTCACCCTCCAACCAAGAATTTTAAATCAAACATATAGAACCTTCATAAACTGCAAGTTTACCTAAGATGTAATAATTTCATGCATTATAGTGATGACATTAACTCAAAATACCATGAACTGATTGACTGTGTAAATAGACGATTAGGACAGTGTACTGTAGTGAGACAACCTAGAGCAAGGCCTGGAAAAAACAAATGCCCCATGGGTAACTAAGGATTTCCTAGCTCTTGTGAAACAGAAGAATTTATTAGTTTCCAAAAGAAAAAAAAACAACCCCTGTGTTCTAGAAGAAAACAAGAACTGTAATAACTTGGTCAATCGAATGCGAAGAAAGCTTAGAAACAATTACTACAAACACAGACTTAGTAGTAACCTGAACAACCCTAGGGCAACCTGGAAGGGTATAAGAGAAATATTCATTAATAGCCCTAAATATAGCTCATTAACAATGTGTGACATAATACTGAATAATAAAGAGATATCAGGAGAAGCAAACATATGCAGTGCTTTTAATGATTATTTTTCCACCATTGCGAGTAAGCTGAATAAATCTTTACCACAACCAACTGACAAGGAGTTAGTATTATTGGGAGGAACACTACTCAATGCACTCCTTTTTCTTCAGACCAGTCACTGAAAATGATATAAAACATATTATAAGAGAATTAAAAGCTAAAGTGAACTACACTAATGATGATCTTAATAGCAAAATATTAAAAATATGTGCACATGAGTTGGTACCTTATATAACTAAATTGTCAACCTTTGATTGTGTAAAGGGAAAATCCCATGCGAGCTTAAAATAGCGAAGGTAATACCAATACATAAGTCCAGGGACAGAAAAAACCCAAGTAATTACAGAACCATTTTGATACTACCAGTCATATCAAAGGTCTTAGAAACAGAAGTTAAGAACCAGCTAACGAAGTACCTTAATAAGAATACATATTTTTATAAATATCTATATGGCTTTAGGGAACAATCAAGTGTAGTAAATGCAGTGGTTGATATCGAATCCAGAATACAGGACTCTTTAGATAGAGGTATGGTAACTCTGGGGTTATTTATTGATTTGAAAATGTCTTTTGATACCGTTAACCACATGTTGTTTCAAAAACTAGAATAAGCAGGTATTCGTGGCCTCCTTTAAGGACCACCTCACCAACAGACAGCAGTATGTCCAATATGGAAACAATGTAAGTAGTTATGCAAGTATAGCCTGTGGTGTTCCTCAAGGCTCAATACTGGGGCCTATATTATTCTTAATATATGTAAACAATATTCGAAAGTGTGTGTTAAATGGACATATCACTCTCTTTGCTGACGATACCAGTCTGTTTCACACCAGGAATTACCTAGAAATGACCTAGACCACCTGATAGATTTTATGCAGTAGGACATCAATAATCGCTCCCACTGATTCCATCATAATAGGTTAACAATCAATGAATCTAAGACCAACTATATGTTTATACATATTCCTTCTAAATTATCACCAGTGACAAAATCGTCACTATCAACCAAATTGTGTTGCGGAGAGTTGACCATGCAAAATATGTAGGATTTTATCTTGACTCACATCTAACATGGGAGAGACACATAAAACAAATCAAAAATAAAATAGTGCCCATTCTTGGAGCATTAGCACGTGTAAAGAACAAACTCCCACAAAATCAAATCAGAGACCTTTACCATGCCATGATAAGTTCCCATCTTAGTTTTATAAATGTAATCTAGGCTAGCAGTAATAACAAATATATCCAAGAGTTGGAGATTATACAATACAGAGCAATCAGAATATTGTATGGGTACTCACCTTGGACGCCCACCAAGAAGCTCTATAGCGTTACACACATTCTCCCACTACAGGTCACTTTGAAAGTCTCTGCCGCAGTATATGCATTTAAAATTCTTAATAAGTTGAATAATTGTAATATGGAAATAACAGTCAAAAAATAAGCACAATTACTATACAAGGAAAATATTACACGTATATAAACGTACACAATAATCAACAAAATATGGAAAAAAAACAGCGTAAAAATATATTGATAAATGTATATAATACACTGCCAGAATCAATAAAGGCAATTACAACACTTGGCATATTCACTTCAAATAAAAAAAATATGCCCTTGAGATTTACTATGAATAGCTGCCACCAGTGCCAAAGTGAGCCAAAAGACACATTGGTGAGGTCTTAACTGATTTTCACAGAATGTTATGTGATTCTGATATTTATTTACTGTTTACTATGTTCCAACATATTTAAATTTCTGTGGCTTGCTGCATTTTACCACTTGATCTCATCACTGTTATATAAAGTGTTTATAAGGTTTTCTCTCTTGTTTTATGCTAGTGTTCATAGGGTTTCCTTTTATTATGTATTATATTAATGTGTGATCTTATGAGTGTTCTGTGCAATGAAAATGTTGTTTTTAATATTGATTTCTGCAGAATGTTTTGTATCAACACTCTTATATCAAGTGTTCATGTCATTGTATACTATCGCCAAAATTATGTAATTTATGTGAGTACTGTTCCTAAAATAGGGCCCAAAGTTCTCAGGAACATTCAAGTAATTGAATAAAAAAAAAAGTACACGAAAGTCGACAAGCATATTACGCTTCAGACTACTACCACCATATTAGATGCAGGCGACCCCTAGCTTGACCCCATTAACTTGAAAGACCTTGAAAACGAAAACTAGAGAAAAATACATAAACGTTGACAAGTATATTACATAACAGACTACCACCACCATATTAGATGCAGATGATGTCGACCTTGACCCTGTGACCTTGAATGATATTGAAAACCAAAACTCGAGATAAAATACATACAATTTGGCAAGCATATGTAATTACAGACTATTACCACCATATTAGATGCAGGTGACCACGACCTTGACCCCGTGACCTTAAACCTTGGAAACAAAAACTCGAGAAAAATTCATAAAAATGAACAAGTATATGACGTTAAAGACTTCTATCACCATATTGGTTGTCGGTAAACTTGACTTCGACCACATAACCTTGAATGTTCTTGAAAACAAAACTCCAAAAAAACATAAGACCTGCTTGCAATAAACCTGATACTGAGGTACTGAAAGATATATTCACTTCACCATTACAGGTCTTTGCATGTTTAAGTAAACTGTCTCTATAACTGAACTGCACTTCTCACACAAATATGACATATGACAGGAATTCATGGCTCAATTAAAGCATTCATGCAATACAGCGTATCGCCTACGTAACAATAGGGCTTTTTTTTTTACTTATGCCCTTTATGACAAGGCCAATTTCGAGTTAAGCCGTATTTATAAATGTACTGATAATTTCTGAACCATTGATGCTATGCTCATCAAATTCATAACATAGACACCGTACCCAACATACAACATAATGGTAAGGTCATTTAGGCCACAAACCCTTTCTGGCAAGGTCAATGATGCATTTAAGCATTTTTATAAACATCGTTAGTCATTACCTCACCAAATACATACTCATCAAGGACATATTTACCAATGTAATATTATTTCAGTTCCGATTTTGACCAAATTTTATTTGTAATTTGGGTAGGTGCTGGGGATAATTAGTAATGCTAATTTCTGATTTTCGAGTTCAATCTTCTTTCAGAGCACGTAATATTATTTTATTTCCGATTTTAACGAAAATTTATTTGTGAATTGGATAGATGCTAGGGGTAGTTAATATATTTTTTATATGGGATTTGGGGTCGATCCTTTGTCAGGGCACGTAATATTATTTCATTTCCGATTTGAACCAAATTTTATTTGTGAGTTGGGTATGTGCTAGGCTTACTTAATATAATGGTAATCTCGGATTATCGAGTTCCAGTCTAGGTCAGAACACCTAATATTATTTTATGTATGAATTTATCATAGATTTAGTTTTGTTTCATTTTCCTGCTTATTATAATTAATGTAGTGTTATGTTTAGATTACCAAGATCGATTCCCAATGGACTCACTTAATAGTTTTAAAAACAATTTTGGGAAATGCATTTTACGCATTCACTTACCATCGCTGTCTATCATACTACCTGACCAGTGTATACTGCTTAACTAACATGTTATATGTTCGATGTCAACTGTCGAATGTCGAGAATGGTGGAGGGGAATGCAGTTATATGATGTAATCGTGTAATAAACATAATCGTGAAAATGAATACTTGTATAAACATGCAATTAATATTTACTAGGTATGCACATACATATTAATAAATAACAACTAAACATTCAACAAAGTAATATATCGTCTTAGCAAAACAGCCAAACTTCAACTGTCATATACTTTTTTGTTTGTTTCAGAATTTGCAAGTAGTGTTATTTTTTAATATTAATATTATGTGTGGAAGATATTACACTTACACTGTACTAGCAATCGCTATAAAAACTTTTCAAGTATCTACATTATATGTAGCGAGACAATTCCGCTCACGAGGAACGACAGCTCAAGACAAAAACCTTACCATTAACATATTTTCCATAGGATATTTTCAAGTAAAAATAGTTCCTGCTTTATTCCTATCAGGTGTCAACGATCCCTAACAGGAAAAAACAATTGTGTATGTTGTGTCAACATATACCAACAACCACAGACAGAATATTTCATTGAATTACTCTGATAAAACATTTGATCATGTAATAACTAAACACACACACACACATAAAGCCCAACAACAAACAAGACTACAAGGCCAAACACACATAGAGCCCTTTTATAAGCATACTAATTCATAATTTCCTATATACCAAAGCTACAATCATAAAAGTCATAACTTAGGCATCTTATCCGATATCCAACACAATAGTAAAGTCATTTAAACCTTAAGCCCTTTCTGACAATGTCAATTATGCCTTAATCTCTTTTATAAGCATACGAACTCATAATTTCCTATATACCAAAGCTACTGTCATCAAATTCATAACACACATAGACCCCAACAACAAACAAGACTACAAGGTCAAACACACTTTTATAAGCATACTTACTCATAATTACCCATATACCAAAGCTACAGGCATGGAATTCATAACACACACACACACACAACTCCTTTGCTCATACCATACCAAATCTCCATCATCAGTCTTCCAATACACATTATCACACATATATAATTTTAAGTATAATGATATAAAAAAAAAACCTTACCAAGAAACGGTTTTTCTAATTTACTATATAACATCATTTAAAAACAAATTAAGATCCAAATAAAACACTCATCGCACTCAAATTGTGCTATCTCATACTATATATAGCAATCGAAACATGTTTATTACATAAAAACTCCATAATCAAATAATGTTGTTAAGATCTGCTCTTTTTAACAGTTGATTCAATCCTTCTAGAATACTGTGATCTTATCTGTGTAGCAAGTAATTACACAGTTAAACCTTATTTCATCTCACAAGAAGCTTAAGTTTTGTTTACATGCAACTATATTTATCTACTTCGAAAAACATAAAAAATCAAGCATACATACTTATTTAGTCAAAACTTCAACCTAAATGCAGACATTAATAGTTATACTAACATATTCTTTGTTTCAAGATCCTGCAAGGTAAATATGTGTATATGAATTACTATGTGCGATATTTCTTTAAACCCACTCGTCTTCAACATTAAATATTAAATAATTCTTTAAAATGAACGTTCTTTTAAACTATCATTAATTCTAAGACATGCTAATTTAATATACTGTAATACCTCATGTGATAGGTACTCATTATGCAACAAACAACAACCTTATATAACGCAAGTCAATGCATTACCTAACATATCTTATCATAACCAAAAATATTTTAATATTTTTTAAATGTTCTAGGAAGACTGAGTTTTGAATGGCTGACAAATTCTTGCAAATTTTCGAAGACCATCATGTTCAATTGTTATCTATGGAGCATAACATTTTGAGAAACTATAAAAAATTGTATCGATCATGATAGGTTAGGCATACATTGGAATAACTTGGCACACACGTGATCAATTATCAAGAGAAAATATGTATATTCGCATAACAAAAATACTTTTTTCAGCGAGAAAATATTTACATATAAGTAATATATACATAGCAATTCAAGAACCATACTAGGTTAGTAGATATTAATCAAAGTATTGACATAATCAATATCCAACTGCAAGTAGTAAGAATGTAACGAGATGAAACCAAATACCCATTGACAAATAAAAAACAACAAACAAGAAAGGAATACAACTATAGGTTTGAGAACATACTCATTGCTTCATTACAACTCACCTCTTAGCACTAGTATTTACATATTGAATAACTATCATGTTTAATTTCACTCTAAGTATACAACTTACCATAGCCAAAACTTACATCCGACCAACATATGTTTGATATTATGGATAACTCATACATGACAGCTTGCAACACACTACACAACAAAACACCTAAACAATATGCCCTTCCATTAACCTCACTCTATATTCAACTCCCATACAGCATTCATTATCTCTCTACACCAATCTATCACAGCTCATCGATAACAAAGAACGACATATACTCATCCACATAGGCCTCCATCAGTCCAAAATCATCTCTGGAAGGAGAACAGCAGTATCGCAGAAAATATGTGAGTGCTTTATCTAGAAAGGCTACACAATCACAACCTGCATAACATATATATGTAATTAAAGCATACTGTTATAAAAATATTCAGCACAAGCATATATGAAATTACTACTCTACATATCAATCCTCTATCCTCAAACCTCAATCCCAAAAATCATTTCTCTTTCTTCAACAATACTTCCTCATTCCTAAAAAATAATTTCTTAGTCCTCAAAATTCATTCGTTATTCCTCAAAATTAATTCCTTATTACTCAAAATTCATTCCTCATTCCTCAAAAATCATTCCTTATTCCTAAAAACCATTCCTTATTCTTAAATATCATTCCTTAATCCTCAAAAAAAAATTCCTTATTATTAAAGAATATAGCTAACAAGCTAAAACAATATAACAAAACATACATAGATCTATTTAAACACACATACAGAATAACACAAACTCACACACAAAGAGCCTAAAATATTCCAATTGACAAACTTGTTCCTAATGAACAAAATTGACCCAAAGTGTCCCAAAATAACCCAAATCAACCCAAAATAAACCCAAAATGACCGCAATCTATTTCAAAAGACACATACAAACCCTTGCACACACACATGCACAGAATAAAGTAAATACCTAAACCCTTCAACGTTCGATACCACTAGGGTTTATCTTAACACAACATTAATTTACACTTTTCGTGAACATAGTAACCTACACGGAAGAAAATATTAAAATTAAAAACCATTCCAAGATAATTAAGCAGATCAATGAGAGTTATCACTGTGATCGACGCCGGTGATAATTGTTTTATGTACTTATATTAAGGGGATTGAATAACGCAATAAGCCTAGCTGAGCACATATTCTTCCCCTCTCCCCGGTCAACATGAAACGATAGTGGCCGTAGTTTTAATCATCGCCATGTCGGCACAACATATAATTACAATTAGTTATTGTACAACTATCAATCCATTTTTACTGTTAATTTTTTAATCAACATAATTAAAATAATAGACAATTGTATAGTTTGATGACATTATCACAGAAAAATTTTAACTATGTATGAATCAATTTCACAAACATCCCTAAACTAGTAACTTTACAGTAGTTGTATGAGAAATAGTTAAAAATAAATTGTATTAACAAGAATCCTAAGTTAAGAGCTTTATGCAGTATAGCTAAACAAGTATACATTCATGTAAATAAGTACATTAAAAAACTGACTAGCTATAATAACATTAAACAACTCTTGATGTGAATAATCCAACCATGTAATAATTATTAGGATTACAGGAATACTCTTACATTATAAATATAATCATTATGCCAAGAAAACTTACATATATATTCTAATAATGCAAACATAATATATAATCTAGTCATGTCACTGTATTTCACAACGCAGTCTTCGACAAAAACTTTTCCCATATAATCTTCATTGCATGTAACTAAACCACGTACGCTAATCTCTTAAGCTCATCGTCTATATAACTTAAGTTATAGTTTCAAAGAAATTGTTACTATTACACTTTTAATGTATTCAAATTAACTATGTACTCGTCCTTTCACAAAGATTGTGCTGTAAAACAATTTAATCCTAATTCATGCAGACACACTGACTTTGTTTAACAAGCCCGGTATCCCTAGTCTCACACAGCTGCCAACGCCCTACGGAGCTTAGATATCAGTGCGTGGTAGGACATTTAATAGTAATACCCTGTCGGCTTCTGCGGAGAAGACAGACTCTCCGGTGGTAAACTGAAATTCTGTGCCGGGGGCACATGGGCTACCCTCTTGCCGGGGGCACATGGGCTACCCTCTTGCCGCAACGCTGCCATACTGCAATACCGGCCTAACCTCACCCTTACCTTCCCCTGCATCCTCTGTATCCTAATCCCTCATGCAAGGACGAATTAGTCTTCCTGTGCCTTGGAGGGGTGGTGGAGGGGGAAGGGGTTGGCATGCTGCAGTCACCCACAGCTAGGGCTGGCAGGGAGCCTGCAATCGCGCGGGGCTGCAAGACCTTGGTGACTCGTGGCCATCTTGCTTCAGCCCCCTAGAGCGACACCCAGAATGAGGACCATCAGGCTAGTGGTCCGAGTTCGACGCCGTCTTCAGCCGCCATCGAAAGAGTCTTCTCGTAGTTGCCTTCAATATTTACAGGGTAAATAAAACTCCCATTAGGTCGCAAGGTTGCTGAGACGAAAGGATAGGCAAAGGCACATTTCAGACTCCTTAAGAGTCAGAGCACTAGAGTCGATATGACGAGATAGTCATGCTAGTTCTTTGCTGCCATATTGTCTTGCTATTCACTTAACATATTCTTTGAGTCGCACCTCTGAGCAGCGAATGTATAATCTTCCAGACTTAAATAAAGTAGTGTTTTATGAAACTGAGTGCCTTTACTTCTGACTACTACCATCCTCCAATTAAGTGTGTGACCAATTCTCTTCAGGAGAGGTCACATTACAGTGTAACTCATGCATGCCATCTAATCTACCAACTAACACCAGATCAAATATACTCATCGCCCATACCTCTTACTATAACTCAAGCATACCTCAATCATTCAGTCCACACAGACCATACTAAGCAAACATACAGCCCATACCAGTGACACAATAAACTTCTTCTAATACCATCCACCATGCCGACTGACGGCAATCAAAATACACTGACCATCCATACCAAAAAATTTTAACTCAAGCATGTGTTAGCATTACAGGACACATCCACACATGCATACTGCCCACACCATTCGACATACACCAACAATCACAAGAGAGATATACTGGAAAACATATCATATCACCCAACATACTAGCCAACAATCCATCATAAATTAAGTGTACCAAGTAATCATACATTCATGGCCAACCCACATCACACACATGCTTAACATCTGTGAACCTAGCATAATCGACTGATACCAGCAATCATGCTATGACATCATCCAACATCTTGTTAGACCCAGGTGACCTTAACCTCTAAATGACCCATATTGACCCATGACTCATTATGACCCTACAATTACCCCCAAATGTCAAATGACCCATACGACCCATAAATGACCCATAACGACCATAGCTCCATTGCTTCAGAGCTCTGTATCTCCATCGATCCATCATTATATAGCTTCATCGCTAATAGTTCCATCGCTCCATAGTTCCATCACTCCATAGCTCCATCAATCTTTCAAACTTTCCAAGAATCTTTCCATGTATGCAGTCAACTAGCCATGTATTTTTATACTTAAATAATATAATACACATTCTATATGCTGATCTTTATGTTTATAGGCGAGTGCTCACAGCACCATTTTAAAGTATTGAGGGATAAAAGGACACAACACACAAAAAGTAAAGAATAAAATTATTTTACAATAATTTATTATTACTACTTTTTAATAACATTTTCAGAAGAAAGCAGTTCATCACATCTGGTATAACCCCGACCCTTGAGTTTATTAGTGATCGAAACCATGTCTTCGATGTTCAAGTAATCCCCATCTCTTTCCTTAGCCATAAAAATTCTGAGTCTATCTACAAGTTCATTCGGGATCTTCGGTATACGTATAGCCGGTGCTCTCTGCGTCTTCTGCCTTTTTCACATCATTTGTCAAAGGAACTTGTTGATGAAATTTGTGGGAACGTTGATGGAATCATCATCTTCAGCACTATATTGCACCATGCAGGCGTGAAAATGACCTGGAAGCACATACACATGCAGACTCCAGTTCCCTGACACCATGCAGGTGAAGATGTGAGAAAACGACTTTCAAGCACATACACTTGAAAGTTACCTTACACTGTGCAGGTGCAGACCACTAACACTGCTCTTGCCATGCAAGCACAGATATAATTTACTTTGACAAGGTCAGCACCCCTGCCTGTCCATGCATGTGATGTCTCAATGCCTGCATGCTATAGAATGAGTATAAGTGAGGGGGTGGAGGCCTGCCAAGTAATTAACCAGTGTGAAACATCGATGTTAGGGTGAAAACCTGAAATTTAAGTTTTTTAAAATAATAATTTTTTGTAAATTTTTACGAATTTTTATAATCTTTTATAATCTTCTTTTTAGCATTTCTGAGAATTTTTATAAATTAAAAAATATTTTAAAATAAACTTTCAGGGGGTTCGTTTTTTTTCTTTGCTGCTGAAAAAAAGGGGAAATTTTTAAGGATAAAAGTGCATTTTGGGTAAAATAATTGATTTCTGAAGTGATTTTTGGGTAAAAAAAAAAGTGATTTTGGGAGAAAAATTCCAAATTGGCGGAATCCAAGATGGCGGCTAGAGCCTCAGAACCCCATCCTAGAATCTTGCGCCAGACTTTCCTTTTCCCTAGTGCTGCCTCAGACTGCAATGGGCACGTGAACACCGTGACTGGCGTGCTGAGTGGCAAAAATAGTGTTTTCAGACGAGCCCAGCTTCAAACTGTCCTACAGTTATGGCTGCATACATGTTAGATGCTACCATGGTGACCACAATTTGGCAGTCTGTATTGTGGACCACTATAGCAGACATGCCTAGCGTGATGGTTGTGGTTGGCATTGGATACAACCTTCGATCTTGACTCCTATATACTGAGGGCAATCTGAACAGCAACTGCTACACCAGGGAGGTTTTAGAGCCTGATGTAATGCCCTTATTCAGGCGACTCCACATGCCATAATTCAGCAGGACTATGCTCGGCAACATGTGGCGAGGAATGTGCAAGTTTTCTTTAATGATGACACATGCCACTGATTCCCTGGCCTGCACGTTTGCCGTGACATATCGTCCATCTTATATGCCTGGGAAATGGTTGGCTGGTGACATGTTCGTCACGGTCCTACAGCAACCACTTTTAATGCATTGTGGACTCACATACAAACCACATGAAGGGCGATTCCCCAGAAACATATCCAGGTCCTCTTTGATTTCATGTCATGATGTTTAGGGGCTCTGATTGCAGCATAGTGAGGCTTCACACCATACTGAACTCTCAAGGACAGAGATCATGTAATCCTATTCAAATGTGTATTATCATGTACCTATTCTTTGGTATAAAATTAATTTCAATCAAAGGGATCTTTCGTGTCATTTTATTTTTCATGAGCATTAATATACTTGTGAGCATATGTACATATAAATTAAAAAAAAATTGAATTTATTTTATACATAATTATGTATATTCCTATCTCATATATACATACATGAGATGGCATCTGCATGTTTTCTTCTGGGGCGAACAGGTATGTGTGTTTTCTCAAAGTGCTCCTAATAATTTTACATATAAACTGTATGGTTGAAGTCCTCTTGTGGGTACAAGCTGGGCTATTTATTGTAAAAAGAATCACATTTATGTAGAGAAATGACAGTTCTTGTTCCGACACCTTGAGGTGAATATCAATTTGGAGGCACTGTCGTGTCATACCACGAAGATGCACTGTGAATACGAAGGCCTGCCTTTGACCCAAACGATCATGGAGCTGCTACCTGAATCATCACCATCTGGTTGCTGTCAGTGCAGATTCTGCAATCGAGTTTTCACATACGGTCAAATGCATGTCGGTATGAGAGCCTATACGAAGAGTCCTATTCGCGCTATGAATCATTACGACATTGGTCCCACACAGTTTATGCAAGGCAATACTTTGAAAGAATGTGCCGAGATCTGCAAGGATTTGTAACCTGGAACAGTATCTGCTGATCTTCGTCGAAGACAACTGCAAAGATTGGGGCACCTTATTTCTCCTGGCTTATCGTTCGGCAGTTTACAAATCTACAAGGGTAACCCCTTCAATGATGTTGTTTGAGAGAGAGCTCTTCCTCCATGTTGACCTGGTGTTCAGACATACAGTGGAAGAAGAAGCAGCAACTCCAGAAAATGCTATTAAACTGCATACAATATCAGTTGACATTCACGAGTTAGCCCAGAGGCACATTAAAATTAATAGTGACTGAATAAAAACACAATATGACTGGAGAGTGCTTGAAGAGACTTTTCAAGGACAGCTGGTGTTGATGTACAACCCTCAAATTAAGAAGGGAAATAGCCCGAAGTGATAGAAATGGTGGAAAGGCCCGTACATTATCCTGAAACAAATGAATGTGGTCTAACGGATTTTTCAACAGGACTTTCGAGCGAAGCCTAAGGTTGCCCACATCAATGGAAAGGTGCTGTACGAAGGTACAGATGTTGGAGTATCTTGGGGATGAACAGAATTAAGGAGGGGGCAGTGTTATGCATGCGACTTTTCGCTTAAAGCATGAGCTCCGGTTATGTGCAGGCCGGCACTGTGGGAGGGCTGCCTCTCCTTGACCCCTCTCTTCAACACAGGGGTCTGCCCTGTCGCATCGCCCGGCCGGTAGCCAGGGGAATGATTGACAGCCAACCTGGCTGGCATCACAGTCCCTCCCTTCTGCCAGAAGAGTCGACGACTTTAGGGGATGCACAAAAACATTCTGGGATCTAGGACCCTCGCTGCAACACTGTATTTTAAGAAATTTCATGGCTACAACGATGCAGAACACAGTCGAATCACGTTATTATGACCATCTGATAGTATCCAGAGTAACCACCCTTCGCAGCACAGGCAGCAGCTAAACAAACAGGCAGTGTACGTCAGTTGCTGTTAGGTCCCCACGGATCTCTGAAGCCATGCTGTTGAAAATTCATCCCACAACTGTTGAAGGGTGTTTGATGGAGTAGACATACTGCGAATACGACGATCGAGGTGGTCCTACAAATGTTCAAGGATTGAGATCGGGCTGTTTGGGGGCCAGGGAAGAACTTTGAATCCTTGATCGTGCTTTTCCAGCCATGTGCAGACACTTTTAGCTGTGTTGCAAGGTACATTATCGTCCTGGAAGATCCCATCCTCCTAAGGAAAGACAATCATTATGTACGGGTGGACTTGATCGCTGAGGATGGATTCATAACCAAATTGATCAAAATTGCCTTCCACACGGATGATAGGACCTAGAGAATACCACGAAAACTTTTTACATACCATAACATTGTCCCCACCACCTTGTGTTCATCCAGTACTGGTGTCATGATCTATGTGCTGCGTAAGGCACTATTAGCAGGTGGTCATAATAATGTGTTCGGTCGTGTATAAATACAGCTACAGCTGGGCGGTCGACAGTCTGATCGTAGAAGTAGTTTGCTGAGTGCGGTAGCCGGGCGAAGTTGAGTGCAACTAGGGAAATGGGTGAAGAGGACTGACGACGTTGGGAGATTGCGACATACTGCGTATGAGTTGTTTGTGGTGCAAATGGATGAGAGGGCATGAAACCCAACGAGAGCAGGGAACTGTGCATGAAGGTACTTGGAGAACTCTATAACATTGCGGACTGGTAGAATCGAGACTAAACTCTGAGGTGGGACTGTATGGACATGTACGGACATGTAAGTAATGGAAGTGTCAAATATGTACATAGAATAAATAAAAGTAATTCACTATGTTTCGATGCACTGGTATATTATAACTGGTTTAAATAATTTAATAACCTTACTTTCTAAGAGGTAATTGTGAAATGTACTAACTGAATTTATTACTTGTATATAGCAAGTGATATGTCAATTTATTGTGAGATATTGAGACGAGAGTACTTTCTTCGTAATTATTCAAAATAGATTAGGAAGTTATGATTAACTATCTTATTTAGTTAAGATGTACATTTGTACGATCTAAAGAAAATAAAATATTAATCCACGTCATATTAAAAGAAAGTCAGCCCTAGTAAATTAAATCAACACAAACATTTGCAATAAAGTGGCTAATGAAATATCATAAAGGACTGAATAATAAATAAGACATAAATAATAAAAGGAGTGAGGAGAACGAATATATTCAATAACTGATGCTGGGTGCTCTTACAATGCACAATAGGAGAAGAAATAATATAAAAAATGCTAGACTTAATACCGACTTGAATGAATCTAAATAATGTAGGTCCAGAAGAGAATGCACTTTAAGTTAAATTAAAGAATTAATGTTTTTTTGTGGTGTTACTTATCTATTTTGAAACTTATTGAACTTCATTTTAATGATTTATATATAAGGATAACGATAGTGAATTTTTTATATAATAATCTGAATAACAATTTGAATATAACATGAGAAATATAGAAAAATTTAATAATTATAAAAAATTGCTGGAGATTAATATATATTATATATATATATATATATATATATATATATATATATATATATATATATATATATATATATATATATATATATATATATATATATATATATATATATATATATATATATATATATGTGTGTGTGTTGTGAATGTTCATATATCTCTAGGACAACAAATTAATTAAAGAAATGAGTAAAAATTAGCCCAGTATCACATTATTTGTTAAACATAAAGTACATGTTTATTGCCTTAACAAAGTAGCTTTCACATTAATTAAAAATAACAAAGTTAAAAATACCAAATCATTGACAGTATTAAATTTCAATATCATAAAACATCCATTATATTTAGATTATGTTAGTGAAGCTGATTTCTGGATTTATATTAATTTTATATTCATATTCATTATAATTTCAACGTGGATGAAATTCGTTAATAATGAAAAAAAATATGAAAACCACTTTATTTTGGTGGCAATATCTTACGCCTAGGATGTATCCTGCACAGACTAAATGTTAGCTTAAACACAAATTTAAAAATGAAGTTCAGCATAACAGAAAAACTTGGTGCGTAAAAACAATTGATGAAACATACTTGTTTGTTTGTTTTAAAATGCGAGTTCATTATATATTGAGGTTCACTACAGAATAAAAAAAATAATTACTTAGGTGAAAGATGTTCATATGCAGCGGACGAAAGAAAGTTGAGAATAAATGATGATAAGTCATCAGCCAGGAAGGGGCAGACCAAAAGCAGCAACACAAGTTCCAGGATGTGGAGAGATGCATTGACACATAGGAAAAAATTACGTGCAGAATTGTTGCATGTTGAGAGAGGAAACCCACTGGATTACTTGAGGTACGAGTGTAAGTTGGATATACTCGGGCTGTAGAATTGAAATACCTCAATCATAAGATAAACCCTCTCGAGGAGGGTAGATCAATATCGAAGCCCTTATTGAAGAAACAAAATGAAAAACTAAAAGAAGTGTCACCACACTACATCTTGGCTACTCACTACCTGATATTTTGCATGTTAAAGAACCCTAACAAAACGGACCTATATCCCGTAGAAGCCCATCACGGCCACCACCCTATGTGAACACAACATGCTGGCGACAGACCAAGATGAAAAGGGTTAAGAAAAACGCCCAGGGAAGGGCAGATCAGCAAAGACGGCTAAGTAGTAGGCATATGGGGAAGCGGAGAAAATGGATTTTAAATGGAAGCATTCAGGTTGTGGCTCGGTGGCTCGGTCAGGAGCCTGCTGCCATGTTGGATTATGCCATGTTGGTAGCTAGTATTCCGCCATCTTTGTAACCAGTACACCATCTATGTACCCAGTATGCCACCATCTTGGACCACCATTTTAGAAACCAGTATGCCCTTTTTTCATGCTCTATCATTCTGAGGGTTTTCTCCGAGTGCTCTTACTTATTCTCTCTTGCATTCCGAGGGTTTTCTCATAGTCCACCCATTTTTTTCACTCTTGTATTAGTCATTTGTTTTCTTTCTCCTTCTATCCTCTTTCCAGATTTTCTTTATTTTGGTCTTCCATTCTCACTTCCTTTCTCTTTCTCCCATTCGTTTGTAATTTCTCTCTCACGCCTGTTGCATGCGCTCCACTCTGCCATGTTGTTTTTTTTTGTTCATCATTTTATATATGTTACTGGAAGCCGCCATCTTTGTTTACATTTCCATAGAGGCCGCTGTTTTGTTTGTCTTTTGTTACTCACCCTTGTTCAATTAGTCACTATTACTCCACTGACGTCCTAGTTGTGGCACTGGCCACTAGGAGCGCAGTCAACTTGGTTCTAGAGTTAGCCACTAGGTGGCGCACCAGTCGTTCGATTAGTCGATTACTCACCATTGTTCGACCACCATATAGTTCTGGAGTTGGCCACTAGGAGTACTGCTATTTTAATAACTGAAAATACCACCTGGAATAGTGCGGGATCGAACTGCCAGATATTGGGTTGCCAGAATAATGCCTTAGACCACTCGGCTATAGGAACATGCACTAGGACAAGAGTTTATAAGCAGTATATAGCTTGGAGACGAATAAATATCTTTTCGTGGTTATTTTTATCATTAAATTTTTAAAGTATTTATTTATTATTTAGATTTACCTTATAAAATGAACAAGGTTTTTATGTTTTTATATACATATAATGATTCTTAAGTATATTTTTATATTATATATATTTTTAATGAATATTTTTTCATAATTTTTTACTTTATTCAGTTTATTTTTACTTTCATACGAAAATTAAGTTGCATAACCTTGTAACAATTCACATATTCATACGCTGACAGGCCCTGCGGGTCAGTTGTGCATGTTGTGACATGCGAAGTGTGTTGACAACCTCCGATACAAGTTCACATGGGGAAGGAATGGATGCAAATGACCGTAGCTTCTTGCGATGCTGGTCGATCTTGTAAATAATATATCTATGAATTATAGCATTTATAAATAAGTAGAACTATTTAAATAATTTTATTTATCACAGTTGAAATCATACTAGAAAAAATCTTGGAAAAGCACATTAAAATAATTTTAAAATGCATTTTTAATGTAAGATAGGTTTTAAAAACTTAAATAATGTAAATTTCACACATTGCCACGACAGTTGGTAAACATTAAAAACATAGTATTCATACTCGGATGAGATTCGAAATCGAGACCTTTGGGTTAGAAGCTAAACACCTAGATCACGTGGGTGCACTGCGCCCACATAAAAAGTAGTGCTTAAAATTTGTGTATAAACATTAAAATGAAATTGGCAAATTCCCTCGTACAATTACAGAAATATTTGTTGGGTCCAATGGACGTGTATGGATGTGGCATCTACATGGGGAACGGCTTCTGCCGAGTGTAGAGTGCCAACTAGGAAATTCGGTGGTGGTGGAGTGATATTGTGGGGCTGTTTTATGGCCTTCGGCATAGGACCATTGGTGTTTGTCCGTGGTAGCATGGACACATAGGCCTATTGTAATATTCTGTATAATGAAATGCTCCCAACATTGTGCCATTTTTATGGAATGGACCCGTGTTACTTCCAGGATGACAATGCCACGTGCCATGATTCAAGGGCTGCTATGCAATGGTACGCCGAAAACAATGTTTGCTCATTGGACTGGCCCACACAGAGCCCCAACCCCAACCCTATAGAACATCTTTGGGACTAATTGGATTGGCGGGTGAGGGCTCGTCAGGCACGGCCAAAATCCATTGCTCAACTCATGAGATGATTGCAAGAGGAATGGCGTTGAATCCCATGGATGTCCTGCAAACACTCGTATAGATCATGCCAGACAGGGTGACTGCTGTTATAGCTGCAAAAGTGCAAGAGGTGGCCCTACGAGATTCTAACACAAACATTGTGGACAGGTGCCCAATTACTTTTTGGTCGATAGTGTATGATTCGTCGGTATTATGTCATTCTTATACACAAAGTGAGGTTGCGCGAAATTGTGGGATGCTTCAGTGTCGTTAAGCACTTGACAAGGTTGCCTGTTCAAGTACACTAATAATTCGGATGAACTGCACCATGCTCCAACTCACCTGCTGAATTAGTGCTTGCTGCGATGTTATCTTGTTTGTTGTTGACGTGACCGGGCCAGAAAGAGCATCAGGCCCCTTCGCCACTATTGCCTGTTTCCCTGCTTATTAGATATGGGCCCCTTGTAGCCGTCCAAGTGTGTATTGTTACGGCAGCTGCTGTTCCAGTGCAACACACTTCTGCTGGCCTATAGTAGCAGCAGGGTGTTGTTGGTGGCTGGCTTTTCTCCAGCCGCACTCTCACTTGCCCGACATCTTTGTTTGCATTGTCACCTTGCGTGGACTTATCATCGCAGCATGCACCATTCCCATTGCTGTTACTCGCTTGCTGCTGTCCTGATTGCTGTTCGAAATCTCTTGGGTAGCTGTTTTCCCGATCCTGTTGCACACTACCGTTATCCTCATGGGACCCATGTCACCATCGTGCAGTGCCACTCTCGCGATGCGATGAGCCCGTGTTCCACTCGAGGATGATGACTGCTTTTAGAACTTCATCCATGCTGCTATTGAGGAAGGGCAGTAGTGCTGCACTGTACTCCTGTAAACCAGTTTCCGCGATGATCTCCAGGGCCTCCCTGTCTCGCAACTGCAAGTAATAGTTCGGCAGTTGCTCACCTGGCCGTTGCTTTTGCCAGAGCAGTTTGCTCTGCGCCTGGAGTGACTTGAAAATGCTGCTGTACCACCACTAGAACGAGTGTTTTTTTTTATCTTCCCATTCCAGACCGTAGTGATTTATAACATTCCACCATTTTCCTGCTTCTCCCTGTAGCTGGGTTCTAATGCAGCTGGCCCATTCGTGCCCCCAAACCCCATAACGTCTTAAGCACGACGTATACTCTTTCAGGAAGGTGCTGGGGTCTTCACTCGCTATGCCAGTGAAAGTCGGCAAGTTTTGAAAATGTGTCGGAGTTCGCTTTAGGCCACTGTCAATGTTCATAGTGTTGTGTGGCCAACTGGGGGCTGTGTTTACCACATATCTGGGTGCTAGAATTGTAGTTGTGGGTTTCGATGCTGGAAATGTGTGTGCAAAACTGTTGGTATTGTATGCTGAAATACTTGCGTAGGATGGTAGGCATATGGTGTCATTGGCTGGAGTGGCAGAGGTAGTAGTGGTATGGATGACCATGGTTGGGAAAACTGTTTACATGGCGCTGGATGGCTGTCAGATGTCAAGGGTGTGTTGTTTGCAGGAGACATTTGGTTACTGTCAACATCTTCGGCCTTACAGTCTGTTTCCATGTGTTGTATGTCCACTCTCTCACTCGCTGCTGTATTCTGTTCCAGTACCGCTGCGACACAATCACTAACTGTTTTTTCCTGGTTGTTGTTTTCTCCCATGCTGTCCTTTCATTGACACTTGTTAAACAGGGCAGTGATCCTGTTATTAAGTCCTCAAAAATGTTCTGGATAATTTGTGGTCGCAAGTTTTCAATACTGTTGTCGCAAATAAACTGTAACCCATTTACTGTGCTTTCCTCAGCATTTCTCAAGCATTCCTGCTGCAATTGCATTTGGCACTGTCCACAGCTGATATGTGCTGTTCGTGAACCCGCACATAACAGCTCTCCCCACAAATGCATCTAGTAAAAATGTTGAAAATTTATTGCAGTTTTAGTGTCCGAATAGTCTGAGTCCACTTTTTCCTCTGGCACGTTCCTGCGGTTGGTCGCGACATGGCTGGTTGTTGGACTGCTCTTTCCGTTGCATTTACAAAAGCATGTACCCATCTCGTATTTGTCTACTACATCTGCAGGCATTGGGCATAGACACTGCAAGCACAACTGTGCCTACGCACCATATTGTGGTTGGCCACCCATGGTTCTTTATAAACAACACCACGTGCTCATGGAAGATGCGAAGCAGGGGTATTTCGCGCAGCATGGCGTGGCTATCCTCACTTGGCGTGGCACAGGAGTCAATGACCGGTGGATGCTCAGCTGAGGCGTGGTGGTGCAAGAGTTCTCAGATGGTCGCTGGCATGCAGAGAGGGTGGTAGAAGAGGGAGGAACTTCCTGCCATTTGTTTCTTCTTCTCTTTTTTTCTCCCAGCTCCTCCTTGGTGCGATGTGGGGGGAGGGGGTTTGCACGTGGCTACTCACCCTGGTCCTTTTCTCGCTGCTGTGATGTTGCATCATTCCCAAAATGGCAGCTTCCCTGTCACTGCACCCTTGTGTTGCTCAATGGTGGCGCTTAGCTATTCTCGCATGGTTTTCTCACTGGCCACCTGCGTCCTTCCTGGCGGTTCCTTGGCATCTGGAAGGCATCGCGACAGTGTCACTGATTTTGTGAGTCACCTGGTTTACCACGCAACTCCCTCGTTGTGGGTATTTGCAGGAAATATACAGGTAAACTTGCAGATTAGTTGCAGGAATGATCAAGCCACAAAGTTCGGCGACGTTTTTGACAGTGGTCAAAATGTTAGAGAAGTGGTAGAGAGATCTGCCACGCTTTCAGGCAGCTATTTTTTACGTGTGTAAAGTGGTCAGATAAAGGATGAGGCTAGGTTAGAGCAGCATTGAATATAGACTTTTGGAAAGTTGAGGTTTTGGAATTATTACCCGGGACGCCAGACAATATTTACCAAATGTCGTAATGATCAGTAGATCTGACTTATTCCTCCCAGGGACATGTGGCGGACGATCACGGCTAAATCCTTTCCAAGATTGCTGTACTCCTCTGATTAATAATTATGTTTCCTCGCTGACTGTGCGGTGGGATATTTGGGCTCCTCATGCGCCCGCACGACACTGTTACTTACTTCGCAAACACATGTCACCAATAAAACACTTCAGTATTACACTTGCATGGGCGATGTCGAGAGAAGGCCCGTACCTGAAGTGCCCTTCGGCAATGTGAATAAAATACAAGTGGTATGTTCCCTTCACTAAGTAATTTACTCATCTTCTTTGCACATCTCTGATTGAGACAACTCACATTTCAGCTGAGCTTTGCCCATCAATGTAGGCAAAACAGAAATTACAGATACGTTGTCACACAGTGAATTAAGTGAAAATTAATATCCACCCAGGCATTGCGAACACTGGTTGGGTGCCAGGGACGGAGTCTCGGGCAGCTAATACTAAATGGTTCCTGTAAAATGAAAGTCTTTTTGTGTTAACTGATAGCTGCAAAAGTTGAATGCTGCCTGAGCACGCGAAATGTGAGCCATGACTTAGTGCACGGCACCCCTTGCAAGACGGACTATAACTAACTTTTGAAACGTGGCGTGCCGGTCGGCTTGGCAGGCGAGCACACCGCTTGTAACTACTTTGTTACACACAACATTTACACTTGAACACATAAACTTACCGTGATGACCTCTCACGCATGTTTTATTGACTTTACTATATGTGCACTGAAAAGGTGAAATGAGATTGAGATGGTAACACGTGAGAATGGATATTATATAAAACAATAGAAAGCACTTGCAATATTATTATTAGGACATTACGGCTGTTAATTAGGTGTCTTGTGTGCCCGCGTGTATTTCCGTGCCACCGCCTTATCTTTTAAGCCCTGTGGAATCAGTTTCATATAGACATGGGGTCTACTTAGCATATTACTGTACTCATGGCAGCTATCCCGGTATCTCTGGAATTTGCGTCGCACTCACTTGTTCTGCACCTTGCACTGAAACTGTGCTACACCTTGCATTACACTGCACCTGCATCGCGGCACGGCGCAGAGTGCGAACTTGTTTGAGTCAGAACTTGGTTGCGGCAGGCAAACTGACTATTGGAAGGGTGGTACGCGGCATGCGTCAATATGGTATCTGAAACTTGTAATGCACACTTTTTGAAACAGGTATTTTGAAGGTCTGGTATGTGCAAATTGTTTTTCTTCCGGTCGTTACTTCATGGGTTTACTTCTGGTTCCCCGGAAAGAGGGTTTGGGAGAGCATCACATCACTTCACGGTTGGGGTCCTGTCCCAAAATCAAATACTGCCGCACTGGATTAAATTGCCTTAATACAAACGGTTTAATGCGTATTAGACAATCTTATCACAAGTATGCAACATTTTCAAGAAAAAAATTAAATATTGTGCATTTACCCTGCCCTTTAAAAAATGACTCCGATGTTGAAGTTGTACTGTCTGAAAAGCAAATGATATTGCAGTGAATCTGATATTCGTCTGCAAACAGCATTCAGAATGTAATAAAATTTCTTAATTGAAGTGTGCAGTAGAATTATAAGTTTTGAAGGAAAAAAAATAGTTTTCTGTCAAGTGTTACCGAACTTCTGCGTGTTTTAAGTGTGTTTGAAGTTTAACAGAAAATCATAACACAAGTATGGAAAATGCAAAGAAAAATGAGAGAGTTATGCATACTCAGATTTTATTACATTGATTCTGGTTATCTTTTTTCAGCTATTAGTATACAATAGGACTTTATTATTAGTGCTTGTGAAAGTGTAACAGAATATCTTTACACAAGTATGCAAAATAAAATAAAATATTCTGGTAATTTTTTTCAAAGGTTACGACGTTTTACAGTGTTCTTGTAGAAGTGAATCTGAGATTGGAAACTAACATGACTCCAGTCATTTATACGGATTACTACACTGACATAATATTGGTGCTGTTGCTATTACTCTGCTACTACGACTGACATGTACTTATAGGTTACTAAATGCTTATCTCTGATATCACCTCTAAATTTTTCATCAATGTCATATATACAATTTAATGGTGTAAACTGGGACTTTATATTGGCCATTACTCTTTCTTCAACAGCAGCCAGTTTTGGGATGAAGCCTCCCCTGCCAGTTTTTATTATTTGTTTTTTTTTTTTGCAAATAAAAACTGTGGCACATCCAATTGTCATAGAATACAACTAAATAGTGTCTATGCAACAAGGCCAAGTTAATAAATAAAGTGGGTAGCTCAGGTCTTTTGTTAATTTGTATTTAGTGGCTTATATTTTTTTATTACACTGCTAACCAACATTGGCAAAATGTAGTTTACGGGTTGGTATTACGTATGTTAATGTTTGGTTGGTAAATGACAGTGCGATTGCCTTCCTGAAAAAGAAAAGTTTTTAAAATTGTTTGTACAAACAAATAATTATGTTGGGCTAATGTAGTCCCGATGCTGTGTTTCAGTTGGCAACCAACCAAAATGAAGTTGGGCCAACATAAGCCAGCTTGATATTTTGGTGCTAGGCCAACGTAATTTGCCATTGTTGGCCAAATTGTACAACCAATGTTGGGCCAACATCAGCCCAACCAAAAGTTGCTACTGGGGTAGGTATTGTATTATTATTCAACAGATAATGTAAGAAGAATTGTTTCTTACAAAGTGCTGAAAAAAAAGTTTTGGGGATGTGTATCTTAACTGCATGTGTGTCTAACCTAAAAAAAAAAAAAAAACTATTTAACTTCCCAATTATAGTATTACCATATGAAAATATATGAATGCCAAAAAGTTATTATTGTTTAGTGGATAATTCTAACAAATATTTTATAGCCCTATTATGAAGAATTTTATGTCAGAATCATAGGTGGCTTGTATTACGACTTTGTTAATAAAATAATATAAATACAAGCTTTATAGTTACAAAGGATAAAATATAAACCATCAAGTTGAGGAACTCAAAATAGGTGTGACGCCACTGAAAGTAATTTATTTAAACATCTAAACAAAATTACAAATCTCTAAACATGAATTTCGAACGAATGGAATCAATATTCTAGTATAAAGCAAATATATGAACAACAGAGAGAAAGGAAAACTGGTAAAAACCTACCGAACTGAGTTTTAACCTAACATACAGAATGTAATCCAGTAATTGGTAAAATTAACACATTATAAATTATAAAATTCACCTTATCATCTGAACTTGATTTCCTGGCTCTATTCTTAATATTGTCATAGCAAGTCTTCAGCTGCTTTGTAGAACGTTTGCTGTCATTACTGGCATTGAACTAGTGGGCAGGATTTCCCCCAAGTCTTTTCATTATATAAAAAAAATGGCATATGTGCATTTATTTTTGAAAACCGAAAGTTTTCTTCGACTAGATCAATAAGCGTAGGCTGTTAAATTGAGCACTTTTGAAAGCCCTGTTTAAGATCTACTTGTAGCCATGTTGTGTATCCTTCCGCCTTTTGTAAATTAACATTGTCATGGGCCTCATCACTTTATTCGTGTGTTAGTCAAGTTAAACTGTGAAATGATTACACTACGATGCATTACAACAAAACTTAACGCGAAACAAATAATTGAAGTTATCACAAATGGTTACCTAACAAATTTTATTTGACAATAATATATAGAACTACCTTCGTTCTATCATTAACTAACTGTACTGCACACATGCTTCTCAGTGTGCTCGTTAAAATATATGCAGGTAGGAGCAGTGAATTTTCTAAGCTTGAATCTAAAAAAAAAGTACACTTTATCGTGACTAGTCTTTAAATGTGTTTACCTTCTCAGAAAAAAGTTAATTCGTCTCTGTTCCATGACTTTAATACAAGTAAAAAACATGTTTATACAATGCAGCCCATTCAACTATTCAAAATACCCACCCAAAATAAAATAACTCTCTTCTGAACTATGACATCGTACATTTCTAGCCAATAAAAAGTGACCAGCAATTTTCCCAGCGTTACCGCCTTGTGTATACTTTGAATCAAAGATCATGTGATCCGAGATAAAATATGTCGAAATATTGGTGGTGCAACGTTTACAGCTGTGATTCTTGGATTTTTTTAAAAATAGGATCGGTTGATCTGGGATCGGAGGCTATGATGGTGTAACCAAGCATTATACGAATAACTTCAGCCAGGTGCATGCCAGTCGTGGTGGAGTTTGGCGTAGAATGAGCATATTAATGTTTGACAGGAGTGTCGTCTGCTTCTCACGATGTAAGTGAGCGAAGGCAACATATCATAATGCCTATGTCATGTTCCCTCCCTCTGAGCCATTTCCTTATTCATAACTACTTTCACAGAATCGTATAATTATAAAGTGCCTAAATATCTAGTTTTTTTTAAATTACTATTTTGATACATTTATTATAATAATTTTGTTATTAAAAAAAATAAGTAAATTCTTTCCCTCTCTTTGCATATACATCCAATGAACAAAATGTGGCTGCTTACTTCGTTTACATCTAGGAAGGGCTCTGTCTAGATATATATTAGATTATTGAATTAATGTTTAGATGTTAGGATATTTTTTAATTGTTTTGAAAAAATACAAATACATGATTTAAAAATATTATAATTGCTTTAATAAATTAGATATGTCCGGATGTATAATTCAATTACACCTGGTTAGCAAATATCTTTTACAGTAATGGTAAAATATATATTAGATATAAAAATTATATAATTTTTTATTAAAGTTTATTGATTTATGGGTTTATATTTTATTGAAATATATTATTCATATTTCTTAATTTGTTTTTAAATTTTTATTCTTTATATAAGTATTTGAAAAAAATATATATCATTTTAGGAGTCACTGCGAAATCTGTATCTTTAAACAGGACACGGTCATATACTGCTTCCCTATCCACACACTATGTACACCATGTTCATCTCTAAAATTTTTTGTCATTATTCGATTGAACACATCTAGCAGACCTCCTGGCGTAAGTCCCACATGATGCCGTAAACGCGAAGCTCACCTTCCGTCCTGCCAGGTGGCCGAGTGCTCAAGTCGAACTGAATGAAGATGGCCGCGGCTTTGGCAAAGCCGCCGCCAAATTGAAAATGTAAAAAAAATATGCACTATGTTTTTCATGTTTATATGAATGAACTTGGCAGATAATTACGACTACGTACTAATTACACATTGATGACAACTGTTTGCATCTGCGCCTGTGTTGTGGTGAGAATTCTGACATCATGGGCATGTCATCGCACTTACAGGATGATATTAAATGAAATGAGGTCTTTTATGGCTGATTGTGGATGGATGTTGACATTTGGATTCTTATAACTAAGATATCCTTGATTGGTTGGTGAAATACTACTAATTACGGTATTCCTTCCCTGCATTTCACTTTACGTGATGTCATATGAATTTCACTGCTATGAGCATGGTGTTGCTCTGGTATCCATTGAATTCGTGCAACCCCTTATGGAAAAGCAGGCGCCTTCGCTAATAAGCTTTGAAAACACACAATGCAAAATCTTGGTTTTGCCTCTTATTGCTCACTGGAACTAGGGAGCCACTCAAAACTTTACACTTACTTCGGAAATATTATTCCCCACCTTTTGAACACTATAAGGACCATGTAGCACTGCTAGCTTGGCCACTAGGCCAGCCAATGTCACGCGCATTGAAAATGCGTAAGATATCGTGGCGCCGCTTACCCCTGTGTTCCCTCCAATGACTGTTGCGTCTAATGGCCGTGGCTTCATGGGAAACCCCTCGAGGCCACGTACCAATTTATTACAAGTGTTACCTCTTGTAATAAATTTTAAGTCAATATGGTGGATTGCGGACCACGCATTTCAGGTAGACAAGAAAAGTGTAAATATGCCATTATTGTCGATCTGCACTGACATGATCGAGACCAAATGTTGATCTGTCTGGTGTTGATGTTGTGGTTGATACGTCTGTGGTGGTACAAACGGGCATAAGGGATACGTGGACGTCTGGAACATGTCATCTGTTTGAACTTTGGACACCACAATCTTTGTGCGGACTGCCTCCAGATTTTATGGAATTGTCAATTTAGTATATATTGTTAAATTTAGGACTTTATCCACTCTTCATTTATACATAAATAGTATTACGATATTCCAAAACAATAACAGTTATTAATTACCCGCTGCAATTTATTTAGATTTTACAGTTGTTTCTCTTACTGAAATAAGAAAGTTTTACCGAAATGTTTAAAAAATAATATGTTAAATTGTTTAATTTTTCCTTTATGTGTATTTATGTTCTGAAATTTAGAATGTAATTTTTTGAAGGATACATATTCTTGCAGATCATTTTCTATGTATGTGAAAAAACATTACTTTTGTTGACAATTAAAACAAATTTTGTAAAAGAAAATATGGTAATTTAATTTCGAAGCCTTAAAAATTCTCAAGTCTTAAAGAAATTAATGATTTCCAGTTATTTACCATCTGTTTTGTTTCGCTGATTTTTTCATAAATAGCAATTAGTTGTGCAATGAAAATACAGTTTGTCCCAAATTTTAGCCATTGCTCATCAAATAAAAACATAGCACTTGGAGGAACATAAATCTTTCTATTATATTGTGTAATTCATATTTTTTTTGTTTATATTTAAAAAAATTTTACTGTGTGTAGAATTGTTGTTATTGTTAATGTTTTTCAGGGGACGATGAGTCGAAGATCAAAAAGAGATTCGAAATGTATGGACGAAGAAAATCATGCGAACATCTCAGAAATGAAAATAAAATCTCCTAGTATTTCAGAACAACATCAGAAAGCTGTCTCCAATCCTGTAAAACCTTCTGTAGCACGTTCTACGGAAAAACAGAAAAAATTGCCAGTGCTCCAGCAAAGCTACATTGTTACTTTGGATCGTGGGGATTTAGTTTGGGGGAAAATCACATCTCATCCATGGTGGCCAGGTGAGTAATCAACATATTAATGTCTTTAATTATATACTTAGTATCCGGAAATTGTTGGGGTTATTTTTAAAGGGTGGTAGGGTAGTATATGGATGTATTGGGGGACAATCCAATTTTTCCTTAAAAATTCCATGAATTTCTAAGGAAATTGAAGCTAAAGACAATTAAATTTTAGTCTATATTAGAAGCTCTAATAATTTTCTAAATATTTCTTCTATTTTCTCAAGTGCATGTAACTTTTCCTGCAACTTTTGAAAATAAAAATATTGAGTTAAAATCATGAAAATTTAAGCTAAAAAAAACAGCAAACTAAATCACGCAAAGTTAGGCCTTAGTGAAATATGAAAAAAAGATAAAAAAAAAAAAGTCATTTAAAAGATTCAAATTTTTATAATTTTTAGATTTTAAGAGAATTATGTAGGCCTATAGATTTTCTATTCTTTATTTCTTTTAAACTTTTATATGTTATAAAAACATTTTTCTTATTTATTAGTTTTAAAGCATTTTTATCAAGGATATTTGAATAGCGATCAGGTAATATAATTTTATATTTATAATCAATAATACAACTAATATTTTTACCATACTTAGATCCATAAATTTGAAAATCTGTAGCAGCATACCATTAATTTTTTTCAATCTCTTACAGTTTTGTTAATTCATAAGTATTATTTAACTTGTTGAGTGACGATACCATTTTTGTATTACTTATAAAAGAAAAAAAATTAGTAAGAGAGAAAAATTAACATAAAAATAAAAATAATGATTTTATTATTTAATTAAATTTTTCTTTTATAAATAATAAAAATGTAACTGACACCCTCTTACGAAATGAAAAAAAAACTTTGTAAAATATGTGGTGAACCACTAAACATAAAAAATTTTTTACTCGTATAGTGACACAAAAGATAAGCTTTTTAACACCTCTAAAAAAAAGGTTTATTTTATGTGGTAAAAATCATTATGACTTAATAAAAGATAAAATGTGAATGTGGAAAATATGTTTATAATTTACATCTCAAAAAACATAAAAATACAAAATCACTCAATACAACAGTAGATATTCTTGAAATTCAACATGGTTATTATACAACAAAGAAATGTAGAGTATGTAATGTGAATAAATCAATTAAATTATTTTTTCCTCATAAAACTACTAAGGATGGATATGCCAAATTATGTAAAAAAGTTTTAATTTGATATATGGACATTAAAAGAATTATCACCTTTATTCAATACAGAAACACAAAAAACAAATGGCTCTTTATTCAAAAGTTTTAAATTTGTATGAAGAGATGGGTATTAAAAAAGCATTATCAATTGATAATTTAAGTTTTAACATTTAACTTTTTTGTAGCTACAAATTTTTAACTATGCTTGATTCTTTTTTAGCGTATTTTTTTTGGTTGAGTTTATATTTTTGTAATCTTCTTAAATTTGTATTCTTATAAATTAAACATTTATCATCAGTTTAAATACTTGTTTGATTTTATTCTTTTATATTTAATATTTATATATTTTTGTTGAATTAATATTTCTTGTAATCTTATTAAATTAGTTTTCTGATAAACCAGCAAATATGGTGACTTACAATTCAATATTTTATTTATATGACAAGAGAGTGTGAGTTGAAATTTATGGGAAAATAATAAAAGATAAAAAAAATATATAAAAACTAAGGAAAGAGGATTCAATTAGAAATATTATTACACAGTTTTCAAGCACGAGAATATAAATTTTAAAAATCCATGGAAAATTAAAATGATTTAAAAGTTGTAAAATTAAGAGCTAAAGCAAAAAGTTCTAATATAAAAATATGATTTAATTAAAATTTTTGCAAATTTATCATTTTCAAGTTATAAAATATCCAGAAGAAATAAAGCAAAGAATAAAAATTATATTCCCATTTTCTAATAATATATTTAATATGCATGTGGGGAGGAGCCCAGCATTTGAGATTCCTGAAATTATTTGTAATTTAATTGAATAATAACATAATTAAAAGGATACTCTATAGAAAAAATGGCAGCTGTTGGAAAAGCTGTTCACACAACATTTAAAACTGTAAAAAAAATAACTGGCTATAAAACAGGTAATCAAATAGAATATATGCAAATAATCAGAATTTTCACCATACAATTTGGCTGCTAGAAGAAATAATTTAAATGTTGAAAATTTACTTAAAACAAATTGAACGAATAATTACATCCAATGAAAATGTAGATATAAACGAAACTACTTTCGAAATCGATGTTTATAAATTACCCTGAGGAAACAAAAAAAGTAAAAAAATTATCAATTTAGTAGAAGATACAAAGACAAAACCATATAGTAATAAAATTAACAATTCTGATAATTTATGTGGACCCAGAGCTATAATTACAGCTTTAACATACAAAACTAATATAATTTTGAATAGAGAATTAATAACTAATAAAATTATTTACATTAGAAAAGGTAGAAAATTACAAGAAGTATTGGCTCGTGTACTTTGCAAAAGAATGGGAAAAAATTGTAAAATTGGTTTCAGTTAGGAAGATATTATGGATGCTGAAAATTTTTTTCTAAATGTTCAAATTAAAATGGTTTCAGCAGCACATTTTAATTAAATTATACAATTTGGTTAAAAAAAACCAACAACAATTTGTATATACGCAACATACATTACTATGTAATCAAAAGTATAAAAGCATTTTTAGGAAGCATGTATTATTGTAAAAATTGTGACAAACCGTACAATAATAAAGATCAAAATGAGTGTGAAAAAAATAATAAAAATATATGTAATTTTTGCAAAAAAGCACAACACTAAAAAGTTTGGGAAGATGAAGATCGAAATAGAATATATTGCCAAAAATGTAATAGTTATTGTTTTGGACAAGAATGTTTTAAAAATCACGATGACATATGTAAAATGGTTTATAAGTTAAAATGTGTAATAAAATGTTTTTGAGAAATAAAATCATGCTTTTGGTTATGCCAAATGTGGCAATTGTAAAGAATTTGTAAAAAATGATGGTTTATAAGTTAAAATGTGTAATAAAATGTTTTTGAGAAATAAAAATCATGCTTTTGGTTATGCCAAATGTGGCAATTGTAAAGAATTTGTGAAAAATGATGAGCATAAATGTTACATGCAGAATAGTTGACACAAGGGAGGTTTATGTACAAAAGATTGTACTTATAATGGTAGAAACTATGAGAAATATACAATTGTTCTTATACAGAAGATTACAACTTTTTTGACTACGAAACAACACAAGATACAGGTTTTCACACTCCAAACTTTATAGCTGTATATGATTTTGATGGTAATAAAATAAATTTTAAAACAATTGATGAATTTTTGTGAATGGATACTATCTGAAGAAAACGTAGGATATACATTTATTGCACATAAATCAAAAGGTTATGATTCATATTTTATTTTAAATAATTGTGTTAGAAGTAGTATAAATCCTGAAGTTATATCTATATCAATGTTCAAAAATAATGATGCTCACAATAATATGTTTGAACGTAAAAATAGTTGATAGTATGAACTTTATTCAAGGAAGTCTTGCAACATTTCTAAAAACATTTGGTTTACAAGAGATTTTAAAAAGGAATATTTTCCACACTTGTTTAATAAACCAGAAAATCAAAATTATGTTGGAAAAATACCACCAACAAAATATTATGGTGTTAACACAATGAAAAAAGAACAAAATGAATTTTTTTTTTAAATGGCAATGTGAAAAAGTAAAATAAAGTTATACTTTCGATTTCAAAAAACGATATTGGTGAATATTGTGATTCAGATGTTGACATTTTAAAATGTAGTTGAATAAAATTTAGATCATTTTTAGAAATAGTAAATAAATATCCATTTTGTTATATGACAAGAGCGAGTGTTTGTATGGATGTTTATAGATTAAATTAATGTTTAGTAAAGAATCAGTTTCGTTATTAAATACATTTCCTAATGTCCGACATGCTTTAAATTGTGCAGAAGTAACTATTTGTGGAATAGCACTTGATGGTTATGACGATAAAACTAAAACAATATATCAATATCACTGTTGTTTTTGGCATGGTTGTCCAGATTGTTATTCTTCAAATACAATAAATAAATGTAACAATGAAAATATGATGATTTGTTTACTAAAACAAACAATTGAACTACATTTTTAAGACAAAATTGATACAAAGTATGGGAAATATGGTCTTGTAAATGAAAAAAAAAACAGATTTTTTACAAAAATAATTTAGAAAAAAACTAAAAAATGTAATAGAGCCCCATTACAATCTCGAGATGCATTTTTTGGAGGTAGAACAATGCTTCAAAATTCAAAGTTTCAGGAAAAAAATTAAGATATATAGATATATGTAATTTGTATCCAACAGTAATGTTTTATGTTTATTATCCAGTTTGCCATCCAATAAAAATATTTAAACCAAAAAATTACGACAAAAATTGGTTTGAATTGATGAAATGTAAAGTTTTAGCACAGTGAAATTTATATCATCCCGTTGTACCAATTAAAAAAGAAAATCTATTTTTTATTTTATGATTAGAAGGTGTTGATGAGAAAAAAGGAGTATGAAAACATAATGATGAAGAAAGAGCAATACATGGAACATAGACAACAATAGAATTAAATAAAGCAATAGAAAAATGTTACAAAATACTCCAAATTCACGAAGTTTGGCATTTGGAGCAAAGAATATATTTAGAGATTAGATTAAAACAATTATGAAAATAAAATTGGAAACTAGTCCAAGGGAATACAAGAAGAATATATTAGTTTTATTGAAAAAGAACAAGATATTGATTCAGAGATTGAAATTATTGAAAATATACGTACTGTTGCCAAAATTTTGTAAAATTCACTTTGGTTTAAATTTGGCCAAAGACAAAAAAATTTAACACAACCAGTATGCATTGATAATCCATTATATTGTTATTAAATGCTATTAAATGATAAAATATAAAAAAAGTTTTTTTTACATCAACAAAAAATAATTGAAGTGACATTTATATTCAATGCTAATTATGTCGAAGATATTACTGCAACAAATATATTTATAGCAATTTTTACTACTTCAACTGTTCGATTAAGAGTATATGAAAGGTTAGAGAAATTAAACTATAAAGTAGTATGTAATGATTCATATAGCTTAGTTTACATTGATGATGGTAAAAATACTCTTAAAACAGGTTTCATGCCTGGTGAATGAACAGATGAATAAGGAAAAAAATAATATGGTATCAATTGGATAAGTACTGGTCCACAAAGTTGTGGTTATGAAACTTTTTTGGGGAAAAAAAAAAAAAAGTTTCACTCTTAATTGAGAAAATGCTTTGACATTGAATATGAAATCAATGTGTGAATTAGTACAAAAAACTAAAAAAGATGTCGTAATAAAAAACAAAATGATTAGGTATAAGAGATAAAAAAAATGGTGGATGAGTTTATGGGAAAAGAATTTAAGTTGACTATAACAAACATATAATTTTGACTGAAAGAAAGGTGGTAATATAGATACATTACCATAAGGATATTAAACAAATCAATTGAAATTTTTGTATAATTTTATTATATATTTATATATGTAATTTTAATATTTGTGAAAAAATTTATGTATAATTTATTCTATGTATAGTTATATATAATATATTAGAATATTCTATTTCTACATTTTATGTATTTATAATATCAGTAATCTTACTATTATCTTTAGTTTCCAAAATCCAGAGCCATCAAAATCAATTAGATCTCAATGTTTGTGTTTCATTTTCTAAAACAATATGATTTAACCGTTCATTATTAATTTGGTAAAATATTGGATAAGCAGGTTCATAAATAGTCTCATCTCTAAATCCAAACATTTTTTCAGTGGAAAACTCGCGATTATATTTGTTTCTCTATGACTAAAATCATCATATTTTATAAACATTCCACATGCTAAAATACAATGAACATTTATCTCTTTTGATGTATAAAAATTCTGTAGTTTATTACCTATAAATTTTTTTTCCTTTTCAATAATCGCATTTCTTTCAAAACCAAGAATATCAGATAGTCGATCGTCAAATTTAATATTAAACGTAGATTTAATCGACATTCTATTTTTCACATATTCATTTGTTAGTTCAAATGTTATTAGTTGAAAATGGTTTAATTGAATTTATAGCGTAGACTAATGTTTTTCTATTATGTTGTCCTCTAGAGATTTTTATAACTTCATTACTATCAATTGTGTAATAGTATTGTTGTTTATATGTTACATATACTGTTTCACAACTGATGAAAGCAATATATTTATCTTTATGAATGATTTCATATTGAAGTTTCTTCTCTAATATGGAACTATTATTTAAGTTAAATATTTTACTATAAGTTAAATAAATGAAAAAAAGTAGATTTGGGTGTTGGTGTTTTAATTTCCAAAGAAAATTCTTACAATTCTGACAATATGAGGACAATAATAATGGGTCCAAGTAAAAGTGAAAAAACTAATTTGACCACAATATATTAAGTTACACAAAAATATTTATATTTCATCCAAAAAGCTGAACATTAAAGAAAATATGGGGTACTTTAAATAATAACGATGAACTGATACCATAAGATATGTGCAAATGATTCTCTGGTTATATTTGATGATGTTATTTTAGACAATCAGAATATAATTTGTGAATATTTCGCTAGAGGAAGACATAAAAATATAGATGTATTTTGTTTATTTCAAATCTTTTAAAAAATTAATAAACAATTGGTGACAGATAATACGAATTTTCTATGAATATTTAAACAAGATGATGCTAATTTAAAGCATATTTTTAATGATTTTGTTGGTGGATACATTACTTATGAAAAATTTAGAGATTGTTGTGCAAAATGTTGCAATGAAGAATATGATTTTATAACATAAGTTTTTTATCTTAAAATTTACTTGATTTAGCTTGTAGTTTTGGTTTAAATTGGATTGTTTTTAGCTGAATTTTTTTTATGTTGCACGAAAAGTTACACATACTTGAAAAAAATAGAAGAAATTTTTAGAACGCTATTAGAGCTTCGAATATAAACTAAAATTTTATGTTTGTAACTTAATTTTCTTAAAAAATTCATGGAATTTTAAGGAAAAAGTGGATTGTCCTCATTCCACCCGTGTACTACTGGTACAATGTGACTAACATTTTGAAAAAAAAAAAGAACTTGCGACTGAAAAATATCCTATCTGAAAGGGCCCTTCCCTGGTTTTTTTAACAAGTGTGCACGTTGGCCAACATCCTAATATGGTCCCTTTTCAGATTTCACACTCTTCTTTATTTTTGAGCCAAAGAAATCTGGAGAAGTTGTATCCTGATAGTTGTCCTGCCTGGACTTTTGTGGTTGGTGAGTTTTGACCGAATCCTGAAACCTTTCAGGATTTTTAGGAATGGACTTTTAAAACCTGAATAGTATCATATTCTGAAATAGGTTCTATTTAGATATTTAATACAACTTGTTTCCTTCTTAGGGCTGAAAAGGTTGCCTTTCAGAATCTTCTACCAGCAGTAAGGTCATAATAAAAAGATAAAGAGTTGTAAATTGGGCATCAGGGAATTAATTAGGTTAGGATGAAGGCTGTGGGGTTCATGGTTACCAGGTTGGCGCCAGTCCTTGCTCATTCGAGAACACTGATAATGATATGGGTCATGGGCTGTTCACCCTAAAGTGGCCCCCTGATGCTCCGGCATCGACTGATGCTGTTGCCGAATAATAAGCTATAATACAGTTATGCCTTGTCGAGTAGAGGATATTAGAGCTCTCTCTATACGTTCGTCCAAATATGATGGGAAGTGTTCCGGCCATTCCCACACCGATATTTCAGGTTAAATACAACATTTGGTTATGTAGTCGTGACGTGACCAAAACAAATAAAAATTACGTGATTTAGTGATCATCATGTTTTATTTGCATAATTCTCTCGTATGAGGCACAGACACTTGATACACTCCACTCAAGTACGGAGAACACTAAAACAGTAACAGGGTGCGAATGCCTACCCAATTGTTAAGGTGAAAACATTAAGTCCCAGCTGTATACAACATGAGCTGGGTTGCAGAGTGAATCACTCACTGGTTGAAAAGTTAGGACAAGATTGCGAAATTACATAATTTACTATTGATACACTAAATGAGAGGTCTGAACTTGATGGTTCTGGGAGGACGTGACACGTATGCCCATTTGGCTGTGAGGCGATGATGCTTCTGACCTAGGGTATGGCGTGCAGCCCTCTCCGTGACTGGCCATTCCTGTGTCATGATGATAAAATGTTACTTATAATTTTCTGATTAATGATAATGAAATGGTTTGTGACTGATACATGATGATGTCATGATAAATCTTATGGACACTTACATTTTGCACTGAAAATAAAATTAAAGAAAGTAATATAGTATAGGATACAAGTTTTTTTGTAGGCTGACTTGCCGCATGACTTATCCTTATTGTGTACAAAGTGCCTATTTTGGCACACATATTATTATGTTAATAAATGCCTCCCTTTTTAAAACTTATGTCTCTGTAATCTAATTTTTACATGTACATTGTGTTGTAAATACTGAAAACAATGTAAACATTCTTCTTAAACAAGTTGTTAAAAAGTAATATTTGTTTGCCATGTACTCACCTCCTACGACGGACTGCTTACGGACTAAGGCTCACCTAACCTCAATGTTCTAACTAGTTACTGTCCCAGGTATGGGATGCTACTGCTTGATACTGACTTAATATTATTTCAATGTATTTCTGAATAAAGGATGTAGTGCGCAGTGATTGCAGCTAGTGCAAAAATAATCTTAATTCCCAATTTGGTCTGCGCAATGGCAAAGTTTTTTTGCGTGGATTCCTTTGACGTGATACGTCTTATATGCACACTAGTAATGAACATATTAATTTCAATAAAATATATAAAGCACTTTAAAAACAACTAACATCACACTTTATTTACATTAATGTTGCACTGAAATATTGTTTGGCATTTCCACTGACTTACCATGTTAGGTCATGTGGTACCTAATGATATTGGTGCATTGTGGTTGGAACACTATCAAAAACCTTGTTTAATGAATAATATGACACATAGCACCTTCCAAATAAAACAATACCCTCAATATTTACTACTTGTACTTTTGACACGTCTACAAAAACAGCAACACTATTAGCCTAGTACAGGTTATGCACACTCGCTATGTAAACAAATATAGCTGGAAAATACATAAGACTGTATAAAGGAAATAAGGAAGCACATCTCAATTTGTAAACACACGCACTGATAGTTATTAAAAAATTCATGGCACGAAAAATAAAACAAAATAAATTCACAATAATTAACACTCTCATGAACCCACTTCACTAATGTGGTCAAGACACCGATTTGAACATATGCTTTGACGTACTGTTGTATTCTCATAGATGCTCAGCGCACGTGAGTGTTGAGCGCTGATGACGTAGAGACAGACTTGGTCAGGAAGCATGGCACACATCAGGGTCCTATCAGGATTTTCCAAAATGTTGCTAAGCGAAAAGAAACTGGATTTGTGTCATATATGTGAATGTTCGTGCTGCACAAAAGGCAAAAATCATTTCTTAAAAACAAGAAAGCAGCATTTTAATGATTACCTTTGCAAAACTCTGAACAGGCACGAACAGCACTGATATCTGACAGGATTAGCAGACTTCTTCACTCACTAATAGATAGCGTTGCTTCCTCACAGAAACAATGTCTTGCGGCCACTGCACACACAAAAATATTTCCTCTGAGTTTCCAAAGTATGTTTTTTAGAGCTCCACAAAGGGATATGTAATTTGGTGATTTAGACCGAGAACACACGGCAAGCTTCACGGGCCGGGTCCAACCTGTCCAGTTTTATTGATACATGGATAGGCATTGGGTATCATACACGGTCACGAGCAGGGCCTGGTACGTAGCAAGGTTAAAACGCGCCCCGCCGGGCATCTGGGGACGGGCACCGGGCGTTTTTCAATGCCATGTGTTCCCGGCCTTACAGGGTCCATTATCAGTTCAACTGCACATGATACTGGTTGCCATGCGAACTACTCCTTCAGGTCGTGATGGAGGTGGCCATGGCAGTGTGCTGTGAACAGCTGTAACATTGTCTGTTTAAAACGTAATGGATTTGTGACGCGAAGTAGAACAGCAGTGCGATTTGTATTTCAAGGTGCTATCTACACTAGTAATAGGCACAGACCAGGCATCATCTTGGAATTTCCTTTTTTTCCCTCAAAATTTCACCTTTACCCTCAAAACTGACTAAATTTCCCTAAATGTTTCTCTTTTCCCCCAAAAATTTCCGGTTTTTCCCAAAGCAGGAGATGAGGATTCCTTGCTTCAGAGAGGGAGATTCATAACTCTGAGCTAGGGCAAGCAGACCAGTAAGGACCAGTGGACATTGTCACATTGGTCATCTTAGTTTTGTAGGTATAGGGAATGCCAAATCAATACAAGAGATCTAGAATTGGCGTCAGACCTAACCATCAGACATCTTGGTTCTGTCGGCCATCTTAGCCACCATATTGGATGCAGGTTACCTTGATATTGACCTTGTGACTGAATAACCTTGAACCCACAAAATTCCCAAAAAATTTAAAAAAATTCCCCTAGAATTATTTTTAAAATGTACTATTAAAAATTATTAAAATAATTATTTAAAAACTTACTTTTCCTGTGGTTCCCCAGCACCACACCCCGGCAGATGACTAACTCCCTAACCCCCACTCCACTCGTCTATACTCATTTTATCATATGCCGTCATCTTGGTTTTTTCATGTCATTTGTTTATACATTGCCAGAGGCTACCATCTTGTTTTTTGCTTGTCATTTGTTTATGCACTGCTGGTGTCTGCCATCGTGTTTTTTGCTTGTCGTTTAATTATACTATGCTGGAGCTTGTCTCTTATCTTTGTTTGACTGCCATATTGGATTTCATATGTTTTTGTCAATTAGGCGGCCATATTTTTTATGTTATTAAAATAAAGGTTACACTGTCAGTTCCATTGATATTGAATTATATTTTTAACACATAGGTGGTGTTAGTTTTCTCGATTATGCTGCCTGCTATCAGCCTGTACTGATTGGTGACATTAACCATTCCTGCAAGTACATAAACAGTCATATATAATTTTTTCATATTTTATTTTAAAATGCAAGTAATTTTATTTAAAATATTTTTTATTGATATATTTCTTATACAAAGAGGAAGGGTTTTTATAAAATAATGTGCGACTTTTTTTTTCTTCATAGATTTGATTGTACATGAATTAAAACATATATAAACAGCAAAAAAAGTAATATTTAGTATTAATCATCTTCAATTTGGACGATATCGTATCTACTCGTAGGCACCCAAATTACTGGTCTAAGAATGAGGTGCTTCATTTGTGCAGCAGCTGCATGTTCTTTAGTGCATAGGCCCAGTCATGTTCAGACTTGTTGCAGACATGACGATGCAAATCGCCGTACATTTTAAAGTGCTTGCAAAGCGAAGGACATACATACTATTCCTGCACATCAATAATCTCCACTTCAAATTTACATAAGGTGTTAAGCCATGTTTTCTACTCAGTTCAAGCTACATAAATCGGAGCCTTCGGTTACTGAATCAGCAAGTCACGCAGCACATTTTCAATCCATGGCATGTAATCTTGCCTTAGTATCATTCCAGTCCATGGCAGTACTTGCTCAGCCATGTATTTGTTTGCTTGCTATTCTCATCCAACAATTTTCAGGGGTATGGAGGGCGGAAGGAGTGAGTTTGTGTTTTACCATCATCTTCGTAGGCCACATCAATTTCCTTGAGCACAAAGTCATTTTGGCTCTGGAAACCCTGCAGATTACAGTACATCTTGAAGCTGACAATGCTCGAAGACGACTAAACAGTAATAGTGTGTGAGCAGTTATATTTAAATATTGTCAGCTGCGCTCACCACAGTAATTTGATGGTCTCATCTCGGCAATTGTACAATCCAAGCCGGCCGTGAAGTATCATGCAGAAGACTTACATGTTGCCAGGAATATTTCCATGTGTAGTGCATTCGATCCTGCAGTCGATCATATTGGAGGTAATACGCTCATCCTGTTTACTCACATCGAATACCATGGGCAGGGCCAATCTCTTGAAAGTATCAGGGCTCAATATCGTGGATTGGGTGCGCCCATAATATGCATTTTGGAATTGAGCATACATCTGATATGCCAGCATGTAATGTCCATTTTCAAAGTTCATGTCCGTGTCAATATACGGGTAGCTTTCGCTATTCAAAAATATTTCCAAATTTTCTATTTGACATATGTCGAACTGTAGACAGCTCACTGTCACATTGTATTGTCTTCTGGTATGTAGCCCAATGATGATGTATCTTGGTTTCTCAGAAGCAAAGCTGGACTTCACCATCTAGTTGATGTGCTCACTTGCTGGCATTCTGGGGTATATCTTGAGACTCCACGACTAGAAATCCACATCAATATTTTTACCATCTTCCTTATTCTTCGAAATCTTTATGGATTCTGCAGTGCTCAACTGCACATTAGGCAGCAGCCATTCAATAGACTATAGTTTCAGTTCCACTGTCTACAGGATTTTTCCCATACCCACAATGGTGTCCACATTATTATTGGTTAGGAGCAACACCAATTTCTTCTTCGAATTCACGATATTTCGTTTGTAGTCTTCGGCAAATCCCAATAGCATGGAGTTTGGGATTCACACTTCACACTTACCTCGATTGTATATAGGAACAATGTAGTCATGTTCAATTCCCCTGACTGCCATCTTGGCTGCAGGCTGCTCATTCTGTGTGAGCAAAAGGTAATTTTTGATCATTGAGGTAATGCCCACATCTCACGGCGGTTCCTCCTCAACACTGTTGAGAAATTACGTGATGTGATTGATCAGGTGAAGAAGTTTATTGCTCGTTATTTGCGTAGATGCCGGGTTGGACCCATTTTATTTTTTTAAGAGTCCTCCAAATACTTTTATGTACTTGCCCACATTAATTATCTAAACTTCTGCTATCATGGTTTTGTTAAAAACAAATAATTAATTAATATGAAAGACATGTTGAAAAACATGTTAAGTCATAATATAGTTAACATTATGTCCACTTAGTAAAAAAAAGGTATTTAAAGGATAGAAATATCACTCAGAAGTATTACGAAAAAGAACACGAGAATTCAACAAGTTGGTGGTCTCAATATATTATAACACAGAAACTTTAACATTTGCATTTGACATCTGAGTATTAATACTCTTTACATAAAAAAAATCTTATAACTATAGTTCTTCTGATTCACAAAAATATTAACATCTTTTACTGAAGATACAGTAAATAAAAATAATATAACGGGATCCTTTACAATGAAATGAAATTAACGATGAAGCAGCTCAACAATCAACAATAATTTTAAATAAAAAAATTATATATATTTTTTACATTAAATTCTGACCAAGTCTGCAATAGCTTACAAAAGTTAGTCAATCATTATGTATTTCATCAGAAAATTAAAATTAAAAAAATTTTAGTTTTACGTATCTGTGCTGTGAAGAACTTCTCTGGCGATGATTCCTCCTGTTACATAATGTGAATTGAGGTTACCCTCAATGAGAAGCTGCACAGACACCCACTGGGACGGGATGAACTGGGAAGCCAGAACATGGAATGAACTATAGTCCATTCCCGATTGGAAGCGACTTATGAAAATCAACCTTTGAAAAAACACTCAGGCATAACATGTGAATTTGTTTTTTCAATAACCTGTATTCCACAAATACATAACGCAGTGGTTAACTTTACAGAACTATATTATTAAATAAATGAAACTTTACCGTATTCCTCTATAACTTGTAATATTTATTTATTTTTAAATATGAATTAACAACAGCGAGAGCAGCAACATGTTGTCAATGACTGGTAAGAAATAGTTCACAGTAAAAATATTATTTTAACCTAGTTTTTTAGAATACTATGTGTAAATTAACTGGTGCCTATTGAAATATTGAAATATTAAGGTATCCCTGATGGCAACATGTATCATTTTTACAGTTTAAAATAACAGTGGAAAATATTGTAAGAAGGCCGTAATGGTACAGTGTTGTTTTAACCAGCGAGAAAGCATCTGAAAACTGTCTGCTGGGCGAGGCTTGTCGCTTTCTCTCTCTTTCTTTGTCTCTTTCAAATTTGGGAAATTTCACTTCATTAGTGAGCAGAAAATTATAAACATTTTCAATTGTGGCATATTTTATACTTATTACGGCAAAATAAGGATTTTGAATTTGTAATTTACAATTTTAATGTTTGAATACTTGATTTAATGTATTTAGATATGATGGCAGCGCAGTTACCAAGTGAAGTTGGCAGACGTGGCGAGCCATCACATTGCGTGTTGCTTTTTGACGAACGAAACGTAAATTATTCTTACTCCGAAAAATACTTCAAATTACCACATCACATTTGTAGATGTTGTGTTTTTTAAACCTACCTAGGCAAGTTACGATGTGATAAATCTGTTTTTCCATGGCAGTAATAAATATACTGTGATGTGTGTTTCGTTATTTATTGCGTCTGTGAAATATGTGATTTGTGCATCGTGGTCAATACGCTTGCCCTGTGTGCGTGATTTCAAATATTTGATTAGCTCAAATATTTGATTAGCACTATTTATATGTTTTAACTGAAACTATTTTGTATGACGAAGTTAATTATTTACATCCACGTCTGTTTATTTATCACAACGTTTTACCTTTGTCCTAAGGGGTTTGAAACACAGTTGTGTAACGTAATTTGCCACAATCCCAGAAGAAAAATACTAAGTTCAGCCCGATAAATCTCAATAAACATAATAAACAGTAAGTAGCAATACATAGAAATATGAGCTGAATAAAAGTTATTATAGGCTTATTTGTGTACATGTTCACCGCTATCTTTTAAAATTTGTATGATAAAAATGAGAAACATGAGTTGCGTGCCTGAATTTAATGTGCCTTTTTCGTTTGACTGATTGTTCCTTCGTTTTAATATTGATTGCAACTGAGGCCGTCCTTTTAAAGAAATGACCCAACACATCAATAACAAAAGGATATTTAGTACAACCCTTTACCTCGCAGTTGTAACAGTGTTAAATACAGTCACGGAAAAATACGTGCATTACATGTATTGAGCTATGTTGTGGAAAACAAATATGTTAATGTAAAATAACTGTAAGAACTTGTGTCAATTCAGGCATTTTTAAAACATCATAATGCTGACCTAAATAATGTTAGAGACCTAAACTGTGAATATTCGTACGGAATGGTTTTTGGAATATGGCAGATTTCTTTGAGAAGCTGTAAACAGTAAACAATACATTTGGCAGGTATAAAAGTAGAAGTCACATTTCAATGTTTATTTTTAGGTGTAGCGAAAGTATACGAACATATGTACACACACAATGGAATGTAAACATTGATTTTGACACATGCTTCTTGGCAGTCACATGGCAATATTTGTTTGCATTTGGCGGAAGAATACGAAACGGGCCTGCAAGTAGATATTTAGCAGGACTCCGAGAAAGTAGCTTCCAATGAGGAATGTACTATACCTCAGTTTTCTGAGTACTGCAAAAGTATACTGAACGGAACTATGTTGCATGCTAATTAAGGAACCTCCATTCTGGAGGTTGGAAAAACATACCTAGGTGTAGAACCTACTAACAGTTGTTTCTATGACAAAAACAAATGAACTACATTGCTATATTTTTTATGATACTACACATCTTCCAGACTACCAGCTACATTGCAGTTATCGCTGAAGTCCCTTGACAACTATATTCTAATAGCCAATGACCACTCCGCTGCCTGCCGAGAGAAAATGTGTGTCACTCCAAGTGCCAGTAGAAGAGTAATGTGCCACAAAACGTGTGCAACAAGAAGATGCGGCCTGTTAGCAGCACTTTGTGGCAGTAATGCGGCCTAATAGTAGTTCCAACGCTCTCGAGAGATGGCGCGATGATGTACCAACGCCACTCCAGGACGAAAACTTGCCACATAAATGGGATTAAGGTGTGCTTTTCTGTCGCTATACAGCGAACGTGGCTAGAATACTCACTGGTGTGAAGTGGCTTTTGCTGAGCAGTGTGCGGCGTGAAATTCAAGGAAGAAACGTGACAAACGGATCTGACAGCAGTCAACAGATCGTCTAATGCTGTACTGTGGCTGCCGAGCTCAGCTCAAATACCATGCGACGAGCTTCCTATGGTCCTGGGCAGTAGACAAAAATGATCCGTGATTAAATTAAGCCATTGCAATGAACATGGTTGATACAAAAGTTGTTGGCCATCCAGGCACACGAAAACGCAACTATGGCAGTCTGCTCGTCCACATTCTCGAGACACAAATAACTGACTAGGCACCACATGGCGTGCCGGCCAGCGAAGGCAGGCAGGCAAGTTGCAGGAATTACTTTCTTATACTGCACAAACAATACATATGACTCTTGCTCCTCTTACCTTGCTGATTTTACATGTGAATAAATTTACTATAGCAAAACATCTTTAATACACATAACAAACACTGCGTGAAATGAAATGGGGGTGAAACACGTGAAAATGGAGAACACAACATTGCACAAAATACCCTTGTAAAGGCCCACAGGGGCATGAAAACACTTTAGAGTAGCATTGCATGTTATTGTATGACTTTGCGCTCATGAGCATTTAGAATATGTGCAGTGTTACTGCAAGCCTCTTTTTGGGATCTGATTCCATATCTCTCTGCGTGAGCGCATGTGGTTTCTTGGTCACGTTGCACTTGTTGACTCTCACTTAGCTCTGCTCTACACTGCACTATTTCTGCGCCAGACCATTCTGAATGTCGCACTAGTGGGTGCAGTTCCAAATACACTCATTCTGGCGCACTTCTAGATCCGGTGCGCACAAGCGATCTGTATAGTGCTGAAGCCTGCTGCGAAGTATCATAGGCGGGCAAACTGGTTAGGAACATGAGTGGCATCAAATGCCCCCTCCCTCTACTTCTCTTCAAGTCTGTTTGCAGCTGCCATGTCACTCATCATATGAGAACTTCCTCTGATCACCACGATGTGGACATAAGGCACAGGTTCTCCTATGCGACTGCAGATGCACCTCCCGTTGCTGCAGCTTGCGGGTCTCCCGCTTACGGTGCGCCGCTTATGGTGTGCTGAAATGTCACCACATGCTGCGCAGTCCCTTGTCGGATGTCTCTACCTCGTTATTCGGTGTAGTGATAGTGAGCTGGAGGACCGACTACCCTTGCTGTCTCCATCACTGTCGACACTGGAACTCTTCCTTATGTGGTAGGAGTGCAGCCTCCGGTGGCGACCTGGGTGAACAGCTGCCGTAGGCTGACACTCATGTTCTGAGGTTCCTATGGGAGGCCAGACCTGCTCCGCGGTCTCCCGACTGCTGTCGGTTCCCATGCTTGAAAATGGCGTTTCTACGATGGGAGTTGTTTCCTCCACTTCCGTAGCTCCCACAAGAAATACTGGTGATGTTTCCAGCTCGCTAGGCTGAACAGTAGCACTTCCTAGCGCTGCACTGTCGGACTCTCTGACGCTGGCCATCGGGCTCACCGCTGGTGACGCGAGAATGTAGGATGATGCCCGATCTTTGGCATCTGTTGCTGATACTCCTGTGTGAGGTTCTGATCCACTTTTTATTGTGCTGACAGTCAGGGTGCTCATTAGCACAGATGCTGTCATGCGTCTCCTGAATGTCCATGCGGTTTTCTTGCAGATCCGGTTCCATTGCGATGAGTATTTACACTGCATGACTCCTCTTCCCTGGTAGTTTCCAATCTGCCGTCCTGTGTTGACGTTGTCGCTTGGTTTTGCGGTGGTATTGACGTGTTCCTGACCCCTGGGGAGCACGGGGTACAAAGCGTCAAAATCTGGCCTGTGCCAGGTGCTACTACCTCTGTTAGAGATTTTGGACCACCCCCTGTCTCACTACTTGACTGACATTGCTTGGCAGGTGCTTTGCCGTCTTGGTTCTCCGGCACACTTGCTGCCTCTTATCTGGGGATATCCTCTGCTGTGGCGCATATGACATCCCGGTGTGTCCAGACCACTTTTCCTCCCACTCGGACCAGGTATGTGGTCTTGCAGATAGATTTCACAACCCGATGGGGCCCATGTTCATCTTGGTGCAAATCCTGCATAGAAGTTCTTCTTGGTGGTGGACTGCAGGCGTTTTCTGATGTACGCCATTTGTCCTGGCATGAACATGGGTGGTGGGGGTCTTGTCTCATGCAGCCACCGCACTATATACTGCGCTTGCTTTTAGCGCTTCTCTCTGTACCTGTACCGGCACATCTTGTCACGCGTGCCATTGTTTTAAGTTGCACTGCTGATTTTCACTGGCAGGCAGCTATTTACACCCGGCAAAGAAATGTTGCATCCAAGGAGTACTTCTGCTGATGACCTTCCCATGGCCATGTTTGTGCGACGGCGAAGTGAGAAGAGTGCGGCGGCCAGGTGGTTGGCCCAGCTCGTATGTTGATCACCCACACGGAGCTGGAGTTGCACATTCAAATTCTGGTTGCGCCGCTCCGTGGGGTTAGCACGCGGATGGTACACCACAGTTTTCGTGTACCACACTCCCCATAGTGTATATAATTCTCACCACTTCTTCCCAGTGAACTGGGTTCCATTATCTGTTAATAGCTCCCTGGAGTAATTCCAGCAGGTAAAAAATTCCCCATGCAACACCTTTGAAATTTGTCCCGTTCGTGCAATGCTTAATTCGTAGGCTTCTATCCAGCGAGAAAAATTGTCTGTGTCAACATGTATGAATTGTTTGCTACTGGCTGATTTAGGGTAGGGCTCCATTAAATCTAGGCTGACTGTTTTGAACACCTTTTTAGGCTGTCTAGGCTGCTGTTGTGTACCGTAAGTCCTACATGCCTTAATCTGAATACACTTCTTACACTGCCTGACCCACTTCCTAGTACAATGTGTTACACCAGACCAAAAAATATGTGATTAAATGATGTTTACAGTTTGCTCTGCATCTTGTGTGCCCTGCAGTTGCACTTGCCTGAGCATGTGCAAACACCTTATCTCTGCATGTTGGGGGTACAAATAAACACAATGTTGTGTCACACGGTGAACATGTTTCCATGTGATTTTCGAAAATGCACCATCCCTCTACATTTTCCCGCATGCATTTTGTTTTCATTTCCTGAGCGAACGTGCAGTTTTCCTGCACAGCTAAAACTTCCTTATACAGGTCTGAAATGATCTCTTCTGTTTCTTCGATGTCAACTTTGTTTACATGTGGTTCTTAGAGTGGCTCTTGCGTGTCGGGTGGTAGCACTTCCTCCCATTCTGCGTCATCAAATACCGTAACTTCATGGTTCGGAGCCCATGATAGTGTGTGTGCTAATTCGTTTTCTGTCGCCCGGGGACATGCTCGATTGCAGAGTTATAGGCCTGCAGTAATAACATCCACCAGGTGAGTTAGCTCCTTGCTTCCCTCATACTGTTCAGCCACACTGAACACCAGTTGTCTGAACGTAACGTAAACCTCATGTACACCAGGTATGGATGGTACTTTCTTATGGCCCAAATGACTGCCAGGCATTCTCTTTCATTTACAGGGTATTTGCATTCTGTACTGCCGAGTTTTGCGTTTACAAAATCGATAACCTGCTTCTTGCCTACGTCGCTATACTAATAAAGGTCTGTCCCTAGTCTCTCCTGACTAGCGTCCATCTGTAGGTTCAAGTGGCATGCTGGGTCATACCTGACTAGTGCAGGGCACATTCAAAAATTTTCTTTTATTTCCTGGAATGCTTTTTCCTGTGCGTTTCCCCACACATACAGTTTTGAGGAGACAACAGGTCCGTGAGGAGTGCGGTTATGATAGCAAAATTTTTAATGTGTTCGCACAACCAATTAACTAAACCGACGTGTGCGTGGTGCTTGATAGTTCTTGATAAGCCCCAGCTGTTCGGGGTTCTGCCAGTTGCCTGACCCATTAACAATGTGTCCCAGGAACTCGAGATCTGTTTTCCCAAGGCGGCAGTTGCTCACTGCACATGTCAAACCATTTATTGCTAAGCGCTCAAATACTAGCGAGAGATGATTTGTGTGTTCTTCCCATGTCTCCGACCATATTACCAGATCGTCGAGATATGCTAGGATAAACTCTCCTACTAGCCCGTCCAGCACCCTGACCATCATGGATTGAAAAGTGGCAGGAGCACACTTAAACCCAAAGGGCATCACACAAAATTGATATCATCGACTGTTGGGAGCTGTAAAGGTGGCCTTCTCCCAGTTTTCCTGGCATACTGGGTTCTGCCAATAGCCACTGCACAAATATAGCGAAGACATAATTTTTGCTCTCAGCAGTGAACTTAGGGCGTCCTTCATGCTGATAAATGGCGGCAATGCACTACACGTCACCTGATTTATGAGCCTGATGTCTACACAAAACCGTTAGGTCCCATTCTTTTTTGATGCTAGTGTTATCGCAAAGTTGAACCTGCTCCTCGTTGGTTTATCACCCCATCTGCTAACATTTCTGCTATTTTTTCCTTAATTATCTGAGCTTGGTCTGGAAGGTAACTATGCAGGCTCAAATATATAGGCCATACCTGCATCAACGGGATCTCATGCTCGGCTACTGTAGTCCTGCGCAAAGTGTCATATTTAGCAAAAACTGTTTTTCTCTCATCTAACTGATGTTAAAATTTGGGCTGATGTTCTACTGGTATGGCATGCTCTTACTCTGTTAACAGGACTCTCGGTGTTTGTTCGGCTGTATGGCTGTTAATATTGTATACCGTTCTCCTCTCTTTAGCTCCAAAATGACCACGTCTCTCAGAGAGTTCCACAATGGTGTTCTGCTCAATGAGCCATAGTACTCCCAATATAGCAACCTCAGTAATTTCATCTGTGACTATTGTGTTTGTTATTGTTTCCAAATCACGAATTTTGATGGTTACTGTGGCCTGCCCTAACACTGAATATTCATGTTGACTGTTTGCAAGCTGAATGATATGGCGTGTTGGTGTTACATCACTTTCATGTACAAATTTAGGCTGATAGAAATTATGAGATGTTGCAGTGTCTATTAGAGAGTGACATGGAAGATTATTGATATACACAAGACCCTTATAAATTTTGCACCATTACTACTGACCTTTTTTACCAGAGTTTGCTGAGGTGTTAATGTTGTGTTGTGTTGTGGGGCACAGGTAAATGACATGTCCAGCACCTTTACACCTACTTCCCATTTCCCTGTTTGTTGTTAGTGGCGTCAGGATTCTGGTTGTTTTTGTGGGGATTATTTGGACACTCATGCGTGTGGTAGGTCTCCGTTTTGCAGTAATGGCACGGAATCCTGGGTGGCCGTGTCTGGTCCCACTTGACATACCTTCTGCCACTTGTAAAACTATTCGAATTTGAGGCTTGGGCACCTCCCATTGTGTGGTAGCGACTGTTGTCGGCTTCTCGGTGTGGTTCACCTTGCTGTCTGTATTTCCCGGTTGATTCCCTTTCGTGTTCCCAGCACAGTCGTCCCTGTCATCGCGAGGCCCGTGGTGCCAATGTGCACCTCCCATTTCGCTACGCGGTTGACACGTGATCCATTCGAGCATGATTGCAGCCCTCAGGAACACATCGATGCCACTGTTCAGGAAGGGAACTAGGGCAGCTCGATACTCCGGCAGGACCTTCTCTGTGATTACGTAAAGTACTTTATGTTCAGGTAACTCTGGGCAGAATCTGCGAACCAAGTGGGTTTTGCGATTCATGAATGCTGTCAGTGTTTCTCCATGTTGTTGCTCTTGTAAAGTAAGTTTGCTTTGGGTTTTTATAGAAGCAAATGTACTTCCGAACCTGCAGTGATATGAATATAAACACTCTGCCCATGTTAATCCATAATGGTTTATGGATTTCCACCACTGTCGAGCTTCACCTTTGAGCTGCTTGCCAATAACCAGGACACTCATCTTCTGAGACTCCATACTGCTGCAAGCGTGTTGTGCAGTCGTGCACGAATGCTGCTGGGTCCTCATTGAGTGCACCAGAAAATGTGAGTAACATCTAGCAATGTGAGGGTGTTGTCTGATTTGCTGTTTCTGACTTGTTGTTGATGGTGGTTGCGAGTTTGTTGGCATTGTTGACATTCGGTGGTACTGTTGTTACAGTTGGGAAAATGCTGGGTAGATTTGGCACTATTACGGGATAGTGCGGAGTGAACATTGGAGTGGAATAATATGCTGGTATGGGTGGAACGAACCGTGTCTGTGGCATAAGGTTGGCATTGGAATTGACTAAGTTTCAGGTGCCGATGTCCTGGCTGACACCACATGTGTGTGGTCGATGTGTCGTGTGGCAGGGATATGCTTCTTAGCGGCCGTACAGTCTCTGCATGTGAAATACGCTCCCTCTACAGTCATTTGTTCCATTTCTGTTTGACACTGTTGATGTCCTGTTGTGTAACACATGTTACATTGCAAAATTTCTCCGCTCGTTCCTCCTACACATCCATTGCGGTTCCATGTATTTACTTTTTACAGTTCACTGAAAAAAAAGTATCCCATTTGTATGTTATTGCATTCTGCGTTTCCGGCTGTATGTTGCACTGCCTATACTGAAAAACGAGTCTGTTCACGATTTCTTGTTCCAGTGTGTTAATGCACTCAGTATTGTACTGTGTTGCACAGTGTGCAGCTTAAAAGTAGAGTCCCTTGACCCATGCACCAAAGGCCATGGCACCGACTGGGTTGATTCATGTTCAAAGAATTTGTTACAGGTGTCTGTTCTGAAAAGTTCTGTGAAAATTTCTGTCTGAATTCACTCTCGCAGTTGTCCGCAACGTGGTTGATCAATGGGCTGGTCTTACGCTCGCATTGGCACTAGTTAGTGCCTAACTCATACTTGGAAATTAAGTCTTGCGGCAATACGCGGAGGCAATGCGGGCACATCAGCGCCATCACGCTGTGAAGTGTCCGGCCAGCCATAATTTGTTTGTCACGAAATGAATGTGGTCACGGCATGGAAGACGCGGGGCACAGGAGCGCAAGTCGGGAGCAGGGGTCGGGAGCTTGAAGCGCTCGGTGCTGCATGGGTTATGGCGCTATGTGGCTGTCCCTGCTTGGCGCGGCGCAGGGGTCATTGTCCCGCTCAGCTGTTCAGCAGCATGTCGGGAGCATGGAAGGGAGGAACTTCGTTTCTCCTTCCCTTTGTTCCTCCTTCCTTTCGTTTATACTCTACGCGATGCAGCTGGCGCGACACAAGTTGAGGGGGTTGTCTGCACGCACACTTCCTTTGTCCTGCTGTTGCTTAGGGGTGGTGTGGCTGTGACCCCACTACAAGATGGCCACTTTTGTGCTCATTCTCCCTCTGGTTACCACAATAGCAGTGGTCTTCCAATCTGCCCATTTTTTCCCCTTGACCACATGTAGTTTTCCCCGGCATTCTGGAGGCATCTGTACGGCGTCCTATGGCTCTGGTTGTACAGCTATGACGTCCTCGTTGCTTCATCATTGCGGGTAGTGGTCAGAGTACTAGGGAAAAGTTTGGCAGGGATTTGGAAGCCTTTGAAATTTGGAAAATTTTTGGAGAAATTATTTGCTGGTCAAATTGATGTTAGGAAACATTATTGGAAGGATACACCACAAAGATGGGTGACATTAGATGGTGCTGTGTTGAATGAAACATGGTTAAGTTGGTTATGAGTTGCCTTAAATTTAATTACGAGGAAATTTTGGTGAGGTTTGATACTATACCCGGGCACCAGGCATTGAATATGGAACAATGCTAATTTGATGTGGAAAGTTGTCTCTGTTGACTCAGGGCCGTGTGCCGACTACCAAAGGCGGCATCCTTTTGGCATTTCACTCCTCAGTTTAAGTTGAAATCAGCATGCATATTACGCAGTGGATTCATAGGGCGAACCATACACCCATACAAAAAACGGTGATAAAACACTTGATAAATATAGAAAAACAGTACCCTAATAAAGACATGTTACACTTTTGGCAGGAAGGTGGGTGCCCATGCCCCTAAATGCCTGAAGGTTACCTGAATGAAGACACATACAAATTCTAGCATAAATCAATGGGTTTATTGAACATTCTTCTCCGAAGACAACTTTACATAAGTTCTGGGCTTGACCCGCCGGTAGGGTTACATTGTGAAAATGGTGCTAGGCCACAAATAATAACTGAAAAACTTAAGCCTCCCCAGGTGTTGCAAACTATGGGGAGGATGAGAGGTGGAGAGTCCTGGGCGAGAGACGAAAGCAATTCTGGATTAAATTAAGTTATTGCAATGAACATGGTTGATACAAAAGTTGCTGGCCTCCCGGGCGAGCGAATACGTGACGTCAGTCCACATGTCCACACTCTCGAGACACGAAAAACTGACTGTAATTGCCATGTGGAATGCTGGCCGGTGAAGGCGGGCAGGCAAGCCATGGGATATACTTTCTTACATTGCAAAAACAAAACATATTATGAAACTTGCTCCTCTTACCTTGCTGATTTTACATGTGAATAAATGGACTATGTCAAAACATCTTGAATACTCATAACAAACACTGCATGAAATAAAATGGGGGTGAAACACGTGAAAATGAAGAACACGACATTACACAAAATACCCTTGTAAAGGCCTGCGAGGGCATGAACACACTTAAGGGTAGCATTGCATGTTATTGCATGACTTTGCATTCATGAGCATTGCGAATATCTGCAATGTTACTGCAAGCCCCTTTTTGGGATCTAATTCCATATCCCTGTGCGCGAGCGCATGTAGTTCTTTGGTTATGTTGCACTTGTTGGCACTCACTTAGCTCTGCTCTGTACTGCATTATTGCTGCACCTGACCACTCTGGTCGCACTAGTGGGTGGAGTTTCAAATACACTCGTTCTGGCTCACTGCTAGACCCGGTGCGCACAAGCATTTGGTAGAGAGCTGATGCCTGCTGCGAAGTATCTACAGTGGGCAAACGGGCTAGGGGCACAGATGGCATCAAGTCAATCTCGTCAAGCATCTTTGCAGATCCGCTGTTTGTAAGCATGGAGCTATTCTATTTAACTTGCAGACTTTTGTCGAGCAAGTGGCAAATTCATCCATAATATCTGTATCTCTTAGGTATTCTACTGATGATTGCATTCTCTCCCTTAATGCCATGCATAATTTCATTCTCAGTTGTTGCGTGTCTCCCAAATAATCCACATTACAAGACTTCAACTTGTAGGTCAGCTCATCTTTGAGCATATATTCAGATTCTACACTCTTCTTCATGTTTACTTAATCTAACAATACTAAGTTTCACACACATATATATATATATATATTACACCACAAAACACATATTTACCACACAAGTCTCATGCAATCTGTTCTGCTTAACGTAGAAGGCCAATGTACCGTGTGCACGTATTTGTAAACAAAACAACAGTAAATGTAGTGTAAAACCATGTCATGCAATTGGCAGCCATGCGCCAACCAGACCGAGGTGTAGGAGGGAACAGTAGTGTTCCACTGACACGCGCTACTGTCAACAGACAACACACTCCTGCTAATAAACCGTAAACAGAATTATGTTAACATAAACTAAACACCAAATAACTACTGCCCGCATAATTACTAGTCATGTAAACACTTACTGAATATTTAAAACAACTTTACATAACAAATGCTCATATCTGAGACTTGGCCAGGCAAGTGAGAGAGCAAGTAGACACAGAGAATATGAAGCCAAGACTTCAAAACCCTAAATTTTGTAATGATGCGACCAGATAATATTACACTCACATAAAGGACACACACCAAAGAATAAATAAATAAAAAAAAACACTTTACCTTATGTAGAGAACACTGGGGTGGTTGGAGATAGCACAGATAGGCAAACATAACAGTTTATGTCACCTTACAAAAATAGATTATCGACAGATGTAGCTAGGAAGTACCTCCAAATTGTTAAAATGTTTCAAAACTTGATTGCAACCACGTGATGCTACCAGAATGTTACGTACTTGCCCACATTAATTATCTAAAGTTCTACTACCTTGTTTTTGTTAAAAACAAATTATTAATCATTAAAAAGAGATATGTTGGCAAACATGGCAAGTCATAACATGGTTAACATTATGTCCACACAATAAAAAAGGTCAGAGTGTTTTGTATCACAAAATCATTAACAAGTGCGTTTGACATCTAAGTATTAATTCTCTTTACATCAAAAAATATATATTTTAACTACAAATTTTCTGATTCACAAATATATTAACATCTTTTTACTAAAGAGATAGTAAATAAAAATATATATTAAGGCATCCCTTACAATGAATTGAAATTATCGATGAAACAGCTCAACAATCAACATTCATTTGAAATAAAAAAATTATATATTTTTTTAACTTTAAATTCTGTCCGAGTGTGCAATAGTTTTCAAAAGTTAGTCCATAATGTCATATTTCATTAGAAAATTAATTGAAAAATAAAAAAAACATTTAGTTTTCGCATCTGTGCTGTGAAAAACCTCACTGGCGAGGATCCCTCCAGTTGCATAGCATGAATTGAGAATATCCCCAATGAGAAGCTTCGCAGACAGCCTCAGGAATGGGATGAACTGGGAAGCCGGAACATGGAACAAACTACTGCAGCTTCCTGAGTACCACAAAAGTAGACAGAACGGAACTGTGTTTCATGCTAATCAAGGACTCTCCATTCCGGAGGTTGAAAAAGCTCGCCTAGGTTTAGAACCTATTAACAGCCATTTTTACGACAACAACAAATTAACTACATTGCTATATTTTCTACAGCACTACACATCTTCCAAACTACCAGCTACATTGCAGTTATTGCTGAAATCCCATGACGACTAAATTCCAGTAGCCAATGACCACTCCACTGCTTGCGGCTGAAGATGTGGTTAGTCGTCTTCAGCTTCGTCGAAGATGATGCTATAGTCGACTCTAGCATCATTGACGATGAAGCTAATGTGTTATAATTTTTTCTGTGATTTTTAAATTTTCTAAAAATTATGATTCTTTCGTAGTTGGGGATTTCTCATAGTGCTTCCATATGGGGAAGATGAAATGCGAATAAAAATGGATGCCTTTGACCACGACGATTGCGGTGTCACAATCTACATATGGATGACATGAAATAAAATGGGTTTACAAGAGAAATAGAAAAGGTGTATCACATTGAAAGATGTAGAAATGTAAAGACTAATGATTGATGAAAGAATTTGAAGGTTAAATAGTGAGCAGGTTGATTATCCTTCGTATAACAATGCATCAAGCATATTGCTTTTTACATATCATACTCAGCAGACCTATAGTGAAACGGTTAAAAAGGATAACATACACTAATTGTTCGGTTGTGTAAACATTACATAAGCGTCCCAGCAAACACAACCTGTTGGCAAAGTGTTGGCAAATTGCCGGCGTAATACCTGTACTGTCGGGCATTGGCAACTGTCATTTCAATGCCAGAAGATAGCCATCTGACAACACTATGACATATTTTTTGAGACACTATGTTTGCTGTTAGAAAAAAGACAATGGCCCACTGTATTTTTTTTGGATAACAGATGGATATCACCTAAATTATGTCGGCATGATATCTCACAGCCAACATGTCGCCAATAGCAAAAATAATATTCTGGCCCGATTCCAATATAACATCTTTATTTTTTCTGTAAGCTGGCCGTCATCTTATTTATTTTGGCCCTCTAACGTTTTCAAGATATGGATCTTTATCACAATAAAGATATAAATATGATGTCTTTTTGCCGACAAACTTTTGGAAAGTGTTTTTTGACTAGGTAAGATGTTAGCAAGCTGTTAACGGAATTATGTATTTTTTGAGACAGTATGTTTGCTGTTAGAAAAAAGACACTGGTCCACTCTATTTTTTGCATAACAGATGGATATCACCTAAATTATGTCGGCGTGATACCTCACAGCCATGTCGCCAATAGCAAAAATAATATTCTCGCCTGATTCCGATGTAGCAATTTTGTTTTCTCGGTAAGCTGGCAGTCATCATATTTATTCCGGCCCACTAACGTTTTCAAGACATGGCTCTTTATCACAATAAAAATACTCATATGATGTATTTTTGCCGTCAAACTTTTGGAAAGTGTTTTTTGAATAGGCAAGATGTCAGCTAGCTGTTAATGTCATGATGTCTTTTTTGAGACCATGTGTTAACAGTTTGCATGTTTCTTTCATGATTATATATGCATCACATAGTAGCTCATGGTATTTTTTACTTTGAAATTTTTTTTAAATTTGTACTACCATCCGACAGATATATTAAACACTAACAAAAACTATTTTGTTTGCAAACCTTTGATGATACCAAGAAACAGTTTTTATAACCTGTGTTTTAAAATTATTTGTTATATTGTCATGGAATTTATACATTCATTTATAATTATTTGTGACATGATAAATTTGAAATTACTTACCTTGTGGTGTATAGGTCAGCATACTGGACTGTTAACTCAAGGGCCTTAGGTTCGAATCCTGCACTCGGTAAGCAAAAGTTTTTCATATTATATAATGTGTGAGAAGTAAATAAAATGAATATGTGTAAAGAGGAAATAACAATTACTAAAATTTTTAATAGGAAAGTTAAGGTTTTTTTATGGATATACTGCTTATTTCTGTACATCATGCCGCTGCAGGCCTGGAATCTTAACGACATCCATTTGTCGCAGGCCAGGCATCTTGCTGCCATCCAGCCGCCGCAGGCATGGCATCTTGCAGCCATCCAGCAGCTACAGATTCCAAAATGTTTTGGCTAGGTTTTACCAGCCCGAGTCTGGCCCATACTATTTGACAATGTTGGGCCGGAATACATTTTGTATCTTGCCGTTAGTGGTACAGTGTATTTTTGACACTGTTGGCAAACAGTCAACCGTCAGTTCATATTTCCATTGGGCCGCTCCCGGCATAAGACAGTGGGCCGGCATCATATGGCTGGAGTTTGTCGGCTATCATTTACTGGTCCAAGTCCAGTCCGTACTGTTTGTGTATGTTGGGCTGGAATACATTTTGTATTTTGCCGTTAGTGGTACGGTGTATTTTTGACACTGTCAGCAAACAGTCAGCCACCAGTCCATATTTTCATCGGGCCGCTTCCGGCATAAGACAGTGGGCCCACATCATCTGGCCGAAGTTTGTCGGCTATCTTTTACCAGCCTGATTCAGGCCTGTATATTTCTTGTTGGTTGGGTTGCATCATGTAAGAACGAATGTAATTTCGTCAACGACCATGGCAGAAGGGATCGTTGCGAGTGGAATCATCTACTATGACCGTGTACTCTTGTAAAGATGACATCAATGATATGCTGGATGGTTGTCACCTAAAGTGTTTTGGTTGGTGAGGTAAATGGTTTACGGAGTGATGTGAAATGAAAATTTGTTATGTTGCATATACAATGTGATATGTGTGGCATGACTGAAATATGCTGGTGTTATGGTTGGTATAGTACCTAGTAGGTACTCTTGGTTGGCAGGGTTAGTTATTTTGGATTTGTATGTCTGAGGTGTAGTGGCCAGCATTTGTATTGGTATGGGTGGTTGATAGAGTGATTTATATTAATGTCTAGTATGATATTTGGCTGGTGTCTGATGTATGGCAAACATGTTGGATCTGTGATTTTTTTTGGTAATGCCTGTCGTGGCTAAGGTCTGCTTGAATTCTAGTAAACAGTACATTTATTTAGTCTGATGATGGTTAGCAGAGCAGATGGTATGGATGTTAGGTTATGGGTTGGTCTGGACTATAAAATTTGCTTTTATCACTTGGGTTACCATAGATGGTATCTTAAATGATATATTTTTTCAAATATATCTATCTTGTGATTGTTGGTGTACGTCAAATGGTGTGGAAAGTATGTGTGTGTGTCGGCGAGTCCTGTAAATAAGACATGCTTGAGTTTAAAGTGTTTGGTATGGGCTGGTCAGTATATTTTGACCAGTGTGTCGGCATGGGGATGTAATGAGAAGAAGTTGATTGTGTCACTGGTATGGGCTGTATGTTTGCTTTGTATGATCTGTGTGGATGAATAGCTGATGTATGCTAGATTTAAAGTGGGTGGTAAGGTTGGTAGGTATAACCGGTGTTGGTAGGTAGAACAAGTAGAATGGGTGTTAGGTTGTGGGCTGGTCTCAGCTGTATAGGGCCTAGTTGCTTGGTACACCTGAGTTATGATGGATATTGTGCTTGGTGTATTGGGTGGTGCTGTTGATTAGTACGGCTGAATTGTTCTTTGGTTATACGAGATTGTATGCTGGTTGGTCTGGTATGACTTGGGCTATAATGGATGGTTGGTTGGTATGGTGACTAGTATATATTGTGGCCAGTGTCAACCAGTAGAGCAGAAAGTGTAAGCAGTAAGTAAATTTTTGGTAAGTTAGTGTGGACTGAATGGTTGAGGTATGCTTGAGTTATAATAAGATGTATGAATAATGAGTATATTTCATCTGGTGCTGGCTGGTAGAGCAGAGGGCTTGCATGAGTTACAGTGGCTGGTATGGCTTGTTTATATGTGTAACTTGTGAAGTTAACGAGCTTAAATGGTAGTCAATATAGTTGTCTGTTATGATTGATCAGTAAGTCTGAGGTATGGTGATGGATATGGCCTGTATTGTTAATAGCATGACTGAGGTATGCGTATGATAGAGTTAATGGCATGGTTTGGGCTGTATGTTTTTTGGTTGGTATGGTTATCTGCTATGGTGTTTAGTTGATGTTTCAGATGGTATAGTATGTTGGCATGCTGGAGGGCTGTCACCTTGTATGTTATGGTTGGTGTCTGATGGCAATGATGACATGACAGATATGCTGGAGTTATGATTTTTGGTATATTTTTCTCAATTTTTTTGTGACTATTTTTTTTTTGTAGTATTAAAAGGTGGGGAATTAAGGGTAGGGGTTGATGTTTAGGGTGCCGGGATGAGTGGGAGATTAACGTGATATGTTTTTAGATTTTCTAGTTTTTTTTTTGCGATTTTTATTTTTATTTTGTTTGGTATATATGAGGTATGGTGGTCAGTATTTATATTGGTATGGATAATTGGTATAATCAGGTTGTTTTTATTAGGGTGCTATGATTTTTGGCTGGTGTCTGATGGTAATGATACCATGACAGACATGTTGGAGTTCTGTTTTTTTTGTATATTTTTTCTAATTTTTTTGTGATTTTCTTTGTTGCGTAAAATTCGAAGGTGTGTTGGCAAAGGAAGGGGTGGATGTTTATGGTGCTGGGATGAGTGTGAGGTTAATGTGATATGTTAAAAAAATGTTTTTTAATTTGTTTGTATTTTAGGATTTTTTGTAATAATTTATATATATATATATATATATATATATATATATATATATATATATATATATATATATATATATATATATTATATATATATATATATATATATATATATATATATATATATAAGTTATTGTTAATTTTTTAAGGATTATTTTTGAATAATAAATGTTAGGGAAATTTTGAGGGAAAAAGTGAATTTTTAGGGTAAAAGATTTGATTTCAAGATGGAAATGACAAATTTTTATGGAAAAAAAGGGACTATTTAAGTAGTTTGGGTTGATGGTAGGAGGGAGTTTATTTTGATAGAATAACTTTGTTTCTGTATGCTGTGTGCCTGTGTGGCTGTTAAACAAGAGGGCAGGAGGTATGATGACAGGTGTGATGGTTAGTATAGAAGGTCAAAATGAATGACTTGAATATTGTGTTGGTCAGACTGATAATAATATGAATTGTATGTAGACTTAACTTTAGTAGAGGTGCTTTTAGAATGTTTGTACCATGTGACCTCTCTGCATGGTTGTTATGGGTAGCTTGTTTTGGTTATATGTTTTTTTAAATGTCTGACTTATATGTTTTTCTTTGGTATGGTCTCTTGGAATGGTTGAAATGGATGGAGTAACATGATGGTACTGTCTGCCGGCGTGGGCTGCCTGTTTGGTTTAGTTTTTTGTAGCTAGTACATATTAATGGTATAACCTATCGGTATGACTTGGTTGTACAGTTAGTTTCTTGTGTGGTTGGTATAGTCATTATGTTGATTGGTATGGCCTGATCCATGTTGGGTTGTTTTGGCAGTATGACAAAAATGTAGCTTCGTTGGTGTGGGAAGTATAGTTTAATTGTGTGATTAGTTACTAAGAGTAGAATGGTTTGATGAGATGTTTAGTTAGTATGAGGGATGGGGGGGGGGGGGGGCAGAATGATTTGCTTGCATGGTTGGTTAGTATGAATAGATTATGTTTTATTTTAAATTGAAATAATACGGGTTTCATAGATGGTTAAATTAGTAGTATTGGTCTTATGATAGCATGATTGGAGCTTAAGATTGTAATATTTGATTGTCTCAGCTGGTGTTATGGTTTGTTTATATGTGTAACTGGTGAAGTTAGATGGGGTGAAATGGTACTCAATGTAGTTAACTATTATGATTTATCAGTAAGTGTGATGATTTAGCCAGGAGGGGGGGGGGGGGTTGGTATGGTATGTATTGTTTACAGCATAACTGAGGTGTGCTTGGTTTAGAGCAAATTATATGTTTTGGGTAGTTTTATTTTTTTGGTTGGTATGGTTATCTGCTGTGGTGATTCGTCAATATATGCAGATGGTATAGTATGTTGTTATACTGGGTTGTATGGCTTTCAACATTACATGGTTTAGGCAAGCTAATGTCATGGTAAAAGTTATTATACATCTGTTTTATTACTCAGGTCCATTAGGTTATCAATATGGGTGTTAAGTACTCAGGTGGCATTGTATTTGGTAGGTTTCATAAGAGAAGTTATTTGAATAGATGGTTGGTATAATTAATTGGTTTGTTGGTTGATAGAGTGATTTTATATTAATGTCTGGTATGATATTTTGGCTGGTGTCTGTTGGTATATGAAACATGTTGGACTTGCAATTATTTTTTTGGTAAGGCTTGTGTGGGCTGAGGTCTGCTTGACTTCTAGTAAGAGGTATGAGTGAATTTAGTTTGATGACTGTTGGTAGAGCAGATATTCTGCAAATGAATGCAATGATCTATTAATAGCATAATATGTATGAGAATAAAAACAAAAATAAAATAAAAATTTATATACATATATACATAGTAATATGTCTGTCTGCTTTTCTGAAACACTTATTACTTCATTTTACATCAACATTTATGAAAGTGCATGCCATAGGAGGGCTATAGTTCTCGTTTTAAATGGTCACTGATAGCTGCTAACTAATCCATCATTTTCCTGTCACTGAATCAGTTCTTATTAATGTAAAAATATATTTCGTCCTAGTGTTATCTTCGCTCAGCTTGAACTCATTGTCACACTTAAAGAGGACTACTGTCAGACCGGCCACTCATAAGACTATATTTGACTCCTGGCCCTTGACCCTTGACTTTTTGACTTCTAAATTACTCCAAAATGACTCCAAATGACTCCTAAATGACCCTTAATGATCTCTAATTGACTGCTAAATGACCCCTAATGACTCCAAATTATTCCAAATGACTCCTAAATTACTTTTAAATGACTCACTCCATAGTTATTACATTGCTCCATAGGTACACCTTTCCATAATATATTTTTAAAAATATACTTTAAGTTTTTAAAGAGGAAAAAAAATTATCCCAAGTTTTTGTGTACATGACTAGAGTGTGGTGGTTAGGTTAGGTGAAGTTAGGTTAACATGTCTTTCAAAAGTCCTGACATGGGGTGGAATTGTGCTGATGTATGTTAATTGGGCGGGGGGGATATAAGTAGTAGTATGTCCACTTAAAAAAGAAAATAACTCAGCCCTCAGTAAGAGAATCACCATATAAAATTGAATAAAAAGTGGCTAAAGTAACATAATAGAAGGACTGAGAAAGAAAACATGCATATTATATGGAAGTGGTGTAAGAACCGCATTAGTCATGCTGGGAATCGTACATGGCACAAAAGGATGATAATATCCTATAAAATGGGCAAGACTTAGTACTTGCTTGGTAAATAGTAATAAATATTAAGTCCAGATGTAAATCAACTAGAGATTATGAATAAAAACACGTTAATTGTGGTGGTGTGCTATAAATATACTTTTTTTTTAATTTATTGACTACATTGTTGGAAAATTATTTTTTATAACATAGTAGGACATGAGTAGTTTCATATGAATCTGAATAAATAGTATTATTAATATCAATGTTGACATAATATCAGCACAGAAAACAATAATGTACAAAAAATGAATATGAATGTTGTTATACTTTAGGGTAACAATAATTTTTAATAAACATGATTGGGAACCTCAGAATAGTCCCAATATAAAACATCTTTATGTTAACCCAAGACTAAATAATGTAACATAATTTTGTTTGTAAAGATTATCTTGAATGTAATATGAAAGATAAAAGATAATATCCCAATCATAGTCTTAGGATATAACATTTAAATTACTTTTTTTCCAATGAATGTTAGTATACATCTGGGGCAACATTATATACTTGGTTATGAGAATGATTGAACTTGAGGACAGCCCCTTATAATAACCTTAAGTTTATCAAACTAGCCTTGATGAGGCATACTTCATATTAATAAAAATAAATAGTGAGAACAATTTCTTGTCACAGAGGCATAGTTCAGAAATCATATTAATATTAAAATTTCATGATCTTATTCGTTTCTGCCTGGATAATAGTCATTAGTTATATAAATATCGTTACACATTATTATATTAAGTGTAAAAACTTAAACCTAGGATGCATCCTTACTTACTACAATAAAATTAGTATTACTGCATGTGATTCCTTCAAACTGAATAATAAATATACAAAGTAACATATGTAAATAAATTGGCATGCTTAAAAGTCTTGCAAATTATACTAGTGCTAGTGTAGATCAAAATTAGTTTGTGGGTACAAACAAAATATAATTAATAAACCTACCAAATGATATAATTAAATATTATGTAACTTATTCATATAGATTTTGTTAAATTCTATAAAGTTCATGATACTTTCCTTCATATTTGAGAAAAAAATTATTTAGCTACACTATTATATTTTAAGGAACAGTGAAATATGTTCATATTATTTTTAGGTTAAAATAATTACATCCACAAACACAGGTTGCAGTAGATTAAAAAAATTGAATGTCTCTTGAGAAGATTCTTGTTGAAAGAAAGTTCGTTATATCACAACGTCCCAGTGGAAAAAAAACATTTATACTGACTTATTAACTCGTAGGAAATGAAGTGTGTCCACAAGGATCGATGGAACGAGAGAAAATTGCCACATGCATCTTGACTGGTGGCTAGTAGAATTCATTCCTCAGGAAGGAATGGGCAGATCACAACATCTTGTAACAACTTTTGGAATAGAGTGGAAGCCAGCAAACACATAGAACTTGTCCAATTGAAAGCACGCGCAGGCGTGAAACCCTCACTGTAACAAAATTAATGAAACAAAATAGTGAGTGGAAAATAAAAATGGGAGCACAAGACTGGGCGAAAATCAATTAAAACTGTACCAAACAGGAACCAAACACACCACACTACATTTTGGTCGCCTAAACTACGTGATGAAAACTGTGTTTTTAACACATAAATTAAAAACTTAAGTCCCAAATGGGTTCGTCACGGCCACCGCACTACGTCGACACGACATGCTGGCAATGGACCATAACAAAATGTGTTTGAAAAAATGCCTGGGTGAAAGACCGAGCGGTGAAGACAGCTAATACTGGGGTTGCTGCTAGATGGCATCAGTTGGACACAGAAGACTGAAGCTGGTCTCTGGCTCATGATAGAACAAAGTTTTTTAATACGATATCACGCAGCAACTGTGTGGTCACAGAAAGGAAAATGCAGAAGTTGCTACGACAGAAAAAAGCACGTTGAAGAGGGCTACGGACGGCAAGACAAAGGAATATGCTACGTTTCACAGCACTTCTGGTAAAAAGGAAAAAAAAAAAATGCCTGAAATGCAATTCTGGATGCTGCCAATGAGATTGAAAACGAAGCTTTGAAAGTACATACATTTGTATAGCATTGAAATGAAACTTTCGAGAAGAGCTTTTAAATATTAAAATATTAATCAACTCATGAATTAAGTCGAAATAAGAAAATTAATAAATTTATATCGCCAGATAAATAAATGTTAAAATATATAAGTTACGTTATGAAAATGAAAATGGAGATAATTAAATATATAGAAATAACCTTTACTTACTAAATACCTCTATGTAGTTAAAAATTAGAATAAAAGTATTATTTACCATCGTATTAAAAATAATAAAGGTAACAAGACAATTTGATAATAAAATCTGAATATAGGCAATTAACTTTAATACTGACAATAATTACAATTAATTTAATTATCAAATTATAGACAATTATGATATTCAGTAATGTAGTAACTGATCAAAACATTAAAAAATTATGTTTTCAAAATAGTTCAATAGTGAGACACTAATAAATTGATAGATGCATATATAAAAAAAAATCAGAGGAATACTTAATAGACAAATTATGATGACATAATCAAAACATAAACGCATAAAAAATTTTAGGGACTTAGTTTAAAATTGTAATGTCATAATTAAAAATGCATGTAAAAAGTAGTGACATATTTGAAACGGCACAGAATGCACACATGTATGACGTGGTTGTACAGTTAGTTTTTTGTATGGCTGGTATAGCTGTTATGTTGATTGGTGTGATCTGATCACATGTTTGGTTGTTTTGGCAGTATGGAAAAAAAGTGTAGCTTAAATGGTGTGAGGAGAACGGTGCAATTAGTTTTTTGTAAGAGCAGAATGCTTTTATGGGGTGTTTAGTTAGTTAAATGGGAGGAGCTGAATACTTAGCTGGTATGGTTCGTTTGTAAGAGCGGGATAGTATGATGGGAATTAAGACGATATGGATATCATAGATGGTTAAATTGAAAGTCTTGATCTTGTGATAGCATGGATGTAATATTTAATTTGTTCGGCAGCTGGTACAGCTTGTTTATATGTGTAACTGGCAAAGTTAGATGGGTTGAAATGGTAGTAAATATAGTTGACTGCTATTTTTTGATCAGTAAAGTCTGAGGTATGGTGGCGGCTAATGTCATGTTGAAAGGTACTATATCTGTTTTGGTACTCAGTACAATTCAATATGGATGTTAAGTAAAACTGGTAGGAGGGTAGTTGAAGGGGGGTCTGGTGGTGATTAGCATATGGCGGTTAGGTTAAGTGAATGTTGAGATAATTAAAAATGTATTTTTATACTTTTTATGAGATGATTGTGTTAGGTTATCTTTGGTTTCATGAAGTTAGGTTAGGTGATATTAGGTTAGGTAAAATTAGGTTAAATTTTCTTAGGTTAGGTGGAGTTAGGTTAAGTGAAATTAGGTTATGTGAAGTAAGGTAATGTTATCTTAGGTTAGGTGAAGTTAGGTTAGGCTATTTTAGGTTAGGTGACGATAATGAACTGTTTATGTGAGTATGTGTTGGGAAAAAATTTAGAAGCATTACATTACATAGGAGTAGGAAATATTTTTTCTAAGTTCAACATAGGGTACAAGTCTCTACATACTTTAGTCTATGATAGCAATTAAATATTGTATGTATAAATTATATAATAAAAATAAATACTTCAATTGTTTAACTTGAAAAGAAATACTTATTGCTGGCCTATGTAAGTTTGTTGATGGTTGGTAGAGCAGATGGCATGCATGAGTTACAGTGGGTGGAACATTCAACATTTAGATATCTGCTTGCAAGTATATAAGCTGTTGTGTTTATTTTCCGGATCTGTTTGACAGTGGCAGTCGTAAAACTTTGTCAAGAAGAATATATAGCCAAGGGTTCTGGTTAGATGCTTGCTAGAATGGACTGTATTGAGCTGTGTATAAGCAGTTTATATTAATTATGTGCTGCTTTAAAGACACTATGTGAATAGTGTGGGAAAAAGTCAGGATTCTGTTTGTAGTCTGAAGTATGTTAATATATAAATAAAAAAAAGTATTTAATTTCTCGCTGATGTTGTACCCTGCATATATATATATATATATATATATATATATATATATATATATATATAATATATTATATATATATATATATATATATATATATAATATATATATATATATATATATATATATATATATTTATATATATATATATATATATATATATATATATATGTATATATATATAGGTATGCCTACGAAAAATAGTAGAGAAACTTTTTCCTGAACTTTACATAAAATTCCAGTGCAACCTAAAAAAATAAAATAAATATTAAAATTGAATAATAAATACAGTTTTTCATTATCTTATTTTAACCCTGTATCATAACCAGTCTGTTACAATCAGATCTTGTTGAAACAAAGAAAAATATTATTATAAGCTTGTCACTATTTGTATCAAGGTCTTAAACATGTAAATTCCCGGGGTTAGAAATGTTACTTGCAAACTAAAAATTCCGCAATCCTGCCAACCTCCTAAGAGTTAGCAAATTATATTTGCCTACCTAAATGTCTGTACGTATTCACTTGCTTACAGCGCAACTTGCTATATAACTATTTTAAAAAAGAATATATAAAAAAATAATTACATGTTAGCTTTAAGAATTCAGATTCCAAATGAAAGTTATGTAATGTTATAATATAGCACGTGGTAAGGCTTTACAAAAAAAAACTGCTATAAAATATAGTATTATTAATCCATCTATGCATAAATTATATTTGCATAAGGAAAATTAAAAAAATATTTCTTAAATTGTACAAGGGAATATAGTGCTACGTTTGCAACTTATATACAAGTTTTAAGCATTCGGCTGAATGTGAGTTCATGGTAGACCTGAGGTTAGCATATGGGACTTCTAATTGTAATGTTGCGAGTTTGAATCCCGTTCTAGCATGATGATTTTTTATTTTTTTTAATGCTTCAAGCGGTAATGGGAAAGTGTGAATTTTACAAAATTTAAGCTCTGTGAACGGAGTTTACTTTGTGAAATACATTTTCGATACATTTTTACTACATTTTCAAAGAATGTTTTTTTTTTTTGCATTATCCAAATGATAAATAAAAAAAATTTTTCATAATTCTACTTATTTATTAATTCATCGATTCCTAGATGTCTGATTAGGTTTGCAAGCACTTGTCTTGTGGTCATTTATACTCTCTCTCTTCCGCATGCGACGTCTGTTGATGATGTCACTTCATGCCACTATTTGATGATGTCACTCTTGGAGGGTCACTGCAGGCCATCTGCCCTGGTGGACCTGTCGCACCTCAGTCACAGGCCTATTGGTGCTTGCATGCATGTGCGGTTACAAGGCTAGGTGACTTAATTATTTGTACAAAAGTAATAATGAATTGAGTAAAGTAAAATAATAAGACAATAATTGTTTTTCAAAATATAAAGTATTGAAAATCAAATATTTTTTTCAAAGTCCTGCCTGGAATGTACGTTACAATGTTTTTTTTTATATGCTTTCTGTTGTATGGAATGTTACATCTTTAAATTTTAAGAGACGTCCTCCACAAGGCTTATTTTTTATGTATAAATGGATTGTAAATATGATATTGTAGCTTATGTAAAGAATATTTTAAAATGATGCGAATGGATGAATGTGTGTGAATTGTAATTATATTGTGTGAATTGTAATTATATTTATAAAAAAATTTTTAACAAGTATAAGTACATTTTTATTTAAAGTAAAGTTTTCAGATACTTTGTAAGAATGTTGTAAGTAACTTTGTTATTGGGGTATTGTTTGTAAGAATTTGTTGAAAAAAGCATAAGATGTTTTTATAAAGTTGTAAAACTTTTGTTTTGGGAGTAAATGTTTTTAAATGTTTGTATTTAAAAAAAACTATAAGATGTTTATGATTTTGAAGAGAGTTTTATAAAGTTTATAAGAATCTTGTAAAAATTTTGTTTTGGGAGTAAATGTTTTTCAATGCTTGTAATAAGTTTATGATTTTTTAAGAGGGTTTTTATATACTTTGTAAGCTTATTGTAAAACTTTTGTTTTGGAGTAAATGTTTTGAAATGCTTGTAAGAATTAAAAAGAAATGTGTAAGAAGTTTATGATTTTTATGAGAGTTTATAAACTTTGTGGGAATATTGTACAACTTTAGTAAATATAGTTATAAGGATTTTTGAAAAAAAGTACATGATCATTAAATTCATTGATGAAGGAAATAATGTGTGTTGTAACTTCATAGTTTTAATTCCTTATGTCATTTTAGTATAATAATTATGATGTATGGAGATAATTTATTTTTTACACATCACTAACATTATTTACACTATTTGAAAACTAACGAGTATGTAAGAGTTTAGAAAATTTAAGGACTACAGAAATGGAAGTGGTCATCAAGAAAATCCTGTATATGAACACTGCAATTAATGGAATGAGGAACTGGAGAAACTCGAGAAAACCCTGTCAGCCCGACTGAACTTGGGACACTTTGGTGACACAACCTAGAGGTTTGTTAATGGACAGAGTGAGCTCGCCAGAAGGCAAAAGTGATCTGGGAGAGAGAACCACAGGTATACGACCTGTTGTCCGCACAATGCGGCTAAGGAATGTATAGTGAAGGCGAGCTTCACCCTGCAACACTAGCTGATGGCGTTGGAACAACTTTGGTCTTGTACAATACTGAAATATGAAAAGGACAACAGTATTTTAACAGGTTTTAACAAGTAATTAGTAATAGTTCTATAAAATCGAGTTTATATAAAAAAACTTCTAACAAATATATTTCCTACGACTGTGAGTCAACATGAGGATGTCTGCTGCTACTTCTGTTTTAATACACAGAATTTGTACATACCTAAAAACAATTAAGAATATTTCATTTTGTTCTTGAGATCAGTAGAAGGTGAATTACGTGTGATTATGTTCCATGTATTTTAACATTCGTTTTAAGACACCTGGATTGTTGGCGAGTTTTAATTTTGACTGAAATTTGTTTTGTTTTTATGACAGATAACTTCTTGGGCGATAAGTGATTAATTTACGTATTTTTTTATTGAATGTAAATCATCTGGGTATTTCGTTCCTGCGTATTTATACCATGTGTTGGAAAAATTAAATGCAATTTGTTTCATTAGCATTTGTTTCATGTAATTTATTCCGGTTTTTGAAATATATTATTTTTTGTAGGGAATTTCGTTCTTCATATTTTGTTTGGGTCTGATTAGTATATTTCATTACGATATTAATATATGTTTTGTTGTTCATTCATTATAGTTCTGTTATGTGTGATGTAATCAGTTTAAATTGTTTTGATTTCTCTCATGTTCTATAAAATATAATTTTTAATGTTGTTTATTTATTTAATATCGACGGAATAATATTATTTTAAAAACATTTCTTTCTGCCATTTCACTTATCTAATTACTCGCGAGTGCTCAGTCTACATTCAGAGCCCGCCCGAAGTGGATGTATGTTGCTATCATTAGTCACATGCATTCCATTAGTCACAAGTGCTCCACCTCAGTACACCTCCAGACATCCTAAGGTGAAAATCGCTCCCGACACTATTACACTCTTGCACCAACCTCAACTCTTATATACCTAATAAACTACACATCACTGCTCAGTCGCCTGCCAGATGTCCGAGGGTGAACATCACTATCCTAAAATATATGACCTTTACACATACCACTCCAAAAAATAGAATAATAAGAAAAATTTCCGAAATTCTCAAAATTTTCCAAAAATATATCAAGCCTTAGGCCAATCATGAAATTTGCCAATTAATCCTTTTAATATGATTATTATTAACAAATTAACAGGATTAACCAATTAATGGCTGGGGTTAACTATTAATCCACTAATTAATCAGTTCCATCTGCATGTCATTCACTTAGTGAGTCAGAACCTGTGGCCCTCTACTACAAGTATTTTTCATCAATATTAACAGTGGATCTGGCATGACTTAAAAATTCTAAACCAATTATTAGATCATATTATTAGAATATATTTTTAATGCAAAATTGACTCTAAAAATTCTCATGGAGGGATGGGATTCAAATCCATGACCCCTCGAATAGGAGTCCGGTATTCTGGCCACTAGATCACCAAACTCACATTGATGCGAGTACTTAAATGTTGTATTTAAAGCCTTTTGTTGATTTCTAAATCATAAGTTTCTAAGCCCACATAAAATATTTGTATTCATATTAAATAATTATTTATCAAACCTTGAGCAAGTCTGGCTGTAGCATATTTATAAGCATGTCAATATAATTTGTGAACTATTAAGACCAGGCTCATGAAATTCAGTTTTTAAGAAGAATTTCTATCCCCAGGTATATAAGTTCGTATGTGTTTACATATGTATGTAAAAGCCCTTTATAACCCCAGTGATTAGACTATATATATGCTTTACAGAAATATTTTTAGGAAAACAGTTTATAACAGGCTGTTATGGTACAGGATTAAAATAAGAAATAAAATATGACATTTATAAAATGTTTTAAATTGTATTAAAATATATAACTACAAAATATTCATGTTCGTCTACAGCAGCCTTATACAAATTTCAGTCCTTCATTTAACATAAAACCAACTACTCAAGCACTTGTGAACTTCGTGCCGCCATTCAGTAAGCATGATGGCTAAGTCCTTGCAGCAGAAGCGACATTGATATGCCACTGAAAGTTCCGTAGAAGATATACTAGGGTTCCCAGATGGTTTAGTTGTTGTCATGTCGGAAGGAGCAGGAACCATGGATGAAGATGTCTTTATAGAAAGAGATGTTGTACCTGCTAATAAGTTGTTGAGTGATCCACTCGTACTCATTGTAGGTATTGCAACACAGGAGTTACATGAATAAAACAATGTTACTGTTGTCAATCACGAAGATGATGGGCTAACAATCATTGTTTCCATTATAAATTCCAGTTGACTGCATGAGCTGAGATGAAGTGTCTTTCATGTCTGCCTCAGTCAAACAGCTCAATAAAATGAATCCAGCTACTAATATACCTGTTGATGTTGCCCCTGCATTTGTTTCTGGTTACCACATCACATTTTATGGGGTATGGTATGTGAATAAAAATATATGTATTTATTATTTAATTCAAAATTTATTAAATTTTAATTTTTTTTAAGTTGTACTGGAATTGTACGTTGAGTACACCGCAACAATGCAAGAAGTTCTCTCAACTTCATTTGTGGTCTCCACTCTTGAAGTCTAATTATTACTGTTGTGTTCCACATAATAGTGTACACATTGCCATTACGGCTGCCTGGCTACTGTGTTTTTCTTTATTTGTGGTTACTGCTGTTGCCAACCTAACAACTAATATACTACCTAACCTAATTATAGATGAAAACAGTACACAACAGTTCCTCTCCATTTAAAATGTGACAAAATCGTCCAGCTTCCTTGGGGACACACACTGTCATTTCAAAGCTCTGCCCCGAATACATCCTTGAGCTTTACTCGCACAAAACCCTTGGTAGGGAGAAAATTCTTGGGAAAGAGCTGAGCAATTAGCCTCTTCTGACTTTTCCGGAGCTACATACGGAGGCCCTGAAGCTTCGACTCCACTTGCAGCTGTGGAATCCTGCCTGTTGTTCTGGTGGGTTGCAGCTTATGTCACAGCACCAGTTAATGCAGAACATTGTGGTTCTCTACTGCTGTGAGCGATCCTAGGCCTGAATTGCTGTAACACTCTGGTTGCTGTCTATATCCTTCTGGAAACTGCTTCTTTGGCCTTAGAATCTGACGCTGATTGGCACCTTCTTCATCGCAGCTGGTCAACATGCCTTCTATGAGAATTGCCCTGCTCATCTGTGACATGGTAAATCAACTGTGCTTCCTCCCCACTGACCCAGCCCGGTATCCATTCGAAGCCACTCAAATAGTTACGCAGCCATACGGCCTCTCCCACACTGAAGTGTTGTGCCTCTGCCACAACTGCACCTGCTACCTGTGTATCCTGGGAGGTGTGCCTGTCTGTACTTGGATGCAGTTCGGCCAGAATTGTCTGTTGTGGTAGCCCCATTAATAACTCTGTAGGAGTCTTCCAGGTACAATTTTCCCTTTGTTGTGGGGTTGTCTGTCAAGCTAATATCATGAATGCCAACCGTGTCTGCCAATTACCTTCAACAACTTTTCTTAACTTCTGCTTCACTGTTTGTACAGTCCTTTCGGCCAACCTGTTGCTGGAAGGATGGTATGGGGGAGAAAAAACCATTTATATACCATTATTCTTCACAAACCCTGCCATTTATTGAGATCAGAATGCAGTTCCATTGTCTACTACAATGATGTCTGGCAGTCCATGGCAACTGAACATATAGCACAGCTCCAGAATGACTGAAATGACCGACTGACTTCTGACCTGCCTGACTTTAGGCCATTTGGAAAAGGCATCAATGACTATTAGAAATGTTGAACCTTGAAATGGGCCGGCAAAAGCAATGTACAACCACGACCACGGTTCATCTGGTTTTGGCCAGGCAACCATTTTCACTTTAGGTGTATTATTTTGGCACTGCTGACAAATGTTGCAATCCTTTACTACTTGATCGATGGCCGCATTTAGTTTTGGCCCCCAGAAATAGCTCCGGGCCACTGCTTTCATATGCACTACCCCATTATGTTGAGCATGCAGTAGATTCATCACCTCTGAACGCAGCTGGGATGGAATCACAACCTGTTTACCCACAACAAACACTCTTAATGTATAGACAGTTCCTGACTGCGCACAAAATATGATTGCATTTCCACAGCCACTTTCACTGGCCATCCACTTGCAGTGTACTGCAGAACTTTAGACAGTAATGTCACCTTATGGGTTTTTGCTGCTATTTTAGCTGGCTCTACTAACACGTCTGCTGACTCTTCCAACATGAGAATGTTACTACCTCAAATTCTGGTGCCTGGAGCGGAAGTCTGCTGACAGCATCTGTATGTTGTATCTGGTGTCCTGGTCTGTATTCCAACTCAAAATCGTACATCCCCAACATGAGACTCCATCGCAACAACCATGGGGATATTGTATTTGGAAGGGACTTTTTAGGATGGAGCAGCCGCAAGAGAGGTTTATGATTCGTAACTGTCTTGAACATCCTACCAATCACATATTGTTGGAACTTGCGTACTCCAAAAATGACAATCAGGGCTTCTTTGTCCACCTGCGCATAGTTTCGCTTGCTCTTCTGTAGTGTCCTAGAGCCAAATGCTATTGGGGCTTCCCTCCCATCAACCATGTCATGGGCCAGTATCGCTCCTACACTATACTCTGAGGCATCGCACATTGAAATTAGGGGCTTATTGAGGTCATAGTGTGTCAGTGCCTGCTCTGGCTGCAACAGCAGCTTGGCGTTTTGAAATACGTTACTGCGTTTTTCTGTCAAACTTCATGGATCATTTGCATCTAATAACCAGTAAAGTGGCTCCAACACTTCTGCCTTATTGTAAAGGGATCTTTCATAGAAATTTAAAGTTCCAAGAAAGGCCTGGAGTTCTGGTGCATCATGCACAGCATCCCCCTTAATGGACAAGGAATGAATATCCATTGTGTCAATTCTGTGGCCTAGGAACACCACAGAATTGACTGCAAACACACACTTGGCTATATTCAGTCAGAGTCCTGCCTGTTGCAGCCTTTCTAGAACTTGAAACACCCGACTATAATGCTCTTCATCTTCTCCCGATATCAGTATATCATCAAGCAGTACTACAGACCCTGGAATGCCAGCAAGTAGAGTATCCATCAACTTTTGGAATATTGCTGGACCACTGCTTGCTCTGAATGGCAACCTCTTGACCTTGAAAAGCCCTTTCACAGTATTAATTTTAAGCAGTTCGACTGTTGCCTTATCTACTGCTACCTGCAAATACACTTTCTCCAAATTGAACTTGGTGAAGATTTGTCCTCCCTCCGGTACTGCTAACACCTCATTAACTGTGGGCAGTGGATACATACGTGGCACATACACTGTTCGCTTTTCCCTTATAATTCCCACACAGCCGAATTGTGCCATCCTTTTTTAAGATGGGTATTACAGGTGTTGTCCATTCTGAAAAATGTACAGGTTCATAAACTCCCCGCTTTACCAATCTCTCTATTTCCTGACTTACCTTGTCTCTCAATGCGAAGAGCACTGGCCGGCCCTTTTTAAACACATGAATGCAGTCTTGTGGGACTTATGGTGACCTGTGGACCCACACATTTTCCCAGTTCACCCGCTTTGAACACTGCTGGGAACTGGCTAACAAGCCAGTCTACTACGTCTTCCCGAACTTTGTGTACCCCGATCAATATAATTCCAAGTGGCTCGAACCAGTCATGTCCCAACAAACTTGGCCCATGTCCTTGTACCACAACTACTCCAGCATAACTGCCTTACACCCCTTAAGTTTTACTGCCACTATCTTGATCCCCAACACTTCTAAATATTCACTGGACCATGTACGTAATACCATGTTCCCCTTTTTCAAAGGTGGTTCATTGGGCCACTGGCACTTGTATGTGTTCCAGCTGAAAATTGAACTGTCCGCACCAGTGTCAATCTCCATGTCCCCAGTTGTCCATTCAACAGCATATTGACACACCATGACTTCCTATGTGCTTGCTCCTGCATACTGTACAAATTATATTCTGCACCTACACAGTCTGCAACGTCCACCTCAAAATGCTACACTTCCTGTGTTGCGCCAGTTCGCTTCAAGTCCCTCGCACTCGAACCTGCCTGCTGTATTTTTTTGGTTATGCATGCCCGTTCAAGGTGTCCTTTATTTTTGCAAAATTTCATATTTTCCTTCATGCCAGTGGTGGCCATCTTGGATCCCAACCTCCTTCTCTGTCAATTCGATGCCAGGGCATTGGGACCCTTTCACCTAGCATCCTGGCAGGTGGCGTGTCTCAGGTTCTGCCATTCCTTTTGGGATCCTTCGACTAGCATTTTATTGCATTGCCGATTACCACCATCTGCTTATACGCTCACCAGACCTAAGCATAAATATAAGCATAGTTGACTGTAATTTCCAAATCGCATGAAATCAAATTTTCAAATTCATAACATAGGCATCACACCCGATGATTAGGGTGTGATGCCTATGTTATGGTATACTTGGATGCAGGTCCAAGTATACCCAATGTTTACTTATAAGCATAGTTAGCTGTAATTTCTTAACCATGAAAGATATAGTTGCCAAGTTCATAACATGCATCCCCATGCTGACGAGAAGGGTCGAAGTGTCAAGTATACCCTATATCTACTTATAAGCATAGTTGGTTGTAATTTCTGAACCCTTTAAGATATAGTTGCCATATACATAACATAGAGATCACCCCGACAATGAAAAGAGATGCAAGGTCTGCCAGGGATTGGGGCACCCTGGTTGGATTGGAGCATCTTGGTGGGTGGACGAGTCTCATACTCTCCACCTGCATGACATGGAGCGAAGCTGGCCCACACCCACTAGGCTAGAGTCACACCATGCACGTGTCAAGTATGCCCTAACCACACTTATAAGGATAGTTGGCTGTAATTTCCGAACTGGCCAACCATCAGCACAGGCACTGAGCAGGTATCGACAAGTCAAAGGGATGGCACATAACACTAGCAGAGAGAGAGACATGTCAGGACAGGCTCCAGGGGATGTAGACCAGCCAAGTCACACATGTACTTTTCCATTACGAGAGCAATTAGTAATGGCCAACCAGTGCAATCACAAGCATTGGATGCTGTATGCTGTGTGTGTGTTAAATGATGGTAGATATGACTAGGCTGTCCTGCTCAGTATAACAACACATCCCGTACGAACTGACTGAAATGAAACCATCACTATTAGAGACGACACTGCTATGTACCGAGGCAAACAGATTAAAAAATATATACCAGTAAATGCGTTATGTTAGACAAAAAAGTTCCTTGGCAAAGTGTGGGAATGATAAGGATAACACATGTAGCTATAAGTACTTACCAACCAGCACAAACACATAGTATACAAGTGTAGGGGTGCTGTATGATGTGTGTGTGTTAAACGATGCTAGACAAGATCAGACCATCCTGATCAGTACAACAGAACAATAAATGACTACCTTACGAACCATGACAATGTTGTTGTGTTTGCTTGTTCACCCATCGCCAGTAGTGGTGTGCTAGCATTAGGGAGCATAGTTCAAGTTAGTAATTCATGTTAGTTGTTTGGGAACTCAATATAATGCAGGAAGCATGCGGGATCATTCCGGATACCTTGGATTACCAGTCCAATGTTGTGATCACATGACCACCATTGCATGATAAATATTAGGAGATGAAATATCATGTATACATGCATCGGCCTATGCACACAACAGACACTGTGCGAGTAGCAGAATAAATAAAGTTATACTTGCATGAGTCTACACACTCACCAGACAATAAACATGTCTTTGTGAACTGGTGAGATTTGCTGTACTCCTGCTGGACTCGCTTAAACAAAGGACACACTCGACAGACATTGTGCGGTGAGAACAAATACTCACATGAACCTATGCATTTACAAGACAATAACTATGTCATCACAAGCCGGCGAGGTTTTCTCATACTCAATGTGGACCCTTCCTAAGCGAATAACACATTCAGCAAAGTGCAAAAACGATAGGGTATCACTGCTACACACAGATGCAATCAGATATAAAAAACACAATATAAAGGACCAACAAGCACAATCACACAACCACTGGGTGTTGTATGCTGTGTGTTAAACGATGCTAGACAAGACCATAATCAGGTGTTATATTTGTTTTCTTGTGTGGTGTTGAAAAAATTTCTTGAATGGATGTTTCTGCCTTCTCATTTCTGCATTTAGGATCTAGTGTTGCCAATCTTTCAGAGAGAGGTGTTTCATCATTTGATTCCTCTTCTTCATGAATGTGACAGTACTGGGGGCGAAGGCTACTTCAAGAATCACTTTAGGATTGAATGTATGAATTCCTGTCGCATGAAAACAATTTATTATGTTGCTCAGAGTCATGGATTTGCTCCAAACAGGAGTGAATACTTCAGAGAAAGTGTCCTTGTCAATTTCCTGTCAGAATGATCAGGGTCTCATTCCCACCAGTGTAGCAGTTCAGCATCCCAATGATATACGAAAGATTGAACACTGATTTGTTGAGTGTGGCTGTAATTCATGGGTGGTATTGCTTGGTAAACAGAAAAGAATTATGGAATGCTTTTCTGCTTTATTTACAATCAATACGGCCAAATGAGATGTTGCGCCATCCATTATAAGCAAAGTATGACCTGCAGGTTTAATTTTTGCCAAGTGTTCCAGCAATTTGGATAAAAACTTCACTTGTCATTGACCCCTTAGGTGTCATTATTACTTGTGATCCTGGAGCAAGTCCACATTTGAAATTCTTTCTGTACCTCTTTTCTTAAAACGAAATCATTAGGGGAATCACAGCTCCCATGGAACTAAAACATGCAAAAGCTGTCACATTCTCAGCATGTCTATAAGATACAAGATATACACGTTTGGCTCCCTTAAGCATGAGAACATTTTGTTGGTAATGTAATGTCAAGTAAACCACTTTTTCGTCCATACTAAATATGTTCTGAGGGGTTCCTTTAAAAGTTGGGTAATGACAGTACCCAATTTAATAAAATAATCCTTAAAAATTACAGGATTTAATTTCTGAGCTCTTGCAGCGTTCATTAGCTGGGCCTTTCTTCTAGAACCATGAAACCATTCTCTACCAGCTAATTATTCTACTTTGTTGAAGGGATGTTTCATGTTGTGTTTTTCCACAAATTTAAAGAGACACGTATAAGTATGCCTACTGGCATTAGAGGAAATTCTACATCAGCAAAGCGAATAAGCCTTTCTTCTAGATCCTTGGCTTGATCTTCAGTAAGAATGTTATGACAACCTAATTTTCTCTTGGAGCTCCAAACTATAAATTATTTCTTAAAATTCTGTGAGGGATTCCACAGTGATTTGATTTTTAACATACCTGTGCAAATTCCTTTTTTTTTTTTTTTTTAGCAACTGTATGCTCCCGCCATCATGCTGCAGGTCCAGTTACTGCTAAGGCCTCTGCATTTCTTACCCATTGTGACAATTTAATACATAAATAAAAACGTTTTCTATAAATTTAACATTGGATTTAACCCCCTTGCTGCAATTATTCCTGTAGACCTCTAAGTAACTTAGGTGTGTAATAGAACAACTGAAGAAACACTGCCACAATCATGCTCGCGTATATAAGTATTAAAATATGCTATAAAACTGGATTCAATTTTAACTTGACAGTAATTTTACATTTAAAAAATGAAACACCTTCAACGGTGCTGGATATTCCATCTTAATGTTCGAAAATTATCATAACTGGAGTATATAGTGCATATTATGTAGTCCATACTTATTATAATTTTGAGAAATTTTGAGTGTGTGTGAAGGGGAGATGCTTGTACCTTGGGACACAAGCAATTGTGCTGCTCTTAGTGGGTAAAATGTTTTTAAATGACTGCAGTGGGTGAAGTATGGCATTATATTTGTATTAACAAGTGTTGCATTTAAAATGGAGGAAGAGTATGTTCTGTGCTGTTAAGTTAATGTTTTTAGAAGTTGAAAGTAAATTATTTCACGAATTTTAGGTTGTTTTACTGTGAAAAGTAAGTTATTGATAATAAACTATTTTTTTTATATTTTGTAAAGTATTATATAATTAATAAACAGATATAAGCATTTGCAGGTTAACATAAGTGGTTTGACATTTTAAGAATTATGTGTAATTATTGTACCTTGGGACATTCTAAATAGGATATGAAAAATTGATATTTCACGATAGGAAGAAGTAAAGCCAAAAATACAATGAAAAAAAAATCCAGCCGGGATATGTGGAAGCAGAATCAAATACTGTTATCTCATTATAAATTAACATAAAAAATGCAGTAGAAAATGTTGGTGTCACCAAATTTTCCTTTTCTAGACACTTGAAGAGTTACAAAGAATCAAAAATTTTGGAATTTGTGTACAGTGCTTCAAATGCTGCGAAGCAGGTTTTTACCAAACATGAGGAACACATTCTTTTGAATTATTTACTTACAGCATCGAAATGGCAGTCATTATGGACTATTTACTATAGAAGTAGAAAACTTGCTTTTGAATATGCTGTAGCAAATGGAAAACAACATCTACCTTCTTGGGACATTATGAAAATGGCAGGGAAACAGTGGTATGCTACATTTATCTACAAATACAAAGACAGGCTTTCTCTGTGTATGCCACAATCGACTAGCTTGTCTCATATGTCTAGGTTTAATTGCAACAATGTTAATCTTTTTTTAAGTAAACGGATGAGGTGCAAAAAAGTAAATTCTATCCAAACTCCATTCAGAATGTGGATGAAACCAATTGTCCTACTGTCCATGTATGTACCTGTCTGTGTCCTAGCAGAAAAGGGGTCAAAGCAAGGTGATAGTGCAACATGTGCTGAACGGGAAGCTAATGTAACAAAGATTGCCTGTGTCAATGCAAGTGGTTCATCAGTTCTTCCACCACTTTGTGTTGCCACGTATATATTTTAAAGAGCACATGTTAAAGAACTCTCCACCAGGAACAATTAGAGCAGTAAATTAAAGTGGATGGTTCAGCAATGAAATATTTGTACAGTTTTTGAACTATTTCATATATATTGAGAAAACATTCAAAGGAAAAGAAGTTCTTCTGATTCGTGATAACCATGAAAGCCACATTTCCCTTCAGGCTGTACAACTTGCGAAAGAGAGTGGCATTATAATGCTTACTTTTCCACCTCACATTAGCCATAAGCTGCAGCCTTGACATATCAGCATTTCGCCCATTCAAAAAGTGCTATAACTGTACTAGAACCTAATATATGATAATGAATTCAGGAAAACCTATTTCTACGTATGATTCTGCACAGCTTGTGGGTAAAGCTTTCCCTCTGGCGTTTACAGCTGCAACTATCTCATAAGTTTCATTGTTTCAGGAATTTGGCCCCTGAACTCTGAAATATTTGGTGAAGATGAATTTTTATCTCCAGAAGTAAGCAACATACCTGTACAGCATTCAGTATAGGCTCCAATTTCAGTTGATGAGACTCCTGATGCTGCATTTCAGACACCTGATTGTGCTGGTAAGACACCTGATCCTGCTGGTGAGACCCCTGTTACAGTTGATAAAACTCCTGTCCCTACTTGTGGCACCTCTGTTCTAGCTGAAAAGTCTCGTACTGCTGGGGAAACTCATTCATCTTCACCTCCTACACTCTCCATGGAGGCAGTTCTTCCAGGGTATCTACTACATTCTCCTTATCGTAATGTTGGTGGTTATCGGAGCTAAGTTTCAAGCATTCATCGCACTCCTGAACAAATTCACCCCTTTACGAAAGCTTCTCCTCGAACAGGAAGAGGAGGAGGCAGAAAGCCAAGAAGATGTATATTTACTGACACACCTGAAAATAATGCAATAGGGGAAGACCACATTGCTAGAAATACAAAATGTTAAAGCAGAAAACAAACTATGCCACTAGTATGCCTGCTATTGTAAACAAGAAAAAGGTGTTTAAGAGGAAGTTTTCTCCTTAATCAAATAATGATGAAGAAAATGTTGATGTGCTTTCCTTTGGTTCGTCACTGGATGATATAAATCTCTGTGATGACCTATATGATTTGCAGGACGCTGGAGTTGGATCTCTGTGAGCAGTCCGACACTGATTAACTTTATGATTTGGAGAACCCCGGAGTTGGAAGACTTTTGTGTTACTTAACTAAGTGGAACAATGATTCAGCATTATGTTGTTAGCATTATTGGTGCTGCTGAAGAAGGTGAACTCCAAATGAAATATTTGAAATGCTTCGTAGGTTACAACAGATTCGTTTATGACTATAAATGTGATGTTTATGCAACTTCTCAATGTTACATTATTCTAAAACTACCACAACTGGTTATTGTTGGTGGAACTGCTAGAAGGCAATCACAAATTTCTTTCCCAGTCTATCTTGTGCAGTGAAATATCCCTTATGAATATGTTTTAATTTAGTCAACTTGTTAGTGAATATTGATCTTATAATAATAATTTGCAGTTATCACTTAACACATTTCATTTGAACAATTAAAGTACACTCCCACTTAATCGTGCTTCGTTTAACCAGTTTTTGGCTTATCTGTATGGTGGTCAGGCGATGCTGTAAAGTGTGTCGTTTAAAAAGCAGTGAAGTTAGGTCTGTCGCTGTGCCTCGTGAGCTGATGTTTATCTCTTTAAACTGTCAGCCTGTCACAGAGAACTGCATGAGACATCCATTTCCATCCATTGAAGCACGTCGGACTCTGACTAATCTCAGGCTGTGTCCGAAATGGCACATTTTGTTGACAAAATGATCACGTGACCTGATTTTGTATACAAAAATGGTGACATATTTGGTAATTTTGTGTTTTGTATTTTCTTCATAGCAACGGATGATAGCAAAAATACAAAGTGAACACATGCACGAATGATTTATAAAACAAATAATTATTCATAATGGACACTAGGCATGTTTTAAAAAGCAGGTAACTGTTGTGCTTTGTTTATATATTTCGCAACAAATTTTTTTGAAGTCATTATTGTATAACTCATATTTATTATTTATTAGCGTATGTGCAGCATTCCAGTGATGATTGTAGGAATATTATGCATTAAATTTAGATAAAAATAATTTTCACTATTAATGAAAAAATGTGTCACCGCGAGTGCTAAACAAGCGACTGTCATCAGCAACTTCCAAAGTGAAACTTACGAAATGACAAATTACAAAATAACGAATTTGCCATTTTGGTTTCAGACACTGCCTCAGTGCCCCCCTTCTCCCCTCACGCCAAATGTCAATGTACGGAACACGTCTTGCCAGTTTATCGATCCAGCCCAGGTAATTGTTCACTCGTTTTTGCAATAAAGCATAACAGGACAGTAAACTATCGCTGAAAAGTTAGAAATAATAAAACAGTTTGAGCATGGTGTGTTATAAACAAAAACATCAATTACGGTGCCAAACAAAAGAAAATTGAAGTCATTTTCAAGAAAGGCATGGATTAACTTTTCTTACTTTTTTTCATATTTAGTGACTAAACATTTCAGAGACTTTAAACTTTTGTGTGTGTTTGTAAGTTGGTAAAATTTAATCAGCTTTTGTATTGTAAGGGTTGTTTTTTTAATGGGTATTGTACCTACCGTATTGTTTAAAAGCCACGTTGCCTCATTTAAAGCCCAGTTATAGTTAATTCTTTATTGCATTCCATTTGCACTCTAAACGTTCAACTAACTCTGCCTTCTAAAGGACGGGTCTGAGTTACGCACAGTGAGAAAGTGACACACACACACACAAAACTACAGACATCTATTGCTCCCAGTCGGCCGCCTAAAGTGCTCGCCTGGTGCCGGTGAAATGCTGTGTATACTCGATGCGCAGTGAATTGCCTACACTTGGTGCAACATAAATATCAGTTAAAGTATCATGTACTTAAATTTTGCACATACAGTACGTGATTTGTGTTTGCTTTGAAATGTATAATATGTATAAGTTACTGTGTTTTATCACGATTTTCGGAGCCAATATCACTATTCCATTAATAGTAAAAATTTGTAAATTCGATTATCCTGTTTTTTAAAATACAAATTTGCTTACTCGTGTTTTTTCTGGCCCCGATTAGCATGGATAATCAGGAGTTTACATTCACATATTCATAATACAGATGTTACTGTGCACGTATCAATACTAGTGTAACATGTATAGTTTTATGTAATTAGTCTCAAATTATTTTTTTATACAAACAGATATTTGAATGATTGGTGTACTGTCCCAAAGTGCACAATGCCATGTCCCAAGATACAAGCATGCACTGTACCTTGGGACACATTGCATGCTACAGTTTTTTAAATTGTATAAAAATATAAAAATTAACTAGATAAGTTTTAACATTTTTGTGAGATAGGTACTTAACATCATAATAGTGTTCTGGCACTCATTACATTAAAGAAATGGGTACAGAAAGTAGGTTTTCTTGCAAACTTATGAAAAGTGTCCCAAAGTAGAAGGACCTCCCCTATATCCCGATCTCTTGCACTCGTATTGTTGAAAGGGTCGCAGCTATAGCAAATGCTGCTAATTAAAAAGGAGCTAATATCTGTGTAAAACTAAAAAAAAAAAGAGAGTGCTAACATGAGCACGCTCGTTCCACCCACTGGTTGTGTGGGACTGTGATGTGGTTTGGGAAGGGTTGGGGGCTTACCTATTAAAACCAATATGGTGGTCTTGTCATTGTATCAGATATGGGTTACAACAGCATGATCGCGTTCAACTTGAAAAGACGAGTTCGGTGATACACAACAGTGTTACTTATGCCTTTAATTTTTTTAAAATTATAAAATAAATTGAAATATAAAAAAATAATTTTATTTTCGTCGACTACATATTGTGGCTGACATTTTTACAACTTTTCTTTTTATTCAACCACACTGAGCATTGACTAAGCAACATTGAGGAGAAAGCATTTTTTAAATTCAAATTTTTGGACATTTAGGGGGTTTAGGTTGGGAGAGGGAGGGGTGGAAAGAGGAAATATGGGGACAAAACAGGCATTTTTGAAAACCAAATGGTCATTTTGGGAGAAAAACGGGGAATGTTGAAGCATCGGGCGTAACATCAGCTGAATTCGCATACGAATCTTGAATCCTAGTACCTGATACCTGTCCAAGCCAGTGAGCTTATCCAGGTTATTTTGGATGGAGGTCTTAATTAAATAAAAGATAACGCCGGCTAACAGCCAGCAGCGCTAGAGCCCATGACGGTACTCACCATGCACGTGTCACGTGCCCCACACGTGCGCAAAGATGCCATTAATTTTGAACTTTCATGTAAATGTTATTTTCAGTGTAATCTGTGTTCTATTGTATTTGCAGTGTTTAATATGTCTTAAAATATTTTAAAGTGTTTGTACTAATTTTGAATTGTTTGGTTATAAAATTCAAAGTGCCCATGGCACCGAGATTAAGAATACTTAATATTCTGGCATGAACACTGTCATAAAGAGACACTAAAATAATATCGAAATTCATAAGAAAATTAGAGAAATGTAAAACTATACTTAATTTAATTTGTGCCATTTTGTTTTCACTAATTAAATATTTTACTCGGCGTGCATAGCACTTCCGCTTATGTGAACCCCGTAGATGGTCATGGTAGGTTCGTGCGACGCTTGTCTCTGGACAGTCTGTTGAGGACAGCTGGTGAGGTAAGACACTGTCACGTACGCACTACAACTTTTGTTCACTGATTTAGGTTTCCATAGTCAATATAGTTTACTATTTAATTTTTGCTTGCGTACATTTTGCCAGACATTTTCCCCAGCATTATGCTTCCGCCTTATTAATTTCTTGCATCCTTGCAGCATTTTTAACCTAATCGAGAAGAAGGAGGAGAAAGATGTTGGAGAGGTCACGCGACCCATGCAATTTGAATCAGGTGCCATCCGCCTGTGTTTATGGCGTTTCATTGTAACTTCTGCATTATTGCTACATGCAATTTTAAGAGCTTTATTTTTATGTCTGTATTTGACTGTACTTTTTGTGTTTGAATATTTTACAGCGACATCACGTAAAAGCACTTGGTGGACCGACACCAAGTCTCTGTATTCACCGTCATTGCGTTTTTAGAGCTTATTTATGTAACATCGTATGAGCAATAATTTATTTCAGTGTTCTATGTCAATTTTTTTCAGGGTTCAATGTATTTTTCACGTAAATTGATGCTTTTTGTACTTGACCACACTGTGACATTAATGTTTGATTTTACCGCCATCAGGCATTTCACTTGCCTGTAGCCATTGTAATCGTAAAGAGAATAATTTTCTCAGCAAGAATAATCTTTTGTCTGACTCTAATTTGCCGTTTCCAAGCAGGAATATTGCAATTTCACCTGCACCATGTTTACTACGAACTTCATCCAGCGGCATCCATGCCATCTAAGCTTGCTTTCACACATGTGTGTGTTTATTGTGAATATTCATCTCGTGTCCCATCTTGTTTCGTGTATCATTCAAGGGTTTATGTAATTTTGTAATCAGTGTACGGTGCAATTATTCCCATCCTAGCCGGCTCTGTGTATAGGCCATCACCATACTACCCACGAGTTTGCATTAGTGATGCAGAGTAATCACATGTGTTAATATGTATGAAGGGTTTCATTTGTAATTCACAGTGTCCTGTCTTCAGGGAACAACCGTCAGTCTACCCTAGCGGCTGTCGGCCCCCTTCCCTTGTGAAGGCTGTGCTTTCACACGCCTCGATGAGATCATCCATCTAGGCGTGTGCTAGAGTAATTGCGGGCTGGGGTGCACCCAAGTGGAATTGGCTATTCATGACTGTGATAATCATTTCATTGGCACATTGATGTGTATGCATAATAACAATAAAAGCAAGTCTACAGTGAACTTATATCTTTTATTCAGTAGTGACAGTGTCCTAGCCACATATGTTTTATTAAGTATTTATTTCCAGTGATGTTTAGTAAAAAGTTTACTATTGCCTACGTGTTTGTAAGTACGCATGGGTGAGACGGACGTACAGAACCCACAGCATCCCTGAGAATCCTGAGTCTCAATAGTGCGGTGATTGGGAACCACCACTGGCGCCCAAATTACCAGTATGTATTTGTGTAATCGCTTATCTTGTGTCTCACCCGACGGCGTCAAAGAGTTAATAATATTTTCCGGTTTTATGTACAAACATTACAAAGAAAATACCCTTGCCTTAATATATAACAGTAAATGGCTATCATTTACTGTTTAAAAATAATCAGTTCAATCAATGGATAGTTTATCAATTACCTCAAAGGAATTAATAGAATCAATAACTAGAATTAGTCTCAATATATTTTATGAGTAATACTATCCATGTTTGAAAATTCCAATATTTTCAGTAGGGTGTCTTATCACACATTCATACTCCCCCAAATTAATTCAGTCCACACTCCTCTAGTGCGGAAAGTTCTAGAGTATTCCGAGTGAACTCATGCATATTAGTCGGTTGTCGAATACGACACCCTCTCGTGTACACACCGCGCAAAACACTCGTCTGCCATTGTCTTGCATCGTCCACCATCATCCGTCATCTCTGTTGATGCCCCACGCTGCACCAGACTCTTTAGCCATATGGCTACCACAAAGCTCAAAGCTGCCGAACCTCTAGCAGTGGTGGTATTTTTAGTGTCGTCAGCCATAGCCCCAGAAATTTATCCAAATGCCACATTGCACTGAGGGATATCCTGGCCAGAATATTGTTGCTCATCCCCCCCCTCCAAAGACTCCTCCAGCAGGGGGAAGGAGGGGCTGTGATGCCAGCCAGCCAGGTGACAGCAGTGAGTTGATATATCCAGGAGGAGAGGAGGGTTGAGGTGGTGGGTCAGCCCCCGACAGCACCGGACCGCACATAACCAGGTAACGTAGAGCTCACACGCAGTGTTGAATGTTGAAGTCTTTTTTTAATGTTTATTTATTCGATAAAGCTAAAATATGAGAGCTGTATGTAAATGTCAACTATACTAGAATTTTTGTTTGTAACAAAATTCTGTATATTATCCGGGAGACTTGTGTCTTGGGACTTGATCTGTGTAATTTATTTTTGTTTGTGTGGTTCATAAAGAATGAAGGCTATAGTAATGTTGGCCTCATATGGAAGTAGGATCAAATGTTGGCATATATTTTTATTATCACCTTACATACGGCTAAAGTCACATCCGTTGAAAAGTCTAAGCTGTGGAGGGGGTGGAGAGCTTACCATGCCTCAGATATATTATTTGACTGGGAACACACATCTGAAAATACAGGAATTTTGTGTGCCCAAGATAACGGTTTTGTGCTTGTGGAGTATGTAATTTTAAGCAGATGTCTCTTCGCAGTGTATAAATTTTTCCCCCTTATATAAATTTCTATATATTTATTATTTGAATGTAGCAAGTGTATATTTGGTCTTTGGTAGCTAGAGATATTACTACATATGGGGCAATGGAAATTATATTTTTGGCTGTGTATATTTAAAAATGTACTGATTTAAAACTTGGGAGTAAATGATTTAGTGATGAACATCTGTGTCTTGGCGTGAGAGTGATCTGTATCACCACTGTGCATATAACATTATGTGGGGCAGGGAAGTGAGTTTTACTTTATTTTGGGCTAACCAAGATATGATTACTTTAATGAAAGCTGCATCTGGCATCCATGCACTACACAAGATTTTGCCAACATGAATGTAAAGAAAGTAAATTTTTGAGGATGTGCCAGTTTGTTGATTCGGGGCACTAGGTAATTGTTTTTCCTTTAATATCCACCCCGAACTGCACTCTCCTTATGCTTCTTCCTCATGGTGTATTTTCCCCATACACAAATTTACATTCCGTATATCTCTGGCTTCATAATCGTCATGCTTTTCATTTAGAATACCCGCTTTTACCTATCTTTAGTTAAATGTACACATTACTGCAAAGCTGTATTCGAGCTATAAGTTAAATTTTATTGGCCCCGTAATTATGCGGTGAACCATCAGGTAATTTTTTCCCATTCGGGAGGAAAATATTCAAATATCCTTCGATGATCCACTCTCATTTTAGGCAGAATAGGTGATTAGGCTGTGGTGGAATGCATTTTCGGCTTCCCATACAACATTTCTATTATTTATCACAGAACCTGTTACTATTCTGGGGTCATATTGGCCACTTGTACGACGATGCAATTTGATCTCGTGTTTTTGCTGTGAATTTTGCTGAATTGCATTTTAGCAAGTGAAGTACACACAGCTCAAAGGTATTCACATGTGTCTGTGGATTATTGTTTTGTGACAAAAGGTTTGGAATTGGATTGTAAACGGCTTATACACATCCCCAGTGTTATGCCTGAAGGATTATCAGGGGACGGCTTATAAACTAACTTATGATGTAACCTAAACTAACACCCATGCATTACGTAGGATTCAAGCCGAGAACCTATTGCACTCCAGACTGGTGGCAAACCAACCGACTGCGCCACGGAAGGTTGGCTGAAAAAAGTGTTGACCAATTTTTCACACTTATGTGGGCCATGATCTGTATAATGTGCATAACCAATACTTTTGTGTTTTTGAGCTTATTGGGTTAATGCAAATGTTGTTTCATGGTAGCAGTACTGGTACTGAGGTATCGCCTTTGCAAACTAAATCAATGGAGGATATATAATTATTAAAAAATTTGAAATTCCAATACCATATTTCATGAAGTTACATTTCACTCCAGAGGTTCACTGGACTGAACAGATATTGAAATTTCCCCATATTTTTTGTTTCACAGTAAATGTGTGTAATTACGAGCACATCCGATAATACTCTGCGACCTCTAGTAATGGAACAGCTGAATGCAAAATAACTTACTGGACTGAGAGGACGGAAGAGGAGGAGAGAGTGATCCTTCACCTCTTGCATTAGACCAAGAACTATGATGTTGTGCGACTTCAGCGACATTAAATATTTACATTAACTATTTTTCCCCAGTAGCACACTCCAGGGGACAATGCTGAAAACAATGGGCAACAGTGATAGGGATTTTGAGGGGGTGTGATTAATTGGCCTGACTATAAAAGATGGTGAGGGGGACCAGAATAAAAAACCAATGAAGAACAGGCTAAATTGATTAGAGAGAGAGAGGAGTGGGTGGCCTTGATGAGGGTTGGGTGGATAAGAAGGAGAGTTGAGCAAAGGTGTGAGTAAATTGTGAGAATGGAATGAGAGGAAGGGGGTCCTGTGTGATTTAAAATCAATAAAATGTGTGTGTGTGTAATGAGAAAAAAATTTAACAGCCAATACAAATTGATAGTTATTGGATCAGGGTTGTATAGGGAGTGAGTTGAGGGGTGGTGGTAGAGGAGCTGGGGTGTGTGTGATCTAAATCCAATGAGATGTTAGCTAGATGATCCAATAAAAATGTTGGGTGGTGGTGAAGGGGGACGAGCCATGTGCGGGTAAAAGGAGTGGTATGTTGTAATAACTGATGAGAAAAAGGGTGCAGGTAAGCGACTGCTGTGTGATGGTCAACATAATGCAAATTAGAGAATGTGGTATTGACCAGTAATATAATTTTAATTCCAATATTTTTTTATTTATTATTTTTGATTTTTAACATTTATTTTTAAATGGTTGCAAGGTCAAGGTCACAAGTATCCAAGATGGTGTTTGGAGTCAATCATGTAGAAAAAAACGTGGGAAGCTTCCCTCCTGGTCTGCTGGACTTGGTTCAGAGCTTATATTGCACTTTCTGGATTTCAGGGTATTTTGGCTCTCATATCAGTCTCGAGTCTGACTTGCTGATTTTGGTATTTTGCATTGAATCTTGGGTACGCTTTGCTCATTTGTTGCATATTTTTTCAACGAGTCTTAGATCAGCTTTGCTCGTCTGAGAACTTGCTCGGAAATTTAAGGGAAAAAAAGACATTTTGAGGGATAATAGTTTACTTAAAACAAAATTCTGAGAGGAAAATGGGAAATTATGGCTGTCCAGTGATGTCACAACTTGTCGGCTGGCCAGTGATGGTGCAAGATGCCATTCTGCCTGAATCGGCCTAACCATTTTACTAATACTTTGTGGGTTGAAATAAAAGGTGAAGTAGTTTGGGTTTTGTCGTCATTCAGGCACATGTTGGTATTAGTGCAATATGATGGATAAAAGCCGAGACAATGGTTGGTAGTGGGGAAGTGAGCAATTGCAAGTAAATAGAGGAGTGGAGCAGATGTGACTTATTTGGCAGATGGTGTGTTGGAGTGAATTTGTGAGTAAATTGAAGTGGTGTGTCTCCAGAGGTGATGCGTAGTCTTCGTGTCTCACCTAGTAGCAGATGTAGGACAGGAACTGAAGATGTTGCCCGGTACTACGTTGGATAGAGCGAACGATAATGACGAGGTCGTACGGCCGATGGCCTGCGGCAAACTCTGGGTACACGGTCAATTTGAAGGAGAGTTTAATTTAATTATAAATTAAATTGTGTAGATTACATTCAAAACCCTTTTATAAGGGATAAAGTTGTCTGCCACTTCGCACATAGATACTAGCACTGATTTTACCCTTCTTAAGGGAGGCATGGCCCGTAAAAGCAAAATATATAACACTGAAAATGCACTTAATGATTCTGCTATAGGGCGCAGTACCCAGTGTACTCTGGAGAGTAAATGCAATAAAACCCATCTAGTCAATGTGTGACAGTTTGATTGCTGAAAGGGTACAACAGAATAATGTGACTGCAATTTAATGCTACCCTTTTAAAAGCAGTCCCGACACTCGGGACTTGCCGGTGGTCGCTGCTGCAAAATAAGACGAAGGCCTTAAGTGACAATTAAGTGAAAAGAACGCATGCCGATGCATGAAGTCCTGGAATATTACCTCAGGATGCAGAAAGGCCTCCTCTTGGCTATAAAAGAATGAAGTTAAATGTTCCTGTACTAAGTGATACTATTGCGATGAAAAATATGCAGCCTAAATTGAAGAGCAGAGGGGGGTACGTGGGAGCTTTCCTCTTGTCCTACTGGTCATCTGAGTGCTGAAATCTGACTAAAGAACATGGCAGCTGCTTTACAGAAGCTCGGCTAGCCCGGCGCCAAAATGCAAACATCAAAAAATGCAACTGCACAACTTAAATGATTAAAGAAATTAACACTTGACACAGTTATTGCTAATGACTAAGAACACGTTGGTGACATACCCGTGAATGTCAGAGCTCCCAGGTATGGCTAAGAATGTGACATCACGAGTATGTCACCACACTTGAAGGGTGATATTAAATTAAATGACGTCTTATGTGGCTGATTCTCGATGAACAAAGACATGTAGGCTCTTATAATTAACATATATATTCTGGTGTGTGTCATTATGGCCAAAAATGGGAATTAGCAGATTCATTTAATTTCCTGTGATGACACCCACATTTCACTAAAAGGGGTGGGGCTATGCCCTTTCCTCTGTGGGATTTTGGTAACTCTTTATGCAAAAGTGGGTGGCTTCCCTAGTTAACTATAGTGCAATAATTGCCAAAACTTACTGTAAATACTCTAATTAATGAATGCTGCTAGGGAGCCGCTCCCCACTTAACACTTATGCTGGGAATATTATTCCCCATCGTCTAACACCTCTTGGAGCCACGTCGCACTCCAGATTCGGCCACAAGACCCATCGACATGGAGCACATTGAAAAGGCATGGAATAAAGCGGCGCTGCTTACCCCAGTGTTCCCTCCAATAACTGTTGCATCTAACGGTTGTGACTTCACGGGAAACACCCATTCAGACTACCTACCAATTTATTACGAGAGATTACTTGTGCTCATAATAAATTTAAAATAGGGTGGACCGCAGACCACGAGTTACAAGGCAGAAAGAAAAGTGTAAACACGCCGTTCTTGTTGACCTGCACTGATCGGGACTGCAACCTAATGGCGATCGGTCAGGTTTGCTGTCTGGTTGATGCATCTGCAGTGGCACAAACGGGCACAAGGGATATGTGGACATCTGGAACACGTCAAAATGTTGGGATATTACTTTGGGGGATTTTGAGTGGGTTGGGTGTAACAAAGTTATGATTTGTTGGTGGGTATGCAGGGAGCTGACAGTTTGGCCAACCAAATAACCAACAAAATAAAATGGTGAGGGCAGTCGACTGCTGGCCGCCATTCTAGAAGGAGCTGGGTGTGTGCCTTACCATCTTTATGATAATTAAATGTGTGACCTTCTACAAGTAAGTATTAAAATAAGTTTAATTTTTTCTTCAATTTTTGAAATTTTTAAAATGATTTTGTAAAGTTTATCAAACATATTATTTATTAATAAAATCTTGTATGATAATCTTTTTAGATTTTTTAAATGTTTTTAAAAATGCTATTTTACTGTTTTAAAAATATCTTGATTTTAAACCTTATGCATATAGTTATCCTGATTCAAGTTCATGGTTATCCAAGATAGTGGTTGGGTCAGTAATGAAATGACTCATTATGTCTGTCTCACCATTTACACAGGGCTTGTCTCACGTGGAGTCTTGAATCCACCTTGCCGTTTTGTGTACTTTTGTGGTTTCCACAAGAATGAATTTCAAATCCACTACACAGTTTTGCAGATATAATTTAACCAGAAGATTTCTCCAACTTCTGAAAATTTAGTTGGGGAAAAGGCAGTTTAGGGTCAAATAATCAATTTCTGAGGTGGTTATGGGGTGAAATGGTAACGTTTTATGTTTGTGATGTCAGAAGGTGATCACCAAGCACAGCCCAAACACCTGGACTGCTGTGGCACCCAACATGGCAGACAAATTCTAATTTGATCCCCGATCTCCTTGCTCAAACTTTGGTATAATTAGACTAGTTATAACAATGACAGAAAATGTTGCGAATAACTTCACGAAACATAACACATATCGCAAATCAATTTGCGAAAGAATTTTGTGAAAAATCTCACCCATCACTAATCATACAGTGATAGGAATAGTCTCAGAATAGCTAAGCTTCTATGCCATAACTTTTTTCTTCACACTTTACTTCATCACAGAACTTTTAAGTGAATTTGCATGATTTTCTAGCTCATAAAAAAAACTTTTTAGCACACACTCCAATTTTGTGTCCCTGTTGATACACACAAATATACCTTTCCATTTTAGGGCATTGGCCATGAAAAAATTTATTATTTTACACTTGTAGAAAATACTGTTTAACTTGTAGATATTACTTGAAAGTACTCTTTCCTCTCATAAAAAATTTAGACCGTAGTATTTTACCTCTCAGCTATAATAACAATTTTTGTGTTTTTTAATGTTCAAATTAAATAATTAACAGGAACAGTTACAGAAAATTTAACAAGAGTGACTCAAAAGTCATGTCTTAATTCATTTTAAGGTGTGCTTAGCATATAATATTTTACAAAAAAAGATCCTAGATTACTAAAAATTAAAAATATGCAGAAATATTATTATTTTGTGCAATTGTATCATATCATCAACTCGCTACACTCCAATACAAACACTTAATTCAAAATGAACAGTTTTGCTCCGGCTAGCATTCATCGGAAAAAGGCGTACTTGTAACTAGTTGTAGAAAATTTAAAGATGAGTGATTCATTTTGAATCTTTTCCAGTTGTATTGTAGATGATCGAGAGTACAACAAACACATAAGTACAATGGAACTCGTCACAGTACACCTCTCTCCTGCATTCACACAGGTACGAATTCACATTAAAGTTGAAACTATGTTAAGAGAAAAAAGACTCTATCTCCCCAACCGACATCTTGTAAGTGCAAAAATGCACACATCCTGACTCAGTCATTGTTGTAATAATACTGGGGCAGAGTCCAGGGTTAGCCACGCGCACCTCAATGCCCACAGCTATCCCCCACTCTCAAAAAAGAAAACTAAAAATACACACTTGGCCGGGGCTCGCGGTCTGCTATTGGCTGATCCCTTCTCTTACGCTACTGCATAGTAGGATTAAAGTGCTGATGGCATGGAATTTTAGAAAAAAGTTTAAGCTCAAAAATTTTGTCACCTCGCTCTGAACCTGGGAACAAAAGTGCCACGCAGTACAGATAACATTTGTATTACAGCCTCGCATTTAAACTGATAAAGCCCTTACTTTTAAACTGTGGCATGAAAGGAAAAATTTGGACAAAATACACTCAGTGACGAAATAAACAGCGAAATTTTACCAAAAGTGAACCTGAAAATGAATTTAAAAAGCAATAAAACCCTGTATAAAAGCAATGCTACACAATTTCTAGAAATTGCAAGAAAATTTGTTAACATGATAGTAAATATTTTTTGAAATAATGATAATATCTTATTTTAATGTTAATTATTTCATTTTGGTGAGTAGTTTTATGTGTACTGAAATTTCGATTTTGGCATTCCATCATGCAAAGAATATGCTGTCTCAAAATTTGTTGTGCAAGGAATTAGTGCTTGTAACTATAATTTATGTCAAAAGTTCAATTCCTTTTTTTGCTTATAGAACACAAAAAAAATTTTGTGATCAGCCTCCTTAAAAGAACCTTAATGTGATACATTTGAAACATTTCACTGGGCACAAAATATTCCTTAGGTTTGATGCATAGTATGCATATTTTACAGTGTAAACAGTTTTATCATTTATAAAAGTAGAACATTTAGTACATCTGTGGCCTCAATTAGATTATTGCGTTTAACTGCACCTCTCTTTACAGTTATCTTTCAATTCTACATATCCAGAAATATACTGCTATCATTTTAACCTACCATATGGTTAGTCCCTCTTGAGGCCAACAGAAACTCATGTAATTTTGTCTAATTAGAGATGGTTCACATCCCTCACCAAAACATGACAAAGCAACAAGTGAAAAGCAAGTGGTTCATAACCTACTAACATCTAGTATGTCTCTTTACCACTCAAGTTTATTTTTTTCTGAACAGAGCAAACAGCAGAGAACACATACTTTAAAACTCTATCAAATAAAAGTGAAATTTTGTTCACTTGAATACGTTCACATTTGATAACAAATTTGTGTGAAATTATGTAAGAAGTTATCATGTACAGTTCATGCACAAGCTTTTCTAAGATAAAAATATAGTTAAGTTGTAGAAATATGTTTTTGTTTGTTGCTTTTATGTGTAAAAATTTTGAAGTAAGTCTCATTTTTCTAACCATAACTTTGTTAATAATGTATTGTTTCCTATTTCCTTCCCATTGCAAAACCAAATTTTTTAACCGAATATTTGGTTTCTTTTCAGGTCTTGTTATAAACCACAGTGAATGCTGCCAAAAAGTTCCAAAAGAAGGCCATGTATGGATTTTTTGGTTAGGCCATAACACAGTCTCTGAAGTAAGTATGGTAATTAGTCTTAGTAAAAAGAACTAATTAAAATGTTAACAATTTTTATTTGTAGTTCTGATTTGTGCTAGTAAGTTAATCGAATGGTAGCTTATACCGGTACACGAAAACTATAATTACACCAAATAATGTATTGTATATCAAACATTTGTTGCAAAATTAAAATCCATAAAGCCTCAAAACATTTGCTGGACTTCAAAACAAGTGTGCTATGCACATTTTCCTTAGCTTCATAACATGGATAAAGGTAGGTAGGTAGTTGGGCTTAACGTCTCGTCGACAGCAAGATCACTAGAGACGGTGCAAGTTTCACAAGGAAGAGGGATAGGGGGAGGTTTGGGAAGGAATCGGCCATGGCCTTTGTCAGGGATCCATTCCAGCATTCTTCTGGAGTGGTTTCGGAAAACCATGGAAAACTGAAATCAGGATGGCCGGACTGGGAATCGAACCTGGGTCCTCCTGAATGCGAGTCCAGTGCCACCTCGCTCGGTAACATGGATATGTTAAATATTTTCATCATGGTGTCGACAAAATGCTGCTATACTTTATCTGAATTTTTAATGATAGAAGATTCTGTAGAAATTAAACTTAAAATAACTGGTAACCAATACAGAGTTTTCATAGTTGTTACTTGAACATTAACATCTACATTTGAAAATTCCGATGTTTTATCAAATGCTTCCTGAATTAAAATTTTTGTCAGTAAGTTCAGAATTACAATAATAAGAAATTAAGAGGTTGTAACAGGCTACAGTCCTCTTCTCTTGTTGTAGTTCTCAGTAAACACCAATGAACTACCTAAGCGTGAGTTGGAGACTTTGACTACATAATAATGAAAGTTTGTTGATACCAGGAGTACCAATTAATAAAAAAATAAGTTAATTTCTGGATATTTATTGTTTCGGCAAAACAAACTATTGACACTCACAGCTGACAAACAAAAAAATAACCAAGTCAGAATGGCAGCCTTCATGAAACAAAACTTCTCCCTTCGAGAGTTACAAAGACGAGAGAGAATCGTTACTTTTCTCTCCCGGCGCCCTATTGACTCCGCACATCGACGGAAATTAAATTAAATTAATATTTGAATTGAAATGTCCTAAATACAAAAGAAGGTTAAAGTCGCGGGTGCTGGTCGGTGCGAGTCACGTGATCACACGTTGCAGGCTGTCCGACTGATAGCTGACAAATGATTGTGCTGCTACGAACTGTTGTGATTCCCGAGAAAGGTAGCGCTTCCTTATATATTGGTAGAAAGTTTCCTCATTGAAAACATATTGTTTTCGAGCAGTCGGTCACGTCAGCTAAAGGTGACCTCTGTTATTTTCCTCGTTTCACCATGTTGTGCCTTGTGGTGGCAATGTTTTTAGTTTACTAACCCAGTGAAAAGGAAAATATGCGCTATCGCGTCTGTTGTTAACAACAGACATCTGTTACTACTGATGAAATGAGGAAAGAAAAATAAGAAATTTAGAAAAACAAAAATATATGAAATACAAACAAGTTGTCATTGCCACGACCTTTCAAATATTACAGACAAGACAATTATATACATTTCCATGTTCCGGCCATATCAAAGGTTGGGCTGAAGGTTATGGCACTATCACTGAATGTCAACACATGGAATGTAACACATGTATTATTAAGAAATTGCTTGGCTGTGTTTGCTGAAAGCAAGAAACATATGGGTAGGCTACTTGTATCAAAAATATACAATTGGACTAACAAAATGAATACTGGTCGGTACGTACAAAAGTGAAAGGACTGCAGAAAAACATCACCGTAATAAAAACACAGTTGAAAACAATTTCTTAAAATTGTATTGTGACGTACTCGCAGTTGTGTCATCTGGGAAATGGTTAGGTGATGGGATATTCGTGGGTTAGGTTTCTTACCAGGCGGGTGCCAGTGCTCCCCTCAGTGTAAAGCACTATATATAATATGTTAGGTCATGGGCTGTTCGCCCTAAACGTGACCCCCATATGCACTGTTATCACTGTAGATTTTCAAGTGCAGTGACAATTACATCTATGTTGCCTAGGCTAGTAGAGGATATTCAAACTCCCTCTATATGCTTATGCTAAGAAACAACGAAGGATTGTTTAGGCCATCCTACGCCTTCACTGGTTACGTAATTTTAGGTTAAGTGGTTGTGACGCGACTATGTTAAATAAATATGACGTCGAGTTCCAGATAAACATAATTAATTTAAATCAATCCTTCAGTCAAGGCGCTTACAATAAAATGCTCCTATACAGTAGGAGTACTCTTACACTGTAAAAAATGGAGCGACGCTGATAAAAGATTACAGGTTACAATAAATCCCAGACGTGTACAATACGTACTGGGGTGCTGAGTGGCACGCTCCTCGGATAGCAATGAATTGACGGTTCCAGAAATAAAGACGTTACCTATTGATATGCTACATGATTAAACAAATTGATGAAGGTCTGGGGAGGACGCGACAACGTAAGTCCACACAGCACCGAGGTGGCCACACTACTCTCTGGCGCTAAGGTGCCTTCTCACTGGCCAGCTTGTCCCGCGCAACATATGAAAAACTCTTAATTTTAATTTTCTTCACATATTAAGATGTATGATACTCTAGGATGTTTGCAAATGATAAAATACAGTACGTAGACACTTTCACAAGGCTCAACAATTTTTATTGATGAAAATAGTAATTCTTGTTACGCCGATATGCAACCACTTTACCATAACACCAAGTGCTTACTGCGTCTTAAATACATCTTTTGTAAACTTGATCACAGGCAAAATAAATTGTCCCATTTTGAACCTAATATGTCACTTTACTCAATTTTATATTGGCTTCCCAGTGTTCATAGTGAGAGTTCATGAATTTGCAGTCTTTATAGTTTTGTGACAAAAGTTGGGTTAGGAAACCACGTGATCAATGTTTATGTTAGCGTTACATAGTTTGCAACAAACCTAACCTCACAATACTGGTATGCTACTGGCATGGTATTGCAGAATACTGAACTTCTTATATATAATACTTGTATTAAATAATTAGCAGCTTGCATTCGTATATACTCTGGTGGAAAATTACGTGATAATTTTCCACGTGTTGCGCCACTGTTACAAGTGCAAAACTCAATGTTTAATTACATGGAGATTCAGGTGCGCTCTGCGCACTTCAAACACATCAGTCGAAATTCACATAAAACCCTCTTAAAAACTATACATAATACACTGGATAATATTTAAAAAGCTGCGCCATATGTTTTATAGTTAACAGTGACTTACAGTGTTTCTACTGCATGAAATGCATGGTGATGCATTGATGTGTCTCATTTGGAACAAGTGAATTTAATCCAGTACTTTAATAAATTACTATATCAATAAGAACTAAGATCACATACATAACACTGCCAATAAAATCAAGTGTCCGTATTTGGGACACTTCATATGTCAGAAACACTTTTGTTTACATCTGTACACACACATGTCAACATACATATAACCCTGAAATTTCATGTGGCATCTTACACACTGCACTGAATGTACTCTGCACACATACCTTATACTTTCAAAAAGTCCATACACAATATAAACAAACAATTTAATTTCACTAGTTAATCGCACACTATCACTGCACTGACACAACTGGTGTGCTCACGTGGATCAGTATGCTGGGCGTAGCAGCTCTCACGGTGATATCCCTGGTGGCCGATGTGTGTTGGATGCTGAGACGTGAACCACCTAGAGTCGACAGCGCATGTCAGTTGTGTACGTTAGTATAATAGTCAACATTAGAGTATGTCATGTGGAACTGCACTGCAATGAGTTATACATAAAATTCATCCGGGAAAGAAATAAGTGCACTAAAAATGATTAAAAAAATTGTTTTAAACCACCAGTGCCATAAAGTAACTTTAACAATTTTTTATAATCTCTGGGCAATAATGAACACAAATACCTCATCTTAAATTCCAGGTGATAGCACATAGTGGCAGAAGTTTAGTCTGTCTGTTTACAGAGTGCTACTTTCATACGAACTGTCAAAATCTGAAAACTTTAAGTTGAGACAGAGTACAACACTGCATTTGCATGCACATTTTAGTAATATACTTTACAGTGTAATCAGAATTGATAAAATGTTTTGTCCTCACTTAATTTACAAATAATTAAAGAATGACTTAGGTACTATTACTTTTTCTATAAATAATTTTATTTTACAAAGTTATAATCTTACGAGTTGAAACATAGGTTGAAATTTTTCCAATTCTGTAGTATGGCTTCTGATGTAGCTTGGTTTATTGCAATATTTCTTTTGGACTTTGCATTTGAGAGGACACAGGTAAATTCCTGGTCGAGTCATGCTGACTTAGGTTTGCCATGGTTTTCCGTAATCTCTTGATGTGAATGGGGGGTTGGCTATTCCGTCCTAAGGGATCAAGAGCCACTCAACTGGATGCCAGTGGTAGCAGATGGGGTCCAAACAACTTCATTCTTTTATCAGTTACCTCACCATCGTTGAACTTATGTATCCCCCAATGTCATATACCTGGAGGCCAGCATCGCCATCGGAGCGAGACGCAGCATTGACCTTTACCATTCAGATGATTTTGAGATCATGGCAGTGGCAAAAATATTCTTTTCCAGAGATTTAAATTGAGGTCTAGATATGGAAGTGCGTACCATTAATTTTGCTCATGATAATTCCCAATAAATTCTACAATAATAGCCACATCATATTGTTTAATTTATCATTAATTTTAATGCATGTCTCAAATTGTAGAATTCAAGTAGGTAGTCCACTTCAATAAAATTTTACTGGTTACATTTTTGTAGTACATTATGCCTTGTTTTGTGTGTCATTTCTGATCATTTTCCATAGGATAAAACCAAGTTGGCTCATAGCGAGATGTCCGTTTTTAAATAATTATATTTTTATAGCTCACCAGTAAGTCCTCTGTATGCTTCTGTACAGGTATGTGAATAGAATGCCTAATCTGTAATATCTTAGTATAAACTGTAATGTATTAACAAAATTAATCTCACATGCTTATGCCCTAAATGTTATGATGTATAAATTTTATTAACACTAGCTATAATTAATTTGTTTTTTCGGTATTGATGATGATGTGATTTTTTTTTCCAGGAGTGAACTGAATAAGAGTGTTCGCCTGTGTTATAATTTGAAAGAGTCAGCCAAAACTAATATATACAGTATAATTGAATTATGAAAAACTTATTTCATACCAAGAAAAATGTTGTTGATAAGACTTTGCCATTTTTAAATTCTGTAAATCCATTTTTTTCATCATCGTATGCATAGTGTAAAAATGTCTATAACGTGATTTTTGTTTTTGTTTAGGAATATTAAAAATAATAATAATAATGATAAATCATCTTTATTTGGAGCAGTAAGGCATATCTGTCTTCTCTTACACTGAACCATTTTTTATTTACACTTGCTTATTATGGTTCAGAAGAAAAAATAATACTGCTTACAATATAACAAACAATGGAGTAAATTAATAGTCCTTACCAGACATTGATGGAACACATTATTAATACTAAATAGAGACATGCGTATTTAAGTATAGAAAAATATTTAAATAAAAGAGGTGATTATTCAATTTAAACAAGTCCATGAAAAACTGAAGATATTGCAGGTATTAGGCCAAAACATTCACCATACACATGCAAGAATATAGTACATTATATTATTTTCCCTTAAGGGGAGTGCACATAAACTTAAATGTCATAGGGGTTGACGTAATCAGTGAAGCTCAACAGTTAAAGCAAAGCTATTTCTTTTCTAAAACAGAATGAATTACAAACCAATTAAGATACAGCAAATAGTATTTATGTTACATTTAACTCTTTTCTACAGCAATACAAAAATCATGATACTTATAACTCTTTTATACAGCAGTGCAGTAAATAAGTTACATTACTCTCTCGACGTCTTGCAAGCTTGAGGTATGCTAATTGAAACAGATTAAGCTCAGAAATGTACCAACCATTATGACTCTACTTAAAGTCTCTAATTTGACTTGAAACGTTAACTTGAGGAGCCCCATCGCACACTAAAGTGAAGTCACTTACCACTGGGAAGTTTACAGCTCTTGTCCGGACGAACGCCCGGGGCACTGCGTAGCCTTTGTCGTGGATTCGGCTGGAGTCGCGGCGGCCTGGTGACGTCTCCCCCCTGACTTTGTGACTCTGCTCTTTATATACTAGCCCTGCTGACCTCCTTTCGCGTTCCAACCCTTCATGTTCCAACGCTTCGTGTTTATTGTTACTTAACCAAACAGCTCATGTTGCCCTGAATTCCTCATTCTGGTACCCGAGGCCGCACTCCTCGGCGTATATCTGTTGTGCTCGCAACATGGCTCCCCCTCTCAGGAAACATCTCTTTGTCCTCGAGCGTAGTGGAAGGACAGTGTGATTTAGTTGTAACAGTGAGAGTTGGCGTAGGAGGGTAGGAGTAGCCAGCATGACATAGTTTCGAGTTGGCCGCCATGGTGCAGACTGGCAGTACCCCCTCTTCCTCACATCCGCGGTCGTCGTGTTGTTATGGTGCAGTGGTTGTTATTTAGAGTCTTTAGAGTGTCTTTTGTGCACTTTTCTCACTATGTGACCTTTAAACGTTAGGTGGGGCTGTGTGTCAAGTTTATTATTATTATAATAATTTGAGAAGGTGGTATTTACTCGCTGATGTTAAGGTTTCTTTTTCTTAAGACTATACAATTCTCTCCACTTTTATGTATATGAGATTATGTTTTGTACCTTTTTTGTGTATTAATTTGTACAGCTTTGTTTTATTTTTCATTGGGCTATTTAATTTCTAAATTTCTCTTTACCTCTACTTAATTCAGTGTTATATACAAATACCTGTGGTATTTTATTCCTTTTTGGCCCAGTTTCTTTGTGTCGCAGCGTGGGTATTGGAGTGTGGTCATGCTGACATAAGAACCCAATATTTAATCTGTAACATGGCTCCAACCACTGGGATAAGGGAAAGGCGGTAGTTAGTGCGTGCAATGCCATGACACTCCATAACCGTGCTATATCTTCTATCTGTACTAGGTGCGCTATATTATGGGTCTTACAATTTACAAGTTGTACCTTAGTCCTATATTTTGTTGAATTATCTAATTTCTAATTATTCATGTATTTACCTCAAGGGAGAAACTTTTCTGATGGTATATACACATTTTTACCGTATCCTGAAAACTTGCTAAGACTGTATACATATTTTGGTTTACTTTGGACACTTCTCATAATAGCTACATATATTTATTTTACATTATAAAACTTTTATGCTAACTTATACCATAAATTGAATAATTAGCACGTGCACACACACACACACACACATTGTACATACATATATATATAAATTTTATACAGATATATAATTAAATATATATCTATATCTTGTAACATTAATATAAGGTCAATTAAACATAAATAAATGTTTATAAAAATAAAGAGTTAATAATATCTCCATGTCACCCCAACAAAAAATAAAATTTTATTTAAAATAAATAAACTAAAATTAAAAAAATAAATTATAAAATGAAGATCTATAGGGTCTTCTCGTCCTATAAAAAAATTTAAGCATTTTAATTTTAAATTTGAATTTAATTTTAACTTATACCGAGACAGTTAATATTTCGTCCAACCATTCATACAAGTCCACAATTAATAGACTAATGATTATGCTACCTTTGCACTGTCAAAATACAGTGACCATTAAAATAATTCATTGGGCAGGTCAAATCTCATATTTAATTAATCAAGAGAAGATGTTTTTGATAAACAGGCAAATAAATAATTTTGCCTAATTCCGTAAAAAAACTTAACAAATAAAAAATATTTTGTATACAATATATATTAATTATATATTATACTATATATATATATATAGTTTTTAATTCATTATTGGCTGATAACAGTTTAGAGGGGACCCCGGGGTATGTTTTATACTAAGTGAAGCTTTGTACTGCAGAAGATCCTGTCAGTGCACTGGAGTAGCGGGTTCCCACCTGCATGGACGACTGACTTTACATTTTGCGGGCCGGCACCTGGGCCCACGACAAGCTGCTGTGGTGTTCTGCCGGTCTGTGAGACTGCTGTAACAACACTTTTGCCGGTACCTTTCCACCGCTTGCGTTATTAAAATATTTCTTTTAACATAACGGGAACTGCTTACTGCTTGCGGCTTGGCGACCCTTATTTGTGCTGCAATTTCATGCCTGACCAACCAATTCTTTTGTTGACAGTATTATCCCCCTAGCTAGGCATGCATGTACGTCCACCTTATTGTAAGGGGCATTGCGCGTGTTTCACATTTATGGGAGGGGGTGGCATTATGAAAAAACGTATGTGCGCACCGCACCGCCTGCATAGCACCTCTGCTTGGCATTTCGTGCTGCACTGCGCCATGCTGCTGGTGTGTACCGCTTATACACTTCATTACGCTGGTTTCTGCAGAGCCGTGTGTCCTTTTGGGGATTCATTTTATTGGTGGACTGGCTCCATCTCGCTATGGTTCTAGTGCACCTTTCTTTCCCTAAAACATATTTGCTGTTGTGGTTGGTGGACCATATGCAAAGTGTTGATTAGTCTGTTGCCTTTAACATAGTATTAAAAACAATTAGTTCATGATATGAACCATTTTAATATTATATGTATTTATGGTGATATGAACCATTTTAATATTATGTGTATTTATGGTGTAATATTTGTAGTTTCCTGTCCTGCCTGTTCTTATCTGTATTGTGGACATGCTCATTATGTTGGTGAAATAGTAGGGGCCTTTGTATTTAAATATAAGTGCTTCTTGATGTTCGGGGTTACGAACCCAGACCCAGTAACCAAATTTTACTTTGTTAGGCTGGAGTGTTTTGTCAAAGTGTAATTTTTGTTTCTGTTGTGCTATCAATAGGTTAATTTTAGTTGGCTCCCTGTCTTTTAGTTATTTTTCACACCATCCATTTCCGCATACTGAATATTTGTCTCTTAACACATGTGTGGGTTGCGTGGCTTCGATCCCATGAAGTAAGTAAAAGTGGGTGAATTTTGTACTGTCAATGATGGACGTGTGATGGTTAAAAACAATGAGTTCTAGGTATTCATCCCAGCTTGCAGGGTCTTAGTGTGCTGTCAGCTGTTACCCAAGTAATTTGTTGAAAGATTCCACTAAACCATTGCAAGCAGGGTTGTATGCTGTCATTTGTAGTTTTTTGATTTGTAGTTTTTTTTAATAGTTCAGTAATGAGTTTGTTGTTGAATGATGTCCCCCTGTCAGTTAATATTCGTTGAGGGCATCCATATTTGAGAATGACTTCTTTAATAAATGTGGTGCACATTCCCGCATCAATAGCTTGAACTGCTTTAGCAGTGACATAACGACTAGTGTATTCCGCCATAACTAAGATGTATTTGTTTCCTCTCTTTAATGTCTGGAGCAGCACTTTTGCATCAAGGGCATATGCTTTCAGGATTTGCAGTGGTTCGATGGGTTGTAATTGACCCATTGGCTTCTGTGTGTTAAGTTTTATTTTCTGGCATATGGGGCAATTTTTCATGTAATTATTAATGTCCTTATTCATGCTATCCCAGTAGTAAACGTGTTTTATTTTTTTGAGTGTTTCGAAGGGCCCAAAGTGGTTACCTCCTAATAGCGCGTCGTGGTGGGCAGAAACGGTTTCATTTGTGTAGTACTGAGGGACAAGTGTGAACTTTGTTTGTCCAATAGGTGTATTAATTTTAAGCTATATTCGCCATTGGCTGCTATTCCGTAGCATCTGGCTAACTTGGCATACCTGGGTTTGGCCTTGGTTTGGTCAGTGAGGGTGATTTTTAACTTTTGAATTTGGGGGTTATGTTCATATTCTCTTGTGAATGGTGAGTCGGTTGTGTTTTGTTGTATGGGGCATATTAATAGTTCATTGCCATTTTCTATTTTAATGAATTCTTGCTTATGTGTGTGTGTGTCGGTTCACGACTGGAACAGACTTTTGAACAACACCTTAGGCGTCAGCTGCGTGCATTGTTACTACAAACAGTGGCTGGCATGGGTACAGTTAATTTGGCAGCATGGAGAGAGAATATAGTTTGAATTTTTTAACGTATTTTTTAATCTATTGCTTAAAAATGGGAGTAGGAAATATTCCGAGAAAGTCTGTTCCAGTCGTGAACGGACTATAGTAAATTGTGTCTTTCAATTTGTGTACAATAATCTCACATTTAAGGACTGGGTCCATACTTGTGGCTTGCAAGGTGTCAATTTTGTTTTCTTGGATAATTTTTATCGAGACTTGAAATAGTGTGCCATAATTTTTGGTATTATTTGTAATGGGATATTGTTTCCTTTTAATGTTGACTTGTTTACTTGTCTTTGGTTCCGTTGATTTGTTTTCAGTGTTGTCAAGATGTTTTTTATGTCGGCCTAGTTATTTGTGATATATTTAGAAATTATGTTTGGATTTCTTTATCTTACTGCGGATTTTGCTATAAGCATTCAGCTAGTGCTGTGTAAATGTTAGTGTAGTGTAGGGCCTCAGGTTTAACATTATATTTAACATTATATCCTGCTCACAGCGTCGGGTAATGTGTTGAGTTTGCCCTTATTATTATTGCCTCGAAGTCGTACTCTACCAGAGCGATTGCCATCTTTTGAATTCTTACATTATGCTATGCCATTGTTTTAATGTGTCGGAGGATTGCGTGGTCTGTTTCTATGATGAAGTGCCTACCATATATGTATTGTCTAAAATAGTTACAGAAGTATTTTATTGCTCCTAGATCTCTGTTGGTTGTGGACCAATGCGATTAATTCAGTGCTAGACATTTTTACGTGAAAGCTACTATGTTTCTTTGTTTGTTTTGACATCTTGCATCAAAACCGCCCTGATGGCCGTTTGTGAAGTATCGTAAGCCAGTATGGTTAGTTTTTTCCCATCGAACTTGTGTAGTATGGGGGCGTGTTGTATCGCCTTCTTTAATTCTAGGAATGCCCTGTGCTCTTTTTTGCCCCAGTTATATTGTTGTCTTTTTGCGAGTTTGACGAGGGGTACTACTATGCTTGCGTAATTATGTACGTATCTTCGTGGATACTATGTCATCCCTAGTAATGTGCAGATCTTTAATGCTCCCTGGGGGTGACATTTGATCTATTGCTTTTACCGTATCAGGATCAGTTACTGTTCCTTGGGGGGTGATGTGGTGTCTTAAAATCTTTATTTCTTGTTATACAAAAGAAAATTTTTTTGTGTTTACCTTCACATTAAATTGTAATCATTTAAATACCGTACGGATATTAGCTACGTGCTCTCGAAAGGTGTTTCCTAGTATGAAAATGTTGTCTATATACGCAAGGGCCGTGTTCCACCTCAGGGTACCTAACAATATATCTATGAATTGTTGCAAGTGTTGCGATGAAGTGCAGAGGCCCATTGGCATTGTTTTGTACTGGAACAGCCCTACACCATTAACCATGAATGCTAATTTGTGTCTGTCCTGTTTACTAACTGGGATTGTGTAAAATCCTGAAAAAAGGTCTAGTGATGTTATGTATTTTGTGTTCTGTAGTTTGTTCAATATGTCTTCAGTTCTAGGGAGGGGGTATTGAACTCTTGTCAAAGTATTGATTTAGCTTCCGGAAATTTGTAAGGAATTAAATGCCTCCTGACTTTTTTCTAATAATTTTAGATGGCGCAGCATATGCTGAGTCAGGTGCTTCTATAATGTCGGCCCTCTCCATATTTTGTATTTGTTCTACTAATTTGTTACCAACCTTAGGGTTGATTCTGTAAGGCTGCGTAAAAATTGGCTTATCTAGTTTAATTTGGTAGTTTTTGGCCTCTGTTAGCTCTAGCATATTGGTTGCAAACCTGTCTTTGTGTTCTGTTATGACTTTTTATAATTCCTGCTTTTAGTATGAATCTAGGTTTTCATTAATTTTGCTTCTAATGTCCTCGCATGTGTGGTCCTCTATACTCTCAATTTTGTTAGTACAATATTGGATAGTTCCCATATTACCATTTTCTATAACCGATGTGTGTAGCGGGACTTGGATTACTTTATCACTATTATTACTGTTTATGAACATAATATTGTGTTTCAAAAACGGGATTACATCATAGCCTTTAATGAAGTTACTCCTAATATATCTATTTTCAAATTATCAATTACCAAAAATTCTTGTGTGAAGTTATTGCCAGTAATGCTAAACTTTAAGTTAATCTTATACTTATGTGCTTGTATCTCGTTTGTAACACCAACTAGTGAGAATTGTTCTGTTATTGGCAGAAGTTTCTGCGTCGTAATTAACATGCTAGCTATGCAGCTATGACTGCATTCGATGTCTAGCAGAGCATAGTATTCAGTACACTTGGTGTGATGTTCTTACGAGTGCTTGAAAGTTGTGTGTCCTCCTTGTTTTGTTTTGATTGATGACTTAGCGACCTTGCTGACTGCCTTTCATCGTTTTCACCCTGTGTTTTGTTTCTGTATACTTACCGGGATTCGCGGCCGGTATCGTGTTCTGAATGGATATGTAGCTTGCGCAGCCTTAACCCGAACTTATTTTGAAACCTACATAATCTTGCAGCGATGTTGGTGTTAAATTCTATTTGCTGTTGCGGAAATAGGTCGCAGTCTTTAGTGTGATTTCCTGTATACATACACAGGGCACAAGTTGCCTGGCTCTCATTCCGCGGTCCTATTATGTTTCCACTTCTACTGTGTTGAGGAGTGACGTCACATGACCTTGCGGTGACCTGGTTTCCGGCCTTCCCACGCTCGTGTGTTTGGCTGTCCTTGACAGTTTCTTGCTGCGCTAAACTTTTTGCTTGCCTGACCTGTGACTTAATGTGGTTTTGAAAGCTATTTCCCTTGTTTTCTGTTTTCTTGATTGCCTTGTTACTGGGGCATGTTTTTGTAAAGAAAATGTTGGAGGTTGGTTCGTGTAATATGGGTTGTGCATATTTAGCGCTATCTGTCTGTTGGTAGGGCATGCATGACCTGCAACGGTTATCTTGTATTGCATTAAATTTTGCAATGTCTGCTTAAGTTCTCTAGAGTGTGTATTTGGAAAATATGGCTCTACACACATTTTGTACTTTTGTGTCTTTGGGGCTGCACAATTTTTGCTTTCAAAGCGCCTACTGTTTCCATGGCAGCTATATGCACCGCTGTAATTATGTCTGTTCTGTTCCCCCCTTGGGTAGTGCATCTTTATCTGTATGAGTGTAATCCTGTGCTTGTAATGTGTCTGTGTGGGACTTGTCCTGTATTGCCATGTTTTGGTGTAATTTTGCCCTTGATTTGCAGTATGTCTATCTGGTATCTTGTTGTTTAATTCTAGTGTTATTTTGGCTAACTGTTCCTTTTGTGTCGCAATTTCCTCCTGGAGTTTTGTTTTTTCTAAGTCTTGGGCATCAGTTTCCTTTGCTTGTTTACATCGTACTATTCCTGTTTCAATGGTTTTTATGTTTTGTGTCAGTTGCTCGAGTGTGTCATTCTGTAAGGATATTAATTTTTCGGCAACTGTTGGCAACAACAATTTCCAAATGACTCTGACAAGCTGGGCCTCTGGCAAGTGTGGATCACCTTTGTTTTTGTAGAAATTAGGTCTTCTAAATGAACCTGACAACTTTAGTTTTCTTTTTTTTTTAGTGTGGAGCAGTTTTCTTTACCTGTCAGTGTTGTCAATTGGTGTAAATGTTGTTCTGAGTTTATTTTCAGTGTGTTGTCATGTTATGTCCTGACTATTTCTGTAGTAAACATTCTCATGTACTCTTTTGGCCGTGCCTTGTAAATAAAATTTCAGGTGTCCATGTTTATCTAGTTCCGTCCATCCATTAATGTCATTGGCTATGTTATATATGTCTAAGAAGTCTTCCACATTTTCATTCAACTCACCTGCAAGTGTGGGAATGTGTTCTGGTTGTTTTAACATAATCTGAATCGGTTGAGCTGCGTTTGGTCTGTCTTGGGTGTCTGTGTTCTGCAGATTTACATTCTGATACGTATGTGCTGGACTGCTGCTCTGGTGTTGCGGGGATAGTGACTGAAAATGTGTCGCTTACTTGCAAGTTGTGTAGCGACCGTGTTCTGAGGTAACCCTCGCTTTCCTCAGTTGTGCGTGTTTGGTTGTTGATTGTAGTGTGTAAGGTGTTATCTGTGTTGTCATGAAATGAGTAATCTAATCCCTTAATCTGCTGTGATGTGATGGTCTCATTATTTATTTTGGTTTGGTCTTCTAATTTTTGTTCTAATGCCCGCTCTGCGTCAGTTAAATCCAATGTGACTGTTTTTGATATTTTCTTGGCCAATGATGCGATTGACTTGCCTTTGATGCTCATGGCTGTTTTGTTATTCATGTAGTGTATTGTGGGGTTTAAATGTTGTGTGACATAGGGTGTTCAATGTGTGAAACAATATGATTTTGTTTAGCCAGCAATATATTGCATTAAAAGCCACACACTAATTAATTCTACTACAACAATGCAAAATTGTTAGATGCAATTGGATCTGAAGAGCGGTTTCAGCATGCATTAATCTTACAAGCTAAATGCTTCTACAAGAGTGCGTGAGTGGGGCCTTGGTGGAATTCTGTCCCGGAGCGATTCTCCGGCATTTCTGGCTACACAAGGTTGCCTGCGCACGAAGTTCACTGTTGGCGAACGTATTGTTTACTACGGCTTACACATGCAGAGCCTCTGCTGTAGGGTGAGGCTGCTTTTAACCTGTTTGCTGATCTCTCGGTTTAGCAAGGTAGTAATCTTTTGCGTTTTATTTAGTGCAAAACTATTCATTTACAATTGTGTTGAGCCTTTAATACAATGCCTGCAATTCTGTACTGGTTGCACGTTTCATTAATTATAACTGCTCTAATCTTATTGTATTGCTTGCTGCTGGGGTTGGGGAAGGCTGGTGCCTTTACCAGTGTTATGTTCCCTTAAGGGGAGCACACATAAACTTAAAGGTCAAAGGGTGTGTTATAGTCAGTGAAGCTCAAGAGTTAAAACATAGCTACTTCTTTACTAAGACAGAATGAATTACAAGTCAAGATACAGCAAATAGTAGTTATGTTACGTTTAAGTCTTTTCTACAGCAATACAACGATCACAATACTTATAACTCTTTTATACAGCAATGCAGTAAATACGTTACGTTACTCTCTCAACTTCTTGCAAGCTTGAGTTATGCTAATTGAAATAGATAAAGCTCAGAAATATACCAACCATTATGACTCTAATTAAAGTCTCAACTTTGACTTGACACGTTAACTTGAGGAGCCCCATTTCACACTAAAGTGAAGTCACTCACCACTGGGAAGATTGCAGCTCTTGACCGGACGAAGGCTCGGAGCACTGCGCAGTCTTTGTCGTGGATCCAGCCGGCGTTGCTGCAACATGGCGACGTCTCTTCCCTGACCTTGTGATGCCACTCTTTATATATTGGCCCCGCTGACTTCCTTTCGCATGCCAGCCCTCCGTGTTTAATGTTACTTAACCAAACACCGCATGTTGCCCTTAATTCCTCGTTCTGGTACCTGAGGTCGCTCTCCTCGGCGTTGATCTGTTGTGCCCGCAATAATTAGCACAAATGCACAACAGGGCTCATACACACATATGTAACAAATAGGTTCCTCTAAATCAAATGATAAAGTAGTCACAACAACAAAATTGCAAGTACTTAGGCCCTTATAAATCAAATACCTATGACAAACTCTGACAATTATAATAATCAGTATACAGACACTTTAAGTGGGAAAAGCATTTAGACTTCTACTGTACATACACAAGAGTATGAAACAAAATAAATGAAAAAAATAATAATGGAAGAGTTATGAGTTGAAACCAAAATCATTCACACTAAAATTCATTCAACCATATTTTCAGAATGCTCTATTTTATGGCTCATGGTGGCGTAACAGCAAGCACTGAACCAACTTATTTTTTAACAGATGGTAAGAATCCTCATCTTGTATGTTCTGGCCCTGGCCATTCCAGTTCTGAGCTGCTGAAACGCTAAAAGTGTTTGGAAAATAATTTGTTAGTGGAACGAGATTAACAGTTTACTGTCTGATTTTGAGCGAGTAGAAAAGTCATGAGTGCATGAGAGGTAGCTAAAACAATTTCGTAAATATACAGGAGTATCAGCATGAAGGATTTTATTTAGGAACAATAAGGAGTGCTGTTTCCTTCTGTTACGTAAGTTTAACTAGTGCAGTTTATCATACCACACACTGAGGTGGTCTGGATTTAAGGTTAAATACAAAATGTGCATGTGTTTAAAACCTCTGGAATTGCTTGTTAAGGTGATCTGTAAAGTCATTGTACCATTAATAACTTTTGTGTTACAAAACAGGGCATTTAAAAAATATGTTCAATTACAAAAATATTGAGTTCCTCACTGAGAAAAAATTCCTGTAACTGACTTTTCTATATTATCTTAATTTTCTCCAAGATCTCTCTATTACACTCCCAAACACCCCACCAACACGGAAAATTTATACATGCTATCCCAAGCAATAATTAAGCTATTTAAATGTAATTTGTTTAAAAAATTATATATGTTATGATATATATTCATTAAAGTAATTAAAAATTTAAAAATAAAAAGTTTCACTTTGGTATATATTACATAACATTTTCCATAGTACATTAGTACACATTGTAATATATTTCAGAAGAAATATTAAACTATTTGAAAACTACTTAGATGTAAATGCTTCATTTGACACTGTTTCACTATTCCTGCTAATTCACAACTTGAGACTGCCAAAAATCACAACTGTCACAAAAAAACGGGATCCAGGCACATCTCTTTAGCATTTTCAGGTGTGACGGTGTGGTCTCCATCACTGGTATTTCAGTGTATATTTCTTGTTATGAGCTGGTGTGTGTTCAGCCTTCTGCACCTTGTAATGTCTGAACTCTGTTTTCGCGTCTACCTGCTGTTCGGTGGTGAATGTGGGTGGTGGGCAGAATCTTCTAGGGGTTTTGAACGTTGCCTCTTTGCTATTGGCAGACTATTTTGTGAATTTGATATGTTTGCTGGTATAGAGAGTGGTGGCATCATAAAGAGTGTGCTGCCGATGTTCTCAGGAGTGGGGGTGTAGCTAAGTGGTGATATTTGGCACGTATATATATGGGTGCTGGTGCGGGTTTCGGGGGATGTCGCCGGCTGATGGCCAGGCTCGAAAGCAAGATTGTTCTGCTTAGAGTAGGAGAATGTTGCCAGGTGATAGCCGGGCTTAAAAGCGAGGTGGTTTCGCTTAGAGCGAGGAAGGTTGCAGCACCAGGAAGCTGTGTTCATGTCTGCACAGGCAATGTGAGATAGCAAGTATGCCTGTGTGGTGCAGGCCACCCCTACTTCTCACCACTTGGTCAGTTCATCCATACTGCGCGGCACAATGTAAGGGAGGCAACCGCGAGCCAGCAAGTTCCATGACCCCGGCAAAGAACTGCCAACTGCACAATGGCTTCTCGTCACCTTCCTCACCGCAACGATCACGGGTTGATGAACTGGCACACATTCAATGGAATCGTCAAATGCTTGTGTCTGAAATGTGTGCACCCGCTATCCAACCCGATGGCTTTTATTCTGCTACAACCACAAACGAGCATCTGCCAGTGTGATGATTCTGCAGTCACTTGTAAGCTGTGTGAAGACATAGAGAGAGTGAACAGGGAACTGTGTGCGAGTGCATTAGCACGTACCACTGTGGCCTGAATTGCGGACTTGTGTAGCTGCTGAGTTAAACCTCGACGTGTCTGGTGTACTATTGACCCTATTTTTGACGTGGCAGTGTGCAAGTTTTCTGTGGGCTATAACATTGTACCTGAACCAACTCATTTTTAATGAACCCTTCAAAAATGTAGTAACATGAGTTGGTGTAACAGAATTGGTCAGGCCACTCTTGCGTTCACTGAGTGTATGCGAGTGTACCATGACAAGTGTGTCCCTGCAGGAACATACCGCTGTGAACTCAAAAAAAATTTTTATCAGCGCATTATGTCAGCCAGTACATATACACCAACATGACACATTCTCAGGAATGTAAAACCTCCTCTTATGATGCTGCTAACCTAAACTGACCAGAACTATGTCATCAGAACATCTACGGAAGGGGAAATTCCAAACTGACTTGTTGTGACAGATGAGGAACGCGAGCTCACCATAAGTGTATCACCGAGAACGAGTCGTGTGATCCAGAGAGGGAGCAATTTCTGTGCGGTGTATACAGCAACTTAGCTTGCCATAGTTGCGCAGAGAACCTGATTTGTCGATGGCTGCCGTAAACGCTGCCGACTGGAGCAGCATTTGGAAGACATCAGTAGTAAGGCAGAGTAAGTTTTGGGACAGGTATTATGCATCAGAAGGTATGAGGAATTGTGCATCATGACATCATAGGCCTTCCAGGCCGGCGGCCTTGGATTGCCATGTTATTGACAAAATGGCCTGTTTCACCCCAAAAATTACTTTTGAAATCAATTGTTTTACCAAAGAAATAACTTTTTTTACCAAACAATTTCCAAAAAACATGGGAAAAATGAGGAAAGCGGATTCAAATCTCCTCGAAGCAAGAGCCGAAATGTCCTCAGATGAGCAATAGGATTAGAGGCTCTTAGGGGAATTAGTCAGTTAATCCTCAGAGCATTAGAGGAAGATTTGAGAGCCAGGTCTAGCAGAATGGGGAGGATCAACGGACATGGCCCCCGACAGTGTTCCTGCAACTGCCACGTCCACACCCCCTATCTACCGCTTCCCCACATCAAACCCCTCTTCACACTCAACTCACTTCCCCTCCCCATTACCCCTGGAAATTATAAAAATCACAAAAAATAAAGAAACTTCTAAAAATCAAGGGACATTTAATGTTACCCGACCCCTCGCACACCCCAATTTCCTCATTTCACCTCTCCCTCACCCCATAGCAATTATTATTAAAAATTGAGAAAAATTGAAAAAAAAAAATTTTAAATCGAAGAACATATAATCCTAACCTCACACTGACCCCACCACTCTAAAACACCCTCCTTCCCCACTCTTCACCATTATTAGTAAAAAAATCAAGAAAAAATGCCAAAAATGGAAAAATTGATTCTAAAAATCAAAGAACATATAATATTATCTCGCCCTTTCTTTCCATTCACCCTACATCCCTAACCAACAACCTCACCCCTCACCATCACACACATCATAAAAGTTAGTGAATAATCGCAAAAAATTGCAAAGATTAATTCAAAAAATCGTGGAATTTATAATGTTACTTCATCCTTCTGCTCACCTCACCCCTTACTACACCACCACCACCTGTCACTATCACCCTCCCAATCATGAAAAATGAAAAAAAAATTTGAAAACCGAAAATATTTTAAAAAATTGATGCAAAAATTACATTATTGATGACTCCGACCACCATATTGGTTGTTGACGATCTTGTCATGGACCTAAATGTCCTTGAACCTGAAAAATTGTGACAAGATTTTAAACAATTGAAATAAACTCATAAAAATTTAATAACATATTACATCACTAACTCCGACACACACAATATATGCTAGTAACCTTGACCTTGAACCCAATAGTCTTGACAACAAAAAAATTGAGAAAAAACTAAAAAAATTTGAATAAAATATTAAAAATCATCTAACAAAATACTTTACTAAGTGCCCCCCATGTTGGATGGTGGTGACCTTAACCTTGACCTTAATGCGTGAATAAAATATTAAAAATCATCTAACATAATGTTTTACTGACTACACTCCCCATGTTGGATGGTGGTGACCTTAACATTGACCTTAATGACTTTGAACTATAAAAATTGTGAGAATAGTTTGAAAAAATCGAAAGAAACATATAAAATATGACATACATATTACTTCACTATCTCCGAACCTCATGTTAAATGCTTGCAACCTAAACCTTAACCCTAATAACTTTGAACTCAAAAAATCAGAAAAAATTTGCGAAAAAACTAAAAAAAAAAATATAAAAAAATGTTGAGGAAAAAATTACATATATAAAGCAAACAACCATGCTGGATGTGTGTGACACTGAGGGTTTGATTCTTCTAAAGATGACAGAGCACAGCTACTCCCTGATACAACAATCAGCAGCAGAATGAACCCCCACCTCTATATTTCATTGGATATATAGCCAACAAATCTTATGACCCCCTCCTCCGAATTATTAACATAATGTAACACATATGCACTCTCTCCCCATCACCACCAACAAACCTCTCATCACTCCACTTATTTTGCCATTCACTTACCATAGCTCAGCCGCCATCAGCATCCACGCATGCCACTAACCCCCCTCCCCTCAACAACCCCTCCAATAACTCACCATAGCTTGCCCCCTCATTATCTACCCTCCCCATCAACCAACCAACCACATCAATATCCACCCCATTTCTGTCCAATGCTCAATTGGTTCCTGAAGATACTGACTCCACCCAAGACTGGCTCCTGCCAAGACAAATTCCTGCAAAATGGCTAGAACAGCAGACAAGACCAACCTACCATACCACTCACATATATCAACAGTCAATGATGACCAATTTTGAAAACATCGCCTAATACGAATATCATTGCTAACCTCTTTGCACAAATTATCCTAAAACGTTGCCAAATCTTCACAAATCTTAGTGAAATCATAGTAAAATCTTCTAAATTCTTCCCAAAATCTTTGTATAGCTTCACAAATCATATAAACTACAATTAATCATACCAAAGGACCATACCAGATACCCACACCAACTGTCCGACCAGACCAACCAACCTTACAGACTTGACCATACGAACCATCCATACCAGCCTCCCCCATGGACCAACCATATCAGCCAATCATATGAACGAACCATACAGACTGACCATCCATACCAGCTCATCATATGAATTAACAATACCATCCAACTATATGAATGAACCATACCAGCTGGCCATATGAATCGAACATATGAATCATCCACACCAAAAACCCATTCCATCCAACCAGACCAACAACTCATCAAGACCAACTGGGGATACCAATGAGCAAGACCAACCATACAAACCGATTGTACCAGCCAGCTATATGATCCGGCCATGTCACCCAACCATATGACTGGACCATACGAACCACCCATACAGACCAACCATACAAACTATCATTACCAGTCGTTCACTTGAAACAATCGTACCAAACGTTGATATTGTAGGACTCGCTATGTCCTGCAAAACCAGGACGATGCGAGAAGTGCCATATAACCAAGAAAACCACAACAAGTAAACAAACTTTGAGAACAGTTTAGGTACCCAGTATTTCTAGGAAATAGACATATGCATACTGTATGGGAAAATCTTTGTATAGTTTTAAAATTTAAAACACGTTACAAAACTCATGCAAGTACCAAAATACAAAACACAACTTCCAATTTACTGACTAGAATTTTACATATTGCTACATTTAAAATCATGTATCCTGACTCCATAACATATTTTTTGCATTAAAACTCTAAAATGAGTATATTTTGGCTATGCAGGAAGTAACCCTTTTAAAGTTTTAAATACTTAAATAATTCTCGTAAGTGTGAAAAATGACAAATTTGAATACTAAAACAGTCTTTAATATTCATCATGACACAGCATGAAAATTTAACTTGACATTCATTCAAATGCATTTGTACTTTACACAACATGTGTTCTTTAAAAAATCATAATATTTCTCTCTGTTTTCCCTTTCATTGTAACCTTTTTCAGTATTCCCTATACTTAACAATATCTTACATGAAAATGTTTCTTTTTTCTAAAGCATTACAAAACTAGGAAATACAGAATTTTACTTTTTTTGATGCAACTAGGTAACATCGGTTACCTGAAAATGCAAAGGCAGAGGCCAAAACATTTTTTTACTAACAGCCTTTTCTCACTAGACTTTTAAAGTTCATAACCATCCCAAATCATGTCGAGGCCTACCAGATAAAATTTCTACTGCCTATATGCACAAGCAAGAAAGTTCATTTCTACATTTAACTAGCCTTATAGGCCCTACAAATATGTTAAGGATTTTACTTAACTTTTACCATGTCGGAATCCCAGCAGTTGAGTCTCTGAAGAACAGTCAGCTGCGAGGTTAATTTGTAGTACATTTTGGGCTGGGGAAACACACCTCTACATTAGGGACAAACAGTCAATTTTTTGTTTTGACCAATGATGAGCCTCTGCACCTTCCAGAAGTCGTTAATATCCCAGAAGTAAGGTCCTTGTGGTGCAAACTATAACGCGCATTACAGGCTGGTACACACCCCTACCGTTACACTAGTGCCCAAGGTGGCAAGTCAATGAACCATGTTTTCCGGGCCACTCAGATTAACAGCTGCTTTACAGCATGATGGTCTGCCATGGCTCGGGCACCGATGAATAACATGAAAACGTATATTTTTCCTCATGTTCATCACAGTTCCAGACAAGGTAAAAAGGTCTACATTTATTACATACCACAGTAGCACAAGAGTCTTTTGCGTATTTCCAATTCTAGAAAAAAATGTTTGCAGGAAATAACATCGTGCAGTGTATGTAAGGCCAGCCGGTGATCAAGCTAGCACAGGGGATGTCGGTTGTAGCACTGCTCACTGTCAAGTTGGGGGCATAGTTGGTAATTTTCCCCAGTACATGATACTCACAGTCTCAATATTAACCTTTCATAATAGCTAGGCATACAAACCATCGATACTAGGTATTCATGAGAACCAACTATATGAGCCAGCCATGCAAGCCATTAATACCTGCTTAAAATATGAAACAGCCATGCCAGTCAACCATACCTCCAAAATATTCAAATCACCCACACCAATCTACCATTCCAGCCGACCAGTCTAACAACCATCAAGATCAGCCAACCATAACTATCGTTTATGCCAACCAGCCATCCATACTGACCATCCATACTAGCCAACAACTGGCTGCACCCAAGAGTTACCCCAATCAAGAATGGTTCCTGACAATACCAATTCCTGCCAAACTGACTAGAAAATGGACCAAACCTTCCATCTGTACCAATAGTCGATGACAGCCAATCTCCTAGTAAACTCTTCGCACAAAATCTTCGCAAATCTTAGCCAAATCGTAGCAAAATCTTAGCAGAATCTTCACAAAACTTGCAAAAATTCACATAATTTTGCCAAAATATATACTTTACAACTAACCATACAAAAGGGCCATACAGGTGACCAGACCAACTGACCAACCAGACTAACCAACAATACAGCTTGTCTAATATTAGTCACCCATACCATATGACTTTACCATCCACCATCCATCTATCCATCCATCCATACATCCATCCATCCATCCATCCACCCACATCACAAATCATACTGGTCAGTGACTGGCCCTACCCAAGACTGGCTTCTACTGAGACAATCACTTTCCAAACTGACTAGAACGCTGTACAAAATCTTCACAAATCTTAGGGAATCCTTGCAAATCTTCTCGAAATTTTTGCAAAACCTTTGCCAATCTTTGCAAAAACTTAGCAAATATCTGCAAAATAAACTTTGGACAAACTTTACAAATCATGTCGCCCAGAAATGACCATATCGAAGGACCATACCAGCCAATTATATTGGCAAACAACTGACTCCACCCAAGGTTGACACCACTTAAGACATACTCTTGCTGAGACCAACTCCTGCCAAACTATCTAGAACAATGAAAGAGACCAACTAGCAACACCAGCAGACTGTACCAATCACCCTTGTCAACAGTCAATTACATCCAATTTCGAAACATGTCACATGATACCTATTCTCATTCCTAACGTCTTCACGCAAAAGTTCGCAAAACTTCGTGAAATGTCGCAAAAACTTCACAAAAAATCCATAAATTCCACCCACCACGATCATGGAGCAAATCGAGAAGTGAGTATAGGTAATTATAATAAGTGCTTCGCGATTCATGTCATGAACAAATACGTGAGCTATGTAACATCACTCAATGTATGATGCTAGCAACGTCATGAAGAAATATGTGGCGAAGCTCAGTTGGCCGATGTGTGAATAAATTCTCCTTCAGAAAAAAATCATGAGACCTCGTGAGTTGTGGCGTGTGTACCATAAGTAGAGAATATAATATTCAAATTTCATAAGAAATTTATTAAACCATCAATCATCACAAGTGCTTTTCTGGGATTCATAAAAAATAGTTAAAACACACTCCAGAGCAGACGTTGGCACTCACATAAGGAGCCGTACAATGCCACGAAAGCACTAAAATGATAAAAAGTTTCCATACTCCACAATCTAAGTTAAATGCAAATAATTAACAGGAACATACAACATCATCAATACCTTTACTGAAAATACTATTATAAAGTTTCACAGCCGTCTCCGCCGGGCACCGTCTTGCGGCTTTTCATAGCCGACGGAGCTAAAATATAATAAAACACATTAAAAATAATTAATTAAAATACAATATTCCCCAGAAATATTTTGTACTGAGGGAAGTAATAGGTGGGCTACTCTTAGCTGGCATTACCAAGAGAAGTCAGTGCGGTAACCATCAAATGCGCCATCAATTTTCCTGGGGAAATTAACCCAGCAAATAATCAATCCCAAAATATAAAACTTTTAGCCAGCTAAAAACTGTACTAAAACTGTGTGCCATTTAACTGATATCACACTTGACACACTTGAAGAAGCTAAAACTTGAAACCTCCAAACATATTATCATTAAGCATGCGGCACTTCAAGGGTAGAATCTGATCAATTAAAGCAACTATAGATCACTCGACAACCCACCTGTTAATTAGAATTAACCCTCATCGAATATTGTAGGTGTTAGTTACACCTTAGCTGAAAACTACCATGATGCACCATGATATAACAATTACCCATAGCCTGGGATCAGAGCAGAAATATTCAGTAACAGGCCTCGGTGCTGGTCTAGGAAGAAGTACCAGAAGGCACACAAAGCACTTCTGCTCTCCACTCGGGATTAAACTTCAACCAATCACAGGACAGCACAACTGTGTATGTTCAGAGGGAGGGAAATACTAAGAGATGGGCTGGAAACAGGAGAGGCAAGGTGCCCAAGGAGGTGGTGAGGCTGGAGCAACCAGTCTTTATTATTCGCAGCGCTCTCTAAGCGGTGCAGAGTGAAGATGGTGGCGACACTGAGAATTTGGAGTGTGTATGGTGCTGATTGTGATGCAAACTGTGATGCATGCTGTTGAGAGCTACAGTTTCCAGATTCATTCACACTAAACTAGAGCCTTGCTATGCATTCATGGCCTGGTGAAAGCCATCATATATTTTAAATGCAAGACATTCAGTTACTCTGAAAAAAATCCCACGTTACCTGTTTGCATGGGATGGTAATTTCCATTTTTTAAATTGAGTCTAAACAGTTTCAGGTAATAAACAAATGGTGTCTGAAGTGTAAGAAAGTAAGAGTAGAAAATAAGGAAAATGGAAAAAAAGTGAACATGTAGTATGTAAATCTAAATTATTAAACAATCTTTAAAAAGTCATTTGTGAGGTCATGTATGAAATAATTTTCCTAGAAGAAAAGTAATCATCATATGTAATTTATATTTAATGACAAAGCGATTTTTTGAAGTGGATGCAGGAAGTTAAACAACAATATTGTATGTAAATAATGGATTTAAGTATATATTAAAAGCCATTAATGTTTTTAGAAGTATGCATTTACTATACTCATTAAATACAAAACAATTAAAAAATGTGTAACATCATAGCCATCAAAATTGTCTACTGGACATCATAGCTCGTTTTCGCTCAGTCGATAGACATTAAACTTAAAGATGCCATATTGAAATTAGAAAAAAAAGAAAAGAGTTCTAGTCTCAAAGTAGTTTTTTTCATTTATGTTTTGAATTCAAAACAAGTTACATTTTTCTGGTAATACAGAATCACAAACAGTCAGATCCAGTAGATAAAAATTTACGTAGGCAGGAGGGAAATTAATTCCCTCCTGAAACGCTAATGACCTCCCACGCTGCTGGAAATGGATTTAGTAGAACACAGTCAGTATGCCGAAAGTACTTGAAGTTGAAACACAAACGAAGTTGAGGTTACTGGTGCTACCAACACGAACAAAATTGTCACTCTTGATGTGTGTTCTTCATGGTTTTGTGGTCTTTTTTTCCCGGGCCGTAGGTATGCAGCGCTCACCCCGGCACGTGTCCACCTCCACTCTCGCAAAGTGTCCAAAAAATGTGACCAAATATGGACATTGTGGCCCGAAATCCCTCCCCACGCCATGTCCCACTACGTCACAGCAAAACTTTATTGAACTTCTAGAACATACTCTAAAGAAAATTGTATACAAAGTAGAAAAAAGCTTTTATCTCTAAATGTTGATGCAACCTGAACTATGGCTTCAGAAAAAGCAAACGCACTGCAGATAAGCACATACAAAACATTATACACCTTGCCCAAAAAAAAAAAAAGAAGTAACCAAACATCCTACTTAATTATTATAATAAACTGCATACATTACCCCCCTCGATTTGGGAGAAATTTTGAAGAAAACTTTCGTAAATCAAAACCTATCTTGTATGCTGCTATCCTGTAGACTACTGTGACTCTTGTTTTTCATAAACAATTTAAACTTGCAATTTAATAATCAAACTCAAACATACAAAAATTATGCACTTCATATGTTAAGGAAGAGCATTGAAGACATCTACTCGGATGCTGCAAGAAGATAATACATATCACTTATCCACATTACGATTACATTCAAAAGTTATTTCTCAGTTACGATTGAGTATGTATGCAATATACGTCAATGATGATTATAGGTAGACTGCTCATTACTCAGGTTCGTTGTTGGGAACAACACACAACACTTATGAAGGGGATGCAGGTCTGCCCAAAACTATAAAGAGTTACTGGCTCTCCTATTATGTCAGTGCAAAATTTAACTCAAAGGGCCAAAGGCATGTCCCTACCAAAAAACTCCTCAACATCTTTGGACAAATATTCTTTCAGAATTTTGTAAACCAAAGAAGCCAAAACAATCCAGATATTAAACATTTTTCAAACACAGTATCAGTCTGTTAACTAACCTACAAAATCCTTTAATCTTCTGTGGTATATTTGTTACCAAATTAATAAAGTAAAATCCATTAATAATCAGGTGATATTACTGTCTTACTGCAAACCTCCAACTTGCAACCCACATAAAACTTAAAAATATTTCACATCTTCAACTTACAACATTTCAAAAAACAATACACAAGAGTAACCCTTTTCACTTCCAACATTACACAAGAGAACACAATATTACCGTTAAGTTTGACGCAGACTAAGAGCCAGCCACAGTGAGACCATGACGGCACTCGCTACTCACAATAACACGTGGGTAAGCACGTGGGTGCAGCTCGCTACGAACACAGACTTTCCCAAAAGGGTATAATTTATCTCAGTGTCTTATGTCTTTCTTTTTCAGGGTAAAATATGTTTATTTCAAGAGTCTCATGTCATGTTTACTATTTCAAATTCAAAGTGTGCGCGGCACCGAAGAGAAGGACAGTACTATTGAGGCTAAGATGCCTTTCAACGACATTTGAATAACAACAGAAATTCAGAATTAACAGTCTATCTGTGAAAATGTATTAAAATACTTTTTGTGCCATTTAAATTCAATGTATTAATATTTTACTCTTCATGCATAGTATTTGTGCTTGTGTGAACCCCGTAGGCAGCCATATTAGGTCCGCATGACCCCTGCCTCTGGGCAGTCGTTCTAAGAGAGCTTGCAAAGTAAGATGCTGTCACGTATGCACTTCATACTTTTGCACTGATGTAGATTTCTGTAGTTCGATTTTAGTATACAGGTTAACCTTTGCTTTGCATACATTTTGCCAGACATCCCCAGCATAATGCTATCCACTTAACTTATTATTTTGCAGCTGTTGTGGCTTTTTGAACTTAAACGAGATGAATGGAGAAGATGTCAGAGAGGCCACGTGGCCCGCGCAACTAGTGTATCAGATGCCATCTGCCCATGTTTAGGGGTTTTTGTAGTTATTTCTGCTTAATTGTGGCAAACTATATTAAGGGTAACATTTGTGTAAAATTATTTTGAGGGTTTTCTCCTATCTAATTGTTTTACGGCCACATCACCCACGACCACATGGTTAGCTACCACCGAGCCCGTTTCTGTGCCATCACCGTGTTTAGAGGTCTAATACTTGTTCCATCTTGTGTGCCTTATTGTATCTCAGGGTAATGTGTATTAATTTCATTCAGGGTTCATGTATGTTTCACGTTTGATGCTTTTGTTCATGACTACGTGGTCAATTCATATGTTTGTATTTTCCCGCCATCTGGCATGTTACAAGCTTTTGAATGCTTGTTTATTGAAAGGTACATTTTATTAAATGCAGTTATCATTTTGGCCAGTCAATATTGGCCAAATTTAATGTAAAAGCATGCATTCTACGCCCGCACACGTGGTCCGCTAAGAATGTCACCAGTGGCATCCACGCCATCTAAGACTACTTTCACAGATCTGTGTGTTTATTGTGCCTGTTCATATTGTGCCCCATGTTCATCAAGTGATATTTATGTAATTTTTGTACGGCGTCACAATTTTTGTCCTAATCCACTATGTGTATTGACAGTCACCACACAATACATGGTTCGGGGACGAGTTCCGACAAGCAGGCGTTAGTGGCAAAGATAAGCGCATATGTTTGTGTTCATGTTCGTACTCCGTGTCCTGTCTCTGGGAAAAACCTATAATCCATCATAGCAGCTGTAGGTCCCTAGCCTTGTGGAGACTGTGTTATCAGACACTGTGGAAAATCATCATCTAGGAGTGCACAAGTTAAGTAATGTGCTGGGGGAATCACCCATGAGATGACTAGTATGCACAGGTAAGACAAACACATAGAACCCACAGCATCCTTGATATCCCTGAGTCTCAAAGCACGGTGTGTAGGAACTACCGCTGGTGCCCATCAACCACAGGTAAATAGTATCGCAATTGTCTCCATGTCTCACCCGACTGCATCAATTGTTGTTCCCAAGTGGGGCCACTGTGTTCATCTGTGTTGGTACAACCACGTCACCCATGAAAAAATGGTGACCATGCCAGAACAACTGTGAGAAGACATCAAGCTTACAGCGCCGGCACCCGTAATGCCGACGATGCCTGCGGCAACCACGAATGCTAGATATTGGGACATGCCGATCGATCGATGTGCACACTGTGGAAAACTAAAACAAGTACATTTACTGGACTACAATCTCTGGGAAGAAGCATTATGTCAGTATGCGCTCAACATAATGCTATCGCCGTCAGAGTAATGCCTGTGCACTCGCACCGGATGTGACAGAGCAGGTACACAATGGACAACATGTCCACAGTGCTGACACACTGTACACCTAAGATACATAGGGCCAGAGGATTACACGACCTGCCACGATGGGATCTTCAATTGTACCCAGTGCCGAACCATTGACGATGTTGAGAACGTCCCCGCCGGCAACACCGCATAGTAAACAAACACCAACACCTGTTGTAGTGACGTATACGCAACAAGGCTTGACCAGGCCAGACAGAACTGTTTTGTTACTTAATTTTGCGGACCCGACTCCGAAGACCCAGGCACGTTTTTGGCCGTATGTGAGGAGAAATTGCACACACATAGGGTGCACCGAGAGGACTGGACAGAAGTACCCACCAACCGCGTTAGAGGCACCACGGTCGCGTGGTGGAATCTCGTCCACGAGTATAGAGTCACGTGGGAGGAATTCTGTGAGAGACTGTTAAGCTGGTTTGATACCGATGGTGACGCTATTCAGGCCCAAATTCGGCTATACCACGAACAGCAGCGGAAACATCTGGGGATTGAAGAGTTCATACAGGGCAAAGTAGGGTTTTATAAAAGACTGAACCCATGAAAGCCTACCAATGGCGTACTGGAGATTGTTATTGTTGTCTTGTCAACACCGGACATTTGGCCTTATTTGCGTCAAGTTACCAGACGTAGTGTAGAACAATTCACACGAGAAGCTTGTTTGTATGAGAGGGATGTACATGTGGGACAGGAATATCAATCACCGGTGCGGTACCTTGGAACAACAAACCCCATACCCCCACAATCCTTGTTGACGTCACGCGACCACCAACTCCGTTTCAGGCCAGTGCGGACTTCACTTGGACAATGGCCAAACTACCGCCTCAACACCCTAGGCAACTACTACTAAGGAAATTGGTCGGGAAAGTAGTAAGGCAGGTTGGTGAAACAGCACCTGCACCAATCTCACCGCTGGAGTGGAGAAGTCCGCAGACTGTGGGTGCAAAAGTGTACCAAGTGAGTAACAGTACCGTCCGTGCATTGCGTGTAAACATAGAACTGGAAAGGAAAAATGTGATTGCAGTTGAAGACACTACTGTCAGTCTTAGTTTCTTACATGACGGGTTAATCCAGGCCATTACCACATGAGTACCACTACGTAGATTGCAATTTGTCACCATACACCAACAGGGTTAGTCCACGAATGTTATGCATGTGACAGTAGTAATACAGGACTTACAAACTAAGTGTGACATGTACATTGTGCCGGACTTGTGCAAGGAGATGATCTTGGCACTGCCATCGCTAATTGAAAATCAAGCTGTCGTCGAGCCACACCTCAACAGCGTACACGTGGGGACACGTGGGAGGTGGACGCTATTCGCCACGGGAGCAACACAGATGACCCTGCCGTGCCGCTAGACCAGTTCACCCATGAGGTACCGGAGCAGTACCAAGGGAGGTTACAACAACTGCTGGACCAGTACACCAAGGTGTTCCACACGGAGGGGAAGCTCCGATGTACAGACGTCACAGAACACGCCATTGTCACCACGCATGAGGACCCGGTCTACACCAAACCGATGACCCATTTATTTACTTCTGGAACGTGATAAACCAGCAGGTATGTGAGATGTAGAGTGATAATGTAGCTGAACCAACGCAAAGTCTCTATAATTCAGGATTTACGCTACTCCATAAGAAAGATGGAGGGTGGAGGTTTGGTGTAGAATTTCGTCTGCTCAATAAAATCATAGTAAACATGCACCCACTTGCTATCAACATTAAAGACACCTTGTCAACATTGGGACCCACTACATTATTAACATCCCTGGACTTGAAGTCAGGATATTGGCAAGTTCCCATCCGCCTCCAAGACCGTAAAAAGACCGCTTTTGCCAGGCCTGATAGGAGGAGTTTTCAATTTGTTTCCTTGCCATTTGGGTTAAAAAGTTCTGCGACCTTTCAGAATCTAATGGTAAACGTCTTGGACAAGTATATTGGAGACATTGCGATGGCATATCTCGACAATGTGTTAGTGTGGTCTAATAATTGGGGAGGACACTTACATCATCTAAGCCTTGTGTTTGAAAGACTGGAATGTAAGAAGTTGAAATGTCTGGTTGATAAGTGTAAAGTAGGGATGAGTAGGATGGAGTTCCAAGGACATAATGTCTCAGAGGATGGAAACGAAATGGAAACACAACACTTACAACAAATACAGGACACACCAACACCTAGGTCACGTAAAGAGTTGAGAGATTTTTTGTACTCATTAATTGGTTGCGGGAATTTATTCCAAAGTTCTCTGTCATTACCACACCACTCATATGGACTCCGCAAGCAGAACAAGTGTTTCAAAACATCAAAGTTGCGTTTCTAAACTGTGAACCATTAGCTAGATTCAACCCAGATATTCCAGTTACCATGCAGACAGACGCTAGTCAAGAGGGTATTGGAGTGGTATTCTGTGGTCAACTACCGTAGTGCAAAGTTTGGCAATGCAGAACATAAATATCATGTGAATGAGCAGAAGTGCTTGGCAATTGTGCACATGCTATGCAAATACCAACCGCGTTTGCTAGGCTGCAAATTTACGTTGAAAACGGATAACCACTGTCTGGTTTGGCTGGAGGGCATGCTTAACGGTAAAAGTAAACTCGCCCGCTGGGCACAGTTGTTGCAAGAGTTTGACTTTCAAGAAGAACACGTGGCTGGAGAAGCAAACGAGCTGGCAGATGCGTTGGCAAGAAACCCATGTCCGCAGATAACAAGACGACCCGAGTAGGAGGAGGCACTACCCCCCTGCCGTGCCACTCTGGTAACGGGATTACCGCCACTCATCCTCTAAAACATTGTTGCCAACTGTCACTGAGCTACATCTTTGAATGTCCGTGATGTTTTAAAAAAGGTGCAATTCCCCAGATGCTGCACAGCACCACCAACTTTGCACAGAAAGATTTTCAGAACACTGGCAAGTTGTAACAGGGAAATCCAAGTCCGCCTGCCGGGGAATTGCAGAAAATGGAGGACGTATGTGCCGAAGGAAACACGGGAGTTGGTGTTACAATACAGTCACGATAGTTTGGAACACAGACACCCAGGTTCGTAGCAGACGAGACGTAACATGCAGAAGCATTTTCATTGGCCAGATGTGTAGAGATACCTGCATCAATATGTACAAGATTGCATCACGTGTAACACCAGGAAGCAGCAGAGAACCGACTGCGACACTCCACAACAATCTCGTCAACCCACAGAGCCGTTTAAACCGTTGCTCTCAACATCACGGGCCCTTATCATTGCACCAAGAGTGGGAAATGGTTTCTTATAGTCTTGACTTATTTGTTTACCAGGTAGATGGAGACCTTTCCCATTAGTAATGTTAGAGCACACACCGTTGCGCATATCATGCAGAACGAGTTTTTCCCGCAGTGGGGATTCCCAGAGTACTTGCTTACTGATAACGGCACACAGTTCATAGGGAAAAAGTGGCGGGAGCATTGTACCACCTGGAGCACAGAACACCACACCACGCCAGCCTACTATCCGAGGGCAAACCCAATTGAATGTATAAATCATGATGTGAAAGTGCAGCTGAGGATAAGATTGGGAGAGGACCAAACGCGATGTGCGGAACTTATTCTGGAAATCATGTTTTGCATACATAACAGGGTAAATGCAGCCACAGGGAAAATACCCGTGTAAATGGTTCAAGGCGGCCAGCTACGCACACCGGGAGAACCCAGTGGAAACCTGCCTGTGCCACCCACCGAGATTGCCGCCCACCAAAAACAATTACATGAACAGGTACGGGCCAATCAAGAAAGATACTATGTCACGTGGGTACCGGCTTGCAGGAAACAACCGCCTAAAATAATCCCCAGGTTATATATTTATGTGAGGGAAAATCCACTGTCAGCCGGGACTAAAAATCATTGCGCAGAACTTGCACCCCAATGGACCGGGCCAGTAAGAGTGATGGAGAAATTAGGGCACTGAACTTTTCTTGTGAAGTTGGGACAGAGACGTGTTGCTAAGAGACACAGTGTATCACCCGCGCACCCCTAGGAGAGAAAGGCAAGGAGACACCAGGAAGTCAAACACACCGTAGAGTGCGGCACAGCACAGCGGAAATGTCACGCGGCGACGAAAATAACAGCAGCGTTAAAGTAAACAATAACAGTACAGTAGCTCCATACCAACCCAACGGAAATGATAGCCTTGTTGACACCACACCATTTAGGGGATTCACACCTCCGGAACATTCCACACCATATAGGGGGGATAACCTTAATAGCAATGCCAATGTCAGTGTCATCAGTGAGAGTAGCACACTGGTTAGAGGTTTTTCTGTGCCGGTAGGGTAAAGTATTGTGGAGCAGGCTAGCTTTAGGGGGTTTGATGATACGGTTAGGGATGCGTGTGTGCCGACAAGAGAAAAGTGTGACGTAAATAAATCACCTTGAACCAGGTGAAAAAGAGGTAGCGAGCCACCGCCTAACCCCAACCACATCATTCCAGACAACACCCCACCCCCCTACAAACAACGCAGAGTACCAGAACCTTCGAGACCATGCCCCATCTGTCCTCGACTGGTGGTCCTGGTTCAGGCCCGGGCAGAGCAACGAAGAGCAGAGGTGAACTGCTTACACCATCATGGTCTTCGAAGGAGGGGTAGTTTGACGCCGGCTAAGGGTGAGTCACAGCCCACCCATGATGGCAGTCGCCACTTGGTAAACCTGGTGGTAAACACGTGTCCCAGTACCGTTACAGGCTACGGACTTTCCCAAAATGGGATATAAGTGGTTTCAGTGTCATATGTATTTGTTTTCAAGGGTAAAAATGTTGGTAAAGTGTAACATGTCTTTTAGAATGTTTTGTGTAAAATTGCTATTTGTAATTCAAAGTTTGCAGGGCACCGAAGAGAGAGATAGTAATATTCAGGCCAGAACACCTTCAAAAGACAATTAAATATCAACCAAAAATCATAATTAAATTGCTGTATATAAAACTGCTTAAAATTTCTTTTGGTGCCATTTCAATTTCCAGTGTCAATATTTTCACTCAGCGTGCATAGCACAGCTGCTTGTGTGAATCTTGTAGGCTGCCATGGTAGGTCCGCGTGACCTTTGCTACTGGGCAGTCATTATAGGAGAGCTGGCGAGGTAAAATGCTGTCACGTTCGCACTTCATCTTTTTGCACTGAAGTAGGTTTCAGTAGTTCATTTTAGTATACCGGTTAACTTTTGCCTTGCATACATTTCGCCAGACATCCCCAGCATAATGCTATCTGCTTAACCAATAATTTACAGCCTTTCAGGCTTTTGAATCTAAACAAGATGAGGGAGAGTTGTGTCTGAGAGGCCACGAGGCCCGTGCTACTTGTATATCAGATTCCATCCGGCCATGTTTAGGGCTTTTCAGTGTAATTTCCGTTTAATTGTGATGCACAATATTAAGGGTAGTATGCTTGTATAATTCTTTGAGGGATTTTTGTAATGCTAACATGTTTTAAGGCCACGTGGTCAGATACCACCAAGTCTGTATCCACGTGGACACCGCGTTATGAGGGCTACTTGTTGTTCCATCTTGTGCACCATAATTTATTTAAAGGTTCTATGTAATATTTTCAAAGAGGGTTTGTGTATTTTTATGTGTTTGATGCTTTTTGTTCTTGACCACGCGGTCATCTCAAATGCTGATGTTTTCCCACCAGCATTCATGCTAGGGCTTTTGTACACTAGTTTCTGGCAGAGACAAGTCCAGTCGAAGTGCGCAAGTGTAGTTACATGCTTGGAGAATCACCCCACCGGAACTGGCTGGACACGCTTGAGACGTAATTCATATTCTGGCAGGAGTGTAACTTTGGTAAATAAACATGCCTTCTCAGTGTAAAATGTGAATGTCTCTTTAAACCGTTTGTTACCCAGCCCAATAAAAGGGTTTTTGCATTGCAGTGTTAAGTGTAAAAGTTGTTTTGTAAGTACATATGAGTGAGATGAACACAGAGAACCCACAGCATCACTGAGGTCCATGTGTATCAAAGTGCGGTGTGTAAGAACCACTGCTGGCACCCATGAACCACAGGTAAAGAGTATCACAATCATCTCCATGTCTCACCCGATGGCATTAAATAATATTTCAATTTGATTTATATAACTTTAATTGTCTTGCTGATTGTACATGAGTTTGCAATTTTTGTTGCATGTTTTACCGCAGCTTTTGTAAATTATGATCATTGGCCTAGTACAAATTTATTGTTTAGACCTTTCTTCAAGGTGCACCTAATGATATTTATTTACTCAGTTCAAAATTCTGAGCTACCAAGCTGTAAGGTAGCGCTACTAAATTCTTATAAAATAATTATTTTGCATATCAAGAGTAACCTAAATATTGCTTCTCAAAATGGCAGCATGCAAGTACACAAGAAGTAGATATACATACTCAAATACTTGTATACATGCATACTTCACTTACAATTTGGACAGCACTCGTGATGTCACTTCCGGAGACAGTACGTACAAATATGCATTTCAGGCGAATTCAGACACAGCTTGTAACAGGTTACTGTCCTGTTCTCTCGTTGAAGTTCTTATTAAACACCAACAAACTAGCTCAGCGTGGGTTGGAGACTTTGACTACATTATAGTGAAAGTTTGTTGATACCAGGATTGCCAAAAAATAAAAGAAGAATTTTAATGTTTACTGGAGATTTATTGACGTGTTGGCAAAACAAACTAATAATATTCGCAGCTGACGAACATACAAAAAAAACAAGACAGAATGGCAGCCTTCATAAAACAAAACTTTTCACTTCAAGAGTTACGAAGACGAGAGAGAATCGTTACTTTTCTCTCCCGGCGCCCTATTGACTCCTCGCACAGACGGAAAATAAATTTAAGAGATATTTGAACTGAAATGACCTAAATTCAAAAGAAGGTTAAAGTTGCAGGTGCTGGTCAGTGCGAGTAACGTGATCACTTGTTGCAGGCTGTCCGACTGACAGCTGACAAACGATCATGCTGCGACAAACTGTTGTGATACCTGAGAAAGGTCATGATACCCTATATATTGGTCGAAAGTTTCCTCATTGAAAACATATTGTTTTCGAGCAGTCTGTCACTTCAGTTAAAGGTGACCTCTGTTATTTTCCTCGTTTCATCATGTCATGCTGTGCGGTGGCATTGTTTTTAGTTTACTAACCAAGTGAAAAGGAAAAGAAAAGATGCGCTATCGTCCTATGATGTCTGTTACTACTAATGAAATGTGGAAAGAAAAATAATAAATTTGGAAAAACGAAAATATCTGAAATACAAACAAGATGTCATTGCCACAACCTTTCAAATATTACATGAATTACTATCCTTGACTGAAATATAGACAATTAAAATACTTCCCAAATATGCTAATAATATATATCTAGCTGCAATGCTACAAGCCTACAGCAGATTATAGTTTTTTTTTTGTGGGCATGACTGTTAGTGTAACGTAAACAAAAATATAATAGTGTTTCAAATTAGGCCTTTTATATCATACATGTTCATACATAATTTTTTCAGGTCTTAATTTTTATTGACAAATTTCTGGCGGTACTGTTTTCTCAAAAATCTTGTAGGAGCATACAATAGACAAGCCATGTAATATGTATTATGATTAAGCTTATTAAACAAATAGATTGCCATGTTAAGGAAATGGAAAAAAATTATGATACCCAATTTACAACATTAATGGAAATATATTTATAATTCTACCATTCTTAGCATAGTAAAGTGTTTTTTCTGTCTTACAAATTAATGGGTGATACCCACCTTCTTTTTACAAGAACTTTAAATTTATATATAATGTATATAATATTATATATGTATATGTCAGAATATTCCCAGACGAGGTAAAATGAGAAAATAATGGGAGGAAAACATATTTTCCCCTTGAAAACAAATTTTTTGGTCATATTTAAGTCATCAGAAATATCCCTGGCTAAAAATAAGATGAAATTATTGTGTAGCTGTAAATGTAATAGCTTATCAACATTCTTTATAAAAATAGGTACTTTATACAGTACTTTTGTGGGTGGGAAAGATGCCTTAAAATCACACTTTGTTTCCAGGTGGCTCGGAAAAATTTGATGTACTTCTTTGAATGTGACCAATCATTTTTTGAGGTAATTTCATTAAAAAGACCTCACTACAAAGAAGGATTGATGATGGCTATAAAGGTAAGAATAAAATAATTGGATCTAGAATGCTTCAATTGAATAACATGATTTAATTGCCTGTAGCAATATTGAAAGTCAGACTTTTATATATATTTGTATGTGTGTGTGTGTGTGTGTGTGTGTGTGTGTGTGTGTGTGTGTGTGTGTCTGTGTGTGTAATGTGCAACTTTTTTATTTGACCTCTGTACTGGTGTCTGAATGTAAAAATTTTACTAATTTGACTAAATTTACTATATTTTACTACATTTTACTAACATTTACATTTTGAATTAAATTTAGTATCGTATGAAGAAAAATATTAATTTACCGAAGTAACCTAACTTAGGCTAAATCTGTCAATGTATGATAATCTTAAAAAGAAAAAGTACAGTTATAAGATAGACATAGACTTATAATTATCTCCTTTACCTATGAAAACTTTGATCTTAAAGAAAACATTGAGAAAACACAAATAAGAAATAGTCTTTTACATGCCATATTGTTGATCATAGTATTAATGTTAAACAAATGGTTCTCTTTACAAGGAACCATTTGTTTAACATACATGTCACCTAATTTTACCTTATTAATTAGTCCTCAGAATGCCATGAAAACGTATTTTGTTTATTTCCTTTAGAAAAGAACAGATTATCTGCAGGCAAAAACTTGTGTGTAATTGACAAATATAACTGGTCTTCAGGATGTACAGTATCAAATGTGTATAATATGTAAGGATTTTATTTACCTTCAAATTAGGGCTACATGCAGTGTGCGAGAAATTGAGTGATACTTCCTACCTCATAAAAATGACCCCGCGATACCAAGTGGAAGTGCATTGTTATGATATACACCTGGCACCTAAGCAGACACAATCAATCATCATCAATGAGTCACCACCCAGTGACATCACCAGCCCTGATACTACCACCCCAAATCTGTGATGACAGCCAGATGCCGGCACCACAATGCACCTCAAGATGCCTGACCAAACATAGTGACATAGGGGTGAGTGTGCTTCCTCACCAACTCAGCTGACGCACAACGAAAGCATGCCTCCACCGACGCCGAGCATACTGATGCCTCTAGGGATGCCCATGCTGTAGATTAAGGAAGTAGGAAAAACAGACAACTCGTTTTTGGGGGGCATTGATGAGCTCGCTGGCATACGCCACAAGCACTCCGAGGGACACAGTACCACGCCAGCCAGCTGTCTGTCGTTGGGACACCCATACCGCCCTCAAAGATGCTGACAGAAGTCACACCACTTCCATCGCCCCAGCCCCTTATCACTTGGCAGCAGGGGACATGCTGCCTTCACCAGCCATTGTACCAACCCACCAGCATTACGACGCCTTGCGTCCCATTGCTGGATGCATCAGTCAGCATATGTGCCAACAGCGCCAGCAGTGTGGCTTCTACCAGGAAGTTACACTCTACTAGTAGTACAACACCCCAATACGAGTGGCACTGTCCAGCCGCTCACTCTCTGCAGCCAAATGATGCCTGCATCCATTCCCAGTGCGGTGCCCAGGTTCCTGTTACTCCAGCGATGCCTGACCCATTCCAGCCACCCAGAGGTTAGACACAACATGACAATGGTCTCATGGGAGAGGCCATTTGATGTGGTCCACTGCCACAAGCGGACTCCCGATCATGTAATGCCACACCAATGCATCAGAGCGCACAATGGAGGAACACACAGTGAGTGTGTCCAGACATACATATTTTCACTCACGAGGTTAACAGGCCCTGTGATTCGTCTGCACAACTATCTATGGTGGAACTACCGGAATCAAAACATTAATATTAAACACACAAGTGGTCGTTTAATATAGCCACATCATTTTAAGAAAATAATAAATGCAGCCTGTTCCCCGTAAATTATTACGCAAGGGGAAATGTTATCACAATATAGTTCACAGAGACACATGAGATTTAACTGCACCAATATCCTGTGTGTTTTATCGAAATTGGCTTCAATACTAAATTAGTCAATTGTAGAATTAGAAGAATTATTTAGAATAGCCAATTATAATGTTTACATGTTTGTATCGTAATGTAAGAATATTTTCTCACTTTTAACAAAGTGTCACAAAATGACCTCTGCAGTTCTGGCCATTTTCGCCTCAAACCTGGGAAAGTACCCTTTACCAAATTAATTTACCTGATGCTAAAATGATGTATAAAAGGGTATTTTGTCGCATAAAACATTGTAATATAATTGAAGTGTCTTTATTGTGATTCTTTACATTCACTATGTTTGTTTACATTTTTACACGTAAACCAAAATTTGCTGAAAATACTCAGAAAGATATTGCATATTTAAATGTAGGAAGACCATGCATATTTGAATGTAGAAAGTGTTTAATGTATGTTTGCAAAGTCTTGTGCCAGTGTTTATATTTAGTTCAGTAAATTATTTTACCTTTGTGTTTAAGCAGGAGGCAGCAGCCAGCTCTGCTGCTGCCTCGCCGTGCCAATTTAGTCTGTTACTAAAGGGCATAGGTTTTGGATGTGGGTCGAATGCTCAGGGGACTGCAACTTTTACTAACCAACCATGTAGTTTAAAATAGTTTAAATTTACCGGAACCATTTCTCATCCGTGCCCCCGAGTTTTCTGCACCATCTCAGCTGACTGGTCGTGTCCCGGAGACTTATCTACAAAACAAATTCTTCTCGCCGTAATGGTTCTTGCTAAGCATAGGCTACTGGTGGGCCATAAGTATCAGGCCAGCTTAGCTTTCTTAGTTATCACTCTGTAATCTCAAATACAGTGTACTAGAATGTTTTCATATAAATGATGTGGATACTTCCACTTCTTGTGAGTGTTTTGGGACCCGGGCACCTTCAGGTAAATTGTCAGTTATTCGTGAAAATATTTTAAGTGTGTACATATTGCAGGAGTGTAGAGCACTGGCTCTGACAGCCCTGAATAACCACGATGTGAATTTGTAATTCTGTGGCCATGTAGGGGGTATCACCATGTGGTTGTCGGCCACACGCCTTGTTTGAGAGAGCTCGTACTCGTCTGAGTTAGCCAGGTAGACAAGTTGGTACCCATCAGCTCTGTTATTAATGCTTGGAATTTCTTGGGTGTCTCACTTAGGTGGGACATATGCTTCCATCATCAACATTGACTCCTTCACCGCTGCCATACCCTTCTGCACTCTACGAGCCATGTTAAATTGTGCCCAATATCATGTGGCTTTAACAAGTGACTTCCATCAAGACACCCCAGGCAGCCATGTTGTGGACTGAGCCACCTTTGCCATTAGACAATGAAACCATGTCATCAGTGCCTGCCTGTGATCACATGCACGTGCATGCCAGCCCATCCCCACCATTCTGCAACAGCTGACTGTTCCAGCCTCTCTGTATGCAAGGGTCCGCATCCGGTAGAGGTTGTGACATCCCTAGAATATTGTCTGCAAACATCTGGACTTGACGCGCTTCCATACTGTGACTTGATACGCTTCCACAAGTGAGTATAAGTGGACAATGGAATTCAAATTGCTGCTGTGACCCTGTGGCCAAATGTGTTGGACTTGTAGCAAACCCAGAACTGAAGACCCATACATGAATTATGACCTCACGGCATCCATTAAAAAGGGAAATTTTGAGAGCAAAAGGGGTGATTGTGAACTATCAGGCTGTCCTCTTATGTCATCCTAACCGGTGTATGGCTCCATGCTCTGACTCCTGAATTTTTTGTCCTATATTTCCCATTAATTTTCTTCTCATACGTTATATCCTCAGCTAACATTTTTACCATAAATATAATTTTTAATAACATCAATTTTTTTTATAGTTGGCAGCTGAGCGGACAGGAGTGCATTTGGATGCTGAATCTGATAGCGAAGTGTTGCAATATGCAGTTATGAAATGGCATGAAGAAGAAGGACATCCTAAACAAAGTAAGTAATACAATACAACCACATAAATTCAAATTTTATCATTGTTTAGTTGCTTTTAGTATAAGACTTTTATGATCATGCAGAATGTCTCTTTCATTTAAGCTTAAATTTTATTTCTGTTGAGATTTTAAATTTCTTGGGCTTCAGTGACTACAATTTGGACATCCCCCATAACATTGTTACATTAATTTAAATTAAAGATAATTATCTGAGGATTAGGGTATCTGATTTTGGTACTCTTCTTTCACAGATAGAGATATTGTTTGAACTTAGAGCCCAAGTTCAGTGAAATATTAACTTATATTGAAACTGACACCTAAAGAGTCAACGAAACAATGTTTTTCAAAAGTAAATTAAGCATTTATTAGTGTTCACAATAGTTCCACACATTACAGCAGGACGAACTCTTAATTATAATACAGTGGCAGAAATATAAATAAAATTTTCTTACTTTGAGGCAATGCTCTCCCTTCATTGTTTATAAGAACCATTGTCACATATTAGCAGTGCACTGAACGGAACTTTAATGCAATTTTGTGTTTAAAGCTAAAATCTTATTAAAGTATCATTGCACTTTCTAATTGTTACTTTACCTTTTTAGTGCAAAAATATATGCCAAAGGAAATGGTGATAGACTGAAGTAGATGTCATACGAATATACATGGAGTACATTTTACTCAACAACAAGTTAATCCTAGTATGCCTTGGAAACATTTTTGGGTAACATTGTTAGCCAACATGACATTAATGATGTTGCTCTCTTTACTGAAATATGTCTGTGTGATTCTTGTAAACAAGTTGTTATATGTTGGCCAACTCTTTGCAGACATGTTTACATGTTTCCTTTAATGTTTCCCAAGGAGGAAACAATGTTTTGTGTCATCTATTTAAAATCGGTTAAGGGAAACATGTTGGCATGCCTGAACATGGTTCTGTAGACTGACCAGTAGCAAAGCCAGTCTCATTGTGTTATTCAAAGAGAGTGAATTTTTTTTCCCCCTGACCAAAGCATGTTTGTCATTTCATGGACAACAGAAAACATACTTCAGTTAATTTAAATACGTCTTTCAAATGTGCTTTTGTAGGATGTGACGTATGAGAAATATCAAAATTGTGTTAAAAATGGAAATTTTGAATGATATAAGCAAAAAGTTACTTTGAATGAATCGGAAAACTATCAGTAATCAAAGAAGAGTGGTGTTTCACCGACAAAATGCAAATGGTTTGAGTATGAAGTTTGTTCCTTCTAAGAGGCAAATAACCATGAATAAGCTGAAATACTGATTTGCAGGAGGTGGATAAGGTAAGTAATATTCAAGATTATTATATGTCCCGAAAAATTGTTAGTGTAATTGAAAAGTGCTCAAAATATTGCTGAAGTATTTTATTGATACATATCTTTCCATCGTAGAAAAACATCATATGTGACATTCATTAAACAGTTGGTTTCAGTGATTATTAAACATTTGCATATATTTTATTGGCATTAACATGGTTCTGACACTAGTTTCGACACTAGTGAGGGGCGAGATACGCCGGATTATAAGCAAACCCTGGCTCATTGCAAGAAAGTTACGAGATAAGTTCTTGAGATTACATATGAACAGAACAATTTTGTGATAGGGCGCCAGCTCATCTACGCATGGATGAGCACATGGACTCTGTTTCTTAGGGCCATAGCAAGTCGACAGCCACATGGCGATCCCCTCATAAGTACACGTCTAGTTTAGAGGGAGAGTTCAAGTTACACAGTCTGCAAACACTGATTAAAGAATAGTTGTGTGGAGTGGGCTAGGTCCTGAAGGTACATCTATACAAGAGGTATATAACAAAGAATTAGATCAAGACTGGCTATATTGATGAAAGCTGCATTAAACTAGTCAGAAATACAGCTATCCGAAACTCAAGCAGGCATGGCAATTTGGCCTGCCACTGGCAGAAGCAGTAAAGTACGGTTTGGTACGTGAATGTCAATTACAGCAGAGAAATCTTGGGGCTGTGATTGTTACGGAGATAAAAGACAATCACAGAAGTAGCAAACAAAAGTTTCCTATATTTTAACTTACACTATTGCAGACTAAATATTAAATATTGTGAGAGAAAAGTTGAAGGCTCCCGTGACGCGACACCCATGCAGTCCCTACAACCACTAACCCTAGACTAAAGAGTGGGGAAGAGATGGCTGACCACTCATAACTCTCTCATTAACGCTGAGAGAGAAATTTAAGAAAATACAAAATTGCAACAAATACAAATGGAATTGCAATAAAGCATGAATAGACACTGATACAGTTAACAAGAACTTTCAGACATGTGATATTGAGTAACAAGAGTCTCTCATCTCTTTGGTATGTTAATTGTCTGTATGTACTATTTAAGGAAACAAGCCATAATGTGCGAGTTAGGTACGTGAAGGCATTTAATGAACAAACATAATATTTGGAAGTTATGTTATCACTTTGAGACACGTAAATCAAATTATGAAAATAACATACACAAAGCAAAATAATTCGACTTTAGGCAATTGGCATAGCGAAAGCCAGAACTGCTAGGATGCTTACATAATGCACATAATTTTATTTAAAGAAATTAATAATGCCTTTTTAATAAAAAAACACATTAATCCAAGAAAATTATCAAAAGAAATATGAGTGTCACTCTTTTATGTTTTGTAGTGTTTTGAAACCCACATGGCTTTGCATTTGCAGGCTTGCAACGCCTACCTTAAAGGGAATCAAATGAACATAACACTTCGTCTAGCAAATTAGTGACTCTTCTTTATGGGGCATTGAACAGATTTGCATTACACACACATAATTAAGAGAACACTCTTGTGAAACTGGGGTCAGGCAGGTCATGACCCAGTTCTGCACAAACGGCAGAGATGACCCATGCATGAGGCACACGGAAGTGCGTGCCCAGTGCATGAGCTGAGCAACAGTGGTCTGCCTCCCGAGTGGAGCAGTGAGTCAACATCAGTATATTTATCTGGAAAGTTGCATTACTGGATGGATTTTTTCCAATACTAGAAACAATCATTTCATGAAAAATAATAATTCTTTTCTGAGTTTGTTGAGGGCACAACAACATAGGAAAATGCAGCCACTATATTTTTTCTAATCCTCTGTAAAATGATTCCCTACAATGGTTGTAACAGGTTACTGTCATATTCTCTTGTATCAGTAAACACCAACGGACTAGCTCATCATGAGTTGGAGACTTCGACTACGTTATAATGAAAGTTTGTTGATACCAGGATTGCCAATAAATAAAAGAAGAATTTAAATGTTTGCTGGAGATTTATTGTTGTCTCAGTAAAACAATTGATACTCACAGCTGACAAACAACAAAAAAAGATGGAATTGCAGCCTTTACAAAACACAACTTCTCACTTCGAGAGTTACGAAGGCGTGAGAGAATCGTTACTTTTCTCTTACGGTGCCCTATTGACTCCTCACACCGGAGGAAAAGAAATTTATTAGATATTTGAAATGTTCGAAATACAAAAGAAACTTAAAGTTGCGCGCGCTGGTCGGTGCGAGTAATGTGATCACAAGTTACAGGCTGTCCAACTGACAGCTGACAAATGATCGTGCTGTGACGAACTGTTGTGATGTGATGTGCTCGTCGACTGTTGTGATACCAGAGAAAGGTCGCGCTTCCTTATATATTGGTAGAAAGTTTCTTCATTGAAAACATTGTTTGAGAGCAGTCGGTCACGTCAGCCAAAGGTGACCTCTGTTATTTTCCTCGTTTCACCAGTTTCATCATGTTGTGCCTTGTGGTGGTGATGCTTTTAGTTTACTAACCCAGTGAGAAGGAAAAGATATGTTTTCATCGACATCTGTTGTTGACGTCTCTACTACTGATGAAATGAGGAAAGAAAAATAACAAATTTGGAACCACCAAAATATATGAAATTCAAACACGTTCTCATTGCCACAACGTTTCACATATTACATGAATTACTATTCTAGACTGAAATATAGACAATTGAAATACTTCCTGAATATACAAATTATATATATCTACCTGCAATGCTACATGGTGTTATATTTATGTGAACTAATTATCCTTGTTTTGTTGAGTGGTTGTAAACAAGCTATTGTGTTCCATTATCTGTTTGTTTGATGTGTGACAAGGGGTAGGTAGTACACTGGAAGTGAGATCATATAATGACGTGGTTACTTTCTTTGGCTTTGTTTAGTATTATTATACATACCATGACTCATGCGTAATTTTGCAACTGAAGAAACTAAATAGTTGCTAAAAATGCTAATTGAAAAAAAAAATTGAATTGAATTATATGAAAAATGTAGAACAGTTTTAACTAGAGTTCCCAAAGTAGAATTAACATAAATGTCTCCATAAGTTTAGAAAATATTTTTAAAATTCATGATTCATGTTAAATATTTCTACAATGTGTTACTATTTCAAATACACAAGAAAAAAATAAAGCTTTTGCATTGCTTTACCAATTCAGAGTTTTCAAAGTAAACATTAAAAGTAGGAACTGCCCTATCACAAACCTAGCAATCTTGTCAAGAAACACCTCCTTGTTCAGAAATGAAATAGTCTCCGAATCCATTTCTGACACTATGCAATCCTGGTACTTCTTTGAGGAAATACTGCAAATAAAGAAAAACCCCAGCCTGTTGCTCTGATTGCCATGAGCCATCAATAATCATGCCATCTTCAACATCTTCCAGGTCGAAAGTTCCTGGAAGGGAATATGTATTCCTTGAATTAAGAGTTTCATTGCAAACAGTTATGTGTATAAATGAACGCCACTGTAAAACTTCTTTCAACCTTTTTAGAATGCAGAGCAATTGTAAAAAACTCTATGACTTTGCAGACAACACTCCAAAATATATTTTCAACAATGCGATGTACCCTACTTAACCTGTAGTTAAATATTCTCTCAATAGTTGACATTCCTAAATGTCCAGGAAAGGGTTTCACTGACTTGCCAACTTTTATGGTTTACCCATAAAATGTATGGAAATTATAGTTGTTTTATGATTTTGTGTAGTTCCATTTTTTTTAAAGGAATTTTTCAGCACTATACGATTTCATATATAATTTTTTTGGATCTTGTTGGCTTCAGTGATATTGTGTAATTCCACTTACATAAACAGTATTTCTAGCAGTATTTCATACTTGAATAGTATTTGTAATCTGCCTAAAATATAAATCTAAGATCAGCTGCCTCTTATTAGCCTACCGGTCACCAGCCTGGTCCACAGAGGCAGCAGTGAGAGCTGGCAACTTGACAATGTCGTCACCGAGGTGATTCATGAATCGATTCACTGTCTTGATTCAGCTGACTGCACTGAGCTGAATGAATCGAGTCTTTTAATATACTCATTCCTCCCAATAATAACACACAGAGACACACAAGGCCACAGCAAAGCAAGTGTTATGACCTTATAATAGGAGGTTGCTTCAAATATGTTGCCGGGGGTAGGTATTGCACCCTGATATGACACGTTTTACTTCGGTGCGGTACAAGCCTTTAGGGATATGTATGAGAAAATGCAATTATTTCACCTCTGTAAGAGAAATCTATCATTTGTGCAACTATAAATAGTTTGGAAATAAGCATTTATAGCAAAAATGGTAGCCTAAACTTAAATTTTTGATTTTTTTCAGAAATTAAATGCCGCACAAAGGTTAAGGGCAATATATATCGCCGGGGATATATAACACAGTCAACATGTTAACCGTGTTAACAATCTCACTCAGATGTGTGCAAGAACTCTACAAGAAAAAATACAAATTTCTGATTCATTGAAGCACATAATTGCAAATGATCTAGTAATTGCCTATCCAAAACCATATGTGGCTTTGTGTATTATTTCGACTTTACCAGTATCCATTGCATCTGCAAACAAGGATCATATTCAAGGTTAAAGGTGATCAAGAATTACCTCCAATCAACTGTGTGTCAATAGAGACAGTGTTCCCTTTTGATCTAATTCATTGAAAACAATTTTGCAGTAGAATTGGACTTTTCCTCTATAATTGACGAATTCAGCACATCTGAAAGAAGAAGAGAGATTTTTTTTATGAATTTATGTACTCTCATTAAATACTGAAATTTATTATTATGCTTGTGTTTTCATTTTAAGACTGTGATTTATTGTATGTTACTACAAAAAAAATTATTAGAATTTTTGGATGAATAAACATCTCTTAATAACTGTTTTAATATAAATGGGTATCTCAAATAAACTTTGCATAGGGCCTCAGAAATTCTAAACTGCTACAGTCACAAAGTAGTAGTAATACAAGTAATTACAAATTAGTATACATATTTATTAAACAGTTCAAATGTTTGAAATAAATATTTATATTGTAAATGAAAATAATTTATTCCAAGCTAACAATTAATATCAATTTAATCATGTGGGAATACATTATCAAACACTTAATTGAAATTTTGCGCTCCAAATATCTTTAATTTTTGAGTACAGCTGAATATAAAAATGCCTAAAATAGTGAAGTCCTACTATATGCCTTTAATCCTGTATGTTAATAAAGTTTAATATGAAAAGTCACTTTACGACTTGCAATTAAATTTTTTTTTAATGCAAAATACTTGGCGAAATTGGCAACATTAAAATGATCAATTTTGGCATGCTATAACTATATTAAACTCTGGCCTAAATGCCACTTAAAGTGTATGTATGATGACTTAAACATACATCTGTGCAGAAAAAAAATCTCCTAAAATATTATGTCTATTTCAGTGGAAAATTTCCACCTTATAATATTATTTCACTCAGTCTAGTTTTCTGAGGTTCGAGTACAATTAATATTATTGCAGTTTATGTTATATGGATTAATATTAGGAACAGTATTAATGCCATTTCAGGTTCCAAAACTGTAGCTTTAAAAATTTGTTGCGGATGATGTATACATGAACAATTCAAAATAGAAATGAATTATTTGTTTCTTTCCTTATTAAAGTAAACTGAAATTTCAAAATCTACTATTATAACATTATTTATATTTGCTATGTCCTCGAGTGTAATAATATACAACCTGATTTGATTACATGTAGAAATAATAGAGGATCAGATGATGAAAGCTTATTATCTGATGTTGCATCCCTGCCATGGCACAAAATATATATGTCAAAAATAGAGATGGAAAAGTATAGAGTTTCAATTATTTTATAACCATTCTAATAAATAAGCATGTTTTGCTGGTTACAATAAGCATAATAACGACAGCCTGCCCCTTGATTTACCCACTCAATGAAAGAGCTAATAATGCACAACTGTGATCATGCATTTAATTTTTTTAAAACATGGCTACAAAAATAGTTCTCAGTTGAAAACTAGTATTCCTAAGCCAATGGAAATTTGCATACGCAATACCATTTGCAAAAGTCAAATCTCCCAAATGCTGCAAAGACTACAGGCCAATTAGTGTTTTGCCTGCGATATTTTAAGCATTATTATATATTGTTCACAGTCAGATGTAATGTTGGCGTCAAACGTTGTGAGGGGTGAACCCCCTAGTTCACCTCCCGCTCCCCTCGACCTTCCTCAGGTATGGCCTGTCGTATCCCTCCCTTTGACCGCAAAGTGTACTGTTGAACAACGTACTACGCATCCTGCAAACATTTCACTGACCACTTCAAACAGAATAGTTTTATAAGGTACAGCAACGCGTCTATCGCTGACATTTTTGTTTTGTAGCATAGTTTGTTGCACGCCAGCGTAAGGTACTAGATTTTCTGGGTTAAAGTCTAGCGCAAAACGTGGATGTATTAATTTTTTCAGCTACACGTCATTAAAAATTGTATTGGCATGAATACAAAATTATTGCAAAGGTGAGTGGGGATAACATTAATATCGTAGTCAGTACTAGAAATTAATAAGTCATATTTTTGCTCAGTTTGGAAAATATTAAATTTAGTTTCAAGTGCTACTGACAAAAAGCAATTTAACATAAATAAAGTAGTTTCAATGTAAATACATGATTTTATTTAAACTATGCATTAAGATTAAAAACCAGTAAACGAGATGATTGTGCGAAAATATTGTTTGCAAGGGTTGATGATACAATCGATAGACATGTCGTTACGAAGTTAGTTAACTTATTTTTATGCCAGAGTTAGTAGAATATTCCCGAAAAGCAGAATTGAAAATAGTCTACATGTACTAAAAATCTTTTAAGTTTCCAAAACCTAACTGAATCAAAGTTTCAAGCAATCTTACTGTATGTAATTTGTTTATTTTGTCTTTTTTTTTTTACTGGTGTAGTTAAGTGAATGTTTGCCTTTTCTACCACTGAAGTACAGCAAATATGCATACATTTCAATACACAAATACAAAAACCATTGTAATTCTATCTTAAATATATGTACAAGCTAATTGGTAATGTGAAATGACTGACTATATAGTATTATCTATGACACAATATAATTAAGTGATTGCGCTAATAAGAGGTCTTCAGAGCCAATGTGCTGTGGATTAATTGAGACGGACATGGAGCAGTGCCTGAACGCAATTTTCAGGAAAACTGGAGACCCCAAGATAACCCACCAACCACGATTGCCACATACAAAAATCTTGCTTTACATAGCCAGGAACTGAACCTATATCACAGTGGTGGTAGGCAAACGCTCTGGCACTACCTCAACCATGGCCCTCGACATGCTGTGATATCATTTATGAACTAATACTTTTTTCAAGAAGCAGCTTCTAGAAGTCAAACCACTGAAAATAATTTAATAACATGAACAGTTAACAGCACTAATTTACAGGTGTACTAGAAAGCTTGAAAATTACTCACTGTAGATTGAATAGACAAAGGACGATGAATAAAAATAAAGAAATCACTAGGCTTCAAAACACAAAATTTAAAAATTGCAGTGACATAATCAGTTAACAAACACCAAAGTAATTAACAATTGAACACAGTTTGATAGTATATTTTTAGGATATGATAATAATGCTTAATAATAAACGACCCAAGATTATGTGACAAATAAGCATAACTGAAAAATACTGAGGTACAAGTATTCAATTGTAACCAATTATCACTGAACAAGATGTGAGCGTATAATGTTATGGTACACAGTGACTGTGAGAATAACCAGTGGTACCAAAATCATGGTGTGGGGAACAAAAAGTCAAAATACAGGAAAATATACTGAAATGTTCAGCTTAATTTTACTTATTTACAAGTATATAGAATTAAAACTATTAATTGGTCAAATGACACCATGTAACATTCATGATAACATTTGGATTGGCAAAAAATTATTTATGTGATAGCATAAGTAAAAATAAAAGAAAAATAATGTACGTAATAGTATAAGTACAAATAAAAGTGGATAACAATTTTACTAACTGATAAAACATACTATGGATATGTCTAAACATAGCATTGTTAACAACGTTTATTAACTGTTGTTGTGGAAGCTTAGTGAAAAGTAAAACTACTCCTTGCTCACTAATTAAAAAGTGATTAAGCAAAACAAATTAATGACATTGTAGAGTACATGTATCAGTAAGCTAGAATCAAATTTCAATATTTACAATGACTGAGCTAAGCAAGAGATGCCGCTATCACATTCACTAAAAATTTCTTGCTCACTGCAGCTGTCATGGTGTGAATTTTTTTCGTTTTCATCATCTGTGTCATCACTGTCACTGTCCAGTTTGATTAAGAATTCATCTACTGCTAACTAAAAGAGGCAGTCATTCTTCCAGTACTCTTCTTCAATTCCTTCAACATGTATGCATCATCTCACCCAGTCTTCCTTTATTACAGCTTTTATACGACTTCTGTTATTAGTATCTATAAGACTTGCTGTGATAAATCTCCAGTCATGTTGTGAGCTCTGATATGATGTTTAATCTTAGCCCAGGTTAGTTCTTTGGCATTGAAATTGCACATATAATTGGGCAATCTAGGTACAATATGGCCATGTTGCTGGAATACCCTGTCAACAGCGAATAGTTTCTCTCTTGGTCAATGTTTTTTAAGCAATCCAATGAAAGTAGATTTTCTCATTGTTTCGTCACAAGAGACCCCCTTTTCTTGTAGCCACACTATTGAGCCAAATTTAGAATTTTTAAAATAAAATATGTTGAATGGTTTGTTTGACTGAAAATAATACTTGCATATTACTGAAAAGTCACGGATGACTATTTACTATTGGTTGAATATTTTAAAAGCATACGAATTCAGTCAATAAAATAAACCTTGCCTTTGATGCTGTTGCGTGAGGTATTTATCTTCATCTGTCAAATTAACTAAAAATTAACACAAATTCATCACATTGCAGATGTAATAAATGCTCCGATTGGCTGGCACCCGAAGTGCATTACTAGGGTTTGGTACAAAATACATGATTCCTAAACAGCTTGATATTTTGTAGTGGCGTCCAAACACCATGTTTTCATTCAAACGCAAAGAATTATTTTTTGATGTAAGACTGGCTACAAAGAGTGCTTTCAGAAACAGTTTCAACCACATATTTTTAATACAGAAACTTAAGAGTTGTCTTGAGAAACATACTGTACTTCTTTTTTATTAATGTGCCTTTAAAATATAAATATGTTCATTGCTGAAAGTCATGTGTAGACGAGTCGATGTTGGAGAGACAGCATGCAAGTTGACCACCTTGTGGGTACAGGTGACGAAACGAAGCTATTGAGGAGTGAGCAAGAGTTCGCCTTATACAGTCCACCAGTTTTGAGGACTCGATTGCACAAAAAAATTAAAATTAGTCTGAACCGTTAATAGAAGATACGGTGAACAGTGTAAGCATTGTATTCTTGCCTTCCCTTTCCTGGAGTTGTTTGAGGCTCGCCATGGCTCTCTCTCTCTGTCTCTCTTTCTCTGCTTTGTTTGCGAATTCTCTCGATAGATGCTGTGCTTACTCTGTACTTTGCAGCTCTCTCTGTAGCTTTGTTGTTAAGAACCAACTAATATTTATTCCTTGCCGTTCCATCACAAGCTTCCAAAACACTCCTGATGACTTCTCTTTCCTTGCTGTGTATAACTTGTTTATACCTCTTGGGCAGCGTGCTACTCGCTAAAGTTCATAGTCTGTCACTATTGCAAGGAATGAGGGGTAATGTGTTTTGTACCACAGGTAGCACGGCACAGAGGCTTGGCTAAACCCCTAACCCCCCTTGACTTGGGCCTTCCTCACCTTCGTACTGCAAGCCATCACTAGTCTTGGTGACAACAGTGCATTTATATTAATGAGAGTGAACTGTTGTCTCCATATCAATCTGGTTTCCATCCTAGGCGCAATACGGCTATAGCCTTGACACATATCATTGTCAGTATAAGGTAAGAAATGGATAGTAGGAAGCTAACTGTAAGCTAACTGCAAAGCCTTCAACGCTGTAAATCATAAAATGCTCTTTAAAAAAATTGTCATCCCTCTTCTATCTTTCTCTGATTGCAGTGTAATAGTTTCAGTCATATATTACTAACCATAAACAGTGTATTTAACAGTATAATTATACGTCCAAATGGTACATGGTATAATGCAGAGTCCCACAAGGGTCTGTATTAAGGCAGTTATTTTTAAAAATTTTCTTAAATGATTTACTGAAATGCCTGCATAACACGAACTGTCACTTATATGTGGATAATTTTGAGGTATACCTAAGTGATATACTGAGTAAACTGAACCACTGCATCGGTAAAGATGAACACAGATTTAGAAAATAATGGGTTACAAATGAATGCACATAAAATTTGGTACATAATAACTGGTTAGAGAAAACTTAAAAGTACTTTTCATATAAAAAAAATCACCCCTTTAATTATAAACTGTCAAAAAATCAGGATGACCCATTCAGTTACAAATCTACATGTTGAATTCAATGACTCTCTTACCTTGTCAGATCATATCAATAAAATCTGCAAAAAAGTATTATGCTCATTGCACTCACTTAAGGGTATGAACAATTTTTTACCTACAGCTACAAAAAACTTTTTGTATAATTACTTATACTACCAAGATTAGATCTATGCTATGTCTACAGTGACCTCACAAGTGACTTATCTGCAAAATTACAGCATTTGCAAAACATTTATATATGTTACATATAAGTTATAACTTGAAATTTTGAGAGCATGTCAGCACTTACTGCAAAAAATTTGAGTGACTCTTTCTTGATGACAGGCACAAGCTGTAACACTAAATTTGTTTAAAAAGGACTCATCCGACAGTACTAAATACCTTACAGATAGATTTCAGCCCCTAAATGTAAACCACATTCATCATGCACGTTTGTGCAAAACATCGCAACTTATTAGTCCCCACTGACCTCCGTTGCGCAGTTGGTTGGTGCACCACCAGCCTAGGGTGTGGGATGTTCTGTGTTTGAATCCCAGGTGAGGTATAGGTGTTAATTTTGGTTAGGTTATGTGTAATTTTGTAAGCTGTCCACTGATAGGCCTTCAGGCATAAGCCCTTTACAATACGCCTACATTACATTATTATTTCCTATCAGAAGTCCATTTTCTTTTCCCAATTCTTTAAGTTTGTAGTGTTAGTTGTTACCAAACAAATAAACTTGGAAGTCAAAGCTTAGCTTAGCTCAGTTGAAATGCACAAGTGATTTTAAAGGGTGCCGTATTTAATAAAAAAAATTTTTTAGTTTGAGATTAATTCGTAAGTTTTATTTTATAAATTTTTCAGAAAACACTTTATACCATCCAGAAATGTAGATACACATACTGTTGGTTCCTCTATATGACAGAACAGTATCGCAGTAAGTCAGGACCAATGAGGTCTCTCCAAAGCTCGCATCGGAATGTGACCGCCTGCACCTTCTTTCACATCGCAGCCGGTAGTACAATGACCAAAGGAACAAAGAACAGAGGGCAGAGACATTCAGCGCATGAACTAGGCTTACCTTGCCACATGTGTGTCTACTCCTATGGTACTGCATCACAACACATAATCCCTCCACGTGTCGTATCAAAAATATGTCGCCACTAACCTTATCAAACTTTGGGAACAATAATTGCTTACAAACGTATTACCATCTCAAAATACTGATGCAACTTCAATATGACTTCAGAAAACAACAAATACACTATTTATAACCCTCGAACACGGTCACTTATTAAAACTGATAAACTATTCCCGCTCCAAGTGTCACCAAAGAAAAATTTATAATATATTACACCCACTGGCCAAAAGAAAAGAATTTAACCATAAGTTCTCAATTGAAAATACATAATAACAAATTACATTACCTGCAACGGAACATTACCCCCTTGATTTTGGAGAGATTTTGAAGAAACCTTCACCAAATCGAAACCTATTTTATAACCAACTACTCTGCAAACTACTGTGACCTAGTTCTTTACAAACAACTTATATTTCCAATTCAATACACAACTTAATTTTAAAAAAACTATTCATTGTTACCTGTTACAGAAGAACACAAGATATGTACATAAATGTGGAGCATTTATGTAGATATCTTGTGTTCTTCTGTTACATATATCTCTTATGAACATTACAATTACACCCAAACATTCATTTACAGGAAAGATTTTTCTTTTAATTTTTACAGATTTTTCCAGGTCAAAGGATTAAGGTGGAGTGCTATTTAAGACATTGGAAATGAGTCAACAATATGTGGATTTCGCTGCAAGTAGTTCAGCTGTCTTCTGCTAGATAGCAGCATCGTCGAAGCAGCTATGGCATCAGTTTTTCTGCTGGTGTCATACACTCTGGACGTGAAGATTTGTATGTGCGGGGCAGGGGTCGGGGACTTATCTACCTGCACTTTCCTAATTCCCTCAGACAGCTCAGGGCCCATTAGTGAGTGTGGTCAGATGACAGATAACAGGCAAGCATAGCAAGACTTCCGAGCGATACAGAAGCTTCCTTGTGTTCGTTGCCGATTCGAAAAACATTAAACAATTTTTTTTTCAATATTGCAAATTTATTAAAATTTCACATGAGTTGGTGCCGATGGGGGGGTTAGGCACACGGATAAGGCATGTATTCCCAGCGCCTATTTAACTCGTCTTCAAAATTATGTAGTTTTAAATTTGAAACAAGAAAATAGGCTGTCTAATTGGCTGTCACATACTGAAAATGTAATTATGTTTGTTAATAATAAAGAAACGTGATTAAGGATTACTGCCATTCTAATTTAATTGAACTTTTCAACTAGATACTGAAAATGTAGGTAGTTATTTAACATATAATGGCTGACGAATAAAGTAATTCCTGGTATTTGTTTTTCCTGTTCTAAAATATATAGTTACATACAGAGTTCTTCTGTAGCCGCCGTGGATGACGGTTCAAGATTTTGGAAACTCAGCATCGGGTTGCGGCCTTACTGTGTTTGTGCCGTTTGATGACTTTGCGAGTTTAATGGACTTTCTAATAATAGCTTTGTCAAATTTTCAGGAACTTACTGCAGTGTTTAACCATGTTTTTAATTGTTTTTTTACATTTTTGTATTAAAAGTTTGAATTTTTGCTTGCTGTAAGGGTTAAGTACAAGGCATGCCTTGCACAATTTAAGTGAAGAAGAAGTTACAACAATACTGTTAAAGACATTATAAATTGGTGGGCTACGATACACTTACCTAACTATGCCAGAATATTTCTTAATCGTGAAGGTAAAGTTATAGGCAAATAGTACTTAATAATCAGTTTTATTATTTACCCACACACTATTGTATTCCAAACTAATATGCGTTAATATTTTATGACTTTCTAACCGATGTTTTGAAAGCAATTAAGTACAAGTACACATAGCCAGATTTGACTTGGTGGCATTTGAACAGTACAGTTTATAATACCGTGGTTATGTTAATGGCTTTAAGCATATTGTCTAAATTCACATTAATTATAGATGAATGCAATTTATTGTGTGTGTGTGTGTGTGTGTGTGTGTGTATATATATATATATATATATATATATATATATATATATATATATATATATATATATATATATATAACAAATACTTCATAGTATTTTTGGATTGTAAAAATAATTTTGATTACTAGTTGTAATCCATGATGGAACTCTGACAGTTAGCAAAGTTACAGGAATTCTGTGCTCGTTTCTTGGTAACTTGATGTGATATCATAAAAATTACAAATTATAGATCTTGTAGTTTGTATTATTACAGCTCTCTGTAGTGAGTTTCTTTAATAAAAAAATAGAGGTTAATTTTAAATGAAATAAACTAAATTTAATTAAATTTGGTAATTAACTAACAATACTGTGTATATGGTAAATGAATATATGAGAATTTGAGTAAACCATCTCCAATTGTGTAAAAAATTTTGCAGAATTTTTAAACAGTTTAATGCAATATATGTATTCTGATAAAGTGTATACGTAAATTATGTGATCAGAGATCATATAATATATGTGTATACATGTGTGTATATTGTCCCATCTGCACACATTTTTTCATGGAAAAGAAAGTTTTCCAGATTTTTTTCATTTTGTCTACCATACAAGCAAGGAAAAACAGTGATTGCTTTACATAAACAGATAAATGAGCAATTAGAGCTCGCCAATAGAATATATATATAGCTAAGTTTCCATCACTCAGGCTATATTTCAGAGCACCAGATTTATCAGATCCTTTAGTTTGCATCTTTTCAAAGGCATTCAGAATGGATTCGAAGAATTTATATCATGAATGAAACTTTTGCTAACAAGTAGGACACAGCGGCCAAAAACTCACTAAAAATGGGCCACCACATGTTTGCATAGCTACACTTTTAAGAATGCCTTTGAACTTGCCACTCTGCCTGAGGTAGTATCCTAACGACTTTGCCTGGACTATCCCAGATATATATATATATATATATATATATATATATATATATATATATATATATATATATATATATATATATATATATATATATAGACACAAGACACACACAAACACAGTTATTTACAAAAATATTTATATATATGTGTGTGTCTGTTTTGGTGCCGGCTAACAGCCAGCAGCGTTAAGCCCATGACGGCGCTCACCACTCATGTGACATGTGGGCATGCACATGAGCAAAGAGGCTCCAGTTTGTACTTTCGCATAACAGAATATTAATTTGCAATATAAAATGTGTCTTTTGTTTTTTTTTAGGGTGAAAATGTTTTAAGTGTTTAAAAATGTATGTTTAAAGTGATTACACAATGTTTGGTTATGAATTCAAAATGCATGCTGCGCAGAAATTAAGAACGGTACTATTTCTTCGTGAACGCCATCATCAGGAGGCATTGGAATAATACAGAAAATTTATAAGAAAAATATAACATGTAAAAAAATATTTAAATTATTTTTGTTCCATTTATTTTCCAATATAAAAAGTTTTATTCAGTGTGCATAGCACTTCCGCTTATGTGAATCCTGTAGGCAGCCATAGTATGTCCGTAAGACGCTAGCCTCGGTGCAGTCATTGTAGGAGGTCTGGCGAGGTAAGATGCTGTCACGTACGCACTTCAAACTTTTTGCACTGATGTAGATTACCGTAGTTCATTCTTAGTATACCGGTTAACCTTTGCTTGCGTACATTTTGCCAGATATTTTACCCAGCATTATACTTACGCTTAACTTAATAATTTGTGCCCTTGTGGCTTTTAGAAATATAAACGAGGAAAATGGAGGAAAGATGCCGGAGAGGCCATGCGGCCAACGTAACTTGAATCAGGCGCCATCTGCCTATGTTAGAGGCATTTCATTCTAATTTCTGTATTATTGCTGCATGCAATTCTAAGAGCTTTAATTCTATTTATATATTTGAGGGTATTTTTCATGTTTAATTGTTTTATGGCCACATCACTTGCAAACCACGTGGTTCAGAGCCGCCAAGTCAATGTCCACACCATGCATGTGCTTTGAGAGTTTATTTGTATAATATCATGTTTGCCATAATTTATTTCAGTGGTCTCTGTAATTTTATTCAGGGTTCCGTGTAATTTTCATGTAATTGATATTTTGTATGTTTGATGACGCAGTCATTTCAATGTCTGATTTTCTTGTCATCCAGCACATTACAAGCCCAATACAAAATTAATATGCAAAAGAATAATTTTCTCAATGGAAATAACATTTTGTTTGACCGAAATTTGCAGTTCTTGCCAAGAAATACTGAAATTGCACCTGCACCACGTGCTCCTCTGCAACCCTTATCCAGCGGCATCTGTGCCATCTAATCTTGCTTTCACATGCTTGCGTGTTTATTGTGACCACTCATGTCGTGTCCCATCACGTGTTTTTGTTCCGCTTGTTCATTTTGTAATTCGCTGCGCCTATCTTCAGCGAAAATCATCAGCCCACCCTAGCGGCTGTCAACCCCTTCCCTTGCGAAGATTGTGTTTTCGAACACCACAGAAAAGACATTCATCTAGGAGTGCGCTAGATTAATTGTGGGCTGGGAAGCACCCAAACGGAGTTAGCTAGTCACGCCCAAGTGTTATTCATAAAGTAAACTCCTGGCACATTTCCTTTGTATGATGGTATAATAAAAGCAAGTAGTACAGTGCAACAAGTGCTTCTTTGTAGTGACAGCTACGTCTGGCCATTGTTTGATTACAGTTTAGTAATGATGTTTAGTAATGAAAAGTGTTTTGTAAGTACGCTTGAGTGAAATGGACACACAGAACCCACAGCATCCCTGAGAACCCTTAGTGTCAACAGTGCGGTGACTGGGAAACACCACTGGTGCCCACCTACAGAAAGTTACTGTGTCACCGTTCGTCTCGTGTCTCATGGGTTCAGTATGTGCGTGTGTAATATATATATATATATATATATATATATATATATATATATATATATATATATATATATATATATAATACATACACACACATAATCACAATTAATTGCAATTCATCTATAATTAATGGGAATTTAGACAATATGCTTAAAGCCATTAACATAACCACGGTATTATAAACTGTACTGTTCAAATGCCACCAAGTCAAATCTGGCTACATGTACTTATACTTAATTACTTTTAAAACAGTGGTTATATAAATAAATAAATAAATATATGGACCTATATCATACTCATGAATTCAAATGTTTACTGATCTATAGTTTACAACAGATATGAAAGATCACTATGTATATTTTAAATAAAAATGTATGCAATGAAAAATGAAATATTATATAAACACAGACCACAATATATCAGTATGCAAAAAATAGCACAACTATCATGCTCAAGCAATTAAATGGTGCAAAATCTACTTAGATAATTTTGACCAGGGAGGGATACAAATCAATATACAATACCAATAGGTACATCCACGTATTCGCGGAAGGTTCGGTCAAGGAAATTTCACTACTATTGAGACCCTAGTGAAAACTGACAAAGCTCTCTTTACGTTTCAAGGCCACAACCTACAAGTCGGAACAATGGGAAAAATGGTTATTTTATTGGCAGTTGTTAAACAGTGGGTTCACACGCTCGGAATAAAACATTTCCATATAATTAGTGTGGTGCAGAATAAAATAAAACAATATCTTTGTCTACCACTTTGCCCACATCGAAAATGAATATGCCGTTGATATTGGTAGGGGCACTTTATTTTGTGAAAATAATTTCTGCCATATGTATTTCAAAAATTTTTAGCTGTGAACAATGTTGTAACATTGCATTTATACACATTTTTAAATTTTTTAAAAATTGTTTTCAGTTTCACATTTTGTTAAATTCTGCAGTTTCGTTTGTTACTGGGTGTAGTTGTCCATATTTTTCCTTTCATGTCACTATTTATAAGTAAGGCCATTATCAGTTTAAATGTGAGGCTGTAATACGAGTGTTATAGTCCATTTGATATAAGTGGTCTCAGATTTGACAGTTCTAGGAAAGTAGTGCCAATGGCATCTGGGTGTCTATGTATCCTTCCACCACAGCTGAACTGTCATTGAAGGTGACTGTTTACAAATAAACACCATGTGACTGCCAGTATTTGTAAACAAACAACATATGACTGCCCATTTTTGTAAACAAACTTCATGTGCCTCCTCCCAAATGACTTTTAGAAGCTGTGAAGGGCTATTCAAAGAGTTGCAGATTGGCAACAATCCCATTTTTTTTTTAGTTTATAAATATCTTATGTAGATCGCTAACAGCCCATGTAATAAGTCTATAAATTTATAATGTTTTACCTTGCAAGAAATTTGTAACCAGGATGCACGGAAATGAAATTGTATTTTGACTTTCAAATGAATAAAATATATTTGACTGTTTTTGATGAATACACTCTTAATATATTAATGACAAATAATCTTGTCACACTGACTTGAAGTAAGTTCTTGTAAACATAAAAATCTAGCATGGTTTCCACGAACACCAAATACCAAGTTCCACCCCCCCCCCCCTAAAGAATGAACAAATACTGAAATACCCCCCTCCCCCTTTTTAATCTTATTTTCAAAGACAGTATACATTCTTACATACAGGCTATGCCTACTATTGCATTCAAAGTACATAATTCAGCTTTGTGGTATGATATGACAACAAACTCTGTACAGCCTGATACTTTTATGGTGGTTATAATAATTCTCAGGATGTAGGTAGCCAAAATAATATTTAAGCAAATGTTACTTAATTTCAGTGATTTTAATAACTCTCATTTAGTAACTCAAATGTTAAGTATTGCAGGCCTACATACAAAATACTTTAATAACTGTTTTCAAATGCCCACATGTTCATATTGTTATGCTGCAAATAAAAACTTATTTCTGATTAACTCAGTGTTGATATTTACACTGAAGTTCAGTCGCACAACCTCTCTCCTCAAAATTCTGAATACAGCCCTAGGCTTTTTTCTCAGGTAACTAATGAAAAACTGTATTTCAGTTCAGAGATGTTACAAAGCTCTCTAGAGAAGCAGATGTGACCTACAGCAATAATATATCAAATGAACATGTTACTTACACACTAAAAAAGATGGATCACCTACTCAAGATTAACGACATCATAAAGTTAATTTTCCTTAGCGATAGATTTTGGAATGTCGCAGTTCCTGCTGATGCATGAAAAACTTCTTTATGATGTTTGTGCACCTTTGTTGGGTGCTTAAATTGAAAGAATTTTGTTTGATAAGCATGTTGTAATTTAATTGATATCGAAAAGTTGTCTTACAAGTTTGAAAGGCCAGTAAGCTTTATATTTTGAAACCCTCTAGAACCAGAGTGTCAGAGTTTCAATCAATAATAACACAGCAAAATGTTAATAGCAATGAAATGTGGGCCTTATTAGGATACCATCTGTATTTTATTTGAAGGGAAAAAGGAAAAGTGAGCTTTAGTTTATCGTCTTTCGTGAGACGGGTTTATTTTGATGTTCTTACGATGCCAGAATTACATAGCCCCAACGCGCACAACACAACGGCCAACAGCCAATGAAATACCAATTCTGTTGTCCGACCAGCAATTTTGGATTAGAAATGATTTCTATTCTTCGTCGTGTCGTGCGGCACAATGCACAGAATGTACAACATTGCAAAGTGAAATTGTATTGCAAGCTTTCCCTACAATGGTAAATATGCAGCTTAAAAGAAAAATTAATTGAAATCTTTTGTATCTAACTCTTAAAAATAATAATTTTACCAATTTGTCATCATTATGTATTACAATTTCCCTCTTGTTCACCACCTTTAAGACTAATGTAGCCTATCAGCGCCTTCTAAATAGTTATGTTAAATGCCGAGAGTGTTGTGTCAGACATGCTGTAAATTCAAGTAGTCACATTGAAATGTGTCATGGTTGCATTTTGGTCATGTTGTGCTGTGTTGGTCGGGTCTATGTGATTCCAGCATGAGTGTGTGGCATTTTGAGTTGCATATTGATTTGATTGAGCGATGGAAAATTTTTCTCGTATGGAAATAACATTTAAATTATTTAACTTTGAAAATTATAACTTTAATGCAAATACAAAATGTGGTAAATACGTCGCTGTTCGTATTCATACAGATACAACAATATATACCAGCAGACTCATTGACCTAAGTTAACCTTACACTCGAATTTGCGATGTAGACAAACAAATATTATTCACTCACTACAAAAGTGTGGAAAGTGCGGCATTTTTCAGGCCACTTGCATTTCAATAATTATACTAACAATTTACAAAAACACAATTACAAAACACACAAACTTACTGTTGTAACCTCTTGAACACATGTTTTCCTATGGTAATCCTTGCGAGTTTACTTCACTAAAATCACGTTTGTTCGTCACTAGCATTCAATTATTTATTTGCAAAATCATTCAGTAAAATCAACACTGTGCACTTTCCCTGATACAAACAAACTTAAAATTATATACGGAAATTATATTTGTGTCACTTCACTGTGGAAGGTGGTTAGGAAAATAGCGGAGCGAGCAGTTTTAACGATGTGGTGATTAATATTACGTTTCACTCAACAAAATGCACTACAATGGTAGCTACAACCAACTATGTTTGGAAAAAGGAAATAAAAAATAATTAACTTCCCATTAAATATTCCGACAACACCAATAAGATATTCGTATAAGCGCACCACAACTGCCTTCACCGGGCTGGAAACATAAACATGGCTAGCCATTGGCTGGAAACGTTTACTGTTTGTATGTGTCGACATACTCGGTCATAAATGCTGAACGTGTTTTTTTAAGTCCCATTACTAATAGCCAAGAAAATTTAATATTGTTTTAGAAACATAATTTAAACCGTAAATGGTGTAAGTCTAATTAAGATTTTAAATTAAGACTTTTAGTTCCAAGTCCTATTTTCTTCCAAAACCATAATCAAAATAGCAAACCTAACAAAACGGATCCCGCAGCAGCAGTTCATTAGCTGATACAATACTGTAGGAGCTAGCGCATTTACTGTTTACATACTGGGTACGTTGGTCACATTGTCAAATTTGAGACCACTTATATGAAATTGACTATATCTGTTATATGTGGCACTTTTGGTTTCCCAGTCTTCAAGGCAAGGTGATGCCACTTTTGAGATTAATTTTTTAATGATTCCCATGCCATAAGCACTTTTGTAGTTCGACGCAGCAGTGTGATGTAATGTACAGCCAATAGGAGGCCGCAAGCCCCTGCCAAAAGTGTATTTTTAGATTTGTGTTGTGGAGGAGGGCTGCTGAACGTGCAGTCGTGGGCAGTGAACCCAGTGCTCGTTCATAATTCTTTCAGCAACTGAAGCGACAAAATGTAGTGTTCCTGAATATTAATTGTTACAACTACCGAAGAGACACGTAATGTACATATAACATTTTCCGTACCACTGAAGAGAGATGTCGGTCAGGCCGGTATAGTGTGGTGTTTGATTGTTTCAACAAGACATTAACATGTGACTACTGCTGTGACGTTGTACCTATGTGAATGCAAATGACAAGGAGGACATGTCGGTTTGTGTCTTACTGACATGCTTGTACTGTCTTCAACCATCCAAAAATAAGTTGTTTCAAATCCGACATGGATTTTTCCTGTTGTTTTTATTTATATTTCACCCAAGTATATTAACATTGTGCCCGTAGTGACTGAGGCTAGCCAGAACCCAATATCATTGAATAGAGAGTGTAACATGTTTGTGGTGTAGCGAGCTGATGCTACATTGAAACGTTTCACATTGGATGGTTTTATCAGTTCCATGTCTTGCGTAATTGCTCACAAACAAGAGAAGTTTAGAAACAGTGAAACCAAAATCAGATTGGATAAGTCACATTCCACGAAATATTCTCTCAAGGACATATGGTCAGTAACCAAAGGAAGCTTCGGTGTACATGCAGCTCATCTAAACCAAGGCTGCCAGGAACTCTTTGTGAAAATCAGGCATCTATAGATGTTGGCATTTGGAAGATAGAATATAAATTTGTTTCCCACTACTTTGCCTACTTGGAATTTTGATTGGGCGATGAATCAGGTAGATTGGTATTAAACACAGCTTTAACCCAAAATGAAGCCCGACAGGTGTTTGTTTTGTTGTTGTTCTCATAACAAAAATTAATAAATATAATGAAATAAAAAATGAAAAATGGAAATAAATAAATAAATAAAAATAAATTAACTGAAATAAACAAATAAACTAATTAATGAAAAAATATAATTAATAAATACAAATTAATAAAACAAATAAATAAATAAACCATGGTTTCGCTTGTCGAAATTACTGTGATTAAAATGTCAATGTGCAGCAACCTGGTATTAAAAAACATAGTTTTCTAACTCTCACTGCTGAGCTCATTTCTGATATTGCATGATTATTTACACTTTGCCTTCAATTCACAAACATAACAAAATAGCAATATAACAATAAACTAATACAACAAAGACATTACATGCTAGGAAGCAAAACCTCATAATTATAAAAAAAAATAATTTCTTACTTCTCATCTTCCTTTTGATATAGGATGATACATACCTTAGTATCGGTTCAAAACTTACCACTCTCCGCCCAGTAGTTTTTACTTGATGCCAAAAAATACAGAAAAAATTTATATCTTTCACTCAATTTTTGATGAATATGCTAGATATTTGCATAAAATAATTAAAATTTAATATAATATTTATGACAAAATCCTCAATCATAATTTTTTTTTGGAAACCCATTGTTTTACTAAACAACACTTTATACTCGCAGATATATATATGCATGTTTATTTAAACACATGAGTTACTGTTGGAATCACTTATTATTAAGGCTGGGTATATAATAATTATGTGACTGCCATAAGTGATATCATGGGGAATAATAAAAACATATCATTTATAATCTAAATAAACTATGGCATAAACTCTATTAATTTTGTAAACACAAACTAGAATTATAGACAACTTTGGACTCTTTGAATATGCTAAACAGCAAGAAATTCAGAATATTATATATTTTCACTCTCTTGTATAAAAACTATCTATGTAATGAGACCTTCATTACTTCAGTTTTTCATGCTTGCTTTCAGTGCACAAAGTCACTTCTATTATGTTTCGAATTGTTTAATGAATAGGCTATTACCAATACTCAAGCATAATATACTTACATACCGATGCATACATCCTTACTTACTCTAGTCAAATGAGATATTCAAGGTGCATTCATGCCCGTACCGCAAATTCATGCGGTGACAATTCAACGTCACAGCCGTGATGCACTTTTCAGGGACACACAGCCAGGCAAGGGCCCTTGGCTCGTAAATTAGAAAACATTAAGTTAATTTAAACAAACATGTTAGTATACTTAATATTTGGAATAATGACCTTGTGACCTCTCCGACATATTTCTCCTCCTCCTCGATTAAGTTGAAAATGCCACAAGGGCAAAATAAATTAGTTAAATGGAAGCATAATGCTGGGGAAATGTCTGGCAAAACGTATGCAAGCAAAGGTTAACCGGTATACTAAAAGTGCTATTGAAATCTACATCAGTGAATAAAAAGTTGTAGTGCATATGTGACGGTGTCTTACCTTGCCAGCTCTCCTAGACAAACTGTCCAGAGGCAAGCGTCTCACGGACATACCATGGCTGCCTACGGGGTTCACATAAGTGGAAGTGCTATGCATGCCGAGTAAACTTTTATATACTTTGAAAGTAAAAGTGGCACAGTAAATTAAACATTGTTTTAAATTTAGAATTTTCTTGTAATTTTTCTATATTATTTTAGTGTCTTTATGATGGCGTTCACACTGGAATATTAGTGTTTTAATCATCTTTTACTTGTCATGCAAACATTATTACTATTTAAGAATTATAAAATTATGTTAATTACAACTCATTTGACACTTGCTAGCCTATGTAGTACGTTTACATTCGGAATAAACAATTGTTTTCGTTAAATCAGAATACTATAACACAAAAATCATTGCATTACACAAATTAAATCTTCTTTTAATTGTCACACAAAAATTATTACAATTTAAGAAATATGAAACACGAAATTTCTATCATTTTTACACATATGACACTTGCTGTCCATGTATTCTTATGGGAGAAACCTGATTGTTTTGGATCATACTTCTACTATTCCTATTTCGACTCGAGCTTCACTAAACATACGCAAAACGACGGAAAGTGTCCATACCTATCTTTATGGCCATGGTTTTCATGCTACTGGTGGCAGCCATCTTTGTTTGCATGTTACTGGAGGCCGCCATAGTTGTTTTTCGTTTGTAATTTGTTGAAATGATACTGGTGAAAGCCAAATTTGTTTATATGTTACTGGAGGCCACCGTATTTGTTTTTTGTTTGTCATTTGTTTACATGCTACTGTTGATAGCCATTTTTGTTTATATGTTACTGGAGGCCGCCATATTTGTTTTTTGTTCATCATTTGTTTACATGATACTGGAGGTAGCCATGCTTGTTTAAATGTTACTGGAGGCTGCCATATTTGTTTTTCGTCTGTCATTTGTTTATACATTACTGGAGGCCACCATCTTGGTAGGTGACCACAACCTTGGTAAGTGATGGCAATTGCTATTTTCCATCCTTTGTTTAAAAAATACTTTTTTTTTTTTGAATAAATGATATAGCTACATGTATGATGCATGCATGACTACATGCTTAATTTATTAAATTTATTAAATATTTTAAATACATATTGTTGTTAATAAAAACTGAAAGACCAACAGGAGGATACGACACACAAAAATTAAGAAAAACTAATAATTTTATAGTAATAATTTATTATTATTGTATAAATACATTTTCAGAAGAAAGCACTTCATCACATCATCTGATATAACTCTGATACTTAAATGCTCTTATGATCGAAACCACCTCTTTCATGGTCGAGTAATCCCCACATTGTAACCTATCAATCCGATATTTAAGTCTGTCTACAAGATTGTTGGGATCTTTGGTAAACATGTAGTCTGTATACTCGATGTCTTCTGCCTTCTTCACATCCTTTGTCAAAGGAAACTCCTAGTTTGTACTCACGTACATAGATGACGTGTGCTTATACAGTTATATGTTAGAGGGTATTAGATGTATTGCTTAAAGCCAAGTTGATGGTAAATCTGGAAAAGATCAGTTGGTCATTACAACACTTGCGTTATTTGGGATTTATAATTTCAGAGGGGAGTTTGCGAACAGATCCAGAAAAGGTAAAATCAGTCATAAAATTTCTGCAGCCTAAAAATGTATGAGGAGTGAAAATATTTTTAGTTATGGTGGCATTTTATAGTAAGTTTATTCCAAATTTTTCCGATCTTGCAGAGCCTTTAAATAAATTGAAAATAAAAACGTGCAGTTTCAGTGGAACGAAGATCAGGAAAATGATTTCCAAAAATTGAAATATATATCAGCAAATCCTCCCGTTTTGCATTTACCGATTTTTTCCGAAAGGTTCTTTTTGCATTGCGATGCCAGTTCTGTAGCAAGAGGAGCGTGTTTAAATCAGAAGTTAGTCATTTTGTACCAAATGTGTACCCCAGTAAATTATTAACTCAAGCAGAACGTTAATTTACTGTTTATGAAAAAGAATGCTCAAGTTGCATTTGGGGTATGGAAAAGTTTGCAGATAATTTGGATCACGCACCGTTCACGTTGTACACGGACAACCAAGCGCTCAGCTGGTTATTAAAATCGCGAAAGCCTGCAGGCAGGTTGGCATGCTGGTTGGTAAGATTGGCCCGTTTCAAATTTAATGTGTAACACATTTGTGGGGTCGATAATTTGGTAGCAGATGCGTTGTCATGCATTTATTGTGCCAATGAGTCTGAGCAAGGCGACGAGCAGGTGAAGAATGGGGCTCCTGTAGAGAGTGTAGTGAGCGTCAATAGTCAGCTCTCAAGGCCAGCAGTAGGAAACACAGACATTTCAGTATTGAATACGTACAAAAATTCCCAAGCGTGTTTACTGACGTTAAAGATTACCAAAATGCTGATCAGGAATGTAAGCAAATTTTGTCTGAAATTAAGAATGGTACTTTGCCATATGTTATCCATAAAGGTTTTCTATCTGAATGGACGAGACGAGGAAAATTCAGAGTTTTTGAACATGAAAATTTGAGGGCGACGGTGTTTAAATATTACCAGAAATCTTACTGCGGATGACACATAGCCTGATAAAACCATCTGTCGTGTGTTAGAAATTTTTACGTGGCCGGGAGTACGCACTGACCTTGAAAGCTGGGTAAAAGGTTGTGATGCGTGTCAACACGCTAAACTGAAAAATAAAAAACCAGAAGATCAGTATGTGGGTACGGTAGCCACATATCCTTGGGAACATGTGTATTTAGACTGATGCCATCGGGTGAGACACAAGATGAACAATGACACAATTTACTTACTAAAGATGGGCTCCAGAAGTGTTTCCCAGACACAGCACTGTGAAACTCAGGGTTCTCGGGGATGCTGTGGGTTCTGTGTGTCCGTCTCAACCGAGCGTCTTTACAAACACTGATCAATACTAAACAGTTTATCACTGAAAAATAGACTGGAGTTTGCTATTCAGATGCTTCAAGTAAAAGCACATATTTACACAAAATACATACCATTTATTGGTCTCCAATTACAAAGTCATGCCAAAAAAAATGAGTTAATGACTAAAAACTCGGACCTGTCTTGCAAATTCCGTTGAGCTCTTACTCCCAGCTCGTAATTACTCTAGCACACTCCTAGATGGATGATTTCCCCGGGGTGTTTGAAAACACAGCCCCCACAAGGAAAGAGGTCTACAACTGCTAGGATGTACTGTAAATTTTTCCTGGAGACAGGACATGGAGAATTACAAAATGAGCATTAAACACGTGTGATTATTTGGTGTCGCTAATGCGGACTCATCGGAACGCATCTCCCAGCACGTGGTGAGTGTGGTGACTGCCTTTACACAGAGCAGGCTAGGGCGGAAATAATGTCACCATACAAATTATAGGCTGTTAACGGTAAAGTGAGCACTTTTGAAAGCCCTCTCATTTGGAATAATAGTCAATACTTATATTTTATTTTAGGCTTAAGCATTAACTTCTGAATGTTGTGGAATATACACAGTATGTTTATTACTTACACAGCAATATTTGTTCTAAAAAGGTGGTTAAAAGATAAAAATAGGCTGAAAGGATATAATAACTAGGGCCTTAAAAGTGCTTACTTTTTCGCGAACAGCCTATACACAAATTACACAAATAAGAATGATACAATATGGAGCATAACATGAATGGGCACAATAAACACGCAGGTGCGTGAAAGTATGCTTGGGTGGCACAGATGCCGCTGGATACAATGCTTAGCGGACCACGTGATGCAGGTGGAATTTCAATTGTTCGGCAAATTGTTACCGGACAAAGTGGTAGCGTTATTGGGAAAATTATTCCCCTGAAGATTTAAGCATTTAGAGTTTTGTAGCACGCCTGATGGTGGGAAAATCAAACATGAAAAAGACAGCATGGTCGTACATAAAAAAAGCATCAATCACGTGAAATACATGGTACCCTCTATAAAATATTACATAGAACCCTGACATTAATTATAGTGCACCTGAAATTTCACAAATGTACCCTTAAAGTGCATGGATGATACAGATACAGACTTGGCGATATCTGACCACATGGCTATGGTCAAGGTGGCAGTAACACAAATTAAAAATTAAAAATACCCTGAAATACATACATAGAAATAGAGCCCTTAATATTACAATAAGAAGCCTTTGGTGTAGGCAGATGGCGTCTGATTTACAAGTTACGTGGGCTGCGTGGCCTCTCCGACATTTTCTCCTCCTTCTCTCGTTTAAGTTCTAAAAAGCCACAAGGGCTGCAAAATATTAAATTAAGCGAAAGCATAATGCTGAGGAATGTCTGGCAAAAACGTATGCTAGCAAAGGTTAACCGGTATACCAAAAGTGCTATGTATATCTAACTCAGTGCAAACAAATGTTGAGGTGCTCGCTCTCCTCGATGGACTGCTCAGAGGCAGGGGTCGTGCGAACCTACCATGGCTGCCTACAGGGTTAACACTAGCAGAAGTGCTATGCACACAGAGTAAAACTTTTAATATGAATAGAATTGGCACAAATAATTTGCATAGATGATCACATTAAGCTTTCAAATTGTGAATTTTTTGTGTTCATTGATTGTTCTTTATGGAGGCGTTTACACCGGAATAATAACATCATTATTCTTTGCCCAGCGCACATTGTGAAACTTAACCAAATATTGTGCAACGCTTTTTGAAACATATAATTTTAACACTTTAAAACACTTAGACCCTGAAATAAAATAAATGACATGGTTTACACTTTAAATAAATATCCCATTATGGGAAAGTTCAGGTAGGGGTCTCTTTGCGCATGTGCGGACCCATGTGTCACGTGAGTGGTGAGCATCATCATGGTTTTAACACTGCTGGCTGTTAGCCGGCATCAAGACGCAATGGGTCCGTTGCCCCGGAGTACAGCAGGTTATGTCTATGGCCTAGTAATAATAGATAGTTTAGCAAATTTTGTTTTTTTTTTTCCGTTACCCACAATAAAGGCTGTTGAAATCTGTAAAGTTGTGATGCAACGGTTGTATAGTGTTTTTGGTGCACCCGTATATGTAGTAACAGATAATGCTGCGTATTTTTGTCGCAATAATTCAGTGATATGAATTTTATATAGGGAGTAAAGTTTGTTCAAACTGCCCCGTACCATCCACACGCAAATTGAGTAGAGCGTGTTAATCATAACAAAAAGATTGCCTTATGCAGTTTTCAGTCAGATATGGACTGTCACTGGGATGATGTATTACACCTACTATTTTTGTTTTTCAACAATTTGATTCATAGTGTACACAAGTATGCACTAGCTGAAATGTTTTTGGGCGGAGATTGGTGCACCCTTTAATAAATTTTTTTTTTACTCCACTGTATTTGTTTGGAAAATATGACTAATACAAAACTGGAAGAAATATGGGCGGAGGTGACACGCAATATAATTACATCTCACCAGAAAATGGAACAAAAAAGTAACGTAGTTTACAAAGATGTAACTTCGAAACCTGGTGATTTAATTTTAGTCGAGGCCCACCACCTCAGTTCAAAAATTGATTATTTTAGTGCTAAGTTGGCTGTGAAATGGTGAAGGCCATTTCAAATAGTGAGGTTCCTTTTGCCCATGACAGTATTGATCAAAGATCCATATTCTCTGAACAAATACAAAAATGTTTATATCCCCAATGGAAAAGATGTTATGTAACCACAACATAAGAGGGTTGTCCCCTGCCTTTCCCTTTTTGTGAAATCTTCAACTGTCTTCATTGAAGGATGTCAGACTGTTTTATTAAACATCCTAAGATTTTAAGATTATTGTATTTTTTTAAATATATTAATTTTCCAGTGTGTATTGGAGAAAAATTTAAGAGAGTGTATTAGCATTTTATAAGCAATTATACTCTACTCAAAAGTTAAATGAGTACATAAGTAAAAATGTACAAATATGTACAGTCATAAATATTTTTATAGGTATACCTGTATATAATGAGTGAAGTTTTAAGTCGTAAATATTTAAAGGTATACCTGTATAAATGATGAGTGAAGTATTAGAGATTTTATATAAAAATGGAAAAATGATTCGAAATTTAAGCAAACTTCCCCAAAGTTAATTTTCAAAGAGTTATGAATGTTCTACGTCTTCGTCGAGTGAGCCATGGTGCTTGTCTGTTTTATGGTTGCTGCTAACAACGTGACTCGTGTCCCATACGGAAAGGAGCCTGGGGTAAGGGCCTGGGTAGCCTACGCCTCATGTTCTGGATGCGTGTTCATCACCGACTTCGTGGGTCTTCTTCAGGGGAGGAGGGATGTGACGGCTATCCCTGCACATCAAACAAAAGCTAATCCGTAGGTGCCATATGAAGTTGAGAAAATGTTTGCTGTTTGGGATGGCTTACCTTTGCTACAACAGGGGGCGTGTTTGCCGAGCTCCACACCTCACGTCCACTGGGCGGGCCTGTTGGTCGGCAGGTGTGGGTGCCATGGGGCTGCTGCTGCCCACGAATTCTATGACTGCTTTCCCCTCCCTCGTACGTCACCTTGCCCACGTGATGCCAGCGAGTCAGTTACATACCACCAGGTTGCTCTTCCAGGACTTCCGGATATCAACGGAGTGAAGATCGTTTTGTAATGTTCTCGATGATTTCAAATTAAATATAAATACAGGTGTCTCGTCCAGGTTTGGGGAGACAGCACAGGGTTTTCTCTTGGGCAGGAACTGCTGTTCCGGCAACATTTTAAAAGGGGAAGGGGGGGTGGCTTGCTGCCATTTTAGTCAAGTATCATTTAAAGGAAAATATTTAATGTAACCTGCATAAAGCTGGAAAGAGATGGAATTGTGTAAGAATGTAAATTTTGGGGGACATTTAGAACAGAATTATTTTGATACAATTTTTTATACAAAATTCAATCAGTGGGAATAGTATATATTTATATAAAGTTAATTTATTGTGATCTTGGGGGAAAATTACTGTAAATGATTTGAATTTATAATATTAAAGTAAGGCAATGTATATTTCAAAACTTTTTCACTGGAACCAACCCAAATCCCTTTTTTTAACATCATAGGGGGGCTCTCAGCTGTTTTCCAAATTAAAACACCTACATTCAGGAATCAGTTGAGACAAAGACCTCGTCCTGTGTGTGTTGGCAAACACCGACACAACAATTTACATCTCGACTTTAAGTGTTGTTGACTTGAATTTGTATTAGATAGCAGATGTGAACTACTGTTGACATAAGATTTTTTTTTTCACAAATGTTTCTTGTAACACAGTGAATGTACATTATACATGTTTGCTTACATCTATATGTGTGTTGTGGTTTGTTGTGTGGGTGGTGAGTACTTATGATTGCCTTTCGTATTATGTGGAAATGTGCAACTGGTAATGTTTATATTTCAGTGAACGATAGTCCCCTGTGATTTAATAACTTTTGTATTGTTGTTTTGTAGTTGCTCCAGTGAGATTGTTTTCATTGCAAGGTAACTGGTACTTTTGTATTGTTGTGTGAGGGTTTTGATGTTTTTCAGTGTGTTTGTGTGTTGTGTTTGGAGGAACATGGTCACAGCAGTATTCTGTTTCAACACTTTAAGGTTAGGTTAGAATTTAGTAAAAATTTCTTTGGAATTTCCCCAAATCAGGGGAGGGGGGGGGGGGGTATTTAGCATTGCGTTTCTATACATTTTTAAAATAGTTTTTGTAATTGTTTTTCAGGTTCTCTTTTGTTAAATTTTGCATTAAATTTGTCACGGAGTGTATTTTGTCCAAATATTTCCTTTCATGCCACGGTTTAGAAGTAAGGGCTTTATCAGTTAAAATGTGAGGCTGTAATATGAATGTTATCTGTACTGCGTGGCACTTTTGTTTCTCAGGCTTCAGAGCAAAGTGATAATACTTTTGAGATTAAACTTTTTTCTTAATTATCATGTCATCAGCACCTTTGTCTTTCCACGCAGCAGCATTATGGAATGAACAGCCAATAGGAAGCAGCGACCCTCGGCTAATAGTGTATTTTTAGATTTGTATTTAAGAGGGGGGGGGGGGGGGGGGGCTGGCTGCACGTGCCGAGTCACGGACAGTGAGCCAATCACTCGTTCATATAGTTAGTGTCCATCACCGAGTCGAGATGTCAATCAGAACGGTGTGACCCAGTATTAATTGAACAACTGAAGCATCAACATGTAGTGCATAATGTTCTTTTACCGAAGCAAGATGTCGGTCGGGTAGACAGAGTCTTTTCAACTTAAATGATTTCAACAACTTTTCAGACTTAATTTGACTACTGCTGTGATTTTATACCTGTGTGAATGCGGAGCAAAGATTAACATGTTGGTGTATGTCATGCTGATATACCTGTATTGTGTTTGACCTTCATTAATAAATAGTGCTCAAGTTAGACATGAATTCTCATCTTTTTATTTCTAATTCAAAAATTGACAGTGCGCCTTCAGTGACTGAACCCAACATATTATTTTGAATGCAGTGTGCAATTTTTTGTTGCGAAAGGACTGGTGAGTAGTCCCAATGCTGCAAACATCATATTACCTCAGTACTAGCAATCCTAAAATAGTACAGAAATCTCCGCAACGAGATTACATTTACTATATATATATATAACGTACAGTATAGGCCTATATAACCTCAATAAAACAATGTTTCACGTTTTGCGTAAAAATATTCATAAATACTAATACCATGGATGTTTATTTGGATTTAAACCTATAAAACAACACAGTTATACATAAGCATAATTAGAAGATACTACGAAGACTTTGGCAGGTGGGTGATCAGTCCACTACTGAGATCGAGCCAGGTTATAAGACTAAATTTTACAAAAATCACATGTATGGAGTAGATTTGTGATCTTCATGCCAAGCATTATTAAATACCAACTGCAGACAATGCAAATTCTTATCCTAGTTCATTCGATCCTTTGCATGGATAGCAATGATAGCTGAATGGAGGTTTCTGTTAAAATGCTCTACATACGAGGGAGGAGGATTGTATGGGGACAGGGTAATATTTTCAATTCTAAAAGAGAAGCACATCTTCTTAAAAGGGTTTGATGTAAATTGAGAAGCATTATCAGAAACTATGGAGGAAGGAACACCAAAATTTATAAAAATATTAGCTTGAAAGCAGTAACTTTTCTTTAGGTACTAACCACACAAATTTAAAAAAAGCATCTACACATAACAATAACATGTTATGACCAGATTTGCTATGGGGTAAAGGTTCAACAAAATCCATAAACAACTTCTGCATAGGCCTCTCGGCTACTTCTGAATTAAGAAAACGTAAATGAGTGTTTTGTGCTGGTTAACTCATAGCACACAAGGTACACATTCTTACTCTATCAGCAATTTTTAAATTCATTCTCTTCAAAATAAAATTATTTTGATATCTTCAATGGTTTTGTAAATTCCTAGGTGTCCGCATACAGGAGAAGAATGAATATATTCAAATACCATAGGTTTCAATACATTAGGTAAAACAAAGTGTTTTCTGTTGGTAGGAGATTTACAAAAAAAAACACATTTTGACAAGGAATATGGCTTTTTGTTCAATACCAACCTGTAAATTGTGAAAAATATTTTTTAATTCTGGGTTTTGTTCCTGATAGTGTTTTATGTTATCAAAAGCCAAAGGGAATTCAGTCAAAAGGTTACAACTTATTATATTTTCAGTTTCCTCCAACACTTTAGTTCCTTCAAACATGCACAAGAGCGCGTCTGCTACAACATTCTGAGTACCTTTAATAAGTTGGATCTTAAATTGCAGAGATGAAATTCTCATTGCCCAACGGCTTATTTTGCCGTATTGACGTGGGTGTACTAACAGCCAAGATAAAGTCTGGTTGTCAGTTTCCAACAAAAATTTAGCATGTTCAAGATATTCATGGAATTTATCAATACTGGATACTACAGCTGAACACTCTAACTCATATGTGGTAAATTACTTCCTCTTCTGAGGGGCCAAAGTTTGTGATGCGAAAGCTATGGACTGGTGTACACCATCTATTTCCTGCAAAAGCACTGCCCCAACAGCCAAACTGGAGGCATAGTTCTGCAAAGCCAACTGTTTAGAAAAATCTGCCATGTGGTATACTCGTCTGTCCATTTGAAGGAGACTTTGTTGTATCCTGGAAAAGGCCAAAACACTTTGCTCTTTCTCTAAATTCTCAACAACTTCCATTAGTGCAAAGAGTTTAGAGGCACATGCTTCATACTCTGCCTTAACCTCAATGTCAGTAAACAGTATAGGATTAATGGGCAAGTTTGCTTAAAGGGCATTTCTGAAAGTTAGTTTTTCTTACCTCAGCCACTGTAAGATCAGTAGGCTGATTGCCACACACTTTTATCTCATAAATGGGCTCATCCTTAGGAGCCACTCGAGTACTATAGGATCCAGCTTCATGAAAACACACAAAGGGCAAAAACTAATACAAGGTTTAAACAGGTAATCTTAAACAAAAGCGAAAATGTAACCTAACATGAATCATCTGCAACAGTCGACTGGAGAAGAAGAAGAAAGAAAAAAAAAAAAAGAAAAGTAGTCAGGAGGAACAGGTAGAGAAATCTCCAGAAGGGAGATTGCCCACCTGCCCAACCCAAGCAGCAAGGTGCCTCAGAGGAGAACATGGAAGGTTAACTGCTAAGAGAGCAATTCTTCAGACCCCAATACTAAAATAGGTATGTATTTAAACATAGAGGCCGAGTCAGTATCGTCTATCCATGACAATTCCCAGACACCTTTTATCAATGCACTAGCAAAAAAAAATTTGACTTATTTGAAAACAGTGGCTTCTAAATGGTGTAAATCACTATGCAGCTACAACACATTCAAAGTGTTATGTACAATCTTTTTATTTCCACATTTATGACTTTGAGAATCATAGCTCCTTAAAAGAATGTTGGACAAAACACATTTCTGCAATAAGCACACTTTCAGTGAATTGTGAAAGGTACTATAATTAAAATGATAAAGGTGACTCCGGATTTTATATATATATTTATTTATTTATCTATTCTCAGATATGACCAGGAGACCACAAAGCAATATATATATATATATATATATATATATATATATATATATATATATATATATATATATATATATATATATGCTCGTCACCTGCTTCAACAAATATCTGAGTATTTAAAAAAATTTCTTTTGGGTATTTGTACCATACCAAAAAAAATTAATTAATTAAATACTGGGTGCACCCATATAACCTTGCATACCTACATTATTATTATTATTATTTTAATTTTGCTATTTAGTACCATATTCAGAACACAAAAAAATATTATTTTATTGCACCGATGTCCAATTTCATATTGTTAAAAAAAAAAAAAAAGGGTTTTGGGAAGGTACATATTTTCTTAAAGTTAATTTTGGAAAGTCCAACAGTTAAGATTTGTCCTAAAGCCAACAGAATGCCATGTCTTGAAGAAACAAGTTAGAGGACAGCAATCAAATACTTCAAGAACCAGCTGACCAAAATTTTTAGCAGAAGTATTCTGACTCCGACACAACAGGATCCATGATTGAATTAAGGCCCATGGACAAAGCAGCCACACAGTTAACAGATGGGCTCACATAGTCAGCACAGCAGTCCTTCAGCCACAACAATGACCACACTGTACACACAAAGTAAAATGGAAACATTAAAGGGCAATTGACTAGCATACAAACATTAATTAACAAACCGGGTTAGCAACTACGTCAAATAGCTCACCGATGGTGGGCAAACAAAAACTATTTCATCATGAAGAAATGGAAACTCTGCAACAGCACCAATTTAATGACTTCATAACATGGCAGGATCAGAGCAAGAAGACAGAGTAAGCAAAATTGTTCTGCCACAACGACAACCTTGCAAACACCGTACACACAAGACATGACAACTCAATAACTATATTGAATGACCAACTCGTGGTGACCAAGATAAGAATAAGAAAAATATAAATTCACAGTTTTATTTCTCTAAAAATAAAAAATTGTTTAAGTTAAATTAATTAGGTAAACATACAAATTTAAGGTTAAATATTAAATATTACATTGAATAAAGGGTATGACATTATAACACTGCCATGTATCACATGTATCGGTCTAAAAATGAATTATAAGATCAAGATACAGTAGAGACCTTACAAAAATACAATAGAAAAATGAAAAAAAAATTAATAATATGTAATATTAATGAAGTTGCGGCAATTACAAATGACATTACAGACATAACAAAACACATTGGTAACTCAATAGAATATGAAAGTGTAAGGTAACTCAATAGAATATGAAAGTGTAATATGAATATTAGACATGATGTAACACCACCAGAATTAAACTACTAGAAAAATTGTTAGAAAATATTGTATCTTCAAAAGAAACAAGGAAAGATAATGAAAATTTATTTGCCAAAGAAGGTAAATTGGCAGAAAAGCCATTAAGAAAAGGAAAAAAAAAATGAGGTGAGCAAGAGAATGCCATAGCATAGTGTGGCCTGAAGACTCGCATCGTGAAAGAACAAACACGTGGCTGAGAATTTTGTGTTCTGGAAGTCTGTCATTGTTCAGGAAACCACTTGGAACAGTGAGTCGGCCATCATTTTGTGCGCATATCGAATCCCCTCGTGTTCGGAGGCCGGAGATAGCCATGACATCACCGCGCATTGTGGAACTTCCTATGATGTTACAGTGTGCCTGATGCCTTGTATGCATGTGTGCGTGGTACAGGCCGTACATTGACCACTACCCCCACCAGGTCAAGTTTACCGGGTGGCTACCTGAAGGAACCCTTCATGTGTGTGGATTTATGTACAACCGCGAACAACAGCGACTTGGAATCTCCGAACAATGTGTGGACGTCGAAGAAACATGTACATAATTTGGAAAGCCTGTGTCATTGGACCCGTATGAGAAATACTACCTACAAACCAACATCTGCCCCTGTGTGTCAGAGGGAAGAAGTGTGTTATTCACTCCGACAGTGGTCAACCAACAGTGTAGCACGTTGCTCACCCCCTACATGAAACAATCTCAGCAACCATACAGTACGCTCTGAGCTGTGCCGGCAAGTAGCACACTTCGCCTGCCTGACAGCAGAAGGATGATTGTCTCTACGAAGTGATGTTTTCACATGCTAGAACGGCACATCCAGACCAGATTGCACAAACAACTAGACCAGCCAGCCTGCACAGCACAGCTGATTGCACCCAGCGAATTCGTGCCTACAGCGGAACGCCAAACTAGTAAGTGCAAGGCTAGACTGTGCCACAGAGAAGGGTGTGTTGTCGCATGCAATTTATGTGAAAATTAGTACCATCCAAAGTTTGTAACAGACAGTGACTGGAGCAGTTTTGGCTAAGTCACATTCTGCTGTGAGAGTATGTACCAGTTTTTGTCAATGATAACAGTACACACATAAATGTAAACAACACCTTATACGTTACGCAGAAGGCGCAGAGGGGGGCACGGCACACATCTCAACCACGTGTGCCACCCATCCCACTGCCGAGACAGTCAGTAGAGCCAGTTACGAAGAGTGGCCTAATGCCATAGGTAGCTCAACTGGCTGGCAATGCTAAGAATTGGTGGCGTTGAGTGATAGAATACAACATGACCTGGATACAGTTCATGATGAAATTCACCGCCCGGTACACAAGTACTTACATGACGCAGAAGCAACAGCTGTCCCTGTTTACCAAAGAACAAAAATCGCATTAGAGTCTGGAAGCATTTGTGGGTTGGAAAATCAGTTTGGCCCACCATCACTACCAGTACTTGCCTACTGAAGGTGTTCTTGAATCAATCATTGAGACAGTGCTCCCAGTTTAATGACTGGCTCTTCGACCAATAGTATACAGTTGGTATCAGCGTTTTACAAGGGCTGCCGTGAGTATATGCTTTTCGTCTGGTTTAACAGCATACTGGGTAACATGGGATTTGGTTTCGGTTTTCTTGCGGGTTATTTTTTTGGACTCTCTGGACTTAAAAAGTGGTGTGAAACCTAGTGACAGTTCAACGAGCCATGGAAACATGCTGCACCATAGGTTGAACGGCCCGGGCAAATCGTCCGCCCACATGACTGGCCAAGTGCAGACAGACTACACCGCAACCGCGACCAACAGTACAAGTGCTGTGCCTGCCCAGCTGCCAAGCGGTGCCAATGCCGAGGTTCAGCATCAGGGACCACGGTGTCAAATATCCTGTGACGAACAGTATCATTGGTATAGGCAGTGTCCCAACAGAGCAACTTCGGCTAAGGGAAACGCGGGGTGGGACCACACCAGATGCCTCCCTACTCTGCCAGCTTGCCAGCTACAGTGCCTCCATCAGAGGTAAACAATTGATCAGATGGCTACTTGGGACAAGTGAGTACAACCGTTGACAAATTACTGAGAGTGCTTGTGTATGTTTCTCATGTGTCAACTGTTGCTTTGATTGACTCTTCCACTTCGCATAACTTTGTCTGCGAAGAGCTTGTCAGATTTTCAGACATCCAAGGTACCAACGTAACAGTAGAGCTCGCGACACCTCAAGAGTACAGTAATATCATTGGTGTCACTCAGCTTGATGTAAGAATGAGGGACGTTGAAATATGTTCCCGCTTTAATTTCAAGGGGATCCACGAAGATGTTATCTTTGCAGTACCTTGACGTATTGATCAAGACATAATTGTAGAGATTCCGAGGGATAGAATTAATTTGGCAAGCATTTCAGATGCACTGTTTACTATCTAGGTAGATGTGTGGAGGTCAACTTAACAGCCTATAAACCTAGATGACTTTGACCACAGTGTTTCGGTAGAGTATTAAGCAAGTTTCAAAGGCATCTTAAATGAAGTAAAAGACATCTTCACACCGGCAGATCCGCTTAAACATACAACCATTGTGAAGCATGAAATCTAAACAGTCTACAATTATCCACTCGGAACATCCCCTACCAACTACGATACACAACACTTGACCACCCCCATTCATTAGTGTAAACACTGCACTTAATGTACTTGGCAAAGCAAAAATTTTGTTATCTTTTGACCAGAAAAATGGATTCTGGCAGATTCCGGTAAAACAGGAAGGCAGGCACAAAACAACGTTTACTGCACCAGATGGCCACCAATATTAGTTCTGCACAGTGCCCTTTGGGCTTAAGTGTGCTCCATCTACTTTTCAGAGTATGATGTGAAAGTCCTAGACAGGCTAATGGGAGATTTCGCAATGGTCTACATAGACAATATGGTCATGTGGTCAGAGATGTGGGAGGATAACAAACACCACTTAGAGATTGTTGGAGCGACTTGCAATCAACAGTCTAACCTGTGCCAACCATAAATGTAGTATAGGCAAAACCAGCATCAAGTACATTGGTTGCCTGGTCGTTGGAGAAGGGAACTGTCTCACGGCAGAACAGTTAGTCCTCATTGACAAGTTTACAGTGCCAACCACATGGAAGAGGTTATACAAATTTTTTGGCCTGATCAACTGTCTTAGGCAGTAAATCAAAGGCTTTGTTGTAATCACAGCCCCGCTCACTGAAATGCTCTTGCCCACTAAAAAGTACAAGTGGGACACCAATATGCAAACTTGGCAACACTGAGAAATGCTACAATGTAAATGAATGTGAGTGTTTGGCAATCATCTGGGCCATAAAACAATACTGTGTTCAACTTGAATACAGGTTCACTCTGAGTACGGATAACCGGTGTTTGTTATGGTTACACAAGATGCACAAAGTCCATAGTAAACTAACAAGATGTTCGATGCTACTACAGAATTTTGACTTTGTTGTTGAACACATGTCCGGCAAAGATAACCAGCTGGCTGATGCCTTGTCATGTTCCCCGAACGAGAACAAAGTAGAGGTAGACAAGGAAGAGTGGGAAACCATTTTACCTCTGGAGAGTAACAGAACAACTCCACCTGTGCTCTTGCAACAGATCACAAATAAGTGTAACAAAACAGAGCCTGCTAGCCAAAAGTGTGCAGACAACCTCTACGTGTACATTTTGAACCAGCAACAAATGTCCGTTGAGGTGAACGAAATCAAAACGCAGTGTGAACAGGAAGTGTTAGAGTGGTGGCAAGTGATTGACAATCACTTGGAGACACGGAACAACAGCCGGTCAGGAGGTTTGTGGTGCCCCTACGTGCCGCCATGGGCTCGCACTACTGTCATTCACGTAGCGCACATCATCAGTCTGGACACCCTGGTATAGAACAAACTGTCCATAACATCACATTGTCGTATTCGTCGCCTGGCCTTACAAATATGGTTAGAGAGTACATGCGCCAGTGCCGCGACTATAATGTTTACAAAACCCGCAGCTCTGATGGAACCACCCAACAACAACCAAGGTAACAACAACACCCGTTTGAAGCAATCTTCGACCTCATGGGCCCTAACCCATGTTCATCAGGAAGAAAGCTTTACATCCTTGTAGTAACTTATTTGTTCACACATTGATGCGAGCTGTATAAATTGCCAAGTGCACGCATACACCACATAGGTACAGCATTGAGAAAGGACTTTCTTTGCCGCTGGGGATACTCCAAGATGCTCCTTAGCAATAACACAACCCAATTTTTCAGAACATGTTGGAGCAGGTTGCATACAAAATTACATGTTGAGCACCACACGAGTGACATATCATGCACTTACCAACCCAACAGAGCTTAGGTATCAGGAAATAAAGGCACCTTAGGGTAGGTGAAGATAATACAAAATGTGCACAGCATATACCAGATATAGCTTTCTGCTTGTGTAACCGCACCAATGAAGCCGCGGGGACGTCTTCTGCAAAGTTGCTATATGGCGCAGGCCTGTCACATCTGGGGGAATTTACCTACTATGCACTATGCACAAAACCAGAAGCTGCAGAATCTGAGGTAAGAGAAGGGGAGATGAGGCTGCATGATCAAGAATCATTCGCTAACCAGAAATGTAACGTCCAGAAATGGCTGTCAAAAAAAAGACCACCTAAGCCTTTGTAACCGGGTGATTACATATATGTGTGAGCACACCACTGACGCCTTCGGGTGAGTCATGAGACAAACAAAGACACAAATTACTTACTGATAATGGGTGCCAGTGGTGCTTCCCAGTCACCGCACTGTTGAGACTCAGGGTTCTCAGGGATTCTGCGGGTTCTGTGTGTCCATCTCACCCTAGTGTTCTTACGAGACACTTAGCAATACTAAACATCTTTAATAAACTTTTTAAAACTGAAAATGGTGTGGCTAGAATACTGTTACTACAAAGGAAAGGCTAAAAACACTGCGAGACTTACTTTTATTTTACCGCTCATACAGATATTGTGCCAGGAATTTTTACTTATGATACAACTCAGAAATGTCTAGCTAACTCTGTTTGGGTGCTCCCCAGCCTGCAATTACTCTAGTGCACTCCTAGATGAATGACTTCTACCGTGGTGTTAGATAACACAGCATTCACAAGGAAAGGGGTCTACAGCCTCTAGGGTTGACTTTAGGTGTTTCCTGAAGACAGAGCATGGAGAGTTATGAAGATGAAGCTGAAAATGAACATGAACACGAGTGATTACTTGGTATAACTAGCGTGGACTCATCGGGGCGCGCCTCCCAGCATGTGGTTAGTGTGGTGACAGCCTATACATATAGCCGGCTAGGACGGAAATAATATCACCTTATAAAGTTACACAAATAGAGATGAAACAAGATGGGGCATAATATGAGTAGTCACAATAAACACGCAATTGTGTGAAAGCAAACTTAGATGGCGCGGATGCCGCTGGATAAATTTCGTAACGGACCACATGGTGCAGGTGAAATTACGATATTTCTCCATAAAAATGGCAACTTATTCTCAGACACAATAGTAGCTGGGTTCAGAAAAATATTCCTCCGACGATTCAAGCAGATTCAGACTTGTGGTTCGCCTGATGGCAGGTAATCAATCATGAAAGTGACTGCGTGGTCATACATACAAAGCATCAATTTAGATGAAAATTACACGGAACCCTGATTGAAAAATATATAGAACCCTGACATTAAATAAAGCTCATATGGAAACACACAAATATAACCTGAAAGTGCATGAATGGCGCAGATACGAACTTAGCGATATCTGACCACGTGGCCATGGGCGATGTGGCCTCAACACAATAAAACATGAAAAATACCCTAAAATAAATACATAGAAATATAGCCTTTAATATTGCTCATAGCAATTATACAGAAATTACATTGAAATACCTTTAACATATGTGGATGGTGCCTGATTCAAGTTGCGTAGACCGCGTGGCCAATCCGACATCTTTCTCCTCTTATCCTGGATTAAAATTCAAAAAGCCACAAGGGTGCAAATAATTATGTTAAGTGGAAGCATAATGCTGGGGAAATGTCTGGCTAACGTATGCAAAGCAAAGGTTGATGGGTATACTAAAATGAGCTATTGAAATCTGCATCAGTGTTAAAAGATTGTAGTGCATACGTGACAGCGTCTTACCTCGTCAGCTCTCCTCGACGGACTGTCCAGAGGCAAGCATCGTGTGGACCTGCCATGTGCGCATATGGGGTTCACACAACTGGAAGTGCTATGAATGCTGAGTAAAACTTGTATATTGTTAGAGAAATGGCACAAAAAGAATTCAGATATTGATTTACACTTTATATTCAGATAATTAATTTTCTGTATTTTCTCAATGTCTTATATGATGGTGTTCATGTCCGAATAATACTGTTCATGTTCTTTGTGCAGTGTGCATTTCAAATTCATATCCAAACATTGTACAATATTATCAAACATACAAATATTAAACATTTTATAACACTGAGCCTGAAATAAAGAAAGACATGTCATACACTTAAAACATAATATTCCTGTTATGGGAAAGTCCAGTTTAAAGCCTCTTTGCGCACATTTTTCCCATGTGTCACGTGGGTGGTCAGCGTCGTCATGGGCTCAACTCTGCCAGCTGTTCGCCGGCATCACTACCTATTGACTGCTTAACAAAACTTTTGTGCGGGATTCACCCATAAGTCGACTGGCCTACACTGGATCTTGGGAGATTTAGCCAGACGTTGCACCTAATACAAACCAGACCTAGGAAAAGGTGCAAGCTCCATAGGGACGATATTCGTGTATCTGCCATTCTGGACGACACTAATGAAATACGCCCACCTGTCATCCAAGAAGAGGTGGGTGAGAAGCAAGAGAACAGAAACTTAGTGTCCTGTCGTCTAACACAATTGATCTGAGCAGAAGTCCAACGTCGTCAGGAGGGAAGTCACCACTTGATTTTTGTGGTTTTCAAGCTACCACACCGCCTGTTATGGTGCCCGTCATGACAACTGTGCTAAGGACAGCAACAGATAAGATTAGTGACATTGGAGGAGGGGAAACATCACCCCTCATATTTTGGGGCTTTCTAGCTGTTGCAGCACATGCAGTCGTCCCCGTCACTGCAAAAATAAAGTCGTCTGTGGCAGGGGAGATAAGTGACGTGTGGGGAGGAGAGGAGTCCTCCCATGACTTTCCCTACTATATTTCATCTACCCCCAATAAATCTATTCCTACTTTTCTTGTTCTCTTTATTTACTACTTTCTTCACATTGTGTTTAAATTTTTTCTTTCCTCTTACGAACTTCTTTTTGAATAATACATTACTTTGTTTCACTCGATAGTGCCCTCACTTTCACCATAATATTTTTTTACATGTACTGTATTCTCATTAAATTCTAACTATTGTAACACCATATCTGATTCTAATTGCAGCTTCACTTTATTGCAAAAATTTTTCTTTCCTCCCCCACACTTGAAAATTTCCCTTTATTTATTACATTCCTCATTGACATATTTGATTCACAAGATTTTGGTACACACTTTTCAAAATTATTCATTTGCCTCAGCAATTGATTTTCACATAGAGGAACTTTACTTATTTATAACCTCTACACTTGCATTATTACATTCTTCACTTATATCGTCACAATCAGTATTACATTTGCCTTTGTACTCTCTGTACTAACCTTTACCTACATACAGTCGGTAATTCTAACCTCATTCTGAAAAATATCATTTAACTTCTTATGCTGGAATCACAATAGCAGGACAGATCCAATGTGAAGGGCGCAACACAATAGCAAAAAATTAATGCTAATGTGAACACCATATTTTACCGCCTCGTGATCAACATTTGAAACTATTATTTATAAAAGATTTCTTGCCACTACTTACTAACCTCTTTTTTGATGCCCATTCATGTTTCCATTGTTTTCTTATTTTGCAATCCTTTCAAAAAATTCTTTCCATGTCCGCTGATACTTTCGGCTTAAAAATATGACTGTAATTACATCTAGGCATTAAAATGTGTTGCTTTACTTATTAATATGGTTAATAATAGCGCTCTTAAAACTTACCACCAAAAATATGGCAGGTTAGACAGAGTTACAGATCTGATGAGCCCGCAACGCGAATAAATTAGAAATATTTTCTATTTGAAAATCTTATCGCACTGGTGATTTTTGTCGCATTGATGTCACAGAAGTCTCGATCCTGATTGGCTGGAAAATTAATTTATTCACGTCATGTCTTGCACTATTTTGAGTCCAGCACTATCATCATTACTTGGGGCAGTTAATGCGTTTATCTTTTTTTAACTTATTATCTTCATATCCAAACCCCCCCAGCTTTCTGCACTTGTTATTATTCCTTCAATTTTTTTCCGCCCTTTTTTATGCTTGTAGCCTTATTCATTGTCCTAATTCATGTTCTATCCCTTAAATCCCCTGATCGGTGAGTCTTATTTCCTGCTTAAGCTACCTTATTCCTTGCTCAGTCTGCCTACTACTTTGTTTAATATTTTTCCCCGTTCCGTATGCTTACTTTGTTCTTTGAACTCCTGAATCACATTTTATTTTTCAGTCAATGACTGTTTTGTTTAAGTCATGAGCTGTACGAGCAGGCATCTTTGCTCACTTAAATCAGCCATTGTAAATATATCTGTATTATTTAATTGATAAAATATTTTAACTGTAAACACACTTTCTTGCCAAAATTTAACACCCAATAAACAAAAACAAATAGATACAAATACATGAAATAAATAATAACAAACAACATTACCTATTATGACAAGCAAAATATAAAATGTATTTACTTGACTGCTGGTTTGAATGGTGACTGATGACTTCTCCAACATATGAAATACCTATGTAGATGTTGCTGATGACTGTAGTCTGTTGTGATGATCCTTCTAGCTATCTGGAACACTGGAAATGCTGAATGCTGCAGTGCTCATCTGAAAACCTGGAATGGAATTCTGTTGCGTAGCAGTGGCCGCTCGCCACTCATTCGGAAAAACTGCAGTGAATCCATAGTTAATGTTCTGCTGCTATTGTTGTTTTACACCGAGCCCCGAACAATATCTGTCTTAAATAACTAAACTTCTCAGGCATGGCATGTTGAAAATTTGTGCTGCGCGACAGGCACCATTTTGTGGTGTTGGTTGTTTCCAAACAACTAAAATTGGAACTCACAGCTCAGCTGAAATGCACAAGTGATTTTATAGGGAACCATATTAAATAAAGAGTGATTTTTAGTTCTGTATTAATTCTTAAACTTTATTTTTTAAATAGTTAAGATAACACTTTTATATCTTCCAGAAATGTAGATACACGCACTGTTAGTTCCTCGATATGACAGAACAGCGTGGCAATAATTCAGGACCAATGAGGTCTCTGCAAAACTTGCATCGCGAGGGGACCCCCTGCACCCCTCCTCACATCATGGTCAGTAATACAGTGACCAAAAGGAACAAAGAACAGAGGGTAGAGATGTGCAGCATTGCATTGCCATGTGCCTCTCCACTCCTCCTATTCAACTGCATCACAGCACAAAATCCCTCCACATGTCGTATTGAAACTGCATTGCCGCTAACCTTTTCAAACTTTGAGAACAAGAATTGCTTATAAACGTATTACAATCTCCAAATACTGAGACAACTTTGATATGACTTTAGAAAATGGCAAATACATTCCTGATAACCCTCGAACACGGCCACGTATTAAAACTGATAAACTATTTCCACTCCACATGTCACCAAAGAACCATTTAGAATAGAAAAATGTTGAATATATTACACTCACTGGCCGAAAAAAAAGTATTTAACAATAAGTCTCGATTGAAAATACTTAACAAAAATTACATAACCTGCAACGTTACAAGTTCTTAAGTGCTCATTTTTATAATAACCTGCCTAGTAATTTGAAAGACTATTCAAATATCAATTACTTCAGATGTTACTTAAAAATTAATTTGTTGCATGAAATGTTTTGAAAGTAGTAAAAACATAGCACAATTTTTTTTTGTTTCTGTATTTGTGGTAAATGAATAATTAAAATTTTCCGCTTTGTTAGGCTAGTATGATCCCCCTTTTTTATGGTGAGATTTGTTTTATCTATGTATACTGAAAGGTTTTTCACGTGTTTCTTTGAGTATCAATGCATATTCTAAAGACTATCATTTCTCTTCTTTGTGGTACTCTTTAATATTATGACACTAATTTTAATTCTTTCTGTGTTAGTGTTTGCCAAAAGGAAAAACAATATTTTCTTTCAACTTAATTTTAACAGTTTTTAGTTTTCCTGTTATGTAATTTTTACTGTATGTTAATGTGTTTATGGGATAGGTAACGTAATTATGTAATTACATGTTTGCTCACTTTTTATGTATGTGATTAAGAGTAAGAGAAGGTGAAAGCATAACTTCGCCACCAGTAGACATAATAATAATAATAATAATAATAATAATAATAATAATAATAATAATGGCTATTTTGTCTTTTATATTCTATTTGAGTATATTTTACAATCAGTTCCAGGAGCAATACCAACATATGTGATGGATGTACTAATGCATTTACAAACAAGAAACCAACAGCAACAACAAGAGGCAAGTGAAACTTCTACAGGAAGGTTTCATGTGGATGATGAAATTCTGCCTATATTAGGTAAGAGAATTTCTAAAGTATATAGAGCTGTGTGAATGAAATTTTTTTTTGTTATTTGATGGAATTTTCATGGTTTATTCTATTAACAGCACAAAAATGCAGTTATTGTGAATTTTCATTTTTAAATTTTGTTACATTCAAACATACCTTTATGTGGAGAATATGTAGGCATTTAATACTTTTTCCCGGGGACATTATACTTAGCTTGCCTTGTTGGAAGTTACGTACAAAATCTATATTACCAGATTCAATTCAACTAAGTTCTGTTGTGGATACGGGCATGGTTTTTCACATGTGGGCAGAAGGGGTGTTGGTTTCAGTAAAATAAAACTCCACTAAACCTTATTCAGAATTTACAAGAAGTGCAGCCTTTATATCATGCAGTTAACTTGCAGTTTGGCAGAAAGTGAACACCCACAAAATTCCAGGAAATACGGAAATGTGAGGGCTAAGGTATTAAGGATGATTCAAAATAATGGTAGGTACTATAAAAATACATGAAACTACAATTGCTTGCATAACCAAACACCAAAACTATTATGCTAACTTTTGAAAACAGGAAATAACTATGAAACATTGCCATAAATATGAAAACAAATTTTTCCAAGATGCTCAAATTATTTCAACTGATTATCTTCAAAAACTTAAAACTTTATTAACTTGTGATCATCAGATTGTGAGATATTATCTCCTCTACCTTCTGGTAATTACCTGAGCATACTGATGGAGAAAGTATTAACTGCCCTCCATTGTGCATGTGATATAAGTAGAGCTGAAAAACTTGCAGGTAAGATGATGCACCCAGGCAAATAGGAATACACCTGATGGCTTCCCTAACATAACAAAAGATGAAAAAGAGACTGAAGCCAGAGTGCAATACCCTATTTATTATTTCTGATTGCCTTTCATGCAGTGACATCTGCTAGTTTGTGAGAATACATGGCTAGCATTCACATGGAACCCAATAGCTAATGCAGTTTCCAGTTACGTGAGATTTACCTATAGAATTAAGTTTTGTACAATAGCCATATTTTATGTTTTTCCATCTGAGCTTTAATGAATCAATTTCAACGCTGTTAGTACCACCACCTAAAAGTAAATTAGGTAAATAAATTTTGTGATCTTTTATGACTTGATGGTTGTGTTTATTGTTTACTTATGGCTGAGGAGCAATAAGTGTGCAACATTAGCAATCATAAAAAAATACAGATATTTATTTGTTTGTCCCATTTAACACAAAGCTTCACTTAGGGCTCTAAAATATATCTAAATCAGTTTTCATTAACCCCATGGCTAGTCTCTTATTTTATAAACTATACCAAATGCCTCTCTGCTCATATAGTGACCCAAAAGCACCTTACACACTAGCGGAAATTCATTGAAGAATACGCTGAGGAATAAATGTATCTTCCCCAAAGTTTGTTCACAAGAAGGAGGTGGCATGTGAGACTGATTAAAACATCAAGTCCGTGGGACATCCGGAATAGTAAATGCAACATGTACAGCAAACACCCTAATAGGGAGAGAACCTCTCCGAATGGCCACATATGCAGCAATTCTCGCATGTATAGGCTGTTCACTGTAAAGTGAGCACTTTTGAGGCTCTAGTTACTTTTTTACTTCAGCCATTTTTCATCTTATAACAACCTTTTAAAATAAATATTTTCATGTAAGTAATAAACAGTGTGTACATTCCACTGCAATTGGAAATTAACATCCAAGGCTAAAAGTAAGTATATTTATTGACTATTATTCCAAATAAGAGGACATTCAAAAGTGCTCACTTTACCATGAATATCCTATAACATGCAGTGCAAATGCTGACTGTCTCTCTGGGGTTCAGTATCCCAAACTCACTGTACATCTCAGCATATGTGGGTGATGGTCATTGGCGGGGCTGGGCTGGATGTCAGGTGCTGTCATCATAACCTACACATACTCAATGGGTCTGAGGTCTGAAGATATATAGGGCAAGGGTAGCATGTATACTCCATGTAGAGCATACTGTGGTGCCCTAGTGACATGGGGATACATATTATATTACTAGAAGATTGGTTCCCGCAGTGTGTCGAGATATGGTCGGAGGAAAGGATTGACGTCATGAATGTAGAATGCACATCCAGTTCCTCTGAATGAATACCAGAGGCATTTGAGATGCATAGCTTACAGCCCTCATACCATAATTCCAGGTGTGGGTTCGGTATGACGAGTGCGAATACACAATGGATTGTTACATTCACCTGTATGTCTACGTACGCAAGCACTGCTATCACTTTTTGCAACACAGAAACAACTTATCACTTAACCCCATTGCTGACTCAATTCATTTATCCAACACATTCTCTCCTGACAACATTGGAGACGTTCACAACATGAGCAGGTATAAGGGGCATTCATGTCAGAGCAACATGGCAATTTAAACCTACCTCCAACAGTTGATTGTTTATTGTTCATGAAGATACATGGATAGGCGATGGGTTCTGATTGCATGTGTGGTTGCTTTTCTGTCAGTCAGGGTAGCTCGAATGATCCTTCTGTCCAAGCGCTCATCAGTACAGTGAGGTGAAGTGAAGAGATTTGGGCGGTTCTTAACAGAGAGGTTTGAGAGCCGATGAAGGTGATTGAAGTGAATATAGAGCTGCGTCTGAACAGGGGGTTATGGGAGATCCCCGAGAAAACGCACCGACCAACAGCATTGTTCAGCATGATTCCCACTTACGAAAATCCAGTGACCTGGCAGTACAGTGAGGTGTCGCTGGTGGTTCCAGGAAGCTGTGGGAACCCTCTGTCATCTATCATCACTACCATCGATGGAGCACTGACATTTCATGCCTCAAGTTATTGGCAGTTCCAAGGAACATCCAGCTACCCTCTCGGAGTCTTACTATATGCTTAAAGTTACTTAACTGTTCTATTGGAGCTCACTATCATCTTCCATGCATTGCTGACAAACTCTATGATATTATACACAATGGAATCACACAGCTAATAACACTTATCATGTTGCCAGACAACCTGCGATAAACCTAGTAGTAAAAAACAAGCAGTTAACAGTTGGCCAACTGTTGTCACTGGTTGCAAAGGTTCACAAGTATGACTGTATGAATTTATTTTATGGTTGACAATCAGGTAACACAAATAAAAGTTACATTACCTATTCCTAAATAATCATAATGTGGGCAAATGCTTTCACAGTAATTGTTAGGTTTCAATGGGGCCCCACAAGCAGACGATAGACAAAATGATGACTGTTATTTACTACTGGGAAAATAACAGCAGCAAGTTTGTTTGACCATTTATACATGGCAATTGTTACATAAAGCTGGGATAATATTAGCAGCAAGCTAATGAGCCATTTATGGCATGTAAACTGTTGCTTTCTGCTGTGGACTTATTAGTAGTAAGCTTGTGGGCCACTTATGTCATGCTAACTATTACTTAGTGCTGTGGACATATTAGTAGCATTTTAATGGGCCACTGTGGCATGTCAACTGTTGCTTATTAATTGAGACATCAAGCTTATGGACCATTTGTGGCATGCAAACTGTGGCTTGCTACCGAAGAAACATTATCATAAAACTTGTAGGCCTTATGGCATGCCAGCTATGTATTGTCATGAAATAGAAAATCCCTTCCTTTTGTTTATTTCATGCACATATAAAGTAAAATTATCATGTGATATTACTAGTAATATAAATAAAATTGTTTCTAGATTCGAAACCTGCAAAGCATAACATGAAAAAAATTTATTTACTTTGCCTTTAAATAACACCTGAAAGTAGCCAGAAAGTAAAATACTAATTTTTTTAATGAAACAAATAAATCCCAGTGTTGACTTGTAATACTAACATAAATTGTGTCTATAGCAAACTTAATAATGCTATTTTTTTAAGTGTGGAAAGTATTAAGATTTAATTGAAAGGTTTTACAGAATACATGGTAGGGTAGTTGGTAGCATTCTAGACTGTGACTTCAGGGGTTTTGAGCTTGATTCTATGTTCTTCCAAAGAACTGTATCAATTTTGAAATTGTACTTAAGATAATATATATGAAGGTAGGAAGTAAATGATTTTATTTGGACAAAACATAATTATTATTTTGGTTTAGAAAATGCATGGCAAACTGATTTTAAGTGAGCCGCAAGTGGCCAATAACTGGATTGTAAGTGGCAAATAGCTGGACTACTGATCAATAGCTGGGCTTCAAGTGGCTTGCCAAAAGTTGGCTGAGGAGAGTTAATTGTGGCAGGTCACAAGCAGTAAGCTAGTGGGCCACTTCTGCCACTCATAGCCCATTGATGGTGCTGGCCTGCTTGGTGTACAGCTGGCTATGCAGAATCGACCACTTTTGGGCAGATTGTTTTTTGCTACATGGAAGTTATCTGAACAGTGGCCAAGATGTGGCCAACTGCACACAATAGTCAAGAGGCATCATGTGGGCTGTTTGTGTACAAGCAGATTTCTACAAGTGGGCCACCTGACTTTTGCTTCTTGGGAAGATATGTGGTCTAATGGCTGCAGACCAGTGCAGGCGAGTGATGCCTTTCCAATTACGATCGCAGGGTTGTCTTCAATAATATTTTAGGTTGTAAAACTGATCTATATTGGACAATGTTTACTAGGCATTTCTTCAGTGTATTTCCAGTAGAGTACTTCATCCATGGTAAAGAGAATGTTCTTCAAAAACTATTTTCACATTAGTAGAAGTCTAAATAACAAACTATAAGCAGTGAATATGGCACATACTGAAATAGAAAGAATTTCACTAACGGTATTTGACCACAGGCTTTATAAAGAAAAGTTTGAAAGAACACACATTGTTTTTGGTCGTAAAATAATTCCTGGTAACTGTGCATGCAATTGAAGCTGGAACTTAACTATTAAATGTTTGCATGAATAGCAAAAGATGTGTAAAATTAAACTGAAAATTTTAATTTAATTTTATTTAGTTTATATGTACTGAAAACTTAGTCACCATCATGAAATAATATAATGGAAATGTTCGCAGTTATTTCACTTGATTCTGATTACCACATATGTATAGAGTGGATTTCTATAATGAAATAATTAAGTTCCATATCAAATTGAGAAAACTGCTACATCAAATTGAGGAGAATGCTACCTTCTGTTTTTACCATAACCCTCACAATTTTTGAGTGATGTGTACTTATTTTTCAAATGTATTTTCAAAACCTAGTATTTGAGCAAAACACAGAATATTGAATTTGATAAAGTTGACATATAGAGTGTTAAATACTTAGGCTGGTATATCCTCTATAAATTGTTGCTGATAAATGTTTTATGAGTGCAGCCATAATTTTTTAGGGAATTTTTTGAAAACTTTATTGTTGATGGTGTTCCACTAAGCAGAATTTACACTGATTTGCAAAAAAAAAAAAAAAGGATTATAATGAATGCATCATCCAAGCACAACATTACCAAGTTTACCACTGAGTATCGTCATAGCCCCACAAATGTCCCATTTGTGTTAAATGTAGTTTGTTTACACAGATGTGCCACTAGGAGGCATATCTATCTTTCCATCACTCATTTTTGCAAGACACAGATTAAGGTCTTCTTAGTAGCAGTGTGAACATGTGATCCATACAGCCAAGTTCAGTGAACATGCAGCATGCCCGGTCGGCACATTGTGCTAGCTTTTGCTCAGCTGGATGATTTTGAGGGAGGCCATATTGTCGGCCTCCAAGAGGCAGGTTGGATATTTCAGCCCATTGCATGCCAATTCAATCATTATACCTACCTGCCTTCACTGTGAGTCTATGTTGGAGGCTGTAGGAACAGGATGGTACACACACACATCAAGAAGGCTCGGGGTAACCTTGGCAGACCACCAGCAGGAAGGATCATTTCACTATGCAACAGACTGTAAGCACTCCATGGATATCACTGTGCATAATCCAGGGACATGTCACAGCAGCTGGAGATAAACCTATGACCACCAGTACCATATCAAGGTGGCTAGCATAGCAAGATGGGTCTTTCTGGTGCCCCTTATGTCTACCATTACAACCTGTGCATTGCTGAGCATATGTCATGTTCTGCCAGGAGCGGGTAACACGACAGTTTGTGGATCGGTGATGAGTGGTGTTCAGCAATGAATTATAGTTCTGTCTTGATACACATGACAGCCAAATTCATGTCTGGAAACATCCTGGCCAGAGTGATGTTGCATAGTTCATTGTAGAGTGCCACACCGTCCCAACAAGAGGTGTCATGGTGTGGGGTGCCATTTCCTATAATTCCCACACTCCACTGGTGGTGATTGAAGGAACCCTGATGGCGTAACAATACATCCAGGAAATTCTGGGAGCATGTGTGCTCCCCTTTCTGTTGCAGATTGACCTCATTTTTCAGAAAGAAAATATGCAGTCTCACACAGCACATATATTTCTGGCATGCCTTTGTGATGTTAACATGCTTCCTTGGCCAGCAAGTTCCCTGGACTTTTCGCCCATCGAGAATATTTGGGGCCAGATTAAATAGCAACTACAGCCAGCAGCAACTATTGAAATTTGGAGGGTCAGTTTTACCAGCTGTGGTAGGATCTTCCTCAGAAGAATATATAATGTCTCTATGCCTCCATGACTGTATCACCGCTTGTCTCTGTCACCATAGTACGTGCATCCTGCAAGTGTTGGTCCCCTGCAATATATGCTTGGTGTGCTACAATATTTTGATGTTTTCTGTGTACTTACTATCATGTTCTGTTCCATGTATCCACCTAAGTGCCCCAGTTATGACATGTTCAGAGGAACAGTTTTTTTTTTTTGCAAATGAGTGTCTTTGAAGTTTTTATGGATGTTAAATTCATATGCAAAAAATTAAATTTATACTATTTTGTTCCCTATCAAACTCTAAATGGTTGTTTGCATATGTAGAAATACAGTTTTGCAAATACAATCAGAGGCGAATAGCATCCTGTGCTGCAATAGATTGATCAGAATGGAGGAGATAGTGTGCATGTATTTGAATGTACTTGATGAGCAGTTGGTGACCATTGGATAACAATAGCTCAAAACTCCACATTAACAATATGCGAGGAAAAATTATCAAGCCAGGCTATTGACAGTGAAAACATCATAGACGTGCATTTAAAGGTATACTGTACACTAGCACTAGAGGTCTGTGAGATGCATCACATTGATCACTGCCCACAAAACTGTCCAATTAGCATAGAGCAGATATTACATTGAACATGAACCAGGGAACAATGGGACTGCATCATGGTATGGGCAAGACTAGGTCCCATTTTCTTAGAGATTATTGATGTGTTTACATATGTGATGGAAATAATTGAGTAAGTAAATTTCAGCCAACATGGAAGAGGATCGTTATGGAGGCTGCAGCATCTGATTGTAAGGATATAACATATTTATATATTTTATTGGGGTTCTGTAAGAAACCATGTGTACATAGATGTTATTCTCTAAGTGTATGTAATTATTTCAAGAGCGCATTGGCTTAGTATTTCCTTTACATGGATAACAGTACCCATCCACAAAAGACGGCTCTTGTGGATGTCTGTCAAAAACAGAGGACTTAACTGGTATTATTTGGCCAGCCAGTATTGCTGGGAAAGGAGCAGAGGCTCCTATGAATAAATATGGTGGTGTCAGTGATATGTCACCTCTGGTTATCTCTGGTATTTAACCAGTTTTCCGTAACAAATCAGTGGATCGGAGATATACAGAGGTAGGAGAAAAGGAGAGGAGGAAAGACAGAACACAATGCTCTCTACCTTCAACATTCAGAACAATAATATTAAAACTTCTCAACACAACACGTTAAGTAGCTGTTCTCCAATGAGGTAGTGAACGAACGGCAACCAACAAGTAAGTATACTGTTGTGTATAGGAAAGCTGGGTAAGTTTGAAATTCAATGCGACAAACTCAGGGCAAAGTACTATAAGTATCCAATATTCTTATTTGTATGATGGGTTTCAACAGGGACAATGTAACCAAGTGTAATAAAATGTTTTCTTTGTACATGTTCACGGTACCTAATCACTTGTATACTATGTAAACGTAATTAATAATAAACTGACACACAAAGCCAAGAAAACCATCAGATGCGTGGCACTTCTTTGAAGTGGCTGAACAAATAAAAAGCAAAGTGCCAACTTTGCAGTAAGATTTATGCTACTGGAGGCAGGAGATTGAACCTGATGGATCATGTACGAGGGTCACATAGGGAGATTCTGTATGAGGTGGTCACAAGTACATGTAGAAGCAGTGCGGTTGCTATACAGGTATAGGGATGCAACAGTAAAGATAAAATGTAATTAAATCAAAGTTTGACCACGTTCGTAATGACTTGCATTCAGTTAATATTTGTCATATATCAGAAAGGGTTAAAAAAATTTATACACAATTTAAATCCCCAGTACAAACTTCCGTGCTGCTTAATTGTTTCTGGGGTACGTACATACAATGCACAATTTCTATGTAAGTAATGTATATGTTGAAGAATACTGGTTAAATTTACAATGTACATCATGTTTGAACAAAAGTTTGTGTGTTTTTTACATCCGGTTTCAGATATTCATGCCCAAACTCTATGAAGATATTAAGGTACAAGTGATTAGTGATTTGGTAAAAACCAAACATGTTGTGCTTGCTACTGATTGCTGGATGTCAAATAGGCAGGACAGTTATTTGACTGTGAAGGCCCATTTTTTAGTCATTGGTGAATTTAGTCTGCTTCTCCTGACACATCAGTCATTGTAGGAGAAAACACAGCTATAAATGTGGTCAATCTCATATTTCGAACGTGACATGTTGCTGTGTGCCATGTTTATATATCAGAAATGCATTACAATTATTATTCCAGTCGAGGAATGGAAAATCCTTGAATAAACAGTAGTAATCCTTTCCCATTACAGAAGATGATGGTGATGTCAGGGAGATGCTACATTACCTGTTCAAAGATAATTCCTCTGATGCATGGTATCTTTCTTCATGTTTCTGGAATAACACCCGAAACCGAAATTGGGAAGTATTTCCAAACCAGTTTTGGGAGCTACAAGAGAAAGACTGTTCCCATATGAAAACTGCTCGGTTTCTCGGGGGTCAACTGTCTTAGATCCAAGATTTAAGAAAATGGCCTTTAGAGCAGTCCAACATTCAGAAGAAGCACATTTTCAGGTCAGTAAAGGTATTACACTCATTAGATGACATATGTATATTATATGTGGTAATTTCCTTTATTATTGACATATTAAAAATGCATATTTCTGGTGGACAAGTAACTCAAGACTATCCTTCAGACGATAAAGGCATGGAATGACAGTGACTAGGCATCCACTGAAACACAAAGTGGTTTGGAAGCTCACAATCTGCTGGGATTAATGACAAAAAGGGTAGTGCAATATAAGCGTTCTAGCACTGCTACATCTGATGATGTCATTCTCTTATGCCAATATTTGGTGATGCCCCCTCTTCCAATCACAATGGATTCAGTGAATTATTGGTCCAAAAATCAATGCTACCTATTCCACGAGATAGCATTGGGATTTTATTTAATGGTCCCTGCAACTTCACTTCCCGCAGAAAAGATGTTTTCCGCTTCAGGGAAAATTATTTCTGACGGCAGGTCATGTTTGTTGCCTGAGCTAGTTAGAAGTATGATTTTTGACCATACTAATTGGCATTAAATGGACTAACTGTTAAAACTATTATGTTGGTGCGATATCCTCATTATTATAATTATTAATGTATTTAGCTTTTAGACAAGTGTTTGTCTATGTGAGCAAAGAAACAGGAACAAACGCAACCGATACATTGGTATTGACAAACATTTGATTTTGACATGCTACTTCAGTATAAATAAAAGCATGGAAATTATGGTATGCAATTGGAAATAATATATGCACAAGTAAATCTAATATTCCAATAATGGGCAAGGCTATAGCATGCATTTCACTCCTTAAATATCGTAAAATACCGCCAGTATATTCAGTGTCATATATTTAAACTGCACGCCACAATGTCAATCGGAGAACTGCCAGATCTCTGGAGAAATATTAGGAACAACTGCTCCGCTTCGCTCTTACTTTTCCCAGCTCTACCAGCCAGGTCACCCATTTTTGACACTATAGACCATGTTTGGGATGTACTCATATATTGTATTGTGGTGCTGCCAGTATCTTCACGAACCATCTATGAGTTTTGAGTGACTTTGGACAGGAAGTGAACTTCATACCATAATGACTGTCTGCAGTGTTTTTTTTTTAACATGGGAGCCCATAGTATTGCACACTTCTCTGTCCAGGTTACACTTCAAATTTACTCTTGCAACAATACTGCACATCTGTAGTGTGGCATCTGTTGTGCCAGACATCATGCATGCTATTATTATCAGATCATTGATGAATGTAGGATGGCCAAAAATTAGTTTTAAATGTCGTTTAGGTGTGGCCTTGAATGAAACTCACACAATTTGTTGTCTTTTAAAATGCACTATTTTGTGATTTTTTACATTTCTTCCCATTAGTGGAATACTATAATATTATATTATTGTGTGGTAATATTACATGTTCCTCAAAGTTAATATAACCCGTCCTTCAGGTAATAAAATTTTCCTGGGATCAGAAAACTGGGCTTGAACAAATATTGATCTGTCTTATCTGTCTATGCAAAAACTCTCTGTCATCTTTCTAAGTATGCAGCAATTTTTATGTGACATGACATTCAGAGAATAGAAATGTTTGGATAAAGAAATCTAAATAAGATCAGTAGCATGATTATGGGTGCCCAAGAGCAGGGAGTGGGGAGGCGGATTTGGTTTTGGGATGGTCAGATAATTCACCCTTCTGTGAACTCTTTCTTTTGCTCTGTCATTCTGGACGGGATGAGGGCAATCTTGGATTTTACCTTAATCCGGAGAACCTTTGTTAGCCATATTGTTACCAGTAGACTTCTTTGTTTGTGTCCACCATATTGGTTATTTTTGTTTCTGATACTACATGCTAGATTGTGCTGCACTTCCACAATTGTTTCTATCATATACCCCAAGAGTTTGCAGATGTCTGTTATGTGATGCCAGTGATGGTGGCCAAATTGTTTATTATTTTTTCTGCTGATGACTGGTAGAATACACAGCCATCCATGTATCGTATGTTGGCTAGTAGAGTGCACCGCCACTTATGTTTATGGTATCATCTACTCGGTGGTGCCAAAGTCAGTATGATCATATATTGTTTTAATATATTTAAGGACAAAGTGATATTTTCCATGAACGGTACATTTGCCTATGTTGGCACACTTATTTTTATGTGAATTAAAAAACACTTTGAAGAGGGGTAGGTGTGAATCTGCCACCTGTGTGTTAGAAAACAAGCACATTGACCAATCTGCTATGGTGACAATCATGCATTTGGGGATTTAATTCTGCTACTACTGCCGGTTAATGCATCGTGGTTTTCAAGTAGAATAGGCTTTCTTTAATATTTGCCATCAACAACCAAAATGTGAATGGGAAAAAGGGGAATGGCCATAACAGTATAGCCTCCTGTTTGAGTCCCATTGTGCAGAGAAAATATAGTCTGTAAAAAGAATGGAGGGTTAAAACACCAAGGTTGTATAGAAAAGTAAAAAACTGTGAATAAACTATAGAGGTTATTTTGTATTATGGCCAACCATTTGGTCACAGCAGTCTCAAGAATCTAGAATATGATTTTGTGTGGATCACCACTACCACAAAGTAAAGAAGGTGTTGAACCCTGACATTTAGACCACTTGCAAAGAGATGACCTTGCACCGTGGCCTGCAAGTTTGCTATGCCTTGATCCTTTAGAATTTTTCCTGTGGAGACATAGTAAGGAATTTTTCTGCAAGGATATACCAAATTACATTGCAGATACAGTGATACAACTTAATGCTGCAGTTACAATTGTTGATGAGATGCTGAATAATGTGCAATGCATTATTATTTGGCATGTCGCCGCATGCCAGCAAATGGACAGTGGATACTGAACATCTGATGTATCCTGCCTGTCTATCAAAGTGTTGTGGATACCTATTATGGATCCCTAGTTTGGCTCTTCTGCTTATACTGTTTTGTCATTACATGATTATCACTTGGAAACTTTACAATGCATAATTTACTATCTTTATTATAGCATTTCTATGTAGCTGGTGCGGAGCCCCACACATGATCATATGCTAGATACATGAAGCCACTGAGACCAAATAGCTGGCCTTAGTAAAATATGACTTGAATATTTTCTTCTCAGTTTTCACTTCTCTATGCAACTCCAATGTTACAACCCACATGGTGTATACATGTTATATTTAATGTGGAAATGAAATCTTCTTCTAAAAGCCATTGAAGCAAAGCATACATAAAATTATTTCATGTACTAGCACAAAATTTGTTTTTCAAGATGTGTTACTTTCACACATACATACACACACGCATGCACACACACACACACATACACACACATATACACACACACACACATACAGTAAACTCTCGATTAACTATGTTAATCAGGGCCAGAGAAAACACGAGTAAGCTAGTTTGTATTAAAAATCCGGATAATTGTATCTACACATTTTTACTATTAATGGAACAGTAATATTGGCTCCGAAAATTGTGATAAAACACAGTACCTATTATTCATTTCAAAGCAAACACAAATCACACATTGTATGTGCAGGATTTAAAGTACACACTACTTTATATTTATGTTGCACCGAGTGTAGGTAATTCACAGCGCATCGAGTATACACAGCCTTTCGTCTGCACCTGGCGAGAGCGTTGGGGGGGTGACCGGGAGCAATAGATAAGAGGTCCATAGTTGTGTGTGTGTCGCTTTCTCACTGTGCATCACTCATACCTGCCCTTTAGATGGCAGAGCTAGTTGAAATTTTAGAATGCTATGCAATAAAGACTAGGCTATAATGGGACTTTAAATGAAGGAAACTGGCATTTAAACTGTACAGTACAATCCCCACAGAAAAAAAACCTTACAAAACAAAAGCGTATTAGAATTTTTTCAACTTACAAACACACAAAAGTTTAAAATCTCTGAAATGAAATGATTAGCTTTTTGTTAACATTTAAACACTTGATATGAAAAAAAATGTAATAAAGTTAAACTGTGTGTGTCTTGAAAAAGGCTACAATTTTCTTTTGTTTGGCACCGGAATTGATGTTTTTATTTATAACACATCATGTTCAAATTGTTTTATTTTTTCTAATGTTTCTGCGATAGATTAGACATTCCTTTAACCCTTTATTGATGTTCCAAAAATGATTGAACATTTACCCAGGCCAGCGGTCGATAAACTGGCAAGACACGTTTCCTTAGAGGGGGGTGGGGAGGGGGGTAACTGTGGCCGTGTCCGAAACAGCAATGGCAAATTCTTTATTTTGTAATTTGTCATTTCGTAAGTCTCACTAGTGTATTTTATGAACAGTGATTATTTTATACAACATTCGCGCATGTGTTCATTTTGTATTTTTGCTAACATTCGCTGCTAGATAGAAAATACGAAATACCAAATTACCAGATATGTCACCATTTTGGTTTACAAAATCGGGTCACGTGATAATTTTGTCAACAAAATCTGCCATTTTGGACATGGCCTGAGATGAGTCAGAGTGCAATCAGATGCGTACTTTAACGGGTGGAAATTGATGGCTCACGCACCTCTCTGTGGCAGGCTGACAGTTTAAAGAGGAAAAAATCAGCTCATGTGGCACAGCAATAGATGTAACGTACTGCTACTTGTTAAATGACACACTATACAGCATCTCCTGACCACAGCACGGATAAGCAGAACATCGGTTATGCGAAGTTTTATTAAGCACTTGTACATGCACGTGCGCAAAAAGGCCAATACTTTGAACTTTTACATAAATTCTATTTTTCAGTGTAAAATGTGCTTTGTATTTATATTTGCAGGATAGAATATGTCTTAATGTTTTAAAATGTTTGTTGTTATTTTAAAATTGTGAAATTCAAAGTGTCCACGGCACTGAGATTAAGAACACTAATATTCCGGTATGAACGCCATCATAAAGAGACACTGAAATAATATGAAAAATTGACAAGAAAATTATAAAATGTAAAACAGTATTTAATTTAAATTGTGCCATTTTATTTCCATAATAAAATATTTTACTCGGTGTGCATAGCACTTTCGCTTATGTGAACCCTGTAGGTGGCCATGGTAGGTCCATGGGATGCTTGCCTCTGGACAGTCTGTTGAGAGCTGGCGAGGTAAGACACTGTCACGTACGCACTACAACTTTTGTTCACGGAAGTAGGTTTCAATAGTCAGTTTAGTTTACCAGTCAACCTTTGTTTGCGTACGTTGTGCCTGACATTTCCCCAGCATTATGCTTCTGCTTTACTAATTTATTTTGCCCTTGTGGCATTTTTAACTTAATCGATGAGGAGAAGAAAGATGTCAGAGAGTTCACGCGACCCGCATAACTTGAATCAAGTGCTATCCGCTTCTGCTAAAGGCGTTTCATAGTAATTTCTGTATTATTGCTGCATGCAATTTCAAGGGCTTTAATTCTATGTTTGTATTTAAGGGTATTTTTCTTGTTTGAATATTTTATGGAAACATCCAGTACAACCACGAGGCTAAGCGAGGCCAAGTGTATGTCTTCGTCATTGTTGCGTTTTGAGAGCTTATTTGTGTAATATCACGTGTGGAATAATTTTTATTCAAGGTTCTATGTTAAATTTAGTTAGGGTTCTGTGTAATTTTCACGTAAATGAATGCTTTTGTGTTTGACCACGCAGTCACTTCAAGGTTTGCTTTTTCCGCCATCAGGAATGCCTGCAAGCTTGTAATCACTTCAGTCGTAAAAAGAGAATAATTTTCTCTACCAGAATAATATTTTCTTGGAATTTAATTTGCAGTTTCCGCAAAGAAATATTGCAAATTCACCTGCACCATGTGGTCCGCTACTAACTTTATCCATCAGCATCTGCACCATTTAAACTTGTTTTCACGCATTTGCGTGTTTATTGTGAATACTCGTCTCGTGACCCATCATCTTCTAAGGGTATTTATGTAATTGATGTAATTTTTTAATTTGTGTACGGTGATATTACTTCCCCCCTAGCCGGCTCTGTGTTAGGCCGCCACCACACTACCCACATGCTGGTGGGCAAGCCCAGACGAGTTTGCATTAGTGATGCCAAGTAATCACATGTGTTAATGTATCAAGTGTTTCATTTTGTAATTCACCATGTCCTATCTTCAGGGGAAATTGTCAGTCCACCCTAGCGGCTGTCGATTATTTTCCCTTGTGAAGATTGTGTTTTCATACACCACGGTGAGATCATCCATCTAGGCGTATGCTAGAGAAAATGCGGGCTGGGGAGCACCCAAGCGGAGTTAGCTCGACATGACCAAGTGTATCATTAATTTCATGGTGTGTTGATTTTTGCAATCAGTATAAATAAAACAGGTATCAAATTGAACCATCTTCCTTCATTTGTAGTGACAGTGTCCTAGCCACATGGGTTACTTTTTCAAATTGTTAAAATGTTTAGTAAAAGTTTAGTATTGCCAACGTGTATCGTAAGTACGCTCGAGTGAGATGGACACACAGAACCTACAGCAACCCTGAGAACCCTGAGTCTCAGCAGTGCGGTGATTGGGAAGCACTGCTGTCACCCATGTCATCAGTAAGTAATTGTGTTGTCGTTCGTCTCGTGTCTCACCCGACAGCGTTAATTGACGTTCCCAAGTGGGGCCAAGTGTGTTTATCCATGTCAAATGTGAGAAAAAGGTGGACACCACGCCTGATCAAATGCGAGAAGCCCTCAAGACACCCGTGAATGCAAGCACGAGTTGTTTAGACATACCATTCGATAGATTCGTGAATTGTGGGAGATTGAGTGAAATTAACTTGTTTGAGGGACGTTTGTGGGAGCTACCCTTGTGTCATTGCACATGCGATAATGTCTCCACGCCGTCCTAGCAACTTCTGTGCACGCGCACCGGATGTGACGGGGCGGGAGTAAGGTTGGCGCAGTGCCAACAGTGTAGGAAAGACTCGCATTTATGATGCAATGGGCTTGCAGAGTTTACCACATACTGCGATTGTGTTATAAACTGTGACAAGTGCCGTAAGATGAACTGTGCTGAGATTGCGCCACCACAAACACCAGAGGTGAAACCCACGCCACCGCCAGTAGTCATTACGTATACGCCACAGGGCTTAACCGGGCCAGATCGCAGTTTATTATTGCCAACTTTTGTGGGCCATGACTCCGAAGACCCGGCTACATTTCTAGCCATGTGCGAGGAAAAGTTGAACAGACACCGCATACATAAAGATAACTGGACGGAAGTTACCACCAACCAACTCAGAGGAAATGTGGCCACATGGTGGAATCTAGTTAGAGATGATCATGTGATGTGGGAGGAGTTTTGTGATCTGCTGTTGAGAAGATTTGACACAGATGGAGACGCTATCCAAGCCCAAGCGTGGTTGTACCATAAACAATGTGAACACGAAGGTATAGAAGAGTTCATACAGTGTAAGTTTGGCTTGTTCAAATGTCTGAACCCAGGGCAACCGACACACGGAGTGTTGGACATAATTGTCGCACAGTCAACACCTGACATTTGGCCATTGTTGCGCGAAGCCAGTCGAGAGAGCGTGAAACTGTTCACCCAGGAGGCACGTGCCTACAAACAAGATAAGCAGGTGGAATGTAGAGAAAAAGTGCCGGACCGAAACCGTGAACCCTCGCCGCCTGTACCCTCGATGTTAGCTATTGATGTCACGTGATCGCCGCCGCCTGTCAAGCAAATTACACAGTCACCTCAGCAGCAGGAAAACCTGCCCGCTACGCATGCAAGAGTGTTGCAAGTGACTGACAGTACCATGAAATCTTTAAGGGTCTGTGATTAACTCATAGGTAAGAATGTAATCGCCGTCATTGACACTGCTGTGAGTCATAACATTGTACGCGAAGGTCTAATGTAGGCAATAACAACTAGAGTGCCGCTGCAATGTCTGCAATTTGCCACCACACATCAACAAGGCAAAGTGAGAAGTGTCATGCACGTCATGGTAGGGATCTGAGAACTGCGTACCAAGTGCGATGTTTACATTGTGCCGGACTTGTGCGAGGAAGTGATTCTGGGACTGCCATGGCTTATTGGCATCCAAGCCATGATAGAACCACATCTAAATCGTCTGCACATGGGTACATGTGGCAGGTGGACCATGTACACCGTGGGAGAAACACCGCCAACAACAACTGCTGTGCTGCTTGCTGACTTCAAGCACGAGGTGCCCGCTACATATCTACAACATCTGCTGGACTAGTATGCCAGTGTGTTTCACACTGAGGGTAAACTGCACCGCACTGACATCACAGAGCATGCAATCATCACAACACACGAGGACCTGGTGTAATCCAAGCCACGAGTCCCATGTATTTTCTTTTGCCCCCGAACTGAGATTGAAAGATACTAGTTCCGAACCAGAATCCAGTTTGATCTTTGTTCCAAAGTAAAAGTGTTGAGCCAATGAAATTTCATGATTCTGGATCTCCGATTCGAGGATCTTGGAGAGATTGATATTAAGTGTGAGACTAATTTTGCAATTGGTTCGTAATATATGACATCATGGAAGAAGGCATAATTTTAATACTAGATAGAACTAGATGTGCGATCTTCTTTTATCTGTTTTAAGTGAATTATTCTTGTACAAATTTTACTGAATAATATTCAAGTATATATAATGTTCTTTTAATTTCCCAAGAAAACAATAGAACGTAGTTCTATCTGTTGGCATATATTCAAACTACATTTGTTGATGATGGTTGCTGATCTCGGATCGAGATTTTGAACCGCCAATTTCGGCGGTTCAAAATGAAAATCTCAGTCTCCAGTCTGGCCCTGAACTTGAATGTTGAGCCATGCTACGGCATGATCTCTCCTCACCTAATTTTTTTTCCTATTGCCTTTCTAGCAATACACGTATTTGCAAAGCCAGTTTTATTTCCTTCTATCTTTATGATCTTTCCTTGTTTCCAGTCAGAACACTGCATTAGTGTTAATGTGTTAAAAGTTAATTTTCCTTTATTATTTAACTGTGCAAACCAAAAGGGTAAATATGAATTAAGGTTATTTGTATTTATAAACTTTATCTCTGAGAATAAAAATATTGTTTTAATTTCACTCTTGTTTGCCAAGAAGTAAAGCCATAATATACTATATTATGCATTTATTTATCTGCTGCTTTTCACTTCAGAGGGCAGCATCTGTAACATATAACGAATACTGTCGTTATGTTTATTTTGGCAATCTGTTCAAATCATTAATTTTACCACTGTATTAAGTGTGAACATGATATTTTATTGCCTTTTTTTTTAATGTTACTCTAAACATTGTGTTAACTCTGAACTAAAGTAGTTAATTTAGTTCATGTTTAGTTGTAAGTGCCATAAACAGCAAAAAAATTACGTCAGTATTGTAAACGTTATTCTTAGAAGCAACTTAATATTTTCTCTCTATGATTGTGTCTGTCTGCTGCTAGGATAGGTGGCAGCACTAGTTCCGTAATAACGTAAATTTTTTATATCAAAGTTATGATTTTCCTGGCTGTAATGTGTGACACTTGTTTGCTACCTTTATTGTAATTTATTTAATTATGTTTAAATGCAAATGTAATATTCTTTTGTATTTAACTGTGCCATATGACCGTTCAATATTTATCGACTGGTCATGTCACGAGTTGGGAACATCGTTCAGTCACTTTCATATATGCAGGAATGTGCTGACCTTGTCTTCTCCAACTTTACTTGCACACAATGTAGTTAGTCCATTTTGAAATTTACTGCAAGACTTTTCAGCTTTATTTTGGTATAAGAGCCATACTTCACCACTTTGGTGAGTGTTTTGTACTAACCTTTTGGTAAGGCGTTCTGGTAAATGTTTGTTGCTTAATCTGTGTTCATTTCATGTTGTTTCTCTTTTAATTTTGTTCAGTGCGGTTCCCCGATTACATGACCTAGCCATTTTGTTGTGATGTGACCTTGGGCTGTTCTTGCTTTCAAGCGATCGCACCGCAGCCCATGCTATGAATTAAGCTACTAGTGGAGTGTCGCTGCCCGACCACCGCCTTTCTACCTTTTCGGTCAGATCTTTGAACATTTTTGGCACATGAAAATGTTATAACTTGTTTGCTGCATGAACGCAGATGAAGGAGACTCCACCTCAATGTCCCTCAAGTTGTTTTAAAAAACATTTAATTTCTTCACTGAATTAGTTTACCATTGTAATCAGGAAATCAACTTATTGGGAACTGAATTAATTTTAATTCTTTAAGAAATAAGAAAACATAAAGGTGTTTGCAGTCAAAATACTGCTGTATACAAGTAACCAATTTGGTATTACCATACAAATTTATAATGTTGTTTTGGTTGTAAACCAATATTTAAAAAAAATTATACAGTATATGTGAGGTTTAACCTCTTAATGTAGAAGCGTGGGTGTACCCTAACTGTTATCTCTTTTGATAATTAATGTTAAACACGTAAGATAATTTAAGATATATATATATATATATAAAGGGGTAACCAAATAATAATACTCATTTATAATGTTGTCGTTTTAACTGTTTATTTTTGTTGTGATTTATGATTCTCATTGTGTGTGATAAGTAAATTCATAAAAATTACATAATATCTTTTAACCCTATTTACTGCTGAGTGTGTTCCAATGTGTTGACTTTTTTGAAAGGGGTAAAACACCCTTACAACCGTGTACTAGATTGGAGAACAAGTTGAGAGAGTGGAGTTAGATGTAAAAATAATTATTTTGGGCTGGCTTCTTTTTTTCACTGCTATTTATTTATAGACTGAAGGATTGCATGTGGGAGTGGAGATACTTCGTTTCATGTCATCCTCTGGGGCACCTTGGTGCTTATGTTGGGGGCCAGCAGCTGGGGTTTTCCTTTTGTTGGAAAGCACTCTGCTGTTTTTTTTGTCCCCTGATATGAAGCGCCAAGGGATGGCTCAATGGTGCAACAGTTTTCAGTGTTGATCTTAGATACAATCTCAGATTGAGTTTCAAACCACAATGGTGTAACCGGCTCTAAGACTATTTATCGGGCTACTGATTCACCAAATTTGAGATACAATAGTAGAATTAAGACTGTAATACTCCCATCCTCATCGCAGATATGTTGTTGTGCCTTTAAGCAATTTCATAGACTTGGCCATTGTTATAGAATCACTGGCTGTAGCACTGAAAAACTCATATTAATGTTTAATTCCCATTTTCAAATGACCGGAATCATTGCATTATAACAAAAGACCTTTTCTAAACACATTTTACCACCACTTACCATCCATAGTAAGTACATTTCAGGATACATGACTAATATATAGCTGATTCTGTTACACTGGTGACTGGTGTAGGATCAGGATACATCTGCCATCTTGGATTATGCTACGGGAGCCATATTGGATTGCATCATAGTGGCCTTATTGTTTCACCTTGAACGTTGTCTGCCATCTTAATGGTGGCCATTTTGTTTTTCGCTGTTTCCCTTGGAATTTCCTTTCTCCCCTTTTTCCATAGGAATTTCCCTTTTTCCTCATCGCCCAACATTTTGCGACTGCTGCTGTGCCACTGCAAGTAGTGACATAGTTTACTATGATCAGTGCCGATCGATTCGCTTCTCGTCGCTCAGGTTCCATCCCTACTTTATGTCCTTCCCCTGCCTACCCTCTTCCCCTCCTGGTGCATCATGAAAAGGTGTCGGAAGGGGTGCTTTGGTCAGCCGGTTGCGAACTGTTTGGCCTTCAGCATCATTCTTCCACTGACAACTATGAGAACTGCTTCGTCTCCAGCCTTAGCTCTGCTAGACCATGCAATGCCGGACAACATTTTAAAATTGTTGTGCGACAGGAGTAAGTAATATGAGTTAAATTGTAGAGCAATTTAAGCGGTTTTGGTAGGGTTTAGGAGCCGTGTTGGGAATGTCTGTGTGTTGTGGACAGTGTACATAATATTTGGGTTAGATTTTGCACATGTGTAGTGCTTTAGTTGTAGCAGGGTGCACGAACTTGCTTTGGTCCTTTTGCATTTTAGTATTATGGCAGTAGTTTGGCCTGTTAATATTTTGTATTTGCGTGTTTGCTGTGCTTACTTGAGATTGTACAAGTGTGTTGTATCATAGTTCATTTGTTGCTCCATTCAGCTGGCCTGGCCGTGTTGTTGTCAGGTGCGTCCACAGCTTATGCCAGTGTTGAGGGAGAATATGGTAATATTTGTATTTTAATTGTTTTACCTTTTGCATTTTACAATCAGGCGCTTTGATGGCCCATATCCTAAAAGTTATCGGATGCCGTCTTTTTGTTACATCAATTTTTAATGCAACTTTTAATTGAATTTTAGTCTGTTTATTTTATGAGTCGCACCCCTCAATGGGCCTCGTATGGCTGTGGTGCACTCGTTATTGCCACGTATCTTTAAATGTCAATTTTGTGCAGAGTCTGTTTTAGAGTAATGTGTGATACTCAAGGTTGCAGTGCAAATTCTATCGACGCTTTAATGAAAGTAAAATGAGACTGGCATTGGTCTATATTGCTGAGAAATGTGGTTGAGCATGTGAAGGCATTTATGATCAAAATATTTTATTGATTTCCCCGATTGGTGACTCTTTGATAGGTAGTAAACGGCATGTAGGAATATTTTATTTCATGCCTTAGGTTTCGCCTGTGATTGCAGAGTATTTTGCTGGACACTTTCACGTGTCTAAATTGCAAATTTAATTGAAAACACTAGCTGTCTATGTTTCTGAGAGTGTGCTATTGTGAACACTATGGCAGTATATATTCAGTATTATTTATTGTGTGAACTGTAGTAATTTTTGTCAAAGAATTTATTTTGCAGGCCATGGCTTTTAATCTTGTTATTATCTGTGTCACCAATTGTCGTTTTAAATATGTATCTATTTTTCTTGGGGAAAATAAATTTAAATTAATTGAATTTTTCTGCTGTGTTCATTGTAATTAGTTTATGCTTATTGTATGTAACACAAAATTGCACTGAAATCAGTTGAATTTTGTTAAGTGTAGTCTGATGTAGGCGGCCACTTTGATGTTCTTGCATTTTATGCCGGGCAGCGCAGTAGATGCAGACATATTTTATTCCAGTTCCAGCCACCAGAGTGCACAGATCTCAAGTTCTGCCATTTTTAGCTAGAAGTGCTGATATTGTTGCCGCCATCTTGTTTTAGTTTTCTCATCGCTTGCAAGGGTGCGCTGGTGTATGACCAGTTTTAGTTCCGTCAGCAACCACTAGAGGTGATGCCATGTTTATTTGGTTTTCGGAGCTCAAAAAATTCTCTGAAGTATCATGGGATTGAACTGATGGACCTTGTGTAGGAATGCAGATGTCTTAGACCACTCAGCTACCATATTGTCTAGGAAAGGAATGTTTTGAGTAATGTATACAATGCAATATACACCCATTCCATCATTCAGAAAGATTTGTATTTACTTTAATTATATTATAACTCGGGATAAACAGGTGGACAAGTCTCGATGAGACAAATTCTGAGATTGTAGTAATTATGTTCATATTCTTATTATATTAAGATTTAGTTGAGTAATTTATTTAATTTCAGCAATTATTTAATGATTTATATAGAAAATATATAAAAATGTGTTTTGTGTGTAAGGTGTGTGGTGTGCCTGTATAAGGTACGTTTTTCCACATAAAAATAATTAATTGTTCCAATTCAACAATTTTTTATGAATAAAATTCTGTACGTACCTGTTTAGTAAGAATCAAGCAAATTAAATAAAATACGATGCTGCTGTATCACCATCCCAGGAACGTCATCCTCACCTATCATATAATACACATCTATTAATGTGGTGGTTTTGATATTAGGATCTGATAACTATATTATTTATTTTAAATGACATTATATTAAAATAACTCGCATGATAATTTCCACATTGGGTCTATTAATAAAGCATTTTAATATTAAATCTGTAAATCCGAAAAAAATAAAGTTACTTATTTATAATAAAACATGAGAACCACATCAAGAAACTAAGTAGATATACTAACACCACTCACCAGCCACCATCATTGCCAACCTCTCCTTCATGTAAACCTCTCATATGGCTGCTAAAATAAATTTGAGCAGCTCCATGAACATTGTGACTGAGGCTATGCCGTAACTCTTACAAAGGAAATTTTGCAATTTGAAAATGTATGGCTATATTTTAGTTTGGAAAAGGTATTTATTTAGTTTCCTCACAAGTGTATGCAGCATAGGCGGTTTAGGCTGAAATTTGAAAATCAACCTTTATAAATTAAAAAAAAACTATGTGGACCAGACCAACGAAGAGAAGGTCTATAGATGACAGCAGAAAGCAAGCAAGGGTGCAAGTGGATAGAGGAAGAGCAAAGTTATGGGCAGTGCAAATAGTTAGGTGAAATGGTTAAGTTGGATACTGTCTACAGTGGTTGGTCTGTGTGTGTGACAACTACAATTTCTCCTTCACAATTTCGCCAAGGGTAAGTATTAAACATTGGGACCCAAAAATCCCTCATGAATGAGTGTGCAAGCTATGTTGCTGAAGATGAAAATAATAGCACTCAAATCACACATTTTTCAAAAGGGTTTTTACAAGCATTGTTCCCATCATTGAAAATAATACTAGTCACGTCAATAATGCTGTGCCCCCTGCCATTATTAACATATGGGGGAAAGGAAGTAGAATGGCTTCATAATGAATGTTTTCAGAAGAAATGATAAGATCATAGGCAGAGCTTCTTGAACTTACAGATCACTTAAAGAAATTGGTGAATTCTGGTTCCTAGTTTCAGTCTAAGGAGTAAGTTGAAATCTGAGCTAAAATAACTATTAATTTATATGTTGTATGTGTACTCCATCATCCAGTATTACATGTTTATCATCTTGCCACCTGAGCACTAGTTTATTTTTGCATTCAATATATATATATATATTAAATAGGTGTGACCAAATATTATTAGCAGTTATGCATACTATTTGCTGCTGAACCAACACTTTCTCATAGTTTTTTCAATGTTATTTTATCTTTGATAATGCCTTTCTTAATGCCTTTGCTCCTTTAGTCACATTACCTCCACATTTCTATGTATACATTTTTGCACGCAACCGAATGAACTCTCACATCTCCTCTCCAGCACACTGGTCCTTGAATTTCCCAACCACATTTCGTAATGGTAGAGTAGCAGGGGTGAGTGTGAGGGTAGGCACTTGTGGCCATCTCGTCCATGAGCACAGGGTCCGCAGCCAGATCTTGATAATAATCTTGAATTTTTATTAAAAATATTAATGAGTCCATGTCTATATATTGTGGTAGCTGTAGGGAAATATCTTATCTTGTGGGGAATTATGTTGTCTTGGCTGTAAGGGTGGTAGCACTGATGATGTATGTTATGGTTCTTGTGAGTTAATAAATGGCAGGCTGTTGCCGGAATAACCAGCTAGTATGTGATGTTATTACACTGGCGATGAGCATAGGATGTGATGGAAATGTAGTCTATTTAGTATATGGTTGTTGGCGAGTTATGGCGGAGATAAAAAGAGTGCGATAATTTGGCCCGCATGAAGAAGTGGTGTCGCGTGTGCTTAGGATAAAGCATTATTTCAAGGCCAACCAAATTAAGGATGTGAATAAAGTCTCGGTGATAATTACTGTTATTGGGTGAAAGGTACTTGTGGTGCTCAGTGATTTAGTATCACTGGACAGCGTGGCTGCAAAGTCATAGGACCAGTTGGTGAAAATGTTGGTAGAACACTATACTCCGCGTGAGATTGTGGTGGCTGAATGTTACAGCAGAGTACAGAATTCCAGGGAAAAGATAGCAGAATTTGTAGTGGGTATTAAACATCTAGCATCATCGTGTAAATTTGATACTTTCATGATCAAAGCGTTATGGGACAAGCTGGTATTTGTTATTGCAGACGAGCGCTTGCATCAGCGATTGTTGTCAGAAGATTTTTCGTTTGAAGATGCATCCAAACTAGCCATCTGGTTGGAACAAGCAGATGTCTAAAAGAATGCCTGGGAATTTGGTCACTACATAACCAATGGGATCGCTAGGCTAAATGTTCCCCGTCTGCGGCTGGGGTCAGGAGGCGACAAGCCATGGAAGTGTGTTCATTGTGGCCAGGGTTCACATTTAGCTGATACCTGTCCTTTAAAGGAGGTTTCATGCTACGCTTGTTCTTACAAAGGGCACTTGGCAAGACAATGTTCAACTAGGTGTAAACAGAAAGATCAAACTTCATCTATCCCCAGGAAGGTATACCAGGTAACATCCTAGAAAACTGTGCATCCTAATGAGGATACGGAGGTAATGGGGACATTGCATGGTGAGTACCCCAAATATTCTATGTATACGATGAGGGCTGCATGCACATGGTTTTTCGTACAATTGTGAACAACTGTTGGTCATGGAATTTCCGACCAACATGTGGGATATTGAAGAAGTGTGTGCATCGTTTGACAAGCCCATCTCATTGGTCCTTACATGGAATATGACATGTAAGTCAACATCTGCTACTGTGTACCAAAGGGAAGAGGTGTGTTATTCACTCCAACAGTGAAGTCGACCCACAGAGTAGCACGCTGCTCACACCCTATGTATGACAACCCCAGCCGCTATACAGTATGCTGTGAACTGTGTCTACAAGGAACACACTTTGCCTGTCTGACGGTGGAAGTATGGCCATTTCTAAGACGCAATGTTTTCACATGTCAGAACTGCACATCCAGACTGGACTGTTCGAACATCCAGACCAGCCAGCCTGCAGCAGCACATCTGATCACACCCAGCGAATTCCTGCCTAGGGCATAACGCCAATCAAGAAAGTGCAAGGCTAGACTGTGCTGCGGAGAAGGGCATGTTATTGTCGCATGTAATCTGTGTAATAATAAATATCATCTAAAGTGTGTAACAGGCTGTGACTGGAGCAGTTTTCGCGAAGAAACATTCTGCTATGAAGAGTGCGTGCCGATTTTGGTCAACAACAACACTGCACACATGAATGTAAACAATGCCTGTGACATACCGCAGATGCCAGCGTGGCACACTCCACAAACATGTGTGCCACCCATCCCACTGCTGAGACAGCAAACAGAAAGAGTTAGAGCGTCAATACAACAAGCGCAACCTTCAGTTAGCACACCAAGATGCTTTCAGATGCTTCCGACGTTTTCCATACAAGGAACCAATGATTCGAGGGCGTTTTTAGCAGAATGTACCATCCGTCTGCAGAGAAGGTCTTGGTGTTGAGGATTAGCTGAACGCAGTAGGAGCTCAACTGGCAGGTGATGCGAAAAATTGGTGGCATTCTGTGACTGAATGCAATATGACCTGGACACAGTTCGCAATGAAGTTCATTGTCTGGTACGCCAGCATGTACACAAAACTACAACAGCAGCTGTCACTGTTCGCAGAAGAGCAGAAACCACAGTAGAGTCTGGAAATATTTGTAGGTCAGAAGATCAGTTTGGCCAACCGTCACTACCAGCACTTGTCAACAGAAGATGTGCTTGAGTCAATCGTAGAGACAGTGCTCCCAGATTATCGGTCAGCTCTTCAACAGATGGTATATAGTAGTTGTCAGCATTTTACAAGGGCAGCGGTGAGTATCGTGCGTGACTCAGAACCCATGCGCAGTTACTTTTTGGACTCTAGGGAACCAAAAAGTGGTGCAAAATCTAGTGACAGGTAAACGAGCTGTGTGAGCATGCCACGCCAAGGATTGAACAGCCTAGGCAATTCATCCGCCCATGTGAACGGCCGAGCATAGGCAGACCACACAGCAACCGCAACGGGAAACAATGATACAAGTGCCGTGCCCACCCAGCCGCCCAGCACTGTTTACATATAGGTCCAGCGCCAGGCACCACTGTGTCACATATGCTGTGACAAACTATATCATTGGCATAAATAGTGCCCCAACAGAACAATTTCGGCTAAAGGAAACACACCAATGGGGTAGGAGCACACTAGGGCTTGCCTACTCCGCCAGCATGCCAGCTATAGCGCCCCCTCCGAAGGTAAACAACCAGCCAGATGCCTACTTGGGACGAGTGTGTAATACCGTTGACAAATTACTGAGAGTGCCTGTGTACGTTTCTCATGTATCCACTGTTGCCTTGAATGACACTGTGGCCTAGCACAATTTTGTCCGCGAAGAGCTTGTCTGATTTTCAGACATCCAAGGTACCAATTTAACAGAAGAGCTTGCTACACTGCATGGCCAGAGTAATACCATTGGTGTCACCCAGCTTTACATAAGAATCAGGAATGTTGAAATGTGTGTTCCTGCCTTAGTCTCAAGGGAGATCCACGAAGATTTCTTTTGAGTACCTTGGTTTATTGATCAAGATATGACTGTAGGGATTCTAAGGGATAGAATTCATTAATTTGGCAGGCATGTCAGACGTACTGTTTACAACGTAGGCAGATGCATGGAAGTCAACTTACAACCTGTAAATCTAGATGACTTTAACCACAGTGTCCCAACATAGTATCACGCTGCTTTCGAAGGCATCTTGAATTATAGAAAAGACATTTTCGCACCCACAGATCCTCTTAAACATACAACAGTTGTCCAGCATGAAATAAAAACAGTTCACAACATGCCACTCTGGACATCTCTACAGATTACGATGTACACCACCTGAATATAATCAACTTGCAAATAGCAGAAATTATACATGATGGAGTGATTGAACCGTCAGAGTAGGTACAACTCTGCTATAACTCTAGCACCAAAGAAAGATAGAAGGTGGTGGTTTTGTATTGATTTTGGACTTATAAATCAAATCACGGAGAGTCCCCATCCCCATTCATTAGTGTAAACACTGCAGTCAATGTATTCGGCCAAGTAAAAATTCTGTCATCTTTCAACCTTAAAAGTGGATTCTGGCAGATTCCGGTTAAAACAGGAAGACAGGTGCAAAACAGCATTTACGGCACAAGATGGCCACCAATATCAGTTATGTGCAATGCCCTTTGGGCTTAAGTGTGCTCTGTCTACTTTTCAGAGTATGATGGCACAAGTCCTAAACGGAATAATAAGAGATTTTGCAATGGCCTATCTAGACGATGTGGTAATGGGGTCAGAGAGGTGGGAGGACCACTTACGCTACTTAGCAATTGTTCTGGAGCGACTTACTATCAACAGCCGTACCTGTGCCAATCAGAAATGCAGTATAGGTGAAACCAGCATAAAGTACCTCTGTTACCTGCTCGACGGGGAAGGAAACTGCCTCACACCGGAACAATTAGCCCTTATCGGCGAGTATCCAGTGCTAACCACGCGGAAGAAGTTACGTTTATTTTTTGGATATACTGGCTGAGCCAGTATATCCAAGATTTTGCAGTAATCACTTCCCCGCTCACTAAAATGCTTTCACCTGTGAAAAAGTTCAAGTGGGATACCAGTTTGCAAAGTGCATTCGAGGAAATAAAGTACAGTTTTTCCTAGTGCCACGCTCATGTACGCATGAACATGAGCCATCACCTGTATCTGCTAACAGATTCCAGGCAGGAAGGCATCGGGATTGTGCTGTTCCAGTATAGCAACAGTCAGGAGTGCTGTGTATTGACTACTCTAGTTCCAAGTAATGTAAAGAAACTTTATGACATAAACGAATGTGAGTGTTTGGCAATAATCTGGGCAATGAAACAATACCGTGTTCTTCTTAAATACAGGCGGTTCACCCTAAGGACAAATAACCGGTGTTCGTTATGGTTACACAAGATGCGCAAAGTCTTTAGTAAGCTCACATGATGGTCGATGCTACTGCAAAATTTTGATTTTGTTGTTGAACATCTGCTCGCCAAAAACAACCAGCTGGCCTGCAGCAGTGCTGCTACCTAGTCTTCTTGTTCGTGTCGCTGCTACTGAGGCAGCACACAGAGACGTTCTCCTAGGCTGGCTTGGTTACCTCTCCCTTCTCTTTGCAGCTCCCCTCTCCTTTTTTCCTAGCCTGGAACGTCACTAGGTTTTAAATTTTAATTATGTGTGATATGACCGCTGAGGAGCTTGAGGTGCAGAACGACAGCCATGCATTTTCATTTTCTGATTCCTGCCTGCAAACACTCGTCACGACATAAGGACATTGTAGATTTGCGGCACTTCAGCTTTATGATGAGCTTAAAGTACTAATTCTCGTTTACTTTGTCGTTTATTGTAATATTACGGCGTTGTATAAGACGTATTTTTGTAAATAATGATGAGAATGCGACAAGCGGTGAGTGTGGAAGGCGTTATTTAATTTGGGCATCCACTTGTGTGTGTTTCTTGATATTGAATATTCACTGCTTCAGTTAGTTGAAGACTGGCTTTTTGATTTTGTATTATGTAATTATTTATTGCTTGTAAGGTTAAAGTGAGTTCAAAATTCTTTAATTTATGGTTTGATTGCAGATTTTACGTTTGTGTGAAGTTGTCCATTAGTATACCTGCTCCCCCATTCGGCTAGCCCGGCCAGTTTGTATTGATCAGCTGTCCCACATGCAGCAGCAGAAAACACATTATGATTGTCTCATATTGTCTAAACAGTTTATCATGCAGCGATTTAATGACCCATGATGCACATTTGGTTAGGGTGCCATCGCATGAATTAAAATGTAAGTTTTAATAGTAATTTCAATCGGTTTACAAAGGCGTCCTGTGCTGGGGCATCATTGTGTGCGGTACCTGCTTTACCATTTTGAATGTATTGTTATTATTAGCCACTTTATTCAATGAGGAATGTCTATAATAGTGAATAATTATTTAGTGGTTATTGATTGTTTGAGAGAACTGGTAAACAAATTTATGTTGTTACGTGGTGTTAAGGCACCTGCTCACCCTAAAAGCATGATATACCATAAATAAATGATATTGTTAACAGTTTCGCTTATTTATAATATATATAACATTTGTGGAAACATTTGCAGTTTGTATGCAGTATCAAGGTGTAAAGGAGGCTGTAATTGTCTGCTAACTTTGGATCAAGTTAGTCATTTGACAATTTGTGAACATTAGTCTTAAGCCATTTTTCATTTTGTGTTCACGTTTCCACGAGTTCGTTTTTATATTGGAATTAAACTTGTTGAGAGCGTGATCAGGGTTGTTGGTCAGGTTTGGTAAAATGGCTTGCTGTCAATTGAGGTCAAATACTTATTTTTTATAACACTGTACCTGAGTTAGTTTTAAGCTGCATTATTTGAATTGTGCTTGTTGCTGGTTTGATTTGCCCTGTGATCTAGCCGCCTTTTAGTATTAAATCATTAATATTATTGCTGCCTCTTCAATGGAAATACGTTTTGAGTTCAGAAACGTTGTAGTTTTTAAATAATACCTACTTTTTACTAAAGGCTTCATGAATAACACTGTATGAACCTGATATGGAAGGAGGTATTATTTTACTTAATGGTATTATGATTTTAAATGGCACATGTATTTATTATATTTTGTAGAACACTGTTTTTAACTAATTTTTTAATAGGGTGTACTTATTAATAATAAACCAGAATGAATGAGAATTTTTGGTGTTGTGTCTATTATTTGTCAATTGTGCTGCTGTGTCAGTACAGGCAGATGCCTTGTCACATTCCCCAAACAAGAAGGAAGTAGCGGTAGATGATTAAGAGTGGGAAACCGTTTTACCTCTGGAAAATAAAGGCACAACTCCACCCGTGCTCTTGCAACAGATTGCAGCAAGTGAAAACAAGCCAGTGAGCAGACAATCTCTATGTGTATGTTTTGAACCAACAACAAATGTTCATAGAGGTTGGTGAAATCAAATCACAGTGCGAGCAGGAAGTGTTAGAAGGGGGGCGAGTAATCAACAATCCCCTGGAACATGTAACAGTAGCTGGACAGGAGGTTAGTGGTGCCTCTACTTGCCACCAGGAGCACGCTTGACAGTTATTCATGTCGCTCACAACAACAGTCTGTCAGGACACCCTGGCATAGCATAAACTGTTTATAACATCACATCAGCTTATTTGTGGCTGGCCTCACAAAAGAGGTTAGAGAACACATGCGCCAATGTCGTGATTGTAATGTATACAAATCCTGCAGATCTGATGGAACCACCCAACAACAACCAAGGTTAAAATAATGCCCATTTGAAGCAATCGCCTTAGACCTTTTATGCCCTTATCCACGTTCATCGGGGGAAAGCAATCCATCCTTGTAGTAACTGACTTGTTTACACATTCGTGCAAGCTGTACACATTTCCAAGTGTGCGCATACGCCATATAGCTGCAGCCTTGAAAAAGGAGTTTTTTTCCCTGCTGGGGATACCCCAAGACACTCCTTAGCGGTAACGCCACACAGTTTTCTGGACTGCGCTGGAGGGGGTTGTGTACAAAATGGCAAGTTGAAAACCACATGACTGACAATTACCATCCGCATGCCAACCCAAGAGAGCCTAGGAATCAGGAGATAAAAAACACAATTACACCTCCGGGTAAGAGAGCACACAAAATGGGCGCAGCATATAACAGATATAGCTTTCTGTCTACGAAACTGCATCAACGAGCAATCTGGAAATCTCTTGCGGAGTTGTTGTATGGTGCATGCCTAGCACACCCGGGGGAGTTTTCCTGCTATGTCGTACTTAGTGTAAACAGGACCAAGAAAAAGAAACAAGGTCCATAGGTACAACATTCACGCAGCATCTGTTCTGTACTATACCAACGAAATACACCCATGTTACCAACAGGAAAATGTGGGAGAGAAACGAGCAGACAGAACTTTAGAGAGCGTCGCCGAGGCAGAAATGAATGACGTCATGCAGCCTAACTCAAGACAAGGTCTTGATCTGAGTAAAAGTCCGATGCCGTCAGGAGGGAGATCAACCCTCGATTTTTGCGGTTTTTAAGCTGCCACACTGCCTGTTACTGTGCCTGCCATGACAGCTGCATTAAGTCCAGCTACAGAAGAAATATTAATGTTGGCTGGGGAGGGGAACATCACCTCTCGAATTTCGCAGCTTCCCAGTTGCTGCATCGCCTGCTGTGGCCCCTGCCGCAACAACAACACAGTGGTCGGTGGCAGGGGAAATAAGTGACGTGTGGAGAGGAAAGGAGTTGCCCAACGACTTTCACAGCTTCCCGGCCACCGAGCAGCAGCTCCCTTCGGTGAGTTTCAGTGGACAGCACCAGAGCTCACTGACGCCATGTGGGGGGAGTTGCCAACCCCGCATCCTATAACAGCAAGCAAGACGGGTGCAATTCTTCTGCTAGCTCGACGTGTTCCTCAGTGTACCACTGCCCGACACGCTCACGACATCAACAAAGCAGACAACTGCCTCGCTTCAGGCATCAGCAACATGTCAGCTAGGACTCAGTTGTGTCCTCTCATACAGCCGGCATGCGCTGTTCTGCAGGCACCATGGCAGAGGCCTCTGCAATCGCAGAGGACGTCCAGCCTTCTCGACGCCTTTGGTTGTTAACTGAGATGTCACATGAGGTAAGGAACTGGCCATTCCCTACTCACAGTTTGAGGTAGTGCTCCTTACGCCACCCCAACTCCTGCTGCACTTCAGCGTAGTCTTCACTGCCAGAGGGTAACCGTATTGCCCCATTGGTCTCCCCGGCGATATTGGGGGGGGGGGGGGGGGGGGGGCTTTGACATGGCCGTCACTGCCCTGTTCGGGAGGCAAACCAATGTTGCCCGCTCGTGTCCCAGATATGCACAGCCATTCATGAATTGCATGGGTGTCGACACCGTTCATGCAGAACGGGTCTTTCAACCCATCCTGTGACCTGAAATATCTGCCTTCCCAAGAGTGAACTAGTGTATGCGAGATCATTGTTGTAAAGTGCAGTGATGCCTTGAAACCAGAGTCTAGAGTAAACACAGGCAAATTTTATTTCCCGTTTGCTTTCCATGTGTGCTGTGGAATTAAATAAAGAGTGCCTGACCATGTGGCCTACGTGATGAAATGAACCGACAATTGGTCACGCTCTAACATTTTTACTTAATTTTCCAGTGCCTCTGTTATGTTTCTTGTATTTTTAAAAGGGCATTATTATATTTTTAATTTTCAGTAAAGTAAAATGTAATTGATCTTGGCAGTTCGGTCAGCCGTCGTACGAAGCACCCAAACTAAAATTCGTAACTATTTCATTAAATTATTAATATAATTTATTGAAGTGTAATAAAAGGGTTAATTGTGTTGTTTAACTTTTATGTTATTTTTGTGTATTTTCTTATGTCTTTTGCAAGCCTGTTCAGTATTTTCCCAGCGAACTGCAATTAATCGACACGCATGGCAACAAGAACATTAAGCCTTTAAATTCAATGAAAGTGTGTTGGGAATTAATGTTTTAATTCCTCAGGGTGTTTTGCTGTGCTTGTTTCTGTTCTATATGTATATTTAAGTATATACACATGAATTAGTTTTTCCCTCACGGAGTTGGCGGGAGATCTCCACTTGGTAACGGCATCTTAACGTCATCCTCCTCAGTCTAGTTTGATGGGCCTTAGAGGGTGCACACTTTTGCATCTTTGGGAGGGGCTAGGGGGAAATTCAATTTCTTGCCTGGTCATTTAGCTACAATTGTAAATGTCTTTGTCTGGAACATTAAATTTGTTTTCGTTTCTCACCCATGCTTACATTCTCATCTATGTAGACTCATGGCCCCAGAGGTTTATTTACGGTAATCTTAAAATCCACGAGCTAAGTAGCGCATTTTCCAGTGTCGATCGATGGCAGGTCTTGTACGCCATGCCCACATAATTTGAGGGACTCGTATCAGTGAATGTATAGGTGATCTCATTCAGTCAATATATGAATTTTCATCATCTTAGTTAATTTTAACATTAACTTAACCTCGGGTGCAAGCCTACTACAGAAAGTAATTCCATGTGCTCACGTATGAACTATGATTGCATCAGTGACTTTGGCTTGTAATTCTTTTCGAAAATGTGCACTGTGAGAGGAATTCGCCATGTGGCTGTCGACCTACTACCGCCCTGAGAGCCGAGTATACGTGCTCACCCATGATATAGATGATCTGGCTCCCTATCAGAACTTCACAACTGTTCAGTGATATTCACCATGTATAAGGGTTTTCCTCAAATCCAGTATCTCTCGCCCCTCGCAAGCGACCAATTCGAGACAGTTTCTGAAATAACTATTTTAAATATTTGCAATATATTAAGTTTTGTTTTAATATATTCATGTCTGCAATAAAGTGTATAATTTCAGTTGTTGTTAAGATTCAGAATGAATTTAAAATGTGGATATTAGAATTAAAATATTTTTGAGATTCTAATGTAGTTGTCCTTATTCATTACAATGAACAGTTTAGAACATTGTAATTCATGTTCTTTTCAGTATTTGAGTTATATGGGTTTCAATGTGTATTTACGATTATTTACATATAATAGATATTTATTTACTTTACATACATACATACATACATACACACACATACCCATGCATAGGTACATAGACATCCATACACACATGAGTACATAGTCAGACAATAATGTACACATACAGAAACAGACACACAAACATACATTCACACACTCATTGTTGGTAGGTTTCGTCTGATAATTCAGAGGAATGCTCACCTTGTATTTATTGGGTGGAAAAATTTTTGAGCAGTTTCTTTGCACTCTATCTTTTCTACTTTTTTGGTGGAAACGCATGACATTTGATTGTTTTGTCCATTTTCTAGATCTAATTAAACATTTACGGAACTTCAGCATTGTTGAAACAAATGGGAGGCCCATGTACGTTCATAAAACTTGTTTTATTTATCATTTACATCTGGCAACAGTGTCTTGTGACCTGCTCCACAGAGATGGTTCGCTTTCTTTTCCCTCCCCTTTGTGAGAGGATGCGAAAGAGAGAGAGAGAGAGAAATAATATAAAACTGTAGGGGAGGAGGTGCGTTTATGGTAAACTTATGCGACAGATTTGGGCAAAGTTGTTTGAAACACCACTAGGTTTGCCAGCAGGGATTCCTGGATTCAAAATGGTGATTCATCTTAGACCGTAACTTAAATGCTTAATTTTTATTTTAA